>BSBM01001041.1:4225000-5577361 GCA_027924585.1 Larix kaempferi | reverse complement strand
GATTGATGTTGTCTTTAAAATAGTTTTAATAATAAATTGTAATAGATTATTATATGTTATTATGAATTATTCAGGTTTGGTGTTGTTCATTAGTTACTTTGTGGCTATTTGTGTAGGTGGATAATTGGTCGTTGAATGCAAGGTATAAGATGAAGAACTAGAAGTTGTATTGCTTCATTTGAGGAGAAAATGAATAATGATAATTGAATAAATGAAATTATTCACCTAGTAATTCTTAGATTTTGATCAATTGAATGCTTTCTTAATTCTTAAATGTAGGTTAATTTGATGCTTGCTATATCAAATATTTAAAATTGATGCTTGCTATATCAAATATTTATATGTATCAAATATTTATATTTAAATATATAGTTCATTTCCATTCTACATTATCACAAAACATTCGGGTTTTTAATTCATAGATTAAAAATTTAGGATAAATATTGCAATTATTGCAAAGAAGCCTTACTAATGGCCTTTTTTTCCATGTTATCTTCAACATCGTCCAAAAGATATATATTATAATAAAAATAAAAATTAAAGCAGTTTTGATTACATCTAATATATTTATCTAAAAGTCGATTTAGGATGAATATTGCAATTATTGCAAAGAAGCCTTACTAATGGCCTTTTTTTCCATGTTATCTTCAACATCATCCAAAAGATATATATTATAATAAAAATAAAAATTAAAGCAATTTTGATTACATCTAATATATTTATCTAAAAATCGTCTAAAAAAAGATAAATATTTTTATAACTAACCCATTGAAATAAAATATATATTGTATGCTATACATTCAAAAATAAAAAATAAACAAAATTCCATAATTAAATATGTGAAACCATCCTTTCTCACCTTAATATCTATCTCATCTTATAAATCTAACTATCTAGAGGTGATTTGTCTTTCAAATAATTTTAAGAACAAAATAAATTATTGTTTAACTATTAAAAATATACATAATATACACAACTCACAATTCTCTCTCTCTCTCTCTCTATATATATATATATAAAATAGTAATTAACATATAATTTACATGATTAGAAAAAGAAATTGCTAATATATAAATTAGTATGGTTAGAAAATATGATGATATCCTCATACTATATTGATTCCCAACTATAATTATAAAATATTGTGGGTTTTTTCAAGTCGGAGGATGATAACTCAAAAATTCAATCCAATTCTCTTCTTGGATGATTCGAAAAATGAACGTCAGGAGAGCCAAAGGTTACATGAGGGTTTCACTTGGTACCATATATTTTGATCATGCTCTGGGGGCTTCATAAGCTTTGAATGCTCAAGTAGAATTGGAAGCACAGTACAATGGTATGAACTTTTGGTGCACTCTAGGTGGTGGCTCAATAAACATGGATTCTAGGAATATGAGGCCAGATGCCAAGTCAATTAACGAGGTCCCAATATCAGAGATTGAGGCATTTAGTCCTCACATGAGAGTGCTTGGATGGATTTATAATAAGGATTGTAACATAGTCCAACTAAATACAAGGTACAAAAGTGTCAGATCCCCTAGGGAGTCCCTAAACGAGGGGACATGAGGGAATAATGGGATATCCGGTCCTTTCTTGGGAAAAGATGAATTACCCTTTGGGAAGAGGCAAAATGCAGATTAGGAGAAATCTTGCCATGAGAATTTTTACGACAGAGATGGAGCTCTCTACTCATAGAACAACTTCAAATGGTGAAAGAGGTGTATAAAGAAGAAGGAAACACCGACAAACCTGGTGTTGGGTGAAGGAGTTAAGCTGAATGAGGTTGTGACGACGGGCACAACAACTTTGGCGGGTCGTTTCATAGGTTGCAGTATTGGAGTGACTAACTTAAAGAAGTTTGTTTCTAATGCTTGAGGGGAAATATTAATTTTGGCTTTGTCCTACTATACTCCCTCACAGATGGCTTGCTTTTCGTTTCAAAATGGAGGATGCAAATCAAAAATTCAGTTTGTTTCTTGGCATTGGGATTCTTCCTCACTTTTCTTGAAACTTTGGTCCCCAATGTTCAACTTTTGAACTAAAAGAAATGACCTAGTTCCCATTTGGGTAGAAATTTTGAACCTGTTGTTCGAATTCTGGTCAACATATTTTTTTAAGGTTATCGAGAATGTGTTGGGAAGCTTTGACAAGGAGGATATGAATTATTTGGTTATGGGGGTTATGTGTGTGGCTAGGATCTTGGTCTCCTTGGATCTTAGAGTGAGTCTAGCTGAGATAATTTTTTTGACAAGCTGGAACTATTCTTTCAACCAAAAGCTAGACTACTAGGGAATCCCCTTCAATTGCAACCGGTGTCACATGTACGGCCACCGATGATGAACGAATAGTCAACTGAGGTGGACTGGCACATGAATGAATAATTGGGGCTAGAAATCAGGGGTTGAGACTTCAAGGAGGCCGAATACTGACTTGTAGTGGTAAAAATAGGTGCTCCTACATTTAGTAGCAATGAAACTAGGTGTAACCGTTAGTTAATTGAGTAATAAAGGGGACAAGGTGCCCTAAATCATGGAACTGATTGTACTAACTCCTAAAATCATGCATGAGGGTTCCTTTGGACTTTAGTGATGTAAATTAGGCGGTCTGAGTGGATAAGAGGGATAACGATGACCAAAGTTAAGCTCTAGGGGGCCTAAATTAAGGACTAGGTGCTAGGATACTCATCTGCCAATGCATGGATGCATGGAGTGCTGCATGGAATGCATGCATGCATGCAAAACCAAGATGAGATGGTTAGAATATTCCAACATTTTGTGAGATTCTCACAAAGATCTAGAGATAGAGATAAAATTACCACTAAGTGGTGGGCTACTGAAATGCTGACCTTTTTACAGGTTTACAATTCAAGAACCTAACTTTAATTATTGGCCAGGGATTGCACAAACTTCAAAGGTACTCTGCACTGTATGTGCACTGCTAAGATAATCCTACCTAGAATGATGATATTTGGGAATGTAAAAGGGGAGTATATGAATATTTTGTTTTATGAAAGCATAAGCCTATTTTAATGAAAACATACATCTAGTTGCTAAAAGCATAAATATGTTTTAAGGAAAACTATTTAATAAAATCAGACATCTAATCTACGAAAGATTACATCAATTTACTGAAAGAATAAATATGTTCTAATGAAATCAAACACCTACTCTACGAAAGTATACATCTATTTAATGAAAGTAGAAATCAGTTCTAATGAAAGAAAACGCCTACTCTACGAAACCATAAATATATTTAATGAAATGCTTTGGAAAACTTGACCTAAGAAAAATAACTATTGATGCAAACAAAAATATGCTAATCTATAAATTTCCAAGAGAAATTGATATGAATCAAATCTAAAGTGCAGATATTATGAAAACTATTTAATGCACAAGAATGTGAATCTGTAAAACTTCCTTTACAAAACACCCCTATAGGACTACAAACGCCATATATCAAAACTACAGACATCGTTGTACAGAGCTACAGATGAAAATAGTCATTTCCAGAAATGAATCCTATTTAGTAAATGACGCTCTAAATAATTCACGATAACTTGTTTGATCATAAATAACAAAATGCATATATCATAATGCAAATACAACGTAGAACTCTTGTTCTACGTAATGAGGGGGGCCTCCTCAAAGTCTATTACAAGAGCTAAATTAGACTTATAAACTCACAGATGATGTAAAACATTGTTTCTTCATTAAGCTGGTATAAAATCCATATCAACCGTAATAAAAAAACTTGAGTGCTGTGAAGAAATTTTTTTTCTTCTGAAAAACAAAAAATAACAAAAATTCATGAGATGGCTTCATGCTATGCATACGCCTCTATTTATTTACCAAGTTTCAACAAAATATCTTTGTTGGGAATCATGAGATCAATCTAATTTAGATTTGTCCCTGGAAATCAAGAAAGACTGATAAAGTGACCTTGAGTTCTTCTACTTACTTATGATATTAACTGGAATTGACTTGGTGATCTTCATAGTTATCTTTAAACCTGGACTTATTCGAAAATGGTGCTTATCCACTTGGTTATCTTATTAAAACATGCTAAACATATAAAATATTACTACTTAACCAACATCATTCCATAGTCAATCAAATCATATCCCAGCCTACATAAAGGAGTGATTTTGG
This sequence comes from Larix kaempferi, assembly GCA_027924585.1. NCBI lineage: Eukaryota > Viridiplantae > Streptophyta > Pinopsida > Pinales > Pinaceae > Larix > Larix kaempferi. The sequence continues at coordinate 5,573,213 of BSBM01001041.1, read as the reverse complement.
ATTAGTTTCTTACTCCCTAATAGGAAAAGGGAATGCACTTGATACCTATATTGTGGCCCCATCATTTCCCCCAAACTTGAAGATGTTACACATCCTTGTGTAACCTATCCTGCTGGTCAACGGCTTAATGCCTATTTCATTAAATTTGGACTTATTAGGCAAAATTTGGACTAAGAAAGTGTAAATTTAGACTTTGAAAGTGTCAATATCAACCTTTCTAAAGCGCAAAATCGGGTTCTGAAAGTGGCAATATTGGCTTTGAAAAGTGTGTTTTTCTATTCGAATAGTGTGTTTTTTGACTACTTATGAACCCTAAAATTGCAGTTTTTTGTTATGAAACTATGCCATTTCAATTCAAAAAGTGTGAATTTCAAATCAAAAAATGCAAATTTTGATTTGAATAGTGCAATTTTCATTTGGAAATGTGCAACCTTTTAAGGTGAAAAGTGCAATGTCTATAATATTCAGTCCTTGTTTGAATAGCAAGTTTATCAGTTCTTGTTTCTTTTTTCATATAGTATCAAGAATATCTATCTTTTGACATAAATAATTTTAATAGTTTCCAAATGAGGAAGGAATTATCTGCGTAATATGTATACGCACAACTTACTTACACAATACTAACCAGTAAACAGTGTATTCTGCATCACAGTAGTAATTTTCCCCAAATGCCTAGAGGCTTGTGTACGTTCCAGATGCTTGATGTTTGCTCGCCCAGCCAGGTTGATAGATAGACTAGAAGGATTGTAACAAAATATTAATTTGTTGGGCTAAGATCACACCAAACAATATTCGTAGGAACATCCATCCCAATATGAACACTATGACACATATGTTCTCATTGTGCCTTAACTGCTACAAGGCCCTTCTCGTTTATTCTAATTTTTGTTCCTGTCCATCCTAGCATTGGTGATGGGGCAAGGCAGGTCGGTCAGACTCTATTGCATAACAATGAAACACAACAACACACAGGTTCTCACATAGATTGGATTTGAACTGAATGCCAGAAACTCGATTCTATTAAACTGAATCAAATTACAATGTGAAAATAAGCAATCTATGAAACTAGTCGACCTTAGCCTATTAAAATATTCAGAAATGTAAATCTGTCTCTAAGTGTGTTTTTGGATGTGTGTGATCTCCTCCATCTCCTCGTTCTTTGATGAATGATGAGAAATGGATCAGATCCCTTCCTTTGTGCCTTCACACTACTATTCTACTATGTTGTTGCTCTCCTGAGGTCTACTCCATTCCCCGAGACAGTCTTCCTCTATCCGCTGAATCCTCCATATCCTGTAGTTGTTAGCGCCCTCTGGTCGTGCTGCACAAACTCTGCTTGTGGTGACATATTCCCTGATCCCAACCACCTTCATAACTGCACATAACTTCCTCAACAACCTCCAACGGTTTCTAAGTACTTCGCCTTGACTTTTTCACTTCTATGACTCTGCTGCAGTTGTCGGCCATATATCCTTCTTTGACCATACTATATTTCGTTACCTTCGACCTTTCTTGTTGGCTTAACTTCACTTCCATGGCTTCTAGTATGCCCTGTCCTCCATGCTTGGCCTTCGCTGTAATCCGTCGGTGTCGCCGTTCGATGAATCGTCGACACCCGACCTCTTTCGCTGCAATCTTGTCGTTTGTCGACATCATACTTGTCGATTCTTGACCTCTTACTCCCATCAACCGCACATAAAAAAATTATTCTCGACTACTTAGCTTCGACAACCAATCTTCCTTCGCACTAGTGGTCATCGGTAACCCCCTGGTCTACTTCTCCCGTCGATCATCTTTGACTATTTTTCCTAGGCCCCGATGCTCCTGCATCATACTTCCCATGTGAAAAAGAACTCGACTGCTCCGTCAGTATCATGTATTCTTCTTCTGAAATCCATGTCGCTTCCTGTAACTCATCATCTCTCTATTGTCAGATCAAATATTCCTTCTTCCTTGATCTTCGCGTGCATCTGACTTCGTGTTCCTCTAATACTTCGGCGATTTCCTCCTTGTCGTGTCGACCTAGAATCTGCACTGTCCAGTCGATGTTCGACACTTCCGTGCTGCTGCTGGTTGAACCTTATTCAAAATTGTACAAATTTGGTACATTGAACATAGGTGACATGCTCAAGTCATCCAACAGCTCCAACACATAAGCATTGTCCGAAATATTCTTCAGAATCTTATATGGTCCAATCTGCTTCAGCTTCAGCTGGTTATACGTTCCTTTCGAAAATATCTCCTTCCGTAAGTGTGCATAGACTAAGTCTCCTTCACCGAACGATTGTAGCCTCTTCTTCCTGTCGTCTCTCAACTTGTATGCCACGTTGCTCTTTTTAATGCGCTTGTGCACATCGTCATGCACTTCCTTCATATGCTCTACGAATGTTTATGCATCCACACTCTTCCTTATTTCTGTCGATATCTCAACCAAATCCATCACTCCATGTGGGATTCGTCCTTGAACAATCTGAAATGGGCTCATACCTGTCGACCGATTCACAGAATTGTTGTACACGAACTCTACTTGGGCCAACACATTCTCCCACTGCTTGGGTTTGTCGGCCATCAAACATCTTAGAAGGTTTACCAAGATTTTGTTCACCACCTCGGTCTGTCCATTTGTTTGTGGATGATATGCCGAGCTAAACTGCAACTTCGTGTCCATTTTATTCCATAGGGTTCTCCAGAAATGTCCCATAAACTTGGTATCTCTGTCCAACGTTATACTCTTCAGAAAACCATGTAATCTAACTATCTCCTTGAAGAATAGTACAACAATGCTTGTGGCGTCACTTATATTTCGACATGGAATAAAGTGTGCCATCTTCAAAATTATTTCGACTACAACAAATATTGAGTCGTTACCTTGCTGCGTCTTCGGAAATCCTAGCACAAAATACATGCTTAGGTGCTCCCATGGGGTATTCGACATTGGTAATGGTGCATACAACCCTGTATTCTAACTTCTTGTTGGTAGATGGTTTGGTAAGTTAGCATCACAGCATCGTGGATGCTGCGATAAGTCAAAAGATACCGCAGAAGGCGGAAAGATGGGCACAAAGGAGAATATTTTATGTAATTTTGGGTCAAATGTACCACGGTATGCGGGTTTTTGGGTCATTTGGACCATGACAGCTAGATTTTGGGTCAATTGCTCAAAGTGTCGGTTAGGAAGTCGTTAGTAAGTGGACAAGTAATGTAAAGGCGGAATCCTATAAATAGTCATAGATTTGTAGATCTTAAATCATCTTGGATTATGCGTCTTTTGGTTGTGTATCTGAGATCGAGAGTTATCTGTGAGATCTGTACTTTGCGAAGACATTGTGTTTGGGTTTTGCGGGATTAATATGATATGACAGAACTATTTTGCGGAATCCCTGTGTCTCTTCTATTCATCTATGGTAATGCATGTTGCGAGATATGAATGATGCTATGTTTTCCTGCTGCAATTAAGGCTTTATTGTTATATTTGCTGCGATGATGAATGTCTCTGATGAAGGATGCTATGAATATAAATGATGTCTGGGTTAAATGCATATATCTACTCCTGTAATGTCGCCATAAGTTAAAAATCCAAGTGATTAAGCCGTAACCATCCTCCTTCATTCGGTGGAAACATGGTTCCGTCAATTCTCCCTTGAACATCTCGGGTCAGACCTCATCTGCTCCACAAGTGTTGTTGGATGGGGTAAAACCCATCTAGGCCGGTGCTCAGGGAGATCGCGGTGAGTTGGATGTCGACAGCGAGTGGAATCCCTGTCGACAGGGTCTGATTCAACACTTCTTCCCTTTTCCAACTGGAAAAATCAACACTGTCGAACCCACCTTCTGACATCTGTCGTCATTCCTAGCCAATAATGCTTTTCTTCGACCAACGCCTTGGTCTTGTCGATGCCAAAATGACATGCTAATCCGCCACTATTCAACTCTCGGATTAGGTTCTCTCTTACAGATCCTCTGGGAATACAAAATTGTTGTCCCTTGAATAGGTATCCCTCTTGGATGAAATAATCCAAGTATGGAGTTATGTTGACACTCCATGGTTCGCTACTCGCCTTCCATGCTTTCGCAACATCCACGTCAGTCTCATACTTTGACTTCACCGACTCTATTCCCATTTCCTGAACTGTTGTCGTGTTCAGCAATGCAACTCTTCGACTTAGCGCATCGAAAACCTTGTTCGACTTGCCCAAATTATGTCGCAACATGAAGGTATATCCTTGCAGGAATTCGATCCACTTCATGTGTTGTTGATTCAACTTCGACTGAGTATTCAAGTACCTCAGTGCTTGGTGATCTATGTACAACACAAATTCCTTGGGCAACAAATAATGCCTCCACTTCTTCAACGCTTGGACAATAGAATAGAACTCGAGGTCGTAGACCGAATATTTCCACTTCACTTCATCCAACTTATTGCTGAAGAATGCAATTGGTCAGCCCTCCTGGCTCAACAATGCTCCAATTACCATTCCACTCGCGTCGCAATCGACTTGGAAAAATTTATCGAAATCTAGGAGCACTAACACTAGGCTCTCAGTGACCTTTTCCTTCAACTTGTCGAAATATTTTTGGGCAGCTTTTGCCCACTTAAACTCCCCTTTCTTCATGCACTCGGTCAATTGTGCACATATCCGACTAAATCCTCTGATGAAAGTTTTGTAGAAACTAACAAGTACATGGAAAATTCGCACTCTTGTCATGCTTGTCGGTTCCGTCCAATCCAGTATTGCATTCACCTTATCTGGGTCCATCACTAACCCTTTACCTGAGATTACAAATCCCAAGTACACCGGTTCTTCCTTCATGAAGAAACACTTTTGCAGGTTCACCATCAACTTCTCTTCCTGCAACTTCTGCAATACTTGTCGAATGTGCTCCAGGTGTTCGACTTTGGTTCAACTAAATATGATAATGTCATCTAGGTACACAATGACGAACTTTCCCAAGAATGGTTTCAGTACTTCATTCATCAATCGCATGAATGTACTGGGTGCATTAGTCAATCTGAATGGCCTGACTAACCACTCATACAACCTTTCCTTCGTCTTGAATGTTGTCTTCCATTCATCGCCCTCTCTGACCCTGATATGGTGATAACCAATTTTCAGGTCGATCTTAGTGAAGTATCTTGCTCCACTCAAGAAATCCATTAATTCATCCATTCTCAGCAATGGAAACCGGTATTTGATCGTGATCTTGTTGATGGCTCTGGAGTCTGTACACATCCTCCATTATCCACCCTTCTTTGGTGCTAGTAATGTTAGTACCACACACGGGCTCAGACTCTCTCTGATCAATCCTCTATCAAACAACTCCTGGACTTGTCGATTGAGTTCCTAACCCTCTGCCAGAGTCATTCTGTGTGGGGCCTTGTTTGGAAAAATCGATCTTGGGATCATGTCAATCAGATGGGATATGCTTCTTGTCGGTGGAAATCCCGTCGGTGCTTTGTCAACTACTATGCTCCGAAACTTGTTGAGCATCTTTTTGACTTCGACCGGAATCCTCTCCATCATCGACCTCTCGACACATGGTCCTTTCGGAATGATGGCGAAACATCCTGACTGTTTCTCCTCCTCTCCGAGGAATTCCTTGGTTGAGCACATTAGCACTCTCTTCTCCCAATAGTTTCTCTCGCCCTGCTTGCAATTGGCTTGGTCCTCTTGCTTTGGCTTCAACATCCTCTGCGTGCCATTTTTCCACACTGTGACTGTTTTTCGCTCGACCATCATAGATCATGTTCTGATCATATTTCCATGGTCTCCCTAACAATAGATGACATGCGTCCATTGGGATTGCATCACACATTACACTGTCTTCAAGCTTCCCAACCTTAAATTTTATCAGCCACTGTCTGGTTACCTTGACATGATGTCCTTTCTGCAACCATGATATCTTGTATGTATTTGGGTGTTCCTGACATCTCAAACCCAAATTTTCGATGACCTCTATCGACACAAGATTCTTTGTACTGCCACCATCGACTATAAATTATAAATTATAAATTACCCAAAGCTTGAAAGAAAATGTTATGAGAATATATCATCCCAAAAAGAGAGAGGCCAATTAGGCTTAAGCTTTCAAGTAACATGCTTTAGAGAAACACCAAAAAGACATAAGGGATGAATGTGTTGTAGTTTAGATAGCATTAACTAATTCAAACCACCAAAACCCAACAACAATTTTTTTTCAAGAATTACACAAATTTCAAGAAGGGGGGACGATTTGTGCTTGATGTATAGGGTTAGAAGAAGTTTAAAACATAAGGATAAGGATTTGAATTTGTGATTAAATTTTAAATTTAACTTTGATATGGATCACTTGGTTGGGTTATATACATAGTAAACACACACGATAGTTTTCTCTTGTACAAGGATAATAAACTAACGAGAAAAGAAACTAACTCTTTAAAACAAGGGTTTAAGATTTTGTCTCAATAAACTAATGAGAAAAGAAACTAACTCTTTAAACGAAGGGTTTAATATTTTGTCTTGACCATCTCTTGGGATTTTTTCCACCTTGATGACATACTCTTCATATTAGCAGATGACTTGCATGAGGCCACAAAGAACATCTTCCGACCTATTGGAATAGTTAAATATCTATAATTTGTCAATTAAAATTCAAGTATGTTGCATAAAGTCCATTAAATCCCCATCTGTGGAGAAAACTTCTAAATTATTTAAAAGAAGGGTTTAAGATTTTGTTCTGTCCATCTCTTGGGATTTTTTCCACCTTGATGACATACTCTTCATATTATTGCAGATATATAACTATTCCAATAGGTTGGAATACTTTCTTTGTGGCCTCATGCAAGTCATGTTCTAAGAGTGGATTTTGGAAATTAAAATTCAAGTATGTTGCATAGAGTCCATTGAATCCCCATCTGTGGAGAAACCTTCTAAATTATTTAAATGTAAATTTTTTATCCAGTCGTATTTCCATGTGAATTTATTTCTTATTTGGATCATTGAGCACTGAAATATATTATGGATCCTATCATGCCTAGGTGCTAAACATCTTTCCTTTTTACCTTTCCTTTTTGCAGAGTTGCTTAGTTTTTCATTACACAAGTCATAGACATATACCAACTTAAAGATGAAAATGATATATCTTCATCTTTTGCACTTGGGTTCTACAAACACACTTAACCAATAGGTTTCCATCAAAATGGGAACCTAGAGGCATTGGAATTGGGATATATTTTCAAGTCTTCCTTCAATAGAACATGACAAGGCCCTTACCCATTACTTAAAGAATTGGAAGGCCTTACCACATTCAAGCAATGCCTTGGCCATGCATGTTTGTGTGTTAATATACCAAATCTTAGGTCATTCTTACCAAGAGCATAATCTACTTACCATGTTCAAAAAATTAAAATGGTATCAAAACACATTTACTGAAATATTCCACAATTACATGTGTGGATATATTAGTTTCCCACGAAAGGGAGTTTTCAGATGATTTTTGTGGGTATGATGCTTGATATTGAGTGATTGACATAGACATATGTTAGCGATTAACATTTGACTTATGATAGGTGGTTGGGTGTGATTCTCATGATATTCTAGTGATTAACAAGTTGTTATTGACCTAATATAGGTGATCTACACCTAACATATGCAAGGAGCATCAATAGAAGCATATGTAAGGAGCAAAATATTCTGCAAGATTTGACGAGCTTGCATCCAAACTAGATACAACCTTGGGCCATGTTGTCATGTATTTCCACTAACACCATTATTTTGTTGCATTCCATCCTAAGCTTTTCGATGGAGCATTGGTCCCTTCACAGTGATAGAAGGCAACACAGATTCCTCTTCTCTCTCCACTTCTATTTCTACTTCTACTTCTCCCTCTTTACTAAAGGTCAAGACTATCCATGGTGACCTAAACTTTTCAATAAACATTTGCATTCATCTCCGATGAATTTTTATTTAATATATTTATAACTTTTATATGCAACTTGGTGAATAAACATTTAAATCTATGACATAAATATAAGACATCCTTAATCCCAAGGGTTAGCTCAACCTGCTTTTGCTAATATTGTTGGGCATTTTATTTGTCTAGTCTCATGCCAATAGTTGTACGGTTTGAATCCCCTTGAGTTAGGTGCACTAGTATAAATTGATGGGTTTAGACTAGAAGAAGATGATGAATAAGAAGAAGGAGAAGAGGGAGATAAACAACTAAGAAAGGTCGGTACAAAAGTGAAGAAGGATGCCAATGCTAGAACAAGGAAGGAAATGGTTATTAGTGACATTGATTTTGATTTTGGAATTGAAAAAAATAATGGATCTAATTATGAGGAAGCCATTCCTAAGAAGGGGTCAAATAAACTTGTTTTTGTTAAGGCCAAAAAACCCTTGAAAAAAAACCCTACAATTTCTAACACTACAACTATTTCCCCTATACCCAAAAATAGAGGACCCAAAAGGGGACCCCAAGGATAAAATATGATTGATGAAATGCTAAATCTTAGTACTATAGATGATGATGTTGTTGATATTGTGAAACCATATATAACATAGTTAGCCAATATCATAAGAATTGAAAAATATATAAGAGTTTTTAGTCTATGATATTTATGTATGGATTCAAAGAAACTGAAGGTTATGCTAGATTTGGCCCACACCCTGCAGTGTCACATACGTGAGAAGTTTTTATGGTACAATAATTTTTTGCAAGAAATTAATCATAGGATTCAATGTTATATGCAGACATGTATCACCTATACATTTAAACATGTGCATTCCAATGGAGCACACTGATACAAAAAATTCTTGAGTTGCTATGGATAAGATTACATCAAAACTTGTTGCTACGATAGTTTAGATTTTAGTTTGACCATGGGGTACTGGAGTTTATCAACATGGAATAATAAAGGTGGATAGTGATTACAAGAGTTATACCACATAATAGCTTCCTCCCTATTGTTGATCTTCCAGGAATCAATTCTTTACATAAGTAAATGCGTCTTTAGATATTTTATTGTCCTACAACGGTATCCCTTTTAGGATTTATAAAATGATTTGGCCCTAACAGTGTTTGGACCCACAAATTATTTTTTACTCCTTACACTTAGTATCAATACTAAAAATCATTAACATCAAGAAGATGGTTTTTCTTACACTACAGATATGTTTAAAGAATTAGTATGACATGAAAATGTGGCAAATATAAATTGAACATAGGATCCATTATGTTGATGCATCATATGATATGAAATCTCATTGTCCAATTGTAACATACCCAATACTTGAGACATTTTATGTTTGAGGAAAACATTATCTTAACTTTTATTGTAAAGTTTTATATTTGACCAAGTGGTCAAGGATGACTGTAATTGCATAATATTATTATTTAATAAAATAAAATAGGAGACACTCACCCAAAGAGACTATTGAAAGAGTGTTTACTGACCCACTAGGTGGAATGGAATTTGGGGTAGAAGGAAATGGACAAGTGGCCGCATCATGAACTCAGTAAATAGTTGTTGTTATAGGACAACTCCCTTGAATTGTGGTCAAAGTTCCCTGGAAGGTGGAACTGGAGCTTGAGGCTCATTTATTGAAATTGACCACTAAAAGACCTAGGCATCTTTTATAAGCCATCGAATTTGAGCAGAGGCTCACACTTTTTCTGATGAGAAAATTTACCTTGTGGTTCTGCTGTATGCACACAAGAGATTCGATGAGGGGAATCTATGTTTTGAGTTGGAGTGTAAGCCTATCTTATTTCTGCTGAGTGCAGAGTTTTCCTACTGAGTGCAGAGGTTTGAGGTGTATGCAAGTCTCCATTGATTGCTGAAGTACAACCTGAGTACCTTGCTTCTACGCAAAGTCTTCTACCTAGTGGTTCAATAAACAGGCTCGGGGGTCCAAAGGGAGCAAGTGATTTGGCTGCTTCTTCTAGAGAAGGTTGGGAGGAATATGCCTCTTTGGGTGTTTTTCCACCCTAGCAAAAGTTATCAGGTTCTACTTGTTATTTCTTTCCCTTACTATTTATCTATTTTTGAAATTGTTTGAATGTTGTTTATGCATGACTTGTGTATATAGAGCAAGCAGACTATGACAAGAGTATGTCTATGCACTAGCACAAATACACTGTTTAAATTGTTTAAAGGTTTTATTTTTTGGTTATCAGTTTAGCTGAACTATCGAATGATATTTTGATTTAGATAAATTAGTTTCTACGGATTTAATAAATGATTGAAATGATAAATGTGATCAAAATAAATGTCTTCCTGTATTTTTCCTTTCACCCTAAGGTGATGTACTATAGTACAGGAAGTATTTAATTAACTCGGAAATGATATGATTTCAGAATGAATGATGGTTTCATATCTGCTTTCCTTATCATCTTTGTTTCCCTGTTAAATGGTAGTTTATTTCAGAAGTTAAATATAGGACTTCATTTTAAATAGAAAATCGAAAAGGATTCATTCCTTAGAGTTACCTATATTAATACAAGAGTAGACATATATATATAAAACATAGAATAAGGACATAAATTAAATAGGACATTCATCTTAGATTTCAAGTTGTAAATATATAGTTGTACTTTTACAACTCTTAAGATACAAATAAAGTTTTATAAACAGAGTCTACGTACTCTTTTATCATACTCAATATTATGCAAAAGCCCTAGCTTTAAGTATTAATTAAATAGAGTAACTACTGCAACATACATCAAAGTTTCTAAATTATCCTTTTCATTTAATCTACTCAAACAAACATATCATACTATTGGCATGATACAATATTATTATCACTGTAGTATAACCATCCATAGAAATACCTTAGATATTATCATCATGGTTCAAAACATTGTACATGTATCAATTCCTTTACACAGTAATACAAACATTCGTCTAAACATCATATACATTATAGCTTGATCAAAACCATAAATACAAGTATTGTAGCTTTGCAAAAACATTAATGTATATATTTATAAAACACACAGTAAGAGAATAGCCCCGAACTCTTTATAACAAAGACCAAGCTTAATCAACATTTGGGATCGAGACCTGTATAGGCTCATCCAAGGGTTTAACGCTGAACTTTTAAAACAATAATAAAGCTTTAAAAACATTTGACAAACTTCAAATGAGAGACGAGGGTTGAGTCTCTGGTCAGAAGAGCTCACCCTACACACGGCGTAAAGTTTCTCTTAATCTTTTACAAACAGAAACGTATGCAATGTCAAACCCAAACCCCAGACCCTGTAGAGTAACCAGGTTACTTATCTTTTTAAAGACTGAAAATCAAATACAAGCATCAAGTATTCAATGAAGAATATTTTTATGAATAAGTTAACCAGTATGTGAAGAAGTCAAAGGGTCAAGTCTCATCACGAGCTCACCATGCTGTAAATCCTTACGGCTTAACATTGAAACCATTAAATCGCAGAGCTTTATACAGCATTATCATCTTATGTTTAGATTCAAAAAGACCCACAACAACATTTTATAGGTCACGGGCTCGAGTCTCGGTTCGCCCAAGTACCATCCTTTAATACAAACGATAGTCAAAAGTTATAAATACACAGGGGTTCAAATCCCATAGATCTCATTATACTTTTCTTAAAACATAATCAAGGTTTATCCCTTCCATCTACGAAACAAAACATCAAAAACATTTATACATCGAGACTAGATTTACCAAAAATGTAACATTTTATTTATATAATGAAAGTTTACATCACAGTCTAACTGTCGGTAGGATAAACAAATATCCTGTACAGACCCTTTTCCTATCAACACTATAAGCAAGAAAACTACTCAGGTCTTTACCTAGTGAAACAACGTTTACAAAAATGAAGTTGAAAAACCATTTGACCTGTGGAGTTTCACTGATGAAGGGAAATCCAAAAGCATTTCACCCTTGTTGACAAAGGAACCAAGTCTGACCGAGGCTTACCGGTGGATTCACACTTGTTGTAGGTTGTCCCTTCATTGCTGCAACCTCACCATGGTTAGTATTTTATATCCCTGTCACAAAAACAAGAACCCAGTTAACAACGAAATGAAAGCTCAACATAGAAAACTGTAAGTTAAGGGTTTAAAGGTTGAAAATGCAGCTTACCAGCAAGTAGCCTCAGAGACGAGGAAGGAACTGAAAGGTGGAGACCATGTACACATCACCGTAGACATAACTCGCTACTAACCTACACTCTCCAAATTCTAACTAATACAACGAGTGGAGCATTGAACTGTTAACAGTCATGGCGAACAAGAAGGCCCAGTTTCCTCCTCCATAACACAGAACAATAACAAAACCAAAGACCAAAACCCCAAAGGCTCATAGTAGGGTTTTGATAGAATCTAGGATCATTTACGACTTTCACATGGCCGTAATTAATGTGCCAGCCCACACCACGACGTTGGTATATGAGAAAACCACTTCAATATAGTTCCAAACATAGTTTTTCCATTAATGCACATTTTAATATAGAGCTAGAGGTGGAAACAAAACCCACTATTATATAGTTAAAACCATATTATTTCGAATACCCCAAAGTTTAAAACACCAAGTCACCTTTGCATTGGGATTTAATATGACAACCTTTAGTTAGGAGCGTATCCCTTGTCTTTTGGCTAAGGTGGTAAACTCTCACAACTAGGATGAGCTCACTAAACTAGATCATTGATGAATCGTTGGGGTCACCTTGGACCTTAATGCATTCCTTCTAACTCCACATGCCAATTATCAAACTTATGATGTATTTGTAATATTGGCATTAACTTACCTGGTTACTACTTTAAATAAAGTAAGGGTTTGCGATACTCTCACATAAGGCTAAGAGCAAACAACGCAAAATCTCATCAAACCAGAAATGTACAACTTGTAACCTGGACAGTTAGAGAGAACAATGCTTTAGCTTAAAGCTAAGTAAGCCACCGAATCATTACCGAGAATCCAACTGCCAACAAGGAGTATGTTTTACATAACAACTTACCATTATGTAAATAATATCCTAAATACCGACTATCATACTTTAACACGAAGTATAATCAAATAGGATTATGATCATAGCTGGATATAGAACTATAACATGATTATCATGCACCATATCAAAGAACATTAATGTAATAAGTTATAGTTATATTATCACAATACTATGTACCATTCGGTATAGGATGCGTAGATCGACAAGTGACGAGACTATTAGTAGATACGACAGTTATAACTGTTATAGAATGATAATGCATTTCAATTGTTGATAAGACACTTAAAAATCCTTAAAGATAAATACATGCTGTAATTAAATTATTATCAAGTTCATTTATTATTAGACATTTATTACTTCCGCAAAGCATTTAATGCTAACTTTAATGTCTAGAAATTTTTTTGAAATTTACAAATTTTTGGGATGTTACACCAATGTTGGGATGTAGGGAATTGCTATTCTTAGTATTAGTTTCCCCTATGGGAAAAGCGTCTCCAATTTTTAACTAAAGGGAAAGATAAATCCAATGGTGGGGATTTCCCCAACTAGACAAGGTCTAATGGGTTCTACTCGTAGTGTGAGCCCCAATTTACTTGTCAGTTGTTATATCATAATAGATCAAATGTTTGAGGTGGAGCTCGAGGATTTTAGATTGGGGTGTTTCATGACTGTTTGATATCCCTAGAGATCAATGGCAGGGAGAATTTCTGCTAGTTTTCACAAGTAAATTCTAATTGGAAGTCGGGTTTCCAAATAAATTCCCTGATGGAGTCTCAAGTTACTCCATGGCCTTTTATTTTCATAGATATTGTGACTAATATTTCCCCTTTTATGTTCTAGCTAGGAAATATCTTGACCTTTCCATTGTGGTAGATCAAATGATGTCAATCATCCCCATGGGTTGGGTTCAGGTAACATATTTTTGAAACAGGAAGCCTCGTCAACTTGTGGCTCATTCATCTACTCTGCATCTAATTGTTGGGGATGACTAAGGTTGGAGACAAGTGGGAGCTACTGTGATTGTTCAATCTAATTAATCCTATGATCCTAATGCAATCTGGATAAGCCATGTCATGTTCGGTGGTTAGGAGGTTTTAGTTGTTTTCCTTTTAATTCAAGTTGATGTCTAACCATCCAACCTATCAAGGATGAGATGGATGTTTATCTACCGACAATTTATTACTTGGAGGATAGCTTATTGAAGGATCAAATTTTCACTTCATAGGTCAAAATTTCCACGTTGTTCAATAGAATGTATCATGAAATAGAGAAGGGGTCAATGGATAATATGGGAAAAGGAAATGGAAATTAAATTAATGATCAGATTTGGCACAAGATTAGGCCTGAACCTAAGATGGATAATTCACTGGGGAATTCAAGTAAGGTCCTTTGTGCATTAAACCTTGAAGCCACAAGGCCCCTGGTCATTGAAGGAGGTACACATACTAATATTTGTGTGAATATTTCATAGGGTAGTACTAGAATTCCCCTTGAGAATAGTTTGGCATTGTAGGAAAATTGAACATGCCTAAATGAAAATGCTCTACAAAAAAAAATTGGCTCAAGGTTTGTGGGTTCCCATCTAGAACTGGTGCATATTCAAGGAGGAATAAGTTCTCACCAAGATTCCATCCCATGAACAAAAAGAGGAAAGTCATAAATAACACAGGCGGAGGTATTATAATAGTGGTTGGTAAGGATGTCCCACTTGAACAAATTCTAGATCTATGAGAGACCTCGTTGGTTGGAAATTTTGAAGGAAAAAGAGTATAAAAGGATTTACTACATTCTTGGATTTATCGGTCCTAGGGGTCTAAATTAGGGTACTCTTCTATATTTCATTTCTTGGCTAAAGGTTGGTGCAGGTTAATTGTCCACTTGAGGGAGGATTTAAGTAAATTTCTAAATGGTGTTTTAGTTCCTAAATAGTTCTATTCTCACCCTTAAACCATGTCACCCCATGTCTGATGCCACTTCTAAGATAATAGGGACCTCGACAGAACAAGCTATACAAGCTATAGGTAGTCAATTGGGATCCACAATCCTAGTGGATGACAATTTTTTACTAATGTTCTCTGATTGGTAGCCAAGGTTTTGGTGGACATGGATTGTTCAAAAGGTTTGTTCAATTCTATGGAATTAATAGGAGGATATAGTAAGTAAAAACAACCCATGTATTACCTTCATGTGCCTTTTCATTGTGTTGAATTTCACGAGTATGGGCATATAATCTTGAATTTACCTAAGACATTTACTAGAAATTTAGGAAATTTTTTGTTAAAGGACACTCCCAGGATTTGGAGAAGCAATTAACACAATGCTCAAAGGTTAGAGGGATGACTACAGTAGGTGCTTCAGATTCTGTTGAAATCCCTAAAATTGATATAAATATGGGGATTCTTCTAGTGGGATACATTTCCATCCAATATATTGAGGAGAGTTGATATAGAAGTATTTTGGATCTAGCATCAAAACAAGGAGAGAAGAAAGATTCCTTTTCACCATCCTAGGAACAAAAATCAGCCCTGAATGAGCATTTTTTTCCTCCATCACTCCATGTAATGTATTTCATCCCCTCTTTTATTTTGGGACACAAATGATTTATTGAGACATTAGGTTGGAAGGAGGCCACTTGCAGGATCTATTAGCCAAAACAAATCCCACTCTAATATTGGTTCTTGGAAGGGTGGGTTGTTTGAAGACCGCGATCAATTCAAAATGTTGGAGCACATTCCTAAACCTCCATTCCCTAAAAAAAACATTATCCCTGTAGATACTTCCTTAATATACCTTGGAATTTATTTTTCGAGGGTATTTTCTACAATCTAAGAGCTCGAGTGATTAACCTTATTCACCACATGGCCCTTTTAGGGGGGTTGGGAGAAGACAATTTGGTGGACCCTAGATGGGTAGGGGTAGGAAGGAAATTAGTGTTGATACATGCATAAGGGCGTGCAATAAAGAAAATAAATGAAGTACATAAAAATTACATTCTAGGGGCCCTTAAAGCAGGTTATTCCCCTTCTTCAGTTCACTAATGTTAATCCTTTCCATTAATGCTAGGGGGATGGGGGGGTGAGCTAAGAAACTGGCCCTTAAACAACTAATGGATATTTAAAATCCAAATTCCATTCTATTACAACAAACTTGTTGGAATATTATTAATACTGAGAGGGGGGGTGAATCAGTATTAGCGCAATTATGGACAATTTTTTCTTCTTATCAATTTGAAAAGATATTTAAATTATGCATTCACCATAAATAGAAACATTCAAAATCACATGCACAGTACCCAGAACACAAATATTTTATGTGGAAACCCAAACGTGAGAAAACCACAGAACGCTGGGGTGGCAGGTGCGGGTGGGGTCTTATTTGATCCCGGAGGAAATAAAATTGAAACTTTCTCGTGGGGATTAGGAATCAGGACAAACAATGAAGCTGAATGGCTAGCTCTCGTCTTCTCTTTCAATATGATCTCCTCCCTCAGCATTGACAATCTCAGAGTTTATGGGGATTCCAGACATGTCATTCAAACAATGAGAAGGGGTGTCGCCCCACAAGGATCTAGAGCTTACAGGTACATGCAAAGAATAAAATCTAATCCTCATTTTTCTCAGACTTTTTTCTTCCACATCTGTCGAGCGAACAACAAGTTAGCAGATGAAGCGGCCAACAAAGGAACGTTGCTAGATATCGGGCACATGGAGGGTCTTAATGGTGCCCTGGGGTTTCAATTTATACCATAATCTAATTGTTTAATGGTAAAAAATGTTATTGTTATGGGTTTGAAGGGGCATAGTGGCTTGAGGGTCCCCCTCCCCCCATCCCCATCCTCCTCCGTAGGCGAAGTTTCGCGTGCCCCTGCCACACGCCCTCCTCTCCACCGTGCATGGCACATGGGCCCTCGTGGTGCTGTCAGCTCCCACGAGCAGTTATTAACTCGGCCATCTGCCTCTCCCTCGCAGTATCAAGATATGGCTCGTCCCCTCTCCAGTGCGATGAACCGGCTCTCCCTCGGCGACTTGGGCTCTCCATCCTCCCGTCCCGGACTGTTAATCCACCTCAGGGCGGGCACTATGCAGAACATTATGGCGGCCATAGCCGCGTTGAGTCTCACCATGGTTGATATTAAGCTCTCTGTGCGAAACACCTACAATGAAGTATGCACCAGTGTAAATCAGAATGAGGAAATGACTAAGGATCTAAGCTACACCGTGAACCAGCTCGCATGCCAGGACTCCAGAATTGACGACCTGGAGAGAAATTTGTTCGAATTGATGGGCAAGGTGGATAATATGCAGGAAGACATTGCAGTCATCACCGGGAAATCGCAGGGAAGCTGCGTCCATGGCAGTCTGATGGTTAATCAGGAGATGAAGCAGGAAAGGCAGGGTGCGACATCTGTCTACCTTAAAAAATATGGATAGTTAGCAGTCTCAGTTCAGGTTCCACTTTTTTGATGTTTAAGACTCTATGTTTTTTTGTAGATTCCTAAACCATCAGTTTGTCAGGGTTTATTCCTGCTCTACTTTGAACAGTTTTAGTAAGATTTTGTTTAGAACTCTTACAGGTAGACAGATAGAATCTCTAGCTATAAATTCTCAGGCACTTGCTACTCTGTCAATTTTTTGTGAAAACTTGTAATGAATGGCTGTGCACAGCCTTTATAAATATATCTATTTCCCCTGTTCTTGTTAAAAAAAAAGAGAAAACCACAGAACGCTCTTTTATATTGAAAAGATGAAATTCATGGAAGCACCAACTTCTGAAGTTCTCCAACACCAACTCAAAGGAGGCACCAAACCCATGGTTTTATAGGCTACAACTCGAAGGAAGCAATGACTCCCTAATTTACCAGCTTCAACTGGAAGGAGGCACTAACGCCCTATTCCTTGCCCCTTCCTACCACCTTGATATGAATGTAGAAGATATTTCTTTGTTATTCTACTGATCTGCACACTCTTCATATTATATGTTGTTCATTCTGTTGTGTGCACCTTCTGTATACTGAGATATTGCAATCGTTGAACTATATCATGTTCTTCACTTCACTACATCAACATTTCACACTTGACTTCATACTTCACAATCGGTGCACTCTGGTTCAGTATGTTGTTCTGTTTTTGCACATCTATAGGCTCAATTGATACTGCGCATCCAGTGTTGTGCTTCTATTTTGAATTCATGTATCTGTATCAGATCAATCTGTGCACCTTCTGTTATGCTATAATTTTGTCTTGCTGCATCTATCTTAGATAATCCATGACCTTCTGCATACCATATCTGATACTACCTTTATGTTCTTCGCATTTGTATTAGATTACCCTCATCATACTGGTAATTGCGCATCTTTTGCAGTGGTGCATCTCTTTCTTTGCACATCTGTCACTGATAAACTAGTTCGCTTCACGCATCACTAGTTATGCTTCAAGTCTATCTTATCACATTTGTCACAGATAAAATACACCACCATATTGCGCATCACTTGTTGTGATTCAAGTCTGTCTTTGTGCATTTGTCACGGATAGATTACATCATCTTGCGCACCATCAACAATTCTATTCTTATTTTCATGCACACTTGACTCTTTGCTAGATCATGTTGTTCTGGTTCCACGATCCATTGATACCCCAAAATAATAAGCTTTCCAAATCAGATTAATACCATGTTCACATATTCAACCTTACTCCAATTCTCTAACTTGGCTTCTTACTTATACGTGTCCTGCGCGGATGGTATGTCCACAAGTTGGTCATAGCGTCCCTTCTTCCTTGATTCACGGTCAAGCTATATTCACGCTTCCACCACGTGTCATGTTCTGCGCTATTGAGGTATCACATCTTATGGGTCTTGCGCATACTTGGTCCTTTCCCTAGTGGGACTTGCACACTTTGTGTGCAGTTTTTCGCCCTTGAAGTATCATCACTTGTGGGTATCGGGGATAATTTTAAGGACCCATACTTATTTTAAAGTGTATAAACCTTGGCAAATCTTACCAATTCTTAAAATGTCAACTATAAAATATTTGGCGATATTTTTCTAAAATTAGTTCAATTTCTATGGACTTTATATAGTTTATATAATAATTTGGCAATTTTTAGAGTGAAAAAAGTTTACCCCATCAAAATTGGGCGAAATGGGGCTTCAAAAAATGCAAATTGGTCTATTGTTTTATGGAAAAAAACATGGAAAAATATCCCATGGGCATGACCCTAAAATTATCCTTGGTGGGTATTGCGTACTTTACTTGTCCAACTGCTACTTTCTTCCGGTACTCTTGCACCCTTCAACAACTTGTATACTTCTTCTAATTGGTAAGTCTTGCGCACTTCCAGGACTTGTATACCTTTCCAACTGCTTCTTGCACACTCCCAAAAATTCTCCAGCCAACTCTTTTGACTTTATCTTGAAGTAGCATGACTGGGTGGACTTAGGACTTGTGCATATACCTTATGTACTTCTTCAAGCTGGATGCACATCTTATTTACTTCTTCAAACTGAATTGTACTTCTTCAAACTAGATGTACTTCTACAATCTGGATGTACTCCTTATGTACTTCTTCAAATTGGATTTCATATGCTTATTCAAACTGGCACAAGGATACTGAAACCTCTTTGACATCAATTGACATCAATGACAACCAAAGCTCAACAAAACTATGGTTTTAGGAGCTCCATTTCAATCTAATATTTCAAATATGTTGAAAAGATTGGAATTTCTTTCTGTTTACTCTATGGGTATGTCGAGAGGGTTATCGATAGGATGAAATCATAATATTAGACTCGTTAATTGTTTTTATGTGCCATCAAGGATGTGCACTAAAATATTTAGTCGAAGTTTGGGGCTCACATTATTGGTGCTCAATGCCTGCGGTCCCTATGAATATAAACAAGGGTTATGGGACCACATACCCCAGTTATAGGTGTGTAATTCTGACAATCTAATCTTGGGAGGGGATCTCAATTTATATTTATTTAGATCAGATGTGTGGGGAGAGAATCCTAGAGTAGATAATTTGGTTAATTATTTCTTAAATCATATGGAATAAAGGAATTTGGTGGAAATTTAACCTCTAGAAGTTAATCCCACCTAGTCAAACAATAAAGGAGGGGTGGAATGGATTTCAAAGCATTTAGACTGATTCTGATTAATGTCAATATGTTTCTTTAGACTCCTTATATATATTATTGGATACATGACAATAGATTATTAGACAATTTCCCAATATTTTTGTAAACTGGCTCTCCTTGGGATAAGTTTGTAACTCCCTTCAAATATAACCCTTGATGGAGTGCTAAAGAGGGTTTATCTACATTAATAAAATCCATGTTGGGTCCATTTAATCCAAAGTCAGATTCTCCCATGTGTAAACAATTTTTTTTATCTATGAAAATGGTAAAGAAAAAGGTTTTAGAATGGGCCCATCAAAGATTGAGAAGTAGGGACCAGTAGTTAAAGGAAGTGTAACTCTCTCTAAATTCTCTAACTAGTGAGGTGGGGAGGATACCAAGTGAATAGGAACTCAAAAGGATACAAGATTTGGAATCCAAAAAAAGAATTACTATTGGATCATGAAAGGGATTGGAGAATGAATAGTTACACCACTTGGATGGAATTAGGAGACAATATTAGAAAATAATTTCATAATTTTGATGCTGAGAGGAAACATCAAAACATAGTATGGGAAATGCTAGATGCTGAAGGTTTGAGGATCAGTGACTTTAAGGGTTTGGAAATGCTGGTAGTTGATCACTTTGAGTCCCTCTTTAGAACTTTGGAAGGTGCTAGTATAGCTTAGATATTAAAAGTGGCATATTATTCCCCTCGTATGGTTGATGATGAGATTAATACTTAGTTATATAGGGTTGTGACTCAAAAAGAGATATTGCAGGTATTGAATTATCTAGGTAAGGATAAAATATCAGTTCCATATGGCTAGATAGTCGAGTTCTTTTTATTATTATTTTTATATATGGGGGAAGACTTGCTTAGGTTAATGGAGGAATTTTGAATCTTATAAAACATCCCAGGTAACATTAATGCAACTTTCCTAGCATTGATGCCCAAAAATAATTTTGCAAACATGTTTGATGAATATAGACTATCTCTATGTGTAACTGTGTGTATAATGTAATATTCAAGGTCATAGTAGGTCATCTAAAACCATTTATTTCTAACTTTATTTCATAAGATCAATTTGATTTTTTATAGGGTCAAGAAATCCACAAGGCAACTGGTTCCACTCAAGAGATCATGCATTCCATCAAATCTAACCAAATTCTAGCAACTATAATTAAAATATATTTATCTAAAGCTTATGATAAGGTGTCATTGCTATATTTACACCTTCTCTTGATACACCTTAGGTTTTCAATTCCTTTGGTCCATTAGGTAATGGGATGTGTCACATCCACAAATTTTGCAATATTTATAAATTGCTTAGCTTCATCATTTTTCAAGGCTACTAGAGGTCTCCGTTAGGTTTTTCCAATATATCCATACATTTTCCCTTAGTTTTTGAAGTTCTAAGTAGAGCATTATTGGATGCAAAACAAAAACAACATTCTCTTGGAGTTAGGTTGGGCAGGGATTTACCCATCGCACACCTCCTTTTTGTGGATGATGCGTTGTATTTTCACATGGTATCTGGTAGGGATTCCATGCCTCTCAAAGATATCTTTCTCTTGTTAAAGAAACATAGATGGAAGTGAATGATACAAAGTCAACTCTATATTCTGAAAGTTTAAGTGAGGAGGATGCATCATATTTTAGAAACTTACTACCCTTTCAACAATGTTATATTAGTGAAGGTTTTACATATTTGATTTATAATTTGAAGTTGAATGGATATCTCAAGGAATATTGGGATTGGCTCATAGATAAGGTAGAAAGGAAGACCATAATTTGATGTAATAAATGGCTCTCTAGAGGGGGTTAGATGATTTTGGTCAAGTCGTTTCTTGATTCTATCCCAATTTACTCATCTACATTAGATGCAAACCCTAAAGGGGTTCTGAAGAAAATAAGACGATGTTGATGTAATTTCATCTAGAAAAGAAGTACGAAGTCAAATGGAACATATTGGGTAATTCAAAAAAAGATAGCCTTGTTGAAATCCTTAGGAGGATGGGGTTCTTAAGATACCTTTCTCTTTAGTCAAGCTTTGGATGCAAATTCATTGTGGAATCTCATCTCAAAATATAATTTGTGGAAAAGGATTATGATTCAGAAATACATAAACCCAGGAACCATAATAGATTGGATCATTAAAGAGACCAAGAACATTCACAAAGTTTCTAATCAGTGGAAATCCATAACAATGGAAAGACAAAATACTATTATGGGTTGTAGTCAAAATAGTTTTCTTCCGGCAGAGATAGTTCAATAGTTACTAGACTCCAGTAAAGCGAGACTTAGCTAGATTGGGAAGCCAAGGGAAACAACAATTTGGGCTCAAGGATGGATATCTGTAGAATATTTGGCACTAGCAATTAAAGAAATTTCAGTTTGGAATACCTTTATTAATGAACTAAAAAAGGCCCACAAAAGAAATTCTAATGAATAGGACTCGCTCATCTAGGGATACAATAAAGTAGGTGGTTATTTTTTAGCAAAGCTAGGCTACCAAGCTTCAATTGCGGAGGTTTCTACAACAATAAAATGGTGGTGGAGCTTACTATGGAAGGTAAATTACCCAACTAATAAGAATAAATGTTGATGTAGCTCGCTCTAAATGGTAAGGTTTTAACTTGGGACAAGATCTTGAGAAGAGGGAAGGAGGGTCTTGGAATCCGTCTCTTATGTAGGATGGTGAAGGAGACCAACAAGAACCCTTTTGTAGCATGCCTTGTTCTATGCATGTTTCAAAGTAATTGGAAGGTCTAATTGGTATATGGCCATTATGGTAAGGAAAAACAATAAACTCTAGTCTCAAAAAGTGGTTCAAGGACCATCAATATAAGATGTAGAGGACTTTGCATTACTTGGTGTTTTGGGAAATTTGGATCGTACATAATGCCTGTTTTTTTTAAGATAGGTATTGCCATACATTTTATGTTGTGGCACAAATGAATTCACTACTTCAACACTTTGCAGAGTAGGAAGTCCTGAAAGCTCTGATAGCCCCAAAGACTATTGGAATTTATCCAGAGAAGCATTGGGCCTAATTTGGTAGGTATTGCAAGGGAATACATGCATTTATGGGGATTGGGTTCTCTTTGTATATTATTGGGCCCATGAATTCCCTTTCAAGGAAAATTAAGGAATGGGAACTAATAATCAAAGTGAATTCAACTCTATTTACTTTCTATTGAAATTTAGAATGGGACTCAATTTATCAAGATTACAAGTGAAGGTGTTGGTTGTGGAGCCTGATTATCTTCATGATTCAAAACTTCGGTTTTAGTTGTTTTTAGATACTAGTTCTTGACGGGGAGGGGTGGGGAGAATCCCCCCCCCCCACTATTGTTTCCAAGGGGTCAAGCGACATTTTTGGAAAAATTCATTGTAAAATATTGTAATTTCGTAGTCAATCTGGACCACTCATCATTAGGTTACATATATAATGGTAGATATTATGTTTGTGTCTTTTTCCCCTAGAAGGAAACCCTCTTTTAAAGAGGGAACTCTATTACGATTTTCTAGTGTGTGTGAGAGAGAGATTGCGAGCGAGTGAAGAGGAAGTTGCAGCGGATGTGCTGAGGGTTGTATCCCTTCATTTTGTTGGAAGGAATAAAAGAAACAATTGTTTTTTTTTATGGATGTATCCCATATTGGGTGAACTATGTATATGGGTGTCTCTCTTTTGTATTTTGATATTTTTTGTTTTATTTCCACATTCATTTTATTTTATTTCTTTGCGATCATGTTTCTAAAAAAAGGGATACTCTCAACTCACAATAAGTTGGATGAACAATGAGATCTATGTGGTGAATATCAATTTGCAAACATTAGCTCGGAAACTTCATATTCTAAAAAGTCATTTTCAGTAAATAGACTTATGTTAACACTTGAATTTCATACACATGTGACATTTTGGCTAATATTACAGAAAGGCGTAGTCAACATATAGCATGTATATCACCGAATATATCCTCATAATATCCATAAGAGAAATTAACCCCTAGAATGACAAAGGTAGTCTATACAGAAAATTGCATGACACTAGTTAGAATGACTCTTTGTTCAACAACCAATGAATACCTACATGCCTTTTGTCGCACGATTTTTCCTTCTAAATTCATGCAATTGTCAAAACAGAGGGACCACTTATTTATGTGACGCATTCAAGTCTCATAACGTCTCCCTTGGCTCCAAAATAAAAAATGGACTTCTCACACGCTTGGGAGCATTCAATTGCCCCCTTCATGTACTTGAAGAAATAGTTCAATAGCAAGGGTGTTCACATTTGGATCTAGATGTTTCTTGGCCTCCATTTGGCCTATAAAAGGAATCCATGGGCATGAATTCCATAGGAGAAAATCATAACAAAGTTATTTTGTAAGAATTACATTGAGAACTCATCTTTCAATCCACTTCTTACCTCCAGTCGACATGCAAAATATCCCTTGCTATATTCCTCTAAGAATCAAGTGTTTCTCCATTGTGATATGCTAGTTATCTTGCAATTGTGCGGACAAAAAGGACCTAGGCTGAGAGATATTGTTGGATTCCGTTTGAATCCCTCACCTCCTAGGTGACACCATTGTATTTAGTTAGACTATTGGGCAATCAACATTTGGTTTGGCATACTCTTGTTATTTTGTTTTGCTTAACACTTTTCCATTTTATTTCATTTTAGTTATTTCTATTTTGTGTTCATAGTTTTCTTTGTCATTTCAAGTTTGGGATACTAACTTACAAATTACAATACTGCTCCCTGTCCCCTCGTGGTTATTTTTCCCACAATAGTATTTATGGCGACTCCACTCTTATTTTTGTTCATTGCATTATAAATAGGTTGTATTTTTCTAAATAATTTATTTTGGGTGTTGTGCAGGTGTAGAAGCTTGTTTCCCATCCTCTCAATAATTAGAATTTGGAATCTCTCAACCTGAGTTCATCATTTTATCAGTTGTGTGGTTCCCAAAGTCTCGGGTGTGCAGCATAGCACATATTTCTCTTTGACAGTTATGCTACTCCCACAGTCTCTCCACTCTATAGATAGCGTGGTAAATCCATGCGGCCTCTGTGATATTGTTCCCGCACTATTAGCACATTTGCAGGGCCATAACATGCACATTTTTTCCAATTTTTGCATTTTACCTCTGTTTTTCATCATCACTTATAGTTTTAATGGTTTCTTAATGAACACCAAAATTAATAAACTCACATCATGTTTTATTTTCTCTGGTAATTAAACTGCTCAATATAGGTAGTAAAGAAGTAATTTATTACATGCTATTTAGGCTAAAATACTTTGAGGTTTTCAACGGACCTGTTAGTACTCACTAGGAGCTAAATGATTATGCTTTCGATTTCATAAATATCGGTTAGTCTAGGAAATTGGATTTAACTATGACTAGTTGTATATATTATTACTTCTTGCTTATTTCTTTGATCTTATGCAAGATAGATTAGCTCACTAATTCACACAAACAAGGGGCCTAAAGACTCCTATCACCACATGTTATTTTCCTTGCACTCTTAGTGATATTGTAAAATCATAAAAGGGTGAGAGGTTTGAAATACCTCCCTTTGCACATGTATTTCATTGATCTTATAGTACTTGATTTTTGCAAACAATAATTTGATACTTAGAGTTTAGTTATGTGGAGTAAAGAACCATCAATATTCACATGTATTTACTGTTGATGTATTTGTAGCTTTGGAATATATTCACTTGTATATTATATGTATTACATTTGTACTTTATTGTATCCCCAACGGAGATGTCTTATTCCTCCAATTGGAAGTGTCGTCATTTGTATTTACAAGTGTCGCAAGTTTTATTGTAAGTGTCGTAACTTATAATTGACGGGTTATTAGACCACCTTAGATGGGTCGTCCCTATATGAGTTAAGTGGAAGGGTTATTATACTCCCTTAGGAGGTCGGCCCAGTTAGGGTAAAAGGTAGGTCAAGTTAAAGTATAAACAGAGTGGTTGCACCACTCTATTTGCTCATTCACTCATCATCCAACTCGCATAGTTGAGAGAGAGGAGTGCGCACAAGTGGAGGAGGAGTAGCTACTGGAGACATCTATATTTTGGGGTTTCATCTTTCTGATCTTTGTATTGGTGCTTATTCTATCTCTGAGGAAGTTGTGGGGTTTTTCACGTTTATGGTTTTCCCCGATGAAAACTTTGTGTCTCTTGTCTCTTGTATTTGTTATGCTATACATGTTGTTCTCTCAGTTAAGATCCTAGATCATATTGAATTAAATGATGAAAAATAATAACATGGTATCAAAGCTAGCTTGAAGGAAGGCATTGTATGGCATTTATGACACTTGTTGCACTTGCGACAAATTGGAAGCTAGGGCTTGGTATAGTAAAAACTAGTCATCGTGGAAATTTCACTATAAATATGTTTTGGAGAAGATTCATGATCTGATTTTTTACAAGCTGCATATCAGACACATATGTACCACGTGTAAAAATTTCAGCCTCATATTCGTTGTACTTTGTGAGATATGATCCGTACAAGTTAGGGTTTCTGCCTCTTCCAGAATGCAGCCCTAAACAGGTGACCTAGTCACAAAGGTCATATCTCGGGCTAGGAAGATCCAAATGGAATTCTGTAAAAAGTGATAATTAGTGCACGGACTGTAGTTTTACAGGTATGCGTTTTAGAGGCTGAAGTTGAAACAGTGACACATGGCACTCTGTACAAGTTCGATATGTTGTTTCATCCCATAAACAGGTCATGTTGCGACACCTACCATATCTCTCTCATGGAGAATCCATTGAAGCTCAGATCTGTGGGGTTGGAAAGATGACAGGTCAGTCTACCTCAGGATGAAGGTTCATACCCCGAGGATCCAAAATTTCAAAGATGCACTAGAAACAATATGGCATATCTTTTTGTCAAAGCATAATTGGATTCTATTCATTTTCATTTTTGGCTTGTCACTACTACGGAAAATTAGGGATTTTGACAGAAGTGGAATTTTGGAGTGCTCTCAGCATAGGATTGTTCTTCTCAGCAAAATCAAAATTTAGAGACCAAGATCAATCTTTTTGGTTGGGTGAATCTCTAGGAAAGTCAAACCCTAATTTGAATTTTGGACCAGAAAACTAGATTTTGACAGAAGTTGCAGATCCAAAATTCGTAGGTCATTTTTGGAGGGTCAATTTTTGGAGTTTTCAAAATCTGAGCACACCATCTTGCTCGCCTCAGTCAATTGCATCTCCCTATCCAGATAGAAGTTTGAAATTCCAAGTTTGGGTTTTTAGGGTTTCTCTGTCAAACCCTAACCAGCTCCAGATCCAGTTTGAGCAAATCAAAGTGGTAAGACCTAAAAATTTTCTATTTCCATTTGAAGTACTCTTTAAAAGATGTCTCACCACACCAAGCTTGAGGATAATCTTGAAGGGGATGATAACTTCCGAGCATGGAAGTATAGGATTGGGGTAATCCTAGAAGATAATGAATTGGACACCTACATAAGTGAAGAGGTTCCAGTTCCAGAGGGAGATGAGGCTAAGGCCTTACATAAGAAGAACTTGGTCAAGGCCAAGAGGATTATTGCAGATTCTATCAAAGACCATCTCATACCACATGTGTCTTCTCTAAAGACACCCAAGGAGATGTTTGATTCCTTGAACAAGTTGTTTGAAGGAAAGAATATAAATCGGAAGATGACATTGCAGAACCAATTGAAGAGTGTGAAGATCCAGAATGGAGAGATCGTCCAATCCTAATTTACTAGGGTCTCTCAAATCAAAGAACAACTTGAAGCTGTGGATGAAGTAGTGCAGAATGGAGAAATTGTGATGACCACTTTGAGTGGCCTACCTAGGTCATGGGATTCCTTCATCTAAGGAATTTGTGCAAGAAACAAATGGATTTCTTTCAGTAGACTGTAGGAGGAATGCTCACAAGAAGAATCTATACTTGTAGCTTGAGAAGAAAGATGGATAGTGAAGACCAATCTCTCACAGCACACACCAAGAAGAATAACCACAAGAGGGAGCATCCTCATCACAAGAAGGGTAAACACCACCACCAGAATCGGAGCGAGAACTTTGGAGAATCCATGAGAGATCTTTCTCACATTCGAAGTTATACTTGTGATGAGAAGGGACACTATTCTAGATATTAACCCAGGAACAAAAGCAACTCCCACAAGAAGAAGAACAACAAGATAAGACATCATGCTCACACTACAGAGGATGATGAGCCTCCAAGGAAGAGAACCAAAGAAGAAAATGAAGATTCTTCAAGTGATGAAGAATATGTATTGTAATTAAGAAGAAGCTACTGCAGAGTTGGACTCCGGAAGACAAATAATCTAAAGAAGAACCTCTCATCCATTTTTAGCATTGGTTAAGGTGCACACTATCAGAGACTCTAGTAGTTCTTGCAAGGAAGCAAAGATTGAGAGGGAGTCCACCCAACAACCAAACAAAGATAAGTATTTGAATTGTTATTTCTTGTATATATGATTACTTAAAGATGTTGTCCAGTCATGTGCATACTTATGTTCCTAGATTTAGGATGTACATTATTCATTTTAGAAAAGTTGCAATAATGAACAAGATACTACTAATATGCAAGTAATGGGTAAGCGGTGTATGGTACTATACAACATTCCATTGCTACTTATCTAGAATGAAACCTATTTCCTGACATGTTGGGAGTAGTGCACACTCTTAACAATGTTCTGGTAGAGATGGAAGGCATCTAGAAAGTTACCGTATGAATACGGGATATGGATGAATGTTGTATTGAAGCATTGGCTAAGAAAATTGCATGACTGTATGACATATGTCCTTATGTGTAAGATTTTGTTCTAAAAACTATGAGAAGTTTCTAATCATGCAATTGAATTTGACTTGTAGGAAAGATCATGTACAATCACCTACAAAAGAAGAACAACGACATTTGTTCCAATGACGAAGTTCAAGAAAACTACCCATTGAAGATATTGAAGAATCTAAAGTTCCCAGGATTAGGGATGCAGTAATGGAAGGATACCATGTTTGAGGAGTACCAGTCGATCATGAAGAATGATGTTTGGGATGTGGTCCTGAGACCAGAAGGAAAGTCTGTTGTGACTTCCAAGTGGATCTACAAGATCAAGCATGCTGCAGATGGTAGCATAGAGAAATACAAGGCAAGGTTTGTGGCTCTTGGCTTCTCCCAGAAAGAAGGGATAGATTATGAAGAAAATTGTGCACCTATATCCAGATACACTTCCATCAGAACAGTACTTGCTCTAGCTGTAGTGATGAAGTGGAAGATATACCAGATGGATGTCAAGACAACTTTCTTGAACGGGGTAGTCGAAGAGGAAGTGTACGTGGAGCAGCCACTCGGTTTTGAGACACATGACAGGTAGACTCATGTTTGCAAACTGAAGAAAGTATTGTATGGTTTGAAACAAGCACCTAGGACATGGTACGACAAGATACCAACCTTTACTACAAGGTTGAGGAAGCCAATCCAGTGATACTCCTACTGTATGTAGATGACCTGTTTGTGATAGGTGAGAATGGGTTGATTGTTGATACGAAGAGGAAGGTTGATGCCGAGTTCGAGATGAAGGACTTGGGTATGATGCATTACTTTCTAGGCATGGAGGTGTGGCAGAGTGCAGATGTAATCTTCCCTGGACAAGGGAAGTATGCAGTAGAGATCCTGAAGCGGTTCAGGATGATGGACTGCAAGGCCATGGACACACCTATGGCATTGAACCTGAAGCTATTGAGTGATGCTTCATCAGAGTCGGTTGATTCCATGATGTATCATTAGATGATTGGGTCCTTGATGTACCTGACGAACACGACACCAGATATTTGCTTTGCTGTGAACATTTTGAGCCAGTTCCTAACGGATCCTAGACATGTTCACTTGATTGTTGTAAAGCATATTCTGAGGTACCTGAAGGGTACGATTGATTATGGGCTCAAGTATGATGCAAATCAAAAGTTTAAACTGGAGAGTTATGTTGATTTAGATTGGGCAGGCAGTGCTATAGATAGGAAGAGCACTTCGGGATGATGGTTCAGTATGGGATCTGGGGTGATCTCTTGGTTTAGCAGGAAGAAATCCTGCATAGCACTGAGTACAGCCAAAGCAGAGTATGTGGTAGCTTGTTTGGCTAGTTGTGAGGTAGTATGGATAAGGAAGATACTATCTGATTTGTTTGATCTCCAGTTGGATGCTAGTTGTATCTTCTGTGACAACCAAAGTTGTGTGAAGTTGTCTGAGAACCCAATGTTCCATGACAAGTCAACGCACATTGAGATAAAGTATCACTATATCATGGATGTGGTGCAGAGAGGAGCAGTGAAGCTCCTTTATGTTGCGATGGACAAGCATATAACAGATGTGTTGACCAATCCACTAGCCAAAGTGAATTTCAAGTACTTCAGAGAGAGGCTTGGTGTTCTTTATAATGAAGATACTTCCAGGAGGAAGTGATGGGACACAGACGCAGGATCCCTTACAATCATGGTGGTAGGAGCATCCTCCCCATGGATGTGGATGTAAGTGCTGTGTGATGAGAATCCAAATGATGCTCCGCTATGAACATCCGTATGATGTTCTGTATGATGATGATCCGTATGATCATGAGCATCCGCATGATGCTCCGTGCGAGGATGATCAGTCTGATCATGAGTATCCGGATGATACTCTGTGGCTGTGGATATGTTGCAGGTTGTGCAGTATCATATACTCGCTCCCTGGTAGATTCTATAGGTTGAGTAGTAAGCTCGTAATCAGTCTTGGAATGCTCTTTTGAGGTTTTTCTGGTTTGCTTATAATCTCTCCCTGGGGGATCCTATAGGTTGAGCAGTAATCTCGTAATCAGTCCCGGGATGCTTTTTCAAGGTTTTGCTTGTTCGCATATAATCGCTCCCTGCGAGATCCTATAGGTTGAGCAGTAAGCTCATAATCAGTCCTGGGATTCTCTTTCGAGGTTTTGCTTGTTCGCATGTAATCGCTCCCCGGGAGATTTTTCAGGTTGTGCTTGGCACATAATCAATCCCGTGATGCTCTTTCGAGGTTTTGCTTGGTCGTATGTAATCAGTCCTGGGAGATCTTGCAGGTTGAGTAGTAGCTAGTAATAAGTCCTGGGATGCTCTTTTAAGGTTTTGTAGATGCAGATAATCAGTCCTGAGATTCCACCAGATGGGCCACTTGCAGAGATGATGAAGACCTACATGGAGGCTATGCCTACATCCAGCATGAAAAAGGGATGACTCTGTAGAAATTCCTATGACAAGAAGAATTAAGAGATAGCATCAGTGATCGAGATGACAAGTACAAAAACAGTGCCGATGATGCTCTGTGATCCAATGACGATGATCCAGCTCCAGTATTGAAGATTTGTGCCTATATGTATTGATGACCTGTGTCAAGAGAATACCTTCCTAGTTAAGAGGGAGTATTGATGTATTTGTAACTTTGGAAGATATTCACTTGTATATTATATGTATTACATTTGTACTTTATTGTATCCCCAATGGAGATGTCTTATTCCTCCGATTGGAAGTGTCGTCATTTTTATTTACAAGTGTCACAAGTTTTATTGTAAGTTTCATAACTTATATTTGATGGGTTATTAGACCACCTTAGAGGGGTCAGCCCTGTATGAGTTAATTGGAAGGGTTATTAGACTCTCTTAGGAGGTCGACCCAGTTAGGATAAAAGGAAGGTCAAGTTAAAGTATAAATAGAGTGTTTGCACCACTCTATTTGCTCATTCACTCATTCATCCAACTTGCATAGTTTAGAGAGAGGAGTGCGCACAAGTGGAGCAGGAGTAGCTGTTGGAGACATCTATCTTTTGGGGTTTCATCTTTGTGATCTTTGTATTGGTGCTTATTCTCTCTCTGAGGAAGTTGTGGGGTTTTTCAACTTTTTTGGTTTTCCCCGATGAAAACTTTGTGTCTCTTGTCTCTTGTGTTTGTTATGTTGTACATGTTGTTCTCTCAGTTAAGATCCTAGATCATATTGAATTAAATGATGAAAAAAACTAACATTTACTTTATTATGCTCTTTAGTTAGTTGCGAATTTCACTTCTATATTTACTTTCAAAACACATGTATGATTCCCATTTGAGAACACACCAAGAGACCTAAAGAATCTTTCGGATCTAGTATGTTATCCGTATTGCACTCATGAGTGATCTGGATGGATCGAAATGATAAGGAAGTTTGAAATAGCTCTCTTGCACTCCTTAAAATCAAAGTTGGACCACCATAAAATTACCGTCATATTGCAATTCTTAACCAACTAAAATACTCCATTGGATTCCAACCTTTACTACAAGGTTGAGGAAGGAAATCTAGTGATACTCCTACTGTATGTAGATGACCTGTTTGTGACAAGTGAGAATGGGTTGATTGTTGATAGGAAGAGAAAGGTTTCTTTCGAGTTCGAGATGAAGGACTTGGTTATGATGCATTACTTTCTAGGCATGGAGGTGTGGCAGAGTGCAGATGGAATCTTACTTGGATAAGGGAAGTATGTAGTAGATATCCTGAAGCGGTTCGGGATGATGGACTGCAAGGCCATGGCCACACCTATGGGCATTGAACTTGAAGCTATTCAGTGATGCTTCATCAAAGTTCGTTGATGCCACGATGTATCGTCAGATGATTGGGTCCTTGATGTACGTGATGAACACGAGACCAAATATTTGCTTTGCTCTGAACACTTTGAGACAGTTCCTGATGGATCCTAGACATGTTCACTTGATTGTTGTAAAGAATATTTAGAGGTACCTAAAGGGTACGGTTGATTATGGGCTCAAGTATGATGTGAATCAAAATTTTAACCTGGAGGTTTATGTTGATTCAGATTGTGCATGCAGTGCTACAGATAGGAAGAGCACTTCGGGATGTTGGTTCAGTATGGTATCTGGGGTGATCTCTTGGTTTAGCAGGAATAAATCTTGTGTAGCACTGAGTACAGCCGAAGCAGAGTATGTCACAACTTGTTTGGCTAGTTTTGAGGTAGTATGGCTAAGGAAGCTACTTTATGATTTGTTTGATCTCCAGTTGGATGCTACTTGTATCTTCTGTGACAACCAGAGTTGTGTGAAGTTGTTTGAGAACCCGATGTTCCATGACAAGTCAAAGCACATCGAGATCAAGTATCACTATATCAGGGATATGGTGCAGAGAGGAGTAGTGAAGCTCCTGTATGTTGCGACATACAAGTAGATAACAGATGTGTTGACCAAGCCACTAGCCAGGGTGAAGTTCGAGTACTTCAGAGAGAGGCTTGGTGTTCTTTAGATTGAAGATACTTCCAGGATGAAGTGATGGGACACAGATGCAGGAGCCCTTCCAAGCATGGTGGTAGGAGGGTCCTCCTGATGGCTATGGATGTAAGTGCTATGTGATGAGCATCCAGACGATGCTCCACTATGAACATCCGTATGATGTTCTGTATGATGATGATCTATATGATCATGAGCATCTGCATGATGCTACATGCGAGGATGATCAGTATGATCATGATTATCCAGATGATACTGCGTGGTCGTGGATATGTTGAAGGTTGTGCAGTATCATATAATCGCTCCCTGGTAGATCCTATAGGTTGAGCAGTAAGCTCGTAATCAGTCCTAGGATGCTCTTTTGAGGTTTTTCTTGTTCACATATAATCGATCCCTGGGGGATCCTATAGGTTGAGCAATAATATCGTAATTAGTCCCGGGATGATCTTTCAACGTTTTGCTTGTTCACATATAATCGCTCCATGGGAGATCCTATAGGTTGAGCAGTAAGCTCGTAATCAGTCCTGGGATGCTCTTTCGAGGTTTTTCTTGCTCGCATGTAGTCGCTCCCTAGGAGATCTTGCAGGTTGTGCTTGGCACATAATCAATCCTAGGATTCTCTTTCGAGGTTTTGCTTGGTCGCATGTAATCATTCCTCGGAGATCTTGCAAGTTGAGTAGTAGCTCGTAATCAGTCCGGGGATGCTCTTTTAAGGTTTTGCAGATGCACATAATCAGTCCTAAGATTCCACAGGATGGGTTGCTCACAGATATGATGAAGACCTACATGGAGGCTAGGCCTACATCCAACATGAAAAAGGGATGGCTCTGTATAACATCCTATGACAAGAAGAATGGAGAGATAGCACCAGTGCTTGAGATGACGAGTACAACAACAATGCTGATGATGCTCCGTGATCCAGTGACGATGATCCAGCTCCAGTATTGAAGACTTGTTCATATATGTATTGATGACCTGTGTCAAGAGAATACCTTCCTAGTTAAGAGGGAGTATTGATGTATTTGTAACTTCGGAAGATATTCACTTGTATATTATATGTATTACATTTGTACTTTATTGTATCCCCAACGGAGATGTCCTATTCCTATGATTGGAAGTGTCATCATTTTTATTTACAAGTGTCGCAAGTTTTATTGTAAGTGTCATAACTTATATTTGATGGGTTATTAGACCACCTTAGAGGTGTTGGCCCTGTATGAGTTAAGTGAAAGGGTTATTAGACTACCTTAGGAGGTCGGCCCAGTTAGGGTAAAAGGAAGGTCAAGTTAAAGTATAAATAGAGTGGTTGCACCATTCTATTTGCTCATTCACTCATTCATCCAACTCGCATAGTTGAGAGAGAGGAGTGTGCACAAGTGGAGGAGGAGTAGCTGCTGGAGACATCTATCTTTTGGGGTTTCATCTTTGTGATCTTTGTATTGGTGCTTATTCTCTCTCCGAGGAAGTTGCAGGGTTTTTCAACTTTATGGTTTTCCCCAATGAAAAATTTGTGTCTCTTGTCTCTTGTGTTTGTTATGTTGTACATGTTGTTCTCTCAGTTAAGATCCTAGATCATATTGAATTAAATGATGAAAAAAACTAACATTTACTTTATTATGCTCTTTAGTTAGTTGCAAATTTCGCTTCTATATTTGCTTTCAAAACACACGTATGATTCCCATTTGAGAACACACCAAGAGACCTAAAGACTCTTCCAGATCTAGTATGCTATCCGTATTGCACTCATGTGTGATTTGGATGGATCAAAATGATAAGGAAGTTTGAAATAGCTCTCTTGCACTCCTTAAAATCAAATTTGGACCACCATAAAATTAAAATCATATTGTAACTCTTAACCAACTAAAATACTCCATTGGATTCCAACCTTTACTACAAGGTTGAGGAAGGAAATCCAGTGATACTCCTACTGTATGTAGATGACATTTTTGTGACAGGTGAGAATGGGTTGATTGCTGATACAAAGAGGAAGGTTTCTGCCAAGTTTGAGATGAAGGACTTGGGTATGATGCATTACTTTCTAGGCATGGAGGTGTGGGAGAGTGCAGATGGAATCTTCCTTGGACAAGGGAAGTATGCAGTAGAGATCCTGAAGCGGTTCGGGATAATGGATTGCAAGGCCATGGACACACCTATGGCATTGAACTTGAAGCTATTGAGTGATGCTTCATCAGAGTCGGTTGATGTCACGATGTATCGTCAAATGGTTGGGTCCTTGATGTACCTGATGAACACCAGACCAAATATTTTCTTTACTGTGAACACTTTGAGCCAAGTCCTGATGGATCCTAGACATGTTCACTTGATTACTGTAAAGCATATTCTGAGGTACCTGAAGGGTATGGTTGATTATGGGCTCAAGTCTGATGCAAATCAAAAGTTTAACCTGGAGGGTTATGTTGATTCAAAATGGGAAGGCAGTTCTACAGATAGGAAGAGCACTTCGGGATGCTGGTTCAGTATGGGATTTGGGGTGATCTCTTGGTTTAGCAGGAAGAAATCCTGCGTAGCACTGAGTACAATCGAAGCAGAGTATGTCGCAGCTTGTT
This sequence comes from Larix kaempferi, assembly GCA_027924585.1. Taxonomy (NCBI): domain Eukaryota; kingdom Viridiplantae; phylum Streptophyta; class Pinopsida; order Pinales; family Pinaceae; genus Larix; species Larix kaempferi. Next base: position 5,537,282 of record BSBM01001041.1, on the reverse strand, counting down.
TGGATAGTTGTGAGGCAGTATGGCTAAGGAAGCTACTATCTGATTTGTTTGATCTCCAATTGGATGCTACTTCTATCTTTTGTGACAACCAGATTTCTGTGAAGTTGTCTGAGAACCTAATGTTCCATGACAAGTCGAAGCACATCGAGATCAAGTATAACTATATCAGGGATATGGTGCAGAGAGGACCAGTGAAGCACCTGTATGTTGCGACAGACAAGCAGATAATAGATGTGTTGACCAAGCAACTAGCCAGGGTGAAGTTCAAGTATTTTAGAGAGAGGCTTGGTGTTCTTTAGAATGAAGATACTTCCAGGAGGAAGTGATGGGACACAGATGCAGGATCTCTTCCAAGCATGGTGGTAGGAGGGTCCTCCCCATGGTTGTGGATGTAAGTGCTTTGTGATGAGCATCCGGACAATGCTCCGCTATGAACATCCATATGATGTTCTGTATGATGATAATCCATATGATCATGAGCATTCGCATGATGCTCCGTGCGAGGATGATCAGTATAAACATGAGTATCTGGATGATACTTCATGTCTGTGGATATGTTGCAGGTTGTGCAATATCATATAATCGCTCCTTGGTAGATCTTATAGGTTGAGCAATAAGCTCGTAATCAGTCCTGGGATGATCTTTTGATGTTTTTCTTGTTCGCATATAATCGCTCCGTGGGGGATCCTATAGGTTGAACAGTAATCTCGTAATCAGTCTCAGGATGCACTTTCAAGGTTTTTCTTGTTCACATATAATTTCCCTGGGAGATCTTATAGGTTGATCAGTAAGCTCGTAATCAGTCCTAGGATGCTCTTTCGAGGTTTTGCTTGCTCGCATGTAATCGCTCCCTAGGAGATCTTGCAGGTTGTGCTTGGCACGTAATCAATCTCGGTATGCTCTTTCAAGGTTTTGCGTGGTCGCATGTAATCAGTCCTAGGAGATCTTGTAGGTTGAGTAGTAGCTTGTAATCAATCCTGGGATGCTCTTATAAGGTTTTGCAGATGTAGATAATCAGTCTTAAGATTCAACCAGATGGGCCGCTCGTAGAGATGATGAAGACCTACATGGAGGCTAGGCCTACATCGAGCATGAAAAATGGATGGCTCTTTAGAACTTCCTATGGCGAGAAGAATTGAGAGATAGAACTAGTGATCGAGATGACGAGAACAACAACAATGCCGATGATGCTCCGTGATCCAGTGACGATGATCCTACTCTAGTATTGAAGACTTGTGCCTATATGTATTGATGACCTGTGTCAAGAGAATACCTTCCTAGTTAAGAAGGAGTATTGATGTATTTGTAACTTCGGAAGATATTTACTTGTATATTATATGTATTACATTTGTACTTTATTGTATCCCCAACGGATATGTCTTAGTCCTCCAATTGGAAGTGTCGTCATTTTTTTTACAAGTGTCGCAAGTTTTATTGTAAGTGTCGTAACTTATATTTAATGGGTTATTAGACCACCTTAGAGGGGTCGGCCCTGTAGGAGTTAAGTGGAAGGGTTATTTAATCCCCTTAGGAGGTCAAACCAGTTAGGGTAAAAGGCAGGTCAAGTTAAAGTATAAATAGAGTGTTTGCACCACTCTATTTGCTCATTCACTCATTCATCCAACTCGCATAGTTGAGAGAGAGGAGTGCGCACAAGTGGAGGAGGAGTATCTGCTGGAGACATCTAACTTTTGGGGTTTCATCTTTGTGATCTTTGTATTGGTGCTTATTCTCTCTTTGAGGAAGTTGCAGGGTTTTTCAACTTTATGGTTTTCCCCGATGAAAACTTTGTGTCTCTTGTCTCTTGTGTTTGTTATGTTGTACATGTTGTTCTCTCAGTTAAGATCCTAGATCATATTGAATTAAATGATGAAAAAACTAACATTTACTTTATTATGCTCTTTAGTTAGTTGCGAATTTTGCTTCTATATTTGCTTTCAAAACACATGTATGATTCCCATTTGAGAACACACCAATAGGCCTAAAGACTCTTTCGGATCTAGTATGCTATACATATTGCACTCATGAGTGATCTCGATGGATCAAAATGATAAGGAAGTTTGAAATATCTCTCTTGCACTCCTTAAAATCAAATTTGCACCACCATAAAATTAACATCATATTGTAATTCTTAACCAGTTAAAATACTCCATTGGATTCCAACCTTTACTACAAGGTTGAGGAAGGAAATCTAGTGATACTCCTACTGTATGTAGATGACTTGTTTGTGACAGGTGAGAATGGGTTGATTGTTGATAGGAAGAGGAAGGTTGCTTCCAAGTTCGTGATGAAGGACTTGGGTATGATGCATTAATTTCTAGGCATGGAGGTGTGGCAAAGTGCAGATGGAATCTTCCTTGGACAAGGGAAGTATGCAGTAGATATCCTGAAGCGGTTCAGGATGATGGAATGCAAGGTCATTACCACACCTATGGCATTGAAACTGAATCTATTGAGTGATGCTTCATCAGAGTCGGTTGATGCCATGATGTATCATTAGATGATTGGGTCCTTGATGTACTTGACGAACACGAGACCAAATATTTTCTTTACTGTGAACACTTTGAGCCAGTTCCTGACAGATCCTATACATGTTCACTTGATTGCTGTAAAGCATATTCTGAGGTACCTGAAGGGTACGGTTGATTATGGGCTCAAGTATGATGCGAATAAAATTTTTAACTTGGAGGGTTATGTTGATTTAGATTGGGCAGGAACTGCTACAGATAGGAAGAGCACTTCGAGATGCTGGTTCAGTATGGGATCTGGGGTGATCTCTTGGTTTAGCAGGAAGAAATCCTGCGTAGCACTGAGTACAGCCGAAGAAAAGTATGTCACAGCTTGTTTGGCTAGTTGTGAGGCAGTATGGATAAGGAAGCTATTGTCTGATTTGTTTGATCTCCAGTTGGATGCTACTTGTATCTTCTGTGACAACCAAAGTTGTGTGAAGTTTTTTGAGAACCTGATGTTCCATGACAAGGCGAAGCACATAGAGATCAAGTATCACTATATCAGGGATATGGTGCAAAGAGGAGCAATGAAGCTCCTATATGTTGCGACAGACAAGCATATAATACATGTGTTGACCAAGCCACTAGCCAGGGTGAAGTTTGAGTACTTCAGAGAGAGGCTTGGGGTTCTTTAGATTGAAGATACTTCCAGGAGGAAGTGATGGGACACAGATGCAGAGCCCTTCCAAGCATGGTGGTAGGAGGGTCCTCCCCATGGCTGTGGATGTAAGTGCTGTGTAATGAGCATCCAGACGATGCTCCACTATGAACATCTGTATGATGTTCTGTATGATGATGATCCGTATGATCATGAGCATCCGCATGATGCTCCATACGAGGATGATCAGTATGATCATGAGTATCCGGATGATACTTCGTGGCCGTGGATATGTTGCAGGTTGTGCAGTATCATATAATCGCTCCCTGGTAGATCCTATAGGTTGAGCAGTAAGCTCGTAATCAATCCTGGGATGCTCTTTTGAGGTTTTTCTTGTTCGCATATAATTTATCCTTGGGGGATCCTATAGTTTGAGCAGTAATCTTGTAATCAATCCTGGGATTCTCTTTCGAGTTTTTGCTTATTCGCATATAATCGCTCTCTGGGAGATCCTATAGGTTGAGCAGTAAGATCGTAATCAGTCCTAGGATGATCTTTCGAGGTTTTTCTTGTTCGCATGTAATTGCTCCCTGGGAGATCTTGCAGGTTGTGCTTGGCACGTAATCAATCCCGGGATGATCTTTCAAGGTTTTGCTTGGTCGCATGTAATCAGTCCTTGGAGATCTTGCAGGTTGAGCAATAGCTCGTAATCAGTGCTGGGATGCTCTTTTAAGGTTTTGCAGATGCACATAATTAGTCCTGATATTCCACCGGATGGGCCACTCATAGAGATGATGAAGACCTACATGGAGGCTAGGCCTACATCCAACATGAAAAAGGGATGGTTCTGTAGAACTTCCTATGACGAGAAGAATTGAGAGATAGCATGAGTGATCGAGATGACAAGTACAATAGCAGTGTCGATGATGCTCCGTGATCTAGTGACGATGATCCAACTCCAGTATTGAAGACTTGTGCCTATATGTATTGATGACCCGTGTCAAGAGAATACCTTCCTAGTTAAGAGGGAGTATTGATGTATATGTAACTTCAGAAGATATTCACTTGTATATTATATGTATTACATTTGTACTTTATTGTATCCCCAAAGGAGATGTCTTATTCCTCCGATTGGAAGTGTCGTCATTTTTATTTACAAGTGTCACAAGATTTATTGTAAGTGTCGTAACTTATATTTGATGGGTTATTAGACCACCTTAGAGGGTTCGGCCCTGTAGGAGTTAAGTGGAAGGGTTATTAGACTCCCTTAGGAGGTTGTCCCAGTGAGGGTAAAAGGAAGGTCAAGTTAAAGTATAAATAGAGTGGTTGCACCACTCTATTTTCTCATTCACTTATTAATCCAACCGGCATAGTTAAGAGAGAGGAGTGCGCACAAGTGGAGGAGGAGTAGTTACTGGAGACATCTATCTTTTGGGGTTTCATCTTTGTGATCATTGTATTGTTGTTTATTCTCTCTTTGAGGAAGTTGCGGGGTTTTTCAACTTTATGGTTTTCTCCGATGAAAACTTTGTGTCTCTTGTCTCTTGTGTTTGTTATGTTGTACATGTTGTTCTCTCAGTTAAGATCCTATATCATATTGAATTAAAATATGAAAAAAACTAACATTTAATTTATTATGCTCTTTAGTTACTTGCAAATTTTGCTTCTATATTTGCTTTCAAAACACATGTATGATTCCCATTTGAGAACACACCAAGAGACCTAAAGACTCTTTTGGATCTAGTATTCTATCCATATTTCACTCATGAGTGATCTGGATGGATCAAAATGATAAGGAAGTTTGAAATATCTCTCTTGCACGCCTTAAAATCAAATTTGGACCACCATAAAATTAACGTCATATTGTAATTCTTAACCAACTAAAATACTCCATAGGAGGACACAAAAAAAATTAGTTAATTTAGGATTGATTGGGTAGGCATCCAAATAATGCCCACCAATATTCTACATTTTTGAAACATAGTGGTTGTTGACTTTTAGGGTACTTTTAAATCTTGCTATCAACAAGTGTCAAAAGACAACCCGAATAAGAAGGCACAGTGCCCAAGGATGTGAAATGCAAGGTATATTTGTTTCTAATAGCCACAAAGAGACAACCCTACTTTTTATGGAGGTGACACTTTATCGCTCAAGGCTAAACCACTTATCCACACTTGATGCAAGTATCTTAATGACCAAAACCCAGGATATCACCAGGTACATTTGTGGGATGAATTTAGCACTCGATTAAGATCTTGTTAGGTATTGGAAAATTTTCTAGTCCTTCTAGAACATATCCTCAACATGATTACATGATAGCTTAATCTTTCATACCTTCACTAACTGTATTTGAGGTATTTCATCACCGCTAACAAGAGAGCTATTGGAAATCCCAATGACTATTTCAGAGGAAGGATGTTATGTCATCTAGGGAATTTACATATTCTTTTTTTATTTACAAGAACATATAAACATAATTAAAAAAAGCCAACCTTTGATATCATTTGCACAAAGACTTAGCACATATACCTCACTTACACCATATTGCATCTGGTGTGGTTGGCATATTTTTGCAACTATTCAATTGTGTTTATATACCTCCATTATCACTCTCATTTGATCACATAAAAACTATTGTGGAACAAAGAAATCTGAGGCAGTATCTCAAACTACAAGGACACTTTCCTCTCCAAATAGGTGTTATCACATTTCCCCCTCGTAGATCATGAAGGTGATATTCTAACTAGGGACGTTCCCAAGAAAATATGTTAGGATCATCTTGGAAAGGCAACACCTTGCTTAACTCTCATGTTTCTCCACCTCTTGGAGATCATAAAACTCTCCCACCCTCTCCATCTCGTGGAAGAGGTAATATACCATCCCCACCTTTCAAAGGATGTACCTCCCCATCATCTCCTCCTTCTGGAGAAAATACCCCACCATCTTCGCCTCCACCTCTTGGAGGAAATACATTGTCACCTTCACCTCCAGGAAGAGGAACACACAACACAAAATGGCAACATCAAACATTCCATTCATGGAAAGCCTAAATCTCCCAGAGTTGGCTAAATTGATCAGTGACCGTATTCTTCATGATGCAACTTGGATATAAATTCCTTCTAATATCCCCTAAGATATCCCAATATTTGCAGGGAAATAGGGAGACGACCTAGTCAACCATGTTATGTCATTTCACCATTGGTGCTCATCAAACATCATCATCAAAGACACCGTGTGTCTTCTAATTTTTCAGAGAAAAATTATAGGAATGACAAACAAATGGTATGCCAATCTACCATTTGGGACTTATTCCACCTTTTATTCCTTTGACACTATTTTCCTCACATATTTTTCAGTTACCCATATGCCATGATTTAGAACTCAAAATTCTCACATAATTTCGACAAAGTAGCTCAACGCACATCGCAGACATACCCACGACTAGTGTAGACATAGGAATTTGTGTAAAATAGACATACAACCCCAATTATTGTTGTATTATTTACTCAAATCAATCAAGGCCCTTCTTTCAAAGGATGTGTAAACCACATTGCCCAAAACAAAAGAAGAGGCCATTCTCAAGACCCAACATTTCGATTTGATTTATGTACAATATGGATATTTGTATACCATCATCCCTTATGCCTCTCAGCATCATTCTATGAAACCAACACCCTTGGGTACATCGCACTCTATTGATTGTCTTATCGAGACTATTTCTCATCAGGGAAATTCTCTCCAACCATGAACCTCTATGCCATATAATGTGGCACAACAATACCCTCAAACGCCACTTGCATCACTGGCACACAATTGCTCCATCTCCCCCATTTGGAAAACTGTCTTATGGACCATACAATCCTACTTACCCTAATTATAGTCAAGCACCTACGGTACCACCACCTCAAGCGACGTCACTATCTCCTCCATCCACCTCATATGGAGCCCCTAACCCATACCTCTATGCACCCATCTACATTTCATATTTCCAATTTTCTGGTCCAACTGGTCCTTCCCCCATGCCTCAAGTTGGGTTCAATCTAATACATCCTTCCCCCGCACAACAAAATCATCAATTTGAGTAGTTTACTATGGGTAATCCCTTGAATCCTCATTATTAAGAGAAGAAGAAAGAAAATAATAGGAAACACTGGCACCAAGGGAAGGGGGAAATTCTCCGCCCCAACATAACCAGAACCTAGGAAACCCAAATGAAGGAAATAACAATCCCCCTAAATAAGGAAAGAAATCCAACCTCTAGAAGAACTATCCTTGCTTTGTGTTCATAGATGATGAGAATTACACTCATCATTTCTTGTTGATACCTAAAATTCAAAAATTGCTAGAGGTCAGGAAGAAGGCTACAACCAATCCTCCTCAACCAACAAATGCCCCAAAACCTCAACAAGTTGTGTTACAACAACCCTTTTCCAACCAATTGGTAGCTACCCAACAACATGATCCTCCCCCACTAGGTGATGGAACCTTCCAGAACATCTACATGAACATGACCAAAGTCAACCTTTAGAATCACGCTAAAGGTTATGGAATGTATGATACCCCTCAAGGGGAGTATGTACCCACTTCCTCTATCAGGCCTTTGCAAATACCTCATCCACACAATGATCATATTCCTTGACTCCCTAAGACACCCCTTAGATGATATTCCAATGAACCCCACATGAAATATGCACACAATTATGACATTAGAGGTTCTCCAATCCTACCCTTATCAAAAAAGGAAATGCTTAGTGCATTACACACAATCGACCCTTGTGATTCTCGCTTAATGAACTTTGACCTTGATAAAGGTAAGCATTGACTACCCTCATCAATATCCTTTTAGATTCTTTTCACAATCAATAACATAGTAATTCATCAATGCATAGTTGATTAATGAGTATCTATTTGTGTGATGTCCACTCATGTATGGAATTGTTTAGGCTCACCAGTTTTAGTCCCCTCATCTATTTCTCTCCTCGCTTATAATGGGAGGGCATCAAAACCATTGGGTTTGTACCAGAACAACCCCATTGAGATGGGGGGGAGGGGAATGACACCTTTTTATATTGAAGTGGTCGATGCTCAACTTGATTACAACATTTTTTTGGGATGTAGTTATGTGTACACCATGAAAGTGGTAGCTTCCTCAATTTCCTACATCATGATGTTTCCACACAATGGGAAAATCGTCACCCTCGACCAGCTATGACCCTCATACCAACTCAAAACAAGACAACATCCTACCCACCATAGGATCAACCACTTATCCCCCATATGTTGATATAGGTCCAGGAATTTATAAATATTATGCATTACTGAGGGAATATTATATCCCGTTACCAGTTATGCCTGCATCTATAGATGATTTATGTGCACTATCTTCACCTCTGAAGACGATTTCCAATCCCCCTCCACACCAGCATCGGGCCCTCAAAATAGCCACAACATATAGAAAATCATAACTCCATCGGTGCCACCTATATTCTAGGTCCCTTTCTTGTTCCCTCCCATGGGAGTGTAAGGAACCTCGATGATGGCCCAACTCACATTACCTAGGATTACTTTGGAATTACTTGTGTGGAATTTGACACCACCTTATATTCAGATGGAATCAACGCCAATATACCACTATGGTTTTGTCCTGGTATCACCCGCAAGCATACCATAAGGACCACCTACAAGGTTGATTCCACATGTTACGAAACCACCACTAGCTATCAATAAACCTAATTTTGGGGGCTCGAAACAACCAAATTTGAAAGCTCCTAGTGTACCAAGTACTACCCCTAATCCTAGAGTCAACCAACCATGTTCTTTGTGTGGGAAGCTATGAAATCTGACAAACCTGTGACCCACATTTCCAGAGCTCAAAAATTTGGTCAACACCCCTATTAGTGCAACACATGCTTCCAACACTTTAGCAAGGGGCATGCCAAGCACCACAACTATTCCCAATACCAAGACCAAGACCAAGACATTGCACACCAATCATGTGTGCAAAATATGTTCTCAGTTTGGGCATTATGCATATAATTGTCCTGAACTCCCTCAATTATGGGATGCATTGGCAACCATTCGTGTAATGCCCCTAGTGTAGTGCCCCTAGACTACTGTAGACATTGAGGGCACTTGCTAAGTCACCCGACTGTTTGAAACATTAATAAAATAACCCTATGATTTTATTTTGAGTATATTTATGATTACGATTGATTGATATGTGTGCATTTGGGTAGTTATTGTGAATGGACGATTTCATGTTGTTTAACGATTGAATTTGATATGAAAACTGTACATATAAATGATGCTTAACGACTAGCTGTGCAATTGATTATGTGATTAGACGAATGAGTAATGATTGAGTAAATTATAGATGTATAATGAAGCAACAGATTTATAAACCAAATTGTGATTATTGAGGATAGTGCTACTAATTTACGTTTGTGAGAAATGTGTGTAGCGACAGGTGAAACGGTTCACCGACGGACACACGAAGGAATATGAAGGGTCGTAGAGTACGAGTAAATCACACACAGGGAGAGCGACGACGATGTCGACTTCCGACAGAATACCACGCTTGAGCAGATAAGCACTGATCCGCTTGCTCATGAGGAAAGCGTGAGGGCGTACGAGGTGGGCCACGACGGAGCTGGTCACGTACGAGTTGGGGGGCGCGCAGTGAGAACGGACTCACTCCTCAGCGCCATTAGTCCCTAGATAGCATGTAGACGGAGGATGGATGGTAACGATTCCTAAAATCCCTACAAGAGTTCCCGCAAGTCAAAACGGAAAGATGGTGGCAGAAGGGCCCGACGATGCGGTACCCTGTCGAGAAATGAAAGAATGGACGCAAGGACCCAACGATGCGGTACCATGCCAAGGAATGGAAACCATGGATGACTGGACCCGACGGAGTGGTGCCATGTCAGAGAATTAAGTTAAGGAACCAGGAGCCCAACGGCGCGGCACCGTGATCCTAGTGAGTTTGATTGTTAAATTAAACTGCATAAAAACTTAGGAGAATAACTCTAGATTATTACTTAGCAAATGCATAACAATAGCTTAGACATTTGCACATGAATAGTTATTTTTTTGAGCATTTAAAATAATAGAAATTATTATTTAGGAGCAAAATAGATTAGACACTTAGTCAACTAAAAGCTAGGAGTTGATTAAAATATCTGGGGGACAAACTAGAGCAAACTTAGGGGTGTAGGTGCACTTCCCAGAGAAACTGACACTTGGATGGGTGAGTGTTTTAATTAAATAGTTAATTAAAAATATTTAATTATGCATGAAGTGACACGTGTCGCACGAGATTTTCCTTTATAAGGAAGGCTCAGGGAATGGGTAAAGGGCCCATAATTTGGATGATTGTCGTAATTTTTGAATGCCTCAAAGACTTGCTGCTATCTAAGGGTTTGGCTTAGAAATCCTGGTGGGAAGGGAAGCCCAAGCTGAATTTCTGAAATACTTGTGTGAGCTCTACGACCCAAAGCTCGGGGGAGGCCATGCGACTGAAAGCATGAGCCTATGGTTGGGTGGCGAAGCTAACGGTTGCTTCGCCTATGGTTAAACGAGCTTTGCTGGAGGGATCCTACGGAAGACGAAGGCGACAATGGACCAACCGGATCGGGTTGACAGGTTAAATTTTTGCTTATTTTGTTAAGTTATTCACGCTTTTTATTTTATTTTTCCAATAACTATGATGGCTAATTTGTTTGTATGAAGTTTTTAAAGTTTCAGGTACAATTCAAGGGGACCCTAAAGGAGGGGTCTTACAATTCGCCACACACCCCTTGTAGTTGAAAGACGTCAATTGATTTCCTAATAAATGGCTTCCATCAACCTTATCACTACATCATATACAACTAAGGAAGAGCATGGTGGGTGTTCATCATGTGGAAACCAAACCCATATGATTCCATCCACTATAAGTATGGTCCCACCTAACTGCGCTTCTAGACCACTAAGCTTGACCCATTCACTCAATTGGGCATGTGCCACTTGACCATGTCGATCATGAGTATTGTTGACCCATTACTCATTTTAGTGTCACATCCTATACACAAAATGAGTAGTCCACTTAGAAAAAATGTGGCTAGAATACAATTCCCCTCCCCCTACAGCAAACCCACCAATATTGTCTCAATAGGAAGTATTTCCCTTGTCGTCGAATACCACTGATCATGTTGATATCATCAATATGTCATCATTATCAATTTTTTCTACCAGTGATTACATATCGTCGTCATCCTCCACCACCAATGCCAAACTCTACCATGGTAGACAACCATGGTCCATTGCACACTCCTTAGACCTTAGGAGACCTCTATCATGTGTTGGGTTTCCCCGAAATAGATAGTTTACGCAAGCCCGCTAATTGGTTTCATTCGACAAAACTCTCCCCATAAATTGATAGACTTGGGACATCACACGGATTCCCCAAAAAAACTTCACCTAGATAAGTTGCACCGATTTCCAACATTAGTTGTCTCTATTTTTGGGTGACACCACTATTCACTGCCTATGTTTCCCCTTTCACTAAAAACAATATAGCATCTCAATTTTAGAAAATTTTAAATCTCATGATTGAACTTCCATACAATGTGTGACCAAACATTGTTTTTCATATAGATGATCACTACTATAGATTGCTTCATCAACTTCATCACATGGCACAAGTCGTTGGTCAAAGTATTTGTCTTGCTTGGGCCATTTATACCCAACTCATGTTTTACACCACACAGGTGGAGCATGCCTTGGTTCAATCACTAATGATGAAGTAGAGTATGATGTGATCATCATATTGATGAATGTTTCCATGCACATTGATACATAAAACCTTAATGTCCAATTAGATTCCCATCTCATTGTCTCGTAGCTAAAAAATATTTTCCATGTACTCATTCATTCCTCTTTTGCAATCTTTTGCGAGTGTGCCTCCTTGTCTGGTAATTTGAAATCATGTTCACCCATGTCCCTAGGAGTGCTAATGCATTTTAATATCACATCACTGATGAAGCCCTCGATTGGCACCTATTACATCAACAATCAATCTAATCAAATAAGAAAACAAAAACATATGCGTTTTTACCCCATACGAGTTATGTGTTAACCATCAACTACACATCAACATAAAAACATATATATCCATCACAACATATGGCATACATGTATACATAAAAAATACCACAAAATGGTGTTAGTGTGTGTGTCATCAAAGTGTTATATACATTAAAGGCCTCTTGGGCCATACATACAAAATATGCCTTATGAGAGTACATCAAAAATCACCTCCCATAGGCCATGACAATGAGATATACAAAAAGGGGCCCCTATCCCCATACAAAAATGAAACTAATGAGTACTCATAATTCATGGGGAATCCCTCGGTAGTGGAACACGAGGCCCCAAGATATCCAAATGGGGCACCACATGTGTCGGTAGTGCCGTTGGACCTAGAACTGGTCTAGGACCTAAAACTAGAACCAACCTTGTCGATGGTAGAATCTATCCTCCCTGTACTCCCCATGTAATAGGACCATCCATAGAAACCCCCCATATCAATTGATGACAACTAGGTCCATACACGGCTAGAATCCCCATGCATTGCGCCGGCTTCTTCTCACCCAAATCATCTAGTGAACTATCATACGCATCCATGACAAAAATGGCCATCCACTGCTCTAAGTTGCCCAAATCCTCAGTAGTTTGTACACCTGGAGAAACACCACCTATGGGGGCCGCTCCCCCTAGTTCTCTTCCTAATCCAACAAGACCCTCATCATGTTGCCAATCGTTACAAGGTCCTGGAGGGGGTGGTACAACTATAGTGGTCAACATCCCAATCAATCTCACTGGCCTGGCATATGCATCAAACATCTTCAAGTGTCGGTACTTCATATATATACATACATAAAAAACAAAGCATGTGCATCCGATAGACAAAAAAATGTATAATAATATTGTACTCACCTCGGGCATCCCATCCATGAATAGGTATAGAAAGTTGTGGATCCCCATGGAAATCCATCCCACTCCAAGGATACAACTCCATGGCTCTAATCCTCTACCTCTAAACTTTTAAGTAGTGCTCGGTGAAGATATGGCCTACCTCCTCACCTCCTGTCGGGGGCATCAATCACCCTGAGAATTCCATTTGCGGCTCCCTTGGAGCTTGCAGTGGTACTATCACCAACATATAGAGTAATTGGAATAGATAAAAAAGGTAGGAGAATACTATTCTCCCATAAGTAAACAGAAAACCACTCTACTTGGTCACCTTTCCTATCATCTCGTGTGGATGTTGTAGCAACATGTGTCCCCATGCTACCTGATGGACCTCCATCACCCACTCCACTAACATGAGCTAGCCCCCAGTGGTCCTATTAGTGATTTTCATGCTAATAAATCTAACTAGTGTTTCCTCCATATCCCGGATAGGTAAGTCCTATATGTGGGATATCCTAATCTACCCAAAGACCTTGGCTACTAGGTTCCCACCATAGTACTGCACAATCAGTTGACCAATAGTCCGATAACCAACAAATTTAGGACACAATCGTCCCTAATCCCACAAATGGGGATCCTAGTTAGGAAATAAATGTCTTGACTCTCAACCATCAATTCCTCCTCCCCCACATGGAAACAACCCCAATGAGCATCCCACATGCTCAGTATGGCCCATAGAAGATCCTCGCATGAACTCACATATGAGCATAAGAAAAACTTGAGCATCCACGCATCACGTAGGGCCTACTTGGTAGTAGGGGTCCCTATGAAATCCCATTTCAAGTCCTCATGATGGCACTCTTTCTACTCAACCAATTCCACTGTCACAAGTAGGGGGCACTTGCAATCACAAAAAACCCAATTTCATAGTCATTTTGAGCACCACAAAATCTAAAAACTTGACAACAAATAATTCAACATTCCCTTTAGAAATTTGTGCGACCCACATTTACACCCCCACACATGACCACGTGATATGGCCATGTGGACAAACAATTCCTTTTGTCGTGCTTGGTGCGACTGTACCTCGCACAATCGCACAGTATATTAGTGTGGGAGATGGTTCATTCTGTTGCGCAAACATAATACATACCCAAGTAAGACAAGTTCTACCATCATGTGACTTTTAAGGGAAATCCTATGCAAGGTGGTATGGTAATTCCCTTGACACCCCCTTGACCGAACATACTATCGAAATAGCCCCCTAAGCTAAAAAAACGTCTGGAAAAAAATGAAGAGAATGAGATAGAGGCTTACATGAAACTTGCAGAATTGAAATCCGCCAATCGAATCTCCCAAAATGAGCAAAAGTGTCTCTAGGGAATCACCACGACAAATGGTGCAAATTATTTCGAAAGGGAGGCCCCACCCCTATTTATAACTTATTGGCCTAATTTTCAAATGACCTGTATGGACAAGCTGTAGCTCTATTTGAAAAATTGTTAGCATTATCGCGATTAGTGTTGTGAGCTCTTTAACATGGTATCATCAGTTTAGTTTCTCATGAAGCTTCATCCAACACCTATTTTTATGGCCATAACTCCAGGTGTGAGTATGTTTCTTGTCAATTTTTTCGCATTGTTAATACTCTTGTCATAATAATTATTATACTTGGGTACTTGCGTCATGTATGTAGGATTATCATTAAGAAATAACTTTTCCATCACACAAAAATGGTGCATGGACCTTAATCATAAGTATATCATCTCAACTCGGCATATAGGAAATGTACACTACAAGGAAAATGCCCTTTAGTGGAGGTTATAGTGGATGGTCCTCTAGTTAAAAGGGCCCAAATATCCATTTATAGCGGAGGTCACTAACGAAGGAAAGTGGGCGAAGGTTTTAGCGGATGTTTTTTTTCGGTGCGTTTATGCATTCCAACTGCACCGGTGCATATACAACACAAACACACCGGTACTGACAATAAATCATGTGGCACTGTGTCGAAAAACACTTTCAAGCGAAAAAAACTAAAATTTTGCAACCGGTGTGTTTATATTACCAAAGCACACTGGGGCACCACAAACTTGAGAGCACCGAAATAGGGTAAAGGGATACATTGGATTACTATAAAGAATTTATTTTTTCCCATCCCCAGCGTTGTATGTCTAATTTACTGCAATGGGGCGGTATAGAAAACACTGCACCACATTAGGGTTAAAACTTTCCAAATTAAAAAACATGACTGTATTTTTTTCAATTTCTATTTGCGATGCATTTCATATTCACAATCACCCCAATACATCATTGTATAGGTCGCACCAATTTACTAATATAGGTTTAAATAAATTTAAAATAAATTAATTTATTAAATATGATAACTAAAATTTAAATAATTTGAAATAAAAAGATAAAAAATTCCAATTAATAAACATTTAGGCATTAATGTTACTTGCCTCGATACTTACACGATATCCATGCGTCCTCCCCGACTCTATCCATATATCCCAAATATAATGTTTAATAATAATCAATAGGGGAATACAAAATCATCCCCTTTCTTCATTCCATTCATTTTCACTCATGAATCTTTCAGATCTAGTCCCTTTGCTAGGGTTGCTAGGCTTCAAGGTTTTCATGACTTCAAGCTATGGTGTTGGTTATACCCTACTTCATTCATCTTCAACTTTATGGTGGTGGTTTCCTCTTTAATTTTAGGACGACGTTTCAAATTCCAAGAGAATATCCCCCCTTCGACTATGTCTTTTATCAGGTGGTCTACAAATTTAAATACTGGCTTCCAAATCCAAATTGACTTAGGAAAACAAAATCCTATCTTCTTTCTTGTTTTCTTAATAGGGTTTTTTCTTGGGGGATATTAAGGGGTTTTTTAACATTTGTTGTCTTTGAGAGGACATCCCTTAGGTATTGTCTTTGAGGGGACATCCCTTAGGTATTAGTTCCCTCCTTTGTGACCATAGTGGCCATGGCCAATCCCCCTAAAGGCTCTCCATGGCTGTAGTGGGCCACCTACATAGTCATGTCAAATGTATCTATGGCCTACATGATCATGATCATGTCCTACCTAGTTTTAGTTACCATGGCCATGGATAAACCCTAAAGGGCCAACCATGGACATCGCAACCTGTAGTTTACATAGTCACGATGGCCATCGGCCACGATCACCAAGCTATCCTGCAAGGGATCGACCTAGGATAACCATGGATGTTGAATAAATGAAGGATACAAGCCATGGCCACCCAATAAATTACCACATAGGGGCTCATCCATGGTCACCCAAACCATAACAACATAGGGGCTCATCCATGGTCACCCAAACCATAACAACATAGGGGGACGACCACGTCTATCATGGCATGTGGCTTATGTAGTCATGGCATGAGTGAACATGGTCACTAAGCTGGACTCTAATGGTTCATCCTAGGAAACCATGGTTGCCATCTCATAAGGGATAGATATGGACAATCATGGCTACCGACCCTCCTAGCCTTTTTTTCTTTTCTTTTTTTCTTTTAATTTCTAATTTTATTTATTTATTTAATAAATGTTTTTATTTATTTATTTATTTTATTTAATAAATATTTTGTGTTTTTTGGGTTAATTTTTTTTGTTATATTTGTTTCCAATAAATTCAAGAATTAAAAAAATAAATCTATTATATCATTTTTTAATGAATTCATAATGGATATTATAGCCATTATGCATATACTCACAAGCATGTTTTCATACTTTAATGGAGTAAAAATATACAAATATATTGATCAATTTCAATAACGAATATTAAAGTAGTAATTCCTATACTCACCAGCATGTTTCATGCTTCAATGGTGTAAAACACTGCAACCATATCACTCAATTTCAAGAGTAAAATGACAACCTTAAATATTAAAAAAAAAACTAAGAAGTTGTAGTTTTACCTTTGTCTCTAAACTATCAGTATTGCAACACACATTTATCACTAAAACATTGAAATTACAACATAAATAGAGAGTACAAAATGGATGCAAATATGACACATGGTAGTAACATTTCATCATAAAAACGACGATTGTTTCACTAAAAAAATATTCCAATACTTTTTGACAAGAAATACTAATGCTTTTATTTTCTATATTATCTCTTTTACGATAACAAGACATCATAAACAACGTCATAATTTGCAGCCAAATGTAGTAGTGGAGGGACTTAAACAGTGTGAAGGTGATTTTTTTGTCAATATTTTTTAACAAAGTAATAATCCTCTAACATATTTAACCATTTATCTAAAGCATTTACATATATATGGCCTTCATATAAAGGATTCTCAAAGTTAACTTATACCTTGAAGGGCGTTGCACCTCTGAAATTGTTGCTAGTTGAAGGTGTCTCCATTGTAATTTTTTTGTTTTCGAAGGATCTAAGTGAAATTATCCATCATCTCATTCCTCTATCGTGTGAAGGATTCCTTGAGATGAAACAACGTAATATGTTTTCCTCCTCCATCATATATCTTCTATTCTTCCAAGTGAGGTTGGTTGGGCCAATGAGAGTACCTTTCCCCAAGCTCAACTAGTTCAAGATCCAACTCCTAATACCCAAATCTCATTGGGGACATTCACCGAGAAACAATAAAGAATATATTTCTCTAATACCATTGATTTGGATTATTTAGAGAACAAAATGAAGATAGAAATATCAAATGGAAATAAACATACAAATATATTGGAGAGAGCATAGTAGTACACTTAACCCAAATCTTATTAATGAATGAAATGGAAAAGGAATATAAAGTACAAAGCAACACAAACTAGTTAGAATGGTGGTAGCTTATTCTGAAGAGAGATGTGTTGGGTATGCTCATTTGCAAGAGAGCATTAAAAGAGTCCAAAAATTCCTTTTAACATAAAGTGTGATGCCATAGGATACAAAAACCCAAACCCTAGGAAATTGTGTGGCAAAAGGAAAGCGCCCCCCTCGGAGGCTAGTTGACACATCAAGTTCCTGGGGGTGCAAATTTTGCATACAAAATCTATTTAGAGCATTTATTGGATCATTGAAAATATTAACTCACAATCTATTATTTTGGAAGGCCATACAATTAAATAATGCATGGCCTACCTCCACTACCAACAATGCAAGGGAAATGCTTGAAAAATGTACCTAAAATTCAAGACCTAAAAAACTGAAGTAAAAATACCAATATGTGGAACCATTATGAATTAGGCAAGGTAGTGGTCACCAATATCCACCTAGATCATTTTTGTAATAAATTTCAACCACCAAATCATTTTTAACATATATGTAATGCATGTTTTGATTGTGTTTTCAATTTAAAATAATGTTGTAATGATGTTATAAAAAATATAAGAAAACATAAGAAAACAACAATAACAATAAAACACGAGATTTACTTGGAAACTCGGTTGTGCATAGGTAAAACCACGGGGAAATGACAACTTCAATATTTTTCGCTATTTTATTAATATTACTTGGCAAAAAACTTACAATGATTTCTCTTCTTATAATATAACACCAGGGATCACTTCCCTTTTATACAATACATAAGATGGTTCCAGAAGGAATCAAAATATACTAGAAGGTTGTATAAATTTTCACCTCCGGGGGCTCTTACCTCAAACCCTTAAGTAGAGAGGGCTCAATCATCCCCCTTGCGACCTCCATAGATCATACAAATTATGCGGGGGTATATTCATGTACCATGCTACAAGAAAATGTTAGAGATCTAGATATTGATTTCACCTCTTAACAAATTAATAGTTTCAACCATTATTTTAATGATTGGTTCAACCACTATTTTGATGGTTATTTCAACCTAAAAGGTTTATACCCAATTGTTGATTGTATTTTCAAACTATATTGAAAATATGGGTGGAAAATTAGGTTGCAAAATAGGTTAAAAAAGTTTATTGTAGGGAATTGCAAGCTATATTTGAGGCATAAAAATTAGTAGATTTTCAACCATTGCGGGTCTATGATTATAGTGATTTCTTAGGTTCCTAGACATATAACACCATCCTTTGATCATTTTTATATAGGTACATTCATTTTCATCTATGTGGGAATATGGACATGATTTTCACACTAAGGAAGCATATGATGGACATGGCACACTTGATTGTGAAGTGGCAATCAAGTTTGACCAATCTACCATGCTAGTAGTATGATCATAGTTAAATAGAGGGAAAACTAGGTTACATCATAAAGATAGAGGAGATGCTTCAATTAGTGGGCTTCTCTTATTTCCAATGTGTTATTTTAGGTGCAAGTGGTGGGATATCATTCAAAAGAGTAGTGTAAAGGAATATTTTGACAATGGGATAATATATATTAACTCTAGAATAAGTATCCTTGTGTTTTCCAAAACATTGCAACAAGTCTCTTTCTACCAAAATGTTTCGGATAATATTTCTTGGTTCATGCTAATTAGAGGCAATCCTAGATCAAAATTTTTTTATAAGAACACTATTATTATCATATCAAGGGAGAAAGATAAATAAGGTGATGACAACACAAAGTGAGATTTACATGTTGCATTTCAATATTTAATTTGTGAATATGATATTTTATTATGCATTCTACTAAGCCTATATTTAATCATTTGGGTGACTTTAATTTTAAATTATGATGTAAACATAAATTAAGACTAGAAGAGTAAGATCTTAAAGAAAAAAATTATACAATTATTTTATAACTTGATTTTATTGTAATTAATCATTCCTCCATGTAATATTTTTTTCAAGTAGAAAAAACATTGTCCTTTTTATTCATTTGAATCAAAGAGAAAAATTACACATTAAATAATTCCAGCATCTTCATTGCATAGAGATGTGCATCAGCTAACAACTATCCATTGGAGACTAAATAAAACAACAAATATCCATCAGAGACTAAATAAAACAACAACTATCCATCAGAGACTAAATAAAACATTGTAGTCCCCTCCCTATCAAGTGGGCATAAAGTTCTAGTACAGGCTACCACCAAAATCAAGCTATATCTCTCAAAACTGGCAAGGGAGACATCAAAACAGTCATCCTAAAAAAAAAGTGACATACCAGGAAAAAAATAAACAGATCCCTTAGTGGAGAGAGTATTTTCCACATATTCTTCAAAAAATAAAGTACCCTTAGTCTCCCCAATTGCTCATTTTGATAGTTCATCTGCAAAAAAATTGAATTCTCTAAATAAATGGAAAATATTAATATCCCCAAAATATGAAATAAGAGTCTTGATTCTGCAACATCACTACTCCAAATATAGAACCTGTAATTTAGATTTGGACAAACTATTTTCCCAATTTACAACAATCTTCAAATCACCAAGAACCTATATCGATGCAATACCATTTATAGAATCAAATTGGAGAAGTCCTCGGAGAGCCAGTAATTCTACTCTCGTGTTTGAACCCAAACCATAACTCATCCAAATCCTAAAATTATGGTCCTCGTTAATCTTTAAGAACATACCTACACCACAGGCCCCTTTCTGCGTTGCACCATCAAAGTAGCCCATAATGAAGGGAGAGATAGGAGGATCCGTGAGATGTCTCAGTATTTTTCTTTTCTTCACAAAGTGATATTCATTATAAAGGCCCATAATTCTCATTCAACTAACATAAATATTTGGAATTTTTTCTTCAAAAATTGCATAATTCCTAGATTTTCAAATATCCCAACAGACAAAGACTGGCAGAAGTTTATGTGATGAATTGTTCCTTACCCATTGCTCAAAATTTTATTGAACAAAGGATAAACCCCATACCTGAGAGATCTAAAGGTCCTCAAAAATACCCTGCCATATCATTTTACTGAAAGAGCAATGAACAAAATTATGGCTAACCGATTCAAAATCATTTTTACAAAGAACACAAAAATTAGGCCCAAAACAACCTATTTTCAATAGGCTTCAAAATGAATTTCTCAATACATATCCAAAAGAAACATTTAAGTTTTAATGATATCTTCCATTTCCAAAGTCTACAGTACCACCACTTGTTCACACGGGAAGAATGCAATTGAGAAATAACAACATATGTAGATTTAGCACATATATTCCCATATGAGTTATTCCAAGACCAAACCAAAGGATCCTCCTCCTCTTTCAGCCTAACCTGGGATTTGTTCAGGTCCATAATGTAATATGTCCATTCCTCTTCCTATTCTCCTCCCATACCCAGATCCTCAACAAGTAACCAGTAGGATTTAGATTTCCCCATCCAATTGGGCCTTTAATTTGTTTTAAAGTACAAAAATAAACTCAGCAAGATACTCTAAGAGAGGAAAAGAAAGTACATAATTATCCTCCCCACCAATATATGGATCCACCCCAATAAAAACATTTGACCCATTACCAACTTTCTAAGATAACCCTCTACTTATCCAAGGAAGAGTCCTCACAAAACCATTCCAAAAGTTAAATACAACTCAAACTATTTTTTTGGGATTCCTAATCCAATTAGACACAAAATTCCCTTTTATATATTTGGCTTTGAGAACATCACACCATAAACCTAACCCAAATAGCCATCTCCACATGGTTTTCATACTCAAGGAAATGTTGAACCAATATATATTCTTAATATCCCAACCACCCATAGATTTTGTCCTGGATATTTTATCCCAACTAACAAAAATGTATTTTATTCCCCAACACAAAACCAAACCAAAGAAAATTAAACATTTTTTGTTTGATCAAATGCATAATTATTTGAGGCACCTTAACCTATGAAAATCAGTATACAGGAATCCATACCAACATATAACTTACAAAAGTAATTCTGCCCCCAAATATAACAACATGTATGACCAATTCCCAATTCTTTTCTCAACTATCTTTACTAGCCACTTCCAATCATTGACCCTATTAGGTTTCAAATAATAACCAAGATATTTTATACCACCATCAATGTCATCCACTTTGAAAGGGAATATAGAGGTTATATGGGATAAAATATTCTCATTAATATCATTCCTTATAAAACAAGATTTATTTGAACTCACCTCCATACCAAATGCATCACATAATAATGATATAATCTTTGCAGAAGTAGACCATTCCTCCAAAGTTCCTCTGCCAAATAAAACCACATTATCAACAAATAGAAAATGCGTAATGAACAGAGATGTTGAAATTTTGATACCCCTTCACATGCCCTCATTTTTTACAACAAAAATCAATCTTCTAAGTCCCTCAATAACCAACAGGAACAAGAGTAGGGAGAGAGGGAAACCTTTCTTGATCCCCCTAGAACACTTGAAAAACTTTATAGGAGTACGATTAATTAGTATGACAAAACAAGCAGATGATACACAGGCCATAATACAATTGGTTATTGGAAATGGAAGGCCAATCTGGAGTAGTAATAGCCTTAAAAATACCCAATTTACCTTATAATGAGCTTTGACTAAGTCCTTCTTCGGAATTAAGGCATCCAACTTCTTAGACTTGATGGAATGAATACATTCTTGAGTGACCCCAACATCATCTCAAATTTGTCTGTTTACCAAGAAACCAAAGTGTTCCTTAGTCATCACCTCAACTAATTTTGTACTAATCATGTTTGAGAGAATTTTAATGATGATTTCATAAACAAGATTGCGTAGTGAAATAAGCATATAGTTTGAAAAGCTTCCAGACCTATCACATTTGGGAATAAAGGAGATAAATTTAGAATTGAGAGCACGTGACACATATCCCTATGTTCTGGATTCTTCAACCGCCTCCAACATATCAAAAAAAGCATTGAAGAATTCCACAAGCCATCCATCAGGACCAAGACTTTTTCCCTTAGCAAAATGTTTTAAAACCCCTTCTACTTCATCCAAACTAACCGCTTTCCCAATTTGTAAGTCCACGTCTTCAAAGAAGAAATAAGGATATTTGATAATCACTTAAAGTTGAGAAGCAATGGAAGAGCCACCAAAATCCTTAAAATGATTAGAGAAATTTTCCATAGTAGCCTTTTCCAAGTCTTTTTTATCATTGATCCAATTCCCACAAACATCTTTCAAATCCCAAATAGATTTAAATTCTTTCTATATTTTGCATATATATAGAAGAATTTAGTGTTATTGTCCCCTTGCGAAATCCATTTCACTTGAATATTCAGTCTCCAAGCCATCATTTCCTGCTTAATTATTTTAGCTTTATTGGACTCCAGTTCAGAACAACACCCATTTTTCCTCCACGGTAAAAGAGTTAGAGAGATTTGACTCATATACCTTGTCCAACAATTCCTCAATATCAATAAGTTCCTAAGATTATTTTTTTTCTTCTCCTTTTCTCATAACACAACCATGTTCTTTAAACATTTAATTTTAACAACCAGACTATCCATGGCACCATCTTCCTCGGGGATAACAATTGAAGTCCACTTTGATCTAACCATAGAACATAATTCTTCATCCTCTAACCACATATGATTAAAATTAAATGGATATTTATGGACAATAGTACTTCCATATATTTGGAGACAAATAGGAGAGTGATCGGAGATTGAAGAATTGATGACCCAAGATCTAAACTTGCTTAGAGAAACAACTAAAGCTTCAACAATCATGAACCTATCTAGTCTCTTACTAATACCATCATTACCACTCCTACCATTTCTCTAGGTGGGACATAATTTGAAAGGTACAACATCCAATAACTGTGATCTATGAAATAGTTGAAGAAAGTAATGAGACAGGGGGTCCAACCTAGAACAACTTCTCCATATTTCAGAAGCAAACAATGTGAAATTTAGATCCCTGACCAAAATAAGATTAAAATATCTTAAAAGGCAGTTTCCTTCTATTGCATCCTAGAGCATCTTCTCATCGTTATATGGTCCATAAAAATTTAAACTGGAAATTTTTTGATAAAAACATTTAAATATACCCTCCATAAGTATACCTACACAAGTCCCATAGGGCTTAAAATCAGCTACCCTAGGGTTCCAAATATCCAACAAACCTCTTGAATGGCCAACTGCATCCAATGCGCATACTTCCCAAGAAGGAAATATTCTTGAAAAAACCTCAACAACATATACACCCAAACACATTATTTCATGAATTAAGACAACATTAGGTTTTGAAATCTTAAATAGTCTTCTGAGGGCCCTAAAATTAGAATCCCCCCCAATCCCCCTTTAATTGAAGGAAAAATCTAACATTGATCACCCTCTGTCATGGTAATTGGTGCTCTAAGGGCTCGAGAACTTTAGTTGATACAAACAAAGACGCATTACCCACCAGGAAGATCCACATTATGCTCAAAAACACCATTCTTAGCTTGTATACCCTTCTTTTTCTTGTTTCTTATGGTTTCATTTTGGTGACGAGTGGAGGAAACATGGGACATCCATCTTATTAGAAATCTTACTGGTATAAACTAGAAGAGGCTTCTTAGATGCAATGTCTTCAAAAAATGGATAAATCCTAGAGGGCTCTGCCAAATTTGACTTATGCCCACTCAAACCCCCCTCATTCAAAATGGAAACCCTAGAATTAATAATAGAAGGAAAACTTGAACCCTTAATAATAAAACCAGAAGACACAGATAATTTTCCCATGTTCCACAAACACCAGAGGAATTATTAGGTAAGGACATCACAAGGGAAAATCCAAAGGAACCATCGGGACCCCCCAACTCCAACAAAAACCCATCCTTAATAGGACTGATATCAATAGCCTTGTTGACCAAAGGTTTAATGGGGGAACCAATGGAATTATTAGACTCAAGGCTCTCATGCAAAGATTTTTTATCATAATCTTTTCCAGAAACATAATAAATTTTAACTCAGCTAAGAAAATACCTTCATAAGTAGTAGGAGAGTCCAACTTTGACATGGATTTTTCAGAGTTCATACCATCTGCATCCAAACAAGACATAGGAATCGGTTGAGTTAAATGGTCACCAACACTAATAGGCACCATTAGAGGATTGAAATTCACCTTGGATGAAAAAAATCCCCCATCAGAATCGCCATCCTAAGACCCAAACAAAAGCTATGGACACTTATCACGGAGGTGACCAGTACATCGACAAAACTGACAATGAAATGGGATATTTAAATAATAAATCCTCTGTGTAAATACAATATCACCCCAAATGATCTCAAACTCTATCGGTAAACCAAGATAAAGGTCAAATTCCACCATAACTGATGCCACTCGCTTATTTACAGAGTGAAGCATTTTCTCTTCTAGTGATATAAATTTTCCTAGGTTATTCGCCAGTCCCATAAAGATGTTCTTGGTCCATAGTTGAATGGGAAACCACGGAAATAGAATCCAAATATGGCGCCTAACAATCCTCTCCCATGGGAGATCAAAATATATATGCCACATATTCAAAACAAGCGATCCATAGCCAATAACCCATACACGATCAAGAATTTTCTAGGCATCGTCCTCCTCTAAATACAGAAAACATATCCATCCATTGGGAAGAATGCTAACTTTAAGAGCATATTTGATAATGGGGCAGCAATTAATAGAGACCCATTCCATCAATTCCACCTTATTAATCTTAATATACTCCAATGACTTGACTGGAGCTCAAAGTGAAGAACTTTCAACTATGTCCATATTAACATTGAGTCCTAGCACATATTGTTCCTTCCCCTCCTTAACTTTGAAGGTCTTCTTTATTCTCCAAGATCTAGCCTTCTGACCTGTCTAACCCTTATGCTTATTTCGACCATCATGCTCAAGACTAGAGCCTACAGCAGTCCCGACCATCCCACTACACACCAAAGGAAAATTGTTCACATTATCCCAAAACCCTAACACCTCACCACCTAGACCCTTTGACTCCACACCAAGAAGGCCTGTAGATAATGATTCCACCCCATATTTCTAAAAGGGGAAGGATCTCCAGGACTGAGGTGATGAAATGTCAAAAAAGGAGCTCAAAAGACTGTCCTTTACAAGGTCGGCTATCACCGAATCTTCCTTGATAGTGATAAGCTCATCCTCTGGAACTTTCCAGCTACACCATAAGGCAGCCAAAAGGGACACAAATAAATTCTAGTCATTATCAAGTCAACCCCACCGAGACAAGGAAGGGTCCAAATCTCCTAACTAAAGCCGAAATAACCTAACTAGATCCAAATACCTAAAAACATAGACAACCACACCAATAGTCACTCAAATAGATAAAAATTCCCACTTTTTTACATGGTTGGTACTAGGTTCTCTCTAAGGGGAGAACTTGAATCCATGGTTACAACTGCAACAAAGAGAGCAAACGTACATCAAACCATAGCTAGGGTTTGCAGAGCCATTCCCTCCAAAATACATTTTGTTATTGACAAAACAAATCCTACGTGTAACATTTTTACAGTAAATATATGATTGTACCCAATGTTTTAAAATATTTAATTACAAATCAATACAAATATTTATTAATTATTAATTTATTGTAAACCATTCCACATATAAAAGTAAAATCGTGATTTTTATCCCGTGTTTATTCTTTTTGTTTTCAACTGATTAAAAAAAAAAAAAAAAAACTTGGTATCCATATAGAATCAAATTATTTTTACATTATCTTTTATAGCATCTCAAAGCTTTCTTGGTCATTCCATCATGCCCATCCTATATCATAAATACATTTTCAGCTTTATTTTATGTCTATGACCACAGAAATACATATTTTATATATCCTTCCAATTATTATAGTCATCCAATTGTTCAAAAATACAGAGATTATAGTCGACCAAAATAAAAAAGAGACTATAAAAATCCAAAAGGTCCTCATAAATCCTGTTAGAAGAGAATCCAGTCGCTCTTCCCTGTACCCACATTTTTATATGAATTATACCTTCTGTATAATCAAGGGCCTTCTTTGACATAATGTATGCTTCCCTATTATACTCTCTGAAGATGGTAAATGATATCTCTGCGAAGGACTCTTGTAGAGGTTTGATCCTGGATTTCCATCCTTCCAAAAGATTAACCTGTAGGATGCATTTGTTTGATGCCCAATCCATGATGACCTTTAAGTATCGCAACATTGCTCTGTACTTATTCATTATCCAATCCCGTGTTTATTCATTATTTATAGCAAACACAAAAAGAAGTCAAATCTATAGTAATATTGATCTTAATGCCAAAAATAATCTACTATGAAACAAGTAGGTCTACAAAGATGGAATCATGATATGAATGTAGGCATGCATCAAATTTTTTGAAGAAATATTCTAAAATATTTCTCATCAAATCAACCCAACTAAAAAATATAATTCTATATAATGAAACATAATAAGAGCATAAAATTCCCTACTTTTTTTTTTCAAACATTCCTTTTTTTTCCAAATAGAAAAAATACTATACTTTCATTAAGTATAAAATCTCGATACAATGTTTTAAAAAAAATATCAAAGATTGTCTCTTTCTCTTCTCCTTCCAATTATATACTGGAATAGAAAATACAAAGTCCACTGTACAACTCCATATAGAGGAAAAAGCATGACAAAAACTAAAGTTAAACATCCCATAGATAGATTCTCTAAATCAAAACTCTTAATACAATTGCCCCAAATATCTTATCAAACAATCAAATTTGACAACTAATAACTACAATTGACACAATGGAAAAATCAGTACATATGAATAGACCCATCAGAGATGACCTATGAATTTTTCAATATCTCAAAATATATAAAGCCTTCAAACAGCTCCAGGGATTGTTTTGAGAGTATGTCCATGATAACACAAAATTCTATGAATATGTGAAGAAAAGTAACATCAACAAACTGACCTTGGAGACTTCTGACTTTCTACTTCCAACCATCCAAAGAGACCACCTGCAATTGACACTCATAAATATCCCATCCTATAGCTACCTTGGAATCACCCACAACCTGGAGATGTGAAATAAGTATGTAATGAGCAAAATATATAGCCCCCACAACGCAAGTAGATCACCTCTAGTATTGGTTCCCCTACCAACATTAAACTTTAGTTTAAAAGCATAAGACTATTTCAACTTTAGGTAAGAACTAGCTCCACACTTTGAACCATTTTCTTTAGAAGCCCCATAAAATAAATTAAAAAAATACAACAATTGACCATTCATGATTAAAAATAAGGTCCCTAAACATTAAGTCAACTTTATCTTGAAAAAACCTAACCTCCATCCCTCCCCATGGCTTTCCTTATACCTGCAATGGCTTTGAGACTAACTCGCTTTCCTTATACCTTGTAATGGCTTCGAGACTAACTCACATTCTTGCTTTTAAGTATTTTGAAAAAATAAATATCATATAATATTTTGAAGAATTTTTTAAATGTTTTTGTTTATGATTAACTATTTTAAATAAGAGTGCAACTATATTTATTCATTTAATAAAATATATTTATTTATTATTAATTATTTTAAATAATATATTAAAAAACATAATATTTAATTTTATAAGTGATATGAATACTTTATCATTTCGCGTTCAAATCTATATGTATATTTTTAATGAAGTAGTTTATATATTCTATGTTTTTTATTTTTTTAGGGTATGTTTTTCAATTTGTTTAGATTTTAGTTGGAAATTTTCAAAAAAATCTTAGAATTACATATATTAGTTGTGAAATTTGCATAATATGAGTGTCAATTGCCATATAGGTATTTGAGAGTGTTGAATCCATTTATTCATTCAAAAACACAATTTAAATGTTTCCAAATTTAGATTTTACCAAAAGAAAATCACTGAATTCCAACAAAGAAATCCAAAATGTAAAATAAATAAACTACATTTTAATTCTTAAATCTACTATACTAAATTGTAAATATTGTGTAAAGTTACTTTAGATTAAAGTATTCTTGGAAAGTTTGATGCTTCATTATGACCAGTAGAAATTAAGATTTTTTATACTAAATTTTATGTTAAGCCATTATTTCTTTCTAAGGTGGGAGTTAAGATTTTTTGTAACTTTTATGTTAAATCATTATTTCTTTCAAAAGTGCACTCATCGTGATGGTGGGCTTTGATCCCATCATTTATGAGTAGATGTTTATAATTATAAGCGTTGGTCACAAGCAAGGTACATATCCCATCATCAATGAGTATATGTGTATAATTATAAGTGTTGGTCACAAGCAAGTTGTATATATAAATGAGGGTTAAAAAATATTATAGCAATTTTAAAAAATAATAAATTTAAGTTTTTGAATTTTTTTTAATAGATATAATTTAAAAAGAAGATGTGGTGCAATAAAGAGCTAGAGGATAAGAAAAGATATTATAAGGAGCTAATCAACCCTAATATATAAGAACAAAAGTATCACAAGCGTTATAATGAAAAATGCACTAGACAATTCCTAAAACGCCATGGCATGAAATAATTTTTCATCTTTATGACACAAACAGGGTTGAAGATAAAAATTGTTTTCTCATAAAATGCCATGCATACACCCATGTTAGAGCACAATTTCAAAATATTTGTTACAATACTAACCTTCCTAACATTTTAACTCATCACAACTATGGGGATTTAACAATGCTTCTTAAAACTTTTCAAGCATAGAAATAAAATTCTAAAGAAAACCAAATGACTCCTTACTTTTTTTAGGTTTAATAAACCAAAGTTCGTCTCAATAAACCATCGTTATATATATATATATATATATATATATATATATATTATGATGAAGAAGAAGATTAATGTCCACTAAGACTCTTTGGTTTATTGGACCTTAAAAAAAGAGAAAGGAATTACTTGGATTTTTGTAAAAGTTGATTCCTATGATGGAAAAGTTGAGGAAGAAGTGTTCCTAGGATACCATAGTTTTGACAAGTTAGAAGATCATGGAGATTAGAGTTGTAGTAAATATTAGGAAACTGCAATCAAATGTGGGTGTATGCAGGGCCTTTAAAAAGAAAGTGAGATTCGTCCTTAATGCTCATGGACTCGCAGAGCTTGCAAATCCTTTCTTCCCATGGAATTTTAAGAATTATCCAACGCCATGTTTCACTATGGAGCTCATGAGAGTTCGTTTGTAACGTCCCCATTTTGACCCTATTGCATTAAAATGTAAATGATGTAATATTGTTATAAAATCATGGTGAGGAGCTCAAGGCCAAGGCCTCGCCATCGATTTATTGATGCATATGGTTTGCGTGCTAACCAAGCACATTGGAATTTCAAACATCATGTAAATATGCATTTAATAAAATACCCACAACTAGCTATGCAATGCAACAAAGAGATGGGGGCATGATTTTACAAGGAATTGGGAGGGAAAACATTCAAACCCTTGAGCCAATCAAGTCAATCCAAGTGTCAATAAGAGAACCCATTAAACCCTCAACTACACATGTTGACTTTTGCACCCAATCATTGATTTCTCCCAAGAGTTGGTTGAGGTAGTTAATGCCTTGGGGAATGAGAGGTATGGATGTCCAAATTCGGGTATGGGTAAGCCACCCTGCATGGGAAATCATGTTTTGCTTCTTCGGAAAGAAAAGAGCCATGAATTGCTCCCCAAGCCATTATCCCTCAACCAGTTTCTCTTCCTCACGAATTTGGAGCTACCTGGGCGTTTTCCAGCCATGTTTTTGTTGAATATTGTAACTTCTAAGAATATTATATTTGTACATTATTTATTCCGGAGATGTTCCATCCCTCCGAGGTGATTTTATTATGTATCCGGAGATGTTTATTCCTCCGAGGAGTTGTGGTAACTAGGGTTATTAGACCCACCATGTGGGGGTCGGCCCAGTCAGTTATAAGAGGGTATTTAACCTAATGGTTAAATACGAGCCTACATGTACTTGTGTAAAATATATGTCAGAGTAGTGTATAAATAGAGGAGGTGTGTTCCTCATTTGATACACTCACTCACTTGAGGATAGCGCACTTGTGGAGGAGAGGTCTGCTATTGTGGAGGAGGAGATCATGTCTCAGGGTTTCATCTTTGTATATTGCTGGTCATCTATATTGAGGAAGCTTTGCTGGGTTTTCTACCCCATGAGGGTTTCCCAGGATAAATCTCTGTCTCTTGTGTTTATGCTGTGCTTGTTGTTTCTTCAGTGATCCTGTATATGCTATTATTGTGAAATGGAATGTAATGCTGCTATTTTATGTCTTAGCATATTAAATCTTAACAGTTTTGAGGTGTTTTCCTTCATTCCCAGCTGGGAGAAGGGCATTTTTGTATTGTATACCAGTGGGGAAGAAGGGGAATGGAATTGGGGTTCCATAGAGACCGCTTTTGCTGTTAAATGCTTAGAGAGTTGGG
Source organism: Larix kaempferi (assembly GCA_027924585.1). Lineage (NCBI taxonomy): Eukaryota > Viridiplantae > Streptophyta > Pinopsida > Pinales > Pinaceae > Larix > Larix kaempferi. The sequence continues at coordinate 5,505,974 of BSBM01001041.1, read as the reverse complement.
GAGAAAACGTTTTCCTCCCTGTGAATGTTTTTTCCCCATCTCACAATTCGTTTTTGGATGGAAATGATTTGGGGAAAGCCGAAACCCATGGCCATCCTGTTGATAAATCCATTGCTTTGGCTTGAGCTTGAGTGTAAGCCTCCAGGGTTCAAATGTAGCCTGATAAACCCAGCTGTGGACTGGCTTGGCTCAAATGAAATGATTGATTGGCTGTGAATGAGTGAATGTCCCCTTTTCCTTGTAAGAATCATGCCCAGCTCGGGGGTGGCAGTTGTGTTGAGAGATTGATGAACACAACTGGCCTATGGTTGGGTGGAACGTTGCAACGACATAGCTGGTTGTTTGGGACTATTACATAATGAAGATAAGTGTTTTTCTGTCTATGTATTTACTTTTGCAATGTTCAAATTGATGACTGTTTGATATGTTGTATGCACATTTAGTTTATTGTTGTGAATCTAATGAATTGGGCTGAGATCATGTATAATCCCCATGAGATTGGCACTGTGTTCCCTTACTCGAATTGGGTTCACAGGTGGGTACGTTATAGAATGGTATCAGAGCTGCTGGTTGCAGCATTGGGCCTTCATGGGCTACCTATCACAGTTGTAGAGGTAAGTATGATTCCTGCTCAACACTGATAATTAAGAAAAAAATTCAAAATTTTTCTAAGTGTTTATGAGTTTTCTGCCAAAAACTGTGCTAGCGAATCTCAGCGAGTTGGCCCGAAACAGCGGCAGAAATCGTTGAGTGGAGCTGACACGTTTGGCAAAATTGATTGAGCTGCGCCGACAAAGTTGCGGAATGCCTGGGGAAAGGAAAAAAAAAATCAAAATTTTTCTAAGTGTCTTTCGGCGGAAGAACTCGGAAAGTTGGTCTGCAATGGCGGAAGAACTGAGTGAGTTGGTCCGCAATGGCGGAAGGACTCGGCGAGTTGGTCCAAAATTTTTTCTAAGTGTCTTTCGGTGGAAGAACTCGGCAAGTTGGTCCACAATGGCGGAAGAACTCAGCGAGTTGGTCTGAAAAAACGGAAGGACTCAGCGAGTTGGTCCGAAAATGTTTCTAAGTGTCTTTTGGCGGAAGAACTCGGCAAGTTGGTTGACAACAGCGGAAGAACTCAGCGAGTTGGTCCGCAAAAACGGAAGGACTCAGCGAGTTGGTCCGAAAATGTTTCTAAGTGTCTTTCGGCGGAAGAACTCGGCAAGTTGGTCTGCAACGGCGGAAGAACTCAGCGAGTTGGTCTGCAACAACGGAAGGACTTGGCGAGTTGGTCCGAAAATTTTTCTAAGTGTCTTTTGGCGGAAGAACTCGGCAAGTTGGTCCGCAACGGCGGAAGAACTCAGCGAGTTGGTCCGCAACTATGGAAGGACTCGGCGAGTTGGTTCGAAAATTTTTCTAAGTGTCTTTCCGTAGAAGAACACGACAAGTTGGTCCGCAACGGCGGAAGAACTTGTCGATTTGGTCTACAATGACGGAAGGACTCGGCGAGTTGGTCCAAAAATTTTTCTAAGTGTTTTCGGCGGCAGAAGTCGGCAAGTTGGCCCAAAACTGTAGTAGAACTAGGAAAGTTGGCTCGAAGCTGCGAAAAAACTCAGCGAGTTGGCCTGAAACAAGTCGGAAGAACTCGGTGAGTTGCTCCGAAACAGGGAATTTCATCCGTTTTCCAAGGAAATTTTTCAAGTGTCGAAAGTTGAAAAAGGCCATGGAACTTATGCGCCAGATTGTGCGAAATCAAAGGATTTACCAAAAAAAAAAAACAAGGGCGCTGCCCTCGACCCGCGCTGCAATGGCGAGCCATAAGGGGGCAAGCTCCCTTGACCCCCGTTGTCCCCCGGAGATAGTCGTCGAAAGTGTGAGATGCATTCTCTATGCTTGGGATGAGAAGCAGAGATTGCATAGAAGGTTGTGGAGGCCTTATTAAGAGTAATTGACTGTAATATACATTGCGGAAGAGCAATGGGAGCAGGAAGGAAATGTTGATAAGAGGGAAGTTCCCCACCTTAAACTATTTCTGTTTATAGTATAAGAATTGCATGTTTGAAAAATAGCAAGAATAAATGTTATACACTTATGTATATATATATTGAATTGCTAATTCATGAGGAGATCATAGCTAATGATTGCTTGTATGCTTGGTAGGGAAGCCAAGAAAAAAATAAGCTATGATGTGGAGGAGGAACTCCATTTCATGAGGGGAAATTGAAAAGGGAGAATTTCTTAACTCCTCTCTTGTTACTGTATTTATATTTCCCGAGTTTTATATACTGAAAATTATGGCATAGGGATGCTAGAAATGCAAGAGAGTAATGCATATGAATTAGTGGGCATGATTAAAGAATCATTGCATGGTGCATGTGGATTGCTTATGCATGAGCATGATGTTGCATATGGGTAAAGGTAGTGAAAGTTACACATGCAATAGCCCATTAATGGTATTGCTTATGGTTGATCACCAGTAATGTTGTTGATAATGGTTGTATGAATCAAACCATAGAAGCATGATTGAAAATGTAAGAGATTAGATAGCTAAAATGAATATGCACTAGATGGCATATTGATAAGCATTGCACAGTGCATATAAAAATACTTGTGTTTATATATGATATTGCATATTGGTAGAATAGTGAGGTTTTGCATATGCAATGAGCCACTTAAAGATGATTATGGTGGTTGTTAAATAACTAGTCATATTTGCAATGGTTATAGGACCAAAGACAACCGAAGCATGACTAAGGGAGTGGATGATGATTGTTGCATATGACCAACAACCTTATGAAGAAAGGATGGTGCAACAAAACTGTGATCATGAGGTTGGAAAAAGGACTGTGTATCCTTGGTAAGAGGCCAACTGATCAGGTAACATCAAGCGATGTTAATGACAGCCATGCAGGTAATGGTTATTTATGTTTAATTGCATGAATGATTGAATGATGCTTTGGTAAGATCCCTTCAACTATGTTTAAACCATGTTGATCGGTTTGCATGTGGTATTGAGTGCCTGAAAGTGAATGTCAACCCATCGAGTATGGTGAGGTGTGGGTAAGTAAAGGCAAGGAGCCTTACACCCTATAGTTTCTTAGAAACCTCAATGCATTCATATGAAATTATATCATGCCATTTGTGTATGTCGGTTGTGAGTTTAACAACCAAAGCAAGTGATGACTTATGGTCCTGTTGTAGTGTATGTCATATGAGATAGGTATGGTTAGGCCATAATATGTTGGAATGCATAGAATTCATGGATTAATGCAAGGTTGTATTGGGGGGTATGCATTGAGTGAATGCACATTAAAATATTATGTAAATGTGGGATAAAGTGAAGAAATCCAATGCAGATAAGTATTTGGTTATCTTGCAGCTTCTTGCTTATTTAATATGAATATAAGTGTGTATATGATTCGGTTATGATTTCTTAAATTCTCGTTTGGAGATAAACCCTATGAAAATAAACTAAGCATGTGAATTGATTCAATGTTTGAGTGTAGGTATTGCTGGAAGCAAGGACTATGAAGGCATCATAGGGATGAATGTGGACATATGACCCTCCTAAAGAGAGCTCAGTATGAGCAGTAATGAAAGATGGTGCTAGTGGACATGTGTGGGTCCTAGCAGCCAAAGGTTCCGTAAGCAACAATGGGAAGGGTTCCCTAGTTGAAAGGCATTAGACAGACCTTAGACACTAAGTGTCATAACCAAGAAAGGGCAAGTCAAGCATTCACATTGAAGTGAAAGAGGCTAAGGAGCACCAAAACTAGAGTTGTGGTGTGGCTCCAGATTGGAACAAGACTAAGAGGGGGAAACTCTTACTCTTCTCTTTCCTTTTGATTGATGCATTTCAGAAACAAAGGATTGTTGAATGCATGTCGTGACTGGAAGTAGATTGTGTTTAATTGCTTGAAATGAATTATGAATGCTGAAATAGTTATTTTTCCTATAAAGGGATGAACATGAATGAGTTCATGTGTATGTTGGGAAAGCATGAGACGTGTGGAAGTCGCATGAATAAAGCATGGACGTTCCATGCAAATTGGGAATTTAATTGACTAACTTTAATATTGTTCTATGCTTTTCCAAATAGGAATTGCCATGACAAGTCCCACAGGTGAGACATTGAAAGCCATTGTTTGCAGCTGTTACTAACCAAGTGTTGCTAGTGAGAAAAGTGTGGGCCAGTTGTGCACATTGATCATGGCAGTAGACCAAAAGATAATTGTTTTGGTTGAAAATCTTCCTCAAATAGTTTTCAGGACAACAAGAAAGGTGACAGCCGTGAAATTCCAGACTTGTAGATCAGCAGGAAGGTAAAGAAAAGGAAGGGATTGCTCTGGAGCAATGCCCACCTGTAGAGCTGGAAGATCAAATCCAGTAGGAGCAGCTTGAGGAAACCAAAGAACTTAGTCCTGAAAGCTCAAAGTGAAGAGATGAAATGCAGGACAGACCTGCCACCATTGTGAATTTTGAAGCATGTGTAAAGTGGGTATTTATTCCTAAGAATTGTAACACCAAGGATGGTGTTATTCTAAGGGGAGGGGCATGTAACGTCCCCATCTTGACCCTATTGCATTAAAATGTAAATGATGTAATATTGTTATAAAATCATGGTGAGGAGCTCAAGGGAAAGGCCCCGCCATCGATTTATTGATGCATATGGTTTGCGTGCTATCCAGGCACATTGGAATTTCAAACATCATGTAAATATGCATTTAATAAAATACCCACAACTAGCTATGCAATGCAACAAAGAGATGGGGACATGATTTTACAAGGAATTGGGAGGGAAAACATTCAAACCCTTGAGCCAATCAAGTCAAGCCATGTGTCAATCAGAGAACCCATTAAACCCTCAACGACCCATGTTGACTTTTGTACCCAATCATTGATTTCTCCCAAAAGTTGGTTGAGGTAGTTAATGCCTTGGGGAATGAGAGGTATGTTGATGTATATGTAACTTCGGAATGTATTTCATATATGTATATTGTACTCCTATAGAGATGGTATTATTCCTCTATACGGAAGTGTTTGTATTCCTATAGAGATGTTATTATTCCTCTATACAGAAGTGTTGTCATTTATATTGTAAGTGTCGTAACTTATACTTGATGGGTTATTAGACCACCTTGTTGGGGTCGGCCTTGTATAAGTCATGTGGGTCGAAGGGTTATTAGACCACCCTATTGAGGGTCGTCCATGTGGCTCAAAGGGTTATTAGACCACCCTATTGGGTGTCAGCCCAGTCAGCATTATGTTATGTGGTTAAGTTAAGGCCGACCTAGTAAAGGTTATTAGGCAAGTCAAGTCAAGTATAAATAGAGTGCGGGAGGAACTCTATTTCATCATTCTATTCTCTCTCACACTCTCGGGAGAGTGGCACACTTGTGGAGGAGGAGAATTTGCTGCTAGGAGATGTCTATCTCTTATGCTTGGGTTGTATCATTTCTCTATTTATCTCTGAGGAAGTTATTGGGGTTTTTCACCTTTATGGTTTTCTCCAAGTAAACTCTGTGTCTCTTATGTGCTTGCATTATTGTGTCCATGATTGATATGCTGTAGATATGCTATACATGTTGTTCTCTCAGTTAAGATCCTAGATCAGATTGAAGTAAATTCTGAAAAATTAACATGGTATCAGAGCTAGCCTGAAAGAAGGCATGGTATGGCATGTATGACACTTGTTGCAATTGCGAAGCTAGGGCTTGATATAGCAAAAACTAGTCATTGTAGCACTTTCGCTATAAATAAATTTCGGTGAGGTTTCAAGGTCTGGAAATCGTATAGGATGAAGCCAAGATCCGCATGTACCTTGTGTCCAAAGGAAAACCTCTAATGCATTGTACTTTGTGATTTATGATCTGTACAATATAGGGTTTCTGCCTCTTCCATATCTCAGTCATAAACAGGTGACCTTGAAAAAAAGGTCATAACTTGGGCTAGGAAGCTCCAAATGAAATTTCGTAAAAATTGACAGGTAGTGCATGGACTGTACTTTCTCAGGTAACTTTTTCAGAGGCCGAAATGGAACTAGTGACACGTTGAATGCCGTACAAGTTCGCTCTCCTGTTTTATCCCCGTAAACAGGTCACGTTGCGACATTTGGAATAACTCTCTCTCAGAGAATCCATTTGAGGTCAGACTCGTGGTGTTGGAAATATGACAGGTCGGGCTATTACAGAAAAAAATTTCAGACCCTATGGATCAAAAAGTTCGGAGTTACACCAGAAAAAATTAGGTACATATTTATGTCAAAACAGAATTATTTTTGAGCACCTTCATTCATGGCTTCCGGAATTTAGGGTTTCGAAGAAAGTTGGAATTTTTGTAATCGGAGACTACAGCTGAATGCCACTCATCAAAATCGAAATTTAAAGACCAAGATCAGAATTTTTGGTTGGGCAGAAGGTCGGGCTTGATCAGACCCTAGTTCGGGACTTTGATCGGAAAAGTGGAAAGTTAGGGCTTCTGCAAAAATGGGAATTTTTGAAATCTGTAACCACTGCTGGAAGCTCCTCAGAAAAATAGAAGCTTAGAACATTGGATAGAACCTTTTGATTGGGAAAAAGGGTGGGATTTATCAAACCCTAGTTCGGGGTCATGTCCAGTGAATCCAGAAGTTTCAAAAGCAAAATTGAGGGGTGAAACTTTGCAGTTTTCAAATTCTGAATATACCGGCTTGATTAGCTCATCAAGGCGCATCTTTCTATCCTTTCAAAAGTTTGAAATTCAAAGTTTGAATTTTTAGGGTTTCTCTGAAAAACCCTAATCTAGCTCTAGATCCAGTTCCTGCAAATCAAGTGGATTGGGTTAATCCTAGAAGAGAATGGATTGGTCACCTGCATAAGTGAAGAAGTTCCTGTTTCAGAGGGAGATGAGGCTAAGGCCTTACATAAGAAGATTACAAGAAATCTCGATAGGTATGACTCATCCTGGTATGTTTCGAGATTTGTTCATGATCAAGTTTATGGTATGTTTGTCTTCATGTTATTACGGTTAGTACAATCTTGATTAAATTTAGACTTGTCATATCACTTTAATAAAATTATGAATGCATGATAGAAGATATTCATTGATTAGGGTGTTGACACTTATGATTGTACTAATGCATTATGGTGTTGTATGAGGTTTATGTTGTCTGCTAACATGAAAGGTACACTAAGAAAGACAAACCATGCTCTAGTTCAAGAACATATGATCATGATGACATGAGGACAAAGATTCATCCAGTGTCATGAATCACTTAGAAGATCTATTTGCGAGGTATGTATAACTTGGTTCTATAATGGCTAACCTATGAGATATGCAGGTTACTAGCACAAGTCATTCAAGAGAACAAGAAGACATCATGTGGGTATGTTAGACATAACTAGCTAACAAACCAATCCAGGTATGTTTTTCCTATATCAAGTTAGAATCCTACCTTGTGTTAGGATCCCTTATATAAGTATACTTGGTATGATTGGTTATGTTTATTCCTAAAGTTAGAAATGTAAGTAATCAAGGTTTTATGCATTTTATGTCTCTTATCTTGATTGATGATTTAACTAACCAGAAGAGTCCTATGATCAAATAAGAATATGCATGAGTAAAAGAAGACTTTCCTGAAACCTTGAATACTAATGTTTATTATCTGTGTTTGAAATGATCATGACTATACATGTTTAAGATTATTGTGTTTTGATAGTATTAAGATTATACTAATGATTAATGTGTGATTATGTATGATACCTCGAGGATAACACAATGATGATACTAATAAGCATGCATAGTGATGGATATAAGTTCAAGGACAGGTAATCCAGGAAGCAAAGATCAAGAAGGAGCACACTCCAGTTGTTCCTGCAAGGAAGCAAAGATCAAGAGGGAGCACACTCCAGTTGTTCCTGCAAGGATGCAGATATTCAGAGGGAGTTGACCACTTCTCACAATCCACATCAGAATGGAGTTGCAGAAAAGAAGCGAAGACTGAGAGGGAGTCAACTCAACAAACAAACAAGGATAAGTATTTGAATTATCATTCCTTGCATATTTTATTGTTTAATAATACTGTTCAATAATCTATATACTCATGTTCCTAGAATTAGGTGGTGTATTATGCATATTAGAATAGTTGCATTGATTAACAATATACTACTAATATACATGGATAAGTGACCTATGGCACTGTACAACATTCCATTGCTACTTATCTAGAATGAAACCTCTTTGCTGACATGTTGGGAGTTGTGCACACTCTTAACAATGTTCTGGTAGAGATTGGAAGGCATCTAGAAAGTTACGAGATATGGATAAATGTTGTATTGAAGCATTTGCTAAGATAATTGCATGACTGTATGACATATTTATTTATGTGTAAGAATTTGTTCTGAAAACTATGATATGTTTTCTAATCATGCAATTTAACTTGTTGTGTAGGAAAGATCGTATACCATCACCTACAAAAGAAGGACTACAACATTTGTTCAGCAACAAAGTTATCTATTGAAAATATTGAATATATTAAAGTTCCCAGGATCTGGGAAGAATGCCATGATCGAGGAGTACTAGTCGATCATGAAGATGTTTGGGATGCAGTCCCAAGACCTGAAGGGGAGTTTGTAGTGACTTCCAAGACGATCTACAAGATAAAGCATGCTGCAGGTGGTAGCATAGAGACTTTTGCTCCTGTAGTTAGATACACTTCCATACTTGCTCTGGCTGCAGTGATGAAATGGAAGATACACCAGATGAATTTCAAGACAGCTTTCTTGAATGGTGTAGTTGAAGAAGAAGTGTATGTGGAGAAGCCACTTGGTTCTGAGACATATGACAGGGAGTCATATATGTGCAGAACTTGGTATGGTAGGATAGACAGCTTTCTATCCAATTTGGTCTTTACCAAGAGTAAAGCGGATTCCAACCTTTACTACAAGGTTGAGGAAGACAATCCAGTGATACTACTTTTGTATATGGATGACTTTTTTATTACAGGTGAAGATAGATTGATTGTCGACACGCAGCGGAAGCTTGCTACCGAGTTCGAGATGAAGAACTTGGAGATGATGCACTACTTTCTAAGCATGGAGGTGTGGCAGAGTGCATATGGAATATTCCTTGGACAAGGGAAGTATGTAGTAGAGATCCTGAAGAGGTTTGGGATGATGGACTGCAAGGCCATGGCCACACCTATGGCATCAAACCTGAAGCTTATGTGTGATGCTTCATCTGAGCCGGTTGATGTCACTATGTATCGTCAGATGATTGGGTCCTTGATGTACCTGACAAACAGGAGACCAGATATTTGCTTTGCGGTGAACACATTGAGCCAGTTCCTGACGGATCCGAGGAGTGTTCACCTGGTTGTTGTAAAGCATATTCTGAGGTACCTGAAGGGTACAGTTGATTATGGGCTCAAGTATGATGCGAATCAAAAGTTTAACCTACAGGGTTATGTTGATTCAAATTGGACAGGCAGTGCTTCAGATAGGAAGAGCACTTCTAGGTGCTTCTTCAGCAATGGATCAGGTGTAATCTCTTGGTTTAGCAGGAAGCAATCCTGTGTAGCACTGAGTACAGTCGAAGCAGAGTATGTTGCAGCTTGTTCGGCTAGTTGTGAGACAGTATGGCTTCGGAAGTTACTGTCTGAGTTATTTGATCTACCGCTGGAGGCTACTAGTATATTTTGTGACAACCATAGTTGTGTGAAGTTGTCTGAGAACCCGATGTTCCACGACAGGTCGAAACACATAGAGATCAAATATCACTATATCAGGGATATGGTGCAGAGAGGAGCAGTGAAGCTCCTGTATGTTGCGATGGATGAGCAGATTGTAGATGTATTGACGAAGCCACTAGCTAGAGTGAAGTTCGAGTACTTCAGAGAGAGGCTTGGTGTTCTTCAGATCGACGACACTTCAAGGAAGAAGTGATGGAGACATTTGTTGTAGCCATTCCTAGCATGGTGGAAGGGGGATCCTTCACATGGCTGTGGATGTAAGCGCTGGATGATGAGCATCAGGACGATAATCCAGTTACTGCTCTGTATATGCATCAGGATGATGCTGGATATGATCAATTGGATCATTTATATGTATATGTATGTATGCATCATGTTGGATGTTGTATATGATCAGTTGGATCATTTATATGTATTTGTATATGCATCATGTTGGATGCTTGGACCATGTATATGTATATGTATCAGGTGGATACTGTGTATGATTAGGTAGATCATGTATGTTAATATATCAGGTGGATATATTATGTGGATCATGTATCTATGTATGTATCAGGTGGATACATTGTATGATTAGGTGGATCATGTATGGTGATATGTATCAGGTATATACTTGGTATGCATAAGGTAGATGCATTGTATGATCAGGATGATCATGGATGATGAGCTTCAGGATGTTGCTCCAGATGACTTGCATCAGGACGATGCAGTGATGATGATCAAGATGATTATGTGTACATCAGGATGATGTATGGTGAGTATCAGGTTGATACTCTGTGGTCGTGAACAGGTTGTGCAAAGGAAATCCTAGATTTGTTCTAGGTCACATCCAGTATGAAAAAGGATTGGCACTGTGTATCACATCTAAGACTTGGGAGATCTGATAGGTTGGGATGTGTGCCCGTAATAAGTTTTGGGATGCTCTTTCAAGGGTTTGTGATAGTGGGCCACATGTAAGACCTGGGAGATCCGATAGGTTGGGCTGTGTTCTTGTAATAAGTCCTGGGATGCTCTTTCGAGGGTTTGTGGTGGGATGCTACATGTAAGACTTGGGAGATCCGATAGGTTGGGTTGTGTGCCTGTAATAAGTCCTAGGATGCTCTTTCAAAGGTTTGTAGCAGAGGTCACATGTAATCAGTCCTAGAGATCTTGTCGATCATGCTTAGGCACATAAATGTTCCTGGGATGCTCTTTAGATTTCTTGTCGGTCGTGCTATGCACATAAACTTTCCTGGGACACCCTTTTAAGGTTTTGTGACAGTCACATGTAATAAGTCCTGGAGATCTGGACATGATGAAAAAGGCCTCAGACGCTCTTTAAGGTTCTTGCTAGTGAAGAGACTCTTATAAGGTTTTGTGACGCACGTAATAAGTCCTGAGGATTCCACAATATGGCCAGTGATGATGAAGACCTGCAGGTGGTGGGCCTACATCCAATATGAAAAAGGATTGGCTCTGTAGAACTTCCTATGACAAGTAGATTCATAGATTGATTGAGATAATAGTAGTAGTGACGATGACGATGACTCGATGACGATTATCCAGTGACAATGATCCAGAGAAGAAGACTTGTGCTAGAAGACCTGTGTTGAGAAATACCTTCCTAGTTAAGAGGGAGTGTTGATGTATATGTAACTTCAAAATGTATTTCATATATGTATATTGTACTCCTATAGAGATGGTATTATTCCTCTATACGGAAGTGTTTGTATTTCTATAGAGATGTTATTATTCCTTTATACAGAAGTGTCGTAACTTATACTTGATGGGTTATTAGACCACCTTGTTGGGGTCAACCCTGTATAAGTCATGTGGGTCGAAGGGTTATTAGACTACCCTATTGGGGGTCGGCCATGTGGGTCAAAGGGTTATTAGACCACCCTATTGGGTGTCGGCCCAATCAATATTATGTTATGTGGTTAAGTTAAGGCCAACCTAGTAAAGGTTATTAGGCAAGTCAAGTCAAGTATAAATAGAGTGCGGGAGGCACTCTATTTCATCATTATATTCTCTCTCACACTCTCGGGAGAGTGGCGCACTTGTGGAGGAGGAGAAGCTACTGCTAGGAGATGTCTATTTCTTATGCTTGGGTTGTTTCATTGCTCTATCTATCTCTTAGGAAGTTATTGGGGTTTTTCACCTTTATGATTTTCCCCAAGTAAACTTTGTGTCTCTTGTGTGCTTGCATTATTGTGTCCATGATTGATATGATGTACATGTTGTTCTCTTAGTTAAGATCATAGATCAGATTGAAGTAAATTCTGAAAAATTAACAAGGTATGGCTGTCCAAATTCGGGTATGGGTAAGCCACCCTGCATGGGAAATCACGTTTTTCTTCTTGGGCAAGAAAAGAGCCATGAATTGCTCCCCAAGCCATTATCCCTCAACCAGTTTCTCTTCCTCGCGCGTTTGGAGCTACCTGGGCGTTTTCCAGCCATGTTTTGAGGTGTTTTTCTTCATTCCCAGCTAGGAGAAGCGCGTTTTTGTATTGTATACCAGTGGGGAAGAAGGGGAATGGGATTGGGGTTCCATAGAGATCGTTTTTGCTGTTAAATGCTTAGAGAGTTGGGGAGAAAACGTTTTCCTCCTTGTGAATGGTTTTTCCCCATCCCACAATTTGTTTTTGGATGGAAATGATTTGGGGAAAGCCCAAACCCATGGCCATCCTGTTGGTAAATCCATTGCTTTGGCTTGAACTTAAGTGTAAGCCTCTAGGGTTCAAATGTAGCCTAATAAACCCAACTGTGGACTGGATTGGCTCAGATGAAATGATTGATTGGTTGTGAATGAGTAAATGTCCCCTTTTCCTTGTAAGAATCATGCTTAGCTCAGGGGTGGCAGTTGTGTTGAGAGATTGATGAACACAATTGGTCTATGGTTGAGTGGAACGTTGCAACGACATAGCTAGTTGTTTGAGACTATTGCATAATGAAGATAAGTGTTTTTCTGTCTATGTATTTACTTTTGCAATGTTCAAATTGATGACTGTTTGATATGTTGTATGCACATTTATTTTATTGTTGTGAATCTAATGAATTGGGCTGAAATCATGCAAAAGCCCCATGAGATTGGCACCGTGTTCCCTTTCTCGAATTGGATTCACAGGTGGGTACGATACATCGTTCTTATCTTGGTTATATTAATCTTCTTTGAACTTGTTAAGACATAGATGTATGTTTGATCTTCCAAATTATGATTAATGACTTCCTTGTAATATCTTAACTTTCGTTTACCCTCTAAATCTTTCTCATCCCACATTCTTCCTTTGAACTTATATGTGATAGTTTTTTTGAGATTGTCGATATCTTACAAAGTGGTGTTTTCGTCAATCCCCCAATGATTTAACCAAGCCATGGCGTCTTTGTACCAACCTCTCATGAATTGAAGATGACCTTGACTAGAATTTAAAGCAATTTTAGGGAGCCTTTGGTCTGCCATGTTATTTATCTTATTCTTGTACATCAAGTATCTATACATGGCGATGCTTTCAATGGGGGGTGACCCACTTCTATAAAGAGAATATGATAGGGTGTATTGCTCTTAATTTTGAGGTTATACATGCTAAAACGTTTTTCAATTTTCTCGATCTTTCTCCAAGACTCTCGAGAGATACTACAACCTCAAACTTCACAACCGTATAAAATAACAGGAGTGACAAGAGTTTCAAACATGAATTTCTTTTTATCCCACATCACCAACTTTATTGATTTACAATCATTTTCTAAACTAAAATAAACTTTCCACTATCCATATTAATTATTATAAAATAAATTAAAGTTTTTAAAATAAAATTATATTATAAAAATTCTAACCAAAACATATATGTAATCGTTCCTAACGATTTTATTCCAAAAATATCTTTTATTTTATAAAATTATCAATATTTTATAGGAAAATGATTAAAGTAAATAAACACAATAATTACATTTTAACAACCGCCCAAAATATATATATAACGATTATAAAAACATCTAACCAACACCAAACATATATATAATCGTTTATAACGATTTTATTCCAAAAATATATTTTATTTCTAAAAATGATCAATATTCTATAGGAAAATTATTAAAGTAAACAAACAACATAATTACAAACACAATAATTGCATTTTAACAACCAACACAAAATATATATATCATGATTTTGCTCCCAAAAAAGCATATTTTCTTTAAAACATATCAATATTGCGTAGGAAAATGATTAAGTCACATGTCTCAAGCAATGTATATCTCAATATTACAACTGGTTACACAACTTTATCCCTCGCATAATTATTATCACTTCAATGTTACATATTATTAGTCTTTGTTATGTTTGTCTAATTATGGTGGTGTTGAACATTATTTATATTTTATTTTTTTTTCTTTTAAAAAAAATCATAACTTTATTAACAAAATTATATTCTTCAAAATATATAACCAGTCTAAAGAAAGATGTTGCAAGCTACAACATTGTCTTAGGTATGATTACAACTTTAATGAGCTTAAAACTCATAAGATATTTCAAATATTATGATCTAAACATAAAAAGATTGAGCATCAGCTCAAAAAAAAAAATAACCATCACAAAACCTATGCATAAAATTCCATTGCGTATATCTCAAATCTGAATTAGCACAATCACTAGAAGATCACAAGGCTTTGAAACCCATATTGCCAAAAGACTATCCAACTAGAAATGCCATAAGGATCATTTAATTCATACTCAACATGGGGCATGGTAAAATTCAGACATTTCTTTTTCATTATCTTCCGTAATAATCCATTGACCTGTATCCAGGTGGACACCATCCTTGGATAAAATATCCGCTTCCACATTCCTTTCCCTATAGATATGACAAAACATAACAACCTCCATTTGATTCTTTAGACAAATGATATTTTCGAGAAGTGGTTGCAGAAAAATGTTATGACGAGCCTTCACCTTTGAAAGCCAATCTATTACAAGCTTGGCATCACCGAAAACCTGTAATTGTTTTGAATTATTTTCCACCACAAGGACTAAGAGGAGTTTTAGAGAAGAGCATTCAGCATAATTGTTGGTCCCATTCCCTAACCCTGCCTTGAAACATATTTTCTTATTTGGCATAAGTAGAACTCCATCTGCACCATAGAGTCTGTTATCTTCCTGCGGTTTTGTAAATAAATAGTTATTAAAATTTTGATTTGTATTATATTATTATGTGCTTTCATCAATGATATTTAAATATTTAAATTAGCTAGTTCATGTTATATTATGTTATTATTAAAATAAATTTCTTTTATTATACAATATAAAATGTTTTGCTTAAGATAGAATTATCACTGGGTATAGTATTTTAGTTTCATGTATGGAGCTACGTTCAAGTAGATACTTGACATTGGATAGTGGCATTATGGGGATACTATAAGGGGTTAAAACCACCATTTTTGTTTTGGAATAAGATTTAAAACTACTTCTAATTAGCTAAGAGCTCATCTTCTTCACAAGTAATGAAACATGTTAACGGCCCAAGACCAGACATCTTCAGGAATGGAAGTGTACCCTCCTTACAAACCACATTAGGAAACTACAAGACATTTTAGGGGCCATATTTTTCATTGAATAAACATGATGAGTTAACCCTTATTCACAAATAATAGCTAGTGATAATAACTAATAATGATTATCCTCATGCTACCAACTCAATTATAGTAAATTTTATAACCTTAAAACAATTATTTAAAAATATATATGATATTAAAAATAATTATATTTTATCCTGAAATATAAAAAAAAATCATCTACATTTTCTCTTTCTTAAATGACATCAAAATAATTACATAATGCTCGAGAGTGTTATAGCGCAAATTGGCACTTATCACAATATCTCAAATTGGCACTCGTCACAATATCTCAAGGCAACACTTAAGTGTCCAAGTTTGATCACGAACATAAACCTATAATCATGGAAGGAGCCCTAATTTGACCCTATTTTATGGTTTGAACCCCCTTGAAGAGAATCCATCTCATTCCCACTGAAACTACTAAGTTGAGCTTCTTGTTCTCCTGAGGATGATCCCAGAGTATGGATCGAAATGTCAAGAGTCTTCTCAACATTTCAACGCAGTTCCTTTCTTCATAATATGATCCACCTTCCTTTACACACTGCAAGGAGCGTGGCCACACACCTTTCCCTTGAGTAGGGTGTGTGGGCCAAGAAAAATATCCAAAAAAGTATAAAATTAATTCTAAAAAATTAGAAAGGTATGACAATTTTAAGGTGGTTTCTCTCCTTTGTAACTTCCAGAACCGTTTGGTAACCATCACAACTATCCTAAACACTCATTAAAAAGGGATTTGATGGACCAAGTGAAGGGAAACATCCATATTATTGTCATGCTCGAGAAATATTTTTTCCATTTTGAATCCATTACTCCTATTGTCCTTTAATGACCCTTGTCCCTGAGCACCCTTTTCATAAGTGTTGAAGTCACCCATCCTATGTGGATTCTATCTTATACACCCTTCAGAAGACTATGTGTTTGGAAGTGAGATTGTGAGTGATTCAAGAACAAAGGAACACAGTCAAAGGCTTGGAAAGGCATCTCGACAACAATAAGGTAACTTATGTATCACTCATCTTGTTGCATTTCAATTGAAATTCATGATTTTTCTCTCCCCCACTTGCATAGGTAAAGTTTAATATGTTGAATCCATGTTAGCTGATTGAAGATTATTAGTCCTTTTCAAGAGAATTATTAAATACTAGTTGTGTTTATGTGTATGCTCTTGTCTTGGTTGATATCTTTACTAAATCTGTAAAATTTGTGAGGAGGGTATCTAGCTCTTTTGTAGGTTGCAAGTTATTGGAGTGGATCAGACTGAAGTTGAAGAGCAAGAGCAATGAGGATTAGACTTCGTAAACAAGTTCCTCCCTTCCTTCCATCTCATTCTCTTACTGGACTTATTTTTTTCCTACTTGTATGAATGGTGAAACATCTCTTTAAGTATCTTAATTGTCTGTTAGAAGAGCCATCAGATCAATTTTCTACCTTCTTAGTATGTCGGTGAATAGCCCTAGTCATTAGGAATTTTTTTCCCACAAAAGGATTAGCAACCATATTGAGGAATAATATCTTTGTAGGGCCTTGGTAGGTTGATTTTCTCATCTATTATTGGGTGTATTCATTCCATTTCGTCCTTGTCACAGTCCACCATTCTTCAATTTCCAAATTTTTGCTTGTGATTTCAGGACTACCCAACTATCCCACACTCCCCTCAGTGGTGACAGTAGCGTTTGGTAGGGGTCCCACACACCTTGATTCAATACCAGGTGTGTGTCCATGCTCTTAATTCTACACTAGGTAAAAGCATGGGAGGCAAAGTATAGGGTTTTTATCCTGTTTTTGCTTGGTTTGATATTTGATATTGGTTGGCTAGGGTTTCTGGAACAATTTGGGAGTTAGAACCATCAACTTCGAGTCTTTTGGTGATGGTTGAAATCATTTGAATGCCATTATTGGTGTTTGATTTTCATGTATCCTTAATCAATTTTTTATTCTTGAGCAAGTTTGTGATGTTTGAAAAAGAAATTGCACATTAAAAACAACTAGGATTTTTCTTTCTTAGAAACCAATATTATCCTAGATTATATGGGCTTGGCAGCAGGTTGGGGAGTAAATTTATCCAAGGCATAAGCAGTTGTTGGGAGTAAAAATGAAACTAGGAATCCATTAATTGAGTGGAGAAATCCAGTAGTAGCATAAGCACTTGTTGGGAAAGCATGTCTCACACACACGTCAAGCACGACACAAAGCTAGGCAAGTTATTGGGATATTCCCCTCGATTGTTTGTTTACTGGGATACGTGAATAGGAGGGCTCTAAGGAAGTGGAAAGTCCTCAGGGTGAAACCACTTTGTCTAGTTTTTGTCTAGCACTTGTTTCCTACGTTACCTACCCATGTGTCAATACCTATATGTTGATGCCCCGAAATTTGCAGCACTGACAGTTAGGGATTCTCCTTGGTAAGCAGGCCCAATTAGATCGCTCACCGTTGGTGTGGGGAATCCGTCCAGTTAACGGACCGACTACCGTATGTTATTTGAAATATTTTTTTTCACCGATTGCAGCCCGATCCACCGTTTATGTATTTTATGTTTAAAGATGATATGCAACTGCTCTACTTAAATGCATGTAATCTAATCAAAATAAATCTGAACCATCTAGTCTAATAATCTATCCCTGCAAGGAGCAAATCTGAAATATGAGTAATACACTGGAAATGTACCTAAGAATCTCATAGATAGTTGTTCCAATATTATAAGCACATTTACAGCAGAATATAAAAGATATCAAAGATAGCTCTGATGTGATTAAAACATTCCATTATTCATTAGGCACATAAATGTTTGCACAAGAAATAAGAGAATTCACAACCAAGAATTAATTCAAAACTGTTTAGGAACAATCTCACAGTATGCATATGAATGGTGAAGAAGTAATTCCACAAACATTCCACATATCCCAAGAAAAATCGTTGTGCTAGCTTTTCCCAGGAAAAATAGATCCTTCTTTATTAATGCAGAAAAATAGTTCTCGTACAAAATAGTCCAGTCCTTTCACCTACAAAAAAGTCCTTTTACTTCTATTCTATTCCTCTATTTATCACTTTACAAAATTTTCTTCCAGTGTCTCTTCACATACCCTAACCCTAGGGAATCACAAAATTTTGTCTTCTAGTGCTCACATAATACAAAATTAGTTTCTAGCTATTTTTTAATGTTTATACAATAAATCGGCTTCCATTTGTCTTTAATATTTATACAATGTCAAAATCAGCTTTCAGCTGGCTTTTCTGCCTCATCTGGTTTTTCCACCTCAGCTAGTCTTTCCACCTCAGCTATGTAACTGGTCCACATGCCCGTTTCTCTTACAATAATGTTGCTGCGTACAAGAGTCATCATCTTTAGAGATGTTTCATGCTTAGGCAACTCTGCTTCAATAACTTTTACTCCTGCTATTGTTTCCTGGGAGATGTCCTATAGAAAGTAGGCATGGATGGAAGCTTGCCCAATTAACCGATGGAGATATTTTGCTATTAGGACGTCTATCTTCCGTATGTAGTCTAATTTTGTGCTCATCTCACTATGCAGCTCTGATAGGCTCTGCTATTTGACAGGGAACTCTTCTATGGTCTGAGGTGTAACCATCTAGCACTTCTCGTGGGTTTCATGAATTTTTAGGTAGGAGTCGGTACACTGCCTGATGGTTTTCTGAATTCCCACATTTACTTTAACACCCTAGCTCTTGCAGAATTCAATGAGACCTGCATCCAGCTGAAAATTGGCCAAGGACTTGAGAGGTAGGTACCCAGGGAAACCTGATTTTCCTTCTCTCCACTCAAATTATTTCCTGATATCTTCCATGATGCCCACGTACTTCCTCTTAAGCCTCAGGGCTTCGATATCGATTTCTTTCATTCTTGAAATCATCACCTTCATCTTCCACACTTCTTTTGTAATGAGTTCTTATGACTGGTGAATTTTCCTCTGTAAGTCACATGCCTTCTCATGGAAAGGAGTTAATTCTTGATTTTTCTCATCTGCAACTTTCAGTTGCCCCACTAGAAACTCCTTTTCTTCTACCAATATCTCAAACTAATGCTTGTAGTGCTCAATTTGTTGCCTACTGTTAGCCTTGTTCTTTTCCAATTCTTCGATGTGAGCCTCTAATTCTTTTTTCTCACCTTCTGTGATTACTAATTGCACATTCATTGCATCTCTTTCAGCTTTGAACTTTTGTCTCTCTTCTGCTATCCTTTCCTGTTCGGATAGAAGGGCATTATGCTTTGTTTTTAGCTCCAAACCTTGTTGTACCTCCTTCATCAAATTGTCTTTTACCTTGAAGAGCTTTTACTTCCCCTTTTTCACGTCTACTATGAGCTGGTTGACATCAACACTTGCCTGTGCTGTAGCTACATTGGTTGCTGCTGCGAACTAAGGGTCCTTGTTAGTGCCCTTGAAGATCGGGATTTTTGTTATTGTGACGAAATCTTGGTAGGTTGGACATTTCATTCTCTTTTCCGACTTCCTCATGATAGCCTTCTTTTTCGAGTTGAAAAATATTGAATCCAACTTTGCCACTGTGTGCTGCTTTGAAGGGGTGAACAGGGTGAGAGTGATTTCTTGAGGTGGGGAGTGTCCTCTGGTGGTTGTCTTGGGTATGTCTACGTCCATGACCTATGTGCTTGGGCTCCCTTGTTCCATAGCTTCCTTGGACTTTTCTTCTTCTTCCTTTTTCCTCTGCAGTTCCACCGCTTCCTTTTCTGCTCTCTCCTTCATCTCCTGCAATTTTTCAGCCTCTTCTCTCCTTATTCTATCAGCATCTTCTTTATGAATTCTCTTAGCTTGTTCTTTCTGAAGCCTTCCTGCCTCTTCCTTCTGAATTCTGTTAGTTTCCTCTTTTCGAATTCTCTCTGCATCCTGCTACTGTTTTTCTGTTTCTTCCTTTTGAATCCTTTCAGTTTCTTCTTTTTGAAGCTTCTCTGCCTCTTCCCTTTTCTTCTTTTAAGTTTCCTCTAACTACATAGCCACTGCATCCTGACCTTGCTTCTCTTCTTCCTCCTTTTGCTTCAACCCAGCTCCCTTGGCATTTCTAGCCTTGGAACTGGAACTAGCTCTGCTCTTGGGGCGATAGTGATTGCCTAAATTGGTCATGTTCCTTGCACTTCAAAATAATTCTTCATCTTTGTCGAAAAAATGCGCATAATCAAAGTGACCCAGCAGGAAGCACAGTGGGAAACAATTTTACCTTCAGGATCATGCCTTCTGAAAATATTTGTTCCAAAATGGAAGGCTTCTAAGTCTTGAGCAAAATCTACACCATCTTTTTCCTTGGGGGGCCATTATGCTCCAATCGTAAACGACATTGGTGAGTAGGCAGCTTCCTTCTTTTCGTGGAGGACCCTACTAAATCCATTGATGAAAAGTTTCCTCATAGCTTCTTTATGCATGACGAAGTCAATGGCATACCGGGGCAATAGAGACGGGGGTCGACTTCCTCCACTCATTCAGATATATGTCCCCTCAGAGGAGAAATAATAATCTATGAATGCTTCTATGACCGGCATAACATTCTCTAACAGACAGTTTGGTTCTTCTTGGAAAATTAGCTAATACAATGGCATAATGAACTTTTCACAAATACAGGTGTAATGGCTTGCATACTTGTGGGCCCAGGTTATTTGGTAGTCCATGTAGAGGGGAGTCTCCTTGTAGTTCCAGACACATCCTAAGTCAGGTAAAGGTTGCTTGATGAATAAGTAGTCCACTAGATAAGAGGACATAAAGAAATCAACTTTCTTTTGTGTTAATCCCCCTTGTGCTGCAGTTATATGTGAGGACATGCTATCCGAGATGATATCTTCCCGGTTGAATACTGTACCGTGTGTGGCCACGTGGAAAATCACCGGCACCTAGCCGAGTTTATACATGTTTCCATTCGCCAAGCCGAATACTCGGCTCAACATCAGGGAAATGATCCTGTTCAGAATCCTTAGGTGTTGACTCTCATACTCTCCATTGGTCCTTGTCCTTATTTGGCTTTCAGTAATTGTCATCTTCTTGGCACAGTCTAAAGGATCCATTTTGAGCCTTGATATCCACTCATCATTTAGTAGGGATTTAGAGAAGGGCAATATGTATGCTACGATGATATGGTTTGGTCCAAAAGATGAAAGACTCATCCCGGTGACATTTGTGATGATTTTGGTGTCAGTATTCACCTGGGGTAGTATCAAACCAATAACTTACGAGCACGGGAATAGCTCTGGGCGAGTGGCTGCTTTGTGGAGACCAGATTTTTTGATGTTCTGATAAACCATTAGCTCTTCTAAGAATGCTTCGGGGGCGTTTTGGTATCTTATAGCCCTGTATAATTCGCCCCATTGAAACTATGGGGTAGCTCCTGTCACAACTTTTGTGTCTCTGAACATTGTTTTGAGTGAGGTGTCCAAAAGGATTTCTACGTCTGAGTCTGACTCGGCTAGCTTAGCTTTCCTTCTGGAGGACCTCCTATGCATATAAAACCTGTGACGATACCGAAAGAACAAGTAAGGAATCCTAATGAACAATACAGTATTTAAATAAGTAGAACGAAACTTGAGATGACACGAGTGTTAATTTCCTTTTACAAGACTTCCTATTAAGATTGAAATCAATGAGGAAAATGCAGTGACTTCTCAGCATGGAAAATGCAGTGTTTCAATGTCGTAAGTGCTTATTGGAATTCGTGAAATTTTCAGGATGCAAAACCGTTCCTCACAAAATGAAAGCTTTTAGGGAAACAATTGAATTTAAACCCTTTTTCTTTAATGAATAGACAACTAAGAAAAAACAACCATGCAAAACTGAAACTCTCATGTTTGACAAAGATAGTTTATTCATAACCAATCATGCATATGTGTGTGAAAGTGAAAGGTGACTTCTGTCATTTAAAACTCTGCTGGAAAGATGAATCATAAGGGTAAGGACAGAATGGGAGGCTACATGGTCATCAGGGGTCGCAAAATACTTGTAAAAATGAACGCTGGATAAACAAGCTAAGACTAATGGGGTTTCTCACGCGAGTGTTAGGTTTCTAAAGACTCGGTGGGGTTTGAGGGTTGTCACTGTCTATGGTGGGAATGTGAACAGTGAGACAGGGTCCTCCAGAGGTGTTTTGAAACCGAAAGGGTGCATGAGTTCTGCTAGCAGAAAAAGGCAGAACGGTTGTTTTAGGAAACTTGCTACTGATGTGGGCAAAAGGGCCATGGTGACCGAGACGTACAATTGCATTTTGGCGTCCTCTAGAGAGAAAATAAAACAAAGTCACTAAGGTCATAAAAGAGAAAAAGAGAATCACTTCTAAAACCTTTGAAAACCATTAGCGTCTAATGAGTTCCTTAAGAACTACTTTCAGTAGCCAATAGAAATGGGACAGTGTTAAGCAACCCCTACCTTCCAACAACGGGAAGGCTCACTGGGGAAAAAGACCTGGCGGTTGGTGTCGACCTGGTGCCTTCTGACTGGTAGCAGACTCAAAGGTGCTATCGAACGGCGTTGAAAGCTTTGCAAATGGTGGAAAACAACAAGACAAACCCCTTCTATAAATAAAAAATCCTACGCATTAACGCTCGCACGGGGTTGGTAGGCGAACTTTAAGTTCACATGGGGTTCATTTAAATTACCCACCCATCTACTTTCGCGCTTTCTAAGACAATCTGTGCTGATAGCTTCGACGAATTTTCCATAACGTAGGCGCAACAGTCGGCGACTTTAAGCGTTAAGTTAGCATAACGGTCGACAAGATAATCGTTACAAACAGCGACCGGGATGTTGCGAAGAGTATCAGGAACAACGAGATAAGCTCAGCGGCGGAGAAATGGTTGGCCGAAGTAAGGCAATCAACGATATAAATTTAGAGGTTGCACAATGGTCGGCGAGATAAGCGTTAAAAACTGCGCAATGGTCGGCAAGGAAAAACTAAAAGATGGCGACCGGTTGGTGAAAAATAAGCTATAAATTAGTGCAAAAATCGACGAGGAAAATATTAAAGGCTGTGACCACTTTATAAACAAATGTGACTGGTTGGAAAAAAAATAAACTAAAAGCTATGACCAGTTTTGGCAAAAAAACTTGAAGTTTTGCCTTAGCCAAAAAAAAAAAAAAAAAATTCTTGAAGAATGAGGAAAAAACTTAAGGGTAAAAAACCAGGCTTTTGAGAGACTTCAAAACTCTAAAATAAAAGCATGGTCCCTATGATTTTTTGAAAATCATGGCGATCAGGTTGCAGCAGCAACAATTGGCGATTCGCTGGTGAACAGAGATCTCTGAATTAATCACTTTCCAAGGTCAGAAAACTTACATATTGTTGGCCCCATATGTAACATTTTGCTTATACAGTCCGTATTCTACAAAGGGAGTGATCACTTTTATCATATTGGTTGTTGGGGACAAAGGTAACTTTGAATCAAAATTCTCCAGAATTCTCCTAGGGCCAAAATGTGGAGTTTATTTTAAAATCCGTCTTTCGGATGCCAACTACATAGGACTCCACAGGCTCGTAACAAAATCCCACAGATATATTCGTTTTGTTCCTCATTCCCATGCTGTTAGCATTCTTTTAGATGCTTTCTTTATCGACAAAATTTGTCATTTGAGTCTTCCATGATAGCTTCTTCCAATCTTCAACATTTGACTTGGGTTCTTCCATCCATAATGTCCTTTTGTGCGAGCAAGAGATTTATTTGATTGTCATGCTCACAGACGGAGAAGAACCTTGTTGGGATAACCATTAGAACGACTTTCTTGATTTGATGTCTTTGCTTTCTCAACCATGCTTTAATGGAGGTGAGATTTTCTGGAAAATAGACTATTTGATTTAAGCTCTTTTGGATTTTGATTTGCAACATGGGATCATTTTAAATACCATACATCTGTGAGACATGCTTCCTCTCCATGGGTCCATCATAGTGAACTTCCTGAGACAACCATTAATGTGAGAGTGAATGGAGCACTAATATAGTAATATAGAAATCATAAATCTCAGTTAATTAACAGGGGTTATCGCGACCCAAATATGAGACTGCAAAGGATTTCCCTATTCTAGAAACTAGTCAGTAAAAGAAAAGTCACATAGAGACACTTCTTTTTATAAGTAGATTCCGTCCTTTCAAAACTTTAAGATTTGCTCAGAGCCCTATCTTTCCACTACACCAAGAAGTTGGGCTGGGATTTATTAAAAACAAAAAAGAAATCGAGCAATAAGAAAACAAATGAGTGAAAACAATCAAACAAAATAGACTAAAGAAACTAATGAAAGAAAACAACAACTCAAACAAAAAAGTAAACTTAGAAAAGAAAAACAACATTTATTTATGTACAAAAGTGTCCCTAGACCTAAGTGAAGTACTGCTCCAAAGCAAGGTCGTTGACAGGGAGGTTTTCTTCCTCCCCTTGCAAGCCTTTCAGTTTGTATGTCGACGGGCCAACCTTCTTAGAAATTTGGTAAGGGCCAGGCCATAATTGTTGAAATTTTGTGTGCTTTACCTTATCATCATGTGGGTGGTCCTAATTTAGAACCAAGCCACCTATTTCAAAACTCCTTTTGCCAAATTTCCGCTTGTCAAACCACCTTTTGATAATATCCTGATGTTGGTGGAATCTGTCTATGGCCTTTTGCTGTGACTCTTCAAGTTTCAGCAGGGTATCAATTTGTGACTGAAGGACTTGACTACTAGACCCTCGAGAGGCTTGGCCTAGTTGTAAGGATGGGAGCAGTATGTTAGGTGAGAGTATAGCTTCCTTCCCATAGACCAGTGTGAAAGGAGAAACTCCTAAGGCATTCTTTGGGGTAACTCTATCTGCCCACAAAGAATTTGGAAGGGTTGCATGCCAATTTCTTTGATTCTCAATAACAGTTTTTTTAAGGATTCAGATGAGGTTTTTATTAGTGGATTCAACTAGTCCATTTCCTTGGGGATAATAATTTTCTGAATAATGCAATTTAATTCCTCTTTCGTAAACAAATGCATTTAATTTCACAGATGAAAAATAAGTTGCATTATCAAAACTAGAGAAATTGGAACCCCAAACCTGGTTATGATATTTTCTTGTAGGAACTTGATAACTGCGTCTTCATTCACTTTGCGCAACGGAGTGGCTTCTTTCCACCGGGTGAAATAATCCATAGCCGTAAGGATATACCGATGTTGCAGCGAAGAGTTCGGATTTATCTCTCCAATAACATTTATGCCCCATTGCTCGAATGGTTCAGAGATAATAACTAGCTACAATGGTTCTGCTTCTTTCGTCAATCTGCCATCACTTCTTTGGAATACATCGCAATTACTGGCATAGGCATGAGCATCTTTGAAGAGAGTGGGCCAATAGTAACCAGATCTGAGTATTTTATGAACCGTGGTATCTCCAGAGTAGTGTCCTCCAGTGGGGCCATCATGTAAATATTTGACCATCTTATCAGTGAATTTTTTCTCAAGACATCTAAGAAATATCCCATCATAATTCTTTCTACAAAGCATTCCATCGATTATTTGATAAGATACTGATTTCAATCAGAGTGCCCTTCTCTGTTTAGGATTCCAGTGTCCAAGAAAATATCCTTGCTACAAATAATGCACTAGGTCCCTATACCAAGATTCAGGAGCGGTGAAAATAGGACATACCTCAGTAAGATTTCATCTGGCTTCATTTTCCCACTCCTGCTCGTCACTTATTGGATTTGTTGTGAGTAGATTACACAACCCTTTACCTTTAATAATGGTGGCTAGTTTGAACTCAAGATCATACTCTTGAAGCGCAATCACCCAGTTTCCTCTCCTTTCAACCAATTCCTTCTGTAGAAACAAAGATCTAACAGCGAGGTGAGGTACTATGAATTTTGTTATGTTCTTTAGGATATACAACCTGAACTGTTTTACTGCTTTAAATACTATGTATGCTTGCTTATCCACGGCGGGGTAATTCAGTTCAGCACCCTGCAAACCAATGCTCATGAAGGATATTGGGTATTCATCTCTTGATTCTCCCTTCTGAGTGAGAACAACTGCAAGAGAGTCATTTGAAGCGAAAGTGTACATGATGAAATCCTTTTCAAAATCTGGACTTCTTAAAGAAGGCGCATTAGCTATGGTAGTTTTAATGTCTTTAAACACAATCTTCTCTATGTCAGTCCATTTAAATTGCACACTCTGCTTTACCATTTGCTGCAAAGGTTTTGCGATTTGAGCGAAATCTTGTACAAACCTTCGAATAAAGTTTATCGTGGCCATAAAAGATTGCATAGCTTTCTTGTTATGGGGCATGGGAATATTTCTTATAGCTTGCACTCTCTTTTGATCTATTGAGATTCCCTTCTTTGAGATGATATGACCTAGAATCTTTCCCTCAAGAACAGTGAAAATACTCTTCTTAGGATTTAGAGATATACCATATTTTTTGCAGTGATCAAAAATCTATTTTAAGTGGAAAACATGGTCTTCCCTTTTCTTTGAAAAGATCACTGTCACATCATCTAGATAAATTACCACACAATGGCCAACCAATCCTCGGAACACAATGTCCATGGATCTCTAAAATGTAGCTCCTGCATTTATCAAACCGAATGGCATTTTGCGGTATGAAAATGTTCCCCACTTCGTATGGAAAGTGGTTTTGAGTCGGTCTTCTTCTGCTACTAGTACCTGATTATATCCAGAGAAACCATATAGTAGGGAGAATAGTTCTGATCCTTATACCATCTGTAAAATCTACTACATTGGTGGCACATCGTAGTTGTCTTTATCAGATGCTTTGTTCAAGTTCCGAAAATCCACACACAATCTTATCTCTCCCGAATTCTTCCGCATAGGGACTAGGTTAGCGACCCATTCAGAGTGTCAGAATTTAAAAATGATCTTAGCATCTAACAACTTCTTCAACTCTTTCTGTATTAATGGTTCAAGTATCAGATGCATTCTACGCAATTGCTGCTGAAATGGTTTCACACCTAGCTTCATTGGTATTATGTGTTGTATGATGCGAGTGTCATATGTTTTCAGATCTTCATAAGTCCACGCAAAAACATCTTTGTATTGTTGAAACAGTCTGATGAACTTATCTCTCTCGCCGGGCGAGCAACATTTACCAAGATTGCCAAATTTTGGCTCAGCTTCTGTGCCCAGGTTTACCAATTCATGCTGCATGGAGGAGCTATTGGTTTTGACATTTGCTGGCCTCCTGAACTTGTTCTGTAAATCAAACAATCCTTCAAGAGTCCTTACTCCTTTCAGTATAAAGTTTCCTTTAGCCGCATCTTTATTCTGCAAATCCAAATCGTGCTTATATTCATAGATTATAGATTCTGGAAAGCATCTTCATTAGTTAAGAAGCTGATAATTGGATCATCATCATCAAACACTCTTAGATTTGTAATGTTATCAGGTACAGATGGTCTGAAAATCAATTCAATATAGCATTTGTTATTTGTAGGCACTAATCTGGAAGCAGAGGTAGCTAACAAATCAGCTGCAGCATTCTGTAATCTAGGAATAGAATTTATATTGAAAGCATCGAAACGTGAAATTAAAATCCAGATTTCAGATTGATAACCTTTTAAATGTGCTGAAAGACAATGAATTGTATTTCTTACTTGTCTAACAACTATCTCTGAATCACCAAATACTTTTAAATATTTTACATCCAAATTAATAGCCTTCTTTAATCCTTGAACTAGAGCTTCATATTCTGTTGTGTTATTTGTGCATTCAAACTCTAGTCTACAAGATAAAAAATGTTTGTTTTGTTCAGGGTCAATCATAACACAACCGGCTCTAGATCTTTCCTGGGTTTTTGAACCATTGAAGTATAAAACCCAAAATATGTTCTCCGTTTTAACTAAGTTAGTATTATTACCACCTAAGTAAGTGACTAATTCTACTATGTTACAATCAATATCATCAGTAAGTGAAAAATGAAGGAGATCAGACTGTTCGTCTGCATCATAGCTAACATCCGTAGATTGATAATTCTCTTGTTCAATCTCCAAAAAATAATTTCACAACACTGAAGACGAAAAATTTACAGCTTCATTCTTGTCTTCCAACTGAGTCACATTGTGCTTCATATGAGGCTCTCTCAGTATCTTGATTTGATTTTGTCTATTTTGGTATGGCAACCACAAGTGAGACCAGTCTGTTGCAAAGTAACCATTCAGTTTCGTAGACCAGTCCCTGCTCAATATTAATCCATAAGCTTCCGGTATATCTACCACCATAAAATTTATGAATTGGCATACTTTAGGATCTGCAAACAGTCTAATAAGTATAGATTTCATTTCTCCAATTACTTCAACAACAGTCCTATCTAACTGTATAATCTGAGATGGGGATGGTATTGGTTGTCCATTAATTTTCTTGCAGATCGATAATGGCATAACATTCGAAGAAGCACCATAATATACCAAACAATTGTGTACGTTATGATTAAAAATTTCAAAGGTCAATAGAAACAGAAGGGTCTGAGATTTTGATTTACCATCGATACTAGCTTCATTTATCTCAGTGTCTACTTCGGTGTTTTCTACGGTACTATTGGATTGTGGGTCAAAAGCTTCTAATAATTTATTTCTTTGTTGGGGAATATTACATAATTCAAATATAGAAATATTTGCTTTAGTTTTCTTAATATCTTCAACAATGTCATACCCCATATTGTATTCTTTTGGGCTTTTGCTACCATTCCCTGTTTTGTTCACCGTGACCTTTTCCTTTTCACTGATTACTAGGCCTATCTCTTTAACCACCACAAGGTTTACTTTAGGTTGTGGCTAAATGATATTTATGTTCCTTTTGGGCATTTCTCTTGCAACCTTAGGTTTAGGGACATCCAGGCTTTGATCAGCAACCAGACCCTGACTCCGAGTAGTAATATTTATGGTTGAAACCTGAATTTCTTCAGCATCTTCTTCATCCAATTCCATTGTGGGCGCCCAATCCCATAGTACCATCGTGGTGTCTGGAGTGGGTTCATCCTGCTCAAAGTCTTGTTCTTCTTGGGGATCTTCTTGTTCCGTTATTTGTGCATCCAGCAATTGATTCGTGACCAAGCTCATTGAATTTATCCACTATGGACAACTTTTTTCATAATGTTGTTCTTGATGAAAGGTGCAAAAATGATCCATGCCTACCTCATTTAAATTTAAGACAACATAATTGTTTACAGGTGGAAGAGGTTGTCCAACTTCTTCCCTTTTCTTGTAGAAAGGTTTGAAGGGTTTTATTGACGTACTGGTTTCCTTATCCTTTTCAAGATCTACAATTTTATTTGACAGTTTTTGCATCATCTTAACCACATTTTCTAATTTGGATGATGATTCTTCCTTAGGTCTAGATAATAACAGAGGCTTCTTGTTGGATGTTGGTTTAGTTTCCAAATCAAGTGAATGTTTAGCAATAGTATCTGCTTCAACTTCTACTTTCTTGGCTTCTTCAAAGTTTTCTACCAATGTAACTTAACCGCTCTTTTAACAAACATAGCTATGGGTGGATCAAGTGCTGTGGTATAATATTCTACCAAGGATTCCTCAACGAGGCTTGTTGCAGCACTAAAATTATTTAACAAGGTATTAAATCTATGATTAAATTCCTGTACCTTTTCTTTCTTTTCCATCCTCATAGATAGCAGTTCTTTCATAAGTGTAGCAACAGTCTTTTGATTACCAAATTTACTTAGAAAACATTTCTCGAAACCATCCCAGTCAACTATTGAATTAGCTTGCAAACTAAAATACCAAGAAGATACCTTAGGTTCAAACATGAAAGGAAAAAGTCTGCAAACTATGTCTTCATGTTCTACATTTAGGAGATTCATACCCAAATAAAAATTCTTAAGGTGATCTTTAGCGGAAATGCCTTTTCCAGGATCATACTTATGTAAAACCTTTTCTGGGTGTTTAGGTAGATCATGCAAAGGTGGAGATAAATTAAGTGCCCCTATGGTTCTCCACATAGGCACAACCATAACTTGTGGTTATGGTTGAGGTGGTGGATGTGGTGGATTATGCGGATCTTCTTGAGCTGGAGGAGTATCGAGTCTCAATTGATCAAGCAGATCTGTAATTTCTTGCAAAGAAATATCCAATAAATATTCCAAACTTTCCACTAGCACCGAATCTTTGGTGTACTACAGGGTAATTTTTAAGGGCGAAATTTCGCCAATTGGCTATTTTTCGAGCTTTTTTTCAAAAAATAAATTCCCTATTTGGCCATTTTTAGTCTCTAATATCGCCTATATTTACATAAAACATGTTTTTTTATCATAATATTCGCCAAAATTTACATATTTCAGTAGTAAATTTTATGTTTCAGATTTAATATTCACCTACCTATCTATATACATATTTTTTTCAATCCAAAATAATCGCCTAGGATATTATACTTAAGTATAATATTAGAATCCTTAAAAAATACCCTGGTGTACTGTGGTTGTCTCCTATGGATTCGCCTTCTTGGTAACAAAAGAGTTATGTCTAATCCCCCAAGCCTCCTAACATAAGAACGGGTGTGTCTTCTAAATCAATCTACTTCTTCAAAAGGGACATCATACAATGGTTCTTGATGTTCACCTTCAGGATCTGGGTCTTCTCGATCTTGTGAGTCCAGAAAAAAAATCTTTTGGGGTAGCTGTGTCAAGTGGGTCTTCAGAGGAATTTCTTCTAAAAAATGGATTTCATCTGCCAGCCATGCACTGGCAGCCCTCCTTCTAGCGCCAAAAACTGTTGATCCCCCAAATTCACAGCATCGACAGTCAGGGATTCTCCTCGGTAAGAAATTCCAATTAGATCGCTCACCGTTTGGTGTGGGGAATCCGTCCGATTAATGGCCCGGCTACCGTATGTGATTTGAAATATTTGCTTTCAACGGTTGCGGCCCGATCCACCATTTATGTATTTTATGTTTAAAGATGATATGCAAGTGCTCTATCTAAATGCATGTAATCTAATCAAAATAAATATGAATCATCTAGTCTAATCTAATTTATCCCTGTAGGGAGCAAATCTAAAATATGAGTAATACACTGAGAAATGTACCTAAGAATCTCATAGATAGTTGTTCCAATATTATAAGCACATTTACAACAGAATATAAAAAATATCAAAGATAGCTCTGATGTAATTAAAACATTCCATTACTCATTAGGAACATAAATGTTTCCACAGGAAATAAGAGCATTCACAACCAAGAATTAATTCAAAACGGTTTAGGAACAATCTTACAGTATGCATATGAATGGTGAAGAAGTAATTCCACAAACATTCCACATATCCCAAGCAAAATCGTTGTGCTAGATTTTCCCAGGAAAAATAGATCCTTCTTTATTAATGCAAAAAAATAGTTCTCATACAAAACAGTCCAGTCCTTTCACCTACAAAAAATTCCCTTTCCTTCTATTCTATTCCTTAATTTATCACTTTACAAAACTATCTTCTAGTGTTTC
Organism: Larix kaempferi; assembly: GCA_027924585.1. Classification (NCBI taxonomy): domain Eukaryota; kingdom Viridiplantae; phylum Streptophyta; class Pinopsida; order Pinales; family Pinaceae; genus Larix; species Larix kaempferi. Next base: position 5,474,271 of record BSBM01001041.1, on the reverse strand, counting down.
TTCACATACCCTAACCCTATCCGAATCACAAAAGTTTGTCTTCTAGTGCTCACATAATACAAAATTAGTTTCCAGCTATTTTTTAATGTTTATACAATAAATCAGCTTCCAGCTGTCTTTAATATTTATACAATGTCAAAATCAGCTTTCAGCTGGCTTTTCTACCTCAGTTGGTTTTTCAACATCAGCTGGTGTTTCCACCTCAGCTATGTAACTAGTCCACATGCCCGTTCTCTTACAATAATGTTTTTGCGTACAGGAGTCATCATCTTTAGAGATATTTCATGCTTAGGCAACTCTGCTTCAATAACCTTTACTCCTTCTGCTGTTGCCTGGGAGATGTCCTCTAGAAAGTAGGAATGAATGGAAGCTTTCCCAATGAACCGATGGATATCTTCTATTGTTAGGACGTCTATCTTCCGTATGTAGTCTAATTATGTGCTCAGCTCGCTCTTTAGCTCTGATAGGCAGCGGTCTTTGACAGGGAACTCTTCAATGGTCTGAGGTGTAACCATCTGGCACTTCTCATGGGTTTCACGAATTTTTAGGTAGGATTTGGTACACCACCCGATGGTTTTCTGAATTCCCACATTTACTTTAACACCCCAACTCCTGCAGAATTCAATGAGACCTGCATCCAACTAAAAATCGGCCAAGTACTTGAGAGGTAGGTTCCCAGGGAAACCTGATTTCCCTTCTCTCCACTCAATTTGTTTCCTGATATCTTCCATGATGTGCACGTACTTCCTCCTGAGCCTCAGGGATTTCGGCATCGATTTCTTTCATTCTTGAAATGATAACCTTCATCTTGCTCACTTCTTCTATAATGATTTCTTGTGACTGGTGAATTTTCCTCTGTAAAACACATGACTGCTCATGGAAAGGAGTTAAGTCTTTCTTTTTCTCATCTGCAGCTTTCAATTGCCTCGGCAGAAACTCATTTTATTCTACCAATCTCTCAAACTTATGCTTGTAGTGCTCAATCTGTTTCCTACTGTTAGCCTTGTTCTTTTCCAATTGTTCGACGAGGGCCTCTAAGTCTTTTTTCTCACCTTCTGTGATTACTAATTGCACATTCAATGCATCTCTTTTAGCTTCGAACTTTTGGCTCTCTTCTTTTATCCTTTCATGTTCGGACAGGAGGGCATTATGCTTCCTTTTTAGCTCCAAAACTTGTTGTACCTCCTTCATCAACTTGTCTTTTACTTTGAAGAGATTTTCCTCCCCCTTTTTCACATCTGCTATGAGATGGTTGAAATTGTTGGCACTTGCCTGTGCTATAGCTACATTGGTTGCTGCAACGAACTGAGGGTCCTTGTTAGTGCCCTCGAAGATTGATATTTCTGTTATTGTGACAAAATCTTGGTCGGTTGAACATTTCATTCTCTTTTTCGACTTCCTCATGATAGCCTTCTTTTTTGAGTTGAAAAAGATTGAATCCAACTTTGCCACTGTGTGCTGCTTTGAAGGAGTGAATGGGGTGAGAGCAAGTTCTTGAGGTGGGGAGTGTCCTCCAATGGTTGTCTTGGCTATGTCTACGTCCATGACCTGTGTGCTTGGGCTCCCTTATTCCACAGCTTCCTTGGACTTTTCTTCTTCTTCCTTTTGCCTATGCAGTCTTGTCGCTTCCTTTTCCGCTCTCTCCTTCATCTCTTGGAATGTTTCAGCCTCTTCTCTTCTTATTCTATCTGCTTCTTCTTTCTGAATTCTCTTAGCTTGTTCTTTCTGAAGCCTTGATGCCTCTTCCTTCTGAATTCTGTCAGTTTCCTCTTTCTGAATTCTCTTAGCTTTCTCCTGCTGAATTTTGGCAGTCTCTGCATCCTGCCACTATTTTTCTACTTCTTCATTTTGAAGCCTTTCAGCTTCTTCTTTTTGAAGCTTCTCTGCCCCTTCCCTTTTCTTCTTTTCAGTTTCCTCTAACTGCATCCTGATGCTGCTTCTCTTCTTCCTCCTTTTGCTTCAACCCAGCTCCCTTGGCAGTGCTAGCCTTGGAACTGGAATTGAATCTGCTCTTGGGGAGATAGCACTTTCCTAACTCGGTCATGTTCCTCGCGCTTCGAAAGAATTCTTCATCTTTGTCGAAAAAATACACGTGATCAAAAGTGACCTGGCAGGAAGCACAGTGGGAAACAATTTTACCTTTGGGATCATGCCTTCTGAAAATATTTGTTCCAAAATGGAAGGCTTCTAAGTATTGAGAAAAATGTACACCATCTTTTTCCTTGGGGAGCTGGTATGCTCCAATAGTAAACAGTATTGGCAGGTAGGCAACCTTCTTCTTGCCATGGAGTACCCTACTAAATCCATCGATGAAAATTTGCCTCATGACTTCTTTATGCAGGATGAAGTCAGTGGCAGACCAGGGAAATAGAGACGGGGGTCGACTTCCTCCACTCATTCTAATATATGTCCCCTCAGAGGAGAAATAATAATCTCTTAATGCTTCTATGAACGGAATAGCATTTTCTGACAGACAATTTGGTTCTTCTTGGAAAATCAGCTGATACACTTGCATAATGAACTTTTCACAAATACGAGTGTAATGGCTTGCATACTTTTGGCCCTGGGTTATATGTTAGTCCACATAGAGGGGATTCTCCTTTCGGTTCCAAACACATCCCAAGTCAGGGAAAGGGTGCTTGATGAATAAGAAGTCCACTAGATAAGAGGACATAAAGAAATCAACTTTCTTTTGTGTTAATTCTCCTTGTATTGTAGTTATATGTGAGTACATGCTATCCAAGATGATATCTACCCAGTTGAATACCATACCGTGTGTGGCCACGTGGAACATCACCGGCACCTAGCCGATTTTATACATGTTTCCATTCACCAAGCCAAATACTCGGCTCAAAATCAGGGCGATGATCCTATACGGAGTCCTCAAGTGTTGACTCTCATACTGTCCACTGGCCCTTGTCCTTATTTGTCTTTCTATAATTGTCATCTTCTTGGAGAAGTCTAAAGGATCCATTTTGAGCCCTAATATCCACTCATCATTTAGTAGGGATTTAGGGAAGGGCAATTTGTATGCTGCGGTGATATGATCTAGTCTAAAAGATGCAAGACTCATCCCGGTGACATCTGTGATGATTCTGGTGTCAGTATTCACCTAGGGTAGTATCCAACCAATAAATTTTGAGCACGAGAACAACTTTGGGCGAGTGGCTGCTTTGTGGAGACCAGACTTTTTGATGTTTTGATAAACCATTAGCTCTTCTAAGGATGCTTAGGGGAAGTTTTGGTCTCTTATAGCCCTGTATCATTCGCCCCATTGAAACTATGGGGCAACTCCCGTCACAGCTTTTGTGTCTCTGACCATTGTTTCGAGTGAGGTGTCCAAAAGGATTTCTACGTCTAATTCTAACTCGACTAGCTTAGCTTTCCTTCTGGTGTACCGCCTGTGCATATCAAACCTGTGATGATACCGAAAGAACAAATAAGGAATCCTAATGAACAATACAATATCTAAGTAAGTAGAACGAAACTTGAGATGACACGAGTGTTACTTTCCTTTTACTAGACTACCTATTAAGGTCGAAATCAATGAGGAAACAAAACATTTATATATAATTTATTTCCATGGTGTGACTATTCAGCATGGAAAATGTAGTGTTTCAATGCCGTAAGTGCTTATTGTCCTTCATGAAATTTGCAGGATGCAAAACCATTCCTCACAAAATGAAATCTTTTAGGGAAACAACTGAATTTAACCCCTTTCGCTTTAATGAATAGACAACTAAAAAAAATAGCCATGCAAAACTAAAACTTTCATGTTTGACAAAGATAGTTTATTCATAACCAATCATGCGTATGTGTGCGAAAGTGAAAGGTGACTTCTGTAGATTAAAACTCTTCTCGAAAGATGAATAAGGACATAACGAGAGGCTACATGGTCACGGGGGGCCGCAAAAGACTTGTAAAAACGAACATTGGACAAATAAGCTAAGACTATTGCGGTTTCCCACGTGAGTGTTGGGTTTCTAAAGACTCGGCGGGGCTTGAGGGCCATCAAGTTCTATGGTGGGAATCCAAACAGTGAAACAAGGTCCTCTAGAGGTGTTTTGAAACCGCAAGGGTGCATCATTTATAGTGGTAGAAAAAGGCGAAACGGTTGTTTTGGGAAACTTGCTAATGGCGCGGGAAGAAGGGCCATGGTGACTGGGAAGTGCGCTTGCAGTTCAGCGGCCTCTAGAGAGACAATAAAAAAAAGTCACTAAGGCCGTAAAAGAGAAAAATAAAATCACTTCTAAAACCTTTGAAAACCATTAGTGGCTAATGAGTGCCTTAAGAACTACTTTCAGTAGCCAACTGAAACGGGATAGTGTTAAGCAACCCCTACCTATCAACGACGGAAAAACTCACTGGGAAAATGACCTGGTGGTTGGTGTCGACCTAGTGCCTTCTGACTGGTAGCAGACTCAAAGGTGCTCTCGAATGGTGTTTAAAGCTTTGAAAATGGTGGAAAACAACGAGACAAACCCCTTCTATAAATAAAAAATCCTAAGCATTAATGCTCGCACAGGGTTCATTTAAAGTCCCCACTTGTCTACTTTCGCGCTTTCCAAGACAAGCTGCACTGACAACTTCGGCGAATTTTCCATAACATAGGCGCAACAGTCAACAACTTTAAGCTTTAAGTTAGCATAATGGCCGGCAAGATAATTGTTAAAAACTATGACCGGGACGTTGCGATGTGGATCAGGAACATCGAGATAAGCTCGGCAGTGGAGAAATGGTTGGCTGGAGCGGTGCAATCGGTGATATAAAGTTACCGGTTGCATAATGGTCGGTGAGATAAGCGTTAAAAACTACGCAATGGTCAGCAAGGAAAAACTAAAAGACGACGACCAGTCGGTGAAAAATAAGCTATAAATCAGTGCAACAGTCGGGGAGGAAAATCTTAAAGGCTACGACCACTTTATAAACAAATGCGACTGCTTGGAAAAAAAAAACTAAAAGCTATGACCAGTTTTGGAGAAAAAACTTGAAGTTTTGCCTTCGCCAAAAAAAAAAAAATTCTTGAAGAATGAGGAAAAAACTTAAGGGTCAAAAACCAGGCTTTCGAGAGACTTCAAAATTCTAAAATAAAAGGTGGGGCCCTATGATTTTTTGAAAATCATGGGGATCAGGTTGCAGCAGCAACACTATCCTATGACTGTTCTACCCAAATTTTGTATGTGAATTAGTAGCCATAGTTTCTTTTCCTAGGTTCATCATATGTGATTCCAAGGGAAAAGCCTTGCAGTACCTGAGGCAGACATGTAAAATCTGCTCAACTCACTTTCAGGGTACTCGTCTTCATGAGAGTGCTTGTCCCTTGGGTGATTATTGTAGGAGAGTTACTATAATTGCTTCTCAAACCTTCATTGGTTGGAATTGGGTCCTAATAATCCTAGGATGACCTCTAGAAGGCCCTTATGTAGCTATTCATAGATTGGTACCAGCTATTAATCACCCTATGCTTATATTTGAAAGAGTAGGATTTCGTTTTTGAATATTTTAGGAATTTTTTAGTGATTGTGGGTCTATTGTAAAACAAGTTGTCAAATTTCCTCCCCTTGTGTCTATTTAAGCCAAAGTGGTCGATCATCCTCTTCGTTGATCCATAAGGATCCAAAAATTATCACATGAAAAGGTAGATTTACTTGCTAAGATGCATAGACTGGATCACACTGATCCACTCCCACAGGGGGCACATGAATAAACCCAAGAACTGAAAACAATCCCACAAAAGAAGGAAGAGAATATGAACTTAGTGAATATGAGAGGCTATCTAAAGAAGAATACCTTAGTGGGTTAGACAATAATATTTATTTATCATCAAGGATCACATCTCCTCCCATTTAATAGGACTTAGATCCGACTGATATTGAAGACATCACAGACCCGGAAGGAGGTTTTAATCCACCTGCATCTAGATCACATAGATTCGTTTTCATCTAGAATCATGAGTTTGACACGCATAATTTTGTAACACATTTCAATCCATTGTTCCAATAGACTAACATGGATAACATAGGAGGGATTCCTTTAAATAGGATAATTCCCCCTCCATTCACTACAAACCCCATAGGAGGTTTTAACCCCACCATGTCTTCCACATTTGAATCTGCATGTTCTCCACTATCATCTGGGGTAGCCATCAAAGGATCAATTCTTTCGATTGTTGCTCATTTTAGTGGAATAGGAAGTTCAACATCTATACCACATAGTACCAATCCATTTTGATTTGGGATTCCATCAGCTATATTTTTGTCGATTCCTGCTAGTATACCTCATATAACTACATCTAGAGGTGGTCCTTATGTCCCCTTTAGTGTCTTTCCATTTGGAGGTGGACACATACCTATGTCAATCCCTTCCATGGCAGTAGGAGCTTCTATAGGCTTTAGCATGCCCCAAGGAAGCATGCCTTTCATGAGCATAGGGGGTATATGTAATGGAGCTTCTTCACGCTTCAATGGTCCCCAAGGGAGTATCACTCTCCCTGGGTTTGAAATCATATCTAGTGGAGGTTCCACATCGTATGTTCAAGTGCAACCTATTTAGGTTTAGATCCCTTGAAATTAGAACATCATTTGGTGGTACCTAGTATCCCTTACATACCAAGACAATATTTCATCAACCAAAATCAATGGGAAGTTAATGCCCTAGGAAGATGAAACCCCATTGCTCAGAAAAAATTACCTTTCTTGGAATCTTCCCAACTTAACAAATTTAACCAAAGAAACAGTGTTACATAACTTGAGTTGGGCCCCGGTCCCCACAAAATTACCCTCAGACATACCAAAATTTCAAGGGAAATATGGCGAAGAACTTGCCATGGATGTCATGACTTTCCATCTCTAGTGTTCATCAAATTCATTGATGGATGACAACATTACGCTCCTCCTTTTCCAAAGAATGTTAACTGGGGTAGCCACAAAATGGTACATAGAGCTACCTAGAGATTCTTTCAAAAATTTCGATGCAATTACAATGACTTTTCTTAACCACTTCCATCTGCAAATTCATTATGAGACTGGCACTGAACTTTTGACATCCTTCAAACAAGATAAATCCATGCATGTCTATGATCATATTCATGAGTGGTGAAGAAGGCATCGCCTTATCAAATCCCATATTCCCAATGAATTTTTCGTAGATTTGTTTATAAATTCCTTGCAATTGTACATTGTAAAAGATGTAGATCTATCTGGGGTCACTACCAAGGAATAAGTGATCATCAAGGCCCAACAATTGGACTAGGTGTACTCAAAATATTGGATGTTATATGAGATTCTACCCTCTATTCCCGGATCATATTATGATCCAACACAACCAAAGCCTAGACCTCATGCCGATGGCGTGATTGGTTCAATGGAAAATGCAGTAGCTAGTCAGGTCACCACCCAAATTAGAAAAATGTATTTAAAAGTTCCCACAACTGCTTAGACCAACACCAACAACCCTACTCTCAACCAACCCTATGATGTTATATCAATACAAACATCTAATGCTAAACACAACCAACATCCTAGAGAGAAGAAACAAAACAAGAACAAGGGAAATAATGCAAACAACAATAATGCTGGTGGGGATCAAAAATAAAAGAAGAAAGTGAAATTCTTGTGCAAATTGTGCAACGAAGAGCACTTGACTCACCAATGTCCTAAACTAGAGGATACTCATTGACCATTTGCACAACAAGATGTTGATGTATATGTAAGTTCGGAATGTATTTCATCTGTGTATTTTATATATATTTATTGTACCCTTATAAGAGATGTGTCATTCCTCTATAAGGAAGTGTCGTCATGTGGATTGACAAGTGTCACAAGTGTGTGTACTTGCCGATGGGTTATTAGACCACCATGTGTGGGGTCGGCCCTGAAATATATATTATAATGTGGATGCACCTAGCTAGACAAGTTGACCCCATAAGGTTACTAGGAAAATAAATTAGTATAAATAGAGATCAGGTGATCTGTATTTAGATCACTCGGAAAAGTATCTCACTCTCACTCAGAAAGTGGCGCACTAGTGAGGAGGAGGATCATCTGCTACTAGGAGACTATCTCAGTGTATTTTGGTTGTACTTTGGTTGAGCCATTGCTCTCTCTATCTCTGAGGAAGTTGTGGGGTTTTTCACCTTAGGGTTTTCCCCACGGAAACTCTGTGTCTCTTGTCTCTCATGCTTTTGATTCTTGTGATGTTTGTCATGCTTATTGTGATTGTCATGCATTGATATACTGTATATGTTATTCTCTCAGTAAAGATCCTATAGTATTGTGAATTAATGCTCAAAATTTAACATGGTATCAGAACTAACCTAAGAAGAAGACATTTTGCAGTGATGGAAACTTGAGTTTCTTGTTTATTGAGTTTCTCTCCACAGTCTTTGAAAAAGCAGTATAGTAGATTGACTCTACTCATCAAGGTGCATCTATCTGTCCAATCAGAATTCAATTCCGAGCATTTTTAGATTTGGCCCTAAAAATTAGGGTTTCCACAAAAATAGGAATTTCTGAAATCTGAAGACATAGCTGGAAGCTCCTTGCAAAAATAGAAGTTTAGAGCTTTGGATCAAGATTTTTGGCTGGGTAGATATCCGGGAAACTCAAACCCTAATTTAGGGCTCTCCCTAATGAACCCGGGAGGACAAAAAGACAAATCTGAAGGGTAAGGATTTGTTGATCTCAAATTCTGAATACACCAGGCTAATTAACTCATCAAGGCGCATCTTTCTATCCTTTCAGAAAATTGAAATTCACATTTTGAATTTTTAGGGTTTTTCCGACAAACCCTAATCCGGGACCAGATCCAGTTTTCAGCATTTCAAGTGGTAAGATCTAAATCTTTTCTATTTCCATTTGAAGTACTCTTTAAGATGTCTCACCACATCAAGCTTAAGGATAAGCTTGAAGGAGTTGATAAATTCTGAGCTTGGAAGTATAGGATTGGGTTAATCCTGGAAGAGAATGAGTTGGACTCATATGTGAAAGAAGACATCCCTATCCCAGAGGATGAAGTGGCCAAGGTATTGCATAAGAAGAACTTGGTCAAGGCAAAGAGAATCATTGCTGATTCCATTAAAGATCATCTCATACCCCATGTGTCCTCTCTAAAGACACCCAAGGAGATGTCTGACTCTTTGACCAAGCTATTTGAAGGGAAGAACATAAATCGGAAGATGACCCTGCGGAACCAATTGAAAGGAGTAAAGTTTCAGAATGGAGAAACCATTCAATCTTATTTTTCAAGGGTCTCCCAGATCAAGGAACAACTAGAAGCAGTAGATGAAATGGTGGAGAATGGTGAAGTGGTGATGACCACTCTAAATGGCCTACCCAGGTCATGGGATTCCTTCATTCAAGGAATTTGTGCAAGGAAGAAGTTGATCTCCTTCAACAGATTACGGGAAGAATGCTCTCAAGAAGAAGCTAGGCTTGTGGCCCAAGAAGAAAAGATGGGAAATGAAGATCAAGCTCTCACAGCACATGCCAGGAAAGGCAAGTCCAAGAAGGAATCATCTCATAATAGAAGATCCTCTCACCACCATTATCATAAAGATAAGAAAGATCTCAGATGCTTCAATTGCAATGAGAAGGGACACTTTGCTTCAGATTGTTCCAAGAAGAAGAAAGACAACAACACCAACTTCAATAAGAAGAAGAAGAATAACAAAAGAAAATATCATGCTCATGCTGGCGAAGATGATGAACCCCCAAAGAAGAAGGCTAGGGCAGAAAGTGATAGTGATGATGACTCATCAAGTGAAGAAGAATATGTTCTAATTTCTGCTCTCACAGGTACTATCTCCCATGGTTGTAATGATTGGTTGATTGATAGTGGGGCTTCCAAACACATGACTGGGTTTAAGGAATCTTTTGTGAATCTATCTGAACATGAATCACCCCATAAGGTAAAAACTTGGGGATGATTATCACATTAGAGAGATTTTGAGGTCAAAAAATGGCCTCCTAAGAGATGTATTACAAAAATATGAGATATATTAAAATATTATGAATTGGGGGTTTTATGGAGTAGGTATATATGACAAGTCACCTCCCACACTATTTTCTATGCATAATATAAATAACCATGGTTGAGTTACTTTTCAAAATTCACTAGAAATAAAATAAGTCTACATTGATGTGACTAAGATTCATTGTAAATTCCCAAAAATTTATTGTCCCTTAGCATTTATTTGTCTTGAACATGCAAATGAAATTAAATAATAAAAAACATTTTTAAGAACTATTTTTTAAAATTTTATGTTGACTTTTTATATTTAGTACTTTTCTCATGAATTTAATATAATGTAATTTAATTGAGAATTTATTTACATGTAAAATGTTAATAATATTATTATAATCCACATTACATTATTATTATTATTATTTATTAAATCTATTATTGTTCTTTATTAGTTTGACATTATGTTATTAAATAGAATGGAGTGAATATATACTTTAAAATTAAAAACATAAAAATGATAATATATTATTTTATAAAAAAATGTGAAAGGACTTTCTTTATGAATTAAGAGTACTTCACTTGAAAATGACAATAATATTATTTTATGAGAAAATGTGAAAAGACATTCATTATGAGTACTTTACTTGAAAATGACAATAATATTATTTTATGAAAAGACTATCATTATGAGTACTTTACTTTATGACTTAAAAGTACTTACACCACTACCTTAGTTAACTATGTGTTTTCATCCACCATAGAAAATTTGACAAATAAGCATTCTTAACTCATGCAATGCCACCTCAACCAAGGGGGATGATGTCATCTACTAGAATGTGATTGGTTGTTTTTTATAGTACATTTTCTTTGTTTTGAGGCCATTTTTTGACCTCAAAATTTCTCTAATGATACCCAATCAAAGGAAGTGGTGAAGCCTCCTACAACCTAGATTCTGGAAAATCTTTGAAGATGAAAGAAGTCCTTTATGTACCTAAGCTCAAGAAGAACTTACTCTCCATCTCTTCATTGGATGGAAAAGGTATGAGGGTTGCATTTGTGGATGGCCACTCCCTAATGTGGCCAAAGGGAAAGAACATAGATGATGCAGTAGTGATTGGAGAGCAAGAGGGAGGTTTGTATAAATTGAAGGGACAACCTGAACATGCCATGGTACATGAATCCATGGAGCCAAGTGAACTTTGGCATAGAAGACTTGCTCATATGCACTATAGGGCACTTCCAATTGCAAGCAAGGCTGTAGAAGGTCTTTCTAAAATCAAGACCAAACATGAAGGTGTTTGAAAAGGATGTGCAAAAGGTAATAACATTAAGAAGGTTTTCCCAAGCAGTGAAAGCAAGGCAAAAGACATCCTGGAAATCATCCACTTAGATGTATGTGGTCCTATGTCATCCAGTTCTCTTAGTGGATATGTTTACTATGTCTCATTTATTGATGACTTCTCCAGGAAGACTTGGGTATACTTCTTGAAGAACAAAGATGAGGTGTTTGATAAGTTAAAGGAGTTCAAAACCTTGATAGAGAATCAAACTGACAAAAAGATCAAAACATTCAGATCCGACAATGGTGGAGAATTCACCTCAGGTGACTTCAAGAAGCTTTGTAGTGATTCAGGGATTAAGAGGGAGTTGACTGCTCCTTATAATCCTCAACAAAATGGAGTTGCAGAAAGGAAGAACAGAACTATCATGGAAGCAGCAAGGGCAATGCTGCATGACCAGGATCTACCTATGCATCTATGGGAAAAAGCAGCTAGAACAGCTGTATATGTGCAGAACAGAACACCCCACAAGATATTGGATAACAAGACACCAGAAGAGGTCTTTTCTGGTAAGAAACCTGAAGTCAGCCATCTTAGTATTTGGTTGTCCAGTATACACTCATGTCCCAAAGGAAAAGAGGACTAAACTAGATCCTTCTGGAAAGAAGGGTATCTTTGTGGGTTACAGTGAAAGCTCGAAGGCTTACAGAATATACTTTCCAGGGTTCAAGAAGATTGATGTCAGCAGGGATGTAACATTTGATGAAAACTCAGCATTCATCAAATCAAGGAAGGCACCTATCGAAGTTTATGAAGAACCTAAGGAAACTACATTTCAAGACACTACCATGATTGAAGCAGTTCCAGAAGTTGTTCGTGAGTTTGAAGATCCACAAGAACCTGTAAATCCACCCCGTGAGGATAACTCTCACAAGAGGAAACCTGCATGGGCTAGAGAGCTCATTCAAGATGTAGAAAGATTTGGCATTCCAGAAGAAGAACACAGAGCAAAGAAGAGAACCAGTTCACATACCAGCTATGTTGCTTTACTCTGTGACATTATGAACAAAGAGCCTTCCAGTTATGAAGAAGCAGCGGAAAAGAAAGAATGGAAGGATGCCATGGTTGAGGAATACCAATCAATAATGAAGAATGATGTTTGGAATGTTGTCCCAAGACCTAAAGAGAAGTCTGTTGTGACTTCTAAATGGATTTACAAAATCAAGCATGCTGCAGATGGCAATGTAGAGAAATACAAGGAAAGATTCGTAGCTCATGGCTTCTCTCAGAAAGAGGGAATAGATTATGAAGAAACTTTTGCACATGTAGCCAGGTATACTTCCATCAGAACAGTACTTGTCCTGGCTGCAGCTATGAAATGGAAAATACAACAAATGGATGTCAAGACTGCTTTCTTGAATGGTGTAGTTGAAGAGGAAGTATATGTGGAGCAGCCACTCGGTTTTGAAATACATGACAAGGAGTCATATGTGTGCAGATTGAAGAAAGCCTTGTATGGCTTGAAACAAGCTCCCAGAACTTGGTATGGTAGGATGGATAGTTTCCTATCTAGTTTGGGCTTTACCAAGAGTAAAGCGGATTCCAACCTTTATTACAAGGTTGAGGAAGGGAATCCTGTGATTCTACTCCTATATGTGGATGACTTATTTGTAACAGGAGATGACAGATTGATTGCAGATACGAAGAGAAAGCTTGCTGTTGAGTTCGATATGAAATATTTGGGAATGATGCATTATTTCCTAGGTATGGAGGTGTGGCAGAGTGCAGGTGGGATTTTCCTTGGTCAAGGGAAGTACACAGTAGATATCCTGAAGAGATTCGGGATGATGGATTGCAAGGCTATGGCCACAGATTGAAGAAAGCCTTGTATGGCTTGAAACAAGCTCCCATAACTTGGTATGGTAGGATGGACAGTTTCCTATCTAGTTTGGGCTTTGCCAAGAGTAAAGCGGATTCCAACCTTTATTACAAGGTTGAGGAAGGGAATCCTGTGATTCTACTCCTATATGTGGATGACTTATTTGTAACAGGAGATGACACATTGATTGCAGATACGAAGAGGAAGCTTGCTGCTGAGTTCGATATGAAAGATTTGGGAATGATGCATTATTTCCTAGGTATGGAGGTGTGGCAGAGTGCAGGTGGGATTTTCCTTGGTCAAGGGAAGTACACAGTAGATATCCTGAAGAGATTCGGGATGATGGATTGCAAGGCTATGGCCACAGATTGAAGAAAGCCTTGTATGGCTTGAAACAAGCTCCCATAACTTGGTATGGTAGGATGGACAGTTTCCTATCTAGTTTGGGCTTTGCCAAGAGTAAAGCGGATTCCAACCTTTATTACAAGGTTGAGGAAGGGAATCCTGTGATTCTACTCCTATATGTGGATGGCTTATTTGTAACAGGAGATGACAGATTGATTGCAGATACAAAGAGGAAGCTTGCTGCTGAGTTCGATATGAAATATTTGGGAATGATGCATTATTTCCTAGGTATGGAGGTGTGGCAGATTGCAGGTGGGATTTTCCTTGGTCAAGGGAAGTACACAGTAGATATCCTGAAGAGATTCGGGATGATGGATTGCAAGGCTATGGCCACACCTATGGCATCGAATCTGAAGCTTCTATGTGATGCTTCATCTGAGCCAGTTGATGTCTCTATGTATCGTTAGATGATTGGATCCTTGATGTACCTGACGAACACGAGACCAGATATTTGCTTTGCAGTGAACACATTGAGTCAGTTCCTGACAGATCCGAGGAGTGTTCATCTGGTTGCTGTAAAGCATGTTCTGAGGTACCTGAAGGGTACAGTGGATTATGGGCTCAAGTATGAGGTGAATCAAAAGTTTAACCTGCAGGGTTATGTTGATTCAGATTGGGCTGGCAGTGCTGTAGATAGGAAGAGCACATCTGGGTGTTGCTTCAGTATGGGATCAGGTGTGATCTCTTGGTTTAGCAGGAAGCAGTCATGCGTAGCACTAAGTACAGCTAAGGCAAGGTATGTTGTAGCCTGTTCAACTAGTTGTGAGGCAGTATGGCTACGGAAACTACTGTCTGAGTTATTTGATCTCCCGTTGGATGCTACTAGTATCTTCTGTGATAACCAGAGTTGTGTGAAGCTATCCGAGAACCCAGTGTTTCATGACAGGTCGAAACACGTAGAGATCAAATATCACTATATCAGGGATATGGTGCAGAGAGGAGCTGTGAAGCTCCTGTATGTTGCAACGGACGAGCAGATTGCAGATGTGCTGACGAAGCCACTAGCCAGGGTGAAGTTCGAGTACTTCAGAGAGAGGCTTGGCGTTCTTCAGATCGAGGACACTTTGAGGAAGAAGTGATGGACACATTTGTTGAAGCCATTCCAAGCATGTTGGAAGGAGGATCCTTCACATGGCTGTGGATGTAAGTGTTGGATGATGAGCATCAGGATGATGTTCTGGTTTCTGCTTGGATATGATTAGTTGGATCATTTTTATATATGTATGTACGCATCATGTTGGATGCTGGATATGATCAATTGGATCATTTATATGTATGTATGCATCATGTTGGATGTTGGATATGATTAGAGGATCATTTGTATGTATTTTGTATATGCATCATGTTGGATGCTTGGACCATGTATCTGTATATGTATCAGGTGGATACATTGTATGATCTGGTGGATCATGTATGATGATATGTATCATGTATTTTTATTTGTATCAGGTGGATACACTGTATGATCAAGTGGATCATGTATGATGATATGTATCAGGTAGATACTTGGTGTGCATCAGGTGGATGTAGTGTATGATCAGGATGATCATGGATGATGAGCTTCAGGATGTTTCTCCAGATGACATGCAGCAGGATGTTGCAGTGATGATGATCAGGATGATCCTGTGTACATCAGGATGATGTATGGTGAGTATCAGGTGGATACTCTATGGCCGTGGAACAGGTTGTGCAGAGAAGCATGTAATTTGTGCCCTGGGAGATTTGCAGATGGTCTTTCGAGGTTTTTCCTATGGCATGTAATTCGTACCCTGGGACATCTGGCAAATGCTCTTTCAAGGTTTTGCTTGGGAGGACATATAATTTGTGCCCTGGGAGATCTGCAGATAGTCTTTCGAGGTTTTTCCTATGGCATGTAATTTGTGCCCTAGGATATCTGGCAGATGCTATTTCGAGGTTTTGTCCTATGGCATGTAATTTGTGCCCTAGGAGATCCGATAGGTTGAGCCGTGTGCTCGTAATCAATCCTGGGATGCTCTTTCGAGGTTTTTCCATGACCACATGTAATTTGTGCCCTAGGAGATCCGATAGGTTGAGCCTTGTGCTCGTAATTAGTCCTGGGATGCTCTTTCGAGGTTTTGTGGTGACCACATGTAATTTGTGCCCTGGGAGATCCGATAGGTTGAGCCTTATGCTCGTAATCAGTCCTGGGATTCTCTTTCGAGGTTTTGTGGTGGGGTCACATGTAATAAGTCCTGGAGATCTGGACAGGATGAAAAAGGCCTCAGATTCTCTTTAGGGTTCTTGCTAGTCAAGAGACTCTTTTAAGGTTTTGTGACGCATGTAATAAGTCCTGAGATTTCCACAGTATGGCCAGTGATGATGAAGACCTGTAGGTGGCAGGCCTACATCCAGTATGAAAAAGGACTGGCTCTGTAGAACTTCATATGACGAGTAGAGTCAGAGATTGGTTGAGATGGCAGCAGCAGTGACGATGATGATGACGATGCATCGATGACGATGATCCCGAGAAGAAGACTTGTCTAGCAGATCTATGTCGAGAAATACCTTCCTAGTTAAGAGGGAGTGTTGATGTATATGTAACTTCGGAATGTATTTCATCTGTGTATTTTATATATATTTATTGTACCCTTATAAGAGATGTGTCATTCCTCTATAAGGAAGTGTCGTCATGTGGATTGACAAGTGTCGCAAGTGTGTGTACTTGCCGATGGGTTATTAGACCACCATGTGTGGGGTCGGACCTGAAATATATATTATAATGTGGATATACCTAGCTAGACAAGTTGGCCCCATAAGGTCACTGGGCAAACAGATTAGTATAAATACAGAGCAGGTGATCTCTATTTAGATCACTCGAAAAAGTATCTCACTCTCACTCAGAAAGTGGCGCAGTAGTGAGGAGGAGGATCATCTGCTACTAGGAGACTATCTCAGTGTATTTTGGTTGTACTTTGGTTGAGCCATTGCTCTCTCTATCTCTGAGGAAGTTGTGGATTTTTTCACCTTAGGGTTTTCCCCACGGAAACTATGTGTCTCTTGTCTCTCATGCTTTTGATTCTTGTGATGCTTGTCATTCTTATTGTGATTGTCATGCATTGATATACATGAATATCTTAGAGTATTGTGAATTAATGCTCAAAATTTAACACAAGAAGCTCCCAAGCAACCTGTTGTCTTGACTAACCCATTCCCTCCACAACACTAGAAAATGGTTGTTGGAACACCAACCATTCCTGCACCAATGTAAGGGGGAAATCAGGGTGCCTCCTCCCAAGGGTGAAATCTATCGAATGAAAGAATATAAATGTGTGAACAAGAGTTTAATTTCTAGACCAAAGCTTGAAATTGTGATACATTTGTATCTGGATCCAAGGGAAAGGATGTCCTTGACTCCGAATTGTCCAATCCTCTACACATTAGAAACTAACCAATGACACAATGCCTCGCATACTGAGAGGTGTGCTAAATCGGAATGCAAATAATCATAATGTGAAAGATGCACAAAATTAAAGTATCATCAAAGACCTGGAACAAGATCACAATAGAGGTTCTCCAAATTTGTCCTACACAACGAAATATTGTTAACAACAACAGGAGCTTTGCAAGCCTTGCATTTTTATCTAATAATGTTTGATTTGGAAAATTGGAAGCCTCGCCTACCTCATTATTCCACGTTTCAAATTCAACATTAACCAAAATATTGAATATCTTCAGGATTGTGGTAGATGAGGGAGATTCCACTTGTGTTATGTTTTTGTCATGTTGGCAAGCTATTGGCTCGCCTGAGACCGTTCCCTCACCTACGATGTTGAAATCATTTGATGGCTGTATTTTCATGCCTCATGGAATCATCTCATCTCTCCCATTAGAGCTAGGGGGAAATACTATAACCATGGAGGTGGAAGTCATCGACGCTCTGCTAGATTATAACCCCATGTTAGTGTGTAGTTGGACTTACACTATGATGGAAATATTATCGATGATCTTCTGAGTAATTCGTTTTCCACATGAAGGGAATATCATCATGATAGACCAACTTTAGTTTTGTAGAAATGAGTCCATTCAAATGACTGGGATAAATGTCCCATTAGTTGGCCATTCCTCGATGTCTTATGAAAATGTTTGAGTGTATATGTACCTTACCATTATGGGGACATTAAATATTCCCCCACCCAACCGAAATAATAACATCACCCCGATACACCAATCTTAATGATCGCCTCTACTTCCCCAGTAAAAATGTGTTACTTCAAAACTTCATATTTTGAATATCCATGGGTGGTGTTGGTTTCCACTCAAGAAACCGGGTATAGAAGATCACACTCATCTTTATCTGCACTCAAAATAGCATATCAAGTTGTTATATCTAACATATCAAACCATGATCGTAAATCCACACTTGTGGAAGAATGTGATCACTATTCCATGCTCATCTAGGCTATCAATTCATTACCTTGCCATTACCCTTTAGACATGGTTCTACCTTTTGATGAAGATATATCGGAAACCATTTCTATGGATGGAAGACAGTGGAATGATATGCACCAACATGCATCATTTTTACCTACCATGAATGGTTTGTGAATTGATGAGAACAGAATTATCAGACATAGAAATATGGATTGGTATGGGAGTCCTCTCACTACATACGAAGTATATGGGGAAGGAATTAGCCTAACATATCTAACATCATCTCGATCAACATATCCAAAACTCCCAGTGTCATTGAAAATGTATTTATTGGTGTATTATTGCTCCTCAGAAGAGATTGAAATTTACATTACATTATTCAAAGAATATCATGACATTTTTTTTTGGTCTTATAAAGAGATGCCAGGTATTCTTCCAAGCATTTTCCAACATGAAATTAAAACATATCCCAATATTATCCTGTTTGGTAGAAGTTGGGACCAATCAACCCTCGAAAGGTTGTTGTTGTCAAGGAAGAAGTGGAGAAACTTCTCCATGTTGTTTTCATCTATCTTGTTCCACTGACTAAAAGGGTATCAACCTTGGTACCCATTGATAAAAATCAGGGCAACACTAGAGTGTGCACTGACTTCAGGGACTTGAACCTTGCATGTCCTAATAATAATTATCCTACACTGTTCATTGATTAAATTACCAATGAATGCACAGAGAATGAGATTTTACCATTCATGGATGGGTTTTTAGGATACAATCAGATACATGTTCACCCCAAATATCATCACATGAATGCATTCATATATCCTTGGGGAACATTCGCATATAGGAATATGCCTTTTGTCTTGAAGAACGTTGGAGCTATGTTTCAATGAGCTATGTCATATGCTTTTCATGACATCAAAAATATTGTTGAAGCTTACATATATGACCCATGGATCAATCCACAATAATATTCTATCATCTCAAACATATTAGGGTAGTATTTGATAGGTGTCGTCATTATAGAATTCATTTTAAATCCTCATAATTGCATCATTTATGTCATATCGAGATGATTACTTGGATTCATCCTTTCCAAGTATGGGACTATGGTGGATCCATTCAAGGTTGAGGCAATAGTTCAATTGCCTCCTCTGTGCAATGTGATTTAATTACAAAGCCTCCAAGAAAAGGATAACTTCTTGTGTCGATTCATTGCAAATTATGTTGAGATTAGGAAAGGGTTTACAACACCTTTTGAAGAAACGGGTCCTACTCATATGGGGTGATCACGCTCAAGATATTTTGATGATTTGAAAACAACATTAATTTCCTCCCCATTACTGATACCACCCAACTATAGTAAATATTTTCTTTTATATCTAGCGGTGTCTAAATCAACCATTGGAATGGTATTGGGTCAAGAAGATGAACTACATAAAAAACATGTGGTTTATTATCTAATAAATAACTGTCCTAAACCTGAGCAAAGGTATTCACATGTCTAGAAGATGGTGTTGGAAGTCATTCACACTATCCAAAGACTCTGACATTACATCATCGTAAGATAGACAACAATGATTGTAGACATCAACCCATTTCACCATATCTTGTCTCGAGACATATTCCACAACAAATACAATAAGTGGATTATAAGTATATAAGAGTTTGACTTAGGATTTGCATAAGTGAAATCGAAAAATTCCTATGGCATATGTCGATATTATGTTGTATATCCCTAGAGAAGGTGTGGAATCATTTGAGAATGAGTCATTACATTATGAACATGTATTCCTCATCGACTTGAATGACCTCTAGTATGGAAACATCCTGGTGTATATCCAAACTCAAAGGGTCCCCTCTCAATTCTCCCATGAGGACTGATGATGTATTTATAACCAAACAAAACATTATCTTATCATAGGTGATACTTTATACCATTTGGGATTTGATATGATACTTAGACGAATTTTTAATCTCGAAGAAGATGAGAAGGTATTAAATTATTGCCATGAAGGTGCATGTGGCAGTCATTTATCGGGGTTAGATACAACCCAAAATATATTATGTGCTAGGTATTTTTGGCCTTCGATATTTAAAGAATTTTTTGAAGTAGTAAAGAAGTGTCACTTGTGTCAAATATTTACCAGGAAAATGCATGCACACCCTGCTCCATTATATCTAGTCAGACCCTTAACAAAATGGGGGATAGCTTTTACAACTTGTAACCCACCATCGGTGAAAGGTCATAAGTACATTATTGTGGCCATGGAATACTTGACCAAGTGGTCCAAATATATTCCTACCTTTACATGTGATGGTTAGGAAACCACACACTTTGTATTTAATCAAATCATAGCTATATTTGGTATTCCCAGAGAGATTTCATCAATAATGGCTGTCATTTTTACAATAAGATGATGATGGAATCAGTTTCCAAACTTGGATTCCAATAGGATTTATCCTCTCCATATTATCTGTCAACAAATGGACAAGTAGAGGATGTCATTATGTTCCTGAAAACTATGTTGCAATGGACAGTGAATAGGAGCAAGAACAATTGGCATATTTTTGTATATCTGGTGCTTTGGGAATATTGGACTTCGGCCAAGAACGCTACAGGGGTCACCCTATTCCAACTTGTTCTTGGATTTGAATTTGTGTTACCTATTGATTGTGAAATTCCTTCATTAAAACTAGTGATTGAGCTCCTACCTGACACTAGCCAGTTGGAAGAACACTTAGTTTACTTAGAGAAATTATATGAGCATATAAGGGATGTCGCTACTACAAATGAGGCACATAAAAAATGTGTCAAGGATCAATATAATAAGTCGGTCCATCCTCGCGTCTTCTTGGAAGGAATTTCAACTCTATGTGGCTTAGCCCTTACATCATGAGACTAGTTTTGAATAAATATGCGTATGAGTTAGAATATTTTGAGGAAAATTTCCTAAGTGGGCCTAGAAATGGGATCTATTTAAAGAGGTATTATGACTAGACAACAACGTCTGGAAAATTCCCTTGGAGTTATTGTATTACAAGTAGATTAGATTAATTTTCTTTTATATATATATTTTTTGTGTTGGCCATCACTCATCATTCTATGTGCTCGATTGAAAGACGTCATCAGAAGAACCTATGTTTATGGGATTTTTGGATGGTTCCAGTCACCACACTAGGCATGTTTCTTCCATGGCTTGGGTGATTTATTCTCCCATGTTCTAGTTCAGGACGAGTATGTCTCGGTCCAGTGACTAATAACGTTGTTGAATATAGTGATGTGATCGAGCTATTATTTGAGGAAATTTCTTATGAAATCCAACATTTAACAATCCACCTAGAATCACACTGGTAACATCTCGGCTAAATGGCATACATCAAGTTCGTACTCCTATGATATTAAGAAAATTCTTGCGGGTGCGACTTCTAGAATGATATTTGGAATCTATTGCATATGTTTACGTTCTAAGAAGTTTGGATTATGTTTATGATGCATTAGCAAATAACGTGTTGGATTGGCATTTGTATCAAATATAATCAAGAACATTTTAAATAAAAATAATATGTGCACTTTGTATATAAATCCGACCAAAAAAAAATTCCATTAATATAGAAGTTCCCATCAAGTACAAAAAATGTGGAGTATTATACAAAACTGGGCATCCTAGCTCTCAATGATGAACACATAGGGAAAAAAATACAAAATAGATATCCAAGATGGATCAATCATGTGGTCAGGTAACATCTCGGTAGCACAATACAATAGTATCCAATTGACAAAAAAATAAAATCCATCTACATCATGGTACCCCCACCATGTATCCATGTTATGCAACAAATTTCCAAAAAGAGCATGAAAGAGAAAAAATAGATCAAAAAGAGTACTCCACAACTTTAATGAAGAAAATAGATGAATAGCAAGCCTCTTCGAAGGGGAAACCTCCTTATACAGTGTACCAAGTACACAAGAAAAGACAAGACAAGCTACTCAAATGAAAATATATCCTTCCTATATATAGGAGATTAAGAGGTACAATGACCACTCACTGACCCAAGCCGACATAACTAATATAACCATACTAATGAAAACTACCACTAATGGACCAAAGCCGCCATAAAAACTAATGTAATGCACCACAATATAGGGGGAAATGTGCCCCCATTTAGGGCTTAATAATCCCCACATCACCTTTGGGAGGTCTTCAAACCATGTTGAGGGGATCCCAAGGTTGAAACCCATGAGATTATCCTCTACTGAGGCTAATGTACTCTCAAGCCCCTGCTTAGGAAGAGACTCTTACCATCGATATCGATGATGATCTATAGGGCGTGCAAGTCCTACATCTACATCAATGAAATTTGTGTTAGTACTCCTACACACCAAAAATATTTTTACCTCTTTCTTTCAAACATACAAAACACACGCAAAAATTATAATATGTTCAAAAACTTAAAAGACATGTCTTACTGATACACCCCCAATGTGCACCGAGAGGAAGGGATAGATCTAGATCTCCTGGAAAATAAATGCTGGCGTATGGAAAATCCTTGACCAATGGAATTTGTCACCTCCACCAATGTAGGAAGTCATCATTGAAGGCACTCAATATTGACCCACCTCCTAGCAGATACATCATTTACATCCACCGAGTCATCCTGGGTTGTCTTGGGTCAAGAGGAGGGAGCATGATGAGGGGGATCATTCCCAAAAGACTCTCCATGAAGAAGGAAACTAATATGCTTCTACATCTAAATTTTTTATGTTTATTTATCTTGAAATATGTTAGTTGGGCCTTCATGTTCACTATTAATCTGTACCAATCAAACATAATGGGCCTAAGACACTCCACTCATAAAACATGTGCGACTATGATGCTTGGTGAAGCACCGATGAACCTACTAAACGTGTAATAGTGGTCAAAATCACCTTCAATGGTAGGCTTGTGATGTTGATGATAGGGACATGTGAACCCATATTTTAGGTCGCGAGCTCACAATAGGTGTTAATGTACTCTTACATAGTTAAGATACTCTTGTCTGGACATTCCCCTAAGAGATTGATCGACACTCCTTGCCGATACAATCCTATAAGAAGTATATATAGCCAATAGTGATATACAAAACCTCACCATCAATCATGAAATCATTTTGATTCGGAACCCAATACCCCACAAGTAATTGCAAGAGTTTATTTTGCACCCACATGTTGGGAACTTGGTATAACTTCAACAAGCCACATAATTGGAGACCATTTATGGTTAAGGGATCATCAAAGGCCTCTTGATCTAGGTCCTCGTGCTCTCTCCCTCCATATTATTGATATCATGCAAGAAAAAACCAAAATTTGATTCAAGGTGCACATTTTTTCATCTTTTGAGAGCTCCACCTGCCCTACAGTGTCAACGAGTGCATGTCCATGTTCCTTGGACACTTTACAGGAACATGGACCCTAGATCTCATTCACCCCATGTGAAATAAAGGTGCATTGGAACCCTTTTAAGAAACTATGGGTCTCCACAAAATCAAATTTTGACAAATAAGAAAAGATAAACCATGAAAAATGAAGAGAGGGAGAAGATAAATAACTTGGTAGAGACATTTTATTAAATGGTGGCCCGAGTGATTCATAAGCACTGCTTGAAGATCTAGGGAAAATTTGAGCTCCAGAGAGGTAAAAGAGGTAAAATGAAAATAAGATACTATTTGACTTTGGTAAAATTAATTTAAGTTAATCTTTACTCGCTTTGGCATACATTACATTGTTTTTAACTAGTTGATATTAGTACTAATGCTCTCTAGTACAAGGTCATTTTATGCTCAATCGGTAATTTTAAAAATTGGGTGACATTTTAAATGATCTAACGAGAGTCCACCTAGTAGGTATGTGTTTCATCACTGGAATTTAGGATAGGATTCATTCCACCATGCATATTTGCATTATCCTTACCAATGTCGTCACGCTTAAGGATCCCCCCATGGAGTTGCAACATTATCCCTTCTTTATTAAAAGGTTGTATTTTCCATGGTAGAGCCTGCCAAACATGGGTGCTATATTTTAGAACCTCTATCGCCATTTGGAACCCATGCCAAATTTTTCTTTAGGCTCGAGAATCCATTATTAGTCTTTCCATGACTTTGTGTTGAAGCCACATGATTTCTCCTTAATCTTATTTTGGCCATTACCTATGGGACACTCTCAATTTTGTTCCATTTCGTGTCATTACATCACATACCATTGCTTGTACTTCTAATTCTAATGCTCTCTATAATTTTCATTAGTCATTTACTGCTTATGCATTCTCCTGGCTACTCGTCATTGCTACTATTTTAGTCACATCTTGTAACCCATACCAGAGAATACATGCTTAATGGGTATCCCCATCCTACACATCTCTTTTTTGCATAGGTATGTTCTGTGCACTTGGAACATAGTTGCATGCCATGCAACACTCATCTTATCCACTGTATTAAGACATTCTTTTATTCTTTTTCAGGCTCTATAATATGAAAAAGACAAAAATATCAAATATTTAGAAAAGAGAGAGGGGGAAAAGATAATAAATTTATGTTATCAACAACAAGTCATGTCATCCTTGAACAAAGCACTACTCTTGAGTCTACTCTGCAAATTGGGTTCTAGTATGGCCCTAGGATTTGAACCATGATCTTAGATTTTTTACTACTCTGATTGGTTACTCTTCTAATAATATAGAGAATATATTAATGTCTCCTACATTACATATTTATATAGTTGTTCCCATTGTGACAAATGCTTCCCAAGTCACTATTGTGTCATGATTAATGTTCAAGGATTGTCCTAGTTTATGTTGGAAATTCCTCAGTAGCCTTGACTTCGCATGTTGACCATTCCTTGGTGTTAAGTTGTTCTCAGTATGTATATTCAAAACCAATGTTTGTACTTGCGCTAGTGTTGAAGGTGCCCATTGAATTTTCACAGGAGGGTCATGTCTCATCAATGTCGACTCATTGCTATGAGATTTTAACCTAGAGTAGTATCACTCTAGGCCTATTTTCATCAATGGTAGGTTATCTTGTGCTTACAATATGACATCCATCACTAGTCACTGACATAGTGGTTTCCTAAATGTTCAACACCAGGACATTCATCCACATTTTGGGATTCGTTTTGTACCTTAGATTCCATTTTCATCATTGGTGGAATTCTTCACCTATGTCAATAGATTCCATTATTGATTGTTGCCCATAAGATCTCTTTCATGCACTATTCACATTTGATGCATTTGGGAGACGTACTCGATGGTCCGTCTTGTAAAACGTTTTCCAAGTCCTTTTCCAAGTCAAATCAATTTCTAACACTCCCTCATGTTGGTTGATGGAGGATTCCCTAATTCCTTCCTTCCAACATATCTCTTACCATCGACCTCAACACATATTTCCCTGGGAATGGGATCTAGAGACTAAATAGTATCTTGGACTTGTAGTCATCACTGGAAATTTCCCTTGCTATTAAGCAGTGGGAATACATCAATGTATCATACTTGATGGATTCTACAAATGTTCAACTTCAAGACATTTATTCACACTTGCTATAATGTACTAAGTACCTTGGCACCTGTTGCAGCCGCAACTGTTTCCCCAAAATTTTGCATAAAATTATAGGTCCCCTCCTTTAATTTTTTATCTATGAAGGCATTCTTAGTCTTTATCTTCCTTTGGATTTCAAACAATTTCGTTCTTAGAAAAATCTTTAACTTAGAATAGTTTTTAAAGTTTTCCTGTTTCGGAGCATAATTCTATCTTTTGCCAAAACAGTCGGAACACATTTTGATTTTTCTCCGAAACAATCGGAACCTTCTTCTTCTTTTTTTTGCCAAAATGATCGGAACATAAAAGGTTTTTTGTGATCAGAATAGAATCCGTTTTGTTGCCAAAATAGTCAAAATAGAAAAGCATTATCCACCGAAACGGGCGGAGCAGAAATGGTTTGTAAGGATCGGGAAAAATTCAATTTACACCCGAAACGGTCGGTGCAAAATTTGTTTTTGTGCTGATATTTATTCAAATAGGCTGCTCCATTTTTTGGTTTTCTGGCAATATCTCCAAGGTGTCCTGGCGTAAAACAGATCTATGTTCGAAATGCACCCGGCGCCAAAAAAAAAAAATTTCTCTGAAATTATCGGCACCAAAGTTTTTCTTTTTCTTGGAACTAACCGGCGTTAAAGTATGTTTCATCTGAAATAGTTAGGACTAAAACTGATCAGCAACAAAGTATTTCTTGACCTGAAATTGGCCTGGCACCAAAGTTGGTTTTGATCGGAAATGATCCCGGCAACAAAGTTTGTTTTGACCCGAAATTGGCCCAGCGCTAAAATATTTTCGATCCGAAATTGACCAGGATAAAACTATTTGGGCACCGAAAGAGGTTGAATTTTAAAATAATTATTTGAAGTGCATTTTAAAACACCATAAATGCGCATTGAATGCTAGGGTTATCCCATTGGTTTAAAAGGGGAAAATGTTTTATTTGTTGAACATTTAACACATTTCTAAACGCTATTTGGTCAAGAGATAGAGCAATTCTTTGTCAAGAGAAGATCGGGGACACCTGGAGTCTCCTTATTGCAGACTTCCGACCACCAAATCATTAGCACAGTCATTACATAGCTAGGTAGGTTTCTTTGTACCCAATGATTTTTTCACACTTGTTTGCTTAAAATGGAATTTTAAAGTTGGTAGAGAAACGAGTTAACCTTTTTTTTTCGTGCCCTATTTTTGTGCTTTCAATCCATGGAACGTGTTAATACTTTTTAGTGAATAAAGAGGGTGTGAACCCAAATCCGATATAGGTTTCTCATCACACACAGTGAATCATAGGTTCCTCGGTTTCAAATCCGTATAGGGTTTGTAAAACACCGACGAGCCTTGGACTGTACTCAACCTGTGAACCGTGTATTAGGGATTTTCAAAGATTTTACACATCCATTTTCGATTCTTCCAAATGCATGCATTTACGAAATAAGCATAGTTTTTTCTTGCACGGAGTTTATTTTCTTAGTGCAAATCTAATCCATAGCATAGCATTTTCCTTTCATTTTATTGCACGCAGTATTAACCCTAGGCTCCTCAGCTTCAAATTTGTAATCGGTTTGGGGAAAAAACATGTAAACCCTAGATGAGGAGTTTCCCTCAACAATATTTCGAACAGTCCTGACTGACCCATACGCATCCTCAAAAATGGATTGAATCCCTAATCTCAGTGGGCCTATCTAGTGAGAATGATTTAACTTTGGCGCTTGGCCTGAAACTATGATCAAGAGAAGTGTTGCTTGGCTCAAACCTTTTTTTTAATATGGTCATTAGTTCAATGGGAATCATAAACCTACCTCATGTGTTTTCTTACAAATAAATGCATAATGGATAGGCTATTAAATTTACAGTTTGTTGCATGAGTGTGTTTTATTAGAATGATGTTATACACTTATTGCTAGTATGCTTGCATCTAGTTTCTATTGATGAACTGCTGGAAAATAATGATAAAATTGTATTTGTTAAATAGAATATTCTATTTATACATTATATTGTTTTCATCACGGGATTCGGAAATTTATAGGAGGACCTCTAAACGCAAAGCTAAAGTTACAGAATCTGAATCAGACATTGAAGTTGTACCAGAAAGCACGATGGAGACCTTATTTGAAGACACCAAAATGATAAGTGGAATAGTCCCCGAGTACAAATGGGGTGAATTATATCACCTTATCCAAGACCAAAATGTTCTCGATGCTTCCATTGAAGAAAAGATGATTTATCAAAACATAAAAAAGTCAAGTCTTCATAAGGTTGCGACTCGCCCGAATTTTTTCCCTTGTTCTGAGGTGATAGGATGGATATTACCTCATTTAGATGTCAATTCTAGGATCGTGGAGGGAGATAATGGGAAAGGGTTTGCTTCATTTCAACCCACTCACATAAGCACAACCTACAAGTTACCTACTACAAAAATCCTTATGAAAGATGATTGGGTAAAAAGTGTACATAAATCATTTTGAGTATGCCAATAAAATGCTTATCCAAGGAAAACAACTAAGGCAGAGAGATAGCGAGGAGCATGATTCACAAAATTTAAAGACCCCTTTTAGAATTATAGCTATGATGATGAGCCGGATATTTGGGAGAGAAAATGCAAATTTATATAAGCTCAGTTGGGTGCCAATCATGTACCATGTATTTCTCACGGTATTGTTTTCAATTGGGCGGATATTATTTTGGAAAGGATGTATGACACAAAAGAAAGAAATTTTTTTCATGTCATCCTATCTAATTGATTTCATTTTGATAAGAAACCCATTCCATAAATTGGGATGTTATTGGGTCCCAAATGCGACTCCACTCTACGTTTCCTATCAGATTATGTGGGCTCACAAGTATGCACAATTTTACAAGCTCTTATGCGAGGAGTTCATAATTCCTTTGTATAAGTTGATTTTAATGAAGAACTAAATTGCCTGTCAGATAATGCATTTGCAGTGATTAGAGAATATGGATATTACTACTTCACCCCAGAAGGCACCTACAATCGGATGTATGGGGGAACCAAAAGTCCTTCTATAATGCCAAGATATGTCACAGATTACATAGTACACAAGGAACCTGTAAGGCGAGTCTTCATAAACAGGGTCGGACATTTTTAAAATGAAAATAAGAAAGCTTCGTATCCTCCGCTTCCTTTTACCATTGGGGAATATATACAAGTTTACTAAGGTAAAAGGAGTATATATTTTTGTGAAACACCTAGAGGCATATCATTTCGGAGAAAATATTTTTATTAGGAATGACAAGTTGCAAAAGGAAGCTAAACATTGTGCTTCGTGCAAGATAAATTTTGAGTATACAGATCACTTCCTGAAAGATGAGGAAGTATATAGAAAGAAAACAACATGGTGGAATTGAACAAAAGGTTTGGCAGGAAAGAATGAACGAGTTCAAGTCAGGCGAAAGAAATGGCAAAAGAAGCAGAGTAGCAAAAATCAAGGGAAGAGGCTTTGGCAGCTGAAGAGGCAAGGAGGAAACAAGAGGAAGAGAGAAAGCTGAGAGAGGAAGAGGCACAGAGGAAAGAAGAGAAATAAAAGGCAGCAGAGAAAGTTGTTGATCAAGAAAAGCAAAGAGAAGAAGAAGAAAAGGAATCAGAGAAAGCTACTGAGAAAGAAAAACAAAGAGAAGAAGAAGAAAGGATCAAGAAAGCTATGGAAGACGAGAAATTTCAAGAAGAAAATCAGAATTTACAAGATATGTAAATAGATCCACCTGTTGATTTAGATGTACCACTTACATGGGTTCAACTCCCATTTGTTGAGATTGGGCTCACACCATTCACCCCCTCGAAACAACATTATGTTGCAAAGCTAGACACTATCATTTACGACCCCAAAAGAAAGACTATTCTAAGAAGAAGAAGAAAAAGAGATTAAATATGGGTACGCATCTTGATATTGTAACCATACAAGAGAATACCTTAGTAGAAGGTACAAACAAAGATCTGAAATTCACTGCTTTAGTGAATATCGCGGCTGCACAAGCCAATGACGATAATGTAGACAAATTGATGAATGATTTAGAACGTAGTAAAACAAAAATGATGAAATTAAAGGATAATTTGGTACAAGCTTGGAGCAAAGGGGTTGAAATGAAGATAAATCAGGATGCTATAGAGTCTGAAAACGAAACAATATTGTTGTATTATCATGAGCTTGAGGATGAGAGAGATTCTTTGAATGTGTAACTAGTAATTATGGAAGGAGAACGAGTTGATTTCCATTCTCGAATCAATGAGTTAGAGAAAAAAGAAACTCAATTAAATCAAAAGGTAGAATCCCTAATGATTGAAAAGGGATCTCCACAATCTCAGATGAATGAATGGATGAGCGAAAAGGAATCGTTTATAGAGCATATCAAAATTGCTCATAATCAGAAACAGGACATGACACCTTTTTACGAGCATGCTCATAAAGTGCAAGAACAGATTTGTCACTCACAGGATTTAGTGACAGAAGAAGTTTATAAATTAAGAGGAATGACAGACATAATGAAAGACATATCGGGAGAAGTTTCCATTGTAAAACAGAATTTGATAGACACATTTAACAAGGTGAAAAGGTTAATTGGTTGGAAAGGAAAAAATAAGGATATTCCCGATCACTTACCTCAGAAGACAGCTGCTGAATTAAAACTAGATATAGCTCTTTTGGAAAGTTGTCGGAAGGCTACCAAAAAGGTACAGAATTAAGTATAGAAGACCATTACAAAATGTGAAGGAATTTATCAAAATGTCTTCCAAGCGGATGAAAATTGCCACATTCCAATTTCTAAAGATATGTACGAATTACCATCCAAAGATCAATGTTTAACAGAGTTGAGAAATAGATTAAATGAATATTTGGAATACATCCAGGGACTGGATGTGCTTACTGTATAAGACCTTCAACAGCATGTGGGACAAGCAAATATGAACACACATTTTATGGGAGAAAGCCACAAGGCAGCAACAAAGGGGTTAATAAACATATGGAAATAATTTTCCACTCATGAAATTGCTTTGAAATTGTTGGAACCTCAATAGTTTAATGTATTATCTTATGAAAGTGATCTCTGGGATAGTTATATTTCAAGTTTAGAAAATCCTCCAGCAGAATAATGTAATTTGTATTTTATTATATATTTTTGGTTGAGAAAGCACAAAATGACAAAATTTAGAAACCTGAGAGTTAAAGGGGAGGTGAAACGATTAGTCATGTAAAGACAATTTTCTTGTAAATATAAATAGTTGAGAAGAGAAATGAGAGGGGGGGGGGGGGTTTGGTGTAATAGAAGCTAGTAACATTCTGTATCAAAATTAATTTTTTGCTAATAAGAAAGAAGTATTTTGTTGGGTAAAAGCTTACATGGAGTTTGTATGGAATGTCATGAATCAAGGCTCAAAATTATTTCTTCCTGCATTCATCTTTATGTTGTGATATCTTTCTCACTTTGTTGGATTATTCTAATGGTATGAATGATTTTACTGGTTTTATTTACAAAATGAAAATTTATGTGTAGTAAAGAATAATAAATGGAATCCATATTTATCAAAGCTATATGTGTGTATCATTTGTGTTGTGATTGTAAGTGCTTTATCTCAATAGCTACCTGTTGAATTTGTACAAGCAATCTCAGATATTACTCTTCTTTTGTAAAACTCGCTCCTTGCAAGGATAGATTAGTTAAATTAGGCTAATGTTAGTTGATTGATAAGGTAGAAGTGATAAGAGGAGAGGTAAGAACCTGCGCATCACTTGTGAGGATTCTACCTGTCAATTATAGGTTATGCATTATTAATATTAGGGCACTTGCATACACATCCTTACATACAAAATCTAAACGGTGGGTCGGGCCACAACCGGTAAAGTTTAGTTGGAAACATCTACGGTATCCAGATCGTTAACCAGACGGATTCTCTATTCTAAACATTGAATAATCTAATTGGGATTGTTCATTGGGGAGAATTCCTACTGTCGATGCAAGGATTTTTTTAGGCATCAACTGCACCCATTATCATTATCGGTGGGTTGTATGTGTTTGTTAATGATATACATCAATTCCTGATAATGAAATAGTGTCCTCCATGTATAACTTCATATCATCTCACATGGGTAGGATTTTTACCTTTCGTTCATTTTGATGGAAGACCTTGGGCCAACAATTGCATGCCCACATTTTTCTATTGCTCGAGTTGCGAAAGAATGCACCATACATTATCTTACATTGGTATTACCCAGAGAACCAATTTCACTCATTTAAGTTATAGGTATTATC
Source organism: Larix kaempferi (assembly GCA_027924585.1). Taxonomy (NCBI): domain Eukaryota; kingdom Viridiplantae; phylum Streptophyta; class Pinopsida; order Pinales; family Pinaceae; genus Larix; species Larix kaempferi. The sequence continues at coordinate 5,442,522 of BSBM01001041.1, read as the reverse complement.
TTGATATATTGAGACATGCATCCACTGTGTATTTGTTCATGGCTATTATCTCTTGATTGAGATGGATCCACTATGTATGATTGTCATGGCCATGATCTTGTATTATATATATACTCAATGGATCCACTGTGTAGTCTTTTTTTGGGAATGAGTTTTTCATCTTCTATATGTCATGGATTCATAGTGTAGTTGATTTGGCAGCCATGTTCTATCACATCTGAGCATGGGTATGATCACCTCGGGAAAGAGAAGTTTCTGACACCTTTATCTCTATTACAGGTACCTATTTGGACCAATGATCAAGAACTTTGGCCTTGATATCACTCCCCTCCCCTCCATTGGAATTATAATGTATTTCGACCATCATCTCCCCTTCTGACCTCACACATTTGATGGCATATGTTATAGTGCAAATTGGCAATTCCATGTTTCTGACAACAATATCTCAAGATAATACTGAAGTGTCCAATATTGATCACAAATACAAACCTATAATCATGGAAGAATCCCTAATTTGACTCTACTTGATGGTCTAAACCCCCTTGAATAAAACCCATCTCATTCCCACTGAAACTGCTAAGTTGCAATCACAAAAGAGGCCCCACATTCCTTTACACATTGCAAGGAGTGTGGCCACACACCTTACCCTTGAGTAGGGCACATGGGCCAAGAAAACTACCCATAAAAGTATAAAATTCTCGAAAATTGGAAATTTATGAAAATTTTAAGGTGGTTGGTATCGTTTGTAACTTCCAAAACCATTTGGTAACCATCACAACTATCCTAAACACTCATTAAAAAGGGATTTGATGGACTAAGCGAAGGGAAATACCCATATTATATTCATGTTGCAGAAATATTTTTTCCATTATGAATCTATTCATCCCATTTTCCCTTAGTGAACCCTGTCCCTAAGCTCCCCTTTTATAAGTGTTGAATTCACCCGTATTATGTGGCTTCGATCCTATACACCCTTGGAAGACTGTGTGTTTGGAAACATGATTTTGATTGATTCAAGAGCAGAGGAACCCATTCAAAGGCTTCTAAAGGTTCCTCAACGGAAGTAAGGTAATTTATGTATTAGTCATCTTGTTGCATTTCAATAGAAGTTTGTGATCTTTCTCTTCCCCACATGCATGTATAAAGTTTAATATGTTGAATCCTTGTTAGTTGATTGAAGATTGTTAGTTCTTTTCAATAGCACTATTAAATACTAGGTGTGTTTATGTATACGTTATTTTCTTGGTTGATATCTTCATTAAATATATAAGGTTTGTGAGGAGGGTATTTGTCTCTTTTGCAGGTCTCAAGTCGTTGGAGTGGATTGGATTGAAGTTGAAGAGCAAGAGGAGTGAGGATCAAACTTCGTAAACATATTCCTCCCTTCTTTCTATCCCATGATCTTACTTGCTTGCTTGTTTGCCTACTTGTATGAATGGTGAAACATCTATGTTAGTATCTTAATTTTCTATTAGAATGCCACGTCCCCTCTCGTCATCCCGACCCGCAGACGGAACATGACCGCAACATGGGGGTGTATAATTCTTCCCCAATGCCATATAACGAAATTCACGATTAAAAATAAGTGCATAATTAATTTACACATCGAAATTAAAATATATTATCACACACACAAAATGGAATGCATCATCATATTTATCCCAAGAAGAATGATGAAAAAACATGCAGAGAATCAACCCCCTTCTCATGCTATGCACAGGATTCATGCAACCTAACTTAAGATAATCATTTCATTCAATTAACATGAATAATTAAAAATTCAGAACAAAACACAAAATTATCATAATTTAACCACAGAGAACACTTATCTTTATGATGAATTTGTCCAAACAACTGGCTATGTGAGATCGACATTCCACCCAACCATAGGTCCCTATCCAGACTATATTCTTTTAGCTGAGAGACCACCCCGAGATGGGATGTGTATCCACTAAGGAGGAACTAAACAGGCTCACTCACAGCCATGGTTTCACAAAAAATTCATGCTAAGCCAACTCATAGTTGGGTTTATGAAGCATGCAAGAGACAAAGGAGGAGGATGCTAAGCCAGTGAAATCAACCACAGAGCTACAGCATCTCAACTAAACTCAAACAATCATGGCACCACCACACCCAACACAATGAAGGTCCCCTTCTCTGTTGCACAGTCCCTCAAGTGCACCTTCCCTCCAGTGCTATTCAGGGTGGGCATAGAAAGGTCCAAGCTGCTAAATCCTTGAGATTATAGCCTTCACTGGGTTTAAGAAGTAGTTCCAATCTTTGTTCTCTCTTCTTCTCTATTATTCGCACTTGTATTTTCTCAATTCTGTCACCAAATAACTATGTCCAGTAATTGGATTTTCGGGCTATAAAATCAGGGTTTTCCTATGTATTTCTAGGCATCTAACACACTCAAATTCTCCCCAAGGTTCAGGTCTATGGAACCCCCATTGGATTTCATTGTCCACACGAATTTCTAGGCGTTTTCGGCAATTCAAAACGTGGTTTAATTCAAAGTTGTGATTTCTAGTTTTCCTCACTGTTGGCACTGTGTAATGTATGAAAACACCATCTTAGATGTTCCCTAATCGAATGGGAATGAGGAAGAACAAATTCCCATGAGTTAGAGTGACTTGTGGGTCAAGAAAATAGAGCCCATACATTCCATACGAATTTATGGGCTTCCCATGCTCCATTGAAGCCATGGACTAATTTCTTCAACTAATTCCTTACAACAGAATTAAATGTCAGTAAGGAAAGTCAAATGGGTTCTCAAGATGACATTTGGAAGCATATGGTTCAACCCCACAATTCCCCTCACCACTCCCTAGTGGATACACAAGGCTCCCTCTTATTAGTTGCTTCCATAGTCATTTTTTGGTATTTTATTACAATATTAATATTTACATCATTTTACAATGTTCCATGGCTTAATAGCACATGGATAGAAAAATATCAAATATTTGTCTTTTTAATAAAATTCGAGCATACACTAGCGAGGCCTTGGCCTTGAGCTCCACGCTAGGGAGACATACATCGCATGTATACAATACTTACATTAAAATCCAATATCATAAGGGTGAAAATGGGGTTACTGCATTCCCCTCCCCCTTATAACAACACTGTCCCCGGTGTTCTCAAAATTGAACAAAAATGGGAATGTTGAGTCTGATGGCATCCTCAAGCTCCCATGTAGCCTCATTGGGACTAAGGTGCTCCCATTGCACCTTTACCTATCTGATGGCTCAGTTCCAGAGCAATGTGACCTTCTTGTCGAGAATACGCATAGGCTCCACTTGGAACTCTCCCTCGGGTTCCACCTGTATCACATTCCAATCAATCATATGATTAAGATCATGTATATACTTCTTAAGCAAAGATACATGGAAAACATTATGAGCTCTTATGTTAGTAGGCAATTCAACTCTATATGCAACTGGTCCTATCCTATCTAGGACTTCAAATGGCCCACAATATCTTGGTGCCAGCTTGGCACAACTCCCCAACTTCAGGGAAATTTTCCTTGGTTTCACACTCAAATAAACATGATCGCCAATCTTAAATTCCTTATGCACTCTTTTCAAATCTGCATAACTCTTTTTCCTGTCCCGAGCTTCCTTTAAATTCTACCCGATCTTAACAACTTCTTGTTCCATTTCCTTGATCATCTCTAGTCCAAGCACTACCATGTTCACCAAACTATCCCAATTCACTGGAGTCCTGCATCCTTTTCCATACAATGCCTCAAATGGACTCATTCCCAATGATGCTTGATGTTCGTTATTGTATGAAAATTCTACCAAGTGTAGGTAATCCTCCCACTTGGATGGTTTATCCATCGCATACATTCTAATCATGTCTTCAAGAACATGATTCACCCTCTCAGTTTGGCCATTTGTTTGAGGATGATATGTTGTACTGAAATTTAATTTAGTTCCCAATTCCTGAAACAACCCTTTTCTAGAAATTGGAAGTGAACTTTGTATCACTATCAGAAATTATTTCCTTGGGCAATACATGCAATCTGAATATATCTCTCATGAAAATATTTGCTATGTCATTGGCCTTGTGAGTGGACTTGACTAGAATGAAATGAGCTACCTTTGATAGCTTGTCCACCACCACCATGATTGAATCATGCTTCTTCACTGTCATGGGAAGACCTGTTATAAAATCCATAGAGATCATTTCCCACTTCCACTCTGGAATGGGTAAGGGATGCAAAAATCCTGCTGGATGTTGATGCTCTTCCTTGACCTGTTGGAACTTTTGACACCTGGAAATGTACTCAGCTATGTCATTCTTCATACCATGCCAAAAGTATTTCTTTCTTGTTGTTGTTATTGTCTTTTGATATCCTGGATGTCCAGAGTATGGCATAATTCTTTTCATGCTCTTTTAATTTCCTTGACTCATAGAAAATCACAAATACTTCTTGCATGAGAACTCCACCTATCCCTTCAATGCAAGCATCTGTGCACACTACAAAATCCTTCCTTGGATCTTCTATCTTCTAAACAGGAGCGCTGGTAAGTAACTCCTTCAGCTGCTGAAATCTTTTCTCACATTTTTCAAACCATACAAACTTGACATTCTTCCTCTGCAATGAAGTGATTGGATGTGCTATCTTGGAGAATCCTTCAATGAACCTTATGTAGTAACCATCAAAACCCATAAAATATCTAACATATGAAACATTCTTTGGAGTAGGCCAATCCATTATGGCTTCAATCTTTTCTGGATCCACTGCAATACCTTCTTCTGAAATAACATGACCCAAATATTGCACTTTCTTTTGATAAAATTCACACTTGCTTAACTTTGCATACAACTAATGTTCTCTAAGGACTTGCAACACCATCCTTAGATTCTCCTCATGCTCTTCTTCATTCCTTGAATAGACAAGAATGTCATCCAAGAATACAATTACGAACTTATCCAAATATTTGTTGAAGACACTATTCATGAGGCACATGAATGTGGTAGGTGCATTGGTAAGACCAAATGGCACCACAGTGAACTCATAATGACTATATCTAGTTCTGAAATTCGTCTTGTGAATGTATTCCTCCCTTATCCGCACTTCATGGTAGCCAGATCTCAATTCAATCTTGGAAAACACTTTAGCTTCCTTCATTTGATCAAATAAGTCATCAATCCTTGGCAATGGATACTTTTTCTTGACTGTCACTTTATTAAGATGCATGTAATCAATACACAACCTCAAGGTTCCATCCTTATTCTTGAAAAATAGAACAGGTGATACCCAAGGGGATACACTCGTTCTAGCATAAACCTTGTCCATTAATTCTTGTAGCTGCATCTTTAACTTGATCAATTCTGGCATGCTCATTCTATAAGGAGATTTGGAAATGGGTGTTGCCCCCGGAACAAGATCGATGGAAAAATCAATATCTCTCTTTTGTGGCAATCCCAACACTTCATCCAAAAACACATCTTTGAACTCTTGCAATACTTGGAAGTCTTCTATCCTTGGTCCTTTTTCCTCTGTTGAATCTTATATATGAACTTCATATAATTGGAAACCGTTCTTATAAAAAAAATTCAACTGTAAGGCTGAAATCTGCCTTACTGAAACTTGCTTGGGAATTCCTCTTACTAATCTCGGTCTTCCCTCTTTATCAATGCATTCAAGTACCTTTTCATAGCAGTCTATCTTGGATCTACTCCTTTCCAACCAATCCATACCAACTAGAGCATCATAAGATTCTAATGGTAGGACATTCAAATCCACTTTTGTGAGGAATCCACTCAACTCCATGGGGCACTCCATCACTACTTCACTCACTTTTCTCTTGGTCCATGTGGCTAATTTAACTATCCAAGACTTATTATGCTTCAATTTTCTAAGAAAATGACCTTGAACTATCTTAGGAGACACATAACTATGAGTAGATCTTGGATCAATCAAAACAGAAATAGATTGCTTAGCAATCTTACCTTCAACTTCCACCACTGTTGATTGATGGTCTGCTTGGTGATCATCCAATGTTGCATAGATTCTAGGTGTTTCTCTTGCCATATATTCCATTGTAGTTGCTTCTTCTAAGGTTGTGCAAGCTCCTGGGGTTATCCCTTTTAGTTGGACAATCTCTAAGAATGTGGTTTCCTCCACAACCCCAACACCAAAGTGGTCATTTTGATGCTTTATTTGTTGTTATTGTTGGCTTGAATCCACTCCTTGATTGTTGCCCCTGTGGAAAGGTTCTGGGATGATTTTTGAATGGTGAATCAAACCTCCCTCTTGGATTTCATTTCCATGTTGGGTGAACCTCTGATTTTCCCCTGCTCTGCTCATAAAAATGCATTTCCATCCTAATGGCTTCATCAAGACTTGGTGGATTAACAAACTCAATCCTATCTCTGAAACTTTGAGGTAGACTCCCAAGGAAGCATTGGATCTTTACCCTCTCATATTTGATATAATCCACATACCTCAACAATTCCAAAAATTTTTGGACATGTTCTTTCATGGATTTCTTTCCCAACCTAAGTTCATTGAATTATTTCCTCTTACTGTCATAATACCTAGCAGAAAGGTATTTTTCCTTGAAATACTCCTTAAATCGCTCCCGGCTGATCCTCCTTTCACTAATCCCTTTTACTTGCAAGAGGTGTTCCCACCAAATTGAAGCTCTGCCATTTAGATTGTAAATGGAAATTTTGGCCTTCTCATTCCCTGAGTAATCATGAATCTGTAAATATTTCTTCATCTGAAGAAGCCATGCCTCTGCCTCTTGGCCAGTCTTTTCTTCTCCATCAAATGTGGGAGGCCTTGCCTTCCTGAATTCTCCCTATGGAATTCCTTTGAATTTCTTTCTTCCTTCCAGTACGCTAGAAGTATGTCTTGGAATTAACTTCTCAGGCCCGTGATTTCTCATCCCAAGTCCAAATTAGGAAAATTTGGTACCGTTGGAAATCTCTCGGTGAGCACTATGCAACTGTGTGATCCTATGCCACTCCTGAGAACTTTGATTTTTTCATTACCTCAGTCAAAATGCTTCCCAAACTTCATCAATACCTCTTTGAAACCTTCTGATATCTACCTGTAACTCACAATTTGGCCCAAGCAACCCCGGTGCTGCAACATGGGCTCTGATACCACTCTGTCACATCCCCTCCCATCATCCCGACCCACATAGGCAACATGACCACAACATGGGGGTGTCTAATTCTTCCCCAATGCCATATAACGAAATTCACAATTAAAAATAAGTGCATAATTGAATTACACAGCGGAATTAAAACATATTAACACACACACCAAATGTAATGCATCAACATATTTATCCCAAGAATAATGATGAAACAACATGCAGAGAATAAATCCCCTTCTCATTCTATGCACAGGCTTCATGCCAACTAACTTAAGATAATCATTTCATTCAATTAACATGAATAATTAAACATTCATAACAGAACACAAAATTATCATAATTTAACCACAGAGAACACTTATCTTTATGATGAAGTTGTCCAAACAACTAGCTATGTGAGAGCAACGTTCCACCCAACCATAGGTCCCTGTCCAGCCTATATTCTTTAAAGTGAGATACCACCCCCAAGCTGGAATGTGTATCCACTAAGGAGGAACTAAACAGGCTCACTCACAACCATGGTTTCACACAACAGTCATATTAAGCCAACTCACAGTTGGGTTTATCAAGCATGCAAGAAACAAAGGAGGAGGATGTTAAGCCAGTGAGCTCAACCACAGAGATACAAGCATCTCAACTAAACTCAAACAGTCATGTCACCCACAATATCTACCACACCCAAAACAAGGAAGGCCCCCTTCTCTGTTGCACAGTCCCTCAGGCGCCCCTTCCCTCCAGTGCTATTCAGGGTAGGCATAGAAAGGTCCAAGCCACTAGATCCTTGAGATTCTATCATTCGCTGCGTTTATCAAGCAGTTCCAATATTTGTTCTCTCTTCTTCTTTGTTATTCGCACTTGTATTTTCTCAATTATGTCACCAAATAACTCTATCCCGTAATTGGATTTTCGGGATATAAAATCGGGGTTTTCCTATGTATTCCTGGGAAGATAACACTCTCAAATTCACCCCAAGGTTCAGGTCTATGGAACCCCCATTGGATTTCACTGTCCACACGAATTTCTTGGCGTTTTCGGCACTTCAAAATGTGGTTTAATTCAAAGCTGCGATTTCTGGTTTTGCTCACTGATGACACTGTGTAATGGATGAAAAATCTAGCTTAGGTGTTCCCTAATCGAATGGGAAAGAGGAATAATAACTTCCCATGAGGTAGAGTGACTTGTGGGTCAAGAAAACAGAGCCCATACCTTCCATACAAATTTCTGGGCTGCCCATGCTCCATTGAAGCCATGGACTGATTTCTTCAACTACTTCCTTACAACAGAATTAAATGTGAGCAAGGAAAGTCAAATGGGTTCTCAAGATGACATTTGGTAGCATATGGTTCAACCCCACAATCCCCCTCACCACTCCCTAGTGGATACACATGGCCCCCTATTATTAGTTGCTTCCATAGCCAGTTTTTGGTATTTTATTGCAATATTAATATTTACAACATTTTACAATGTTCCATGGCTTAATAGCACATGGATAGCAAAATATCAAATATTTTCCTTTTTAATAAAATCCGAGCATACACTAGCGGGGCTTTGGCCTTCAGCTCCATGCTAGGGAAACATACATCGCATGTATACAATATTTACATTAAAAGTCAATATATTCTAAGGGTCAAAATGGGAATATTACATAAAAGAGCCATTAATCAAATTTCTACCTTCCTAGTATGTTGGTGACTAACCTTAGTCATTAGGAAGTTTTTTCCCACAACGAAGAGAGTGAACACGTGATTAGATAAATTAAAGTTAATGGAAGGTTAGATGAACATGTGTATTTATGATGGAAAAATGAAACACTTTGTAGCTATGATTATTTTTCTTAACACCATTTCAAAGCATCATTATGTAAAAAATTTAACATGGCATATGTTTAACATTCTAAAAGCATTTTATATTTTTTCACTATGGTAGAATAATACATTTAGTATATAGATATGATATATTAAATAATTGCACTAAGAGTAGAAATGAGGTTGTATTAAGAATAATAAGGTGTATTTATAGTTTAAAACCATTTTAGAATTTTTCACTATGGTAGAAACATGCATTTAGTATATAGATATATAATATATTAAATAATTGCATTAAGAGTACCAATGAGGTTTTTTTTTTTAAGATTCGAAGCTTTATATTAATAGCAGAAAGAGAATATACACATATCTACAAAAATACTCAGACTGTTCATCAGGATCATGATATCCAAAAAGCACAGAAAAGAAAGAAACTAGACCAGTTTCAAAGGTTTGGAATCAGAAAGGCCGTTGTGATCCAATCCTCCACGGGCCGGGGGTTATGACCCTATTCATTGTCTAAAATCTAAACTAATAAAAAAGAAGTAAATCAAAACAGAACATGCCAATAAAACATCCTCGCATATTAGGGGTTGGATGCAACCTAACTAGGTCTAGTTCGGCTAGTCACCTAGTTGCATAGCAGGTTCCTTCTTGGCCTAAAGGTTGGACGTTTCTCGGATTTCTACGAACTAAAGCACCTGCTCCATTTTACTATTAAAGTTGGATTTCATCATTACTTGGTTCTTGGCTAAATTATGAATGCCCACTTCGAGTTTGTTGAATCCATTCTCCATTAACTACACCAAATCCTTGATTTGAGTGGGGGGAGCAAAGGTTTCACCCGCTTCTTGAGTGCTTTTCTTAGTCCATCCTTCGTCCAGAGCCATTCCTAACATGTCTTTCATACCCCAAAAGAGACTGAGAGTCTTGGTATTCCTGGTCTCTCTTGTTCTCGGGGCCGCAGATTCTTCAATGATACCTTCCAAACTTGCCTTCATAGCTTCTGGCGTAGTATCCTCACGCTTCTTCTTCACATGATTCTCCCACCGTTCAATTCTATCGCGATCCTGCTAGCTTACACTCGAACCAAAGAAGCCACAAATTTTGTCCAAATCCTTCACAGCACTTGGCATATGAGACCTTTTTGGACCAGCAGTTGTGCGCGTGCGGGTGGTCTTGGTATGCACCATTGAATAGTATCAATGAGGTTTTATTAAGAATAATAAGGTGTATTTATATTTTAATATAATAGCTATGTTTTCACAATTTCCATGTATGTAATGTTTTTATATTAATATAACAAATTATAACAAATAATATTAATATTCTATATGAAAGAAAGAAATTGATTAGTATATTTAATATAAAAATCGAGATAAAATGAAAGATACCACATTAACATATAATACAAAATAAGATTTATATACAAATATTGTTATCTTTATCTAAATGCATTTTAAATGATAAAATAATTTACACATAATCCCTTTCCATACTCTATATATCGACAATTAAAATAATTCTCAATTAATAAAAATATAATAAATTTTTAAATATAAATAATAAATATATTAATATTTGTTAGGTTTCCCTCGTGAGAAAATAGAGAGATTGGCTAACACACAACCAAATACAGAAAGATACACAAATAGAATAAGCGTGAAAGCTCAATGTATTTCTCATTAACCAACTATACATATAAATACAATGAGAAATGTACCTTGGGTTTCATATTACCAAGTGGGCTCTTGGACTCCCAAATGGCTCTTGGTCTACCTGAGGATTAGACTCCAACAAATCCCCGCTTAATCCGAAGGGTGTATATGAGTCCAAGAAAAAGAAGAGAGTTGAATACATGGAAGTGGACAACTACCACCAGCTGAACATTTCCATCCTTTACTAAGAAGGTTAGTTAGAAGCTTGCACTTGCTTCAATTAAATACAATGGCTCTCTGAAGGGATGGCTTTTAGGCTGAGATCAACCGAAATGGGCTAGCAAAAAGTTGAAATCTTCTACTATGTGTGTGGTTCAATGCGAACCAAAAACTCTCAAACTTGGCGATAACAATTGCTCAGAGGTTCTCTGGAACTTGGCTCGAAGGCTCAGAGGTTCTGTGGAATGGTTGGTATGGGATGACGCCAAACCAACAAGAGAGCTGAAAACAAGAAGTGAACAACTGCAACTTGCTGAACATTTCCATCTTGACAACTGTTTGCCAAGTTAGCTAGAAGCTTGCACATGTTTTTGCTAATATAAGATGCTCTCAATACCGGTAGTTTTAGGCTGACCACAAACTTCAGAGCTTAGTCGAACATATCTCTTCACAGGATCACTTGTTTCGGCTCGCTTACACTCGCTCGCTTGTTATTGATGGTCTTCATTCCCCCCTGTCAGGAACAATGTGAGGAGAGGAGATTCTCATAGTGTCACAACTAGACACAAAACACATGAGTTCTCTATGTCATGGTTCTCTTCTGTCTAAGTGTCTATATCACTGAATCTGACCTCTGAAATTGGATGTGAATCATTCTTGTTTGATCTCACTTACTTATAGGGGGCCCTGGCTGCTTGTTGTTAGATGGAGGCTTCGAAACTTGACACCTGACATCATGTTCCCCCCTGTTAGGTACAAAGTGAGGAGATGAATATGTCTCAACTGCAAGATGTGTCAATACTCATGAATGAACACTCCAGTATGAATTATAAATCTTCTCGGTTGTTGATGACCATTTCCAATAAGCAATCCACCCATAATGAATCTTTCCTCTTGTAGGTTTCTTCAAACTGAAGCATTTGTCTGATGAGTGTGTATCTTTTCCACAATGCTTACAAGGGTGAAGATCAAAACAATGATCTTTCATATGGCCTACTCGATCACAATGTTGGCATGTGGAACTATGAATTGATGTGGATGAAGATGGACTCTCGTTGATGAATCCAGTACTCTGAAACTGGATGGGCTTGGAGAAGTCAGGAATGTGAACTAACACTTCCTTGTCGTATCCAAGACCGGTTTTGTGCTTGTTATGGTTGATCTCTTCCCAAGGTCTTATGATGGGCTTTGAAGGAGCAAGCAGAACCTCTGCATGCATGTCTTCATCTTCATTTTCTTTCACTTCTGATGGCGTGCTACTGCTTTTCTCATGTGCTTTAGAATTGGCATCATTCTATGTAGGATGTTGAATAGAATCATGAAGGGGATTCTTCTGAAAATGAATAGGTTCAGAATGTCTTTCTTCTTGTTGAAGCTGCTTCAACTCAAGCTGTAGGAAATCAAGAGTGTCTTGTGAATATTTTATACAATCTCTGATGTGAGTGAGAGTGCTCTTGTCGATCATGACAGTGTTGTCAACAGAGGAAAATAATAGAGTGTTCAGTAAAGCTACAAGGCCATTTGATCTTTCCATTGATAAACTATGGCTAGCTGAACTTTAACAAGGGCTTCTTGCAATTCCACCCTTTTACAACAAGATTCGAACTCAATAGATAGACTCAACAACTTGAGGGGTGTCGGGTTCAACCGAAAGTGCACCCAAGTACAATGCAACTCAAGAATTTGCAGGTGAACTTACAAAAACACAATAAAGAATGTTGAATCTGTGCATTGACTTGGTCTTCAAAATAATTATTTACCTGAGTTCTTGATGATCTGCTTTTCTGGTTTCTTCTTCTGGAACAGTTGATGCAACACCTTGCAAGTTGAGTTCTTTAATGTACCTATGCTAAGGTGGAAATGTCACCATTGCCAATCTACACTTTCAACAACATTGAAACAAGTTCTATGGCATGTAAATGGAGATGAAAACTCGTAATATGCAACTCAAAATAACAATTTCTTTAGTTGCATCTACTAAAAATTATATTGTCATTGCAACAAAATTGAAGAATACCAAATGTTTTGTGTTGTGCACTCTAGACAAAAATATTGAAATCCTTATTCACTTCAGACTCTTCTTCTCACTCGGGCTTCTTTTCCTCTTCTTTTGGAGCACGCACAACTACAGGCGAACTATCAAAAATTGCAATCTGCTTTCCACTAGATGCTAACAATTCACTGTAACAAAAATGTTAATTAAAAATGTTAATTTATCTTGGATAGGATAGTTCAATCAACAAGTTCTTTTCCTTGACAGGTACTATTATGAATTTTTCTCTCCATAGGGAAAAGAGATTGTTTTTCTTGATCTTGTTCATCACAGATTTTATATTATGAACCACACTATATTATCTTGAGATACATATTTTTCTGGAATTGTATAGTTCCGCTTCAATTAAAAGCAATGTCCTCCTTTACCTTTTAGAGCCCAGCGAGATAAATAAGAGAATGATATACCACTTATGGGTTCAGGATCCCTTGATATACAACTCAATGGTAGCTCACCGGTATCAAGTCTGCAGCTCACGGGTCTCCTTCACGCAACTCGCGTGTCTCCTTCATGTGCAAGCCTCGATTTCCACTCCAACGTGGCCCTTCTTTCTGTACATATCCTCCAGTCATGGCTCTTCAGAATTCGAGGATGGAGGATCGAGCACTTCACCAATTCGCACTCACTATATGGAGCTTCACGATAGCAGCAAGATCGAAGCACCTCACTTATTATATTCACGGTTGTCAACAGGTCGCAGGTGAATACCACAGCCTTCAACGCCGAGGAAATAGTAAGCAGAGATGGGTGTGGAAAATACAGCAGAGATGGGAGGAAACTCATTGCTTCCTACAACACGAGCACAGGAAACTCCAACTATGGAAACAAGAGGAAGTGCACACGCAGAGATGAAGGTCACGCGGAGGTGAAGGTCACAAATTCACACTTCAATGCATCTCCAGAAAAGACTCCTCACAATGCAGTCTCCTTATGCAGAAATACCACAGCTCTCAATGGAGAGATAGTTCAACGCAGTTCTAGTATTCAAATAAATTGAGACACAACTCCAATTGCACAAGGTCATTTTCTGCTCTCACTCTAAATAAGGATAGATGTAAAGATATTTAGGATTTCCATGGAGATTAGGTTTTCCATGAAATGCACACTAGTTTACCAAAGCAACAGTGTAGACCAAATACCAAACCAATGACTGAAACACAAACTTGCATGACAATTCTAAATTCACGTTGAGTTGAAACAAATGGCTCTCCAACGCATAGTCAAACAACTGAGTGATCATCGAACTCTCTTCTAGGTTGTAGTGATAATTTCCTTCTTGTCATGGAAATCTACTTTGATTTCTCCAGCTAACTTAAGCCCAATTGGCCGTGCTCCATCGATGATCAAAATCGTCTTGGTCGTCTTTATCTTCTCATGCTCTACTTCAAACTATTTAAGCCTTTCTTGTCTTATGGAAGGCCCTTCAAATTTTCTCCCAGTTTTAATCTACCATATAATCGTAATGAATGATTTCTCCCAAGGAAGTGACAACATGTGTGTGTATCACTTACTACATTGCTGGTGACCACCCTATCATTTACCATATAATCACTATGATTAAATACAGGCATCTCTGCAAAAATTGGCTCCACCATGCATCTCAACATGGCCCATGGTATTTCAGAAGAATCCTTAGGAATGATAAGTGTGATAGCTCCATCCAATTGGATAGCTCTAATGACATGATATATCAAAATTTGAACACTGTTGTAAACTGATCAGAAAACATCTAGATCATCAATTCTTCAACTCTTTTGAAGGTAAAGATGCAACTCTAAACATGCAGACGGAGAATACCAATTTTCAAGCTCAACACATAGCAAAAGTGTTCAACACCTTCACTAGTTCCATGTCGCAACAGCAATCTTTAGTTTCGGTTCTTCCACAAGGTTATTCCACACAACCGTGTTGCAATATATTGCAATAGTTTTCAACTTCAGGCTTCATGCACCAAACGAAGAGGAGCCAGGGTCTCTCCTTATATTTATACTGGTTACCACTCACTCAACACCTAGTTTTGACAGCGTGCAGCAGTAGGGAGAAAAATCATGCGGAAGTCACACGAGATGCTTCAAGCAGCACCAGAATACATCTCAGTGATGGCCATTCCTTACAGCTTGTATCCAAGTAGCTAGTCCTCAATGCTAGGGTTTCCTCTTTATTCTAGTCAATTATGGAAGCTACAACAAAACGGTGCTAGAACTTCAAGTTCTAAAGTTCTTCGAATGGAGGGAACTCCGTGCAATGTCAATAGAATGCAAGGGGGATGATTACTGCAGAAGCCGTTAAGGAAATGCTCATGATATACCATTTGAAGGTGAACGAAACGCTCGTGAAGAACCCTACTCTGCAAACAATCGTAAAAGAGAAATATTGGGCACACAGGTTCCAAATAGGAGGTACGGAACAGAGTATTGGCAGGTAGTGGCAGAATCTCGACAGGAAATAAAAAATGCATGGAAAGAAGGTGAAAGTTTCACGGAAAAAACGCCCATGTAGTTTTGTTGAAGGAAACGCATGGGAAGATAGTAAATCAAATGTTAGTGCTAGACTGGGAATGCCAAAGCATATTGCAGGCAGAAAACACACTAAGCAAAACTAGTAGTGTGGTAGGAAGAAAGGAACGACAATAATGATAGCACAGGACACAAAATTTAGAATAGGCTCTGATATCATTGTTAGGTTTCCCTCTTGGGAAAATAGAGAGATTGGATAACACACAAGCAAATATAGGAAGATGCACAAAGAGAATAAGCGTGAAATATCAATGTATTTCTCATTAACCAACTATACATATAAATACAATGAGAAATGTCCCTTGGGTTTCATATTCCCAAGTGGACTCTTGGACTCCTTAGTGAATCTTGTTCTACCTGAGGATTAGACTTCAACAATATTATTACATTGTTTTTAAATATAAAAATTAAATATCATAAATCAAATTTAAAACAATGATACCATACCAATATAATTGCAAACAAGGGTTGCGAGTAGCAAAGTATCTGCCTTTAAAAAAATTGAAATGAAAATTTGGAAGAAAATTGGAAGCTCCTATAAAAAGTGATGTATTTTTTGAATCGTCTTAGATTAGCCACCTCTGCATGAAATTTGTTGAGCATTAACTTCTAATTTTGATACAAATGTTTAAAAAAATAAAACCATAAAAACATTGTCAACATTGAAAAATAAGTGCACAATTAAATTACACGGCGGAATTAAAACATATTAACGCACACACAAAATGGAATGCATCAACATATTTATCCCAAGAAGAATGATGAAACAACATGCAGAGAATCAATCCTCTTCTCATTCTATACATAGGCTTCATGCCAACTAACTTAAGATACTCATTTCATTCAATTAACATGAATAATTAAACATTCAGAACAGTACACAGAATTATCATAATTTAACCATAGAGAACACTTATCTTTATGATGAAGTTGTCCAAACAACTGGCTATGTGAGAGCAACATTCCACCCAACCATATGTCCCTGTCCAGCCTATATTATTTAAACTGAGATACCACCCCCGAGCTGGGATGTGTATCCACTAAGGAGGAACTAAAAAGGCTCACTCACAACCATGATTTCACACAACAGTCACGCTAAGCCAACTCACAGTTGGGTTTATCAAGCATGCAAGAAATAAAGGAGGAGGATTTTAAGCTAGTGAGCTCAACCACAAAGCTACAGGCATCTCAACTAAACTCAAACAGTCATGGCACCCACAATACCTACCACACCCAACACAAGGAAGGTCCCCTTCTCTGCTGCACAGTCCCTCAGGCACCCCTTCCCTCCAGTGTTATTCAAGGCAGGCATAGAAAGGTCCAAGCTGCTAGATCCTTGAGATTCTATTATTCACTATGTTTATCGAGCAGTTCCAATATTTGTTCTCTCTTCTTATCTGTTATTCACACTTGTATTTTCTCAATTCTATCACCAAATAACTCTGTCCCGTAATTGGATTTTCAGGCTATAAAATCGAGGTTTTCCTATGGATTTCTGGGCATCTAACACTCTCAAATTCGCCCCAAGGTTCAGGTCTATGGAACCCCCATTGGATTTCACTATCCACATGAATTTCTAGGCGTTTTCAGCACTTCAAAACGTGGTTTAATTCAGAGTTGCGATTTCTGGTTTTGCTCACTCATGGCACTGTGTAATGGATGAAAACTCCAGCTTAGATGTTCCCTAATCGAATGGGAAAGAGGAAGAACGAATTCCCATGAGGTAGAGTGACTTGTGGGTCAAGAAAACAGAGCCCATACCTTCCATATGAATTTCTAAACTGTCCATGCTCCATCGAAGCCATGGACTGATTTCTTCAACTACTTCCTTACAACAGAATTAAATGTCAGCAAGGAAAGTCAAATGGGTTCTCAATATGACATTTGGCAGCATATGGTTCAACCCCACAATCCCCCTCACCACTCCCTAGTGGATACACATGGCCCCCTCTTATTATTTTCTTCCATAGCCAGTTTTTGGTATTTTATTGCAATATTAATATTTACATAATTTTACAATGTGCCATGGCTTAATAGCACATGGATAGCAAAATATCAAATATTTTCCTTTTTAATAAAATCTGAGCATACACTAGCGGGGCCTTGGCCTTCAGCTCCATGCTAGGGAAGCATACATCGCCTGTATACAATACTTACATTAAAATCCAATATATCCTAAGGGTCAAAATGGGGATAAAACATAGAAGAGCCATCAGTCAAATTTCTACCTTCTTAGTATGTTGGTGACCAGCCTTAGTCATTAGGAAGTTTTTTCCCACAACGAAGAGAGTGAACACATGATTAGATAAATTAAAGTGAATGGAAGGTTAGATGAACAGGTGTATTCATGATGGAAAAATGAAACACTTTGTAGCTCTGATTATTTTTCTTAACACCATTTCAAAGCATCGTTATGTAAAAATTTAACATTGCATATTTTTAACATTCTAAAATAATTTTATATTTTTTCACTATGGTAGAATAATACATTTAGTATATAGATATGATATATTAAATAATTGCACTAAGAGTAGAAATGAGGTTGTATTAAGAATAATAAGGTGTATTTATAGTTTAAAACCATTTTAGAATTTTTCACTATGGGAGAAACATGCATTTAGTATATAAATATATAATATATTAAATAATTGCATTAAGAGTACCAATGAGGCTTTTTTTTGTAAGATTCAAAGCTTTATATTAATAATGGAAAGAGAATATACACATATCTACAAAAATACTCAGACTGTTTATCAGGATCATGATATCCAAAAAGCACAGAAAAGAAAGAGACTAGACAAGTTTCAAAGGTTTGGAATCAGAAAGGCCATTGTGATCTAATCCTCCATGGGCCGGGGGTTATGACCCTATTCATTGTCTAAAATCTAAACTAATAAAAAAGAAGTAAATCAAAACAGAACATTCCAGTAAAAAACCCTCGCGGATTAGGGGTTGACTGCAACCTAACTAGGTCTGGTTCGGTTAGTCACCTGGTTGCATAGCAGGTTCCTTCTTGGCCTCAAGGTTGGACGTTTCTCGGATCTCCACAAACTAAAGCACCTGCTCCATTTTACTATTAAAGTTGGAGTTCATCGTTACTTGGTTCTTCGATAAATTATGAATGCCCACTTCTAGTTTGTTGAAGCCATTCTCCATTAACTGCACCAAATCCTTGATTTGAGTGGGGAAAGAAAAAGGTTTCGCCCGCTTCCTGAGTGTTTTTCTTAGTCCATCCTTCGTCCAGAGCCATTCCTAACATGTCTTTCATACCCCAAAAGAGACTGAGAGTCTTGGTATTCCTAGTCTCTCTAGTTCTCGAGGCCCCGAATTCTTCAATGATACCTTCCAAACTTGCCTTCATAGCTTCTAGCGTAGTATCCCCACGCTTCTTCTTCACATGATTCTCCCACTGTTAATTCTCTCGCGATCCTGCTATTTTACTCTCGAACCAAAGAAGCCGCAAAGTTTGTCCAAATCCTTCATAGCTCTTGGCATATTAGACCTTTTTGGACCAGCAGTTGTGCGCCTGCGGGTGGTCTTGGTACGCATCATTGAATAATAGCGATGAGGTTTTATTAAGAATAATAAGGTGTATTTATATTTTAATATAATAGCTATCTTTTCACAATTTCCATGTATGTAATGTTTTTATATTAATATAACAAATTATAACAAATCATATTAATATTCTATATGAAAGAAAGAAATTGATTAGTATATTTAATATAAAAATCGAGATAAAATGAAAATACCACATTAACATATAATACAAAATATTATAAATATAAGATTTATATACAAATATTGTTATCTCTATCTAAATGCATTTTAAATGACAAAATAATTTACACATAATCCCTTTCCATCCTTTATATATCGAGAATTAACATAATTCTCAATTAATAAAAATAAATAAATTTTTAAATATAAATAATAAATATCATCAATTCAATTTAAAACATTAATATTTGTTAGGTTTTTCTCCTGGGAAAATAGAGAGATTGGCTAACACACAACCAAATACAGAAAGATGCACAAAGAGAATAAGCGTGAAAGCTCAATGTATTTCTCATTAACCAACTATACACATAAATACAATGAAAAATGTCCCTTGGGTTTCATATTACCAAGTGGTCTCTTGGACTCCCGAGTGACTCTTGGTCTACCTGAGGATTAGACTCCAACAAATCCCCCCTTAATCTGAAGGGTGTATATGAGTCCAAGAGAAATAAGAGAGATGAATACGTGGAAGTGGAAAACTACCACCAGCTGAACATTTCCATACTTTACTAAGAAGGTTAGTCAGAAGCTTGCACTTGCTTCAATTAAATACAATGGCTCTCTGAAGGGATGGTTTTTAGGCTGACCATCAACCAAAATGGGCTAGCAGAAAGCTGAAATATTCTACTATGTGTGTGGTTCAATGCAGACCATAAACTCTCGAACTTGGCGATAATAATCGCTCAGAGATTCTCTAGAACTTGGCTCAGAGATTCTGTGGAATGGTTGGTATGGGACGGCGCCAAACCAACAAGAGAGATCATGAAAACAAGAAGTGAACAACTGCAACTTGTTGAACATTTCCATCTTGACAATTGTTTTCCAAGTTAGCTAGAAGCTTGGACATGTTTCTACTAATATAAAATGCTCTCGATACCGGTGGTTTTAGGATGACCACAAACTCTGGAGCTCAGTCGAACATATCTCTTCACAAGATTGCTTGTTCCAGCTCGCTTACACTCGCTCGCTTGTTACTGATGGTCTTCATTCCCCCCTGTCAGGAACAATGTGAGGAGAGGAGAGTCTCATAGTGTCACAACTAGACACAAAACACATGAGTTCTCGATGTCATGGTTCTCTTCTGTTTGAGTGTTTATATCACTAAATCTGACCTATGAAACTGGATGTGAATCATTCTTGTTTGATCTCTCACTTACTTGTAGGGGGCCATGGCTGCTTGTTGTTAGATGGAGGCTTCGAAACTTGACACCTGACATCATGTTCCCCCCTGTTAGGTACAAAGTGAGGAGATGAATATGTCTCAACTACAAGATGTGTCAATACTCGTGAATGAACTCTCCGGTATGACTTATAAATCTTCTTGGTTGTTGATGACCATTTCCAATAAGCGATCCACCCATAATGAATATTCTCTCTTGCAAGTTTCTTCAAACTGAAGCATTTTTTTGATGAGTGTGTATGTTTTCCACGATGCTTACAAGAGTGAAGATCAAAACAATGATCTTTCATATGGCCAACTTGATCACAATGTTGGCATGTCGAACTCTGAATTGATGTGGATGAATATGGACTCTCGTTGATGAATCCAGCACTTTGAAACTGGATGGGCTTGGAGAAGTCAGGAATGTGAACTGACACTTCCTTGTCGTATCCAAGACCAGTTATGTGCTTGTTATGGTTGATATCTTCCCAAGGTCTTATGATGGGCTTGGAAGGAGCAAGTAGAACCTCTGTATGCATGTCTTCATCTTCATTTTCTTTCACTTATGATGGCGTGCTACTGCTTTTCTCATGTGCTTCTGAAGTGGCATAATTCTGTGTAGGATGTTGAATAGAGTCATGAAGGGGATTCTTCTGAACATGAATAGGTTCAAAATGTCTTTATTCTTGTTGAACCTGCTTCAACTCAAGCATTAGGAAATCAAGAGTGTCTTGTGAATCTTTTACACAATATCTTATGTGAGTGAGAGTGCTCTTCTTGATCATGGTAGTGTTGTCGACAGAGGAAAATAATAGAGTGTTCAATAAATCTACAAGGCCATTGGATCTTTCCATTGATAAACTATGGCTAGTTGAACTTTAACAAGGGCTTCTTGCAATTCCACCCTTTTACAACAAGATTCAAACTCAAGAGATAGACTCAACAACTTAAGGGGTGTCGGGTTCAACCAAAAGTGCACCCAAGTACAATGCAACTCAAGAATTTGCAGGTGAACTTACAAAAACACAATAAAGAATGTTGAATATAAATGTCGACTTGGTCTTCAAAATAATTATTTACCTAAGTTCTTGATGATCTGCTTTTTTGGTTTCTTCTTCTGGAACAGTTGATGCAACACGTTGCAATCTGATTTATTTAATGTACCTATGCTAAGGTGGAAATGTCACCATTGCCAATCTACACTTTCTACAACATTGAAGCAAGTTCTATGGCATGTAGATGGTGATGAAAACTCATAATATGCAACTCAATAGAACAATTTCTTTAGTTGCATCTACTAAAAATTATATTGTCATTGCAACAAAATTGAAGAATAACAAATGTTTTGTGTTGTGCACTCTAGACAAAAATATTTAAATCCTTATTCGCTTCAGACTCTTCTTCTCACTCAGGCTTCTTTTCCTCTTCTTTTGGAGCACGCACAACTACAAGAAAACTAACAAAAATTGCAATCTGCTTTCCACTAGATGCTAACAATTCACTGTAACAAAATGTTAATTTATCTTGAATAGGATAGTTCAATCACCAAGTTCTTTTCCTTTACAGGTGCTATTATGAATTTTTCTCTCCATAGGGAAAAGAGATCGATTTTCTTGATCTTGTTCATCACAGATTTTATATTCTGGACCACACTATATTATCTTGACATACATATTTTTTTTAATTGTACAGTTCCACTTCAATTAAAAGCAATGTCCTCCTTTACCTTTTAGAGCCCAACAAGATAAATAAGAGAATGATATACCACTTATAGGTTCAGGCTCCCTTGATATACAGCTCAACGGTAGCTCACTGATAGCAGGTCTGCAGCTCACAAGTATCCTTCATGCAACTCGCATGTCTCCTTCATGTGCAAACCTCAATTTCCACTCCAACGTGGACCTTCTTTCTGTGCATATCCTCCGATCGCAACTCTTCAGAATTCGAGGATGGAGGATGGATCACTTCACCAGTTCGCACTCACTCTATGGAGCTTCACGATGGAATCAATGTCACAACACCTCACTTATTATATTCACGGTCGTCAACAGGTCGTAGGTGAATACCACATCCATCAACACCGAGGAAAATAGTAAGCAAATATGGGTGTGGAAAATACAGCAGAGACAAGAGGAAACTCTGTTCTTCCTACAACACGAGCGCAGCAAACTCCAACCATGGAAACAAGAGGAAGTGCACACGCAGAGTTGATGGTCATGCAAAGGTGAAGGTCACAAATTCACACTTCAATGCATCTCCAGAAAAGACTCCTCACAATGCAGTCTCCTTATGCAGAATACCACAACTCTCAGTGGAGAGATAGTTCAACGTAGTTCTAGTATTCAAATAAATTGAGACACAATTCCAATTGCACTAGGTCATTTTCTGCTCTCATGCTAAATAAGGAGAGACGCACAGATATTTATGGTTTCCTTGGAGATTATGTTTTCCATGAAATGCACACTAGTTTACCAAAGCAACAGTGCAGACCAAATACCAAACCAATGACTGAAACACAAACTTGCATGACAATTCTGAATTCATGTTGAGCTGAAACAAATGGCTCTCCAACGCATAGTCAAACAACTGAGTGATCATCGAACTCTCCTCCAGGATGTAGTGATAATTTCCTTCTTGTCAGGGAAATCTACTTTTATTTCTACAGCTAACTCAACCCCAATTGGTCGTCCTCCATCAATGATCAAAATTGTCTCTGTCGTCTTTATCTTCTCAGGCTCTACTTCAAACTGTTTAAGCCTTTCTTGTCTTGTGGAAGACCCTTCAAATTTTCTCCCAATTCCAATCTACCATATAATCATAATGAATGATTTCTCCCAAGGAAGTGACAACATGTGTGTGTATCACTTACTACACTGCTGGTGACCACCCTATCATTTACCATATAATCACTATGATTAAATATAGGCATCTCTGCAAAAATTGGCTCCACCATGCATCTCAACATGGCCCATGGTATTTCAAAAGAATCCTTAGGAACGATAAGTGTGATGGCTTCATCCAATTGGATAGATCTAATGACATGATATATCGAAATTTGAACACTGTTGTAAACTGATCAAAAAACATCTAGATCATCAACTCTTCAACTCTTTTGAAGGTAAAGATGCAACTATAAACATGCAGATGGAGAATACTGTTAAATTTTCAGAATTTACTTCAATATGCTCTAGGATCTTAACTGAGAGAACAACATGTACAGCAAATCTACAGCATATCAATCATGGACACAATAATGCAAGCACACAAGAGACACAGAGTTTACTTGGGGAAAACCATAAAGGTGAAAAACCCCAATAACTTCCTCAGAGATAGATAGAGCAATGATACAACCAGAATACAAGAGATAGTCTTCTCCTAGCAGCAGAGCCTCCTCCTCCACAAGTGCGCCACTCTCCCAAGTGTGAGTGAGAGAATAGAATGTGTAAAATGAGAGAGACACACTCTCTATTTATACACTAACTTGACTTGACCTTTACTCAACTAGGTCGGCCTCAACTTAACCACTTAACATAATGCTGACTGGGCCGACCCCCACTAGGGTGGTCTAATAACCCTTTGAACCACATGGACGACCCCTAATAGGGTGTTCTAATAACCCTTTGACCCACATGACTTATACAGGGATGACCCCAACAAGGTGGTCTAATAACCCATCAAGTATAAGTTACGACACTTACAATATAAATGACGACACTTCTGTATAGAGGAATAATAACATCTCTATAGAAATACAACCACTTCCATATAGATGAATAATAACATCTCTATAGGAATACAATATACATATATGTGAAATACATTCTGAAGTTACATATACATCAACACTCCCTCTTAACTAGGAAGGTATTTCTCGACATAGTTCTTCTAGCACAAGTCATCTTCTCTGGATCATCGTCACTGGATAATCGTCATCGAGTCATCATCATTGTCACTACTGCTGATATCTCAATCAATCTCTGAATCTACTCGTCATAGGAAGTTCTATAGAGTCAGTCCTTTTTCATACTGGATGTAAGCCCACCACCTGCAGGTCTTCGTCATCACTGGCCATAATGTGGAATCCTCAGGACTTATTATGTGCGTCACAAAACCTAGCTGCAGCATCCCAGGCTATTACGAGCACACAACTCTACCTGTCGGATCTCCCAGGAGCACATTACATGTGACCCATCACAAAACCTGGCTGAAGCATCCCAGGCTGTTACGAGCACACATCTCTACCTGTCGGATCTCCCAGGATCACATTACATGTGATCTCACCACAAAACCTGAATGAAGCATCCTAGGCTATTACGAGCACACAGCTCTACCTGTCGGATCTCCCAGGAGTACATTACATGTGGTCCACCACAAAACCTGGCTGAAGCATCTGAGGCCTTTTTCATCCTGTCCAGATCTCCCAGGAGCAAATTACATGTGGTCATGGCAAAACCTGGTTGAAGCATCTGAGGCCTTTTTCATCCTATCCAGATCTCCCAGGAGAAAATTACATGCCATAGGACAAAACCTCGCAAGAGCATCTCAGGATGTTACGGGTACACAACTCCGACCTGAAGATCTCCCAGGGCACAAATTATATGTCCTCCCAGAGCAATGTCTCGAAAGAGCATCCCAGGCTGTTATGGGTACACAACTCCGACCTATAGGATCTCCTAAACATGCTCATCTACACAACCTGATCCACGGCCACAAAGTATCATCCTGATACTCACCATACATCATCCTGATGTACACATGATCATCCTAATCATCATCACTGCATCGTCCTGATGCATGTCATCTAGAGAAGCTCGTCATCCACGATCATCCTGATCATACAATGCATCCACCTGATGCATACCAAGTATCTACCTGATACATATCATCATACATGATCTACCTGATCATACAATGTATCCACCTGATACATACACAAATACATGATCCACACAATGTATCCACCTGATACATATCAACATACATGATCTTAGTATCCACCTGATACATATATAGATACATGGTCCAAGCATCCAACATGATGCATATACAAAATACATACAAATGATCCAACTGATCATAACAAGCATCCAACATGACGCATATACATATACAGAGTAGTAACTAGAGCATCGTCCTAATGCTCATCATCCATGATCCTCCTGATCATCATATCATCGTCCTCTTCAGATCATCTCATCGTCCATGAAGCACAGCCTAGATGCACATCATCCAGCACTTACACCACCGACATGGAAGAACACATCTACCACCATTCAGGGAAGGCTCCAACCCTTACTTTTTCACCATGGGAGAACACATCTACCACCATGTGAAAAATGTCTCAACAATTACATCACAACCAAGGGAGAACATATCAACCATGTTAGAAAAGTTCATGTGCATCTGCATCTTCCGGACTCATCACTTCCCTTTGGAAGGAACCTTGATCTGAAGTGCACCAAGCCTCTCTATGAAGTACTCAAACTGCACTCTGTCCAACGGCTTGGTCAATACATCTGCAACCTTCTCATCCATCTAAACATACTCTGCTTTGGCTGTACTTAGTGCTATGCAGGACTGCTTCCTGCTAAACCAAGATATCACACCTGATCCCATACTGAAGCAGCACCCAGAAGTGCTCTTCCTATCTGTAGCACTGCATGCCCAATATGAATCAACATAACCTTGCAGGTTAAACTTTTGATTCGCATCGTACTTGAGCCCATAATCAACCGGATCAGATGGAGCATCACACAGAAGCTTCAGGTTCGATTCCATAGGTGTGGCCATAGCCTTGTATTCCATCATCCCGAACCTCTTCAGGATCTCTACTGCATACTTCCCTTATCCAAGGAAGATTCCATCTGCACTCTGCCACACCTTCATGCCAAAAACAAATAGTGCATCATCCCCAAGTTCTGCACACATATATGACTACACCATTCAAGAAAGCTGTCTTGAAATCCATCTGGTGTATCTTCTATTTCATCACTTTTATATTTCTCTATGCTACCATCTGCAGCATGCTTGATCTGATAGTTCCATTTGGAAGTCACAACAGACTTCCCTTCAGCTCTTGGGACGGCATCCCAAACATCGTTCTTCATGATCGACAGATCATGGAATTCTTCCCATATCCTAGGAACTTCAATATATTCAATAGATAATTTTGTTGCTTGAACAAATGTTGTAGTCCTTCTTTTGTAGGTGAAGGTATATGGTCTTTCCTACAAAACAATTTAAATTGCATGATTAGAAACATCTCATAATTTTCAAACAAATTCTTACACATAAAGAAATGTCATACAGTCATGCAATGATCTTAGCCAATGCTTCAATAAAACATTCATCCATGTTCCACAACTTTCTAGATGCCTTCCAGTCTCTACCAGAACATTGTTAAGATTTTGCACTACTCCTAACATGTCAGCAAAGAGGTTTCATTCTAGATAAGTAGCACTGGAATGTTGTACAGTGCCATAGGCCACTTACCCATCACATGCATATTAGTAGTATACTATTCATTAATGCAATCATTCTAATATTCACAATACATATCCTAAGTCTAGGAACATGAGCATATACATCATTGAACAATTTTATTTAAACAAACAAATATGCAAGAAATGATAATAAAAATACTTATCTTTGTTTGATTGTTGGGTTGACTCCCTCTCAGTCTTTGCTTCTTTTTCTGCAACTCCATTCTGATGTGGATTGTGAGAAGTGGTCAACTCCCTCTGAATATCTGCATCCTTGCAGAAACTACTGGAGTGTGCTCCCTCTTGATCTTTGCTTCTTGGATTACCTATTCTTGAACTTATATTCATTCTCTATCCCTATGCATGCTTGTTAGTATCATCATTGTGTTGTCCTTGAGGACTCATACATAATCACACATTTATTAGTATAATCTCAATACTATCAAAACACAATAATCTTAAGCATGTATAGTCATGATCATTTCAAACATAAATAATAAGCACTAGTATTCAAGGTTTCGGGGAAGTCTTCTTTTACTCATGCATATTTTTATTTGATCATAGAACTCTTCTGGTTAGTTAAATCATCAATCAAGATAAGAGATATAATATGCATAAAACCCGTGATTACTCAAACCTATACCTTCATGATTCTTCTGGTTAGTCATATCATCAATTATGGTAAGAAACATAATATGCATACAACCATGACTATTCAAATATATGACTTCATGACTAATCATTATCAACAATGAAACAATATAAGATCCTAACACAAGGTAGGATTCTAGCTTGATATAGGAAAAACATACCTGGATTAGCATGCTAGCTAGTTATGTCTAACATACCCGCATAATGTCTACTGGTTCTCTTCAGTGACTTGTGCTAGTAACATGCATGTCTCATAAGCTAACCATTGTAGAACCAAGTTATACATACCTCGTAAGTAGATCTTCTATGTGATCCATGACAATGGATGAATCTTTGTCTTCATGTCACCATGATCATATGTTCTTGAAGTAGAACATGATTTGTCTTTCTTGGTGTACCTTTTATTGTAGAAAACAACATAAACCTCATACAACATCACAATGCATTAGTACATTCATAACTGTGAAAACCTTAATCAATGAACATCTTCTATTAAGGTGATACGACAAGTCTAGTAATTAATCAAGATTGTACTGTAATGATAAACATATGATAAACTTAACCATGAAACATACCTGTAAGCCATACCTGTCAAGATTGCTTGTAATCTTCTTATGCAAGGCCTTAGCCTCATCTCCCTCTGAGACGAGAATTTCTTCACTTATGCAGGTGACCAATCCATCCTCTTCTAGGATTAACCCAATTCACTTGATTTGCAGGAACTGGATCTCGAACTAGGGTTTGATGAAGCCCACTCTTTTTCCCAATCAAAATATTTGATCCAAAGCTCTAAGCTTCTATTTTTATGAGGAGCTTCCAGCCGTGGTCACAGATTTAAAAAATTCCCATTTTTGCAGAAGCCCTAATTTTCCACTTTTCTGGTCAAAGTCCCGAACTAGGGTTTGATCAAACCCAGCCTTTTGCCCAACCAAAAATGCTGATCTTGGTCTCTAAATTTATATTTTGATGAGTATCATTCAGCCATGGTCTCCAATTACAAAAATTCCAACTTTCTCCAAAGCCCTAAATTCCGGAAGCCATGAATGAAGGTGCTCAAAAATAATTCTAATTTGAAAGAAATATGTACCTGATTGTTTCTGGTGTAACTCCGAACTTTTCGATCTGCAGGGTCTAAAAATTTTTCCTGAGATAGCCCGACCTATTATATTTCCATCCCAACAGGTCTAACCTCAATTGGATTCTCTGAGAGAGAGTTATGCCAAGTGTCACAACGTGACCTGTTTATGGGATAATACAGGAGAGCGAACTTGTACGGCGTGCCACGTGTCACTGGTTCAACTTCGGCATCTGAAATTTTTTTTTGAGATAGCCTGACCTGTTATATTTCCATCCCAACAGGTCCAACCTCAATTGGATTCTCTGAGAGAGATTTATGCCAAGTATCGCAACATGAGTTGTTTATGGGATAATACAAGAGAGCGAACTTGTACGGTGTGCCACATGTCACTGGTTCAACTTCGGCCTTTGAAAACGTTTCTTGAGATAGTACAGTCTATGTAATACCTGTCACATTTTACGAAATTTCATTTGAATCTTCCTAGCCCAAGTTATGACCTTTTTCCCAAGGTCACCTGATTTTGACTCAGATCTGGAAGAGGCAGAAATCCTATATTGTATAGATCATAAATCACAACGTACAATGAATTAGAGGTTTTCCTTTGGACACAAGGTACATGGGGATCTAATCTTCGACCTGTAAACGTTTCAGATCCGAAAACTTTTCCAAAACGGATATATAGCTAAAGTGCTACGATGATTGGTTTTTGCTATATCAAGCCCTAGCATCATAAGTGCAACAAGTGTCATACATGCCATATGATGCCTTCTTTCAGGCTAGCTCTGATACCATGTTAAATTTTCAGAATTTACTTCAGTCTGATCTAGGATCTTAACTGAGAGAACAACATGTACAGCAAATCTACAGCATATCAATCATGGACACAATAATGCAAGCACACAAGAGACACAGAGTTTACTTGGGGAAAACCATAAAGGTGAAAAACCCCAATAATGTTGATGTATATGTAACTTCAGAATGTATTTCATCTGTGTATTATATATATATTTATTGTACCCTTATAAGAGATGTGTTATTCCTCTATAAGGAAGTGTCGTCATGTGGATTGACAAGTGTCGCAAGTGTGTGTACTTGTCGATGGGTTATTAGACCACCATGTGGGGTCGGCCCTGAATTATATATAATATAATGTGGATGTATCTAGATAGACAAGTCAGCCCCATTAGGTCACTGGGAAAAAAGGTGAGTATAAATAGAGATAGGGGATCTCTATTTTACTCACTCGAAAAAGTAGCTCACTCTCACTCTCAAAAGTGGTGCACTAGTGAGGAAGAGGAGGATCATCTGCTAGGAGACTATCTCAATGTTATTTGGTTGTATTTTGGTTGAGCCATTGCTCTCTCTATCTCTGAGGAAGTTGTGGGGTTTTTCACCTTAGGGTTTTCCCCACGGAAACTCTGTGTCTCTTGTCTCTTATGCTTTTGATTCTTGTGATGCTTGTCATATTGTGATTGTCATGCATTGATATACTGTATATGTTATTCTCTCAGCAAAGATCCTAGAGTATAATGAATTAATGCTCAAAATTTAACATGGTATTAGAGCTAACTTGAGAAGAAGACATTTTGCAGTGACGGAAGCTTTAGTTCCTTGTGTATTGGGTTTCTCTCCACATATTTTTGAAAATCAGTATAGTAGATTGACTCTACTCGTCAAGGCGCATCTATCTGTCCAATCAGAACTCAATTCCGAGCATTTTCAGATTTGGCCCTAAAAATTAGGGTTTCCACAAAAATAGAAATTTCTGAAAATTAATCTAAAGGCACAGCTGGAAGCACCTTGCAAAAATCGAAGTTTAGAGCTTTGGATCGAGATTTTTGGCTGGGTAGATCTCCGGGAAACTCAAACCCTAATTCAGGGCTCTCCCTAGTGAACCTGGGAGGACAAAAAGGCAATTCTGAAGGGCAAGACTATGCTGATTTCAAATTCTAAATACACCAGGCTGATCAACTCTCCAAAGCGCATCTTTCTATCGTTTCAGAAATTTGAAATTCACATTTTGAATTTTTAGGGTTTCTCTGACAAACCCTAATCCGGGACCAGATCCAGTTTTCAGCATTTCAAGTGGTAAGACCTAAATCTTTTTCTATTTCCATTTGAAGTACTCTTTAAGATGTCTCTCCACACCAAGCTTGAGGATAAGCTTGAAGGGGCTGATAACTTCCGAGCCTGGAAGTATAGGATTGGGTTAATCCTAGAAGAAAATGAGTTGGACTCATATGTGAAAGGAGACATCCCTATCCCAGAGGATGAAGAGGCCAAGGCATTGCATAAGAAGAACTTGGTCAAGGCAAAGAGAATCATTGCTGATTCCATCAAAGACCATCTCATACACCATGTGTCTTCTCTTAAGACACCTAAGGAGATGTTTGAATCTTTGACCAAGCTATTTGAAGGGAATAACATAAATCGGAAGATGACCCTACGGAACCAATTGAAAGGAGTAAAGTTTCAGAATGGAGAAACCATTCATTCTTATTTCTCAAGAGTCTCCCAGATCAAGGAAAAACTAGAAGCAGTGGATGAAATGGTGGAGAATGGTGAAGTGGTGATAACCACTCTAAATGGCCTACCCAGGTCATGGGATTCCTTCATTCAAGGAATTTGTGCAAGGAAGAAGTTGATCTCATTCCACAGATTGTGGGAAGAATGCTCTCAAGAAGAAGCTAGACTTATAGCTCGTGAGGAAAAGATGGGAGGTGAAGATCAAGCTCTTGCATCCCACACCAAAAGAAGCAAAACCAAGAAGGAGCACCCTCACCACAATAGATCCTATCAAAAGAGTAAGAAGGACCTAAGGTGCTTCACATGCAATGAGAAGGGTCACTTTGCTTCAGATTGTCCCAAGAACAAAAGGGATAATAACTCTAGTAAGAAGAAGAAGGGCAGCAAAAGAAGGTTTCATGCTCATGCTACCGAAGATGATGAACCCCCAAAGAAGAAGGCTAGGGCAGAAAGTGATAGTGATGATGACTCATCAAGTGAAGAAGAATATGTTCTGATCTCTGCTCTTACAGGTACTATCTCTCATGGTTGTAATGATTGGTTAATTGACAGTGGGGCTTCCAAACACATGACTAGGTTTAAGGAATCTTTTGTAAACCTATCTGAACATGAATCACCCCATAAGGTGAAACTTGGGAATGATTATCAATACCCAATCAAAGAAAGTGGTGAAGCCTCCTACAACCTAGATTCTGAAAAATCTTTGAAGATGAAAGAAGTCCTTTATGTACCTGGGCTCAAGAAGAACTTACTCTCCATCTCTGCATTGGATGCAAAAGGTATGAGGGTTGCATTTGTGGATGGCCAAGTCCTAATGTGGCCAAAGGGAAAGAACATAGATGATGCAGTAGTGATTGGAGAGCAAGAGGGAGGATTGTATAAATTGAAGGGTCAACCTGAACATGCCATGGTGCATGAATCCATGGATCCAAGTGAACTTTGGCATAGAAGATTTGCTCATATGCACTATAGAGCACTTCCAATTGCAAGCAAGGCAGTAGAGGGTCTTCCTGAAATCAAGACCAAACATGAAGGTGTTTGTAAAGGATGTGCAAAAGGTAAGAACATCAAGAAGGCCTTCCCAAGCAGTGAAAGCAAGGCAAAAGACATCCTAGAAATCATCCACTCAGATGTATGTGGTCCTATGTCATCCAGTTCCCTGAGTGGGTATGTTTACTATGTCTCATTTATTGATGACTTCTCCAGGAAGACTTGGTATACTTCTTGAAGAGCAAAGATGAGGTGTTTGATAAATTCAAGGAATTCAAAACCTTGATGGAGAATCAAACTGACAAGAAGATGAAAACATTCAGATCCGACAATGGCGGAGAATTCACCTCAAGTGACTTCAAGAAGCTTTGCAGTGATTCAGGGATTAAGAGGGAGTTGACTGCTCCTTATAATCCACAACAAAATGGAGTTGCAGAAAGGAAGAACAGAACAATCATGGAAGCAACAAGGGCAATGCTGCATGACCAGGATCTACCTATGCATCTATGGGCAGAAGCAGTTAGAACAGCTGTACATGTGCAGAATAGAACTCCCCACAAGATATTGGACAACAAGACACCAGAAGAGGTATTTTCTGGGTTCAAGAAGATTGATGTCAGCAAGGATGAATATAAGTTCAAGGACAAGTAATCCAGGAAGCAAAGATCAAGAGGGAGCACACTCCAGTAGCTCCTGCAAGGATGCAGATTTTCAGAGGGAGTTGACCATCTTCCTACATTCCACAACAGAAAGGTGTAGAAGAAACTACTTCAGCAGCTCCTGCCAAGAAGCAAAGACTCAGAGGGAGTCCACCCAACAAACAAACAAAGATAAGTATTTCAATTTATCATTTCTTGCCTATTTTGTTTGTTTAAATAATATTATGCTTATGTTCCTAGACTTAGGAGATGTATTGTGCATATTTGAATGATTGTATTAATGAATAGTATACTACTAATATGCATGTGATGGGTAAGTGGCCTATGGCACTGTACAACATTCCAGTGCTACTTATCTAGAATGAAACCTCTTTGCTGACATGTTGGGAGTAGTGTAAACTCTTAACAATGTTCTGGTAGAGACCGGAAGGCATCTAGAAAGTTGTGGAAGATGGATAAATGTTGTATTGAAGCATTGGCTAAGATAACTACATGACTGCATGACATATTTCTTTATGTGTAAAGAATTTGTTCTGAAAATTATGAGATGTTTCTAATCATGCAATTTAACTTGTTTTGTAGGAAAGACCGTATATCTTCACCTACAAAAGGACTACAACATTTGTTCCAGCAACAAAGATATCTATTGAAGATATTGAAGATATTGAAGTTCCAGGATCTGGGATGAAGAAATGGAATGCCATGATCCGTTGATCATGAAGATGATGTTTGGGATGCAGTCCCAAGACCTGACAGGGAGTCACATGTGTGCAGATTGAAGAAAGCCTTGTATGGCTTGAAACAAGCTCCCAGAACATGGTATGATAGGATGGACAGTTTCTTATCTAGTTTGGGCTTTACCAAGAGTAAAGTGGATTCTAACCTTTACTACAAGGTTGAGGAAGGGAATCCTGTGATTCTACTCATGTATGTGGATGACTTATTTGTAACAGGAGATGACAGACTGATTGCAGATACTAAGAGGAAGCTTGCTGTTGAATTCGATATGAAAGATTTGGGAATGATGCACTATTTCCTAGGCATGGAGGTGTGGCAGAGTGCAAGTGGAATCTTCCTTGGTCAAGGGAAGTACACAGTAGATATCCTGAAGAGATTTGGGATGATGGATTGCAAGGCCATGGCCACACCTATGGCATCGAATCTGAAGCTTCTATGTGATGCTTCATCTGAGCCAGTTGATGTCTCTATGTATCGTCAGATGATTGGGTCCTTGATGTACCTGAAGAACGCGAGACCAGACATTTGCTTTGCTGTGAACACATTGAGCCAGTTCCTGACGGATCCGAGGAGTGTTCACCTGGTTGCTGTAAAGCATGTTCTGAGGTACCTGAAGGGTACAGTGGATTATGGGCTCAAGTATGAAGCGAATCAAAAGTTTAACCTGCAGGGTTATGTTGATTCAGATTGGGCTGGCATTGTTGCAGATAGGAAGAGCACATCTGGGTGCTGCTTCAGTATGGGATCAGGTGTGATCTCTTGGTTTAGCAGGAATCAGTCCTGCGTGGCACTGAGTACAGCTGAGGCAGAGTATGTTGCAGCCTGTTCAGGTAGTTGTGAGGCAGTATGGCTACAGAAGCTACTATCTAAGTTATTTGATCTCCCGTTGGATGCTACTGATATCTTCTGTGATAACCAGAGTTGTGTGAAGCTCTCCGAGAATCTGGTGTTTCATGATAGGTCGAAACACATAAAGATCAAATATCACTATTTCAGGGATATGGTGCAGAGAGGAGCTGTGAAGCTCCTGTATGTTGCGATAGACGAGCAGATTGCAGATGTGCTAACGAAGCCACTAGCCAGGGTGAAGTTTGAGTACTTCAGAGAGAGGCTTGGCGTTCTTCAGATCGAGGACACTTCGAGGAAGAAGTGATGGACACATTTGCTGAAGCCATTCCAAGCATGTTGGAAGGGGGATCCTTCACATGGCTGTGGATGTAAGCGCTGGATATTGATGAGCATCAGGATGATGTTCTGGTGTCTGCTTTGTATGATCAGTTGGATCATTTATATGTATTTGTATGTACGCATCATGTTGGATGCTGGATATGATCAGTTGGATCATTTTTATGTATGTATGTATGCATCATGTTTGCTAGATATGATCAGTTGGATCATTTATATGTATGTACGCATCAATTTGGATGCTGGATATGATCGGTTGGATCATGTGTATGTATTTTTTTATATGCATCATGTTGGATGCTTGGACCATGTATCTATATATGTATCAGGTGGATACATTGTATGATCAGGTGGATCATGTATGATAATATGTATCATGTATTTGTATTTGTATCAGGTGGATACATTGTATGATCAGGTGGATCATGTATGATGATATGTATCAGGTAGATACTTGGTATGCATCAGGTAGATGCATTATATGATCAGGATGATCATGGATGACGAGCTTCAGGATGTTGCTCTAGATGACATGCAGCAGGATGTTGCAGTGATGATGATCAGGATGATCATGGATGACGAGCTTTAGGATGTCGCTCCAGATGATATGCAGCAGGATGTTGCAGTGATGATGATCAGGATGATCATGAGTACATCAGGATGATGTATGGTGAGTATCAGGTTGATACTCTATGGCCGTGGATCAAGTTGTGCAGATGAGCATGTAATTCGGTGCCCTGGGATATTTGCAGATAGTCTTTCGAGGTTTTTCCTATGGCATGTAATTCGGTTCCCTGGGGTATCTGAAAAATGCTCTTTCGAGGTTTTGCTCTGGGAGGACATGTAATTCGGTGCCCTGGGAGATCTGCAGATAGTCTTTCGAGGTTTTGCCTATGGCATGTAATTCGGTTCCCTGGGATATCTGGCAGATGCTCTTTCGAGGTTTTGTCCTACGGCATGTAATTCGGTTCCCTGGGAGATCCGATAGGTTGGGCTGTGTGCCCGTAATAAGTCCTGGGATTCTCTTGCGAGGTTTTGCCATAACCACATGTAATTCGATGCCCTGGGAGATCCTATAGGTAGAGCTGCATGCTCGTAATAGCCTGGGATGCTCTTGCGAGGTTTTGTGGTAGGGGTCACATGTAATAAGTCCTGGAGATCTGGACAGGATGAAAAAGGCCTCAGATGCTCTTTAGAGTTCTTGCTAGTCAAGAGACTCTTTTAAGGTTTTGTGACGCACGTAATCAATCCTGAGGATTCCACAGTATGGCCAGTGATGATGAAGACCTACAGGTGGTGGGCCTACATCCAATATGAAAAAGGACTGGCTCTGTAGAACTTCCTCTGACGAGTAGAGTCAGAGATTGGTTGAGATAGCAGCAGCAGTGACGATGATGATGACGATGATCCCCAGAAGAAGACTTGTCTAGCAGATATGTGTCGAGAAATACCTTCCTAGTTAAGAGGGAGTGTTGATGTATATGTAACTTCGGAATGTATTTCATCTGTGTATTATATATATATTTATTGTACCCTTATAAGAGATGTGTTATTCCTCTATAAGGAAGTGTCGTCATGTGGATTGACAAGTGTCGCAAGTGTGTGTACCTGTCGATGGGTTATTAGACCACCATGTGGGGTCGGCCCTGAATTATATATAATATAATGTGGATGTATCTAGATAGACAAGTCGGCCCCATTAGGTCACTGGGAAAAAAGGTGAGTATAAATAGAGATAGGAGATCTCTATTTTACTCACTCAGAAAAGTAACTCACTCTCACTCTCAAAAGTGGCGCACTAGTGAGGAAGAGGAGGATCATCTGCTAGGAGACTATCTCAGTGTTATTTGGTTGTATTTTGGTTGAGCCATTGCTCTCTCTATCTCTGAGGAAGTTGTGGGGTTTTTCACCTTAGGGTTCCCCCCACGGAAACTCTGTGTCTCTTGTCTCTTATGCTTTTGATTCTTGTGATGCTTGTCATATTGTAATTGTCATGCATTGATAAACTGTATATGTTATTCTCTCAGCAAAGATCCTAGAGTATAATGAATTAATGCTCAAAATTTAACAAATAACTTCCTCAGAGATAGATAGAGCAATGATACAACCAGAATACAAGAGATAGTCTTCTCCTAGCAGCAGAGCCTCCTCCTCCACAAGTGCGCCACTCTCCCAAGTGTGAGTGAGAGAATAGAATGTGTAAAATGAGAGAGACACAGTCTCTATTGATACACTAACTTGACTTGACCTTTACTCAACTAGGTTGGCCTCAACTTAACCACTTAACATTATGTTGACTGGGCCGACCCCCACTAGGGTGTTCTAATAACCCTTTGACCCACAGGGCCGACCCCCAATAGGGTGGTCTAATAACCCTTTGACCCACATGACTTATACAGGGCCGACCCGAACAAGGTGGTCTAATAACCCATCAAGTATAAGTTACGACACTTACAATATAAATGACGACACTTCCGTATAGAGGAATAATAACATCTCTATAGGAATACAAACACTTCCATATAGAGGAATAATAACATCTCTATAAGAATACAATATACATATATGTGAAATACATTCTGAAGTTACATATACATCAACAAATACCAGTTTTCAAGCTCAACGCAAAGCAAAAGTGTTCAACGCCTTTACTAGTTCCATGTCGCAACAAAAGTCTTTAGTTTTTGTTCTTCCAGAAGGTTCTTCCACACAACCGTGTTGCAATATATTGAAATAGTTTTCAACTTCAGGATTCACCCACCAAATAACGAGGAGCCAGGGTCTCTCCTTATATTTATACTGGTTACCACTCACCCAACGCCTAGTTTTGACAGTGTGCAGCAGTAGGGAGAAAAATCACGTGTAAGTCACATGAGATGCTTCAAGCAGCACCAAGATACACCTCAATGATGGCCATTCTTTACACCTTGCATCCAAGCATCTAGTCCTCGATGCTAGGATTTCCTCTTTATTCTAGTC
Source organism: Larix kaempferi (assembly GCA_027924585.1). Lineage (NCBI taxonomy): Eukaryota > Viridiplantae > Streptophyta > Pinopsida > Pinales > Pinaceae > Larix > Larix kaempferi. The sequence continues at coordinate 5,404,923 of BSBM01001041.1, read as the reverse complement.
AATTCTGGAAGCTACAACAAAACGGTGCTAAAACTTCAAGTTCTACAGTTCTTTGAATGGAGGGAGCTCCGTGCAATGTTAGTAGAACGCAAGGGGGATGATTAATGCAGAATCCGTTGAGGAAATGCTCATGATGAATACCATTTGAAGGTGAACTAAATGCTCATGAAGAACCCTACTCTGCACACAATCGTAAAAGAGAAATATTGGGCACACAGGTTCCAAACAGGAGGTACGGAACAGAGTATTGGCAAGTAGTGGTAGAATCTCCACATGAAATAAAAAATGCATGGAAAGAAGGTGAATGTTTCACAGCAAAATCACCCACGTAGTTTTGTCGAAGGAAACGCATGGGAAGATAGTAAATCAAATGTTAGTGCTAGACTGGGAATGCCAAAGAATATTGAAGGCAGAAAACACACTAAGCAGAACTAGCAAGGTGGTAGGAAGGCAGGAACGACAATAATGATAGCACGGGACAAATAATTTAGAATAGGCTCTGATGCCACTGTTAGCTTTCCCTCCTGGGAAAATAGAGAGATTGGCTAACACACAGCCAAATACAGGAAGATGCACAAAGAGAATAAGCGTGAAAGCTCAATGTATTTCTCATTAACCAACTATACATATAAATACAATGAGAAATGTCCCTTGGGTTTCATATTCCCAAGTGGACTCTTGGACTACCGAGTGACTCTTGGCCTACCTGAGGATTAGACTCCAACAATATTATTACATTGTTTTTAAATATAAAAATTAAATATCATAAATCAAGTTTAAAACAATGATACCATACCAATATAATTGCAAACAAGGCTTGTGAGTAGCAAAGTCTCTGCCTTTAAAAAAATTGAAATGAAAATTTGGAAGAAAATTGGAAGCTCCTATAAAAAGTGATGTATTTTTTGAATCGTCTTAGATTAGCCACCTCTGCATGAAATTTGTTGAGCATTATCTTCTAATTTTGATACAAATGTTTGAAAAAATAAAACCATAAAAACATTGTCAACATTGAAAAATTGTGCAACCAAGACCAAGAGATGGAAAACATGTAAGCGTTTAACCCCATTTCATGCATCACCCAATTTCATGCATCAAAACAACATCCTCCTAGCAAGTAATACCATCAATGAATTCCGATTACATGATTCTTGAATCCCCACAAAATTTATAAAATTGTTTCCACGTAAGACTGTGTTTAGCCTTAAAAATATTTGTTGGAAAATGGTCACATGTAAGTTATTGTTTGATTGAAATTGATAGGAACAAGTCTGTCTAGTAAAGAATATCAATTTTATTTGGGTATGAAAAAGGTGGTTTTGTTCTCTAAAATATTGAAAAGTACAGTAATTATATATCTTAATTTATTCTTAAAATATAAAATATATAAATATTATGGAATTTTCGCAAGATGGGGAATCGTGAAGTTTTTTTGGATGAAAAAGGGTGTGGGTGGGTGTGGGTGTCCTAAACCCTTTTTGAAATATCTAATATATATAAAAAATTACTAAATTTTTATTTACCAAGCATCAAATTAAATCATTTGTGCACATTACAATAAGATAATGTCATAAACAAAAAATATATATAGTACATAAATATTAATAATAAGTCAATCATTAATATTCAATAATCTAATATGTAATGAAGAGACACCTTATTGATGAAAGGTCATGTCTCTTTACGAAAGGGCACCCTGCATGGGTATATATATATATATGATCCCACATTTGTAATTTCATCACACTACAAGGAAAAGGCCTTGTATCGGAGGTCATAGTGGAAGTTTTTACTATTAAAAGATTGGCAAAAATTGTCAAAAAAACCTCTGCTACAACCTCTACCAATGGTAGCAAATGTTTTAATGAAGGTTATTATAGATATATTCTATAACTAAAAAACATGGCGGCCATAGGTTTTAGAAGATGTTTTTTTATTGGTGCGCTTTGTTGGAAAATTGTGCACCGATGCGTACATTTATACAATGCACTGGTGTTGAACAATATGAATAATCTGCACTGGTGCACTCAAATAGATAGAGCACCGGAGAGCACCAAATTTTAACTCCACACCAATAATTATGTATAGCTTATATGCATTGGTGCTTACTTACAACCGAACCGCACCGATCCGACATTTGACATCACACACACCGAATTTTTTTAATATTTTTAAAATTTGATGTGCTGTCTATTTATAACAACGCCCCGGTGCATTTCCTAATCATAATCATGGGTACGTATAAACTATTACAATGGGAAAGTGCATTTCAACAATTAAACACCACTGCCCGCACGAGTGTGGCTCATTGGCGGTTCACTTGATATGAAGTCACATGTTGTAAATTGGAGGTCACGAGTTCAAATCACACCTGGCTTTACCCATGTCCCATGCTTACGGGGTGTGTGGGGAACCTAGGGGTATAGTGGTAGTGAGATTGGATCCCTGGACCCCATGTCATGTGAGTACCAACCCAGTCTGCAGTTGCTGATTCCCCTAGCAAAAAAAAAAAAACAATTAAACACCCTGATGCGATATATTAAAAAAAGCACCAATCCATACAGACTCTTTAAATATCTCGGTGCATATTATTAATTAAAACACATCAATGCGATTAACAATAAAAAATGCACTGGTAAATGATACTAAGATGTTGTATTTTTTTAATTTAACTATGCATTTAATTTACATTGGAGTACCGGGGCGTATAAATTATTTAAACGCATCGAAGCATATAATTCAAGTAAATGCACCGATGTGACATAAAGTACCAAAAGCACCGTATATGATTATTTGAACGGTGACTACTGACATTGTAGTGAAATATCTATATTTTTATTTTTATTTTTTTATTTCATTATTCATTAGAAATTGAAATATATTTTTTTATAGTACTATTCATTTCAATTTTAATTATTGTGTTTATGTCGATTAATTTATTATATTCTAATATCTATTGTAATATTTAAACATCCATACATTTAATTACCAATATAATGTACCATTTCACATTAAACATTTGATAATAACGTTGGAGAATGCAATAGAATAAAAAACATTATTTCATTATATATCAATAATAGGGCCTTTGTCGTACAAAATAAGACAACATATATAGAGGCAACAATAATCAACATGTCAACATGCATGTAATTGTAAACACTTATTGGTAACTCGTTGTCTTTCAATTTGAACACTATGTCTAGTACATTATACAAAATGTTTGATTATCACAAACAATTATTTCAAAATTAATATATAGCAACTTGCATTAACATAAAAAAATAAATATGGATCATCATTCTTTTATCAGTGCTCGAGCCACTTGCATCAATTGAGTTATTTGGATGAATGTTTTGTTGATTGGTTTGATTGTTTTCCTCTTCTTCAGCTTCCATATGGAAACATAAAAATAAAGTGTACTAAGTGTATCTACATTGCTAGGAATAATGAAAATTAAAATAGATAATATACATGAATGTAAATTGAAATTCGACCTACCAGAGCAATGATTGCATCTTGAGTGTCACACATTCTTTTAAAACCATGCCTCGCGCCATTATCAACAACTGTTCTGCTGGTTTCACTCCATACTTTGTTTCCTACATGTTTTATACCCTGTAAGAAATCATTCATTTAACATTTATGTGTTTTGTTGTTCTATTACTTATAAAATGAGAGAAGTAAAACAAAATAGATACTTACAAAATCCACAATTAATTTTTTATATGCCAACATATACTCATAACCATTTCTTAACCCAATGTCAATCAGTTCTTTCGATGGCTCCTCTTTGTATGTTAACGCATGTTTCAAGACATCCAAGGATGGTCAATGAAAAGAAAAAGAAATAAATATAAATATCACAACCACTATGAAATCTTAATTTGATATAAGGAAATCACAAATATTCACAAACTTTGCTATCAACCCATTTTTTCCTTGTCGTCCTGTCTGATGTGCTGAATGGGTTCCATTTTGTTTTCTTTTCTGCAACAAAACAATTGAAAATTAATATTTAACATTTAATTAATTACTGAGATGTACATAATCCAAAAAATCAATGATTTCATACATTTGAAGCACGTTTTTGTTGAGATGGATCCTCTTGCAGTGCAATTATGTCCATTTCCTTGACCATCTCCTTATACATTTAGCATATCACCTCGTTCATCCTTTGGGATTTTCATAATCTTCTTGGAAATGTAAAATGACATTAAACTATGTTTTTGTTGATTTAAAAAATAAATATAGCCGAATTAAAATTATTAAAGGAAAGGATGCTTTATAGTTGTAGTTATAAATACATATTCTACATAAACATGTTTAGGAATATTACTTTTTGAATGATTCTTTTTTATTGTTGTATGTTTTTTCTATTGCAAGTCTAACCAGTCTCATTGACCATTTCTCTAGAAACGCCTCTTGTAGTTTACATATGACTTGATTCTTTGAATCATTTGTTTGATTTATGTATTTTAATTGAAAAGTAAGTCTATAGGTTCTTTCCACTATATCCCTCATAGTATTATAAAATTATTTCCCCTTTCTATTAACTTTTGGCACCACTCTAGATGAGCTAAGGACCAATTCATCATCATTTGCATCTTCCATAAAAATATTCTTATGATGACATTCACTTCTATTGATGTCAGTCCCTACATAACATTCAACTTATGTCAATTAAATTATTTGAAACATATTAGTGAATATTATTAAGTATGGTATTACTCAAATTTGAAGAAATAATTCATACTGACTTATTTTTTATTCACCTAATTCATCCCTCTCCAACTTTTCCATCAATGTTTTATGCTCTTCTAGACTTAGATTGGTAAGAATCTTATCAAGCTTCCCATTTTTTGGCTTTGCATGTCACACATGAACCAATACATATTAGTTAAATTTACAAATAATTCAAACAAATTAATTTACATACAGAAATTAAAAAAAAAAAAAAGCACTTTCCTTCTTCATAATTCTGGATGTGTTCCCATTATGTTGACTAAAATTGTTGTTCATTTAACTCATACCATGAATTTTATATCAACAAACAAGTTGTACCATTAAATATAGAAACTATCAATATATTAATAAAATAGATTACAGAACTTCAAAATAGAAAACAAGTAGATATCATTGCACTTAATCACATAAAAATCCCCCGGTGTGTTTATGTACATTCATGCACCGAGGTATTATATCAACAAAGGCACATCATGCATGGCTGAATAAATTATTTAACATTTTAGGAAAATAAAAAAATGTATCAGCTCCAGTGCGCTAGTTATAAAGACGCACCAATGTGTTCATGTTACATCGATGCACCTAAAATGACGCAGGCGTTTCTTAATGAAAAAAAAACTTGATAGGGCCAATCGGTGCATATATACATGAACTATGTCGAGGAGTTAGTATTTCAACGTCGTACCATATAAATAGGAAATATTAAAATTGAAAAATAAAACCCATGTAGTGGTGCCTATTTAATTCATACTCACCAGTGTGCACGTATTTTTATAATGCACCGGTGCACATGTATTTATATAGCGCACCCGTGTGAATTATTTCGCAAAAATGCATCAATAAATATCTACTATTAAATGTAGTGGATATTTTATTCTGCGGTTGATTTTGAAAATGTTGACATACAGTGTGTTTGTTGTAAAGACGCACTGGTGCTTTACACAAAAGGTGTAGCACCAGTGTGTGTTAATTAAATTAGGCACACCAGTTTACTTTGAAAATCATGTGGCTTGATGTGTCAACTTAAAATTATATCAAATGTTCTTTTAGTATTCAACCACACCAATTACAATATTTCATAGTATATATATGTTGTGTAAACTCGCTTTGTTCTTACGAAATGGTTTCCAAACTACATTGGAAGTTAGATTGTGATATAGTTCTTAAAACTATTTTAGGGTTGTAGAGACATATATTGATTGTTGATTTGACTCAAATACAGGGATAAAAAGTTATAGTATCAAATGGCCAATTATTCAGATTCCAGCTCATTCCATCTTGTTCAAAGTTCGACAAGTTCTACCTTTCCATCTTTAGTAAGACTGTTCATATTTTATTTATATTGTGACTATTTATTTGAATTTATGTTACTTATTCATGTGAATATGAACATCAATTTATTCTATATTGCAGAATCCTGATTCGGGTTCGAGTTTGGATGCACAAGATATTCCACCAGTTTCAAAACATCGGAAGCTCTTATCAGGAGCAAGATACCACAAGCAGTTTGTAGATGAAAATGGGAAGCCTCTTTACCCCTTTGATTGTAACATGCCATCTTCAAGCCGCAATCCTACTCCATCGACGATAATTCGTATTGAGTTGGTTCTCTTTCATGACACATACTCATGAATTTCACTACATGTGGTTCTAGCATAGATACAACGCTCTTCTGCGATTAATTGTATGTGTTAATTTTTAATCCGAACATTTGCTTTATAAATTGTTTGCATCTTAAGCCCGGTGGGATATCTCAAGTGGTTGAGTGTTGTAAGTTCTGAGCAGAAGGTCTCAAGGTCAAATCCCCGAGTGGTTATACATTGCTGTATAAGGGCCTCACTTGTTTTCCCCATCGGGTTAGCACCGTAATCAAAGAGAGCGGGGTGCGGCCCCTTCGGGTGGGCCTCCTGTGATTTCTTACCGTGGACGTAGTAGCCCCGGGGGGTTTGTGAACCACATGTGAAAAAAAATTGTTTGCAGCTTAACATTTTCTATTGGAAATTATTTGCGTGCTTCTATCGTAATTCTTTTGTATAATGTTGGATCATACCAATCGCATTGTGCTTACTAAAATCATCAATGTAATGTTCAATATTTTTTAAATCAAGTTTCTAATGATGAGCGACCTATCTACCATATTTTGTTACACCCCAATACTATGTCTAATCGAGAGAAGGCTGGAAAAAGAGCGCAACTTGGAGAGGAAGCATGTGAAAGTGGGTTGATATGTATCAACTCTAGAAAGATGTGGGATGAAAGTAAAGAGCCTTATCTTTTCCCAAAATAGTGCATTAACCAAGTGTTATTTCACCCGGGTGTGTATGAAGAACCTGCAACAATTAATTAATGAAAATACACGAGATAGCAGAAATAACAGAACTTAGAATCGCTTTTATTGATCGCAGGCCACTTCGAGGGGGCAACCTCCTTTGAGCAAGCTCAATACAAATAACTTTACGGTCCCTTCATTGGTCTCAATACAAACTTATATACTAAGTCTAGGCACCAATACCATGGGTCAATACCATGTGTCAATACAAACCATGGGCCAATACAAACTATGGATCAACACTTACTACGGGACAACTTACAAAGCATATGTGTCCAACAACAATAATACAAACTATGGATCAACAAATACTACGGGATGACTTACAAATCATATGCATCCAACAACAATATACTAACAAAGTAAATAGAAGGGTTGACATGGGTTCCTAACATCCCCTCTCCCTTAGAAAAAGATTTGTCCTCAAAGCTTGAGAAGTGGAAATTGATGAAGAATCTGAAGGAGTGGTTCCCTGTAACATCCTCGGGTTGCATTCCATGCCACTGACACCTTTTTAGTTTCAAGAGGATTGAGTGGAAGGCTGTAGACGAAGAAGAACCATATTAGCTACGTGAAAAGTGTGCTCTGAATGTAAAATTAGTCATGGCAGATCTATTGAACAAGAATATCAATCACAAAGATGTAAAACAATTTGGAGTAAAAACTGTGCAACAGAGACGCATCAGTGCTCTATAATTCAGAATGGTAGAATTACAATACAATACTATCACAATGAGTGAGCAATTCGAATTATCCAAGGAGTTCATTCGAATATACTACATGACATAGCTTGGCTCCAACTAGGATTCCTCATCATCAATCAGTGGTGATCATCAATGCACAAGTAACTATCAGCCAGGTGTCAAACTGAGTCTAACTGAGTGTAATAAGTGTAACTGATGGTAATGGCACTAATGTAGGGAAGGAGGCTCAGTGGAGGGCGCATGAGGATCTAACTAGAGTCAGAATAGGTAGTCAAGTCTCATCGGAGGTCCATCGGAGTGATAACAGCAATTAGGAGTCAGTCTGGCCTCAAATCAAGGAAAGACAACTAGCTAACTGAAGTGAACTGGAGTGGTAGGTGAGAAAAGGCACTCCTCTCAGGTGGTAGGTGCATTCTAGGCGCACTAAGCACTAGGAGGGATAAAACTAAGTGGAAGGAAGCTCCCGAGCACTGGCAGACTAGGGACTAGGTGCTAGAGGCATCAAACTGGTGACTGGGCAGCATGCAAAGTACATACTAAATGATGAGATATCCTAACACACCCCCTAAATCTATACTATGATGTAAAAAATAAAATGTAGGGCCCTGGTTACTGAGACCAAAGGTCACCCAAATAAAATAATAATCCAAATAAAGAACAATTCATGAACTGAGGAAATGGAGAAAACCTCATGGGAAAACCCCCCCCCTCAAAATGGACTGTAACACACCAAAAGATTTAACTGCCCCAAACTCAAGTAGATATGTATGGAGGTATCTTACTCTTGGGAGTAAATGGATCATGCTCCAAAAACATGTGCTTGAATTCTCCATCAGTGGATGCAAGCGAATGTGGAGACTTTATGAACTTGCTCTTCATACCGAAAATGGTGAGAACAAATCTGAAAATATGAGGATGATCCTGGAACCTATGATTCGAACCAAGTGAGGTAGGAATAGCTCCAATAGGATCAAATAGATATTAAAACTTTAACTTCTTATCAGTGGAAGTTAAATCAGCTCCAATATTTGACAAATGGTTTCTTGAGATCTCCTTTGAACCAACAGGGTTGAGATCAAAACCAAAATCGGTAAAAATTGCATGAGAATTGAACTCAAGCAAATGGTAGTGCTCTTGATCTTCAGTAAAACTCTGAGAAATTGTGCAAATGATAGAACAAAAGTTTATAGTAGGCATGCAATCAAGTAGGACGAATGCTTCACCTCCATAATCAGATTTTACCTCCAAAACATCAAGTACATCATTATTCTACATGTCGGCAAACTCATGTGAAAGAGAGGATTCAAGAACCTCTTCGGAATCTAGAGTATGAGCTAGTTTATCTTGCTTAGAATTCAAAATAGAATACTTTGAGAGAATGAGTGTTGAATCTACAGTTTCTTCTTCATCTTGAACAATGGATGAGGCCAAGACATAATCGGAGAGAGCACACAAGGAGATCTCACTGGGCTTGTTCTCCAAAAGGCTAGCATGATCCTCTTCCTCCTGCTTTCCAAATTCTCTATTGAGTTGGTCCCATAGATCTCTTGGATTTTTAGCAGTAGTACTGAGGTAGCGCATACAAGGAGACATAGAAAGATATATTGTCCCAAAATATTTGTCACAATCATTAAGCCAATCATTCTCCTCTTCAATGGAATCAAAATCTCTTGTAATACCAATGCACACATCAAAAAGACATTGTCTCTTCAAACATGCAATTATCTTTGGTTTCCATTCATCATAGTTGAATGGAGTAAGAATATTTTGTGAAGAAGAATATTCCATCTCTGAAATAGTAAGAAACCTGTAAATCACAAGCAAACAAGAACCATTATGGAGCAGTAGCTGCAACTGCAGAAAGTGCTGCAAGTGTAGAAAATGCTACAAAGTGAGCAAAAATTGCTCAATATTCATGTAGAACACCTGCAGAAAAGAAATCGTGTCCCTTCCATGGCTCTGATACCATGTAAAATTAGTCACAGCAGATCTATTGAACAAGAATATCAATCACAAATATGTAAAACAATTTGGAGTAAAAATTGTGCAAGAGAGATGCATCAGTGCTCTATAATCCAGAATGGTAGAATTACAATACAATATTGTCACAATGAGTGAGCAATTTGAATTATCCAAGGAGGTCATTCGAATATACTGCATGACATAGCTTGGCTCCAACTAGGATTCCTCATCGTCAATCAGTGGTGGTCATCAATGCACAAGTAACTGTCATCCAGGTGTCAAACTAAGTCTAACTGATTCTAACTGAGTGTAATAAGTGTAACTGATGGTAATGGCACTAATGTAGGGAAGGAGGCTCAGTGGAGGGTGCATGAGGAGCTAACTGGAGTCATAATAGGTATTCAAGCCTCATCGGAGGTCCATCGGAGTGATAACAATAGTTAGGAGTCAGTCTAGCCTCAAATCAAGGAAAGACAACTAGCTAACTGAAGTGAACTGGAATGGTAGGTGAGAAAAGGCACCCCTCTCAGGTGGTAGGTGCATGTTGGGCGCACTAAGCACTAGGAGGGCAAAAACTGAGTGGAAGGAAGCTCTCAGGTGTTAGCAGACTAGGGACTAGGTGCTGGAGGCATCAAACTGGTGACTGGGTAGCATGCGGATGCATGCATGCATGCAAAGTACATACTGAATGATGATATATCCTAACACTGAACGGTGTTGATTGGCTTGTTGTTTTAGTCGAATTCTTGCCATGTGAATATTGTCCTACAGAATGAGAAGAATCTGATCGCGGTTTCGAAGAACTGAGTTAATTTCCTGAACTGGAGACCTACTGAGGGTGTATGGAAGAAGAACTGGCGGTGCCTATCCATAGACTGCTTCATATGGTGTCCTTTTAGACGTGGTATCGTACCACTGGAGCGCTTCTAGGAAATCCATATAAATATTTGTCCAAATCTATGTAGGGATGGGAAAGGGTTCGAGCAGTCCCGAAAGGAGTGTCATTTCACCCTTGTTGACCTAGAAAGTATCACAATCAACCACCATCTATTGAATTGTCAGTTTCAGTCCCTGCCAAAAGAAGTTACATTGTTCCCGGTCATACGTTTTGAGGAACCCAGAGTGCCCTTCCGATGAAGAAGCATGGAGTTCATAAAAGAGATATCCATGTTGAACAAATTGCAACCAATTTGGAATAAGCAGAGAAATAGTTGTAAGAGAAACTGGGTCATCAAATGTGCGAGAAGGAGCATCTGCCACCATATTGTCCTTACCCTTCTTGTAAGTGATCGCATAATCATAACCCATGATTTGGATAATCCATTTTAGGTGTGTTGGGGAGGAGACCCATTATTCCAGGAAATTTTCCAGACTCTGGATATCAGTCTTGATGCAGAAATAATTCCCTAATAGGGATGGCTGCCACTTTGGTACTGCATGCAAAATAACCATCATTTCCTACTGAGATGTAGATGCGGCTAAATGCTTACTGAAAAGGTCTCTTGAAGGAGGCAAGGCCACTGGTGCAGTAAAGACACCTGCATATATATCCAAGGAAGTAGTGGAGACCGTTGATGGGTGCATCTAAATGGAATGGAGTTGAGCGATGACACCATGTGAATTCTTCTTAAGGATCTTTTCCAGGCGATGTGAATTGATGATGCGGAGAGACCTTGGTTGTAAGCCCGTAAATTTGTGTTGTGTCCCATTGACTGAAAACTGCATCCAAAGTTCAGCAAAATCCCATAAGATGGGGCCAAGTGTGCGTAACCATTGAACGCCCAAAACCACATAACATCCACCTAAGGACAAGGCAAACATGTCAGAATGCAGATTATAATATTCCAGAGAGATATGCACATTGTGACACTTTCCCTTGCAAGGTAAGGTGCCCCCATTGGCAACCATGACTTCAAAGTTGGAGCAAGGATGGACAAAACAATCAGCCTGTTTGGCGATCCGGGGGTCAATGAAGTTATGAGTGCTACCAGAATCAATGAGTATTGTAAGAGGAAGCTTCTTGATGTAACCCCGGACCCGCATTGTTTGGGGGGTGGTGACACTGGATAAAGCATGGAGAGATATCTCTGGTTGGTCGTCCTGAGATGGGGAGTCAATAGGCAGCTCCTAAATGTTGACCTGATCATCCATTGTATCTGGAGATTCTTCACCAATTTTAGAGGCAGGCGGAGAATCCATATCCAAGAGATGGAGCTTTTGCTGAACACATCTATGTCCCTGAGTGAATTTATCATCACAATTATAACAAAGCCCTTTTTCTCTATGTGCCTACATCTCTGTTTCAGACAAATGCTTGATAGGAGTTGGTCGAGGAGCTGGCAGGATGGGAGGTCATTAAGAACCCATATTTCGGAAGGGGACAGAAGTGGGTTTGGAGCGTTGTTGGGATGCAATCTTGTCTTCTTCCAACTTAGCCAACCCTAGGGCTTTCATCATTGTGTTGGGACAGAACATTTTAACCTCTGAGTGGATTTCATCCTTAAGACCACTGATAAAACAACTCCTATAGAATTCATCAGAAAATCCTTCTGTGTGATTGGCTAGCTTCTCAAATTCTGTCTGATACTCTCTCACAGTGCCAATTTGGTGAATTTTAGTGAGGGCTCTTGTGAAGTCATCAAAAGCACTAGGACCAAATCGTTTCAAAAGGAGTTGGCAAAAATCTGGCCATTTTGGCTCTTCATGAGCCTTGATGTACCAACGGTACCATTGAAGAGCTTCCTATTCCAAATGAAATGATGCAAGTGGAACTTTGGTGACATAAAAAGTATTATGTAGACTGAAATATTGTTCTGCATGATAGATCCATCCAGTCGGATCAGTACCATTGAAGCGAGGAAAATCAAGCTTCGGACCACGAAAATTGCTAGAAGAAGAGAACCCATTGGCTGATGAAAACTCGTACTGTTGTTTGTTGTTCATGGCTGAATGCTCAAGATGGAGGCCGAGAAATTTTTCATCCAGATCCTGGAGTTTGGTTTGGATGGCTGCAAGTGCTTCCTCCATGGTTTTTGTTCCTGCATGGGTGACAACCATAACCAGGAGTTTTTTTTTGGGGGGGGGGATGGGTAGCTAAACACAAACAGAACCTTATTTAGTAAAGAGAAATTTGAATTTGGGAAAAACTCTTATGAGTAATTGGGGTTTGACTACGTTTTGGACACTTTCAAATGGACAGGAAAGCAGAAAATAAGGATTTCATAAGCAGGGTGAAAGAATGGGAAAATTTGTCAGAGAGGGACAAGGAAGCAGAAATAGGGAATGAACACGGTGGAAAAATTTGAAAGCGATTGGGTGAAAATTAAAGAAGTTATGGAAAACCCTAAAAATAGACAAATGTGGGATTTTGGCTTTGGGAAGTGGAATTTGGGATAGGGTCCTCTGGAATGAAAGATGCAGAATGGGATTACAAGGGTGTCAGGGAAGTTTCAAGGGAAACGGAGTGAAAACAAGGAAGATATGGAAAAAAAAATAGTTTTTTTTTCCAGAATGGATCTGCTACAGCGCAGAAGGGATCAGAAACAGATGGTTCTGCAATGACACGGAAGTGATCGGCAACAGATGGATCGAAAATGGTGCCAAATGGATCGAAAACGGTTGGATCTGAAACGACTTTCAGAATAGATCTGGAACGGATTTCAGAATGGATCTGAAATGGCTGGATCTGAAACGACGCGGAAGTGATCAGCAACAGTTCAGTTGAAAATAGATATGGACCCCAGGTATGTTCGGCTTCCTAACATTTCATGGGTGTCACTTGGCCATCAATGCTGTCTGAAAACTTGCGTATTGGGGCAGTACCCCTCACTCCACGGCTAAGGTAAAACTAATAACTGCTTTTCCACAAACGATAGCTCTTGGTTTACCTCACGGGTGGGAACTAGTCAATCAGGTAGGGGTCGTTTCCATTTTCACTGGCAGGTCCTCTCAATGAGCCAGCTACTTTGGGGTTCCTATGGTACTCCTCACAATGAATTTTAGGGCTTATGCCCAAGTACTTCCCATAGTTAAGCGGATAGGTATTATTCCCAGATCTGAACTTGCAACAGATGCGAAAAAAAAATTGGCAGAAATTCCACCCAACGATCCCAAGAAAGTGCTCTGATACCAGATGTGAAGAACCTGCAACAATTAATTAATGAAAATATACGAGATAGCAGAAATAACAGAACTCAAAATCGCTTTTATTGATCACGAGCCACTTCGAGGGGACAACCTCCTTTGAGCAAGCTCAATACAAATAACTTCACGGTCTCTTCATTGGTCTCAACACAAACTTATATACTAAGTCTAGGCGCCAATACCATGGGTCAATACCATGTTTCAATACAAACCATGGGCCAATACAAACTATGGATCAACACTTACTACAGGATGACTTACGAAGCATATGCGTCCAACAACAATAATACAAACTATGGATCAACAAATACTACGGGACGACTTACAAAGCATATGCGTCCAACAACAGTATACTAACAAAGTAAATAGAAGGGTTGACATGGGTTCCTAACAGTGTGTTGGATAGAGATTGGTGGTTAATATTAAGACACGACCCTAGATCTAAACATGTTTATGAGAACAACAATGCTATCATGCCAACTGAAGAAGATAATTAGGGTGATAACATAGAAAGATATGTACATGTTTTTTTTTCATCATTTACGGATTGAGATATGATTTTGTTATTTTTATCATAAGGGGTCTAATATATTGTTTAGTTTTCATGTTATAATGGTGGATGTTAACATGAAAAGTTTTTGAGGAATTTATGTGACTTTGATGTCATTTGAAGTTGGAAAATAGGGAAATTAGTGCTCTTATAGAAGAAGGATAAGTCATATGCAATTATAGTTTGAAATTTGGAATTCACCCTATAGTTTTGCACCATAATCAAAAAAAATTAAAAAATCAAAGTGCTTAAAGGGGCATGGCGCTAAAGTGCATGGGATCAAGAGATATGACCAGTGACCAAGGGAAAAGGAGCACGGGAAAGTCTACCATGTGACTTTAGTCTATGACCAAGAGAAAAGGGAGGAAGCGCTAGAGGTAGAATGAATAAGACTAAAGTTATAACATATAAGCGTACATCAGATCAATGGCGTGAATCGCCTTTGAAATAGATCAACGGCAGAGAGAAGTTTCGAGATGGGAAATAGCACAGGAGTTAAAACTAAAGTGTTGGAGCAGAAATAAAACCACTTACAACATGGTGACTATTTGTGATGTCCGCTACCAAAAGCGGTCAAGGTTAAACCACCTATCGTGAGTTCCGAAACCACTTTAGTATTGGTTATATAAACGGATTTGTCAAAATTTTAAAAGTTATTTGTTGTTTGCTTCATGGAGGAACTAGAGCATCCGACAACACCTGAATATTCTTCATCAAACCCTATGTAGAAGTAAACTCCGGACCCTTCTTGTTCCCAAGTTCAGTCTACAGGTAGCTCAAAACTCTATGTTTTCAAAATTTCATGTCCTTATGGAGCAAATTAAGGAATCTGTGTCGCTCTGTGAAACTTTAGATGAAAAAGAAGAAGTTATAGTTCATAGGGAAAGGGACATTTTCGACCCAGTTCTATCTATAGGTAGCATTTCACAGTCCAAAGAACAATTAATGGACTTTAAGTCACAGGGAAGAGATGTGTTGAACATTTTTAGCTCTTTTTTGTACTATTTCTGCATCGAGCAGACCCTACACTTCCCTGAGTTCATTGGTTGGTGTGCAGAAAACTAATCACAAACCGAAAGGGTAGTTATAAATGTTAATACGACCAAAATACTCTGTAGATTCAATGCATAGACTGTTCGTGGAGTATTAGGTTTACCTGAAAATTTTCCCCAAAACCCTGAGTCATTTAGTGAAGAAGTTTTGGTGAAATTGTATAGAGGTTGTGGCCCAGAAGAGAAAGAAAATTTTATGTTGCATGTTCTAAAATTCGGTCAACCACATGAAAACCTTTCCTTTCCTTTGAATATTGATGTCTTTCGAGAGGATGTCCAATTAGTCTTGTCTTTGTTGAGTCAAGTTTTAGGTCTCGATAATGATAAGTCAATCGTGGAGCTTATGTTAGGTTTCCTTCTACAAGTCAATTCACCCGAGTCAGAGTCAAGTCCAATATGTTGCTTTAATTTCAATGAGTTCCTGGCTGAAGCTATTCATGATCAGTTGGTGAATTTCCATGAATTGAAACATTTCATATATCTGTCTTATTTATTAAACATGTTCTTATGCTCCAATGTTTCTGAATTGATGTTTCTCGGCACCATGTTCTCTTCCGATCTTCCTAAGCATATCAATATGTTTGAATTTACCAATACAATCATGTCAGAAGTTTACATAATTATTTTCAACACTAAACTACCCAGAGTGTTAGAAGATATGAAATAAATGTTGCAGCCTACACCAAAAAGTCGAACAAGTCATTGGTTTTTGTACAAAGAACATACTATTATTAGAATATATGGTTTTACTAGAGCACCATATATTTTTCCAACCTTCTTGACACTGAAGTTTTTTGCTTTAGAATTCATCAGGCAAAGTTTATACTCAGAAGAAGAACATTTTGGTGTTTTTAAAAAATCATTAAATGTGAAGTTTCCCCTTAAAGTTGGTCCATTCATCATAAGAAGTAAGGCATCTCTGTCTATAGTGGAAAAGTTATTAAAAGTGATGGATTTTCAAGAAGTTGAAAGAATTGATTATGATCCACATCAAATTATATCTCAGAGGAGACAACAAAACAGGAACAGAGATTTTGATCATCAAACAGTGTAAGGATTAGATAAAAAAACAAATTTATTGAAATTTGAACAGAATCAAGGAGAAGTAAAGGAAGCAAATGTAGAACAAACAAGTAATTTGGCATTGTTGGATCAAACACCATCTAAATCTGATATTACCAATTAAAGAGCTATTTCATATTTTGATAGCATGGAAATTGATGGAGAAGTTTCAAGTAAGAAGACTAAAATAGAACAGGATAAGGAAAATGTCGGAATGGAAGAGCAAGATCCAGTTGTTTTGGGAAAAAATACTCTATTTTCACAACCACCTGTAAATATACAACAATATTCTTTTTCATAAATAAAAGGATCTGGAACCAGTTCTCAGTGTAAATCCAGATTTTATTTTCTTTCACAATATGCAGAAAAGAAGAAGCAATCTTTAGAAGAAACCTAGAAGTTGTTCCCACAAGTAAGGAAGTTGACAAATCAAAAGGTTTCCCTTGTCATAGTTAAGGATTCAGAGAAAAACACTCTAAGGTTTGTAGTTGTAAATGATGAGAAAGTATCTGAGATGGAAGCTAATATTGATGATATTGATAATCCAGATAAAATCCAATTGCATAAACAAACAGGAGATGTTTTGTATTCCGATTTGCTACAGACAACTTTGAAAATTTTTAAGTTGCAGTCAGTAATAGGAAAACTGGAGGGTCGGCTGAGGCAAGAAAAAGTGGAGAATAAGACATATTTGGTCCAAATTACGAGATTACAAGCCGACCTTGTGATTGTAGGGGAAAATCGAGGAAACACCCAGTGCAACAAAAAATTCCTTGATGAAAAATAAAATACTATTCAAATGTTCAAGAAAAAGTTGAAAGTTCCTAATACTCAACGTGTACAATCTTCTGAACTAATAGCATTAAAACAGGAAAAAGAGGCCTTATATCAAGAAATGATGGACTACAAGGGTAATATGTTGAAATTACAAGATGAAAAATAGAGTTGGGAAAAAGAAAAATCTGAATTTTTGTCATAGATTTCAGTACTAAATACAAATCAAATTGAAGAAATGCGAGTACCAGAGGAGCCAAAGAACCATTTTTTATGTGCAAATGAAAAGCAAATAGATAGATCTTCCACAGAAGAATTAACCAATGTCATGTCTCAGATTAGTTTGAAAGATGTAGAAATTGAAGAATTGAAAAGAGAAAACCAAAAACTCAAACAATAGTTAATTCAAAACACTAAAGAAAAGAACAAAGCTTTGAGTGAAAGAAAGTGGTTGCAGAAAAGAATTGATGAATTGAAAGATATACTAACAGGTAAAATTCCCTCGCAAGGAGCTAAGCACCTTATATGGGATGCGTTATCAGTAGAAATTACCAAATTTTGGTCACATTTAAATTTTATTGATGACAAAGATGCTATAGCAAACATAGCTCTCCAAAGATGTAAAGTGGCAAATGAGACATTGAATAAAAGGACTTCAAAGACATCTCAAAATACAGTTAGTTTCTTAAATACTCTGACTCAAATAGATATGCAAAATTTGGGAATTAAAGACAGACCTGTGATTATTATTTGGGAAAGAAGAATTATTGGAAAACATAATCATGTTAGAGAAGTACAAGATAAAGCAAAACATATGCTCCTTCAAGTTCGGAGTTTTAAAAAACTGTTTCAGAAACTCTTTGAGAATGGTATACCCTCTTTTTGGGTTGACAATGGAAGGTTAATTTCTCAACAAAATTATCACAGTTTAATAGTACAGGCTCGCATGGGTCACTCAAAATTCGAAGGTTTGACCAAAGGAGTGACTAGAAAAGCAATAATTGAAAAGTTAATTGATGATTTCAAGATATTTGATCAATTCCTAATGATAAAAAAATATTTGCCACCTATATCTTACACAACTTGCATAGAATTGGAGGTAATAATTAAAGAGATGATGGATTATGAAATCCCTAACCAAGAGCAGTGGAAGATTGTTGAAAATTTTGGGAAAACTAAATACAGGTTATATCAACGGTAAATATCTAGATGTCCCACTTTGAAACGTAGTTGTGGTTTCCTTTTGTTATATGTCCAAGTTGCCACATAAGTAGTCTAGATCAAGTAAATTCACTATTGGAGAGACGCACTACAGACAAAGTCGATAGTAGAGAAAACGCTCATGAAGTTTAGGAACTTCTTTGAAATTTCTATTTTTATCAAAAAAAACAATTAGGGTTTGCTTATAGAACATTTTGTATAAATTTTGATTTTTACAATGTAATTGAGGTTGGATCCAAGAGAAAGAAAACTCAGTGATGCAATATTTTTTGAAATATTTTAATGAAGATTAGAACTACAGGTCTGTCTAGAGCAGAGATTCATATGTTATCAATTTTCTTCAGTCTGTTAATTTTTCTTACATGAATGTATTTCTTGTTTAATCCATTTTATCTCCTTGCCTCATATTTGAATGAACTATGTGAGTTAGAATTCATTTTATATGCTTTGATTCACACATTTAAATATAGTTAATGTTCTTTCTTCCAACTTGATGCGGAATTCATCCCAGTTTGATGCCCTGTGTTGATAAATTGTTTTCTTTAATCTTCTACCACTCTTAAACTGTTATTTTTCTAAAAAATGATACCAACTTTACCTCTATGAATGATTTTTCCTACCACCAATCTCTAAATAACTTTGAGATATGTATGTATTGACTCCATGTTCAATGCTTTTCTTCATGATTCAACCATTTTGATAGCCCTCATTATGATTAAAGATCTGGTCATTGTTTTAAAAGACATGAAGTTGTTGTTATAGTGACTTTGAATAGCAGACTCATAAAGGGAGCCCCCTTTGGATAGAAAAAGACCAATTTCCATCCTAAAGATTGGTTTGAGGTTACCTTGGAGATTTTATCTAGCAGTCAAAGAAACATTCTGAGTGATAGTAGTGGAAATGGAAAGTTGTTACTGGATGTAGTGTTTAAACAATTTGAGTTGTTTAACAACAAATCTGATGTGAAATATGTTCCATAGTTAGATGAGATATTTATTGCTTTACATTTAGTTCATATGGATATGCATATTCAATCTATATGTATTTGAAGTTTCATTGTTGATGGCTTGTCGACCCATCAGATCAAATCCTTATGCATTTGAAGTTTCCTTCAATTGACTCAACTAAACTTTTAGCAAGAAAGAGCCATATGTGTGTCCAAGTCACTATAGTGAAGTGTTCATTCACCTAAAAATTTTAGAGGGTATAAAATGTGTTCCTTCAATGTGGACTAATGCTATATTATATAATTAATATCATGATTAATAATAATAAGTTTGGAGAATTCAACTTTTGGCTTTGCAATTGACAGAAAAGGGTGCTCTTTTAATTAAGTATTTGTTTTACTTCTTAATAGAGATTTGATATTTGTCATTGTAAAGTGAGTTATTGTCAAAAAATAAAAATCTTGAGTGATACATTGATTGGTCATATTGATGTTCATATTTACATTGTTTTGTGATGTTCATATTTATATATTATAATAATATTACATGGTAATACTTGACTTTTTTTATGATGTTTGGTTACACTTATACAAAATGATTCATTTAATTATGTTTGTCATTTGAATAATTAAGTTATATACAACATTATATGATGAAGACTTAATTTCCTTATTAAAAATCGTTATATATTATTTTGTAATGCTCAACATAAAGTTAAAACAAATTAATAATATTAGTATATATATTAGTATAACATAACGACAAATTTTACTACGTTATTAAGAAATTAATTACAATAAATTATAATTATATCCATACAAATTATATGAAAACAATCTAAAAACCAAATAAAAAATATATATTATTGCATACCATAATACTATGATTGCAAACTATACAACAATTATAAACATGATACTGTGACATATTATACAACATTCATAAATCATAGAGATGTCATAACTTCATTCATTATCGATACAAAATTCAAAAAAATATTTAATTCAATGATAATGATAATTCAATTTTAATTTTCAATTACCATTACTCCATTCCATATTTTCACATTTATGATGACCTAACAACCAGCCATACTTTCAAATTTATTTTCTAACCAATATATCAACCTATATATGAAATCATACTTCAAATTGTCTACAAAAATTAGGTTGAAAATATTTAATATGAAAAATGGTGGAAATGATGCTAAAATTCTGACCAAAATTAAAAACCCAATAACTTTATTTACAAAGGTCTAAAATATTGACTTGTGTTGTAGTGATAGTTGATATGTTATGTTTATGAGTGTTAACTATATGTAATTTATTCTCAAATCAAAACTTAATTAATATGAAAAATGGTCGAAAGGATGCTAAAATTTTAAAAACTTTGAAAATTATCTAATGCTTGCAAAACTTGTTAAGTCATACAACAACTTCTTTTGTAACATAATTTACAATGCAAATTGTGATATTTTTGTCGATTAAAATACTTAGTGATTTAAAGAGCCACATTTTGAATAGTACAAAGTTCTTTTACATAAGCATATGATCATCGTCATTTTCAACACCTAAAAAACATAAACATCATTATCATACCATCATAAACTTAACCATAAGCATAAACATAAATATACCATCATCATCATTTTCAAGACATAAACATAAACATAGCATCATTATCATTGTCACCATCTAACAATCACTATTTTAAACACATGATCAATTAATCACATGACATTAATAAATATCCTAATTTATAATTTTAAATATATATCATCATACCACCTAAAAAACATAAACATAAACATCATCATACCATCATCATGATCATTTTCACCATCTAACATAAAACATAAAAATCATCGATATAGCATCATAAACATGAGCGTAACATGTTAAACATTACGTTTTCATCATCTAACATAACACAAGCACATTATATTATAACATACATAACCATCACACAAATCTAACAAACATCATCTAACTTGAGCTAACATACACTTCACCATCAAGCACATATAAATAAACATCAACATAAACATGAAAAATGCAGTATATATATAGATATGAACATATATAACATCAAATTGATGATACATGCTAAATAAATATCTCCAGTCTAATAACTGCTATGACATATCTGATCCACCTCCACCAGAGGAATCATCAGTATCTCTTCCACTAGATCTAGCGGCATCATTACCTCCACCAATAGATGTAGGGACAGTATCAGGACCTCTGCCAATAGAACTAGAGGCATCGAAACCTCCACCAATAGGTCAAACCCCCTCATTTTCCAATAATGTCACCAACCTGTCTACCACATCTTGGTGATACCTATCATGGGTCCTGCATGGACAGTGGTTGGGATGTCTACCAACCAATTGTGGCCCATCTTGATCAGGCTCCTCCATATCCGCATCCTCCTGAATGGGAGGAAGAATCCCGACCTCACCATCGAATGTGCCAATGTCTGCAAAAAATATAGTACACATGAATAATAATTAGACAATTTCATTAAAAAAATTAATATTTATCAGATATTTCATTTGCATTAAGTATAAAGATAATAAAATGAAACTAGAATAATTTAAACATAATTGTAATATTATCTCTCTCATACGATGGCTCCTCCAATGTGAATAATATCTTCGATCAGCCTCTCCAGTCCAATCCCACATATGGATATGGCACAATGTCTAGTGAGCAGTCCTCCTCACTACCTATAATCTCAAGCACATCTGACGTGATCCTATCCAGCAAGTCAAGTTGCCCCCTCTTGGGAATCATCTTCCCCCACATGTGCATACGCACGTTTATCATTGGCCTATAAGGGAGAATCTGAAAGGATGGTCTGGTGGTCGGAAACCTCTCAAAAAAATAGACAAAAAATCTCTAAACAGAAAGGGAATTTGGATCTCCCATCAATCACTGCACAAAATCTATCCAAATCATAACAAAAATGTCGCAAAAAAATGGTAGACCACCTAATGCATCTAGGTCTTTTCTCTAAAGAGTCAACATAATACAATAGAGGGAAACTAATGCACTTCCCATCACTGGTGGAGTGTGATAGCATCGTAAGAAAAAGAGAGAGACACCTAACCTCCTCTCGACCAAAAGCAGAGATCTTAATCTTCCCACCACTCACTAGAAAATCAAAGGGATGGATGACCTCATCACTGATATATCTAAGAGAGTAATCTAGATGAATGTCTACTGCAGCACCATATACGACATCAGGGATCCAAGAAAAATCATCCCCTCTCATGGATAACCCAGTGATGAAATAGATGTCCTCCTTAGTGACATGGAACCATTGACTGGGACCAACACGAAATTCCTTCCTCTGATGATCCCAGTGTCGGATGAGCTGACACAATAATGAAAAGTTTACCTTGATGGATGTATCCTCCTGATAGAACTTCAGGAGATCGATATCCCTCAAGAACTCTCTAGTTTGACCAATAATGGGGAGAGGGTACAAATCCCTCTCCCTCTCCCTAGCCTTTAATTCTCTAACCATGTTGAACTAATCCAATTGTGCACACTCCTGCCGAGCATCTTTCTGCCGCTCACGTCTTCATTTCACATATAACATGAATTAGTGTCATAAATAAATATATAAAAACATATAATATTTCATTCAATTAAAATCCTATTTGTTGGAATTGATTTAATACTGAGAGGGGGGGTGAATCAGTGTTATCGTATTTATTAGCATATTTTACCTTCTTTAACATATTAGCCTTTACTTAATCTCTATATTATGTTATGCATCAATAAATAAACATTCACACATATATGCACTACAGCATCAACACATAACACACAGAATGTTTACGTGGAAACACAAATGGGAGAAAACCACAGAATGCTTCTTACAGTGAGAAAGAATACATTCAAGTAAGCACCAACTTCCTGTGTTTATCAGTACCAACTAGAAGGAGGCACCAACCCCCTGTTTTTTCTCCAGCACCAACTGGAAGGAGGCACCAACCCCCTGTTTTTTCTCCAGCACCAACTGGAAGGAGGCATTGACCCCATATCACTTTGTTTTACAGGCACCAACCTGAAGGAAGCTACGACTCTCTATCTCCTTGTTGTTTTACATGCACCAACCTGAAGGAAGATCCAACTCCCTATCTCCTTTCCCTATCCGACCAACCTAATGTCTAATATATTTTACTTCCTTATTGATCTTCAACTCTGCGCACCTCTTCAGGTCTTTTGATAATGATTATGTTGTGCACTACCTTCGTATGCAAAATATGCTCTATTACTGCGTTGCATACATCACTTGACTTCTCATTCCTCTCAACTCACACTTCTGTTGATGACTTGCTTCATGTACTCTGTGCTCTACCAATCCTGCAGTCTGCATTTTTGGTTCAATGATCTGTTCTTTGTGACTACAATGATCAACTGATATTTTGCTTTCAATTGATAGCTTTTTGTTCATAAATGAAGCACTAGTAACAGAAGGAACTGTGCATTTTCTGATGTTTCCATTATATTTAAGTGTTGGAGTCTCTGAGATAATCTGTGATTTCCTATGCATCAAATAATTGGTCCATTCAGTTTAACACACTTGTCTCGGATCATTTGCATCGTGATGCGCTTATCAAGTTATGTTGATGTTCTTTTGTTTCACATCAAATGGAGTCTTCAACTGCGCACACTTTCACTTTTGTTCATATGCATCGGCCAGACATTAGCGCAACATCTAATAAACTTTGTTTTTGCTGTGCTTCTGTCTCTTCAACTTCTGTAACTATCGACGTGCTAAATGTGATATTGTCCTTTGAAATATCCAGCACTTGTGCATTCTTCAGTATCTCTTTCTTTCAGTATTTGCGCAACTATCACAGGTATACAATATCTTTCTACGCACCATCAAAAATTCGTTCTGATACATGTGAGCATTCGGCTCTTTGCTAGATAATTTTGTTCTATCCACGAGCCCCATGATGCCCCGAAAAATAAACTAAAAATTACACAAAAAAACACTTATATTCTTTGTGTCAATATTTCTTTCAATCTCCAACTTGCATCTCTATTTATACATGTCCTGCACGGATTGTATGTTCGCAAGTTGGTCGTGGCATCCCTTCTTCCATACTTCATGGATTGTGGATATGCCACGCGCCATCATCTGCGTTATTGATGTGTCATCTCTGATTTATCATGTTCCCTCAAGGTGCACAACTTAGTGGGACTTTGCACTTTGGTGGTGTAACATTGCGCTCTTGATGTACCATTGCCTTACAGTATGTGCAAAAATATTTCACTTCATCTTGATATGTCCATGACCTTGTATGTACCATCCTTTGTGGGTAATGCACCTTTGTGATATCAATACTCTGCAAAATCTGCGGATTCTCCAACTTATACTTAGTGATATTATGACCCGTGTTTCATCATTGCATTTGGGTGATGCGCCCTTGGTGTATTGATACTTTACAGAATCTATGCATTCTTTGACTTTTACTTGGTGGGACTTTGGATTTTTCCTTGTCATCACTTGTGGGAATTGCGGACTTGATGTTCGTCCGTTGTGGAATTTACTCATATATTATCTTCAACTATTGTACCATTCTAGGAACTTGTGCGCCTTCCACTAATTGAGAGCATCTTTTTATTGTCTTTGCTTGTACGCTTTCAAGATTGTCCAACCATATGTTGTTCCTTTCTTCTTACGCACTTCCAACCATCAACTAAGCAATGCTTAGGCTTGCTTTCTTACTTGTCTCATTTTTCAACCAACTTCTTGGTCGTTTGAGTACTTGTACCATTGTCCAACCAACTCCTTCAATTTGCTGGCATGAGAGAGTATGACTTGGTGGACTTGATTTATGCGCAAGATCCACATAATATAGGATCCATTACTTGTGTTTATTCTTGAACTAGATATTCATGAAGTATATTCTGGATCTGCATGATGGATATCATCTTGTGTACTTCTTCAAACTTCACCTGCAAGATTTATCCTTGATGCACTCTTAATATACTCCAAATTTGCTTGAGTGTTGTATCCTTGATATACATCTTCAAACAGAATGCACTCTTAGATATACTCCAAAGTTGCATACATATATGTCACCTTCAACATTTTCCCATATACTTATGGTGTTCATGTTTTCTTCATCATGAGCATAGACTATCTCAAAGTGGCTTCTTCGTACTTATGCTGGAATGTTGTATCCACTTTGACTTAGGGCGACATCAATGGCTCATACTAAATCAATTGACATCCTCTTTGACATTGAATGACAGGAAAACACTTGACATCCTCTTCAATTGATATCATTGACAGCCAATGCTCAATAATATCCCAGTCAAACACATGATGTTTGATATTTTCTTTAGTCAAACACTTGACATCATGACAACCAATGCTCAACACTATTTAATAACATCAATAATACATTTTTTTCTCAAAACAATATTTTTTTAGAAGCGATGTTCCTCAGAAACATAGGTGCACCGCTTTTGGTGCTTTTATACACAAATTGCACCGCTAATGGTGTGTTTATATACAAACTTCACCGTGAATGGTGCGCTAAAATATGTAATGCGCATCACTATTATGATTCTATTTATTTAAAATTTATTTAAACGATACGCCCAATACTAGATGCACCGGACTCTTTTCTAAAATTTGGTTAACGGTGCCCCTAAATCACATTAGCAAACCGAACACTGGTGCACTCACGTGTACTATGAGCACTGTTAAATTATGTTTTCACACACTCTATTCACGGTGCTCCTTAGGCATGTTAATGCACCGGGAAATGGTGCACTTAAATAATCTGAACGCACCGCCATTTATTAAATTAATGTTTTAATGGAAATCTATTCATAGTGTTTTTTTGGGCACGTCAAAGCACCGGGTATTGGTGCACTGACATGCCTAAGAAGCACCATTAAATTATGATTTTTGGGGGTTCATAATTTATAATATTAGATGTATGTGTATTTAGATAGATTCAAAGCACCATTACTCATGCGGTAGTGCGATCTACAAGCACCATTGTTTATGAAATTTCAATGTTTTTATGATAACGTGTCATCGATGTGCCTAATGCACGTCAAAGTACTGAAAAATAGTGCATGGACATGCACTAGGAGCACCGTATAATTTAATTTTTTCATCTATGAGGGCTTGTTAACCGATGCATTCAATACACTAAAGTGCACCAAACTACCGGTGCTCTTCAGTGTCCAATACACCGATAAGCAGTTCAATGTTTTAAAATAAATTTACACAATGTAGTGGTGCGTTTGCGCCTTTCGGATCACACCACTAATAGTGTGCCCTGTAAAATCTTACAGGGTGCACTTTTAGGCGGTGCAAGCCAAAAGGATCAAAAGCACTGTGCAAATTTTTTTAATTTTTTTTAAAATAAGACAATTTGAAGATCAATTTTCAAAAATAATCCACTAAAAATTTAAATTATGAAGTAAAAACCAATTTACCTGATGAACGACCCGTTGGGGAGGAATATTGGTGATGTATGGAAAAATTGAATGTTTTCCCATTGTTTGGAAAAAATTCAAACTAGAGTCAGCAGACAATAGGAGTGAGGAATTTTTCCACGTGCACCACGGATGTGAGGGTGTCCAGGTGGGTGAGGTGCAACACCAGTGCAGATGGGCTCAAACTCACTGAAGAGGGTAAAAATGGATTTGAGGGTGCGGTATTTTTTTATTAAACCTTGTTTCGGTGCACCCAACATTCAGGCGCACTAGTGCGAGTAGGTTTTAAAATCAAATACTAAAATAATTTTCTTATTTTTAATAAAATAATCATTGGTGCATTTTGGTGTTGTTCATGCACTGGGGCATTTAATATCATCTAGCACATTGGTATGAGGTTTTAAAAAATTGTATGTTAATAAAATTATAGGTTTTTTTTAATAAAAAAATGAGCAGTGTGTTAGAGTTTACGACACGCACTGGGGCGTTTATTGACTAACGCACCGTTATCAGGCTTTAAGTAAAATCTTGTGAGATTTTTTAATAAAATAGTTGTATTATTTTTAATAAAATATATTGCAGTGTGTTCATTATGGTAAGATGAACCGAGGCGTTTAATGTTAACGAACACAACGAGATGAGGTCTTTACCTAAAACTTAACGTGTTTTTTTAATAAGAAACATTTTTTTTTTTTTAATAAAAGATTATACAGTGCGTTCGTTTCTACTACACTCACCAAGGCATTTATTATTCGGTAACGTACCACGTATAGGATTCTAAACAAAATCTTAGGAATATTTTAATAAAATAATATATTTTTATTTTTTTACTAAAATATAGTACGGGGTGTTTATGTTTAAGGAAACGCACCAAGGAATTTATGTTTATGTAACTCACCATTTTAGAATTTTTTTGCGTTGGATGATTTTTCTGGACGTGGCGCAACATGGTATATGGATTCATGGTGCGTCTATATAGGAAACACAATGATGCTTTCAGATTAAATAATCACATCGAAGAAAAACCTTCGCTAAAACCTCTGGTCGCTCGCCTCTAGTAGTGACCTCTGTTATAAACGGATATTTGGACTCTTTTGAGCAAAGCATCCACTATAACCTCCGTTATAGGGACTTTACTTGTAGTGTCATCTCATATCTCTTATTTATCATATTATACTTATTCATGGATTATTTATCCTATTTACATTGGGTATTTATTCATTTAACGAATTTTATTTGTTTCTTTGGTATCAAAGCTTAGTTATTTGATATGACTTTTGGCCAACCCATATCTTAATAGAGTTTCTCCATGAAGTGCAGGTCTTTGACCATTATCGTTCCCTTGGCCATTTTGAGAATTCAGTTGAAAAAAAAAGGATAATACCATATATCAAGAATAAAGAACAATCTTTAGACCAAGATACAATCCAAGATCATGTTATAGCATACCTTTGGTCAAAGGAATTCGTGAGTGAAATTTCCATAATTACCTATCCATTCTATTATCAAACACCATATCAACATTGGTCCATAGTCAAATCGTGAAGGAGTATGGAATAAGCATTGTGGAAAGGTCAGATAACAATCGCCAGTTAAGAACTACACATCTTGCGGCTCGAATTTTCACTCAACTGCACATCCGATGGCTCAAATTGTCACTCTAGAAAAACTCAAGTGCGAAAGGAATGATTAGTGCCATAGTACAATGAGTATCAAGTCATAAGGAGATAAAATTTATAAAGGAAAAAAGAATAGTATATCTTTATAAAAGTGAATTTTGCGATTTCAAGTTATTCTTGGTTAATTATTGAAGAATAATCTGGTAATAAGAAGTCATGCACTATGGACTCCTTATATAAGTCTAAATTTTGGAGTAAATGTCCTTTCTGTGAAATGGGGTTTGAGTATATGGAGACCTTTAAAAATTGCAATCATTATTGTCCAATGTGTGGGAAATTGTTATGATGGAAGATTATCAAGATAATCTAGAAATAAAAATACATAAATTAAAGGGTGAGTTAGGATATTATAAAGCGATCAATAGACAATTACAGTTTGAGATTGAGAAGCAGAATTATTTTAATGAGTTAAAAGAGAAAGATAATCACCACTGAAGGACATATTAAGGATTTTGTCGCACAAATGGAGGAACTAAAAATTGAGAAACAAAAATATGACAAAAATAAAGAAATATCTCGCCAAAAAATTCAAAATCAAAAGTGAGAACAAGCTAACCTAGACCTTGAAAACAAGTTATCAGTGAAGGATGAAGAAATATCATGTTTAAAAAATCACAAACAAAATCTACTAACGAAAATGAGGAAGTCAAAAGACAAAAACCAAGATGAAAAAAATTAGAACAAGAAAATCAAGGTCTAGAAAAGAAAATATCTGAAAAAAGATCAAGAAGCTTCTAACATAAGGAATCTTAATCATAGGATGCTTGAGAAAATCAAAAGATTAAAATAAAATCCGTGAGAAAACCAACACCTTGAAGACAAATTCAGAAAGCCAGAGAATAATGAAGAACTTTTACGTTTACGGAAACATAATCAAAGCTTACTTACACAAATTAAGAAACTAAAGAATGATAAGAAGTCGTTACAAGAAACGCAAGAGAAACTAAACAAAAAGAAAGCATATTTCAAAAAAGAGTTCAACAAGAACCTATAAAAAAAAGATGAAGAAAATTCTCACTTAAAAAATATCAACTAGGGTTTGATTGATCAAATAACAAAATCAAAAGATGAGAAGCTAGACAAATCCTCAGAAATGGAAGTCCAAATTGTGGAAAGAGGAACAAATACACACTCAATTGAATTATTATCAACCCATAAATCACAAGAAGCACAAAAATTTGACAAACACTTCACAAGCGACTAAATACCTTATCATCATCCAAAGAGTCGTTATGGTGACGACAAATTCAAGAGGAAAATAAATAGTTTTCTTCTTACAGACAAATTAGCTACCACATTGAAAAATTACGAAGACAAAATTGTCAACTTGTATGGAAACCTAAAATGAGACATTCTATCTTAACAAACATTCAACAAATAGTTCCAATGAAGGTAGCTCTAGGATGGACCACTTCATAATGATGCAACATCTTTACTCAATGTTTAAAAGAACACATCGTCTCGTTTCATCAAGTGGCCCAGCTACCAACATAGAAGATAACAAGAAAGTGTTATGAGCAAGAACAAGGGATAAATTCTTCCATAATTATAGTTTGAGGACAAAGCATATCTAAGGGAGAGGCAATGTAATAAACAAATTATATAAATATTAATAATAAGTCAATAACTAACCTCTTGAAATGTATTAAATCAAAATTATGTAAATGATGTAAATATGCTAGTATGGATTCCCATGTGGAGCTCAAGGCCAAGGCTCGACTACTAAAAGGCTAGGCATGTATAATGTAAGTATTTATATATGGACCATGTGGTTGGGTTTTCATGCTAACTCAAAAGCTATGTAAATATTATGTTGGAAAAACAATAAAAAGGTACAAAAGGGTTGTGTAAAGAGCACTAGAGGGGTTATGATTCCACTAGAGGGGAAGAGGAAAGGGGCCTATGGGAGAATAAATCCATTGTTTCCAAGTTTCAACCTTAGAACTCATCCATTTGTTTCATTGTTCCTTAAACGAGTCCATCTACTTCAATTTGATTATTAAATACAATCATTGAATGCATGTGTGAGGTTAGTGGGAAAAGTCTCTGCATGTAGTTATGGAAGCATGGGATGAATCCACTTCTATGATACTTGTAAGAGTCATTACTTCTATGGTCAGAAGTTATGTCAGTTGTCTTTTCACCATTCTCTCATCTATTTTGGATTCTACCACTCATTCTCATGCATATTATACACTACGTAGAGTTTTTCTATTGTTTTTTCATTCCATTGCCATTACCATTACTAGACTAAAAAATAACTAGAAATTTGAATTATGAACCAAGAATTGCAGACATTAGAGGAAATTGATGGATGTAGGTAAGCATGGAGTTTGGGAAAGATAAGAACCCTTACCCATTATGTTTTTTCATTTATTAATGTTTGAGAAGCCATAGGAGGTTCTCGAACAACATACAACATGTTGGACTCTTTCGATAGACACTAGTAAGCACTATAAGTGTTGGATTTCCTAAGGGAATTGTGGAGCAATGAAGGGAAATTCCTTCCCTTTGTTTTATGGGATAGTAGAAAAGAGTTCCATGGTTGGTTTGGCTGAGTGAGATCCCTATAAATGCTCAAAGGTGAGTAGTTTGGATATGCGTGAGAGAAAATGGATCGTGGGTTGAGAGAGAGAAGCATGTAGGTTTTTCCTTCACCCCAGTGGCCTCATATCCTGGATTGGGGGTGGTATCTATAGTTGATACTTATGGTTGGGAGTAAAATCACTCTTACATAGCTAGTTGCTTGGATTTTTATTATTAAAAGATAAGTATTCTTTCATATTTGAGTGTGGGATGATTTTAGTTTCTTCCTATGATGAATATGCTTGATTATGCATGATGTGTGTGTGGATAGAGTTTTATTTCTGTTGTGTTTTACAATTGTGCATCTACACATACAATTCTTATTTATGAATTTATATTATGGCCCATGGGGCAAAATTTATAAGCTTGAAATCAGTAAATACCCCCTCCTATAGTTGGAATGATGGATGGGGAAATTACATGATTATACCCCACTAACCAACTTAACCCTAGATATAATGACCACTATTAAATATGGTTGGTTTCTTTTTACTATGTTAGATCATGGTTGACTGCAAGTATCCATGGTTGATTGTATCCCTAATATGCCAATTGATGACACAGCTAATCTATTACTGATTATGGGGTTAATACGTCGAATATGTCACATTAAAGGCATAACTAAGCCAACACCTAAGGCATCTAATACCACACCTAATTCTACAACTAAGACATGTAGGACATCGAAGACATCTTGGGAAGCTTAATTGTTATGTTTGACCATTGTTGGATATAGGTGTGTATGCTTATTTTTTGATGTCACAGTGGTTAGTATAGTGTTTCTAGGGTCATAATGATAATCAGGAGATGAATGTTTCAAGGAATATACAAGTTAGAAGGCATAGAGTGTCTAAGATCATAATTGTTAAGGGATAAGGGTTGTTAATTGTTAATGGGTTAGTGTGTTAGTGTCCATTGCAGTATGTCCAGGATCAAATTTATTAAGGGGTGATTGTATTAGAGTTCAAAGGGGCTAGGAGGTATATTGAATATAGGGTCATATTGATTAGGGGTCAAGTTGTGTTAAACTATCAGTACTAATTAGTTGATGCTACCTTTTATTACTAGTTTGTTAGAAGGCTTATATGTTTGCCAAATAGTCAACCTGGTATCCCTTGTGCAATCGGATTATGTTTTCATTTTATCTGTGATAATCATGAATCCCATTGGAAAACTACCAATTCTCAAATATATTCAAGATGCTATATATTATGGCATCCATTATGCATTCCATGTCAATATCTAGTTGATTGGTTGTGCAAATTTATATTGGAAAAGGTGATGTGGATGACAAGTCTACAATAGGAAATATTCTCTTTAGTTTAGGTGGACCCTTCAAATGGTGTTGTAAAAATATTCAATCTCATGTACTTTCTACTACTAAGGACAAATATAAAGCATTAGTTGAGGTAGCTACAAAATACTTATGGATTAATTTCTTGCTTAAGGAGATTGATCTTCCTTTAAAGACCTTACTATGTATGCATGTTGGTAATCAAGATGTTATATCTATTATAACTCACCTCGTTTATCATTCTAGGAATCTAAACACGCTCATATCCATAAACACTACATTAAACACTTAGTTGATGAAGGCATTTTTTAATTTTCACTTAAGAACAGCATGTTGTAGATATTCTCATAAAGCACTACAAGGAAAAGAGGCAATTGTGGAGGTTTTTGCGGAAGCATTTCTCCTTGTTCTACTTGCAATGGGTGTTTATAGAATAGGCACGAAAGTGGAGTTATTAGAGGAGGTTTTCTCCTTGGTTTGCCTCAAAACAATCAAGTACACCATATTCTATGATGATTCACACACCTATGCTCTTACATATTTAAACACAATATTATAAATAAAAATTCAAAAAGTGTCCTCGTGTGCTCAAATTTTTCCAAACATGATATTATAAAATAAATTGCCACATAATGTCTACGAAATGTGTAATTGCATTGGTGTTCACTAAACTAAACACCATTGCATCCGGATAAAAGGAACACCACTTTAGGGTTAAATTAAGAACCTATTTTTTGTTATAAAAAGGGGTATTTTTTACAAAATTATATACGATGCTTACTAATCCTATAAATGCACTAGTGCATGTGCACCATAGTGACATCAAATATTTCTTTTAAAGATGCTTGTAATGGTTCCCATACCTATAATCGCATCAGTGCATTGGGATCCAAGGTGCACTATTGTAAGGTTAAATAAAAAAACTACCAAATTAATTTTCATTTTTACTATCCACTTGCTTCCAACATCTTCAAGAATCAATGCCCTTTGTCCCCCTATGAGCATCCCATTGCCCCATGTTTTTGAATTGTTGGATTTCATCGACAATCTACATCCACAATAGATTCCATTACATTTTTTATTTTTTCATAACCACTCTAAATTTCATTTGTGATTTACATGGCAACCATGCCTCTGCGATGAAAACAAGACTAAGTAATTTCTTTGCTACATCTTAATTTGCATTTTCACCATTTAGTTTTTCAATTTAGTTTGTAAATTCCCATTTTTGTCAAAACAAATTTCTTCGATGTTACCCTCTACACATTTGTGCACCAAATAATGGTGATTGTATAGGTTGCATCACTTGTGATGCTCCTTAACATTTGAAGTGCACTAAGCATTCAAAAATGGCTAACATGTGAATTTATTACGTTATCTAATGTGCTATAGGATGGAATGGAGAAACATGCACAAGGCAGAATATCCACACGTGCATCATGAAATGTAACAAATATGCCTTGCAATGGTAGTGTGTATATTGGTGACTTACTGCACCATCATTGGCGATATCATTTCAATATTTTGTAGCAACTAGCCAAATTTATTTGTTTCGACAATATGTGGTGTACATGGAATAGTAGCATTATTATTCGTTTCTATGAATTATAAAAAGTGCATTGTGAAATGTGACAATATTCTCATGTAAAGGCAGTATGCATGTGGGTGACTTAATGCGCCATCATCAAATCCATCTTATCATGTTGGTGTAGTGACTATCCAAATATATTTGTGTTGACGATATGTAGTGTGTTGGAATGGAATATTAGCATCATTGTTTGTTGCTACAGATTATGTAAAGTGCACTACTAAATATGAGACAACATTGTCACATTATGGAAATGCATGTGTGGATAATGCAATGTAGCATCACCAATGCTACTATTCACTTTGGCACATTGCTTAACATTTGTTTAATTCCAACTATTTGTGGTGTCCTAATGAGGATGGGTAGCACCATTTCGTGGTGTTGTGTATTATTCTATATGTACTGAAGTTAGAGTCTGTATGCGCTGATATGGTCACTAAATTTTCAATTCAAAATGTGCATAGGAATGTTAAGGGATGACTAAACGCAACCTAGATATTTCTATCAAACATCATCATCCAACTATATTGGAAAGCCATGTTCCTTTCTCTCACGATGCACAAACACGATCTTAAAATCACAACTTTGCATGCATTTATTCATAGGAATGCATCACTATTGGTTCAAAAGTTTATAGCACCAAAGACTGTGTGCATTAAAAAATAAGCACACTTGCAAGTGTGTGCTTTATTAAAATAGGTCCACTAGAGTGTGTAACGAATTTTTAATGCACTAAATTTAAAATTTAATGAATATTAAGAATGGTAATTTAGTATATTCTATAATTTTCTAATGAGGTTTATATGTGAATGAGGGACAACCATAGAAACAACATATCAATACATATAACTTCGTTCATATTTGGGAGACCTGGGAGAGGGAGAGGGATGTGTTTCCATGTATGATTACTATTAATACTCAACCCACTTTTGAGTGATTTTGGCCTCCTCAATTTTTTTAGGAGGCTAAATCCCTGAAGGGGTTCATGAATTTATAGTGTTCCAGATGATATGTTGTTGGGATTATGGAAAAAAGGTATTCATGGTTGTTTCCAGTATATGGTACCAACCCATGGAGGAGGAAATTTATTTCACTGTCTACCTATCTAGGAGGTGGAAATATTTTTCCCATTTCCCTGATATGTTGCATGGTGTTGCAAGAGAGAGACAAATAGTATATGTCTAAAGATATGTCAATCCATACATTATTGGCCCTGGTGATTTATGGGCTATTGTGGGTTAGTTAGTTACACTTACATTATTTTGGAGCCTAAGATGTTAGGTGATTGTTCCTTACCATCACTACACTAGCACACCATACCAATAATGGAAAGTGCAATAGTTTTCCAATGACTTATTATGTAGATAATCAATAGCCCAGATTGGAAAGTGTTCTATTCTTCTTTAATAGTTTTGTAATAGTATGGATAGAGGTAGTATCATGTTGGAGGTGAGACAACTCTTCTCCTTTTCTTCTAAGTTATTTTTTTAATTTATTTAGAGGGCTCTATTGACTTGGTCATTATTTGACTACTACCCTCCTAGATAGATGACTGATGTGTGTATGCACATGTGAGGTCAAATGTTTCCTAAGAGGGGACATCTATATTTCCCATGGAGGGCGGTGGTGAGGATTTCATTTCTATGTTAATTAGTGAGGATGATCTTATCCTTGAGCTAATGCAATATCCATATGTGGGGATGGATTTGTGGGGGTGTCAAAACCTCATATTTATTGCATCCACTCCACTAGACAAGAAAGGTAATATTATCATGATAAAATGGGTTATACATAGGTTAGAATGACAAAGGAAGAGGGAAAGCTTGAGTCACCACATGTTAAGGTCCTCACCTATAATCCTAATGAAAACCCTAACCATGCACCTTCGAAACATTGTTGCAAATGTTATAAACCCTAGTGTAAGGGCCATCCTTGTACTACCTAGAAACTTTTTATGGTCAAATACCTACACCAATCTAACTCGGAAAATGAACACATTAAGGTTTCTCTTCATGAAGACCCTGGTAACAAACCTATCTTGCAAAACCAATCCACTCCACCCTTAAAAACCTGATAACCCTAAATTTCCCTTATTGCAATGACTAAGTTGGGTGAAATTGATACCTTCAAGTTTTATGTTGATATTAGAAAATGGGGAGTCCTTGTGGTTGAACTTAGCATTGTGTTTAACATTCTTCATAAAAAACAAGTTTAGGATTTGGGCCTCATGAATTTAAATACTTATGAACACTTCCCCATCAACATTCCAATACATAAACATATTCAATGTGAAGTTGTGGTGCACCAATTGAAACTTTGTGTAGAAGACAATAGCCCCAAGGATGATTTTTATCTCATACAACATGTTGATGTTGTTTTGGGTATTCAATGTCTTATTTATATAGACATCTATCCCACTAACCACCAAGATAAATTCCTCTCTTCCAAAACATATAGGAATCAAATGACTCTCAAGGGAATCAAACCTAAGAGCATCTAAATTGTGGACTCAAAGTAGATGTCAAAAATTCTATTGAATAAGGGCAACTTTAGTTTCATGGCCTATTAGTATTGCATGGAAGGAACTTGTGCTTTTGGACTCTTCATAGCACTTCAAAACTATAAGGTATCATTCCAATAAATTCCTATAGAACACCATCCCTAAAGGGTCATGGAACATGTCGTTGAGTTGGACCCCACTAATGGTCCAACAATGGTGCACCTTTATCGATATCGGTATTTCTAGAAGTATAATCTACAAAGACTCGTGAAGGATATTTTTTCATTTGGGATCATCACTCCTAGTGGGAGTTTTTATGTTGCCCCAAATGTCTTGGCACATAAAAAAGATGGTTCTTACCAACTATGTATTGGCTATAGAACACTCAATCAAATCAATATCAAGAATAAGTTTCACATTCCATGCATTGATGATTTCATGGTTGAGTTACATGGTTCCCAGTTATTGTCTAACATTAACCTTCATCCAGGCATTTACAAGATACCTATCCAACTTCGGGAGCAAGAGAAGACTACATTTAGTTATTATCAAGGACACGTTCAATTTTGGGTAATGCCATTCAAACTCTATAATTCTCTTGCTACTCTTTAAGATTTAATGAACACACTTGTTGGTAAGTGCCTCTATAAGTTTCTTGTAGTTTTCTTTGTGTATAAATTTCAAGAATTGGGAAATTAATGCAAACTCTAAAATTTCACCTCAACCTTGAGGCTTCCTAGATCTAATCCATGTGAACATTCAACCCTATGGTTGATCTGAAATATAAAATTACATCAATAATAATCTACTTCTCCTTGGCATGCCAATTTCACACAAAAACCCAAAAAAAAATACCATACAAGTGTATTTCAATACCACGACGTCATGAACCTTAGGGTATACTTTCAAGGCATATAACAGATATGAAGCATCTTATTTCAGTTGATTATGATAGTTTAGTAAATATTATCTTTCATCATCACAATCTGTGTTAAATTACTTAACCAATTCATTTATATGTTACATAAAATCAACACGAACAATAGGTATTGGAATCTACTCAATCAAGAAGATAACATAAGTTGAAAATCAAATATGTTAATAAACAATATTTAGATAGTTGGAAACTTCTATATAAGAGACAAAGTACAAGTACATATCCATACTTTATTACGAATTTGATACAAGTCAATCTCTCCAAACCGTAGCTAGGAGACCTTAAAAAAATCCTAGACACCAACTCCTCTTAGCTAGGAATCACTCCTAACACAAGTTGGTCACTTCACAAATATCTTCCACATTCTACCATCATCAATGTCAAGTCCTCCTTGGAAAATACACTTGCATCCTACAAGTATACAGAATGTATCCTCTTCTCCTCCACAATAAGCATAACAAGTAGCACTAGGGTTTCCAGATGCCATAAAAGGCTAGTCTTCTTCTCTAACAAGATCTACAAGATAAAATGATATATTGGCCTCTCTAAGGTTTATCATAAACCCTAGTCTCCTTTGTCTCTTTAGGTTCAAATCCTAACCCTATTTTTCCCTCAAGATTCCTCCAATAACCCCATCACTCCAAGACAAATAAAGAAATTATAATGAAGAAAAGTACTAAAGAAAAAGGCTAGCGCACTCCACTCCCCATGACTCTAATACAAGTGTGTGATGAATAAATGAAATGATTGGATCCTTCCTCTATTTATATGATGGGTAAGGGGAGCCAACAATAGAAAGTGAACCTTATCTACTACAAGAAACCTAAACACAAGTAAACTCACATGTATAGTGCTCGATCTATAAGTGGCATGTGTCAATCTCTAAGGCGAATACATTCAATAAGAAAGGCTCTGAGGCATGAACACTCCACAAAATGTATCCAATGCTCCACCTCCTCAATCCTCTAAAGCTCCAATGACCTTGAATGCCACATGCTCCTCTGGATTCACCCCCTCTCTACATGGTCACTCTCTCAACCCAAGCACCCTCAATTCAACTAAAATCCTCCATGAAAGGCACCCTTGTCACATCCCCATCCATTAATCCGACCAACAGAGGGGGACATGAACGGATTATGGGATTCTAAATTCTACCCCATATCCATATTATGAATTCATAACAATTAAAATATGTGTGCAAATGAATAAATAAAAGTACACAATGGAAATAAACTCTATCCACAAAAATCTAGCATGCATATATCATTCACATAAATGCATTCAATATTACATACTACCGATTTATGATGATTATAATATGGCTAAAGGGATTCTTTTCCAATCCCTTTCCCAACACTCATGCAATCGGAATAAATAAAACATTACCTACATGGCTTCCATCAACATCATTGATGTTACCTAATCAATTGGACTCTTACCAAGGACTACACACTCCTTCCACTAGCCTATTGATCATAGATTTTTTGCATCATCCCTTCTTCATAAGGTTGTTGATCACATGCAATAACATCATAAACATCTTCAACCATGCTTCTATTGTCTTTGGTCCTACAATCATTACCAACAATAATAGTTACTATCAGCCACAATAACTATCATTAGTGGCTCATTGCATATGTAAAACCTCACTACTTTTACCAATATGCAATATCATATGCATGCACAAGAAGGTTCACATGCACTATGCATTATCTCTTAATATGACCACTAGTGCATATGTATTTCATCTATACAATCTCTTGCATTTCCAACATTCCTATGCCAAATTTTTATGTATATAAAACTCAAAAAATATAAATATAACAGCTAGATAAGAGTTAAGGAATTCCCCCTTTCCAATTCCTCATCATAGCGTGGAATGATTTTCTCTTCGACATCATAGTTGATCCATTTTATGGCCTTTCTACCAAGCACACAAGGAATCATTACTTATTATTTTCTCATAAAGTATTGATTCAATGCATATACACATATAATATATTTATACTTGATACCTTCCACATACCTTCCAAGCATGCAATTTGTATGCTATACGCATAAATAGTTTAAGGTGAGAAATTTACCTCTTTATCAACAATGCGTATGGAGATTATTCTCCAATTTCTACTACAACCATCTTATCATCCCTATGTAGCTTTCCTCGGTCATTACAAAAAATCTCATTGCACTATATTCACAATGCCTTGCTACTGCAATTGCCTTGAGAAATTTTGGCCAAGTCCAACTTGACCTTCCTTGGGATTCCTAGCACTGAACAATGTTGCAACTAATTTCATTCCAACTCCATATGGAGCCTTTTCAAGGTCAATTATATGTCTTTGTGGCTCATTCAACTATGATACCTTTTTTCCTTTCCCATGGAAATATTTTCCACAATCCTGAAACACACAATAGATTCACACATAGGAATGCCTCGTTCCCTTATTGGCATCCCTTGCATGGCCACTCTATCACTATCATGAACTACATGACATGTACACATATTGGAATGTATTATTCTTTTAGTGACAACTTCTAAGTGAATGGAATTTCCTTACCCACTCTAATTACTTACTCATAATTTGTTGGTTCATATCTTGCAACATCCTACAACTTATTTTAGCATGCATGCACCTACCCACAAGGATGATTCACCCATCACATTTACAAGTTGCATGTTCCTTACCTACTGGAATATTTCATACCTTTATCAGCATTCTCTTATGGAATACAATATCCATCATTGATAATCAAGAGCTCACATGCCTCTTCCTTGCAATTCAAAATGCACACATTACTTGCAATAATACATTGGATATCTTATCTAAGGAACCAATGTCCATTATTGGTTTATTTTATTCCTTCATGATTAGACATGGTTGCCACTCACTAATAATGCATATGTCAACTAATTACTCTAAACAAGGGCTTCCACAACCTCTCTATCCAATTCATATTTCACATTCTGAACATGGAGAACGCATTGCATACATTCTAGCTATGGAACCATCACTTCCTCTTAGTTCCCCTTCTTCCATCATGTGTGTTTATCAATACAACCTACAAGAGTGTAATCTTATCCACTCAACATGTTTCCCCAAATGTGCCTCCACTTTATTGGGAGAGAACCATTACCATGATATGGGTATTATAATATTTACTCACTTTGAGTCACTTCTATCTCTAGTACACTCTTATACCATTGTACAAAATTTTCCCAAAGTTTTGGGTTACTTTGGAAGTCACCCACATTGAGAATTTATTGTTCAATCAAGACCAAGGGATCTTTTCTTCTTTCTTTCTGAAACAACTAGAAACATGTTCCAAAAATAAGAACATTATATTTTGTTTTCCTCTAGATAAGCTTTCCAATGAATATGAAAATGCCTATTTCTGGTTCCTGAGCAAAAAGTTAGCCTATCGAAATTGCCAAATTTGCCCAATTTTATATTATTCTTGTAGCTGCACTTAAACTCAAAAACTAACTCTATAGGTTTATATAAAAAATAATAATGGTATGAAGGAGGCTTAACCCCTTGTGGCCTTCTTGAACCGCTACAAGGAGGGTAGAGGGTGTTAACACCCAAATTTGTCCATCATCCATGTCAACAGCCTTGTCATCCACATACATCATCCTTCCATCTCATTTCGACCTCTTTTAAACCTAAGGACCTTGAAAAAACATTATAAAATCCAAAAACCAAAGTCAAGAACCAAAAGGAGACATCTTAGAAGCAAGTTGTTCATATTCCTAGGAAATGAGTGACCCAAGTCACTCAAAACCCTTCAAATAAGCGACCCAAGTTGCACAAATTCTCAAAAAAAGAGCAACCTCGCCCCGACATGGTTTTTAGTTGTTTCTTCTTTTTTCTTAGCAAAAAGGAGGAAAGCTGGGTGAGTATCTTGACATGGCACAAATCAAGGAGAGGATTTAGGATGGAAAAACTAGCCTTGATCTGTATCCCCAGATCCATCTACTGTGCCTATAAAATAACCTTCAAGGTCCCTCATCACACACAATTCTCCACTCATTTTCTCAATTCACCACTCTGCCAAGATTTCATTTGAACTCGGAGCCAACCTCTTCTTTCTCTAGCTTCAGCCATAAGAGATCCTTGTTGCGACGTGTTGCCAGAGGATTGCAAGATTACTAGGAGACCAATGTACCTTCCCTCAAACAGTTGCAGGGTCCCCTTCCACTGCAATTGAGATGATTCTACTCCTTGTACACTCATTTAATACAAAAAACATTATTTATTCTTTATATCATGTTGTCACATGTATGTTGTTTGATGAAAAATGCATAAAAATTTGTTAATTTAGATTTATTTCAATACTTTTTATGTTAATTTTTCCTAATGTTAGTTAGTTCTGTCCTTCCATTTTGTTTATTTTTGTTTTCCCATTTGAAACTCTGCTAAGGTATGCACAACCCTTAGCGGGTTCCTTTTGGCATGGGCGTGTGTCCAAATACTCGCTACAAAGGGCAGTGCCCTCATTTGTTTTGTATATATTTTGATTTCACACAATCTAGTGCATGAGATCAACTGTGTTTTTTTCAATTATGGGCACCTGAAATTAACTGTTGAAATTGTTGCCATTTTCGATCATTCATGTACATTCACAGCGTCATTTACCCCTTTTGTTGAAATTTTTGAAAAAAATCAGATGACATCAACATGACATCATCACAAAATCATAGTGGTCCCATGGCCACATGTCAACTCTCAGTTGGTCCCCGTGGCACTTATATGTCCTTACTGGACCCATTGTCACCCTATTGGCACACTTGTTGGAGGGGTGGTTTCAG
This sequence comes from Larix kaempferi, assembly GCA_027924585.1. NCBI lineage: Eukaryota > Viridiplantae > Streptophyta > Pinopsida > Pinales > Pinaceae > Larix > Larix kaempferi. The sequence continues at coordinate 5,362,555 of BSBM01001041.1, read as the reverse complement.
ATGGGAGGTTGAGCGGTTTCAAGGGTGCCCGAAAGTGGTTTTGAAAACCATCTTTGTGCCCCCAAATACATTAGAGTGTAAACTAGTTTCCTCTAGTGGTTTTGGTTTCAAGGGCCTTTCCTTGTGTTATCCCTTGATTACATTGATCCCCTGAAGTCATCCTCATCCATTTATCTCTTGTGATGATCAACAGTCAGATTTAATTTTGACACATTTTCTTGAATTAATGACCCCACTACTCATGGTCCTCGAGGACCTTACAATCGTCGATCTTGATGGAATATGAACAACTGGATGATCATCTCATAGATGTAAGCACATTGGTTGAGGAACTTCAGAGGGCCAAGTAAGTGGTTTCAGGGGCACTTTATGTGATTTTGGAAACCACAATTGAGCCCCCAAAAACACTATGGGGAAAATCATTCACCTCTAGTGGTTTTGTTTCAGGGGCACCCCTTTTTGTTAACTTATGGTCACTTCAAGCCCTTGAAATCATCTAGGACCGTTGATCTCCTCATCGCTCAATGGTCATATCTCCTTCGCCTTTGGAATCCATGACATGTGGCACATATGCATGCGGATCTGATGCGGTTGGTCCATGACACACCCTCTGCCCATGCGGCTCCTCCGCATCATATTTCCTACCCACATGGCTCTTCCACGTCACTCGTCCACATTGCACAGGTGGGGCCAACCCTAAAATTCCCCAAGAATAATTCGAAATTGTGCAAAATTTTTAAATTGGCAATAAGGGGATTATTTTGAAATCAATTTGAAATTACTTCTAGCCCCTTGTTCGTCACTTAATATAACCTGATTTTTACTGAACCAAATTTTCTAATTTCTGCCTGTAAATTTGGATTTTTGGCCCATACAGCTCCGGTGTTGCAACTAGAAGCTTTGATACCACTCTGTCACGTCCCAATCCATCAATCCGACCAACAAAGGGGCACATGAAAGAATTATGGGCTTCTAAATTCCACCCCATAGTCATATTGAGAATTCATAACATTAAAAATGTGTGAAGTGTAACAAATAAAAATATTAAAATAATATGAATAATATATATAATAATATAAATAATAAAATAAAACATAATGTCAATTATATTAACTAAGAGACATAACCCTTGGTGAGTAGTCACCATATAAGCCCTATATATGCAGCTACATCCTCATTGTAAAATCATCATTTTTATCTTATCAATTATATATTCGACAATTTATGGATCCTTTGTATTATTTACATTGGTTATTTGCATAAGAAACGATTTTATCGTTTCATTTGGTATCAAAGCCACACTTGTAGCCACCAATCTAGGACCTTGTCCAAAAACCAGGTCCTTGGCCCAAAGAAGTTAAAAAAAAAAAGTAAAAAATAAGAAGTAAAATAAGTAAAAAGAAAAGAGTATAGAAATAAAAAACAAAGGAGTGAAAGAAGTAAAAAGAAAAGAGAATATAGAAAGAAAAATAAAATAAAAAATAAAAGAAGTAAAGAAGTAAAAAGAAATGAAAAAGTAAAGACAAAGAAGTACGTGGTTTCTTAAAAAGAGTACATGGTTTATTTTCCAACTATATTGGAAGCATTTGTGAAAATAATATACTCAAAATTTATAAGCTAGAATCCACACCATTTTTATTATCCTTCCACTCCAAAAACAATTATTATAATTATTAATAGTTATTATTATCATTAATAATTATTATATTATATTTATTAATAATATTATAATTATTAACTTTTAATAATTATTATTATTATTTGGAAAAAAAAAATGGAGTCTCAGTGTGACAAAAGAAGAAGATTCCAGAAGAACCACTCAAAGGTAGTCGTTGACATACTAAAACTTGAAGGGATTATTCAAATAAATCCTGGTAGCATCGCTATTTGCCCAACCATCAAGGAAAATCACATTAACGTTAGCTTGGCAAATCAATTATTCGTCCCAGAACTAAGTATAATCAAAAAGAAAGATAAATGGGGTGAGAAGAAATATGCAATTAGGGACTTACAACTGGAAATTGATGAATATAAGTTCACATCCCAATTCAATGTTACGACTATTTATCTAAATGAAGTTGACATCATTCTCGACTTATCTTGGATGGAAACATTGGAGATAATTATCTTAAATATGAAGAAAAAGTTTTTAACGTTTTTGTATAAGAAGAAAAAAGTCACACTACAGGATGTTAGAATGAAGTTAGATTCCAAAGTCGTGGCATCTAAAGACTTCAAGGATATTGCCATGGTCATTTCGCAAGAAAATCAAAAGATGCAGTCGGAATTCGACAAAATCGTCACAGATAAAGAAGAAGAGATCTCTCGTTTCAGAGATCATAATCAGAAATTGCTTCTTCAAATAAAAAAGACGAAGGATAAAGCACAACAGAATCAAAAGTTAGAAGAGGAGAATCAAGATCTTCAGAAGAAACTATTAGAAAACATTGACAAAAATGGTCACCTCAATAAGCACAAACAAGATCTAATGGATCAAATTCAGAAGCTTAAAGATGATAAGAAAGCACAAGAAGAAATGACCCGAAATCTTAAAAAAAAAGACTCGTTAGACAATAAGTTGGAGCAAATTCAAAAGAGGACATCAAAGCCCTTGGACTCAAAAATCTACGTTGAGAAAAAAGAAGCAAATACAAATTCAGTCATCGTCACAGTTCAGAAAGAAGATAATCTGGTAAAAAAACAAACAACAATAACTCCATATCGACACCCCAACCATATAAACCAGTATCCTAAAAAGTGGGAATTGTCGAAAGATAATGGTACTAATGTGCTCAAAGCTCCCGGCGACAGAACAATAGAGAATCCCAATAGTCAGCAACAAATCAATTTTGGCTAGATTGATCCATCAACATATCGAAAGTTATGCTTTACACTTAGAAGTTTGTATCGACATGTTTCATCAGCTACGACATCACAAGGAACGATTCAACAACATTATAAGGCTTTGAGGACAAAGCCTTTCTAAGAGAGAGGCAATGTAACAAATAAAAATATTAAAATAATATGAATAATATAAATAATAAAATAAAACATAATGTCAATTATATTAACTAAGAGACATAACCCTTGGTGAGTAGTCACCATATATTCCCTCTATATGCAGCTACATCCTCATTGTAAAATCATCATTTTTATCTTATCAATTATATATTCGACAATTTATGGATCATTTGTATTATTTACATTGGTTATTTGTATAAGAAACGATTTTATCGTTTCATGAAGATGCATAAATAAACATACATAATGAAAATAAACTCTATCCACACAAATCAAGCATGCATATACCAACATAATCATCACAGACATTAAATAAAAACATTGCATATTCAATACAAGAGAATACTTATCTTTCAACAAGAAGATCCAAACAACTCAGTATGTAAGAGCGATTTTCCACCCAACCTTAGGCACTCTGTCCAACATATACTCTTTATGTTGAGAGGCCACCAAGGCAAAGGAAACACCTACAGGATTATCTCTTTCATCCCACGACCTGTTCTGATCTCTATGCTTAGCCAAATTCTCATATATATCTCTATTGGAATCTCACTCAGCCATCACAGCCTTGGCTCCAACAATACCTGCCACACAAAACACCCTTATGGGCTCAGGAATCCCCTTCATTGATCTATGGTTCTCTTGGGTGATCCATCTTGCTAGGTGCTTCCACTATGTTCATAGAATGATTCCAATATGATATGTGTTATTGAAGAACCACATGTAGCCTCCATCCAAGGATTCTCAAGTATACCAAAGTAGCAGAAGTCAATGGGTAAAGGTTTATAGCCAGCCCAACCTCAATGCTTAACTTCAACCATCTATTTTCCCTTTCAATTTGTATCTCTGTCTCTAAATTCAAATTTTTGGGTTATGCATAGTCTGGTAGTGGTCATGAACAACAATGGGGAGCTCTATGTAGTGTAGATATGCATGAGATAATGATAGAATGATTGTTTGATACAAGGGATATGAGATGATGGTGAAAATACAACTGACATAGCTTCTAACCATAGAAGAAAAGGACTACTAACAACTACAAAGTTGTCACAAAAGTGCATGCACCCCCATGCTTCAATAATTGAATGAGGTGACTTTTACCACCAACCTCACACATGCATTCAATTATTTGATTCAATATCAATTGGCATATTTAAAGCACATGGCATAATTTGGATGAGTTATAAGGTTGGAACTTGGAAACAAAGAGTTTAATGTCCCATAGGCCCCATTTCCTCTTCCCCTCTAGTGGAATCATAGCCCCTCTAATGCTCTTTACGCAACCATCTTGGACCATTTTCTTATTCTTGCATCATAATACTTGGATAGATTTCAACTTTAGCATGAAGCCAACTATATAGTCCAATTAAAAAAATTTGCATCATAATTCCTATCCATTCACTATTTGGGATTTGGCCTTGAGCTCCACATTAGGAATCCATACTCGAATTTTTACATCATTTACATAATTTTAATTAAATACATTCCAAGTAAAAATTGGTGATATTACAACCCTCCTCTAAAATTCCCAACACTCCCCCTCCCAAGCAACCAATCAACCTCCATGCAGCCATCATGAAGAAGTCACCAAGCTCTAGAGATCTCCAATGCTCCAAAGAAGAAAGCCTCACAAGCACCTATATGAGGTCTAGCAACCAATGAGTAGGTCAACTCCAATGTCTTTTTATAAGATTCTGGAACACAAGATCTAGATTCTAAACAAATTAGCAATACAATTTGTATGCAATTGAATAAGTGACAAAAGCATGTCATTAATTATCAAAACATGAAAGAGAGGCAATGATATTTTAATAACACATTAAAATATTGTATTCCATTAACTGTACAAGAATGATTACATATAGGAAATTCGAATTGGTGAGAGAGGCAATTTAAATTGGAGTGCATGACAGCCTGGCTCGGCTTAACTAGAGTTAAAATACCATGTAGTAGCCATGCAATCTCTCAGAAGTGAGTTATCAACCTCATAACTAACCTAAGTGGACTTAATCACCTAAATAAAAGGAATAGCTGATGATAGGCTCGTGTGTGTGGTCTCCATCCCTAAAAAGACTCAACAGATGTGCTCGTAGCTCATAATAGCCTTTAGAGGTAATTGAGACCCTTAATAGTGGAGTGAACACCCATGTTTTAGTCCTTAACTCTAACTATAGTGGAGATTTCCTAAAATATGAGAAAGAATCCCCAAAACAAGTAATGTGCCCTCAACATCTATAAATAGATGGTTAGGAGCCCTATAAATGGCAATTGGCCTATAAATAGCAGTGTTGGTCCCTTGGAGCTTAGGAGGAATCTCTAGAGTGGCTCAAAGGGCCAAATTGGATGCAATTTGGACCAATAGAGTCATGCTACCATTACATAAGTCCCTAAGTGAGAGAGTGATTTTGTGGAGAGGGTTATTATGATATAGTAGTTTTTTCATCACGAACCAACCAAGAGTCATCCTAAAATATACTTAAACCCAAAAATTTAGAAAAACACGATAGAGAACAGATCAAATAGATAACTATGTTCACTTGCCTCTTCAAGGGGTAAGTATCCAAGAGAAAAGCTCCAAATACAATGACAATTCTTAAATTACATTATATCACTTACTACTCTATATATAGTGCTTCAATCACCAAATACCTATCTACTTATGGTCCCGCTATCAATGAGGGTTAACCACCTAGGGGCCTTCATTCAATCAAGAAGGCCCTTTTAAGGAACTACCCACTAACTAACTAATGGGCCTTATGTACTTGTACATTGATAAAGTAGGGGGGTAGCACTCTAACACATCCATACACCATGCAACCCACATCACATGAAGCACCCCCAAGCATGGTGTAAATGCTTTTTAAGTAACCACAAAACCTAACATTTTAATGATATACTCATATATTGTTGAACATTCACACAACATCTAGAGCATTTAGAACTTATTATGAATACATTATCCCAACATTGAATCTATGCAAAGGATTCCAAGTGTGATTTTCCAAGACTAACTTGAGTATGTTTCCATATATCTCTACAACAGGTGGTCATACTAATCCTATCAAGTTCCAAGTCATTCAAGAGTGACCAACACAAATGTCCCTTAAGAAGCTCCATATATTTATGGGCTTAGCAAGTTTATATTGTAGATTTTCTACAACTACTCTATTTTTTTCTCACCCTCTCACTAAGCTCACAAAAATGATTCCTTTCATTGGTCCACTACAATGCAACAAGATTTTGAGAGCCTCAAAGAAGCCTTTTCTTTAGCACATGTGCTTATTGCTCTTGGTTTCACTCACCCCTTCATTGTTGAGTGTAGCAAATCTAGGTTTGGTCTCCATATAGTGCTTACATGAATATACCCCATTTCCTTTTAGAGTCACGTGTTGGATACCAAGGAGAAGTGCATGTCCACAAACAATGAAGAAACGTTGGCCATACTCTATGCAATGTATAACTATTGATCGATTCCTTTTAAGTGCCACTTTCTTCATCAAAACAAACCATCTTATCCTCAAGCACTTATTGACACAGCGGCACTTTAATAGAGGAGCAACATTTGAAGTGGATTTCTCAACTCCAAGGATATTCCTTTGAGATACTCTATAAGAAGTATAAGGAGAATAGTTTTTTTAATTCCTTATTTCAACATGATTAGCCAACCATTTTTTACCCCATATCAATTATCCAACCTACTTGGATACAAGGGCTCCACACATACTACATACAAGATCCCCTTATAGTTAAACTTCAAAATGGAAATATTGGTGGCAAGAGAGCTCAACCATGGGCTACTACAAATGATGTTATATTCTTTAAATCACATTGTGTTAGGGTTGGATCTCTCTGTATTACACAATTTGTTAAACATGAACATGGCTCTCCCTCGGTTGGTCATGTGGGTTTCCACAAAGCTTATCAAAATGTGCCCTCTACTTTTTATTGGCCAAAAATGAAGTCTAATGTTGACCATTTTTTGGTTGATCATGATACTTACCAACACATCGAAGTGGAAGGTATTCCTTATTCTAGTCTCCTCTAGCCTAACTCTATCCTCAGCAAGAAGTGGGAATATGTATCTATGGACTTTATCACAAGACTACCACTCTCTAAAGGTAAGAATACTACTTTTATGGATAGGATGGTCATTTAACAAAGTATTCCCATTTTATTCCATTGACTACCAATATTATAATGTTTGGTGTCATTGATTTAATCTTCAATAATGTGTATAAGCCCAATGACTTCCCTTGTGGCATAATTTATGGTAGATATCTCAAGTTTGGCGATAACTTCTTGGAAGAAATTTTCAAAATGATAGGGATCGCCTTTAATATGAGTATTTCATATCACACATAAATAGATGGGAAAACTAAGATGGTTAACAAGTGCCGCCTGGAAGGATACCTTCACATGTACACAAGGGACACACAATACAAATGGAAAAATTGGTGACTTCTTGCAAAATACTAGTACAATACAACCTGCCACTTTTCTACAAAAAAAACCCTCTTCAAGACATTATATGGATATGAGCCCTCTTCCCCAAAGCACTAGGTCATTCAATGACACTCTACAAGATATGCAAACTATCCTTCGCACACTTAAGAATAGCTCATCCATAGTCTTGAACTAAAGGAAGCTATAGGCAAATCAACACTAATTTAAACATCAATTTGTAGTGGCCAAGCAATATAATGGTATTTGTATGATTGCAACCTTACAAACATATCACTCTATAGAATCATCACTTATATATATATATAAAGTTGTTAAAAACAATAATAATGTTAATTACCTAAATTAAGGAGACAACTTTTATTTTTGTCATTAGTCAATGCTTATAAAGTATATCATCACATGGCTCATTGCATCAACTCACATTCTGCTATCGATTATATATTTATAACATATATGGATATCTAGATCCTTATTATATTGGATATTTTCTCATAAATGAATTAATAGTGTTCATTACACTATATCAGAACTCAATTTTAGCCAATTTTATATCTATATTTTCATTATCTTTGGCATCAAAACAACTGGCTTTTGGCCACACATAATTGTCCAAGTTTTTTTTATCCTTTGGTCTTTTATCACAAATTGGCATCAAAACAACTAGCTTTTGGCTATACATAATTGTCAAAGTTTCTTTGATCCTTGATCTTTTATCACAAATTGGCCTTTGCCTTTTTTTTTTTCATAGAAAAAAACAATACTTTGTATTAAAAATATATGTAATATAGACAAATATACAGCGGCAAAAATGACAAACTTTCGGCCACCCTGACAAAATTCCAAACCCATGACCAGCATAATAACCAGAATCTCCAAGATCATCCCAATACCATCAACCACTCCAAATACAGAGATATACCAAAATACTACAACAAGAAACAAATCTACAAATCTAAGATCGAAGGATAAGTCCAGATTGAACCCACCATCCATGGACAAATCACAAAGTTTAAAAAACCAAAAATCAAAAGGACGGTTCACTAAGACTATTTAAAATTCAAAATTTCATTAAGAAGAAATCACTCTCGTATACATGACAGGTGTAATATCCCTTTTTCAAATTTTATTAAAATGCCCAATTTTCCACTTTTTTTCCCAATTTCGACCTTTGACTAGTTTTACTGTTTTGACCTCCAAATCAACCCAAATGCTCCCAAATATTTTGTAGGAGTGTATGAATGGTATTTAGACTTGAATATAAGGTTCAGGGATGTTTTAGGGCCCTCCAAATACTGCTGCAAACTTGATTTGTATTCTGATCAATATATGTAATTTTGACTAGTAATTTGTGCATCAAATCCCCCTCGGGTAACACTGCAAATGGCCTTCCAAATGCCTCCAAAATCCCACAAATTTATGAACAGAGGTATATAATGTGTTAAGTATGTTATTAAGGTCTCATATTCACCATTAATTTATTTTTAATACTGTTCTAACTCTCTCACATTCAACAGCAAAAACCCCCAATTCGACCCTTGGGGAAATGGCACTATTTCACCTCCCAATACAACTAAACTGAGTAAAAATGCTTCAAATGCTCAAGTACAGTACATGAAACTTGTAGAAGACATCCATGGCAGTATATTTATCACAAATATATCAGAGAATCATCCATTCATTCGAAATAATCAACATTATAGTGTCATACATCAATGCATTGGGGAAATGGACATTGTTTGCTCATTAATCAATAGTTTTGCATACAACTAGTGGGTATTTCGACCTGAGACTTTCTGAATATGAATAACAGAGCATATGAAGCTATTACAATCATAAATATGTAATGAGAATCTCTCTCAAGAAGCACAAGTGCTCACCAAAAACGCCCTCCCTCAAGGAGCACGAATATGCCTTCAAAACTGGAAACGGTGGAGAGAAAGTGCTGCACTAAACCAAACCATGAAACTTCCTGTATCTGCTACCTGCAAATACAAACTCCATTAAATCACCATGAAAGACCTGAGTGGCCTCTCCAAACACCAACTTGGATGGGAATCTTTCACCCTCGAAATTGGCTAAGGCAAGAAACTAGTCATCCACTAGCTCTCTCTTCACAAATGCAATTTTTCTCAAATCATCAAAAGCCATTCTCATACTTGATTTCTACATTTTATAACCAACATTAGCCTTCAAGGGGTCGAAATCCTCTCAAAAGATTCAATAATTTTCCATTTAGAAAATATTCCTCATTTGCCACTTGTCTCCTAGTTCCAACCTTCCATCTTCTCCCAAATTCGAATTTGAGTCTCTTTAGATTCCTCCAACTCCATGAGCGCCTTCTTGAGCCTATTTTTGGGGCTGACATGTCATAATGGTCAGGTGTAAGAAGTCAGGTCTGAATTTTGTCATAAAATGTCATAGATGCTTCATTATTGTTGTCATAAAACTAGGGAATCTAGCCCATGTGTCCACTAGTCTCCAATTTGACTCTTCCTCTCCCATGGAGGTTACTATTCCTTCCCATTTCGACCTAATATGCTCAATGCCATGTGTTATGACTTACAAACTCACCCAAGAGTGTTCACCTTCCCATGAATTCGAATTGGCAAGAGAGAGCTGCCATGTGTCATTGAAAAATCAAGCTAGTGTGGGTCCCACCACCTCCATATGTCTCCAAAACCACTTGCCACCTAGAATTTCTCTTGAATTTATTTATTCATCATATTTATTAAATGCTTGAACCCTTCTAATGTCTAAATATCATTTATTAGTTTCCTTATTACCATCCCACATGTGCCCATCCAACCTAGGAAACTAGTAGGATTGATGGGATTGTCTTACTATGCATTTATTTGAATGGGGACATTACAGTCCTCCCCACCCAAGATTGCTTGTCCTCAACCAATTTCAAATTTGGATGCTGCAAAATCTTCTCCTCTTCCCATGTGGCATCTTCATTTGGTAAGTCCTTCCATTGCACTAAATATTCTTTGATGATTCTACTCCTCAACCTTCTTTCCCGTGTCTTCAAAATCTTTTCCGGAACAAGTGTGAGCTGACCTTCATCATCCAAAGGAGGAAGTATTTCTGAAGTGATGATTTGCTGACCAAGAGCTTTCTTAAGACAAGAAACATGAAATACATTGTGGATTTTACTCCCTTCCGGAAGTTCTAGTTCATATGCTACTTCTCCAACCTTCCGCACTACCTTGTATGGCCATAGTACCTTGGTTTTAATTTTTATGCTCCATTCTTTTTGAGAGATGTTTGTTTATAGGGCTGCAACCTTAAATATACTAAATCATTGACTTGAAAGGTTCTCTCTTCTCTATGTCTATCAGCATATTGTTTTTGTTGATTTTGAGCAACCTGCAAATTGTCTTTCAAGAGCTTTAAAATTTCTTGGCTCTCTTCCACCCAATCTTTAGCCTTTGGGGCTCTACTATCACCAAATATAATGTCAGCAAATGTAAGTGCATCATAACCATATAATGCTTTGAAAGGAGACATTCCTATTGACATATGATAAGTGGTGTTGTAGCAAAACTCACCCAAGTGTAGCCATTTTGCCCATGCTTTTTGCTGCCCTCCCACATAGTTTCTTAGGTATCCTTCCAACCATTGGTTTACCCTCTATGTTTTTCCATCAGTTTGTGGATTATAGCTGGTACTTGGAGTCAATTGAGTGCCTACCAATCTAAAAATTTCTTGCCAAAAAGCACCCATGAATCTACTATCTCTATCACTGACAATGCTCTTGGGGAGCCCATGCAATCTGAAGATTTCTTTGAAAAAAATATCAGCCACTTGTGCAGCACTAAAAGATGATGTAACAGCAAAGAAATGAGCAAATTTTTTCAACCTATCAACTAACACATAGATGCAATCCTTACCTAAGGATTTAGGCAATCCGGTGATGAAATCCATGGAAATATTGTCCCATTTTTGCTCCGGAATGGGCAATGGTTGTAATAGGTCGGCTGGGCATGTAAGTTCTGATTTGTTTTGTTGACATGCTTTACATTCATTCACATAGTTCTGAACATCTTCCTCCATCCCCTTCCAAAAAAATCTTTGCCTCAACTGTCTATAAGTTTTGAAGATCCCCGGATGGCCCGCTAGTGGGGAATCATGTGCTTCTTGCAAAATTCGGTACTTGAGCTTGGAGTTATGAACTAAATAAATTCTTCCCTTATAATATATCATCCCATTCTAAATCCTATAATTATCATCCCCTTTGATTCCATCCAACACATCACAAGCAAATTTGTCTTTGGCATATTCAACTAGTAGCATGTTTTTCCAATCCTTGGCAATATCCATGAGAGAAAAGGAAGGCCTTCTTGACAAAACATCTGCTACTATATTATTCTTTCCTTTGACATATTCAATATCAAAATCATAATCTTGAATCTTGCTTACCCACTTTTGTTGCCTTTCATTTAGATCGTTTTGGGTGAGAAAGTGTCTTAGACTATTATGGTCAGTTTTCACCACAAACTTGCTGCCCACCAAGTATTGTCTGAATTTGGCCAATGCATGCATAATGGCCAGCATTTCTTTATCATAGATGGAGTAAAGTTTTTCATGAGGCTGCAACTTTCTGCTCTCAAAGGCTATGGGGTGTTGGCCTTGCTTTAGGACAGCCCCTATTCCTCCACCTGAAGCATCACATTCCACAACAAAAGGTTTAGTAAAATCAGGAAGTGCAAGTATGGGACAACTACTCATTACCTCTTTCATTTTTTGGAATGCTTTTTCAGCCTCTTCATCCCACTTGAAAGCATCCTTCTTAGTCAAATCAGTGAGTGGAGAAGTCAACTTGGAGAACCCTTTCACAAATTTTCTGTAGTAGGTGCATATGCCAATAAAGCCTCTCAATTCGGTAATATTTTTTGGTGATGGCCATTGCAAGATAGCCCTGATTTTTTCCATGTGTACCTTCACTCCTTCTTGCTCAATAATGTGCCCAAGATAAAGTAGTTCTTTCATCCCAAACTCACATTTTGATAATTTAGCAAATAAGGACTCTTCTTGCAAGATTTTCAACACAATCTCTAACTGTTGCAAATGCTCTTCCCATGTTTTACTGTAAATGAGAATATCATCAAAGAAAACCAAAACAAACCTTCTTAGTTTCTTGCAAAATATCATATTCATACATGCTTGAAAGGTGGCTGGAGCATTAGTTAACCCAAAAGGCATGACAAGAAATTCAAAGTGGCCAAAATGACATCGAAAAGCGGTCTTTTCCACATCTTCATCTTTCATTCGAATTTGGTGATACCCTGATCTAAGGTCAATTTTTGAGAAGTATCTGGCCCCATGTAGCTCATCCATGACCTCGTCAATCCTAGGAATAGGATACCTATTCTTGATAGTCTTTTTGTTCAAGGCTCTAAAATCTATGCACATTCTCAATGTTCCATCTTTTTTCTTCACTAGCACTACTGAAGAAGCATAAGGGCTAGAGCTTGGTCTAATGAGCCCCAAATCTAGGACTTCTTGGATATATTTTTCAATCTCATCTCTAAACCTTTTAGGATGTCTATAAGGTGGTATCTGAATGGGTGAAGTACCCTCCTCCAAAACAATATTGTGCTCAACCCCCCTATCTGGTGGCCTACCATGTGGAAGGTCTCTAAAAACCTTTTCATATTTTTGCAAAAGTTTCTCTATCTCCTTTGGGTGTTTGACAATATTTATAGTTGGCTTGGGAGATGTAATATGACATTCAGCAGCCCATTCTATATCCCCATGCCTCAATATAGATCTCATGCTATTGCGAGTCACTACTTGATTTGGATAAGTGTGTTGCCCTCTCACAACTCTTTGTACTCATTTTGAATCTTGGAATTTCATTTCGGGAATTTGATAATTTACTGTATGCTCTCCTATTGAATACAACCATTGCACTCCCAAAACCACATTAGTATCAGCAACATCAACCACATAAAAACTATCAACAAAAGTATAGTTACCTACGGTGACATGCAGCTTTGGAACCCATGTTTTGCATTGCATTGTGTTGTGACCGGGAATGACAACTGTGAAGCCATCAAATGGTTCAATAGGTATCTTTCTTTTCTCTACCATCTCTGCATCAATGAAGTTATGAGTGGCTCCTCCATCTACCAAAACTGAAGTTCTTTGTCCTTGTACCACACCTTTGCATCGGATAGTATGATAACGAGGTATTGCTGAAAGCACTGCCATTCTTGCTTTGTCCGGTGAATGCTGATTTTCTTCTTGTCTTTCCTCTTCTACTGCTGTCTCATATGCCTCTTCTTGATCTGAAATATGTCCATCTTCATCCATGCCCCCATCATACCCCTCATTATCAGAAAATACTTCTAAGTATGTATTGAGCCTTTCCTTTGGTACATTTGTGCCCCGGTGTCCATGGTTGGAAGCATGTGAAGCATACTTTCTTTTTTCTAAGTTCATCCATGTTTAGTCCCTCTTTTTTATTCCTCTCAAATGATTCTCTTTGCCAAGGTTTCTTATCATATCCATCCCTTTTCCAAGGTTTCTTTTCAAATTTATAGCTAGGCTTAGGAGGAAATCTCGTTCTAGGAAGCACATTTTGGAGATCCCTAGTCAAGCTCATTGCATCTTTTAATGTAGTTGGCTTGTGGGCTTTGACCAAACCTATTAATGGTTCAGCCAAACCTTCAGTGAACAGCAATACTAATCTTCCCATAGATACATCAGCCACCTTGACTGATAATTTTTGAAAGTCCGACATATATTCGGTAGGGGACCCAGTTTGCTTCAATTGAGCTAGTTCTTTGAAAGGCAATTCTGGATCTTTTTGTTCAAATCTTTCTAGTACCATGTCAACAAATTATCCATATGTTTTAACTTGATTATGACCCAAGGTTTTCAGCCTATGAAACCACCATTCATTGGCATCTCCTTCCAAATGCAAAATGGCCATTTTTAATGCATCCTCTTCCAACATAGGATTCAGCTGAAAATATACATCCAATTTTTGCACCCAAGTGTTAGCAGAATTTTGAGAAGAACCATCAAAAGTAGGAAGTGACATTTTTCCAATAGCACTATTCAATTCTTTGTTATGGAATGGACTCCTATTGTCTCCCTTCATTTTAATCTTTTGCATAGCATCAATGTAGTCACTGAGTGGTACACCTCTTTTACACTCTTCATTCAAATCATTCCAATCATTTACTAGTTTCTTGTAATCCAATTCAAGATTGGGCTCTTCTTTGGATGTGAGAAATTTAGGTGCAGTATGCCTTTGTGTGCTTTGAAATTCATCAGGTCTATTATGAGGTCTTGTACTTGAGAAAATATGCTCATTCCCTTTCATCTTTTCCCTTGAGTGTGAACCACTATTATCTCCTATCATCCCTTTGCCTGAAAGTTGGCTACCCAACAATTCGAAACCTTTCATCATTTGTTTATTCATATCTAGCATAACCATGGTAAGTCCTTCAAAACATGGTTTTAAGGCTTCAATAAATTCCTCCTTATGTCTTAATTTTTCCTCCTCCTCTCTACCCATTGTTTTAGAAAAAAACTCTTTTTCTGCTACTATCTCTTCTTCAACCAAAACTTCTTCAACTACTGATTCAAAGGGTGGTGTTTTATTTGTTTGGCTTCTTGTTAATACCATCAGGTTCCAAGACCATGCTCTGATACCACTTGTAATATCCCTTTTTCAAATTTTATTAAAATGCCCAATTTTCCACTTTTTTTCCCAATTTCGACCTTTGACTAGTTTTACTGTTTTGACCTCCAAATCAACCCAAATGCTCCCAAATATTTTGTAGGAGTGTATGAATGGTATTTAGACTTGAATATAAGGTTCAGGGATATTTTATGGCCCTCCAAATACTGCTGTAAACTTGATTTGTATTCTGATCAATATATGTAATTTTGACTAGTAATTTGTGCATCAAATCCCCCTCGGGTAACACTGCAAATGGCCTTCCAAATGCCTCCAAACTCCCACAAATTTATGAACAGAGGTATATAATGTTTTAAGTATGTTATATAGGTCTCATATGCACCATTAATTTATTTTTAATACTGTTCTAACTCTCTCACATTCAACAGCAAAAACCCCCAATTCGACCCTTGGGGAAATGGCACTATTTCACCTCCCAATACAACTAAACTGAGTAAAAATGCTTCAAATGCTCAAGTAAAGTACATGAAACTTGTAGAAGACATCCATGGAAGTATATTTATCACAAATATATCATAGAATCATCCATCCATTCGAAATAATCAACATTATAGTGTCATACATCAATGCATTGGGGAAATGGACATTGTTTGCTCATTAATCAATAGTTTTGCATACAACCAGTGGGTATTTCGACGTGAGACTTTCTGAATATGAATAACAGATCATATGAAGCTATTACAATCATAAATATGTAATGAGAATCTCTCTCAAGAAGCACAAGTGCTCACCAAAAACGCCCTCCCTCAAGGAGCACGAATATGCCTTCAAAACTGGAAACGGTGGAGAGAAAGTGCTGCACTAAACCAAACCATGAAACTTCCTGTATCTGCTACCTGCAAATACGAACTCCATTAAAGCACCATGAAAGACCTGAGTGGCCTCTCCAAACACCAACTTGGATGGGAATCTTTCACCCTCGAAATTGGCTAAGGCAAGAAACTAGTCATCCACTAGCTCTCTCTTCACAAATGCAATTTTTCTCAAATCATCAAAAGCCATTCTCATACTTGATTTCTACATTTTATAACCAACATTAGCCTTCAAGGGGTCGAAATCCTCTCAATAGATTCAATAATTTTCCATTTAGAAAATATTCCTCATTTGCCACTTGTCTCCTAGTTCCAACCTTCCATCTTCTCCCAAATTCGAATTTGAGTCTCTTTAGATTCCTCCAACTCCATGAGCGCCTTCTTGAGCCTATTTTTGGGGCTGACATGTCATAATGGTCAGGTGTAAGAAGTCAGGTCTGAATTTTGTCATAAAATGTCATAGATGCTTCATTATTGTTCTCATAAAACTAGGGAATCTAGCCCATGTGTCCACTAGTCTCCAATTTGACTCTTCCTCTCCCATGGAGGTTACTATTCCTTCCCATTTCAACCTAATATGCTCAATTCCATGTGTTATGACTTACAAACTCACCCAAGAGTGTTCACCTTCCCATGAATTCGAATTGGCAAGAGAGAGCTGCCATGTGTCATTGAAAAATCAAGCTAGTGTGGGTCCCACCACCTCCATATGTCTCCAAAACCACTTGCCACCTAGAATTTCTCTTGAATTTATTTATTCATCATATTTATTAAATGCTTGAACCCTTCTAATGTCTAAATATCATTTATTAGTTTCCTTATTACCATCCCACATGTGCCCATCCAACCTAGGAAACTAGTAGGATTGATGGGATTGTCTTACTATGCATTTATTTGAATGGGGACATTACAGTCCTCCCCACCCAAGATTGCTTGTCCTAAAGCAATTTCAAATTTGGATGCTGCAAAATCTTCTCCTCTTCCCATGTGGCATCTTCATTTGGTAAGTCCTTCCATTGCACTAAATATTCTTTGATGATTCTACTCCTCAACCTTCTTTCCCGTGTTTTCAAAATCTTTTCCGGAACAAGTGTGAGCTGACCTTCATCATCCAAAGGAGGAAGTATTTCTGAAGTGATGATTTGCTGACCAAGAGCTTTCTTAAGACAAGAAACATGAAATACATTGTGGATTTTACTCCCTTCCGGAAGTTCTAGTTCATATGCTACTTCTCCAACCTTCCGCACTACCTTGTATGGCCCATAGTACCTTAGTTTTAATTTTTCTACTCCATTCTTTTTGAGAGATGTTTGTTTATAGTGCTGCAACCTTAAATATACTAAATCATTGACTTGAAAGGTTCTCTCTTCTCTATGTCTATCAGCATATTGTTTTTGTTGATTTTGAGCAACCTGCAAATTGTCTTTCAAGAGCTTTAAAATTTCTTGGCTCTCTTCCACCCAATCTTTAGCCTTTGGGGCTCTACTATCATTAAATATAATGTCAGCAAATGTAAGTGCATCATAACCATATAATGCTTTGAAAGGAGACATTCCTATTGACATATGATAAGTGGTGTTGTAGCAAAACGCACCCAAGTGTAGCCATTTTGCCCATGCTTTTTGCTGCCCTCCCACATAGTTTCTTAGGTATCCTTCCAACCATTGGTTTACCCTCTCTGTTTGTCCATCAGTTTGTGGATGATAGCTGGTACTTGGAGTCAATTTAGTGCCTACCAATCTAAAAAGTTCTTGCCAAAAAGCACCCATGAATCTACTATCTCTATCACTGACAATGCTCTTGGGGAGCCCATGCAATCTGAAGATTTCTTTGAAAGAAATATCAGCCACTTGTGCAGCACTAAAAGATGATGTAACAGCAAAGAAATGAGCAAATTTTGTCAACCTATCAACTACCACATAGATGCAATCCTTACCTAAGGATTTAGGCAATCCGGTGATGAAATCCATGGAAATATTGTCCCATTTTTGCTCCGGAATGGGCAAATGTTGTAATAGGCCGGCTAGACATGTAGGTTCTGATTTGTTTTGTTGACATGCTTTACATTCATTCACATACTTCTGAACATCTTCCTTCAGCCCCTTCCAAAAAAATCTTTGCCTCAACTGTCTATAAGTTTTGAAGATCCCCGGATGGCCCGCTAGTGGGGAATCATGTGCTTCTTGCAAAATTCGGTACTTGAGCTTGGAGTTATGAACTAAATAAATTCTTCCCTTATAATATATCAGCCCATTCTAAATCCTATAATTATCATCCCCTTTGATTCCATCCAACACATCACAAGCAAATTTGTCTTTGGCATATTCAACTAGTAGCATGTTTTTCCAATCCTTGGCAATATCCATGAGAGAAAAGGAAGGCCTTCTTGACAAAGCATCTGCTACTATATTATTCTTTCCTTTGACATATTCAATATCAAAATCATAAGCTTGAATCTTGCTTACCCACTTTTGTTGCCTTTCATTTAAATCTTTTTGGGTGAGAAAGTGTCTTAGACTATTATGGTCAGTTTTCACCACAAACTTGCTTCCCACCAAGTATTGTCTGAATTTGGCCAATGCATGCATAATGGCAAGCATTTCTTTATCATAGATGGAGTAAAGTTTTTCATGAGGCTGCAACTTTCTGCTCTCAAAGGCTATGGGGTGTTGGCCTTGCTTTAGGACAGCCCCTATTCCTCCACCTGAAGCATCACATTCCACAACAAAAGGTTTAGTAAAATCAGGAAGTGCAAGTATGGGACAACTACTCATTACCTCTTTCATTTTTTGGAATGCTTTTTCAGCCTCTTCATCCCACTTGAAAGCATCCTTCTTAGTCAAATCAGTGAGAGGAGAAGTCAACTTGGAGAACCCTTTCACAAATTTTCTGTAGTAGGTGCATATGCCAATAAAGCCTCTCAATTCGGTAATATTTTTTGGTGATGGCCATTCCAAGATAGACCTGATTTTTTCCATGTGTACCTTCACTCCTTCTTGCCCAATAATGTGCCCAAGATACAGTAGTTCTTTCATCCCAAACTCACATTTTGATAATTTAGCAAATAAGGACTCTTCTTGCAAGATTTTCAACACAATCTCTAACTGTTGCAAATGCTCTTCCCATGTTTTACTGTAAATGAGAATATCATCAAAGAAAACAAAAACAAACCTTCTTAGTTGCTTGCAAAATATCCTATTCATACATGCTTGAAAGGTGGCTGGAGCATTAGTTAACCCAAAAGGCATGACAAGAAATTCAAAGTGGCCAAAATGACATCGAAAAGCGGTCTTTTCCACATCTTCATCTTTCATTCGAATTTGGTGATACCCTGATCTAAGGTCAATTTTTGAGAAGTATTTGGCCCCATGTAGCTCATCCATGAGATCGTCAATCCTAGGAATAGGATACCTATTCTTGATAGTCTTTTTGTTCAAGGCTCTAAAATCTATGCACATTCTCAATGTTCCATCTTTTTTCTTCACTGGCACTACTGAAGAAGCATAAGGGCTAGAGCTTGGTCTAATGAGCCCCAACTCTAGGAGTTCTTGGATAGATTTTTCAATCTCATCTCTAAACCTTTTAGGATGTCTATAAGGTGGTATCTGAATGGGTGAAGTACCCTCCTTCAAAACAATATTGTGCTCAACCCCCCTATCCGGTGGCCTACCATGTGGAAGGTCTCTAAAAACCTTTTCATATTTTTGCAAAAGTTTCTCTATCTCCTTTGGGTGTTTGACAATATTTATAGTTGGCTTGGGAGATGTAATATGACATTCAGCAGCCCATTCTATATCCCCATGCCTCAATATAGATCTCATGCTATTGCGAGTCACTACTTGATTTGGATAAGTGTGTTGCCCTCTCACAACTCTTTGTACTCATTTTGAATCTTGGAATTTCATTTCGGGAATTTGATAATTTACTGTATGCTCTCCTATTGAATACAACCATTGCACTCCCAAAACCACATTAGTATCAGCAACATCAACCACATAAAAACTATCAACAAAAGTATAGTTACCTACGGTGACTTGCAGCTTTGGAACCCGTGTTTTGCATTGCATTGTGTTGTGACCGGGAATGACAACTGTGAAGCCATCAAATGGTTCAATAGGTATCTTTCTTTTCTCTACCATCTCTGCATCAATGAAGTTATGAGTGGCTCCTCCATCTACCAAAACTGAAGTTCTTTTTCCTTGTACCACACCTTTGCATCGGATAGTATGATAGCGAGGTACTGCTGAAAGCACTGCCATTCTTGCTTTGTCCGGTGAAGGCTGATTTTCTTCTTGTCTTTCCTCTTCTACTGCTGTCTCATATGCCTCTTCTTGATCTGAAATATGTCCATCTTCATCCATGCCCCCATCATACCCCTCATTATCAGAAAATACTTCTATGTATTGAGCCTTTCCTTTGGTACATTTGTGCCCCGGTGTCCATGGTTGGAAGCATGTGAAGCATAGTTTCTTTTTTCTAAGTTCATCTCTGTTTAGTCCCTCTTTTTTATTCCTCTCAAATGACTCTCTTTGCCAAGGTTTCTTATCATATCCATCCATTTTCCAAGGTTTCTTTTCAAATTTATAGCTAGGCTTAGGAGGAAATCTCGTTCTAGGAAGCACATTTTGGAGATCCCTAGTCAAGCTCATTGCATCTTTTAATGTAGTTGGCTTGTGGGCTTTGACCAAACCTCTTAATGGTTCAGCCAAACCTTCAGTGAACAGCAATACTAATCTTCCCATAGATACATCAGCCACCTTGACTGATAATTTTTGAAAGTCCGACATATATTCGGTAGGGGACCCAGTTTGCTTCAATTGAGCTAGTTCTTTGAAAGGCAATTCTGGATCTTTTTGTTCAAATCTTTCTAGTACCCTGTCAACAAATTCTCCATATGTTTTAACTTGATTATGATCCAAAGTTTTCAGCCCATGAAACCACCATTCATTGGCATCTCCTTCCAAATGCAAAATGGCCATTTTTAATGCATCCTCTTCCAACATAGGATTCAGCTGAAAATATACATCCAATTTTTGCACCCAAGTGTTAGCAGAATTTTGAGAAGAACCATCAAAAGTAGGAAGTGACGTTTTTCCAATAGCACTATTCAATTCTTTGTTATGGAATGGACTCCTATTGTCTCCCTTCATTTTAATCTTTTGCATAGCATCAATGTAGTCACTGAGTGGTACAAACTTGATTTGTATTCTGATCAATATATGTAATTTTGACTAGTAATTTGTGCATCAAATCCCCCTCGGGTAACACTGCAAATGGCCTTCCAAATGCCTCCAAACTCCCACAAATTTATGAACAGAGGTATATAATGTGTTAAGTATGTTATTAAGGTCTCATATTCACCATTAATTTATTTTTAATACTGTTCTAACTCTCTCACATTCAACAGCAAAAACCCCCAATTCGACCCTTGGGGAAATGGCACTATTTCACCTCCCAATACAACTAAACTGAGTAAAAATGCTTCAAATGCTCAAGTACAGTACATGAAACTTGTAGAAGACATCCATGGCAGTATATTTATCACAAATATATCATATAATCATCCATCCATTCGAAATAATCAACATTATAGTGTCATACATCAATGCATTGGGGAAATGGACATTGTTTGCTCATTAATCAATAGTTTTGCATACAACCAGTGGGTATTTCGACCTGAGACTTTCTGAATATGAATAACAGAGCATTTGAAGCTATTACAATCATAAATATGTAATTAGAATCTCTCTCAAGAAGCACAAGTTCTCACCAAAAACACCCTCCCTCTAGGAGCACGAATATGCCTTCAAAACTGGAAACGGTGGAGAGAAAGTGCTGCACTAAACCAAACCATGAAACTTCCTATAGATGCTACCTGCAAATACAAACTCCATTAAAGCACCATGAAATACCTGAGTGGCCTCTCCAAACACCAACTTGGATGGGAATCTTTCACCCTCGAAATTGGCTAAGGCAAGAAACTAGTCATCCACTAGCTCTCTCTTCACAAATGCAATTTTTCTCAAATCATCAAAAGCCATTCTCATACTTGATTTCTACATTTTATAACCAACATTAGCCTTCAAGGGGTCGAAATCCTCTCAATAGATTCAATAATTTTCCATTTAGAAAATATTCCTCATTTGCCACTTGTCTCCTAGTTCCAACCTTCCATCTTCTCCCAAATTCGAATTTGAGTCTCTTTAGATTCCTCCAACTCCATGAGCGCCTTGTTGAGCCTATTTTTGGGGATGACATGTCATAATGGTCAGGTGTAAGAATTCAGGTCTGAATTTTGTCATAAAATGTCATAGATGCTTCATTATTGTTGTCATAAAACTAGGGAATCTAGCCCATGTGTCCACTAGTCTCCAATTTGACTCTTCCTCTCCCATGGAGGTTACTATTCCTTCCCATTTCGACCTAATATGCTCAATGCCATGTGTTATGACTTACAAACTCACCCAAGAGTGTTCACCTTCCCATGAATTCGAATTGGCAAGAGAGAGCTGCCATGTGTCATTGAAAAATCAAGCTAGTGTGGGTCCCACCACCTCCATATGTCTCCAAAACCACTTGCCACCTAGAATTTCTCTTGAATTTATTTATTCATCATATTTATTAAATGCTTGAACCCTTCTAATGTCTAAATATCATTTATTAGTTTCCGTATTACCATCCCACATGTGGCCATCCAACCTAGGAAACTAGTAGGATTGATGGGATTGTCTTACTATGCATTTATTTGAATGGTGACATTACAACAGGTACCATGATATCATTCCACTACCAAACATTTAGAGAAGACACCACCATATTGACAAAGAAAAGAAACATAAGACACACCAAAAGAGAGGGCAACAACGTAGATTTTCTAGAATAAGTGATTTTCTTTATACAACCAATTTTTGTTGCACATAGGAATTTAATTGTGACGCGACTAGAACCAGAGCCAGGCAGACAAGGTTAAGGGAGTGTATAGCGTCAAACACTATCGACGTGCCTTAATAAACTGGTTGCAGCGTTTACCATCCAGTGTTAGGGTAAGATTCTTATTGGTCAACCGCCAAATATGCAAACTAAAGGAAGGAATACAACATATTTTGAAATGAATGTTTGGAGGTAAGTTATAAAAATCAAAGTGACTTATATATATATATATATATATATATATATATATTAAAGATGCTAAACTTATTATAATTTTGAAATGAATGTTCGGAGGTAAGTTATAAAAATTAAAGTGAGTTATATATATATATATATTAAAGATGCTAAACTTATTATAACTTAGTGGTTAAAATGGCAATGAAAACAGTAAATTACTGGTTGTTATTTACAAATGTCAGTTGACTCGTCTCTATTAGTGAAGGAAAACCATGCCACTAAACAAATGAACTTTTAACCAATTAGAAGCAATTTTAAGTACACTTATTATGGAAGAAGATATAAGTTTATGTAATAATGGTTTATATTTTAACATAATTTCCATAAAAACTAAGAAAGTTTAGTTTTAGTTTTAAAACAAGTATTTTGCCATTCAAGAACAATCATATTAATGTCAATTTGACCAATCAAGGAGATGGAATGAACAATCTCCAATTAAAGATGATATTTTCATATCCCAATTCCATGCTATAGCAATAGTTTCAAAAAACATTGGCATATTTCTAAGTTCATTCTAGATGTAAACATTGAGGATCTTCACCTTAAATGTGAAAAATGTTTTTTTGGCATTCTCCTATAAGAAGAAGAAGATAACATTGTAGAGATTTATAATGAAATTATGTAATCCTTCAAGATAATCAAAAGTCATTATAAAATAAAAACAAAAAATATTGGGCTAGGTGGTAGATATTAAAGATAATGAAAAATTTTGCTTTGTAAATCATAGTCAAAGCATGATCACGCAAATTAAAAAGTTAAAAATTGATAAGTTGCAATAGGGAAAGCCGAGAGCAGCTTAGTAGTGAAGTGATATAGATGAATTAAAAAATTCGTTCATATAAAAATCCAAACTATAAAAAAATGAACCAACATAAATCCAATTGACATCAAAATCAAAAGGGTGTTTATATTAAAATCTTACTAATCAACAAAACACCAAAAGTATGAAAGACAACTGTTCAAAAAATAAGAAACAAGATTCAAGGATGCCTTGTCTTCATCATAATTAAAATAGTCATTGTATTATCAGCGCACTAACCAAAGATAAAATCAACATGAAAAACTTATTGACAATCATAGTTCATTGTAATAAAATTCAAATGTGGAAAATCATAGATGCCCTTGCCAAATAATTCTCAGAAGAATCAAATTAGAGTGATCTAACACTTTCGCGACACGACAACTCTACACGACACTTCCTAGCTCATGTTGTCACATGTTTTCAACCTTCATAGCTTCAAGAAAAAGAATTGTGCGAATGCATTGCAATAAAGCCATAATATGATATTAATAATGGTCAATTAGATATTAGACGTGAGCATTAATAAAGTAATTTTGAGTTTAAATTATATTATGACATATTTATGCCTTATTTCACTTTACTATTAGATATTAGACATGAGCATTAATAAAGTCATTTTGAGTTTAGATTATATTATGACATATTTATGCCTTATTTCAGTTTACTATGCTGGTTTATCTATTCCATATTTGTAAAGTGGATTGGATTAAATAATATGTAACATTTTATAAAAAGGCTTTCACTTCTCATTTATGCAATGCAATATGGAAAATATCTTAAATTTATCTTGGTTTTATTTTTATTTGTGTTTCATATTATGATGATATGGTATCAAAACTCAATTAAATCCAAGAAGTCTATGAGTGTGTGAAGACCTAGGGATTTCTATTAGTAGAGATTGATTGAGGGATCATTAGTGTAACACGTCAAAGAGCCAAAAAGGTTTCAAAACTAGGTATTGATTCAATTTCGGTTGAAACAAAATCAAAGTCTATTTTACACTATTGGAATCAAGTAAGATGAAGAGAAGCAAAGATAAACATGAATTCACAATTTAATTAAATGATACACAAATAAATACAATGGGAAGTGACAATTTATTTCATCTTCCAAGTTGTCTCTTAGAATTTTGATGTCTCTTCAAATTCATCTATGACCCTTCAAGTGAACAGTGATACAGTTTTCCATAACGACAAAATTTAGATTTCCATCATTCCCCCCCTCAATTTGAAGGGATGCTAGTGAGTCCAAGAATATTTCTAAAATAGAGCTAAAATCTTGAAGTGGATAGTTGCTAATGATTGAACACATCACTGAAGTGCTCTCTAAATTGGTGGTTTTTGGATAACCACAAACCAATGGCTAGCAAAATGTTATGTATTCTACTAAATGGCAGTTTTAGGATGACCACAAACCTAGTAAATTGTAGTTTAGGATGACCACAAACCAATGGTTAGCAAAAGTTGATGTCTTATACTAAATGGAGGTTTTAAGATGACCAAAAACCAAGTGGTGATTTTGGGATGACGACAAACCAATGGATACTCTGGAACAAGGAACTATCTTTGTCTCTTGTATATAGATCTGACTCTCACTCTAGCTCTAGTTATTGGATTTAAATAGTTATGGCCATGGCTCAAGCTCGCTTGATTCCACAATATAGATGTTTTCTTAGTGAGCAAGTTGTCTAATTGATAGGGCTTTGAAACTTGAATCCTGACTCTCATTCCATGATACCCCCCCTATCAAGTACAACATGAGAACAAGAAAGACTTCCTACTACACGATGTCTCATTACTCGAGACTTAATTCTTTTGTATAATTGATATATCTTCTTGGTTGTTGATGACCATCGCTAAGAATTAATCCACCCATAGTGAATCTTTAATCTTGTAGGTTTCTTCAATGTTGAACATCTATCTAAATAATGATTATGCTTCCCGCAATTCTAACAAGGATAGAGATCAAAACATTGATCCTCCATCTAGCCAATTGACGACAATGTTGGCACTGATGTTGAATTGGAACAAGTGAAGATGAATCTTCTTGAAGGAATCCAAAACTTTGAAACTGGATTGGTTTAGAAAAATCTAGAATATAAAAGGTCACTTCCTTATCATATCATATACATGTTTTGTGTCTAATGTTCTTGATTCATTCCGAAGGTCTGGTGGGATTGGAAAGATTAAGCTAAACATGTTCACAATAAGATTCTTCTTCTTGATTTGACACTACTTCATTGATTTGGTCGTCTGCTGACATCTAATAGGAATTATTATCAAACTCAAAAATACGGTTTTTTTAACAAGAATTAATTCAATTCTTTCCATGTATTTCATCATATTGGAGTTGTGAATGACTCTGAAGAAGTTCCACTTTGGCTTGCAAATCGTGTAAACAAGTTAGCACATATTGGAGAGCTTATTTATTGATTGTGGTGTGTCATCAACAGTGGTGAGCATTAGAGTGTTCAGTAACTCTAATAATTCTTCGATTCGATCCATTTAAAAGACTAAATGAGACCTCAAAGGGTTTCTTGCAACTCCACCCTTTCACAATAAGACTCAACAAATAAAATTCCAACTGAAAATATGAAGGGTGTCAATTCCTACCGAGAATGCACCCAATACAATTCAACTTAGTTTTGATTTGACACTGACAAAAAACTATTGCAAGTACCAAAATATAAGAAAACTTACAAAAATCAATGTTTGTAAGTTACAATTGTATGTTGAATATGAAGTTGAGTTGGTTTCCAAAATGAACGCTTTACCCCTGAAATCATAAATAGGCCTCTAGACTTGAATTCTCTAGGCTCTTTAATAATTGATGATGCTCTGGAGTGGAGCCAAGGTCACCAAAAAACACAAATATCATTATTATGAATGTATTGTTCAAACACTTCCCACAAATCTAATGCAAGATAAAGAAGTTGCAATGTTGACTTTTATGCTAAGATGCGGAAGCTTGTACTTAATAATTAAATATATCAAGCAAATTTATATAAATATATAAAATGTATTGAATATAAAATATGATAATGAATTACAATGAGATGGCTTGATATTTATAAGCTTTAAAATGACTTTCCACATAAGGTTGTGAAGAAACTGCAACAATTAATTGATGAAATATACGATATATCATATCACATAATATTTGTATTGATCGCGGGCCACTTCGAGGGGGAAACCTCCTTTGAGCAAGCTCAATACAAATAACTTCAAGGTGCCTTCATTGGCCTCAACACACACTTATATAATAAGTCTATGCCCAATACTATGGGTCAATACTATGGAACATATAATACTACGGGACGGCTTACAAAGCATATGCGTCCAATACTATGGGTCAACACCATGGGCTAATACAAACTATGGATCAATAAATACTACGAGACGACTTACAAAGCATATGCGTCCAACAACAATATACTAACAAAGTAAAGAGAAGGGTTGACACGGGTCCTAACATCCCCTCTCCCTTAGAAAAATCTTTGTCCTCAAAGCTTTAGATGCGGAAATTGATGCAAAATCTGAATGAGTGGTTCCTCTATAGCATCCTCGGGTTGCATTCTATGTCACTGAATTAACACCTTTGTGATAGATTGAGAGAGAAGATGACACCTTTTGAGTTTCAGGGAGGATTGCTTGGAAGGTTGTAGACGAAGAAGAACCATATCACCTGCTTGAAAAGTGCACTCAGAACGGTGTCGATCGGCTTGTTGTTTCACTCGAATTCTTTCCATGTGAAGATTGTCCTGCAAAATGAGAAACATTTGATCGCAATTTCGAAGAACCGAGTCAATTGCCTAAACTGGGGAACTACTGAGGGTGTATGGAAGAAGAATTGGCGGTGTTTGTCCATATATTGCTTCATATGCTGTCATTTTAGATGTGGTATTGTACGACCGGAGCGCTTCAAGGAAATCCATAGAAATAGTTGTCCAAATATGTGTAGGGATGGGAAAGGGTTCGATCAATCCCGAAAGGAGTGTCGTTTCACCCTGTTGACCTAGAAAGTACCACATTCAGCCACCATGTGTTGAATTGTCATTTTCAGTCCCTGCCAAAAGAAGTTACATTGTTCCCGGTCATACGTTTTGAGGAACCCAGAGTGCCCTGTCGATGGAGAAGCATGGAGTTCATAGAATACATAGCCCTGTTGCACAGATTGCAACCAATTTGGAACAAGCATAGAAATAGTTGAAAGAGAAACTAGGTCATCAAATGTGCGAGAAGGAGCATCCGCCACCAGATTGTCCTTACCCTTCTTGTAAGTGATCTCATAGGCATAAGACATGAGTTGGCTAACCCATTTCAGGTGTGCTGGGGAGGAGACTCGGTATTCCAGGAAATTTTTCAGACTCTAGTGATCAGTCTTGATGCAGAAATAATTCCCTAATAGGTATGGTTTCCACTTCTGTACTGCATGCAAAATAGCCATCATTTCCTTCTCAGATGTAGATGCGGATAAATTATTATCAAAAAGGTCTCTTGAATGCGGCAAGCCCACTGGTTCAGCAAAGACACCTGCATATCTATCCAAGGGAGTAGTGGAGACCGTTGATGGGTGCATATGAATGGAATGGAGCTAAGCGATGACACCATGTGAATTCTTCTTAAGGATATTTTCTAGGCGATGTGAACTGATGATGCGGAGAGACCCTGGTTGTAAGCCCGTAAATGTGTGTTGTTTCTTATTGACTGAAAACTGCATCCAAATTTCAGAAAAATCCCATAAGATGGGGCCAAGTGTGCGTAACCATTGAGTGCCCAAAACCACATCACATCCACCTAAGAAAAAGGAAAACATGTCAGAGCGCATGTTATAATTTTTCATAGAGATACGCACATTGCGACACTTCCCCTTGCAAGGTAAGGTGCCCCCATTGGCAATCATGACTTCAAATTTGGAGCAAGGATGGACAAAACAATCAGCTTGTTTGGCGATCTGAGGGTTAATGAAGTTATGAGTGCTACCAGAATCAATGAGTATTGTAAGAGGGATCTTCTTGAAGTATCCCCTGACCTGCATTGTTTGTGGGTTGGTAACTCCAGCTAAAGCATGGAGAGATATCTCTGGGTGGTCGTCCAGAGACGGAGGGTCAACAGGAAGTTGTTGAATGTCGACCTGATCATCTAGTGTATCTGGAGCTTCTGCACCAAGTTCAGAGGCAAGCGGAGAATCCACATCCAAGAGATAGAGCTTTTGCTCAACACATCTATGTCCTTGAGTGAATTTCTCATCACAAGTATAACAAAGCCATTTTTTCTCTACGTGCCCACATCTCTGCTTCAGACAAATGCTTGATAGGATTTGTGCGAGGAGCTGGTGTGATGGGAGGTCGTTGGGAAACCATATTTCTGAATGGAACAAAAGCAGATTTGGAGCGTGTTGGGTTGTGATCTTGTCCTCCTCCAACTTAGCCAACCCTAGGACTTCCACCATTATGTTGGGACAGAACATTTTAACCTCTGAGTGGATTTCATCCTTAAGACCACTGATAAAACAACTCATGTAGAATTCATCAGACAATACTTTTGTGTGATTGGCTAGTTTCTCAAGTTCTATCTAATACTCTCTCACAGTGCCAATTTGACGAAGTTTAGTGAGTGCTCCCGTGAAGTCATCAAAAGCACTAGAACCAAATCGTTGCAAAAAAAGTTGGCAAAAATCTGTCCATTTTGGCTCGTCATGAGCGTTGATGTACCAACAGTACCATTGAAGGGCTTCCTATTCCAAATGAAAGGATGCAAGTGGAACTTTTTTGACATCAAAAGTATTATGCAGACTGAAATATTGTTTTTCCCGATATATCCATCTAATTGGATAATTACAGTTGAAGCGAGGAAAATCAAGCTTCATCCCACGAAAATTGTTGGAAAAAGAGAACCCAGTGTTCATGACTGAATGCTGAAGATGGAGGCTGAGAAATTTTTCATCCAAATCTTGGAGTTTGGTTTTGAGGGATGCAAGTTCTTTCTCCATTATTTGTTCTCCTATGTGGGTGACAACCATAACCAGGATTTTTATTTTTTTTTATGAATGGGTAGAAAAACACAAACATAAGCTTATTTAGTAAAGGGAAATTTGGATTTGGGAAAAACTATGATGGTTAATTGGGGTTTGACTAGGTTTTGGACACTTTCGAATGGACAGGGAAGCAGAAAATGAGGAATGAACACGGTGGCAAAATTTGAAGTCGATTGGGTGAAAATCAAAGAAGTTATGGCAAACCCTAAA
Source organism: Larix kaempferi (assembly GCA_027924585.1). Taxonomy (NCBI): domain Eukaryota; kingdom Viridiplantae; phylum Streptophyta; class Pinopsida; order Pinales; family Pinaceae; genus Larix; species Larix kaempferi. Next base: position 5,332,326 of record BSBM01001041.1, on the reverse strand, counting down.
AATAGACAAATGTGGGATTTTTTACTTTGGGAAGTGGAATTTGGGATAGGGTCCTCAGGAATGAAATATGAAGAATGGGAGTGCAGGGACGCCAGTGAAGTTTCAAGGGAAACAGAGTTAAAACAAAGGAAATATGGCGAAAAAGTGGGGTTTTTTTTGGAATGGATCTACAACAATGCGGAAGTGATCGGCAACAGATGGATCTGCAACAGCACGGAAGTGACCGAAAACAGATGGATCTGCAATGGCACGGAAGTGATCGGCAACATATGGATCTGCAACAGCGTGGAAGTGATCGGTAACAGATGGATCTGCAATGGTGCGGAAGTGATCAGCAATAGGTCTGAACAGATGTAATCCGTGATTTAGCAACTGAAAATCGAAATGGACCCCAGGTATGCTGGGCTTCTTAATGGTTCAGGGATTCACTTGGCCACCAATGTTGTCTGACGGCTTACATATTGGGGCAGTACAGCTCATTCCACGGCTCAAGTAAAACTGATAACCGCTTTGCCACAAATGACAGCTCTTGGTTTACCTCACAGGTGGGAACTAGTCAACCAGGTAGGGGTCGTTGTCCTTTTAGCTGGCAGGTTCTCTCAATGGGCCATCTACTTCGGGGTTCCTGTGGTACTCCTCACAATGTGTTTTAGGGATTATGTCCAAGTACTTCCCACAATTAAGCAGATAGGGATTATTCTCAGATCTGAACTTGCAACAGATGCGAAAAAAAATTTGGCAGAAATTCCACCCAACGAGCCCAAGAAAGTGCTCTCATACCATATGTCAGATCAAATAACTTCACGGTGCCTTCATTGAAATACACGATATATCAGATCATAGAATATTTGTATTGATCGCAGACCACTTCAAGGGGGCAACCTCCTTTGAGCAAGCTCAATACAAATAACTTCACGGTGCCTTCATTAGCCTCAACACACACTTATATACTAAGTCTATGCCCAATACTATGGGTCGATACCATGGAACATATAATACTGCGAGATGACTTACAAAGCATATGCGTTCAATACTATGGGTCGATACCATGGGCTAATACAAACTATGAATCAACAAATCCTACGAGACGACTTACAAAGCATATGCATCCAACAACAATATACTAACAAAGTAAAAAAAAAAGTTGACACAAGTTCCTAACAAAGTTACAACCTTATAGATACACCTTTTGATAATAATAACATTATAAACTTTAATTACATACCATTAATATATTTAGAACATTATCATCCTCTTAGAGAAGCTTTGTACTCAAAGCTATAACAACTATCTTAAGTTTTGATTCTATCATAAAAGCAAAAAAAACCTATTATTTCTATGTGATATCATTTTTCTTTTAAAATATGCTTTTCTTGATTCACTTTGAGAATTTTATTTTAATAATATATTAATATCCAACATCTTTTAATATCCTCCACTCTGAATTTTGTTTTTTAGTCTTTATCCCTTTATAGAAATTATGTATATATACTTTTTATATGACTATGATAATAAATATTGGACTTATATCTTTGCTCTTTATAACACCATCGCACGAATTATTAATCCCTGGTTTGTTTGTTTTTTGGAACTGACATGACTTCTCATAATCGCTAGGTTTTTTTCTTTTCTTATAACACGAAGTAATTGTTAAGATAAGACACGACGGTTCTGCCTTGTGGAATTTGATTGTAGAACATAATTATTAGAATATCTATATGATAAGGATAGCTTAGTAATCTTTATCGTATATTTTTGGGATTCTCTTATAAGAAGAAGATATAAATGTATCATATGTAATCTTTCGAGATAATCAAAAATCATTACAAAAGATACAGATGTTAAAAAAAACAAAAAATATATAGTAAGATTGTAGATATTAAAGATAATAAAGATCATGAAATTTCTTGTTTTACAAATCATAGTCAAAACTTGATCACACAAATTAAAAAGTTAAAAAAATAATAAATTACAATAAGGAAAGCTAGAGCAATTAGTAGTGAAGTGATCCAAATGAATTAAAAAAGCCCTAAAATATAAAAATCCAAACTATAAGAAAATGAACCAATACAATACAATTCCAATTGACATAAAAAAAATAAAAAAGGTGATTAAAAAAATAATAAATTGCAATAGGAAAAGCTAGAGCAACTTAATAGTGAAGTGATCCAAATGAATTAAAAAAGTCTTAAGATATAAAAATCCAAACTATAAGAAAATGAACCAATACAATACAATTCCAATTGACATAAAAAAATAAAAAAGGTGATTGTTTATATTAAAATCTTATTAATCAACAAAACACCAAAAATATCAAAAGACAATTGTTCAAAAAATAAGAAACGAGATACAAGGATGCCTTGTCTTCATCCTAGTTAAAATAGTCATTGTATTATCAATGCACTAACCAAAGATAAAATCAATATGAAAAACTTATTTGACAATCATAGTTTATTGGAATAAAATTCAAATGTGAAATCTTATCAATCCCAAAACCATAAATGGAATTGCCACATAGTTCTCCAAATAATCAAATTAGAGTGGTCTAACACTTTCGCAACATGACAACTCTACGCGATGCTTCATAGCTCAGGTTGTCACATGCTTTCAACCTCCATAGCTTCAAGAAAAATAATTGTGCGAATGCATTAAAGAGATAATCTAATATTATTAATACTGGTCAATTAGATATTAGACATGGGCATTAATAAACTCATTTCAAGTTTAGGTTATATTATGATTTTATGTCTTATTTCACTTTACTATGTTTTTTTATTATCTCACATTTATAAAGTGGATTGGCTTAACTAATATGTAACATTTTATAAAAACGCTTTCACTTCTCATTTATGCAATGCAATATGGAAAAATCTCTTAAGTTTATCTTGGTTTTATTTTTGTTTGTTTTTCATGTTATGATGATATGGTATGAAAACTCAGTTAAAGCCAAGAAGTCTATGACAGTGTGAAGACCTGGGGACTTCTACTAGTAGAGATTGATCGAGGGATCACTAGTGTAACACGTTAAAGAGCCAAAAACGTATCATCAAAACTAGATATTGATTCAATTTCAATTGAAACAAAATCACTATCTATTTTATAGTGTGGGAATCAAGTAAGATGAAGAGAAGCAAAGATAAACATGATGCACAATTTCATTAAATGATACACAAATAAATACAATGTGAAGTGACGCTCGGTTTCATCTTCCAAGTTGTCTCTTAGACTTATGATGTCTATTCCTATTCAACTGTGACCATTCAAGTGAACAATGATACATTTTTCCATAACCACAACAATTAGACTTCCAACATTCCTCCCCACCCTCAATTTGAAGGGGTGTTTGTGAGTCCAAGAATCTTTTAGAAATACAGCTAAATTCTTGAAGTGGATAGTTGCCAATGGTTGAACCCATCACTGAAGTGCTCTCTAAATTGTTGGCTTTGGGATGACCACAAACCAATGGCTAGCAAAAGATTATGTCTTTTATTAAATGGTGGTTTTAGGATGACAACAAACCTAGTAAATGGTAGTTTGGGATGACCACAAACCAATGGTTAGCAAAATTTGATGTCTTCTACTAAATGGAGGTTTTAAGATGACCTCAAACCAAGTGGTGATTTTAGGATGACCACAAACCAATGGATGCTCTGGAACGTGGCACTATCTCTGTCTCTTCTCTATAGATCTGACTCTCGCTCTAGCTCTAGTTATTGACTTTAGTACTGGATATGGCTCAAGCTCACTTGTTTACGTAGTTTAGATGTTTTCTTAATGAGCAATATGTCTAATTGATAGGGATTCAAAACTTGAAGCTTGAATCTCAATCCATGATATCTCCCCCTTTCAAGTACAAGGTGAGAAGCAGGAAGACTTTCTACTACAGGATATCTCATTACTCGAGACTGAATTCTTTTGTATGATCAATATATCTTCATGGTTGTTGAGGACCATCACCAAGAAATGATCCACCAATAGTGAATATTTAATCTTGCAGGTTTATTAGTGTTGAACACCTATCTGAATAATGATTATGCTTCCCACAATCCTGAACAAGGATAGATATCAAAACATTGATCCTCCATCTAGCCAATTTGACAACAACATTGGCACTGATGTTGAAATGGAGCAAGTGAAGATAAATCTTCTTGAAGGAATCCAAAACTTTGAAACTGGATTGGTCTGGAAAAATCTAGAATATGAAAGGTCACTTCCTTATAATTTCAAATACATGTTTTGTGTCTATTTTTCTTGATTTCTTCCCAAGTTTTGATGATGGGCTTGGAAATATTAAGCTAAGCATTTTCACGATAAGATTCTTCTTCTTGATATTATAAACAAGTTAGCACATATTGGAGAGTTTCTTTATTGATTGCAATTGTGTCATCAACAGTGGTGAGTATTAGTGTTTAATAACTCTAATAATTCTTCAATTCAATCCATTAAAAGATTGACTAAGACCTCAAAGGGTTTCTTGCAACTCCACCCTTTCACAATAAGACTCAACAACTAAAATTCCAACTCGGAAAATGAAGGGTGCCAATTCCTACCAAGAACGCACCCGATACAATTCAACTTAGTTTTGATTTGACATTGACAAAAAAACTATTGCAAGTACCAAAATACAAGAAAATTTACAAAAATCAATGTTTGCAAGTTACAATTGTACGATGAATATGAACCTGAGTTGGTTTCCAAAATGAATGCTTTACCCTAGAATCACAAATAGGCCCCTGGACTTGAATTCCCTGGGTTCTTTAAAAATATTGTCCACAAATCTAATGAGCAAGATAGAGAAGTTTTAATGTTGATTGTTACACTAAGATGTGGAAGCTTGTACTTAATAATTAAATAAATAAATAAATATATATATATATATATATATATTGAATACAAAATATGATAATGAATTACAATGAGGATGGATTGATATTTATAAGCCTTAAAATGACTTTTCACATAAGGTTGCGACCTTATGGATGCATCTTTTGATTGCACGGAGAGGCGCTCTCAGCCCAGTATGGGGGAGATGTTGTGACATGATGTACCGTGACATATTTTAATAATAAAATAATATTATAAACTAAAAAATAAAAATAAAAAACATGTTGGCTTTAAAAATCACATATATTTTAATAAAAAATGAATATATATTATGCTAATTGAAGTCTTCCGGGTATTTTACTATGCATTACACGGCGTTAATATTGAAGCATGTTACTATGAATTACTGCGCATTTAATAGTAATATGTATTAGTTCCCATATGAGATAGATTGAGATCATATAAATCAATACGGTCATTTAATATTCATATCTCTATTCGGAGTTTAAAGTCACTATGTATTATTGCGCATTAATATTATTGTGAGTTACTATTACTACGCGTTACTATGTTTACATTGAAATGATGGGTCAAATGACTTGGTTTAATTCAAATGTTGGGTTAAATGAGGTTGTGACTAAACTGAAATACTACAATAATAAACTAATTCTACTGTATATATTGGTTTTAGTTCGGGACTAAATTAAAAAAAATAATAGATTTGCTTTAACTGAATTGGTTTTAGTTTGTAAAATTTAGATGTAAATATTAAACTAATTCAAATGAGTTGGTTTCAATGTTATCCAAATTGTTTGTATTCTCTATCTTTTATTAGATAGGTTTGCACCTCTAGGTATTTGATCTCTTTTGGCCCATGGTAGATTTAAAGTTTAGATGAATCTAAGATGCTCTAGGTATTTGATCTTTCTCGGCGCATAGTAGATCTAAAGTTTGGATGAATCTAAGATGGTAATAATAACATTCTAAACATTAATTACATACAATTAATATATCTAAAACATTATCACCTTCTTAAAGAAACTTTGTCCTCAAAATTGTATTAATTGTCACCCTCTTAAAAAAGCTTTACCTCAAAACTATATCAACAATCTTAAGCGTTGATTCTGCCATAAAGACCAAAACACTATTATTTTTATCAATAATCTTAAGCTTTGATTCTGCCATAAAGACCAAAACACTATTATTTTTATGTGAAGTCAACTTCTTTTAAATAATGTTTTCCTAGATTCACTTTGAAAACTTTCATTTTAATAATATATTAATATCAACATCTTTTAATATTCTCCCATTATAATTTTTTTTCCTTTTTCTTTCATAGAAATTAGGGAGATATGTATATACTTTTTATATGACTATGATGAAAAATATTGAACTTATATATACTTTTTATATGACTATGATGAAAAATATTGAACTTATAAGTGACCTTTGACGATCGCATAAATTATTAATCCCTAGTTTGTTTATTTTTGGAATGGATATGACTTCTCATAAGCGTGGTTCTGCCTTTTGGAATTTAATGTCCAGAACCCAAAGTTTTGGGCATGATTGCACAACATAATTATTAGAATATACCATACGATAAGGATAGCTTAGTAAAGGATGGTGATAGTTTTGTAATTGAACATTGTTCTGTATATCCAAGTGAGTTCGCACTGCCAGTTGATGGCCAATATGCCCCATTTTAGCCAAAACATCCAGCCATGATTGTACATGCCAATGTGGTACTGAAGGATTTTACATCTTCACATCCTAATAGATATCTAGAATGCTTCTGAATTTTTCCTATCATTTTTTTTCATTTGATCCAGCTTCACATTCCCTTCCATTGCACGATTGTGCCCTTCTATCACTTCTTTTAATAGGTTTTGAATTTCTCATATTACTTTCATTGGAATATTAATATGGTGGCTCTTTTTAAAAACTGACTCTGATACCAAGATGCAGAAGCTTGTACTTAAAAATTGAATATATCAACTAAATGTATATAATATATAAAATGTATTGAATATAAAATATGATAATAAATTACAATAAAAATGGCTTTTTATTTATAAGCTTTAAAATGACTTTTCACATAAGGTTGCGACTTTATGGATGCACCTTTTGATAATAATAACATTCTAGATATTAATTACTTTCAATTAATATATTTATAACATTGATCAAGTTGTATGTAACTTGAGGAAATGCTTCCTGAAATCTAGATAAAGAGGACTCCTACATGGATTTTGAAGCATTTGCAAGAGTTGCATGCGACTTCTAACAAGAACATAGCCTTTTTCCTAAAAATATGTTGTTTCTAATCACAATGGATAAGAGTACATTATTGCAAGATCATTTACTCAAGATCATGGATATCAAAGAACAGTTGTCAGCAATTGGTTAGAAAATGGAAGAGGACATGATGGTAACCATGCAAAAAATATTACCACGTGCTTATGAGCACTTTACTGAGACTGTAAACATCACCATTGTGAATGTTGACCTCAAGTTTGAAGAGATATGCAATAATATCTTACAACATGGCAAATGGAAGAAATAATACAATAGTAGCAACAAAGCAAAGGGTACAGAACATGTCTTTACAGCCAATGTCAACAACAAAGGTAAGTGGAAAAAATAAGGACAAGGCATTGGTGAAAATGCAACCAAGATTCTAAAGAATATCACATGCCACCACTATGCAATGCTGAGCCATATGAAGAAGCACTGCAAAAAGAGGTTAGTTGATCAAAAAACAAACCAAGGAGGACCTAAGTGGAAGGCACATGTCACAAAACATACAAAGTGTGGGGAGCAAGTTTTCTATGCATTCATGACCAAGAGAAAAGCATATAAGCCCAAATCTTCTCTCGGTACATAAATTCAGGTGTGTCATGATACATCACCAACACGCAGGATTGGTTTATGGAGTACACTACGTGTTCCTCTAACGATTAAGTGATCTTTACTGGTGGGGAAGAGTGCATGATAGTAGGAAAAGGGAATGTGCATATTTGTTTTGGAATAAGTATGTTGATTTTCCTCAATTTGCAATGTCGGCCAGGAATGGATCTCAATCTACTCTCAATTAATCAGATTATGAGGCATTGGCCTCATCTAGATGTCAAGTTTAACAATCACAAATGTTAAATAGTTGATAAAGAGACTAAGAAAACTATTTCTCTTGTTGTCGACAATCGTGGATTGTTTAGACTAGCTGACGTTGACCAAGTCAAGGAGTATGCATTAGAAATCAAAAGCACATTGGACATCAATGCACTCTGGCATCAATAGTATGAGCACCAAAACTTGACCTACCTCTAAGTTGGCTCAAGAGAAGTTGGCATAATAGAATTCCTAAAATCCAACGGTAGATATAGGGTGTTTGCAATGCTTTCCAAGTAGGGAAGCAACACAAAGCTCTGTTTGATTATCAACAAGCTTGGAGAGAATATTGTTCTTCAACGGGTTCGTGCATATGTTTGTGGAACAATGAACACGATGTCAAGTATTTCAATCTTTTTGTTGATGGCTACAATAGGAAAATGTGGGTGTATTTTCTTAAATTGAAATTTGAAGTGTTCAATGAATTTCAAAAGTTAACACATTATAGAAAATGATTCAGGTTGTCACATTACGACTCATGGTTTTGATAATGGGATAAAAATAGTTCATTGCACCCTACACTCTATAGCATAATGAAGTGGTTGAAATCTATCACAAAGATGGCCAAGTTTATGATGAAAAATAGTGGCATTCCAAACAGTTTTTGGGTTAAGGTAATGTTTGTAGTAATTTATATGTTCAATATATATTTAATGATGCAAGTGAAACAAAAGACCCCAAAGGAAGCATGGTCTAGGAGTAAACCCAAAGTCAATCATCTTAAGGTATTTGGTTCCATTGCCTATGCTTGAATTCCAAATGAGATAAGAACCAAATTGGACCCTAAGAGTAAGAAACTAATGGTCATATGGTACAAAAACAACCACAAAGATTATAAGTTAATTGATGTTAAGACCAACCAATGGAACTTCAATAAAGAAGTCGGAGTTGATGAAGAAGCAGGGCCCTTCAAGACTTTGTCATATATCAAAATTGTCGGAGAGCAGCCCATAGTGGATGAGGATTCAAGTGTCAAGATTTAGGTAGCTCCACTTGAAAAGGGGGGGTGATTTTGAGCATGAGAAGACTTCTAGGCTGATAATGTTTCACTCTGATGCAAATAACCCATAGTAGCATTCGGATGATGTAGGTATAGGCAACCCAAGTCATGATGATAGCATTGATTTGGATGAAAGGATCCCAAGAAGAGGCCAAAGTCGTGGCACAACACCATTGGAAATGTTAGGGTGGGTAAAATGATTGAGGAACAATCATTGAAAGGAAAGAGAAAACAGAAACCAAATACCTTAAACTTTGCTCTAATAATAAATGTTTGTGGAGTTTATGAGCCACAAGTGTTCAAGTAGGCAACGGGAAAATCTGAATGGGACAAGGGCATGGAAACTGATCATGAGAATATAAGAAAAATCAAACTTGAGATCTCACAGATCTTCCACCAAGAGACCCATTGGATGCAAACAGTGTACAAGGTCAAGTACAAGGCAGATGGCACAGTTGGTTGCAAAACTGTGAGGAGACCTTTGCTCCTACAGGAAATATTAGCACCATCCAATGGAAACACAATTGATTGGAAGGTCTATCAAATGGATGTGAAGAGTGGCTTCCTCAAAAAAGATTTGGAGGGAGAAGTCTACATGTATCAACCATATGGTTTTCAATTTCCATGGAAAGAGCATTTTGTTTGCAGACTAAAAAAGGCTCTATATGGCTTGAAGTAGGCATCCATGGCATGGCACACTAAAATTTACAAGTACTTTGATGAACATTAAAATTTACAAGTACTTTGATGAACAAGGACTTCTAACAAAGACTTTCAAATTCCAACATGCACATCAAAAACATTGGTAATGATACCATTATATTGATCGTATATGTAAATGACATCAGTATATGAGTAGTGAGGCAAGTGCTATTGAATAGATAAAATATAATAGGATAAGGCTTTTGACATGAATGATTTAGGCCTCCTACATTATTGTCTTGGTGTAAAAGTTAGGAAACATGTAACAACAAGGAATTTGCTCAATAGGTTCGAAATGACAAACTTTGAAATCTTGTCTAGTACACCTATGGAGAAAGTGTTAAAGATTCTACCAAAATTGATTCTAAGGTAAATAATGAATCAGCATACAAGCAAGTGGGGAGTTTGATATACCTTACAATCTGTTACATCCCCTTCCATCAATCCGACTTAAGGGAGGGAACATGAACTAAATTTGGGCTTCCAAAATTAGCCCCATCATCATTTTACGAATTCATTAAAAATACATGAGTGCAGATGCATAATCCAAATAAACACAGCGGAAATAAACTCTATTAAACACATCTAGCTTGAATTACCAGCATAATTATAACAGGAACCAAATTAGAGACATTGCATAATTAAATACGAGATTACTTATTTTGAAATGAAGCTATCACGAGCAACTGGCTATGCAAGTGCAACGTTCCACTCAACCATATGTGAATTGTGCTCATTAATCTCTCAACACAATTGCCACCCTCGAGCTGGGCATAACTTCCACAAGGAAAAGGGAACAACAAACTCACACATAGCCAAGTATATACCACATCTCATCCAAGCCAATCCACAACTGGGTTTATCAAGCTATCAAGGCAATAGAAAGGAAGGAATTGCTAAGCTAGTGAGCTCAACCACAGAGCTATTGGTACCTCTACAAGATTCAGCTAGCTTGGCGCCCACAATACCTACACACCCAACACAAGAAAAGTATCACCTTCACTGCTCCACAGTCCCTCGGGCCATACATTCTCTTCTAGTACTTTTCGGGGTGTGCATAGAAAAGTAGTCAAAGCCATATCATCTTTGGTGAGGTTACACCCTTCACTAGGTTTATCAAGCCAATTCCAAATCCTTGTCTACTCGTGACTGCTTACACACAAGTTCAAGCCCAAACAGGGGATACATATAACCCAATCCACAACAATCTCTCCCCCAACACAGCAAGGCACAAATGTTGGGCATGGCAAAACGTTTTAGTTGTGGGATTCACAAACATGATTTCCATGAGTGTTCCAATTCGTGGGCACACCAAAAACGGATTTTGAAAGAGGAAAACGACCACTGAAAGACATGGATCGAAATCCCAACACGTATACTAGCAACCAAGTGGAAAAACCGGATCTCACAGCACCCCAATTCGACTTCCCTTCTTCCCAACCATTCTGCAACACCAAAAACGACTTTCCCAACTAGAAAATGGAGGAAAACACTGTAAATTCGTAGAGGAAAACACTTAGCAACAAAAGCATTGAGTGAGAGAGAAAAACTCATGGATGAATGAATGGAATGGAAGCAATTTCGTGGGTCTTTTCTTTCCCAAGAAGCCAAACACATTTTTCCAAAATGGTGGCTTACCCATACACAAAATTTGGACAACCATACTCTCCATTTCCCAAAACAATAACTACTTCAACCACCTCTTATAATAATTAAATGATTCGGTGCATAAGTCTACATTGGTAGTTGATGGTTCATGGGTTCTCTCATTGATACTTGGCTTGTCATTATTGGCTTCATGGGTTTGAATATTTTCCCCCCTATCCTTGTAAAAATCATGCCCTCATACTCTTGTTGCCTTGCATAGCTAGTTGTGGGTATTTTTTTATCAAAATATATATATTTACATTATATTTATAATTTACATCATGCCAGGTTAGCACGCAATCCACATGCATCAATTTTTAATTTCCGATACAAGAACGATAAATCAATGGCAGGGCCTTGCCCTTGAGCTCCTCACCATTATTTTATAACGATATTACATCATTTACACGTTTAATGCAATGGGGTCAAAATCGGGATATTACACAATCACTAGGCCTAATTAAGCTACAATATGAGCTTCATTTCCAAATTCATCATGAAGTCAAAAATAAACCATTGAAATGCAATGAAAAGAGTGTTGAGATATGTGAAGGGGACACTTGAGTTTGTCATTCTCTATAGTAGAAGCAAAGACTATGGGTTTTGTGGATATATTGATTCAAATTGGGCATCCACTTCTAGATATGCGTTCAACCTTGACATGGGTGAAATCACATGGACAAACAAAAAGTAGCATGCAATAGCCCTTCCATCGACTGAAGAAAAATATCTAGGAGAAACAAAAGGAGCATGTGAGGCAATTTGGCTCAATAGAATGTTTTCTAACATGAAGATGTAGCAAACAAAGCCAACACCCTTGTTCTATGAGAATCAAGCGGTAATCAAGGGGTGTTCAAACTAATCAAGAATCCAGTGTTCGACAAATGTACCAAGCATCTTGAAATGCATTGTCAGTTGACCAAACGACTTGTTGAAAATGGACCTATTGAATTGCAATGTTGTCCACAAAGAACCAAACTGTAAACATTTTTACTAAGATTTTGGGTCCTGACAAATATATAAAGTTTTAGGATAAGCTTGGTATATTTAGTAGATTGACCATTAAGGTAGGGTGTCATTAAGGTAGAGTGTCAGCGAAATATCAAATTAATTATGGTCAATTAAATATTAGAAAAAGGCATTAATAAAGTCATTTTGACTTTAGGATATATTATGATTTGATGCTTTATTTCACTTTAGTGTGTTTCTCGATCTATCCCACATTCATAAAATAGATTGACTTGGCTAGTATATAACAATTTACAAAAAAGATTCCACTTCTTGTTCATGCAATGCATTACAGAGAAGTCTCTCAAATTTATCTTATTTTCCCGTGTTCGGGTTTCATGTTATCATGATAGGTCTAACCCTTTCACAATACGACACTCGTAGCTCATTTTGTCACATATCTTCAACCATCATCTCTTCAAGAATAGAGAATTCCAAGAACGCACCGCAAGCCATAATAAATCACAACGCTCATCAAAGACACAATGTTTCACCTTTATGACAAGTCAATGCTAATAAATTATACTGTCACAAAAGACGCATTGTATCAACTCAAATTCCATATCAAGTACATATTATATGTTATATGGATTTCTAATATTTATCATTCTTATTTGGACATTTTCCCACAAATGAATTATTGTTGATTACAATAAGCAAAGGCTCCAACCTTGGTTAGTTGTATGTGCCATATCCGGTGCATGCAAAGACCATGGAGATGTATGCATTCAACACCCTTAACAACGTAAAATTTCATGGCATCTTTCATGTCTCATGCTTGTAGCAGAAGAATTGTGTGGCTATAATGATCTAATCTATTAGTTTGTCCACTTGGGAAAATAGAGAGATTGGCTTAAGCACACAGCCAAATTCACAATCATATACACAAAACTAATATTTAGATGTGAATGCACAATACTTCTCATTATGTAATGTACATAAATACAATGAGAGGGACCGTTCGGCTCCAAATTCCCAAGGCATCTCTTGGACTCCCCCATAACTTTCCATATTCTCTAACCTTAACAGATTAGATTCCCAACAATTATCCCCTTAATCCGGAGAGGTGTATATGAGCCCAAGAAAAGAGAGATGAATAAAAGGATTAACAATCTGACTATGCCAAGCAGATTAGCAAAAGTTAATTTCTCCTACTAAGTACAAGAGCTCTCTGAAGTGGTGGTTTTGGCTTACCACAAACCAAAGGGGGATAGCAGAAGCTAAAGTCTTCCACTACATGTGTGGTTTAAAGTTGACCACAAACTCTCGATCTCAACAGCTATAAAATCATGAACCATGGAGGTTTAAGGATGGCCACAAGCTCTGGACTTGGCTTGAAGGCTTAGAAGTTCCTGGAACATTCTGAAAGGCTAGCAAAAGTTGTATGTCTTCTACTAAATGAGTGGTTTTAAGTTGACCACAAACTCTGGAACTTGGCTTGAAGGTTCATAGATTCTTGAAACATTCGAAAAGGCTAGTAGAATCTGGTGCAATATTCTACTAACTGGATAGCCATGGCTCTGGCTCTGGTGGCTCTGGCTACAACTTTGAGTATGGCAAGATCAAGGCTCTAGATCTTATGCAGGCTCACTTGTTCTCACTCACTTGCTTCTGACTGTTCATCATTCCCCTCTGTCAAGAACAACATGACGATAAGATGTTTCAACTACAAGACGTGTCAATACTCATGAATGAACTCTCTGGTATGACTTATATATCTTCCTAGTTGTTGACGACCCTTGCCAAGAGGTAATCCACCTCTAGTGAATCTTCTCTCTTGCAGTTTTCTTCAGAGTGAAGCATATGTCTGAAGAATGGGTGTGCTTTCAATAATGCTTGCAATGATGAATATCAAAACACCGATATTTCATATGGCCAACTCAATCACACTGTTGGTATGTCGGACTCTAAACTGATATGGATGAAGATGAACTCTCATTGAGGAATCAAGCACTCTGAAATTGGATGGGCTTGGAGAAATCAGGAATATGAACTTTCACTTCCTTGTCATATCCAAGACCGGTTATGTGCTTGTTATGATTGATCTCTTCCCATGGTCTGATGATAGGCCTAGAAGGAACAAACATAACCTCTGTATGCATGTCTTCATTTTCTTTTGCAATTGATGGGGTGCCATTGATTTGCTCATGTGATTATGAAGTGGCGTCAATCTGTGCAAGCTGTTGAACGGGATCATAGAGAGGATTGTTCTGAACATGCACAAGGTCGGAATGTGTTTCTTCTCGTTGGAGCTACGACTCAAGTTGTACAAACTCAAGTGTTTCTAGTGAATTTTACACACAATCTAGAATGTGAGTGAGAATAGTCTTGTCAACAACGACAATGTTGTCAAGGAGAGAAGTCGAGTGTTCAGTAACTCCACCAAAGCATTCATTTTCATCATTAATAAATTGAAAAACTCACTCAAATACAAAAGGGCTTATTGAAACTCCACCCTTTTACAAACTCAAACTCATAAAAATGAAGGGTGTCAGTCTCATTCGAGAATGCACCCATGTACAATTCAACCTTCTTTCAATTTTGACACTTACAATGGAACAAGAAAACTCGCAAAAATCATTGTGTGCAAGTTGCAACTTTGATGATGATCCTTAGATTGAATTAAAATTTGAATGCTTTACCTCTGTTTCTTTTGTTGATTGATGATGCTCCAACACTGATGTGAATAGATGCCTTTTGAACAACTGACAATTAAACTAGCCATATTTCTTACGAGACTAGCCATCCAACAAGAAATATTTATTTGCAATTAACATCATCAACAACCACTCTTATCAAATTTGACAATTAAACTAGCCATATTTCTTACGAGACTAGCCATCCAACAAGAAATATTTATTTGCAATTAACATCATCAACAACCACTCTTATCAAATTTGAGAGTGACCTTTGTTCAAATGGGACAACAGTACAAAATGACAATTTGAAATCTGATGTTGAACTAATCTCTAACTTGTCAATGGGCCCTTGAGGCGTCTCTTTGTAGTGAATCGACTTCCCTTAGCTTCCTCCACAATTTTGCTTGAAAAGACAACGTTCTGTTGGGGAAAGAGTGCATCCAACTTATTATGATTGATATGATCTCACGCAACAATATAGAACGGCGATTTGTATCAGCAAGAGTGATTCTGGGTTCCACGTCTCCAATGGAGAAGAAATATTCAAAAAGCAACTATGCCTCTATGGTAAACCCCCACGATTTGCCCAGCTCTTAACATATGTAGGCTTACAACTCCTTTTAAACCATGCTTTGCCACTGTAAAGTACCACGATTTCTCCCTCTTTGGAACTGTAAAGAACAGACTTAGTTGCAGGTCACTTACAGGATGGAACGGCCTTATTTTTGTGTCCAAAGATGTTGTGAACAGCTACAGAAGTGGGTTGTCCTCAAGATTGCGCCCAGTAGACTATAGCAACTATTCCTTTTCCAACCGACCTATGAAAAGATGAATACACCAGCAACCTCTTGCAGATCCTTTTCCACTGCAAATTCTTCAAGTCGCAGTCACAATCGTAATTCAAACTTGTGGGGTGTCTTCGACCTTGTTGATTGAATACTTCCAAAACGACTATCTTCCTCCAAATATAATTGCTCCAGCTTAACTCATGCGATGACCAGGAGGTGCCGTAAGTCCAGTAATAAATGAAATAATAGGTATGCTCAAACATTAGGTCGTGCGGCCTCCAAGCACCATGTTCCAATCGGTTCGTGCCTCATGCACTTGGTTTCAACTTGTCCAAATTAAGCTTCTCAACGCAGTCAACACAATCGTAGAGAAAATAGGCCACCAATCTTCACACAGTTTAGAAGAATAGAAAAATTCACGCAGTCTTCATTTCACAATATGGAGTCTTCATTTCACAATATGGAGTCTTCAATTCACGAGATCATAGAGTCCACGAAGGTTTTAATTTTGCAACCTCTTCATCACAACAATGGAGATGTGATATTAAATTCAATATGGAGTAAAGTGGGAGATCAATGCATACCAATCGTAGGCCTCAAGTCAGTCTTCAAAATGTGCTACGCAACAATATCCACTATTTTTTGTAACAACTCAACGCACAAACTCCACTCTCACCGCACAATAGTCCAATTCTTCAACGTGGATTAGGGTTCACTTAGTTCACCACCGAGAGGGCACTAAATCTCAACAATGGGCACCATGGGCTCAGCTCACAGTGTAGAGCAACTCAAACACCATTAACACCAGTCTTCAAAAATGTGAAACTCAGCACCAAAACAGTAGTGGCTGGAGCACCAATTCTTTCTAGGCAAAAGCACCATGCAACTCTTCAAGGGAAAAATCAACGTTCTCAACTCCAACAGTCTCAACTCAATTTACATGCAAAGACGAGTTGATACACCATACAAAGAGGCGAGTTTACCATCTCCGTGAAAATTGGAGTCTTCATACCAGGTTATGTAAGACTGCACATTGATTCTAGAAATAACCATTCAACAAGGAATTTAAGTAAGTTTGTCAAGCCACGGAAGGTCGGAGGAATCTTTGTCTGAATCCAATTTTAGCAGCATCGTTTTAATATGTTGTAGCTGGATATTTAACTCCGTTGTCATAGAATGGAGAAACCCCCTTTTTTTAGCCTACCAAAGAAACAAATCATTTAATGCCTTTCAATTAAAAGCTTATTTCGTATGCCAAACAAAATCAATTAAATTTGTATTTCCCACTGCTCCATCTGGGGCATTTGGTCTTTGGCGTGGTAATTTTATGAGCTTTTTTGAGCTTGTTCTTCCATGGTAATATGCACTCGTGAATGTTGAAACATATCTATATCTATTTCAGATTATTTGCAGATTTTAGAACTGTAGTTGAAGGACGAGGTCTAGTTCAATGGATGTTTATCAGAGATCATTAAAAGCAAAGCTCGTTTAAATACATTCTAGGGAGGTGTCTTTCTTCGTCTCTTTGGGAGGCTAATATGTCAATCAAACCTGGAAGTTGAGCGACACTATTATTCGCAATCAAAAATTTAATATAATCTGGTCAGTCAGGACTTTTGGCAAAAAGCTTCTAGCAGTACACTCGAGGCCTAATATAAGGGTTATGTTGAAGCATCCAGTTGAAAGGAGGTTAGTGCTAAACTGAATGGCCACTCAAGCGATCTTCTCTATCAAGGGTTGTTGGGAGGCGACGTTCATATTGTTGTGGAAAGGATTGATTTAAAATCATTCAGAAGAGAAGGATTTTATAACTACTTCCTCCGCAATTCACATGTAGACAGACTATCAATAGACTAGAAAAAAGGCGAACTTACTCAATGCAGCAAAGGCAGAAAATGCTTTAACAATCCGCAACTCCACGCAGTTTGCTCCATGTAGCTCTTACATAGCTCCAGAACCTCCAAATGTATATTCTAGACTATATACTAGAATAGCACAAGCCACACGACTCATTCAGTCTGATTCCACTGTTAGGTTGTCCACTTGGGAAAATAGGGAAAATAGAGAGATTGGCTTAAGCACACAATCATATACACAAAACTATGATTTAGGCGCCAACGCACAATACTTCCCATTATGTAATGTACATAGATACAATAAGAGGGGACCCTTGGGTTCCAAATTCCCAAGGCATCTCTTGGACTCCCTCATAACTCTCCATATTCTCTAACCCTAATGGATTAGATTCCCAACACGATCAAAGATTCCACTAATAGACAATGAAGGGGCATTGATAACGGACCTTGAAGGTATGTCAGAGGAATGCATGTGAAACCTTCACTAATGGAAAACTATTGTATAAAAAAAGGTGGAAAGGATTAGATGAGGAGGAAGCTGTTAGTTTTGTACCTTGGGTTGTGTTCTCCTAGTGATTTTTAGCCTAAGTCACTAAGGAGGGGGAAAAGTGACCCTCACATTAATGAGACTTTATGTTTTTAAAGTCACTTTTTGCTAAAGTTAAAGTGGGTGAGCAAATAATTTACTTAAGTGAATTAATTAAAGTGATTTTTGCTCTCATCTTATCCTAGCCATTGGATTGAGTTAATGACCACCGTTGGATTAGATACCCATCTAGGGTTTAGACGAAAAGACAAAAGGTACGAGGGAGGCTCATTCTAGTTGTTGAGTTTTTTTGGAGAAGAGAGAAATCGAGAGAGTGAAGGAGGTCGAGCTAGGGCATTGGCACGATTCCCAAGAAAAGAAAGTGCACAGAAATCGAGAAGACAGTCACAGCACGGTTTCCAAGAAGTGGCACGGTTTTCTAGATAGCAATTTTCAGTGGGCACGATTCCCGAGACCATACAACAGGTTATTGGCACTGTTTTCGAGATGCATTAACAGCATGTTAATGGCACACAATTCGAGGACCGTACAGCAGCAATAATACTGCACCGTACTGCACAGAAATCGAGGAGTTATTGCTGGGCACGATTTCCAAAGTTTGGCACAGATTTCGAGGGCCGTACAGCTGCATTTAATGCTGCTGTACCGTACAGCAATTTCTGAGTTATTTAACTGAGAAGATTGGCACAGAAATCGAGGTCTGAGTTGGCTGAGTTTTGGCACAGATTTCGAGAAGAAACTTGCACAGAAATCGAGGCAGCTAGGCACACAAATCGAGGCAGCAGTCTGGGTGTTTGGGTGGTTGAGATAAGTATCATTTTGACTGTAAAAACCATTGTACTGAATACATTGCTGAAGAAATAAAATCTCTCTCTCTCTCAACTGGTTTTCCCCGTGGGGGTTTTTCCAGGGCTCGATTTGGCCAAAAATCTCTGAGTCAAATTTTCATGTGTGATTGTTAAATGTGTTTACAGCCTGTTAGTAGCATTATTTTGAGTGTTTGACTGTTACAGTAAAATTTTATAAGTAGTTCCCAGTCTATGCATAACCGACTGGGAATGAAAACCACAAATTGTTAACACAAACCAGCAGTCAATTTAGTGCAGAAAATTCTACAGAAGCACTATGAGAGCTCATAGAATTTTGGCCAAGCACCTGAATTTGCATCAACCACATAAAAGCGGCCCTTTCTTTTTTATTACTTTAGATATTATTATGTTTTAGATGACTATTGAAGTTGTACGTTTAAAATAAATAGTTTTGAGTTGAAATCTTGCTCTCTACTTTTCAAGTGATTTCATTATCAAGTGCACGTCACCTAACCACAGTGTGATTTGTAATGTTATACCCTAGTGGCTTATTAAACGACTTAAATTTTCCTCTCTATGGATATACAAAGGGGTTTTTTCACCTCGGGTATCTCTTATTAATTTATCAAATACAAATTATAACCAATATCTAAGATTTTCTTGGAGAAGTCTTCCTCCATTACTCAGATAAGACGATGCAATCCACCCATGTGTGCAAGTTCCCCATTGTTTTTTACTAGTTGTTGTTACAACTGTTCATTTTCCATTTATGTTGCAGTAGTGGTCACATTTGATTACAGAGGAATTAACTAATGTCTAAGGTTGCTTGGAGAAGTCCTGCTACATTACTCGAATAAGAAGGTGCAATCCACCCGTGGGTGTGCAAGTGCCACGTTGGTTTTTTATTTATTTCTCTTACAACTGTTCAATTTCCATTTATGTCCATTTATGTAGCAGTCCTGGTCACATTTGATTAAAGAGCTGCTGCACAATCGAGTGAAATAAGTTACAATCGCTGACACCATACAACCCACTTATTAATAAAGTGAAGAGAACAAGCATTGGAAATTTCTCGAAGAGAAGCATTGTTTTGTGAGTTCTGCATCTCATATAAGGCTCAAGTGCATGGTAGAGTAGACGTTTCACTTAAATTAAATACAGCTAGTAACCCAACAATAACATTCACTTAAATTAAATACAGCTAGTAACCCAACAATAACATACCAAGATAGAATTCTAGAGTAGACGTTTCACTTAAATTAAATACAGCTAGTAACCCAACAATAACATTCACTTAAATTAAATACAGCTAGTAACCCAACAATAACATACCAAGATAGAATTCTTAATTGTTCTAATGTAGTGTAAGAACATTAACAAGTCGAACCAATCACTCTTGTATAGAAAAACATCACGGTTGGGCAAGACTTGTGCATCTTTTAAAGATATTTGAAATACAGAGTAAGCATCTTACTGATATTTAAAATGTTGCGTAGTAAACTATTTCTGTCCACAAAATTGGAAAACCATCAAGGGAATATGCCGATGTCTTTGTAGTAGAATTTAAGCACGCCAGCATATAAACCCAATACATTTTTATAAAACTGTTATACAACTAGAGAAACCACAAGGGAAAATATCATATCCTGCCAGTTCTTTTATCTCTTACGGAACACTATAACCTGTGAAATTCATTTTTTGTGTAGAGCTGTTTGCATAATGCAACATATCGTTTTTTATTCTTGCATCAACAAATTCTCTACATTCAGAAAGATGTGTTTTAAGAGCTAGAGTGACTGAAGGATCGATCGACTTACGACAGAAATTGAGAAATGTCGCCAAAGCTGATATAGATTTCATGTAAATGTCTACTTGAGACAGCACCAAAGCAGAAATAATAAAATATTAACTGACATACCAAGAATGGAATTTTGTTTCTTGCCAAGCATGAGACAAGAATTCTTTCAATTTTCTGAATAAACGAATGCGCATAACATTTTACAGTGACAAACTGTGATATATCATTCATTGAAAATCAATAGTGATAACAAACAGCAATTCAACTCATTTGCTATCTGCCAAAAGTTTTTCAAAATTCTCATTTGCCTCTTCAACGATGTTCAGTTCAGCCATAAGTTTATTCAACTTAGAAAGATTTTCTTCTTGTATATTGGCTGGTACTTTGTCAATATACCCAGGAAGGTTCATTTTCTTTGTCACTGCTTCATGTTGCCTGGTTTCACAAAAACTTCATCAGATGAAGAAATAGACAGCAATGATTTATTGTGTAAAATAATAAAAAGCATAGCCTACCGGATAAGTTCTTCTTTCTTTTTTTCCAGTTTTGAAAGTTCGAGCTCTGCATCTACAATGCCTCGAAGTAACAAGTATACAGATAGATGCTCATTCACAATATTCACCGCACAGCCAACAGGAGGCACATCACTCTCTCGCAGTACCTACAAAAATATAGATTTCAAATACATCAATAGGTTGCTCATAGACACCAATGTAACATTATGTAGAAATTAAAAAACCATGAATACACTATTTAATCTGATTTTATTTATTTGTCCGATAGACCTTATTGGTCTTAGGGGATGATAAAGATCAGCTTCAATAATTAACAAACAATTCTTTTGGGATTCAGTAAAAATTTTAAAATTCATAGAAGAAAATTTGAAGGAATTAAAATTTTCCCTTCCTGGAATTAAACATGAAGTAATTAAAATTTAAATGGATAAATCCATTAAAATAAATATTCAATCAAAATGCATAAATTATTTCACAGTAGAAGCGTGTTACAGTGATTTGTGAGACTGAGTGTGCTCCTGTATACTCAATGTTTTTGAGAAATTCTAGATTTACAGCTGGCTTTAACAAACTTTATAATGATCAATACCCACTAACCAAAAAGCACAAACAATGACAATTGCTCACATAATGTTATAGTAGTAAGGTAACCATTTACCCAAACCTAACAAATAATAAATATGAAATTTGACAAGATCAACAGGACATCAAAAAATATACAAGTCTCAGTGTAGCAATACCTTCAGTGATGCTAAGGAGGCAAGGGTGCAAATCTCTGTAGCACCCTTTTCAACTACTGTGGCCACTTCATCTGTTTTGCATAGAAGGAAAGCCTCGGGCCTGGAATGAGAATGTCCACTTTAGATGAAAATATTCCACAATAAAGCTCATCTTAATGGTAAATATAAAGAAAGGATATTATACGGCAGACACAAACATAAAATTCCAACGCATACCTTTGCTTTGGAAGTAATAAATAAGCCATACGAAGAGATCTTATTGACCTCACTGATGATTCAATAAGAACCATCTGGGATTCAATTTCATCATCTGTCCACTCCTGCAATACACAGGAAACTTTAATAAGATCTACAACTATTAATGTCTACAATATTTCTATGAAGATTTGTTAAAAAGGAAAATCTAACAAAGTTGCTACAAAAAATATTGAAATATAAGAGATTTCTTCAAGCTGATATAAACATAAAAGCTTTGCATTGCAAACCTCCACAACCGTAGGA
Source organism: Larix kaempferi (assembly GCA_027924585.1). Taxonomy (NCBI): domain Eukaryota; kingdom Viridiplantae; phylum Streptophyta; class Pinopsida; order Pinales; family Pinaceae; genus Larix; species Larix kaempferi. Next base: position 5,309,781 of record BSBM01001041.1, on the reverse strand, counting down.
TAATCAGAAATCATAATTGACTCTTTCCTTGAAGTATCCCCTTGTCTTTGCGGTAAGCGTTGCCACAACTCCTCAGTAACAAAGGGCATGAATGGATGCAATAACCGCAATCCGTTGTCCAGGCATATCCATAATGTATCCCTTGTAACACGTTTTATTGATGCAGATGTTGAATTATTATCATCTGCCATCATGACTGGCTTGATTATCTCAATGAAAACATCACATAATTGATATTGCCACCAGGAGTAAACTGCACTGGTCGCACTGGAGAAGTCGTATACTTCCATGCCTGTGACAGTCTTTGAGATAGCTTTATTTAGAACAGAAAGTATCCACTTGCAGCCACATGGCAGAGATTTCACATGCAAATTCTCAGAAGGCACAAAATCTTTTCCCAAGTTGAGCATAGCAAAGCGGGTAGCATTCCATAATTTATTACACCAATATCTATAACCGACTACCCGCTGGATATCCAAATTTATTTTATCTGACTGCACAATAAATTCAAAATATACATGGTTAGTTAAGCTCCAACTAAAAATACTATAATAATGTTCTACAATTCAAGACTGGCACCAAAATACCTGAGCAGTGTAGGCAACAAGAGAAAAACGAAGGGCATCTGTCCCACACTCTGCTATGCCCTTTGGGAAGTCTTTCACTTGTCCTGCTTTTGCAATGTCAAGTTCATTTCTATCTAAATTACCCTGGTCCAGCCTTTTATGCAGACCCTCCAGCGTTATACCATCTATAACTTCCAAAGGATCAATCACATTGCCTAACGACTTAGACATTTTACGACCATGTGCATCACGTACCATTGGATGCAAATAAACCTGTATCAAGTACCAATATGAGCTTAATTTCTGAAAGAAAGCTAAATGTGAATCTATAAATCCACAATATAATATTTTCGAAGTACCTCAACATTTTGTGGAATGTATGCTCCTAGATATGATATCTTTAAGAAACTGATTATAAATGTAAAGATACATCATGGAGTATAATTGAACAGTAGACAAGGGAACACATATGTAAAAGGCCATTAAAGAACATTATGAGAGCGGTCTTTGAAAACATTAATATAATTTACAATAATGTATTCAAAGTGGTGCAGAGCTTCACTCAAAATAAATAATTGGGTTATAAACAAAATATGGATTCACTCAATACTCATATTTCTGATCTTAAGTGTATTATCTTAGAGATTAGCTGATTGAAAGTTTCAACTCAACGCAATGCATTAAAGCAACATGCTAGGCGACAAACTAGTTTCCAAGAGACTACGTCCTTTTAGCATCCCACTGCAAGGAAGTCACTGTGACCTCCACATCTCATATAGATAAGAGAATCTGCACGACTAAATATCAAACTTGATAAAAAGGAAGTAACTTCCAATATATTCTATTATCTTGTTTCAGAGATAAAGATCAGATAAGATAATTTTGTTAATGACCAAGAAAAAGGACAAAGGTAATAGAGTACAACTAGCCATCAATAGATTATGGGACTGCCTAGAACACTCCTAGATGCTAAAAGGTTGACAAACAAGGAAAGATACAACTAACAATAAAAGAGAGCAGCAGGATCTAGGTAGCGGATTGGAAGAAAACACTAGAAATAAAAGTAGAAATAGAGGACAAAGAGGGAAAAGTATCAATGTCTCCATCTATCATTGTGAAGGGACCGACGCCCTTATGACATCCTCCAAAATGTACTCATAGTTGAGGGGGGCTAGCTGTACACCCTCGAGAGGAGTTTTGGAGCAAAATGAACTCTCACTCCTAACATATGAGGCTAAGGGGAAAGAATTCTTGAGAAAAGTATTGTTACTAGAGTGGACTCCATGGGTAGTACTTTGTATGGTGTGGATATATAGCTTTGAGATCTCGTGTAGGTAGGATGTACGTCGATCCAATGGAACGATGTTCATTGTCACATTGATCTCCCACCAATAGGGTCAAGAAGTCAACTAGTGCTTATTGCCTCTAGCAATGGAGGTAGGACAAAAGAAAAAGTGATGAGCCCAACAGTACTTAGTGTAGAGTGGTGGAGTGGTAATGCAAAATCTCTCAAATGTGGATCATTGCCTCATGGATGTATAAAGTGAGGCATCTCTAGGTAGGGTAGCAAAAGAAAATCACGAGGGAATTGCCCAAAACAAGCAATTGAACCTCCTGCACAATTCATAGTATATGAGACATATAAAAAGAAGGTGCTCCTTGGAATTTGACCTCCTAGAGATGGCAAAATTGGTAAATCATCTTGAATCGTGGGATGTAGTGATCCATCTCAATCTGGAAATGGTGAGAGCAAACCTGCAACTATCCAAGGGGGATCCAAAGGCCATGAATGAACAATGAAACCATCCCGAACTTACATGAAATGCTCATGGTAAAATACCATCTTGGGGCCAAAACTGGGGAAGACCAAAGTGCTGCGAACTACACTATTGGGAGTGGGAGCGAAGCGGGGAGCGGGGAGCGGGAGCGGGAGCGAAAAGCGAAATTTTCAAAAGCTTCCGTTTCGGGAGCGTTTCAGGAGCGTTTTTTATATAATATATATTTTGATGCATATAAATTAAAAAAAACATGTATTATGCCAAATTAGCTATAGAAAACATCAAAACATAGAATCTAGATATTCATATAACCATTTAGTACACATTGATATAACATTAATCATCTCGTCTTCTAGATTCTAGGAGCTATAACTTATAACATTGTCATTAAATGATCATCATCAAATCATCAATCATCAATCATCAACAACATCAAACTTCAAATTTCAACATATAATATTTGCCATCAAAGTTTCAAACTAGGCCATAATGTTTACAAAATAGGCCAACCGCCAAAATAAACATGAAAATGAAATACAAACTACAAAGTACTATGAATCTACTAAGCTTTCCGCTTGCCACGAGTAACTTCCAATTTCTTTTCTCGTGTTCTAGGTGGAATAGGTGCTGGTGGAAGTGATCGTGGAACATGAGAAGAAGTTGAATGGCCCCCGCGGGCTGAAATTGGACGTTGTGAAGCTAAAGGCAAAACTCCTGCATCCAGAAAGCTGCTTCTGCTTGGGGGTGGCATCTCTGTATGGGTAGTCTGAATTGGATCATCATGATCACCCAATAGTTCATCCTCCAAGCGCTCTAATGCTATGGCTCCATCGTCCACATTAGCCTCCTCTAGATTGTTGTCCCAAGTCAAAAATGTTCTATCATTCTTGGCCACCTCACAATAATGGGACAACAACCTCAAGTTGTAGTGCACATAAACCAAGCTTTATGTGCGATCTACATTCAGACTGTTTCTCTTTACACTGTGGATGAAGTTGTAGGTGCTCCAACACCTCTCTGCAGAAGAGCTATTAACAACCTGTGATAGCACCCTCAGCGCCAATTTATGCAAATATGTGGCTCCAGAGCCATGCATGCTCCACCAATGGATAGGATCCAATCTGTCTCGATCTTTGGTTGCAAACAGGGAACCAAAGCGTCCATGCTCACTTATGTATATGCTCAATTCACTCCGTACTTGAGCACACTCTTCCTCATCAGGGACCAACTTCTCTAATGCTTGCATATACCCAGCAGCAACCTCTGGATCTATGTGGGGTTTTTTCCTGACTCCACCCCCAGGTGCAGGTTGGGCCAACCAAATTGGAGAATAGTATTTTGGGGTGAGGACATATGCAAGGGCATGGAGTGGAACATTTAGATTATCCCACCTTTTGACCACATGTTTATGAATATGGTCATACAAGACTGCATCTTTTTGCTCAACAATGTCTTTGATTTGACCAAGCATGCTATCCATCTGCTCATATACCTCCCCAATCACCGGCTGATCTGTATCTGCAAAACGAATCATATTATAAACTGGCTTGGTGAACTGCAAAACATACCTAACCTGTGACCAAAAATGACCTTCAAGAACGGTGTCCTCCACCTCCTGAAAGTCACTTCTATCTGATGCACTTGCAGCTTTGTCTTTCAATTCCTGCCATGGATCACTTGAGACCATACTAGCCAATGCCTCTCTTACCTTCAAAACCCTCCTGAAGGTGAGGTAGTAGCTAGCAAATCTAGTCTTTGCAATCTTCAATAGCTCCAACTTAGAGTGATTGCGAAAAATGTGGTGGGCCATGCTATGATTGGTAATAAATTTGATCATTTTCTTACCTCTCTTGTACAAGGCACCAATCCATCGGTAATTATTGTCCTTCATCTTAACAACATGCATCAAAAGGTTCAATGTGTGAACCAAACACCCTGACCAAAATATGTTGTGATACTTATCCATAATGATTGCTCCTGCTGCCTTACAATTAGCGGCATTATCATTGATGACTTGAATGACATTGTATGGCCCAATCTCCTGAATGGTTTTAAGTAAAGGTTGTGCAATATTAATAGCGGTCTTGTAGCGATCTGAGTAGTCATGGGCTGAAAGGAAGACCGCATCGCTAGCAGAAACGCCAAGAATATTTATCAATGGCTTGCCTTTAACATTTGTCCACCCATCAGATACAATGGAAACCCCATAGTTGGACCAATCATTTGTGAACTTTCCAAGAGCACTACTGATTTTGGCTCTTTCCCTGTCAAGTCCCACGGTTCTAGCTTTTGTCATACCCAGGGCTTCTGTATCCTTGAGGGCCACCATTGATGGCTTGTACCATTTCATGCCAATAGGGTGAGCAAATAACATTGAATGGCACACCACATGCATAGAGAAACCTATAAACTTTTGAATCCACATCATCTCTACAACCTTAGTCAAGGAAATCGGATAATGTTCTTCGTATAGGCGAGACTACATGGGGAGACGAGGCTCCCGATCGAGCTGATGATGATCTAGCTACACTATTAAACATTCTCTGTGGGGATTCAGAATCAACCCTCGATCTCTTGGAGTTGTTTTGAGCGGCCTCTTCTTCCATCCTGTATTTGCTTCTCCCTTTAGCTCCCACTTTGTCACAAGTTTTGACTCCCTGAGACTTACCTACATCGCATGGCATAACCCCACACAAATGCTTTCTCACCCGGGTATATGAACCTGTGTATGTTTTCCCACAATGGGGGCATGCAAACTTTATGGTTCCACCCCCTCTCCTTCCCCCTTGCCTTGTCACATACTTCCACAAAGGTGTTGTGTCTTTTTGTTTTTGCCCCACATCACCCTCATCCTCATCATCATCACCCTCTTCCCCTTCCTCCTCTTCTCCTTGGTATGCATCACTCTGTACCTCTTCCCCCTCATCACTACCACCACCACATCTACTGCCCAACACCATCATAATGAGAAGAAGTGGAATGAAAAACCAAAACCACATACCCATCATGTTTCTTGATTCAAGATGAGAGTCACTTATTCCCTGCAAAGGAATGATGGAGAAGAAGAAATTGGAAAGAGTAGGAGAAGAGAACATTGCAAGTTTTCCATTTTTTAACATAGTGAAAAAAAATTGCAAAAACAAACAAAGATGAGTTTTTAGAGCCTACCTTTTAGTTCTTCAATGGTGGTTGAATGTCTCTATGGAAGCTTCAATCTCCCTTGCAAGCTCTCCCCTTCAATCTCCCTCTCAATGCTCAAAGCTCTCAAACAACTAGCAAACTCACTCCAAGCTCAAACTCTTCCCAATCAAGCAAATGAGTAATGGAATGAGTCCAAATGGACTCATTCACCCTTTATTGGCCCAAAATGACCTAGCCCACCAAAAAAAACCCCAAAAAAAATACAAAAATCAAAAAAAAAATTCATAAATCCGCCCTGTCCGCCGAATCAACCTCGGAAGCGATTTAGGGTTCGATTTTTAAGCCTGGGTTCAATCCGGAATCGACATCAAAAAGTTACATCTTTGTAATGATATCCCGAAAATGCAACTGGAAACATTGGCACTCGAACAAGGCCAAGGATGCATTGCCTTATATAGACAGGTTTGGAAGAGGACATCCTAGTGAAACGAGGCCACATGAACTAGACCCTAAAATATGTGTAGGTTGTGGTGACCTCCATTGCATCTGCAGAGGAAGAAGTGAAAATCCTCTAGACATTTCTTGGTAGAGTTCTTGCAATGAGTGTCCAACTGCCTCTAAAGGCCCTCAGGGAAGGAATAGAAAACAACCATATTATCTACAACAAGAGTATGGCAATCAATACATGATTTAGGATGCAATCATCTTCTGCATGAGCATTCTCCCTAAGAAACTTCTCTAGCTCATGAATGTATATCCCAAACAATGTGGGAGAGAGGGGGACTTCCTGTTCAACCCCAGTGGTGCTCTTCATGAAGTCAAAGAAACCCTGATGAGTACAAATCCATCCTACAACTGTCTCTTAGAACCTCCCATAGAGAAACACTATTCATGCTTCATCGTTTTACAAGCAGAAACTGGGGTAATGCAACAGTGAAGCCATTGTTCAATATGTGTGAGGAGGATGATAGAGACAGTGAAGTTTCATAACTAGAAAAAAAACAATTCGTGTAAGATGCAGAGGACAAAGAATCATGAGAAAAAGGAAGTGAGTGGCTTACTTTAAAATTGAAACCCATAGACAATATCTGGTCAGTGGAAAAACAAACATTAACCCATAATATAGAACCTTTTAGCTCTATCTTATTCTTCTCCCAAATGTGGTGCATATTATTGATTCATAAGGAAAATAAGCTAATTCCTAGATCTTTAATAAATATTAAATAGCATTTTTTCAAAGGGTGTCAACAAAAGACCTTCTAATGCTTCCTAGTGCATTTCATGAATTCAGCTAAATAAAACCAAAATTTGTTTCTTTAACTTACCTGCTTAAAAGGAACTTCTCCTGTAAGCCGCATTCCTAGCATTACCATGCGAGCTACCCAAAAAAAAAGAATATCATGTCCTGTTTCAAGCAGGGACGTTGGATAAAAGGTCTTCATATCAGCAGTATCTTCGGGCCAACACATTACTGAAAAAGGGAAGAGACCAGATGAGAACCATGTGTCCAGCACATCTGGATCTTGTTCAATGTGATATTTCTTTCCTGGAAATTTATCACTTGCCTCAGTCAGAGCTTCTGCCTCATTTCTTCCAACTACCCAGTGATCAGCATATACCCCAAACTCTTTAAGGTCGTCATCCTCCAATCTGACATACCATGCTGGAACACGATGACCCCACCATAATTGCCTTGATATACACCAATCTCGAATGTTCCTCAACCATCTGTAAAATGTAGAACATTAAAAAAGGAACCCAATGCAACCATCCAACTATCTAAAGGGCACATGCTCATGATGCCATTTAAATTTTAAATTAACAGCTCAAGTAAGCAAATTCAGGAAAGTCACCTGAACCATTCAGCTTCAGACTGCTTTGGAATAATCTCAAGTCTACCATCTTCCACAGCTTCACAGGCTTCTCTTCCCATATCATTGCAGTTGACGAACCATTGTGGCTTTACCAATGGTTCTACAATATCATTACTTCGAGAACACGTGCCAAGGCGCATCTCATTGTTTTCAGCACCTCTGTAAAGACCCTTTACATAGAAAAAATAAGCATCAGTACCAGCAGTTTCAAAGCCTCTTTATTCAAGAATCAAAATTTCAATTTTTCTGCTACTCTGCAGGATCAATGTTTCCAAGCATGTTTCAACAGGGAGAATTTCACGCATGATCTGTATGCATTATTGTACTGTGAAAAAAAAATTAGAAGGTGGAAGAGACTCAAAGAATTTTGTAAAAGTCAACTTTGTTACTTTAACCTTCACAATTTAGGAATGGCTAGATTTCAATCCTATTAAGAGAAATTCTGATAAATCACTGAACAAGGGAATGGTCAAAGACGGATCTACTTACCAAAATGGCCCAATAATGGTGGGAACACCCTATAGTCTGAAACCTATTATATTTTGAAATATCTTGGAAACTAACTGCCACTCTGTAAAAAATATAAAGTACATAATAATAATAATTAAAAAACCACCAAGGATCAAAAGACTAAAAACTCTTCATCCTGACCTTTCACCTTGTGACCCATCAATGTGCTTATGTATCATCACGAAGGTCATTGTAAATCATAAACTCACTTGTTCAATATCAATTATAGATTTATTTATCTCCTATATAGATTTCAACTATTTATCCTTCTTATGTTGAATATTTTCCCATAAATAGTCTATTGTTCCTTTCAAGTAATCCTTGTTTTAAAGCAAGATATTCTGTTAACACAAGGCAATGCAAACCAGAAAAAAATGTGTGAAAGTAATATAAAGGTGGAAATTAGACCTGGCAACAGTGCACCACCGTGCCCAGTCAAAACCTGGCAACACCAATCCCACACCCATGAGCAAGACGACACAACATAGCCAGCTAAGGAACACCTCTTGCATCCCCAACAGGATTCGGGTTGTGTCACCTGTTACGGGGAGGTGCCCAGTTCTGTTATGGGACATCAACCCAGGCATCAACCCAGTTGTTGCAGGAACCATCAACCACTGTAACAGGGACCTCCCTGTTACAGCAGTCCATGCCACTCATAACAGGGATTATAACTGTTACAAACTTACAGGGGATCAATGATTCCTCATAACAGATAATCATGTAAACCTCATTTTGGGGAGTTACCCCCAAAACAGGTAGATCCTTGTTACATGCCCACAGGGCCGTCATGAACCCTGTAAAAGGGATGTGGAGCTGGGGACCATCCCCCACCAGAAAAATTAAAACTAAAATTTAATTATCACATTCTACAACATATATAGTTATACATATATACCCCCCCACCTCAAACCTAGATTTCAATATTAGCACACTGACACCCCATGCACCCTGGCTACTTGGATGTAAATCAACTACATTACTTTCATCATGGAAATTAGAAAAGTGATTAATATACAGTTGATTTAGAATGGACGAACAATGTTTGGAATTTACTAAAGCCTATATAACAATGATATTTGAAAGCATCTTGACAGTTAACTGCCACCAAGGAATGGATCTGCCTTGAATTATCCTTTGAACACCTGTGGTATCTGAAATATAAATCTAATTGAGACAATTAAGAAGGAAAAAAGATCCAACAGTCTGGCCATGATGGGAGGTTCTTGATGGGGATCGACAACACGACTATCCCAACTTCTAATCCACATAAGAACATGAGCGCATCAAGGCATATTCAGATAACACAAACGAATGGATTTGAACCATAAATCCATTATTAAGCTATTAATGTACATGGTGTAGTATTTCAAATATATATGCTTGAGTGCAAGAAATACTCAGCCAATTTGCAAAAAATAGCCTAAGAAAGTTTCTCTCTAGCACTAATAACAATGCTCACCAGTATTCATGATCACCCATGTAACTAGCTGTGACATTTAGCAACTGTCATATATAAGTGACACCTCTTGATATCCGTTGACAAAATTGTGGCTACTTAGACAAATATATGGCATGTGTGAAGCATCTCCCTTTTATTGAAAGTGAGAAATATTACACAACATTTACATAACGAAAATACTACAGCTTCATTTCACCAACATTTCTATGACATAAAATAAACATTACACCATCAGCGTGGCACTAGTATCCGTCCTACGTTCATTGGTAAATCCCTACCATGTTGTATTGAGAGTGAACTTACTGTCGTATGAGAATCGCATTATTATTTTTATTCTGACAACTTTGAGTGTCACATAAACACCTTTTTAAAACATTGCTCTCACACACAATATCTTACTATATTTCATATTTGCACAGGTACTGCTCCTGGGACTTGGGCAACCTGTACCCAACATTTCCTTGCTCCAGGGAGCTTGTGAACTGGTACAAAATAATCCCTTTTGTTGGGAGCTTCTTTGAGAGCTTGGGAGCTTCTTTGAGAGCTTGGGAGCTTTTCGAGAACTTTTTGGGAACTTGCCCTGGCCACTCCCTTTTTTGGAATCTTGTAGAAGCTCCCTGTCTGTTTAGTAGCTTCTTGTCATGTCCCAAATTTGGAATTGGGTCACAATGGCCTAATCACATTAGCCATATTCATTAGAGTTTGTAAAATTGATGTTAAGGGTCAAATAATTGCCAAGGAGGAAAATTACTAGTTTCCTAAGTTTGGGGTGGAAGCTTTGGGATTTGGAATAAGGGGGATAATAAATGATGTTTAGACATTAGAAGGGTTCAAGTATTTAATAAATAGAGTGAATAAAGAAATTCAAGAGAAATCCTAGGTGACAAATGGTTTTGGAGACATATGGAGGATGTGGGACCCACACTAGCTTGATTTTTCATAATACATGGTATCTCTCTTTTGCAAATTCGAATTAATGGGAATGTGAACACTCTTGGGTGAGTTGGTAAGTCATAACACATGTCATTGAGCATCTTAGGTCGAATTTGGAAGGATTGGTAACCTCCATGGAAGATAAAGAGTCAAAGTGGAAGTTTGTGGACACTTGGGCTAGATTCCCTAGCCCCTATGACACCAATGATGGAGCATCTATGACAACTATGACAAATTGCAGACCTGACCTCTGACATCTGACCACTATGACATGTCAGCCCCAAAAATAGGCTCAAGGAAGTCGAATTTGGGAGTTGGAGAAGCCAAAGAGACTCAAAATCGAATTTGGGAGAAGATGGAAGGTTGGAACTAGGAGACAAGTGGCAAATGTGGAATATTTCCTAAATGGAAATCTATTGAATCTATTGAGAGGATTTCGACCCTTAGAAGGCTAATGTTGGTTATAAAATGTAGAAATGAAGTATGAGAATAGCTTTTGATCATTTGTAGAATTTGCAATTGCATTTGTGAAGAGGGAGAGCTAGTGGATGACTAGTTTCTTGCCTTAGCCAATTTCGAGGGTGAAAGATTCCCATCCAAATTGGCAATTGGAAAGGCCATTCAGACCTTTCATTTGGAGCTTTAATGGAGTCTTTATTTTCAGGTGTAAGCTACAGGGCAGATCATGGTTTCTTCTATTGCAGCTCGCTCCTTCAACCATTTCCAGTTTTGATGGCATATTCTTGATCCTTGAGGGAGGGCGTTTTTGGTGAGCTATTGTACTCTTTGGGGGAGATTCTAATGCCCCATTTCTTTTGTAATATGAAGTAAATACTTTGTTCTTCATCTCCAAAAAGTTTCAGGTCGAAATTCCAAGTAGAAATGTATAAATCTCATTTTTAATGGAAGAACAATGCCACTTCCCCACTACCTTGTTGTGAGCCAATGTATTGATGATGATTTCGAATGAATGGATGATTCTTTGATATATTTGTGATAAATATACTGCCATGGATGTCTTATACAAGTTTCATGTACTGTACTTGAGCATTTGAAGCATTTTTACTCAGTTTAATTGCTTTGGGAGAAGAAATAGTGCCATTTCCCCAAGGGTCGAATTGGGGATTTTTGCAGTTGAATGGGAGAGGGTGAGAACAGTTGTAATAAACCATTAATGGTGCATATGAGACCTTAATAACATACTTAACACATTACATACCTCTGTTCATAAATTTGAGTGGGTTTGGAGGCATTTGGGAAGCCATTTTCAGTACTTACCTTAGGGGGATTTGAACCCCAAATTACTAGTAAAATTGCATACTTGGTCCAGAATCTTAAGAGAGTTTGCAGAGGTCTTTTTGTGGCCATATGTTATCCCTGAACATCATATTCAATTCCTAATATCATTCATAAACCTTCCTTGAAGATTTGAAGGCATTTGGAGTCAATTTGAGACCTAGAGACCAATACTAGTCAAAGGGAAATCACTAGTAAAGTTACCTACATTGACCAGAATTGAAAGAGTATTTACAGAAGTGTTTTAAAGGTACAAATGCATCCCTGAAACACATATTTATGTTTTAATATCATTCATATACCTTCTCAGAAGATTTGGGATCATTTGAGGCAAATTTGGGACATAGAGATCGAAACTAGTCAAAGGTCGAACCAAGAAAAAAAGTGGAAAATTGCAATTTTAATAAAATTCCTAACAAGGGACATTACACTTCTAGAAGTTCCTTGAGAGGTATGGAGCTTCTATAAGTTGCTGGCCATGTGGGCCCAAAATAGTAAGAAAAGTGCCAAAAATCAATTGAATGATCGTTGCTTCTTGTGCAAAGAAATCACCAACAATAAAAATAAAAATCAATTGAATCTATCTATCATAACATTTTTTAAATTTTGAAGGTCATGTAAATTAAGAAGGCTCGTGCCTCTTAGCTCTTTAAAGTTTATAATATATATCCATTCACACTCAAAATATAAGTTGCCAGTGTACTTAAGTGAATAAAAATGGATCTTTCTAGACAAGTACTAAGATATTGAACAACTCTAAGTTATGTCTCAAATACTTATAACTAGCTTACATTATTCATGTAGATTGATATAGCAATTTAAGGTCATAAACACCACCAAATTCAAAACACTAGACTTTGAAAGTTTGATGTTTGTTGAAAGTTGAAACAATCAAATTCATTTACATAAAAGGTAAGCAGTACTTACCATCTAAAAAATGCAGAGGCATCCAAATACTAAACACTCTTGGGAGCAATAAGATTGAATCTCGTGGTTTTTAAAACTATTGGTGCTTCGTACATCTACAGATATGCAATTTGCCTTTACAAACTCATGCAATGGGATGACATTGTAGGTCAAATCTACAAAACATACCATGGCACTAGAGTCATGCAAACTTAGTAAAGGTTTGACTTCAGGTCACAAAACCCCAATTTATGTATAACATGGACCAAGGGTTGAATTTCATGACACTAATAGACGCTTCAGAGGCTAAAATAGTTTAAGCTATGAAATTAATCAATTATGTTTTGTTTTGATTATATATGTGTGTGTGTGTGTGTTATCAGAACCGGTAAAACTGGCCGGCCCAACCGGTCTGGTTTGGTGCCTGAACCGGAAAAACCGGATTTTCTATTCAAATCGCCCCTAAATTCGCCGGTTCTGTATGGAACTGGACAAAAACCGCTGAACTGACTGGTTTTGTCCGGTTCCATACAGAACCGGCCGGTCCGTACTGTGCCATACAGCAGCGACAGGGGAACCATGGACTTGAATTTTTTTCTAAAAAAACCAAAAACATCTCTCTCCTAAAGCATCTAACCTAACCCTAAGCCATTACACATGCGTTATTTGCACCCATACTGGCTATATATATGAGAAAATTTGCATATTTGTGTATTAATGGTTTGGATTCATATGTATGCACATGAATATGTCTTTTTACAAAATATGAAAATTTTATGTATTTTATAGTCAAACGGTTTTTTTTCCCTGGGTTTTTTCTGGTTCCGGTCCGGTTCACATTTTGGGCTCTGTCAGTTCGATCACCAGTCCGGTTCTGATAACATATATATATATATATATATATATATATATATATATATATATTATTGCCACTCCCTACATGTTGTTTCTTGCAAATTTGGGTGTAAACGACAGGTTGGGAGCAAAAATAATATATATAAATGCCCAAATTTGCAAGATGCAACAGGTTGGGAGCGGCAATAATATGGATTGACTTTGCTGTGACCTTTCCCCATTCAAATAATTTGTGTGGCTTTCTGCACTAATATCTTCTGATAATCTGCGGTCTGTCATTCTTGAGGTATGTATGTAGATTCTGTTGAGGATATGAAAACTTCGCATTAAATGAGATCCTCATTTATTTTAGGACCGCACTGGCGACGTGCTTTCTCGACCATTTCACTTGAGTGAGATAGGGGGGAATTAATTTCGTGTGGAAGGGAGGAATGGACAGATGTCGTCAGATTTTTAGCAGTCTAAAATGCACTGACCAGGAAGGAATTTCAAATCGCTTGGTCATTGAGGACAAGAAACGCTCGAGAAAAACTTAGTCTGTTGGTCGCTGAGCTGCCTGGATATATATACATATTACATATACTATCGCCACTCCCAACCTGTCATTTCTTGCAAATTTGGGCAAAGCTTCTAGCTGTAAGTTTGTAACGGATACTCATACCAATGTAATCAACATTCTGACATTCCAGAAACTTGTGCAACATAGCTATATTTCAACACCCATAAACAATAGAGTAGGATCTAGGACAATTTAAAACAAGACATTACTCCAAAGTCCAAACTTCTGTATATTGCTTGTCACTTGCCCTGCATCTGTTCTGGCCCCTATACAGTTGATTATAGCTTGAAACTCATCCATTGTCATCCACTAAACTACTAAAATCTTAGTTTTTCATTTTACACGAATTAATTTTTAGTTGCATTACTATGATCATTAGATACTACCATAATTTCATTCTCACTTTATTTTGCCTCTTAGGAGTTAGATAATAAGAAAAATGCCTTGGGCATTTACAAGTTACATTGTATTTAATATAATCTCTAATCCCATTGATCATTTGGAGTAAAGCAATTTTTCAAAAAATTAACATGTGGCATGGTGAAATCATGCTAATTCCACAAAAACATTCTCCAATATAGATCATACTTCGAGGTCAAGGACTCGTACTGTATTAGCTTATGCTAAGGGAGATTGGACAAAGGCATGGCACTCAAAATCCGTGTGCTAGTCAATTTACACATGGATTGTAATACTGCAAAAGAGATTGCAGATGCTAATGGCATACCCAAGATGGAAGGAATTTTATAGCTACTACTCGACTAATGCATCTCATTAATGATAAACAGACTACAAGAAATAACATTATCAAGATCACAGTTGATATACCACATTTAAACATGATTTAACCCATTGTGGCGTGTTTTATAGGGTTCCAAATTGCAAAAACTGTGTTTGTCTCTGTTTTGGGTCACTAACATCATTTTGAGATCTAAACATAAATTTGGAAATGTTGAATTTTATACCTAGGAAGTGTTCCCATAGTGACTTTGTGCCTAAGTCACTAAAAGTGGACAAGTGACATGACCCCTTGCATTAATTACTTGAGATGAGTAATTAACACTTAAGAGTCACAGAGTGACTTTTCAATAAATTTAAGTAGGAGTTGAAAAGAAATTATTTAATGGAGAGAAAAGTGTTTTTTCTCATCCATTGAAGTGAGACCACTAGATTCGATGTGGGCCCTTGATCTAGTGACTATTCAACTACCTTAGAGAGAAAATGAAAAGACAAGGCAACCAGGAAGCATTAAATACATACCAAGAGATTTGGAGCAAATCGACATTCCTTGAGAAGAAGAGAGGTCGAGGAATGATAGAAAGAGAGATAGCAGCACAAATTCCAAGAAGCTGAGATAGCTGCACGAATTCCCAGGCAGTTTTGTACAGCAGGAGGGCACGAATTTCAGGGAGGTACTGTATTTATTTCTTCTAGAAGCCAGCATGAAGTTCGAGGAGAAGGGCATGCAGTTCAAGGAGGTGAGCTGCTGAACAAATTTCGAGTTCTGTACAGCAGCATTAATGGCAGTCCATACAGTCACAGTCTGCATGCATTTCAAGGTCTGAGAGAGGCACGAAGTTCAAGGAGATTTATTGCTGTTACTGTTGGCACGAAATTCAGGAGCAGTTTGACTGTGAGAAGCAGTCCAAACAGGCCTGAGAAATGCACGAATTTCTAGATAGCTGTGCACAGAAAACGAGGCACTTCCAGCACTGTTTTCGAGGCACAATATTCAGTCTTCAGGGTTGAGATAAGTAGTGTATTTACTGCTGAAATATTGCTGTCCTTTATTACTGCTGTACTATTAGTCTATTTCAAGAAGAAATAATAAAAAATCATCTATCACAGGTTTTCGCTTCGGGGTTTTTTCCTTGGCCATTTGTCTAAAAATTCGGAATTCCTGAGTCTGGTATGTTATTACAGTATGCAGTTCATTAAGTTTTTCCACTGCAAATTCACTTTACAAACAGTAAATCAGCCTACATATTAGTTGCATTTAATATTCAATTAATGTGCTTGAAACTTGTTTACTGTTGAGACTTGATATCGGAGATCTGTGAAGTATTTGACAATTTGTGTGTGAACAGTGGTCTGTTTTTCTACAGGAAAATCTCCCAAGCACTTTGTTATTATTGGAGTAAACAGCAGGCTCCACTGTTAATATATTATGTATTAAAGTAACCATGTTTGTAATTACATGTAAACACCAGCACAGCAATAAAGATAATTAATGTTAAGAAGCAAGATACATTAGGTCGTCATATATGATGTAATGTATGAAGACATAGATGACATAGTGGTATATGTATTTGGGGTACATGAGTAACCTACTTCAGGTTAACCCTGCAGGGTATTGCTGTAGCATCATTAATAATATATAGAATTTATAATTCTCTCCCCCATAGCTTGTGTTTATTTCCATGTGCATATGCGGTTCTAAAATCTTATGTGATATTGAAGCCTGGTTCTAGGGCATATGGGAAATGCTTTGAATTGAAGACATGTATGGAAAATCAAAGGCAAAGGCAGTGGAGCAGAGACACATAGGCAAAGGAGCCATACACTGCATTTAAATTCAGTATTGGAATGACATTATGGCTGGTTAGAAGACAAGTTATATTCTATTCTTATTAGCATCTTTCAGATCCTCAGTTAGAACTCACATAAATAAGTCAGAATGAAAATTAAATAAAAGTTTTGGAAGGTCGACAGCCCAACCATGAGTCATGGCCTTGGGTGGCACCAGGAGAAACTAAGTGTAGATGGCAGGGGCTGTAAATCTGAGCAGGAAGGTGGCTAGATAGCTGGTAATCAGAAATCAGCAGAGAGACAGTCATTCCAAGTAACAAACAGACATATGCCTCCAAACAGACGTATTTGTCAGACAGTATTCTTCAAATCAATGACTGTAGTTCGGTGGACAGGTAGAAATTGGTTCCAACAGGCAGAAAACTCAAATCTAACAGCAAGCAGCACATGAATATACAGAAATACATGTTATGTCATTGATCAGACAGTATCCGGCAATGAAGCTGATGATAAATTTCCAAGAACAGCAGGCTCATGGCTGAACACAAATAATCGATCCACACACACACTACATGCATAAACAAGCATAATAATCATAGGCACCAATTAAAAACGTTTTAGATTCAAATACATGAGAATATTTATCATTTAACAACACAAATCCAAGCAACTAGCTGTGTAAAGCGATTTTCCACCCAATTGTAAGGACTATGTCCAGCATATACTCTTTCTGCTGAGAGGCCACCCCCAAGTTGGGCTATGATGCCACCAAGGCGAAGAAAACACCTACAGGCTACAATCCCACAACCCGTTATGCTCTCTATGCTTAGCCAAATGCTCATACAGAGCTCTACCAGGATCACACACCCACAACAAGCAAGTTCGCTCAAGCAAGGAAGAAGAAGACTGTTTTGGGTTGTAGAAGACTTGGAGGACATTTATCTCTTGATCTAGGGCTTGATATATGCTTCTTGTTGGTATTGTGACATTGCACTTGGTTGACGAATCTATACTAGAAGTTCTACTGGGTTTTTCCCGTGTTTCTATCCAACATATACTCTTTCTGCTGAGAGGCCACCCCCAAGCTGGGCTATGAGGCCACCAGGGCGAAGGAAACACCTACAGGCTACAAGCCCAGAACCCGTTCTGCTCTCTATGCTTAGCCAAATGCTCATACATAGCTCTACCAGGATCACACACACCCACAACAAGCAAGTTCGCTCAAGCAAGGAAGAAGAAGACTGTTTGGGGTTGTAGAAGACTTGGAGGACATCTATCTCTTGATCTAGGGTTTGATATATGCTTCTTGTTGGTATTGTGACATTGTACTTGGTTGACGAATCTATATTAGAAGTTCTGCTGGGTTTTTCCCGTGAGAGGGTTTTCCCAGGATAAATATGTGTCTTTGTTTCTACTGTTGCATGTCTTTCTTTCAGTGATCCTTATGAATGCAATTGTTGTGATATGATATGCTAAATGACTGAAATTATATCTTAATTGCTTGTAAGTCAAATTTCTCACATGGTATCAGAGTTGTGTTGCAAGAATTCAATGCAACAACTTCAACTGCCGGAGATTAGGGCTTCATGCTTGAAACCCTAGAAGGCAGAATCTAGTCATCTGGGCATTTTTGCTATAACTTGCTTTTGGTAAAGTTTCAAGAGTTGAAACTTGGACATGTCGAAGCTGAGATATTGATGTACCTTGTGTGCAAGTTTCAGCCTCAGATTTGATGTACTCTGAGAGTTATGATCCATACAAAACAGGGTTCTAGCCTCTTCCAGAAATGAGTTTTAAGCAGGTGACCTAGGGGAAAATGTAAGATCTCGGACTAGGAAGCTCCGAATTGAATTTCATAAAATGTTCCGGAAAGGGCACAAACTGTAATTTCTCTGGTGCGAGTTTCAGAACCCGAAGTGAAAACAATGACAAGTGGCAGACTGTTTTGGGTTGTAGAAGACTTGGAGGACATCTATCTCTTGATCTAGAGTTTGATATATGCTTCTTGTTGGTATTGGGACATTGTACTTGGTTGACGAATCTATACTAAAATTCTGTTGGGTTATTCCCGTGAGAGGGTTTTCCTAGGATAAATCTGTGTCTTTGTTTCTACTGTTGCATGTCTTTCTTTCAGTGATCCTTATGAATGCAATTATTGTGATATGATATGCTAAACAATTAAAATTCTATCTTAATTGCTTGTAAGTCAAATTTCTAACATGGTATCAGAGTTGTGTTGCAAGAATTCATTGCAACAGCTGCAACTCCCGGAGATTAGGGCTTCATGCTTGAAACCCTAGAAGGCACAATCTAGCCATCTGGGCATTTTCGTTATAACTTGCTTTTGGTAAAGTTTTAGAAGTTGAAACTTGGACATGTCGAAGCTGAGATATTGATGTACCTTGTGTGCAAGTTTCAACCTCAGATTCGTTGTACTCTCAGAGTTATAATCCATGCAAAACAGGGTTCTAGCCTCTTCCAGAATTCAGTTTTAAACTGGTGACCTAGGGAAAAATGTCAGATCTTGAGCTAGAAAGCTCCGAATTGAAATTCGTAAAATGTTCCGAAAAGGGCACAGACTGTAATTTCTCTGGTGCGAGTTTCAGAACCCGAAGTGAAAACAATGACAAGTGGCAGTCCGTACAAGTTCACTAAACTGAACCAATCCATAAACAAGTCACCTTGGGAAACTTAGTGTAAATTCCTCTTGGTGAATCCAATCATGCTCTAACCTATGGGGTTGGAAAGAGAACAGATGAGGCTACATCAAGCCAAAGTGTCAGACCTTGAAAAGCAGAAATTTCAAAGTTAAAGAAGAAGTATGACCAGACAGTTGAATAGGCTAAGTAGAAGAAATTGGAGAATAGGAGGAGGAAGTCTTCTTTTAAAGTTTTTGGCCCTCTACGCCTGTAAGGACATTGATGCAGCATTGGAGAACTCTGATGCAACAATGGGAATTCTGAAAATGAATTTGGAATCCTCTCATCATAGATATTAATCTCCCATCACAATGCATTGGAAAAGAGGTTTAAAATTAGGGTTCTGGCCCTACAAAGGAACCTAGAATTTTAATCGTTTAGCACTCATTCATGGTATGTATATACTAGATCTAAATTGCTTACTTTTGATTTAAGGAAAGCTTTGAGGAATGCAAGTTACCAACAAGAGACAAAGGCTCCAAAACCTTTGAAGAAGACAAAAGGAAAAGATAACTTATACAAGCAGAGCATGACTCAGCTTGCAAGTATGAAGTCAATCTGAAACAACTCTGTCTATAGTCTCAACTCAATCAACTGCTGCTCATCATCATCTGCTCTGCTTCTCAAGGATCATGCCAAGTTACCTGCCTATCATCAAGAGATATGTCAACTATCAAGTCAATCACCAAGATCTTCCCATCATCAAGATTTGCTCAATTGCCAATTATCAACAGCCTGATCATATGCTGCTCATGCCAACTTATCAGAGGTCTGTTCAAGTCATCAAGGTTTTGTACACACACTACTCTTCACATACACATCAAGAAACTGACCATATACTTCTCAATCCAAATCACTGCTCAGGACAACATATCAAATTGTCTGATCATATGGTCAATATATCTTTATTCTGAGCTGTCATTGTGCCAAAGTTGTCACTGTCAAGTTAACTGCCCAGTACTCAAAGTTGCTTGATTCAACAAGTGTCAGTAGGGCTTAACCCTGCTCCCAATTTATCTAATCAATATTCTTAGGGTGTCCTCAACCTTTGCACATTCAACTATATTGTATTCCAACACAAGAAGTCTGCTTCAAACTCTTCTTCAAGTCTGTTACTCAATTGTGCAACGTGCTGCTCCAAACACTCTGCCTTATACACACATCCAAATCTTTTTCATAACAATGTATAGGCCTGCTCAATCAATCCTTGGACAGTGTCAACAAGCCCTCAATCAAATTTGTCCTTAACTGCCCTTAACCATGCTTCAATTCTGCTTTTGAATGTGTACCAAAGTTAGTCCTCACATCACTTCAAAAAATCTGTCCATATTCAAGATCAGACCTGTCCTGAAACAACTGTCAAATCAGCCCTTAACCAACTTCCAAATCTATCATTAAAACAGTACACAAATTTGCAAAATATCTCCTTGAAAGATGTGCTAGAAACAATCTTTAAATCTGCAACAACCCCAGTGAAAACAGTCCTAGAACTCTATCACTTCAAATACACCAACATAGGCTTAAATCTGCATTAAAAATTGTGCCCAAAAGCTGTCCTCAAGCTGGGGCGAAATTGCAGACCCATGGGCCATGCCTCAGGTGCCTTAGATCTGCGCCATTACTCAAGTCTACCTTTTGTGCTCCTTCGCTTCATCTTTACTACGGCTGCCTCAGAGGTCTGATATCCAAAATTCAGAGCTATATACCAGACATCAAAACTTTCTAATGGAATAAAAATTACTTGTATTTATACAACTTTTATCAAGTCATTGAGGATTAAATCATAAGCTGGCCGACCTAGCAAATACTATTTAAAATAATTAAATAACCCAACTTTTAGCAGGCCGACATTTGTGATGGGGTAAAAACGCATTGTCAACTTTAAAAATTCATATCTCTTCAACCGTGAAGTGTTAGTGGACGATCCACATATCAACGGAAAGTGCTTGACGAGGACTATCATCTTGAGAGGTTCTTGCTTGCAATGACATGGTCCCTCCCCCTTAATTTCTTCAATTTAAGCAGAACATCAGATTTGACTTGAAATCTTCTTGAGGGCTTCTCCAAGCTACAAGAACATTATCTTTATCATTGCAAGTAAGGAACTTGCGTCTTTAAAGACTCCTCCACGTACTCAAGGGTTCCATCATCATTATGGCAAGGACTCCAACAAAGTAAAGGCTCCAAGATCCAAGTTTGTGGGCTTAAGGATCATCAAGCTCAAAAAATTCATGTGAGGGATTTTTCATAGTTACAAGGACAAGGGACCCATCAATCATATATCATGTGGTTATGTACATGAGGGCTTCTTCATGTTCCAATACATTAAGGGCTTCATATGAGCACGAGCTTCACCGAGCTTGTGGGCTTAAGGACCCCACAAGAGCTCAACAACCTCAAGGCCATCAAATACAAGCAATGGGCTCCACCTCAACAAACAAGAGCATGTATATGATCTCAAGACCCAAGCCAAGTGTTCCATAGGGCATCACCATGACTAATGTGACCATATCATGCTTTCTTCAATTGATAAGAGCACAAACCAAATCCCACCATGTACAAAAGTGAAAGGGCATCTCAACCAAGTGCTCCAAGATATCATCCACATCATCATCAAGGGCGTATATGCCAAGCTCCAAGCTCCATCATATGCAAGAGACCCCACAAGAGATACCAGGAGCATGTGCAAGTGTCCATGATCTAGTCCATACCTGTACAACTGGCATAACCACTGCAAGGGCCTTGGTGGCATCAATGACAACTCAAGTGCCACTGCAAGTCCTTTGTTGGAATCAATGACAACTCAATCGACAATATCCCACTTTGTCATTGATGACAACAACTCACTGACACCCCCTAAGATCATGCTCCCTTTTTCATCTTCATCTCTCCCCCTTTGGCATCAATGGCAAAGGGTGATCACAAATCTGCATCTCTCCTCATAAGGTCACCGCTAACTGCTCCCCCTAGCAATATGCATAACTCTCCATGTTTTCTTTAGTTGTAACACGATCCTAGGACTTGTCCTGCTTCTTGAAAGAGCCATCAAGTGCTCTTTCCTACCCTTGAGTTCCTCCTCCAATCTCGATGAACTCAAGGTGCTCCAAGGTCTTGTAGGGACCTTAGAGTGGGATTGCCACATGGCAGCCATCTCCTTTGCAATGATCAATCTCTCCCATGTGTAATTGTGCAGTCTCCTTCATCCAAATTTGAGGTTGTTCTTGTTCAGTCTTCTTGATCCATCTTTGTTCTTTAGCACCTGTCCTTTGAGCTTGTATCGTTTCAGCATTGCTCTTCTTCCATGGTTCATTTGCTTTCTTTGCTGAGCTATATGAGGAACTTCTCATAGGTTGTCTTCTTGAATTCGCACAGTCTTGGGCTTTATGACCAAAGCCACTGCAGCTGTAACATCTCATAGTAAGGCAATATGTAGCAATGTGACCAACCCGGATGCATGTCCAGCATCTAATTGTGTTGTTGGGATTTCCAATACTCCTCTTTGCATAGAATCTACAATCGAAGTCTTTGTGACCAAATTCATTACAGGAGAAACAATAACCATTGAAACCATTTTCATACCTGGGACTTTGGTTCCTTCTTGGGGTTGCCTCTCTTCTGGAACTGCCATGAGAAGTGGGGCTAACTTCCTAATGTCTTCCTGATCTTCTGATGTCTTCTTTGTTTTGTGCAGGAACTTGAGGAGCAGTTTTACTTTCACTTGAGGAGAATGAGGGGCTTGCTTTGGGCATCTCAAGAGTCAATGTGCCATCTTCAAACTTCTCATCTTCTTTATTATATCCAAGACCAGATTTATCAAATGGTGGTCTTTGACAATCGAATATCTCGTCCAAGAAGATTGAGTTGTTCCTGAACTTCACATATGCATCAGACTTTTCACCTGTCTTTCTGAGACCAACTACATCCATCTCAAGCTTTTGACACGTCTTCTCTTTCTCATCCAACTGGTTTTTCAAGACTTCCTCCATTCTTTTTGCTTCCTCAAGCTGAGTCTTCAATCTCATGTTAACTGCTCTTGTTTCTTCAAGCTCTTTTGGATTTTTGCTAAGCTTATCACGTGACTCTTTCTGTTCTTCTGCTTGACTGATCAATTCAGTCTTCAGTCTTTCAATCTCATTTTCTTTATTTTCTAGCCGATCTTGTAAATTTGTCTTCTTGTGACTAAGTTTCTTGAGTAGATCCATAGTCTTCTTTTGGTACTTTTCAAAGGACCCCAAAATCTTCTTTTTAAGCCTCAAATTGTACTTGAGATCAATATCCATTAAAAGATGTGGTAGGAAATCTTTCGTATCATCTGC
The DNA here is from genome assembly GCA_027924585.1 of Larix kaempferi. Lineage (NCBI taxonomy): Eukaryota > Viridiplantae > Streptophyta > Pinopsida > Pinales > Pinaceae > Larix > Larix kaempferi. The sequence goes on along the minus strand of BSBM01001041.1, from coordinate 5,286,357 downwards.
AAGATCATTCTCAATGTCATCACAATCAATGCTACTACAATCAAAAAGATCCTTACATTCACTTATGTCTGATGCTTGCACTTCCTCTTGTTCCACGTCTTCAACGAGCTTGACTTTTGTATTCTGCTTGACTTTCTATGTGTCTTGTCTTCTTTGGTATTCACTTTCCATCTTAAACCATAGGTCCTTGGCAGATGTGCATTCACCTACATTTTCTTTGACAGATCCTGCAAGACTATCTAGAATGAACTTCAAAGCTATAGTATTGTTCTTATTTGCTTCTTTCTGTGTAGCAGACTTTGATTTCTTATTGGAAGGAGCAGATGGATTTATCACAATCTCTCAAACACCAAACCTCTTCAGGTACCCTTTCATTTTGGATCTCCATCCAAAGTAATATGTTTCATCAAAGAGAGGAACATCGTTATCAGAAGACTTTGCTTTCACATCCATTGTGTGTTCACAGATCTCCTTCAAGCTGGTAAGGCTTGTGGTAAAGGATTGCTCTGATATCAATTGTTGAACACACCGGCACACTGAGAGGGGACTGATGAATCAGTGTGTAGTACTTTTGACAATTTTTAACCTCCTCTTAACAATTGCAACAAAATAAACCTGAATATCAACTAATAGCAGCTAAAATCTACATTTATCAAACACATTAACCATAAAGCCACATCAACAAAAGAACACAAGATATATGTATGGTAAATTTTTTATATGTTTGTAGAAGACAACAATCTTCGCGATTACATCAGCACCAACTGATACAAAGAGCACCAACTCTCAATCCAAGGCCTAGCCTGGTCTTCTCAATTCCAACTGAGAAAGGCTTGACAAATCCAATCCCCAAGGTTCCATGACTCAGCTTGTAAGTATGAAGTTAATCTGAAACAACTCCGTCTACAGTCCCAACTCAATCAACTGCTGCTCATCATCATCTGCTCTGCTGCTGGAGGATCTTGCCAAGTCACCTACCTATTCATCAAGAGATATGCCAATTATCAAGTCAATCACCAAGATCTATCCATCATCAAGATCTGCTCAATTGCCAATTATCAACAGACTGCTCATATGCTGCCCATGCCTACTTATTAGAGGTATGTTCAAGTCATCAAGGTTTTGTCCACACACTGCTCTTTACATACACATCAAGAATCTGCTCATATACTTCTCAATCTGAATCACTGTTGAGGACAACATATCAAATTGTCTGATCATATGGTCAATATATCTTTATTATGAGCTGTCACTGCGCCAAAGTTGTCACTGTCAAGTTTGTTAGTTTTTGTACCATGGATGTGTTCCCCCTAGTGACGTTGGCCTAAGTCACTAAGAAAGGGGGTGATGGGACCCTCACATTAATTAATTAATTAATGAGACTATAAAGTCACTTTTGTCCTAAGTCATAAAGTGAGTGAGTAATTATTAATTAAGTGATTTAATTAATGAAGTTTTACTCACATCTAATCTCAGCCATTGATTAGATTTAATCTACACCATTGGTTTAAGATTCCTTTAGGGATTGAACAAAAGGAGGGAGGCTAGCATACCTAAATCATTATTGAGGTGAATGAAGGAGAGGTCGAGAGAGAGCACGAGAGAGTGAAGGAGGTCGAGCTAGGGCAGCAGTACTGAAATCGTGACTCCATTGGCACGCAGTTCCAGGCACATGCTCAGCATTTAATGGTGGCTCAGATTCAGAGGTAAGCACTCAGCAATTGTTTCAGCATCGAGTTCCAGCTATCAGCGTTCATCTTCAGTCCGAATTCCAGGGAAATATAACCGTACAGCAGTCCAATATTCCAGCACGCAGTTCGAGGGTTTCTGGCACAGTTTTAATGTTCTCTTCAAATATTTAGAGGCTGCAAATTCTGGCTCTGTTAACTCTTGCATTGACAGGAAGTTTGGGCTGAGACTGCACGGGTTTCAAGGGTACAGCAGGACCGTACCTCTGTTACTTTCCAGCAAGGATTCTGAGGGTGAGTGTGACACAGAACTCGTGGTACAGCAGGGTACTGAAATCATGGTGGATTCAGCACTGTAAGCAGGAGAGTACAGCATTTATAACAGGCTGTAAATTGCACATACTTCAAGACTGTTCTGCACAGACTTCGAGGCAGTCCTCAGGGTGCAATTTTTCTGGGTGAAGATAAGTCATATTTTTCACTGTAATTCTGTTCAATCTTTTGCTGCTGATGGAATAATAAATCTCTCTCTCACTCAACTGGTTTTCCCCGTGGGGGTTTTTCCAGGGCTCGATTTGGCCAAAAATACTTGTGTCAAATTATGTGTGCATGTTGGTAGATTAGTTTGCAGCCTGTTAAATTCCTTTGCTGTGTGTTTATTGTTTATTTAAATGTGCATTAAGTAACCTACAGCCAATGCAAAACAGGCTGTAGGTGAAAACCACCTTAAACTTGGCATTAAACCAGCAGGCAGTGAAGGCAGAATTTCTACAAAGTTAACTGCCCAGTACTCAAAGTTGCTTGATTCAACAAGTGTCATTAGGGCTTAACCCTACTCCCAATTTATCCAATCAATATTCTTAGGGTGTCCTAAACCTTTGCACATTCAACTATACTGTATTCTAACACAAGAAGTCTGCTTCAAACTCTTCTTCAAGTATGCTACTTAATTTTGCAACGTGCTGCTCAAAATACTCTGCCTTATACACAGATCCAAATCTTTTTCATAACAAGGTGTAGGTCTGCTCAATCAGTCCTTGGACTGTGTCAACAAGCCCTCGATCAAATCTGTCCTTAACTGCCCTTAACCATACTTCAATTCTGCTTTTGAATGTGTACCAAAATTAGTCCTCACAACACTTCAAAAAATCTGTCCATATTCAAGATCAGACCTGTCCTGAAACAACTGTCAAGTCAGCCCTTAACCGACTTCCAAATCTATCATTAAAACAATACACAAATCTGCAAAATATCTCCTTGAAAGATGTGCCAGAAACAGTCTTTCAATCTGCAACAACCCCAGTCAAAACAGTCCTAGAACTCTATCACTTCAAATCCATCCAACATAGGCTTAAATCTGCATTGCAAATTGTGCCCAAAAGTTGTCCTCAGGCTGGGGCGAAATTGCAAACCCATAGGCCATGCCTCAGGTTCCTTAGATCTGTACTACTACTCAAGTCTACCTTTTTTGCTCCTTCGCTTCATCAAAACTGCGGCTCCCTCAGAGGTCTGATATCCGAAATTCAGAGCCATATACCAGACGTCAAAACTTGCTAATGGAGAATGAAATTACTTGTATTTATACAACTTTTATCAAGTCGTTGAGGATTAAATCATAAGCTGGCTGACCTAGCAATCTTATTTAAAATAATTAAATAATCCCCCTTTTAGCAGGCCGACATTTGTGATGGGGTAAAAATGCATTGTCAACTTTAAAAATTCATATCTCTTCAACCGTGAAGAGTTAGTGAACGATCCACATATCAACGGAAAGTGCTTGACAAGGACTATCATCTTGAGAGGTTCTTGCTTGCAAAGACATGGTCCCTCCCCCTTAATTTCTTCAATTTGTGCAGAACATCATATTTGACTTGAAATCTTCTTGAGGGCTTCTTCAAGCACTCTGACAGCCAATTTATTCAAGCGTTGGCATGTTGAGCCATACATGTTCCACCATTCGATAGGAGGCACCCTATCTCAATCTCTAATTGCATGCAAAGTACCAAATGGACCAACTTCACAGAGGTATTTGCTTAATTCACTGCGCAATAAGTCACATTCCTCTACATCAGGGACCAACTTGTCTATAGCAATTAGCAACCATGTACCCAACCTGTACCTCTGGATCTGTGTGGGGCTTTCTCCTAACCCCACCCCCAGGTGCTGGTAAACCAAGATAGAGAATAATATTTTGGTGTTGACACATACGGTAAGGCATGCAGTGGAACATTGAGATGTTCCCACCTTTTGACCACATGTCTGTGAATATGGTCATACAAGATGGGATCTTTTTGTTCAACAATATCTTTAATTTGGCCCAACATGCTATCCATCTACTCATACACCTCCCCAATCACCGGCTTATTTGTATCTGCAAACCAAATCATGTAATAAATGGGCTTTGTGAACTGCAAAACATACTTGACACTTGCCCAAAATTGACCATCAAGAACTGTGTCCTCCACCTCCTAAAAAACAAGCCTGTCAGATGTGGATGTAGCCCTATCTTTCAAGACCTGCCATGATTCACTTGATACCATGCAAGCCAATGCCTCTCTTACCTTCAAAAGGTGCCTGAAAGTGAGGTAGTAGATAGCAAATCTAGTCTTTGCTATCTTCAATAGCTCCAACTTTGAGTGACTGTGGAAAATGCCATGGGCATTGCTATGGTTAGTTATAAATCTTATCATGTACTTGCCCTTTTTGTACAATTCACCAATCCATTTGTAATCATTTTCCTTCAACTTAATGATGCCGTGCATCAAAAGGTTCAGTGTGTGAACCAAACACCCAGACCAAAATATGTTGGAGTATTTATCTTCAATGATTGCTCACGTTTCCTTACAATTAGCAGCATTATCGGTTAGGACTTGGATGACATTGTATGGACTAATAGCTTCAATGGTTTTGAGTAGGAGTTCTGCAATGTTCATGCCGGTCTTGAATTTATCTGAGTAGTCATGGGCTGAAAGGAAGACTGCACCAGTAGCAGACACACCAAGAACATTTATCAATGGCTTGCCTTTTACATTTATCCATCCATCTGATACAATTGATACCCCATAATCATTCCAAGCATTTGTGAATTGCCCCAAAGCATTTTGGATCTTGCCTCTTTCCTTGTCAAGCCGCACAATTTTAGCTTTGTCATACCCCAGGCTCTTGTATCCTACTAGAGCAGTATGAATGGCCTCTACCATTTCATGCCAATAGGGTGAGCAAAGGACATTGAATGGTATGCCACATGCATAGAGAAACCGGAACACTTTTTCATCCACGTCATCCCTACCACCTTGGTCAAGGAAATCTGATATTGTCTTCCGTGACCCCATGGGTGAGAATCCACTACCTTGGGTGGATGGGCCTCCATTTCTCGGTGAGTTTGAGGGGTCCTGGTCAATCCTTGATGCTTTTGATTTGTTTGTGCTTCAAATTCTTCCTTCTTATACATGGCTCTTTGTGTTGATGGCACATTTGGGCAAACACAAACTCCTATAGTTTTGTCTTCATCACATGGCATATGCCCACATAGATGTCTTCTCCAATGGGTATATGAACCCATGTAAGTCATTTTACAATGGGGGCAACCAAATTTGGCGGTTCCACCCCCTTTGCTTCCTCCCTACTTGGTGACATATTTCCACAAGGGTGTTGAGTCCTCCTTGGTTTTCATTTGGTTTCCCTCCTCCTCCTACTCTTCCCCTCCCTCCTCCTCTCCACAGTATGTGCCACTGCCCACTTCTTCATCCTCTCCCTCTCCCTCATTCCTCCTCTAGTTTCCAATGACCATCATCAAAATAACAAATGGAACCAACAAAACAAACCATAAACCCATCATCATGTTTGTTGGAAGTTGGAAGTGGAACTAGAGATTTAACATGTTGCCCTGCAATAGAATGAGGGAGAAAGCATGGGAAAGAGTAGGAGAGGAACATTTACATTCTAGATTCTAGATTTCAAGCATTCAAATATAGATCAATGATTAATCATCAATCTTCAAGTTCAAATTTCAAACTTCAAAAGTTCAAGTCTCAAGCATCAAAACTTCAAGTTCAAACACAAAGCAAATCAACAAGAAAGGATTTAGAGCCTACCTATTTGGATCTCCAATGGTAGTGAGTGTGGCAAGCAACCCACCTTCTTCAATCTCCAAGAAAAACCCAAGCTTGATGGTAGCCTTCTCCTCTTCTCCTCTCCTCTTCTCCTCATCTCTTCTCCTCTCTTCTCAAGCAAAGCAAAGTCAGAAATGGAGTGTGGAGGAGGGCTTTATCCCTCAAAGCCCTATTCCTCCCCTCCAAAACCTTAACCATGGACCCCAACGCTCGAACTCTTCCTCACTTCCGCTGGTTCCTCCCCTCCAAAACCTTAACCATGAACCCCAGCGCTCGAACTCTTCCTCATTTCCGCTGGTTGACGCGAAGCGTCTTAGGAATCCACAGGAAGCATTTTGGGGAGCTATTCGAAGTGTTTTTAAATGCAACAGGAAGCTAAGGGAAGCGACCACGGAAGCGTTTGAGAAGCGGAGCGAAGCTTCCAATCACTTCATCAATGCTTCGAGACAGAGGCAAGGAGTGTTGGAAAATGCCCAAAAGCGCGCTCTGCCAAAACAACCCTGGCCGGTAGCGAGCTTCCGAGTAGCTTCGGTCGGAAGCTAGCTTCCGAAGCGGGGGTGGGGGGGGGGGGGCGCTTCCACGCAATATAGTCAAAAACTACATGTGAGGGATTTTTCATAGTTACAAGGACAAGGGCCCCATCAATCATATATCATGTGGTTATCAAGTGCTCCAAATTCCAACTACATGGCTTCTTCATGTTCCAATACATTAAGGGCTCCACATAAGCACGAGCTTCACCAAGCTTGTGGACTTAAGGACCCCACAAGAGCTCAACGACCTCAAGGCCATCAAATACAAGCAATGGGCTCCACCTCAACAAACAAGAGCATGTATATGATCTCAAGACCCAAGCCAAGTGTTCCATACAGCACCACCATGACTAATGTGACCATATCATGGTTTCTTCAATTGATAAGAGCACAAACCAAATGCCACCATGTACAAGAATGAAAGGGCATCTCGACCAAGTGCTCCAAGATATCATCCACATCATCCTCAAGGGTGTATATGCTGAGCTCCAAGATCCATCATATGCAAGAGACCCCACAAGATATACCAGGAGCATGTGCAAGTGTCCATAATCCAGTCCTTACCTGTACACCTGGCATAACAACTGCAGGGGCCTTGGTGGCACCAATGACAACTCAAGTGCCACTGCAAGTCCCTTGTTGGCGTCAATGACAACTCAATCAACAGAAGAGAAGGATGAAGCATCTGCTGCTGCATCAACCACTGTCGAAATAGATAGGAGGAAGAAACAGCATCTACTTCTGCATCAACTAAACCATGAAGGTGCCTATACACTGCCCAATAATGTCATCATGCGGGATCTACCTGCAGCTTACAGATTCCATTTTACCAAATAGAAAATAATTAATAAGATTCTCAACAAGATCAAGGAAGGGCACATGCATCAGGGAGGTTCAGTGTTAATAATCGATCACTCTGATTTTACTCAAAGCACAAAAGACACATCGTAAAATTACTGGCAATAATTATACATAACAGGGAACAGGAGACAAATAGCCAGATTCTTGTTCGGTGTCAAATTTCACCCCTTTCCGATAGAATACTGACATGTAAAACCGATAATAGCAAAATATCGGTACCATTAACATTTTCTTCTGAAACGAATCAGTCGTTATCAAGATCATCTTCCCTTACAAATGCTTTTGTGTACAGATAAGATAAGATAATTTTATTTATTTTTGGTCTGTAATATGTCAGTTGTTTATGTTCTTGTTTAACTTAGTATGTTCCTGATACTTATCAAACTGTCTTCTAAAATTTTTGATGTAAAAGGGACAATCGGATCTTGTAGGATCTAAAGAACTTTTTGCCCCATCGCATTTTTTCTTTGAAAAAAAAGATAGGATAATTTTATTAATCCAAAGAATGTACACAAATAGGTCAATTGGACCGCTAACTGGAATAAATCTGAAACAACCAGAAGTCATGATTGCAACATAAACATACAAGAAACAATGAAGATAAGGAAGAGATTCTGAAATTTGACTATCACTGGCAGAAATAATGTAAGTTTTTCCTGAAGTATAATACACACCACATAAAATGGGGTGTTTTCTTTTTTACATATACATTTTCTATTCTTAAGCACATTCTTAAACATCTTCATTGACAGAACACCTGCAAATCCACTTCTGATGTCCAAGTCATCAGAACTCTTTAGTGCATATCAATTAAAAACTACTTATACTCGGCAAAAGGAGAAAAAAAATTAGTGAACTTCATGTAAAGTTAATAAGGTGCATCAACTTAGAGTGAATAAAAAGAGTTGAACTCGAAAAATAAAAAGAGTTGAACCGGAAAAACAATACAGTTAGTTTCATACAAAGTGAGTGTAAGATAAATTTCTTAAAAAGAAAAAAACTGCAGTCAGTAAATAATTTCACATAACTCTAGTAGGTAGCTGAACTCATTTGGATTTTTTTATATGCCACAGAAATTAGAGCAGCAATATTTGTACATCATTTTCAATGCTTACACTCAATTTTATTAACATATGACAGTGAAATTACATTTGAGAGGGCCATAGTGGCTTTGTACTTTGCAATCTGTACATTTATTTTGACAAGAAATTGTGAAACTGACCTTGCTTTTCAAAGCTTCAATCACGGCAACTCGAGCATCAAAGCGCTTCAATCCTTCAAAATCCTTCCCCCCATTGCTATTAATCATACCTTCATCACTAAATATGTTAATGAATTCCAAATTGTGGCGCTTCCCCACAAGAAAATCATTTGGATCATGAGCTGGAGTTATCTGCAAAATATATCAAAGGCAATATAAAGTTATAATCGGGCCTTTCAATTGCATACCGTGACTTAGCTAAATGGAAAGAAAACAAGCATGTAAACTTTCATTGGAAAAATCAAAATTATACTACAAGCAACTACTGGGAAAGAAAACACAGGAAAATGAAGACAGGACTTACACCATGAGGAATAACCATCCATAGTAGTGAGAAAATCATAGTGTATTACCTTAACAGCACCAGTTCCAAAGTTTGGATCAACAAGCTCTGCATCGCAGATGATAGGAAGTTTTCTTCTGTTGAAAGGGTGAACGGCAAACTTATTGTGCAAATGCATATATCTCTGATCTTCGGGGTGAACTGCAATTGCAGTGTCCCCTAGCATTGTTTCAGGCCTTGTTGTTGCCACAACGATCTCCCCCAAATCCTCCTCTAAAGGATAAGCAAAAGATGTTAGAACACCAAACTCCACTGGGGATTTATACCCAGGCACTTTGAGTAGTGTTCGTGCTTTGATATCAACATAGTCCACCTGTACAACAGGAAAAAAAATGCCAAAGGCCTAATTAGATTTAATGTTATCTGCATGAAGCTTTGAAATATGTCCCAGAAACTACATAAGAAAGCAAAAAAGTTACACTAGCACAGAATATCAGCCATACTTCAATATCAGAGATGGCCGTTCTTAGGATACAATCCCAATTCACAAGTCGATGATCCCTGAGAAATGAAAATTCTATCAGAACATATAAGTTATTGCAACTGACAAAATAAGGAACAATGTAACAGCTAGCGACTGAGGTATTAGCACATCAACGAGGTGAATTCCTAAGAAAACACATCATGATTTCTGAAGCAACCTCTATAAGGAAGATATGTAATAAAAAAATCAATAAGCTTGAGCACAAAAGGAAATCAATGATAAGAACAGTATATATTGAATATTGCATGAAAACTATTCAAGATGAACATTCAGTTAACTGTCTAATGAGAAATATATAACAAACAAATGATGCCATACAGCCAAATAAATTACAGTTTGAATCCTGAAGGCCTCATAAACATTTTGCATGAAAAACCATAAATTAAAAGGATACTAACATGTTCCAGATAATAGACAGAATAATAGACAAGGCAAGCAATTGATGCAGCGTACTCCTATAAACAATGTAGACAACTCTAGCCAATTTATTCTGTACCATGAGCAAATCATTCCACAGGTACAACTCTTAGCAAACAAGAATGATAAATCTGCTAATGGATGTAACCAAACCCGCTAAAGGGCTGCCATGCCCTTCAATACTGTTTGTCATTCCATTCATTAAACTACCCAATTTCATCACTTCTCTCCTTGTCCTTATATAGTGTTCATTTACTAGACTATAATACAGTAAACTGTTAACAACATTATCAAATAAATACCATCAACTTGTAAAATTACTTTCCAAATGACTAATTATGATACAAATTTCGCAGGAAGTATCAAGAAACAGTGTCCTCAAATGAAAATTATTTAAGATTCTTTCAAGGACCGGGTTGGGAGGTTATTTAATTCTTCAAAGCTCAAATAGCCCTTGCATTTTGTAAAAGACTCTAAAATAAACCTATTCTTCAAGCTCTTTCTCATTAGAGTTTCTAAGCTGTTCTAAGACATCTTTCAAGGGTTGAGATCGTATCAACAATAAAGTATGCACTCTTTAAGTTTACTCATAATCATCATCAAATACACCATAATTTTTTCTGTTTGGAACCTGAGATTGGGAAAAACCTAACATGTACTCAAGCACAGCTGCAAGATTTCACCGTGTGGGAGCAGTTCTAAAATCTCATTGGATAGATGAAGCGTATTGACTGTCAAAACAGTGTAGCCTGCAAGGTGAGATGTTATCTTGTCACTTTAAGCAAATGCCACAAGAAAGAGCTTCAATGTCGAATGCCATAAAAATAATAGTGAGGTGCTGATGTTGAGGCTTATTTGCATTCCAATTTCTATACACCCTTCAAAACATGCCTGTATTATTACAATATTTGACTTCAAGATTTTCCTTCAAGGTGCCTGAAACTGTACCCATACCCAGTCCAACCTTAAAATTCCTCAAGATCATGTTTAATTAAATGCCATATTTTATTTTTCTGCTCGGGCCAGCTGATCTTCTAACAATGGGACTCTGACTTGAGAACCAGATTGCCTACCAATGTGAACAAGGATGTACTATCATGGCATGATTTACAACCATTGATATATCCCAAGCGTACAAAGAAAAATAGCTCTAGAGCACTCGATAATGTTAATAAGAATGATCCTATCTTTTTAATCAGTGGGCTAGACTTCTTCCAGCTAACAGGCTGTGAGGGGATGTGTATTGTACATAATCTATTATATATATTCATTGCTCTCCAAGCTCTATCTTCTTCCATTCTCTCCTTCAATATCTGAATTACTGAATGCCACACAAACCTTGTCTTCTAAAAGAACTGTTGTTACCGTCATTTTGGAATATTCCCAAGAAAACCAAGATCAATCTGCATGTACTGGATACAGCAAAAGCAAAAATATTGAGAACATTAACGAAGAAGGGAATTATATTAATGTACATCGAAGAAAGAAACCCAGGATCAATCTGCATGTACCGGATATGGAAAAGCACTAATATTGAGTATATTAAGAAAGAAAGGTATTATATTAATGTACCTCAAAGAGCAAAATGATCAATGTTAACAGGAAACTTGTTACTGTTGTGTTAATATTGACTTGGTACAATAGTAATCAGATTAACGTGCAATTGGTCATTAATAAGTTTCTAGGGAAAATCTCCTGTCCATTTATGTGTGTGGCTATTGTTGTTTGATGTTTTTCTCTCTCCATGAATGTTTGCTATGTGTTTTTTATGATCATTCCATTGTGCTTACTTCTAACATTCTTTCATTACCCTACCAAGCCGACCAAACACCAGGCCACTTGAGACTCCTTACAATGGAGTTCTCCAAGCTTTTAAATAGGCTTCATCACATCAAATACCATGGGAAAATACTATGGGCCCATAAACCGCCAACAGTAAACCCATTCATGAACAAATACACGTTAATCTAATTACTATTTTAACAAGCCAAGATTAACCCAACATTTTCCTCATTAAACTTGACTTGGGGTAAAACCCTACCCCCTTCAAAGTTTATTAACAAGGTATCCAAAAATACAGCATGCCCCCTATCACCTAAGTCTACGTCTAGACATTACATCAGTGAATTGTATGTATGTTTAAATAGGTCTTACAACCGTATGCGGCATGCCATATACATATGTGATTAACTTACAACTCGGTAGAGATGTTTACAATTGTATGTTGAGCATGTGATGCTATGAAACATAAACTTTTTCATTGTTAGCATCCCTCATGCTCCAAATACAATTCATTGCCCACATCACTCTCTGCTCCAACTTGAGTAAACCAAATCAAGCACTCCTTAATGATCATCCACTATCCTTCGTCTGCCTCTTCCCCATATTCTTCACATCAATCCATCTTCAATAAAGCCAACAATAGGGCTTCTCTCGTGAGAGAAATTTATCCACTGAAACATGGTTTTGATGCCATATTAAAATTTACAAGCATGGCAAGAGAAATCAGTGTTGAAAAAGTCGCAAATTTTTTGGAAAAAAAGAGGAAAAATCTCGAATTTTTCCTCTGGCCAATTTTTCGGCGAGTAAAAATCGCAATTTTTTTAAATTTGAAAAAATCGTGACTTTTTGGTAATTAGCACGACTTAATGGAAAAAATCGCTGAGGCTTTTTCACAGTTTTAAAAATTGGGGTTTTTTTTTTTTAAATTTGATGAGTTTTGTACATGTGACATTGATGTCAACAATACTAAATGGTAATGTTAAGATGAGTTTTGTACATGTGACATTGATGTCAACAATACTAAATGGTAATGTTTAATATTACGATTATCCATCCTTTTACTTAAATTTTTAACATTACCATTAATTGTTTCAGGATGTTTGAGAGTGGTTCCAACCTCATCGGACTTCATATGCAAAAAGAAGACTTTTAGATCCCATTCAGAATTCAACAGACTTAATGGTTTTCAGGATTTCAGGATTCCAACGTTTCCAGTGGATTCTATCATGTATGTGGGTAAGGGATTGGAATTTAATGAAGCACATCAAACTCTCTATGTACCTTGATGTTGGTGGTTCCGATGCCTGATTGTTAAAGTTGACTACATTCCTTTGTCATGACCTTAATAAAAAATGTACCCTTCAGTCAAGCAAAATCACTTATTAAGCATGGGAAGCTCTTTCTACCTTATTTTAACGCTTGGATTAAGAAGTTTCATCAAAATTGTAGGGTGTTAACTGATGTCCTTGGAGGAACAACTTCAAGATTGGAGGTAGAGGCAAGGTATAGAGCCTAGAGGTGGGGGAACATGGTGCTATTGATGAATATGATCTCAACATAGACTATGATTTTGATGATTCAGTTTTTTCAATTTTGATTTAGATATGTATTGCACTTGGTGCCATTTTGATAATATTTTGTCTCTAATGGTTTGGAATCATAGCTTGGAATCTTTAATATATATTTTTTTCATTAAAATTGTAAAATTTTATGTATTTTTTAACAGTCCGAGTCATTGAAATCAAACCGCTCCGAGTTATTTGCATCCACTACATCTATATAATATATATTAGCGCTTTCTCCATATTTATATTCCAATGTGTTTATCTGATGGTATTGTTGCGTTATATGTTTAAAATTCTGAAAACAAATGAATGTATTTTGTATTTTTTAATGTTTGCCGACTTTTGCCGATTTTTCCCGATATTTTCGCTGATGTTGACGAGAAGTTGTATTCGGGACCCTTGCCGACTTTTTCAACATTGAGAGGAATAACAAAACACAAAGAAGCTACAAGATGAACAACAGATTTTTTACCCTGGAAACAATTTACCAAGAAAACCAACCTTCAAAAGATATATTTCATCACCCTTGGCCAATTCGGCCAAGCCATGGCCAATCTGACCAACACTGACCACTGAAGGCATTTTACAATGGACTTCTTCAAGCCTTTAAATAGGCTTCATCACATGCTAAAACCATGGACCCATAAACCACCAATTGTAAACCCATTAATGACCATATGCACGTTAAACTAATCACTATTTTACCAAGTCAAGGTTAACCCAACATTCCCCCCTTTAAACTTGATCTGGAGCAAAACCCTGCCCCTTCAAATTTTATTAACAAGGTACCTGAGAATACAACATGCACCCTTGTCTACACTTTATATCGGTGAACCATCAAACCAGGGCTACGCATGCCTAAATAAGTCTTACATCTATATGCACATTTACATATGTTATGAACATACAACTCCATAAAAATTCTTACAATTGTATTCTTGAGCATGTGATGATATGAAACATCAACTTGTTTCATTGTCTGCATCCCTCATGCTCCAAGTATAATTTACATAAACCAAGTATTTATAGATTACCACTGTATGCTCGAGCAAATGAAGCTTGAAGCCTCTACCTGCTTCTTTACCTGCATCCCTCTCTGCTTCAAATACAGTGAGCCAAACCAAGCACTCCTTAACCGAGTACTTCTTCATCCCCTATCTTTTGTGTGCTTCTTCTACCAATGCTTCACATAGATCCATGCCTTCCCAAGCACGTTCCAGGCCAAAGCCACATGCTTCAAGCTCAATCTCCATGTTTCCAGCTTCGCTTCCAATGTCACAAATCACTCTTGCTAACTCCAATCCACTATCTAAGAAACAAGCAAGCCATTCTCGCTAGTATCCATGCCTACCAAGTTCTGATCCACTATTCAAGAAACACCCAAACCACTCTCGCTAAAGAGTCCAATCCTACCAAGCTCTGATACCCAAAAGTTAGAACTAAACAGAGCGGAATGATCATAAAAAACACATAGCAAACATTCCTATCGAGAAAGAAACATCAAACAACAAGAAGCATGCACATAAATGGACACAAAAGATTCACCTAGAAACTACAACCCAACCAAAAATCAACCACTTTAAGCATTTTACAATAAAGTTCGTCAAGCCTTTAAATAGGCTTCATCACATGTTAACACCATGGGAAAATACCATGGGCCCATAAACGACCAATGCTAAACCCATTGATCACCAAATGCACGTATATCTAATTACTATTTTACCAATTCATGATTAACACAATAGTTATTACATTATCATGTAGCACAAGGTTGCTTCAGGTCATTATTAAAGGAGCAACCTCTTAAAAGCCAGAAGCAAGGCATTATTCCAAGGATCAGAAAACTTCAAAGTCCTTTGGAGTTTTGACAAATTAAGTATTATGAAGCATATAAAGAACAAACGTACATGTGGAAGGGATGAAGCCATTTACAACCATTAAGGTAATGTTGTACTAGCTTTTTATCTGATCTTAACTGAAGCCTCAAATATTTAAATTGGATTCCCAACCCTCATTAAGGGTTTGAGGTTAATTCCCAAGAAATGGATACCTAGACTGCAAGTACATGGGAAACTTGTATTAGCAACAACACTAGTTAAAGGAAAGTTAATCAACACTGACATAAGATTCAAAGGTTTACTGATCAAAGTTAAATCTCTACTTAACAATAAGCAAGAATGGGGGAACCTCTGTTAACAAGCAAAGAAATTTCAAATGTGGAAAGCCAAAGCAGGTATGCTAGAAGGTGAGAACAGTGAAAAACATAACATGACCACTCTTAATAAACTGAAAAATGAAAGAATAGCTTACACATTATCCCTGTGTGGCGTCTTCCTTCAATATGAAGATTTAAGATATGTTATGCAAAGTTTCAACAATGGTGGCACCAGAGAATGGGGGATGATTTTAAGGGACGACTTGTAAGACCCCCCAAATATAATGCCACGACACTGCATACGTATAGATTTTTTGTGAAATCTAAAGGTCTTTGACTTTTAATGCAAAACAGGAATTTCATTTCTTTGACAAGAGATTTCCCAAATCTTAACCCTGCAGATTTTCAACATTAGGGCTGTTACAAAATAGATTATAAAACAGCTGTGGAAAAAGAGTGTAATATTTCACTTTCTCGCAGCCCAACCTTCTATGCAATCTGAGGAGAAAAGATACCCAACCTGGATATGTTTCAGCCCTCTAGGGCAACTTATACCACATAAACCATATTTGAACATTCACTTTTACAACAGTTATAACAGCAGTAAAACAGAAAAAAAAGCAGCAACAAAACAAGCCTCAAATTCTTCAATGATGATGTTAAATCGTTAAACAATTGTTCTTTTACTTATGTCAAATCATCAAGACATATATAGCTATAAATATTATGCATGAAGAACATATATAGCTGAATATCAAATTTGGAAACTGCACAAGTTTTGGACAGCTGAAAACTTCTTTAATATCCTCAAGATGACGTACATGTACATACCTTAGCCTTCTCTCAAGGCTAGTACAAGTCCACTAGCTCTCCAAAAACCCTAGCTGCTCAAACAAGGAGCTACAGCATCAAAGAAGCACTCCAACAAGTCCTCCAATGCAAGATCTCCTCTTGTCTTCTTCTTTTCTGTTGAAAAGTTACCTAGGAAGTGTTTGTTTACCTAGTGATGCCTTGGGGTGGACAAGAACACTTTAATAGGTGGCCAGGGTAGGAATTTGGGAAAAATGCCACCCGTCAAAAATGACGGTTTCAACAATATATACACACGTTTTACAGGTTGCTTTGTTTTTTATGACGGTTAGTAAAAAATGTAGGCAGTATTTGACGGGCAAAATGGTCCATGACGGGCATTTTGCCCGTCAAATTCCAGCCCTGGGTGGCTCCTAGTCAATTTTAATTAATGAAGTGAGATGCACTTTATATTTTTAAAGTCACTTCATTAAAATATAAAGTCATGATTTATCCTAAGTTCATATTTAATAAAAGTCAAGTGAGTGATTAATTAAAAGAGGGTGTTCATACTTTATTAAATGACATGAAATGCACTAAATGTCATTTATTAATTATTTAATTGAGCATTTAATGAAAACCTCTCATCTAATCTAATCTGGGCCATTAGATTGAAAGAAGAAGTTATCATGATCAAAAACGACTACGGCAAGGCATTCATTATTCATTATTCACTTTTCAAGAGAGAATTTTTGGAAAGGAGAAGGAGAGAAGAGAAGTCGATTTTGGGAGGATGAGGAAAAACCCTAGCACAGAAATCGAGGAGGATGGTGTTGGGCACAAATCCCATGGTGAAAGTACAGCATTAAATCATATCCGTACAGGCACAGATTTCGAGGAAGACTGCTGCACATTTATTGCAGTCTGTACAGCTTGAGTTTAGCACAGAAATCGAAGAGCTGTCCAGCAATTGGTGATGGCCGTACAGCACGGTTTTCAAGACAGGACGTACAGCACGAGTTTCTAGACAGTCTGTACAGTATTTAAATCAGACCGGACAGCATGGGATTCAAGGCAGAATTCTGGGCACGCTTTTCAAGGCATTCAGCGGCAATCATTCTCACACGTGCGGGCTGTACTGCTGGAAAACAGGTTCTGATTTTCTGTTGTGTGTTTGGCACGTTTTTCGAGATGAAAAACTGAGATAAGTACTGCTGTCCTGTTTTGTAAATTGTAGAAGAAATAAAATCTCTCTCTCTTGCATAGGTTTTCACTTCGGAGTTTTATCCTAGACCTATTGGTCAAAAATCTGTGTTATTTATGTGTCATAAATTTCTGAGTTTGATTTTATGGACTGAAAATTAAATTTCTGAGTTGTAAAAATTTGAAAAAGAATCTCATGTGTTTCAAGTTGAAGTCATTTTTGTGAATAAAAATGTGCACATAGGGGTTTGGGCATTAAACCATGCAGAGAAGCTTCTAAACTTGAAACCGGGTCAGAGTTACAAAAACTTTCATGGTATCAGAGCGATGTTAAAGATAAATTAAACACTAAAAAAATTTCAGATTTGAAGAAAACAGGGGTTTTGAGAAAAATTTCAGATTTGAAGGAAGTTAGGGTTTTGAGAAAAAAGTTCCAGATTTGGGAAAAAGTTCTTGAATAGGTTGCTTGAGTAGTCCAGGTTGTAGCCATGGTGTCTGGGCTTAGAGTAGAAGACAGATTGGATGGGGCTACAAATTTTAGCCCATGGAAGGCTAGAATTATGTTGATACTTGAAGAGAATGAGCTATGGGATATAGTGAACAATACAATAGCAAATCTTGTTACAGTACCTACCGATGCTACTGATAAGGCAGCTTTCATGAAGAGGGATGTAAAGGCAAGGAGGATTATACTTGATGCCGTGAAGGATCATGTAATCCCCCACATATCAGCTAAAACACATGCTTTTCAGATGTGGACATCTTTGACCAACCTTTACCAGAGTTCAAATGAGAATAGGAAAATGGTGTTAAGGGAGAAGTTGAATAATGTACACATGAGCAAAGGGGAAGGCATGGCTTCCTATCTTACCAGGATTACACAAGTGAGGGATGAGCTTGCAGCTGTAGGAGAGGTTATGCAGGGCACTGAGATGGTGCGCACAGTCTTAAATGGCGTGACTCAGCAGTGGGGTGTGTTTGTACAGACTATTATTGGTCGAGAGAACATGCCTACATGGGATCGTCTTTAGGATGATCTCACACAGGAGGAGACACGTAGGGAATACTTACAGAGCAGTTCGTCACATCACAAAGATGATGAGGAAAATGTGGCATTGGCAGCAAAGGGCAAAAAAAAGAAGTTCAAGAAAGGTTCCAAGGGTGCGACCAAACAGCATACAGGTGAGCAGAAGAAAGACTTGAGTAAAATCAAGTGTCTCGCATGTCAGAAGTTTGGACACTATGCTAGACAGTGTCCGAACAAGAAGAAGAAAGGGCAGGAAACAGCAGCGACAGGAGTGACGGATGACTTTTCCTCACGGTTTGAGGAAGAGTTCTCTCTATATGTTGGATGTACAGAGAGGACACCTTTTACCAACAGTGATATGGAGAGTGATATGGAGGATCAAATTTAGTGTTCATTACTGATTGGCCATTCTTTTAGTGCTACCACTACCACTTCCACATGGTACATTGATAGTGGGGCTTTGAGCCATATGACAGGGATTCGTGATGTGTTCACAGAGATGACTGAGACATGCTTGAGTCTTGAGGTAGTATCGGGAGATGACACAGTTGTGAGAGCAGTTGGGCGAGGGACTGTCACCTTTGAGAGGGAGTCTATGCAGTCCATGACTTTGATGGATGTTCTTTACATCCCGGGGCTGAAGAAGAATCTTGTTTCAGTTTCCACGATTAAGGACGGAGGCTTTGGAGTATGTGTTCTAGAAGGGAAAGTTCATATCTTTCCCAGAGCAACAGGACCATCTACTGCATGTGCCATTGGAGTGAGATCTGGGAAAATGTGCAAGCTTCTCTATCAGCCTCACCATGCATTAGCCCATACTAGCAGTAGCATCGAGACGTATGAGTTGTGGCACAGGAGGATGGGCCACCTTCATCATTCAGCTTTGAGGTTGTTGAGGGAGATGTCTACAAGTTTACCTCAGTTCAGCACAGAGCAGGGTGGTGTGTGCAAAGGGTGTGTTTTAGGAAAGTACACCAAGACTGCTTTTCCAAGCAGTGACACCAAAGCAGGTGGGATACTGGATTTGATTCATTCAGATTTGTGTGGACCTATGTCTTCAGCTTCAGTGACAGGTTTTGAGTATTATATCAGTTTCATTGATGACCACTCCAGGAAGACCTGGATCTACTTTCTGAGAAGCAAACAATCTCAGGAAGTCTTCCAGAGGTTCCAAGAGTTCAAATCTCTTGTGGAGAACCAAATAGGGAGGAGGATTCGGGCACTCAGGTCAGACAATGGGGGTGAGTATACCTCCAAGGAGTTTGATGAGTTTTGCAGACAAGAGCGCATCAGGAGGCAGTTGACACTTCCATAAACTCCACAGCAAAATGGAGTTACGGAAAGGAAGAACAAAGCGATAGTGGGAGCAGCTAGATCCATGCTGCATGATCAGAGTCTTCCTTTCTTTCTATGGGCAGAGGCCTGTAGCACTGATGTTTATGTTCAGAACAGGAGTCCACACCGAGCATTGGGGTGTAAAACTCCTAAGGAGATGTTCACCAGGAAGAGACCTGAGATAGGTCACTTCCGTATATTTGGATTCCTTACATACTCTCGTGTCCCTTAAAGGAGAGGACCAAGTTAGAGCCTACAGCGGAGAAAGGCATCTTTGTTGGATATGAGGAGACTTCGAAGGCTTTTCGCATATATCTTCCTGCACAAAGGAAAGTTGTAGTGAGGAGGGAGGTCAGATTTGAGGAGGAGAAAGCCTTCAGGAAGTCTTATGATTCAGAAGTGGAGGAGCAGCAGATTGTGTCTCCACAGGTGACAGGGTCACAGAGTCAGAGTACAAGGTCACAGGTTTCAGGAGCGACTGGGTCAGAGGTTACAGGTTCATTAGTTTCGAGGACTCAGTCTACAGGGACTTCTGGTACAGGGACAGGTTCACGAGTCACAGGTTCACAGGTTTCACCTTCATGTGATTCAGCTGGTACAGGTTCAGGGTCACCAGGTACAGGATCTCAGGCCACAGGTACTTCTTTAGGTAGACAGTTGTCAGATGAGGAGGTTATGGAGGAGCGCCTATAGGAGGAAGCTACTTCCAAGAAACATAAGACAAGTTGGCTTAAGGATCTTGTGAAGGAAGTTGAGGAGTCTGTGGGACCGCCCAAGAGGGAGGTCAGGGAGAGCAAAACACCAGAGAGATTTTCCAGTTATATGGTGATGGTGACTAGCTTGAGTGATTTTGAGCCTACTACATTTGAGGAGGCTACCCCACACCGGGTTTGGAGAGATGCCATGATGGAAGAGTACAAATCCATCATGAAGAATGGAGTGTGGGAGGTTGTTCCAAGACCAGAGGGGAAGTCAATGGGGACTTCCAAGTGGCTCTATAAAAATCAAGCATGCTGCAGATGGCAGCATCGACAAGTACAAAGCTCGTTGTTGCACGAGGGTTCTCACAGGTAGAGGGAGTTGATTACTATGAGACCTTTGCATCGGTTGCTAGATTTTCTTCGATCAGAGCAGTGATCTCCATTGTGGCAAAGATGGGTTGGAGGATTCTTCAGATGGATGTGAAAACCGCTTTTCTGAACGATTTTCTACAAGAGGAGGTATATCTAGAGAAGCCTCAAGGCTTTGAGATTCATGGGAGATTCACATATTTGCAAGCTGAAAAAGGCCTTGTATGTTCTAAAGCAAGCCCCTCGGGCTTGGTATTCCAGGATTGATACTTATGTGCTTTCGATTGGGTTTCAGAAGAGTGAGGCGGATCCCAACCTATACTACATTGTGGTTGGTGGTGTTCCGCTCATTCTTCTGCTATATGTTGATGACTTGTTCATTACATGACGAGAGCACCTGACTGAAGCATGTAAGAAAGATCTTGCTTCAGAGTTTGAGATGACTGACCTTGGAACGATGCATTACTATTTGGGGATGGAGATCTGGCACAAGGATGGACATGTTTTCCTGAGTCAGGGAAAATATGCTGCAGATGTTCTAAAGAGATTTCGGATGGAGGATTGTAGACCCATGTCTACACCCATGAACACCAACTAGACGAAGCTTCATCCTTTTGAGGGAGAGTTGGTGGATCCTACTTTATATCGTCAATTGATTGGTTCGTTTATGTATTTGGTCAACACCAGACCAAATATGAGTTTTGCAGTTAACACTCTCACTCAATTCATGGTGGAGCCCAGGAGAGTGCACTGGATAGCTGCAAAACATGTGTTGAGATACCTTGCGGGTACAGTAGATTTTGGTTTGGACTACATGAGATCTGATGGAGTGGGATTGGTTGGCTTTACAGATTCAGATTGGGCAGGTAGTGTTTCGGACCAGAAGAGCACTTCCGGTTGTTGTTTCAATTTGGGCTCAACAGTTGTGTCTTGGTTCAGTCGGAAACAAGAGTCTGTAGCATTGAGTTCTGCAAAGGCTGAGTACATGGCAGCCAGTCAGGCCAGTTGTGAAGCCTTGTGGCTTCGCAAGTTGATGGTTGATTTATTTGGTTAGGAGATGGGACCTACAGTGATACATTGTGATAATCTGAGTTGCATTAGACTCTCTGAAAATTCGGTATTTCATGACAGGTCAAAACACATTGAGATCAGATATCACTTCATCAGGGATTATGTTCATAGAGGAGCAGTACAGTTGCAGTACATTTCTACTAATGAGCAAGTGGTTGGCATTCTCACGAAGTCTTTGGGTAGAGGGAAGCATGTCTATTTCATAGACAAGTTGGGAGTGGTGAAGAACACCTTCCTCAGTAAGAGGGAGTGTTAAAAAGTTACCTAGGAAGTGTTTGTTCACCTAGTGATGCCTTGGGGTGGACAAGAACACTTTAATTGGTGACCCCTAGTCAATTTTATTAATGAAGTGAGATGGACTTTATATTTTTTAAGTCACTTCATTAAAAGATAAAGTCATGATTTATCCTAAGTTCATATTTAATAAAATTCAAGTGAGTGATTAATTAAAAGAAGGTGCTCATACTTTATTAAATGACATGAAGTGCACTAAATGTCATTTATTAATTATTTAATTGAGCATTCAATGAGAACCTCTCATCTAATCTAATCTGGGCCATTAGATTGAAAGAGGAAGTTATCATGATCAAAAAGGACTAGGGCAAGGCATTCATTATTCATTATTCACTTTTCAAGAGAGAATTTTTGGGGAGGAGTAGAGAAGAGAAGTCGATTTTGGGAGGAAGAGGAAAAACCCTAGCACATAAATCGAGGAGGATGGTGTTGGGAACAAATCTCAAGGTGAAAGTACAGTATTAAATCATATCCGTATAGGCACAGATTTCGAGGAAGACTGCTGCACATCTATTGCAGTCCATACAGCTTGAGTTTAGCACAGAAATCGAGGAGCCGTACAGCAATTAGTGTTGGTCGTACAACACGGTTTTCAAGATAGGTCGTATAGCAATTAATGTTGGTCGTACAGCACGAGTTTCTAGATAGTCTGTACAGTATTTAAATCAGACCGAACAGCATATAATTTTGGGCACGTTTCTCGAGGCATTCAGCAACAATCATTCTCACACACGTGGGCCGTACTGCTGGAAAACAGGTTCTGATTTTTGGGGTGTGTGGCACGTTTTTCGAGATGAAAAACTGAGATAAGTATTGTTGTCCTGTTTTGTAAATTGTTGAAGAAATAAAATCTCTCTTGCATAGGTTTTCCCTTTGGGGTTTTATCCTAGACCTATTGGTCAAAAATATCTGTTATTTATGTGTCATAAATTTCTGAGTTTGATTTTATGGACTGAAAATTAAATTTCTGAGTTGTAAAAATTTGAAAAAGAATCTAATGTGTTTCAAGTTGAAGTCATTTTTGTGAATAAAAATGTGCACACCGAGGTTTGGGCATTAAACCATGCAGAGAAGTTTCTAAGCTTGAAACCGGGTTGGGGTTACAAAAACTTTCATTTTCTGCCAAAGAAGGTTTTATCACAAAACCCTAATCTCAAACCTCCAAGAGATAAACCCTAACACTACACCTCTGAGATGCTCTAGCCTCTAACATACTCCAAGAAGACCAAGAAAACCTAGCAACTTGACTTCAAGAGAAAGAGAGATCAAACACAAGTGAAGGCCAAGAGAGGTCGAGAGGACTAGTGCGCACTCCTCTCCAAGGTCACATCTCAACACAAGAGTGAATATGAATATGAATGCATGTAATAATGAGGACTCTCTCCTTCCTCTATTTATATGAAAGGTTAATAATACAATGTGGACCTAAACCCTTAGTAGCAACCTGCAATGATCCAATAAAGGACACATCATGCTCCAAGTTGATGTCATACACAATAAGGGCACCAAGATGATGTGGACACAAGGTGATGTTCTACATCCTCTGTCACAAGCATCCAAGAAATCCATTGATCCTCCTAAGTAATGTACTCAACTAGATCAATTACCCTTTGTAAGAACATTGTTGCAGCCCAAGCATCCCCAAGCCAACTCTAAGCCTCAAAACAAGAATCCAAGCTATCCCATGCTATCAAGGGCCCAATGCCCTCTTCCAAGATTGAGAATGTTCATTCCCCCAAGTAGGGTGTTCTCTAAGCAAGTGAACTCTCCATGTGGCCGCAATGAAGGGTGTCCACTAGACTATTAAGAGAACTCCAATGCATAAGGGAAGAATACCAAGCCAATACCTAACTAATGTCAAGCAAGCTATCTCCATAATGCAAACACATCATGGACCATCTCACATGCACCAATCTATCTCATACCATCCAGGGGATAAGCATACACCATATACCCCAAATCTCACAAAGCACCCCAAACATGTTGTGAACACTTTGGAGTAACCCAAATGCAAAAAGAACACATCTTATATCTATCTCTTTCTATATTTATTAAAGTTACCAAATTCGGAATCGGCAATAAAATGGCGAGGCAAAAGAGTGAAAAGTTTGAATCGGATCAGGAATCAGCAAATACAAAAAATTAAATATATATGCATATTTTGAATTAAAAAATATATGTCTATATACTGCAAGATATCAAAAAAAGTCAAAAAATATCAATAGATGCCCAAAATATATCAATTCTCGGACATTAAATCCATTAATATTAATATTATTAAAATATATGTTATATTTTCTTATATATTTAGATATCAAATATAATTATATAATATATATATATATATATATATATATATATATATATATATATATAAATTATATTTAATATTATATAATAAGTAACATATAGTAATGTGCTAATTTATAACATTAAACATAACCACTGTATAAAACATATCAAAAATCAACTTATATATATAAATTTTAATAATTGTGCATCGCCGGTCGGATGGTTGTGATGCTCGATGCTCGGTGCCCGCCGAAGGAATGCCCGACGCGGAGTGCCCAATGTCGAGTGCCCAAAGAAGCCAGTCCCATTGTAACTTTGCCATGCCATTCAAAACATTGTAAATTTGACATGCCATTCTCGAAGAAGCAGGTACCATTGTAACTATGACATGTCATTCAAAACATATCAAAACTCAACTTATATATATAAATTTTAATAACTGCACCTCGTTGGTCGGTCGACTGTGATGCCCGATGCTTAGTGCCTGCCAAAGGAATGCCCGACGCAAAGTGCTCGATGTTGAGTGCCCGAAGAATCCAGTCCCATTGTAACATAACATGCCATTGATCAGCCTTCCCTCCCCACCCACAGCCATCGATCTCCATTGACTGCATCTATGGTCGCATTTAATTGTCGTCGCGCGGTTAGAGAGGACAACCACAGGCACATATCTATCTGTCGTCGCTGGGATAGAGGAGAGAGCGTGAACGCCTCGAAAACTATCAACCCATCGACTACAGTCAATCCGGAGAGGAGAGAAACCGAAACAGTGAATCATGTGACTTAAAAGTCAAAAATCAAGCAACCCAAGTAAAACTCACCCCAAACTAGCTCGGATCGTTTTGCTTCCAATCCGAGTCAAAGTCGCGAGTTTTCCGATTTGACTCTAGAGTCTTGTAACTATGATATTTATATTGAAAATATGTCAATAGTGGGTTGCTCTCAATAGGTAAAAGTGTTGTGCTAATGTGGCCCCCACCAAGGTTCAAGTCTCACCCACGACAAAATGTAAATCCTTTGGGAAGACTTTGGGTTTTGTGTTAGATTATGTGTCCTTTAACACGATTTAATGAGTCACCGAGCTGAAATAAATAAAATAGTATGCCCTTGTTCATGAATTTTCCAATGGGCATGTCATACACATGTCATGCTCCAAGGTGATGTCATACATAATAAGGGCTCCAAGATGATGTGGACACAATGTGTCTCCACATCTTCTATCACAAGCCTCTAGGAACTCCATTATCCTCCTAAGCAATGTACTCAACTAGATCGATTGCACCTTGTAAGAACATTGTTGCAGCCCAAGCATCCCCAAGCCAACTCCAAGCCTCAAAACAGGAATCCATGCTATCAAGGGTCCAATGCCCTCTTCCAAGATTGAGAATGGTGTGGACAATTCCTGTGCACACAAGTTATCCACAAAAAGATGGAAACAAATACGTATCCCAATAAAAGAATGTATTTGTTATAAATAAAAATGATGAGTTACAATATACAAATGCCCGAATAATAAATATATATTCCTAAAAGGGCACATAAAGACTCTTTCGAAGAGTCACAACTATTAATAATTATTATTATGTTTATTTATTAATAATTATAAAGCTTATTATTTATTTATTTATTCATATATTTATATTCGTAATAGAGAATGCTCCTCCCCCCAAGTAGGTCGTTCTCTAAGCAAGTGAACTCTCCATGTGGCCACAATGAAAGGTGTCCACTAGACTATCAAGAGAACTCTATTGCATAAGAGAAGAATACCAAGCCAATACCATATTAAGGTCAAGCAATCTCTGAGCAAGCTATCTCCATAATGCAAATCTACCATGGACCATCTCACATGCATTCCAGATCTGTAGATTTCTTTTTAAAATTTTCTTACTGAGCTTTAGCACAAACTGAAAACACTATCAGGAATAAATACAGCATAGAAAAATAGAACCCACCAGAGACTAAAAGAATTTACCCTAGGGAAACACTTTAGGGAGAAAACCCCAGCAAATGATTTTTCTCATTATGCAAATTATTGAGCTTTTGAGAAGATACAAATTGCCTCCAAGGGCACTGCAAATCACTAATAAAATTCAGCCACACAGGCTTACACATACCAACAGGGTTTGCTGAAGAATCAAAGCTAGATCTGCCACAAATCAAACTTTAAATCTGAATGCTTTGCTTGATGATGGAACGCCCTGTCATATAGACCTTTCCTAGCTGAAACGGTAGCAATATACCTGGCTCAAATCCTTATATCGAATTCTGGAATGATCACGCCTTACTGCAGAAAGATTACACGCTACAGAGATGAGATGTGACTCGTACAGCCCTCAGATCATCTCCTTTTTCTGAATGCTAAGCATGAAGAAAGGTGCAAAGGATGTCCTCTATTTCATGGAACTGAAGGCTCAATGAGATCTGTTCTCATCACCTTAAACAACTCACTTGATGTAGACTGTGTATCGTTGGACTGTATAACATGCAAGAATAAAACCAAATTCTTTTGTTGATCTTGTGATTGGCTTGATGTCCTTTTATCATCGTTTCTCAATCCTTCTAGAATGATTTTGTCTACATCACTATGACATGGACTTATTATCCCTTTTAGCTAGGTTGTCTATAACATGTACTTATTATCCCTTTTTTGATAGGCTGTCTATGAGATGGACTTATTATCCCAATTTGCTAGGCTGTCTATGACATGGATTTATTATCCCTTTATTATAGAGCATTCACTTTACAATCATAACTTTACGACTTATCAAGTCATATTAGGCTAGGAGCATTTTTCTTTCTTTAAGCAAACACAAGTCCCTCTTGGTTAACATGGTCCACACATGCCAACGCACTAGCTCATTATATCATTGCATCACATATATAAGAAAAATCATTTTTCTCAGGATGTGATCATCTAGTTCTCCTTATCATGGTCAAGTGCTAGAGCTATTTACATAGGGGTGGCCAGTCCCTAGCCAAAACCTCATAGCTCATCCATCTCGAAGACCTAGGAGAACCTCACACATCACTTTTTCCTATACAACGCAATGCCTCAACACATGTGGTTCACTTAGTCTTAACACATAAGACTATCGCAATCATCTTTTGACTCTTGCCTTGACACACAAGGCTTTTCTCCAAGTCTCAAATCAGCCTCGACACACAAGGCAGTCTTGGAGAATGTCTCACGATGCTGCTAACTTTAACACCAATCCATCTCATACCATCAAGGGGATAATCATACACCATATACCCTATGTCACATGGTTCGGGTTCGAATTCGAGTTCGACAACCATAAAATTCGAGTTCGGATTTGGCTCTTCAAATAAAGTTTGAAATGAGTTCAACATTAAATTCGTCTATATACTTATTTTCCAAATATAAATATTTTATAACACAGTAATATAATATAATAAACATTGTAAATCATATTAATGTATATAAAATAATTTATAATGTTTATTATAAATTATAACTTAAATAATTTATAATGTTTATTATAAATTATAACTTAAATAATTTATAATGTTTATTATGTAATAATAAATTATAATGATGTATATAATAATAATTTATAATGTTTAATATAACTCCATTTAAAATATGCGATAGGTTATAATATCATGTTTTACAATATACAACATACCAAATATTATATAAATTATACATTAGACATGTCCGTGCATCGAGGGCAAACTCGGGGAAAGCAATACACCCAAAATCAATCAACGACAAGAGCCGTGGTGGTGGCATGGCCCCCGAAAGCAATCCACGACAAGAGCTGTGGCGGTGGCATGGCCCCCGAAAGCAATCCACAACAAGAGCTGTGGCGGTGGCATGGCCCACACGAGTCACGACGACGGCATTGCTTGTAGTAGCCAGTAGGTCATGGGCCGCGTAATAACTAGGGGCGGCTAACCCCAACCATAAATCGTTTTGTCAGTTTGTCACTCGTCGCTAGTAGTAGGGTTAGAACAACGTAGTTTCAGAAGGTTAGAATCAGGGCAGTAAGTACAGGCATGAAGTTCGATGAACCTTAACGATTTCCAAATTTTCCTTGGTGTTCGCCGAATTTCGAACTTCAACCCTGAAGTTCGGCGAACCCTGTGACTTAGCATATACCCCAAACATGGTATGAACACTTTAACCCAAAAGCTAAAAGAACACATCATATATCTATCTCTTTCTATATTTATATTGAAAATATGTCAATGGTCAGTTGCTCTCAAATTGTAAAAGTGTTGTGCTAATGTGGCCCCCACTAAGGTTCAAGCCTCCCCCACGACACAATGTAAATCCTTTGGACAGAATTTGGGGTTTGTGCAATATT
This sequence comes from Larix kaempferi, assembly GCA_027924585.1. Lineage (NCBI taxonomy): Eukaryota > Viridiplantae > Streptophyta > Pinopsida > Pinales > Pinaceae > Larix > Larix kaempferi. The sequence continues at coordinate 5,257,744 of BSBM01001041.1, read as the reverse complement.
ATGTATCCTTTGGACACAATGTAATGAATCGTCAAGCTGAAATAGCTAAAATAGCATGACCTTTCAATTGTTATATGTAAGTCCTTAATTTCATATCAATTCTCATTGAAAGTGTTTCTTTTAAATAATAATTTGGTTCTAGAATTAATTATTGATTCCCCAAGTCAACATTAATGTGATTTTTCTAGTCTTTTAGACAAAGAGCGATGCTAATATCCTTTCCTTGAATAATCCCCTTAAGATTAAATCGAGCAAAAGCTCATTTTGTAGAAGTGTGAGGGAATCTTCCATTTTTTTCACCGCTAAGCTTCATTTTGTTTTCATTGAAACTCTTTTCAAAGGATACCATGATTGTTAAAATTATATACTCTTAAGAATTAGTGGGTGCACAAAGTGCGAGAAACCCACTTCTTCAATGCATAATTGGAAATCCAAACTCTAAAATATCCCTTAGTTAACTTCCCTTGGGAATTAATTACTTTTAGAAGTTTTTAAATACCTTTATACCATTCTTGATAATAACCTAAGGTCCACTAGACTACAATAATAGCCTTCACCAAAACTTAAGTAATATTCAAATGTTACTCCCAAAGTTTGAAAAATCGAAATCGGACTCGGAATCGGTCGAGGGTCAACTCGGAATCGGAATCGGAATCGGTAATGAATCTGTCATAAATCGGTCGATTTGAATTTAATGAATCGGTTTGCTCAAAAATACATAAAATATTTAATTTTTTTAAGAAAAACAACGTTTTCCAGGATTAATACTGTTATTTGAGATTCTAAAAATTCTGGGCGAAATCGTGGCAGGTTTGGACAACTTGTGTTTACAAATTTTGCTTTATGTTTATTAAAAATTTTAAAATTAAATTAAACAGTAAACTTTAAAATTAAATTAAAAAGATAAGAAAAAACAAAAAAAACAAGTGTGCAGTGCACACTGCACAGTCTGAAATTCATAATTTGAAATACCTTGAGGCTTGCACAGTCTGCACTCTGCAGTGTGCAGTTGCACACACTGCATAGCCCTCTCCGAGTCTCCCCGAGTCTCCTATGGCACAACCAGACCACGCACCCACCCCAGGGCCTAAACTCCACCGCAATGCTCCAAACCTCCACTGTCTAGCTCACGGTCACTGCACAGGTAACACTAATAGGGCCCGTCACGACTCACAGGGTTGACACAGACCACAAGTTGACGGTTGCTCCAGCCTCCGGATACTCCCACACGGCTGCTAACTTCAGTGATAAGTGTAAAGTAGTGAGTGTAGGTTGGGATGGGTCGGGTTGGGTAGGTTAGTAACTAGTTTAGGTTTAAAATTTTAAATATTAAAAAGAAAACTTAAAAAAAAAAACAGTGTTTAAAGCCCCACGGGCCCGGCCGATTTTTTACGTAAATCAGTCTAACCGGACCGATTTGTCTACCCGGACCGATTTTTTACATAAATCGGTTTTTTCCGGCCGATTTTTTGCCACCGATCCGGTTTGGAAACCGGTTTGAACCGGCCGTGCCATAAATCGGCGAATCGGCCGATTCCGATTCCGATTTTGGAGATTTTTAAAACTAGGGTTACTCCTATATCCCTTCAATCTCCTAATTAATAATAAGGCCTCAATCATACTTTTCAATATCACACTAAATAAGAGTGATTCATTGATAATAAAACACATTTAATGTTGTAATCGATGTGATGATTTATGGATAACACTACAAATATTTTTTTCCAATCCACCTTTAGCACTTTTTTCTTGGGAGTAGAGATTGAATAAACTGTAAATTTCCTTAAAATCCACTCGAGGGCTAGAGTATGCTGGATTAATTAATTAAACCCAAATTATTACTATTAACCACACATGGATTTCTTCACTATGCAGCGGAAAATAAATACTGAAAGAAATACCAATCAATCTCATCAATAGAGACAACACAATATTTTTGGGTATAAACCCTCGGACAAAACCCAAGATGGGAAAACCGGTGCAGCAGTCTGAGATGAAATTTTATTATGAAGATACGAAACAAATACAATCAGAAAATCGATTTACCCCAACTCAGCAAAGTCGACCTCTGCAAATCACTGAGAAAGGCCCTGCCGGTCTGTACGGCACACTGCACAACAGTACGGCTTGCTGACGTCAGTTGTACGGAATCCATACGGCCCACACATGCGGGCTGATGTACGGTCTGTATGGTTGTTGTTGTACGGATGCCTCTGCGAATCTGTACGGTCTGCTCTCTGCTCGGATGCTCTGTCGATCTCTGGAAGGAAATGCTTCTCCGCAAACTTCTCTCTCAAACTTCTTTCTCTCCATCTCTGTCGGAATGTAATTGTAATTGTGTCCTCTCCACCAATTGATCCTCCTTTTAACTCATTGGCTAAGCGAAAAACCTAATCTCACTGTGGATCAATGGATGAGATCCTCCGGTGAGATCAATGGCCAAGTTTAGATTAGCCATCACTTAAATATTTTTCACTTTCACTTTATAAAAAAAAGTGTTCCATTAAGTCAATTAATAATTAGATCACTTTAATATATTTTCCAAAGTAAAACTTAGGAAAAATACATTAAATACAATTTGGCTTCTTCATTTAAGTCTTATGCATGCAATGACACATGCAATGCAGGAAGACCTTCCTTGTTGTCACTTTCTAACTTCAACTTCACATAACCCCCTTTTTAGCTTTTGATGGCACTTGAAAAAAATACTTATTTATCTTAACTTTAGCTCTCAAAAAATTTCAAAGTTGTGAATTTTAATTTGGGTTGTGACTAAATGAAATCTATATCAACAATGATTTTTTCTCATTCCTCGCTATTATCCCGATGCACAACACCCCAATCAACTAATAGATAATTCAACTAGCATCACTACTATCCACAGTGGCAGCTTAATTTAATTACACTAATGAGAGTCAACTCCAGAGATACATGCGACTAGTAGCGGCCTTTGAGAGTGAATTCCATTCCATGGTGGTTGCGACCTGATTACAAAGGATGGGTTTGCGGTTTGGATGGGTTTGTGGTTTGGATGAACTTTTTGTAGGACATTTGTCACCCACTTTCCTCAATCCAATGTCTCAGCACATGTATTATCCCAAGCTGCAACAAGGTATGGGTACTTCTATTCAATGTTATGCATTATTCCCAATTGCAATAGGGTCTAGCCATTGCGACAGAAACATGTGTTATTCAATCCCAATTCTAGCTAACAACTATACCCACTATTAACTAGTGGCATACCCACTATCTAGGAGTAGAGGAGCATGCCTAATTTAAGTACCTCCAATGTGGTAAATAAGGGGATGAGTACTTATTCCATGGTTATGATAAGGGGGCATAATAAGGCGGGATGAGCTTACTGCCCAACGGTTAATCCTTCCAAATTTTGAAATAACCTAAGGTAACCAAAAGAGACCCCGTGACTGAATTAATTAGTAAATTCAATCACTACTTTTAGGGTGCTCTTCATATACTATTATTATAATGAAATATGGGAAAATTATATTGGAGAATTATCTCCAAGTGACACTGCAAAGAGGTGATTATTTGTTGAAATTCTTCAAAACATGGTAACAATCCTAAGTTGATTTATAACCTACCTACTTAGCAAAACAAAAAATGAAAATCTTTATCAAAATTACAACCTGATTTCTACTAGGAACTTAACACATCAAACTGAAGAAAGTGGCAGCAAGCATACAAATCTGAAACTCAAATCACATCATTGTTTATTAACCTTGAATACAAGCATTACACTGAAAGCTTCAAACTCTACACTTCACCCACCACTTCCTACATTCAAAATTGAATTAATAAACCTATACCTCTACCTTTTCATTTATGGATGGAGAAGAAGAGTAGGTGTTACCGCATGAACTAGCAAATGTAGTTAAAGCCCCAAAGAACATGGCTAGCCCAACTGAAATGTAGAGGTGTTACCCACTATCACCTCACTAACCACCTCCTTCCACTTCTAGTTGGGCCGAGAGGCCCTTTCTACAACCCAAAGTGGATGAGATGTGTCACGTATGTCACATCTCAGTTCCAAATTTAAATTGGCTAGATTGTAAAATACATTTATATAAATTTACATTGAATTTCAATTTCAATTTCAATTTCAATTTATATTCATGCGTCCTCACATTTTAAATAATTTTTTCATAAATAGTTACAAGAATAACTATTTTACTTCATAATCAATGAATGCACGATATTTTTGCATATTTGTGGGTTTATGTGTTATTGTTTAGGATTCCAAATTGGAATAGTTGGCACGTGGAAGAATATATTGGATTATGTATTGCGAAGTTAATAATAGAACAATAAGTAAGATATTAGTTTTGTGATAATTGCAAATTAACCAATAATTGGATAAATTGAAAGCATTTTACTTCACAATTAATTAATTAATGCAATTTTTGTGTATTTTTAGGATTTATATGTTATCATTTACAACATTAAATAGTTGGCACTTGGACGATTAAATTTGGGTAACTAGCTATTTTACATCATAACCAATGAATGAATGCAATTTTTGCCTATTTGTAGGATTGATGTGTTATACTTTAGAACATGTAATAGTTGGCACTTTGACCATTAAATTTGGGTAAATATCTATTTTACTTCATAATTAATTAATTAATGAAATTTTTTCTTATTTGTAGTATTTGTGTGTTAGAATTTACAACATGATTCTAAATTGGTATAGTTGGTGGTTAGATATTAGTTTTGAGTGAATATCTATTTTACTTCAAAATTAATTAATGCAACTTTGGCCTATTTGAAGATATCCAAATTGGAATACTTGGTGCTTGAATGATTATTAGATTTAATGTATTTTTAAGTTGACAGTATAACAATGAGCTAAATATTAGTTTTGTAATAATTGCATATTAATAAACAAGCATAGATCCATCTTACTGCTCTATCAAGCGCCAAGACCAAGGATCAAATCCCTTGAGGTGCAAACCCTTTATAGAGTCCTAAACTTCCTCAAGAAATTTGATCCCTATCGGCCCTTGATAGAGCGAGAGTTAAGATGGATCTATGCTGGTTGGCACTTCTCCAACTCAAGGGGGGCTTCCTTAGATAGGATTGCTAGGCTATGAAAATGAGGGCACAAAGGTGATTTGAAGAGTTAGCCCTAGCAAAACTTGAGGTCTTTGTAGTAGTATGGGTGATGGAAGGGTTTTAATTAGTGTTGCAAACATCGCCGAGAAATCGCCTAGATCCTGAGAAATCGCAACGCTAACTCAAAACTGATTTTTCGTTAAAAAATCACTCATTTTTTTCATTGAGAAATTGTCGATATTTCATTGAGAAATCATTGAGTCGATGGAAAAACTCGATCAAGCTGAAAAAGAGGCTTTAGAAAGCCGATTTTCACATTTTTGTCATTTCTAAATAAAAGCGAGGAGGAGATCCAAGGAGGAGAGCATCATCACATAATTTCCCAAGGAGGGTTTTGCACTTGAAATCATTCGCCATCAAGGATCGATTTTGTGAATTGGGCTTTGCAATTTGGAGTATTTTCAACAGTTAACACATTTGAAGGTATGTAAAAAAATTCGGCCATCATTTCTAATTTTTCCAAGATAGATTTTTATAGTTTTGCAATGTCAATGAGCTTTCCATCTTCATAACCGAATTATAACGGGTCATAAACCATATTTTGTTGTTGTTATGCTAATTTGCAATATTCATGTACATCCAAAAACATTTTTTGAGATTTTCTTGCCCTAGGTCCATAGAAATCCATACAAAAATGTCCATTTTTTTCCCTCTTCAAAACCAAGTATGAATGCTAAATGTATCATTGATTTATCGTTGTTTTTTAAATTTTCATCAATCATATATGCTAAAAAGCATTTTTTCTTGCCCTAAGTTCATTTTTTCCATATAAAAGATGTCGAAGGCTTTGGATCCATTCTAGGAGAGGGGCACACTTGTTGACCCAGTTAATCAACAGGCTCTTACTTGCAATCTATGTCGGAAGAAAATGATGGGTGGGATAAGCAAGCTAAAATACCACCTTGCACAAATTACAGGACATGATGTGGGCCCTTGCAACCAATCACAATCAATTGAAGGAACTGGGCAAACGAAACAATTCAAGGAGGCCTTGAGAAAAGAAATGGCTTCGAAATCCAAGTCCATAATGGGAGTGGGGGCTAGTGGAATAGGTCCAGATACCCACTCCACAATGCCTTCAACAACATCGCCTTTCTTTGTGTGAAGATCCACACTTGGTGCACAACCTTTTCTAAGGTCCATAGTGAATGTAAAAGTGAAAGAAGCAAAGAAACTTGTGGGTCGATGCCTGCAATGGAGTGATATTCCATTCAACTTTGCCAAGAACCCATTCTATGTGTCCATGTTTGAGGCAATCATTCTATGTGTCCATGTTTGAGGTGGCTGCTACTGTTGGACCAGGGTATAAGCCCCGCACTTGTGAGGAATTGAGACTCGCAAGGTTTGAAAAATCGAAATCGGACTCGGAATCGGTCGAGGGTCAACTCGGAATCGGAATCGGAATCGGTAATGAATCGGTCATAAATCGGCCGATTTGAATTTAATGAATCGGTTTACTCAAAAATACATAAAATATTTAAATTTTAAAGAAAAATAACATTTTCAAGATTTTAGGACTGTTGTTATGACCTAGACCTGTTGTTTGAAGGCCAAAGAGCACCTTTACTTGTTGTTTAGGGCTGCTTTCATCCACAGTACTGTTCACAATTTATTTTTAGCCTTTAAGGTAATTTTCATGACTTTTTACTGCTACAAAGGTCATAACAGGCACATGTTTGCTTCAAAAATTTTGTACGAGGGTTTGAACAGCTTCAACCTAAGTTGCATGAAACGGGGAAACGAGGACCGAAACGGAAAAACTTCGAAACAGGGGAAACGTGACCCCCAAAATTGTGGAAATGAGGAAATGCAATATATATATATATATATATATATATATAATTAATAAATTAGCAAAGACATTTACAAAAATGAATGTGAAATATAAATCATCAATCATACATGTCAACGAATCATTGCCTATATTGGGATCCTATTCATCAATAGCACCCTATGCGTCCCTCCTCTAGGCTCTAGCCCTTGCCTCTAACTCGAATTTCAAAGTTGATCCTCCAAGGACATTAGTCAACGACTCAACACACTACAATTTTGATGAAACTTCCTAATCCAATCGCTAAAATAACGTAGAAAAAGGTTTCGATGCTTGATAAGTGATTTTGCATGAGTGAAGAGTACATTTTTATTAAGGTCATGACAGAGGAATTCAACAATCAACACCACCAACATCAAGGTACATATAGGGGTTGATGTGCTTGATTAAATGCCAATTCCATACCCTCATACATGATAGAATCTGGTGGAAACCTTGCAATCCTAAAATCCTGAAAACTATTAAGTCTGATGAATTTTGAATGGGATCTAAAAATCTACTTTTTGCATATGAAGTCCGATGAAGTTGGAACCACTCTCAAACATCCTGAAACAATTAATGGTAATGTTAAAAATTTAAGTAAAAGGATGGAAAATAAAAGATAAGGAGAATGTCACTTTTACTTTAAGAATTTAACATTACCATTAGTATCACCAAGTACTACAGCACCATGGGGATATAGGTTAAAAATTCAAAGAAAATTTTAAAAAACCATCTTTTACTGGCCCACAGGCCCACACCAAAAAATCGGCCGATTTTTGTCAAAAATCGGTGGACCAGACCGGTTCGGTACCGAACCGGCCGATTTGATACCGAATCAGCCGGTTCGGTACCAAACCGGTCCTCCGATCCGATTTGGAGACCGGTTTGAACCGGTCTTGCCTTAAATCGGTGAATCGGCCGATTCCGATTCCGATTTCACCGATTTTTAAAACACAGATTGAGAGGGCCCATCCTTCAGAATGAAAAGGTTGATTGCACTCACAAGTTGTAGGAGCTTCAGAATTCATGGGAGTTCACGGGATGCATTGTGTTGTCAGATGGTTGGATCGATGGGAAGGGTAGGACCTTTCTCAATTTCTTGGTTCATTGTCCCAAGAGGACTAAGTTTCTGAAATTTGTGGATGCATCCACACATGTTAAAGATGTGGCATTACTATGTGATTTGTTGGATGGATTCATCCAAGAAATAGGCCCGCAACACGTTGTCCAAGTCATAACATACAATGCTGCGAATTATGTGGTTGCTGGTAGGATGCCTTCTATGGAGTGATATTCCATTCAACTTTGCCAAGAACCCATTCTATGTGACCATGTTTGAGGCGGTCATTCTATGTCCATGTTTGAGGTGGCTGCTACTGTTGGACCAGGGTATAAGCCCCGCACTTGTGAGGAATTGAGAGGGCCCATCCTTCATAATGAAAAGGTTGATTGCCCTCATAGGTTGTAGGAGCTTCAGAATTCATGGGAGTTCACAAGATGCATTGTGTTTTCAGATGGTTGGATCGATGGGAAGGATAGGACCTTTCTCAATTTCTTAGTTCATTGTCCCAAGAGGACTAAGTTTCTGAGATTCGTGTTTGCATCTACACATGTTAAAGATGCGGCATTACTATGTGAATTGTTGGATGGATTCATCCAAGAGATAGGACCGCAACACGTTGTCAAAGTCGTAATGGACAATGTTGCGAATTATGTGACTACTGGTAGGATGATTATATCTAGGTTTCCAACATTGTTCTGAACTCCTTGTGTCACTCATTGCCTTGATTTGATTTTAGAGGACATAGGAAAAATTGATTCGATTAGGGATACCATTGATTCAACGCGGAGCATCACAAAATTTAGATAAAATCATGCAGCGGTAGGACCGATGGGAAGGGTAGGTCACACGCTTTGCCACTAGATTTATTTATCTTCAATCTCTCTTGACTTCTATGTGGGACTTGCAGGCAATGTTCCTTTCCCCTGAGTGTTGTGCTTTATCATTTAGCACTAGACCGGAGGGGCGAGCCCCATTCAAGCTAGTTACATACCAGGAGAGCTTTTGGGATGTCGTGAAGGGTGTGCACCATAACCGAACCTTTGGTAAAGGTTCTTCGCTCGGTTGACGTACACAAGCCCACAATGGGATACCTATATGAGGCCATGGATAGGGCCAAAGAATCCATCTACACCTATTATGAAGACGAGGGAGATCATGGGCATGAGAGACAACAAATAATATGGGGGGTGATTGATGCACGATGGAACCACACACTCCATCGCCCCATTCATGCTGCAAAGTTATTCCTCAAACCTATGTTCTCTTACTCATATGGCTTTAGGTATGATACAGAAGTTATGGTTGGATTCTACAAGTGTGTCCAAAGGACGGTGCAAAGTGAAGTTAACCGTACAGAGCTTTCCCAAGAGTTGGAACTCTATAAGAGGGACATGGGATTATTTGGGTTTGACATGGCTATTAATGACAGGACCAACATAATGCCAAGTAAGCTTCACCTTGTTTCAAGTTTCAAATTTCATTTTCTCTTCTTAAGTTCTTTCTTTGTTTTAAATTTTATTGTTTTTTCTTATGTTTCTCTAATTCGTTATAGATACTTAGTGGGAGAACTATCGCTCCAAAGTACCTGTTATACAGAGTCTTTCCATTTGGGTGCTTAGCCAAACATGTAGCTCTTCCGATTGTGATTGCAAATGGAGTGAATTTGAAAAAGTACACACCAAAAAGCACAACAGTTTAGAGAATTTCAAATTCACTATAGATTATTAAATTGTAATTTATAATTTTATGCCCCTTTACCTTCTAATTTATGTATTATAATTTACGATCCTCCTATAGGTTGGATACCCAATGATTTGATCTACGTCTACTACAATATCAGGTTGTGGGTGAAGCAGATTGAGAGAAAACCTTATGCGAAGGACATTTCATTAGATGAGATTGACGCCACTACTGCATGGAGGTTGGAGTGTGAGGAGCATGTTATGGAATCAACCCCTGATTGGCTAGAAGATGATCATGATATTGATCATGATACACAAGCTCTAGATGAGGATGTTCCAGAGGATTTTCAGTTTCACACTGAGTCTGAGGTATGCCACCATCGAAGCCATAGTCAAAGTTAGAGGGAGATAGACTCGGTGGTAGCACTAGCAATGGTAGAGGACTTTATTAGAGTCTACCTGCTCTACCTTCTTCTTCTATAGGACATCAATTTCGAGGGTCTTCTTTAGTTTCTAGAGGACATCATTTTGCAGGGTCTTCTTCTATAGGACGTCAGAGTCCAATACAAGGCCCACAAGCCTCAGGGGCACCTACTCCTAGTTCTAGAGGAATAGCCATTTCCACAGCAATTACCTTTACATCTAAAATGGGTAGAGGGAATCGACAGTTTATTACTTGATTTCATTATGGATGACTCATGAGTCATGATGATTATCATGAGATACATTTAGTATGTTTTTTGATGACTTGAGATTCAGGACACGATTCATTTTTTGTGTGATACCTTTACATCTAAAAGGGGTAGAGGGAATCGATAGTTTATTACTTGATTTCATTATGGATGACTCATGAGTCATGATGATTATCATGAGATACATTTAGTATGTTCTTTTATGACTTGAGATTTATGACTTGAGATTCATGACACGATTCATTTTTTGTGTGATGTCACTAGACATCTTATATATCTTATATATCAGTTTTCTTTCCTTATTCATGTGGCAATGTGTGTATTTGATGTTCTTGTTGCTTTAGATGTTTAAAAAGTTGAAAAAAAAAAATTGTAATTTTTTAAGTTTGTCGATATATTGCCAACGGTTGTCGATGTGTTCCTGAGATATTCCGAAATGATGTTTTTTAGACCCTGCCAATTTTTTTGCCAAGACAATATTTGCAACATTGGTTTTAAAAACAAGTGCCATTCCCAAGGCAATAGTTAAATGAGGAGATATTTCTCTCTTGGAGCCTATTGTTTTATCTTATGGAACATTTGTAAGTCCAAGGTTTCCTTTTCCATTTTTAAGTGGTTATGGTTCTTATCTTTGAATGTTGCAAAATGGAATGTAGGATATTTAGAATTGATAATTAGGACCATAGAAGGAAAATCTTGGAACATTGGAAGGATGTTGAGACAGTTTTCCTCCATCCCTTCTTTTATGCATAAATACTACATGGTTCCCAATCATCATTAGAGTAACAACTTGTAACAATTCATTGTATAAGGCACACACTATTAACATAGTTTTGAGTTGATCTCCTAGAGAATTCTACAATTATAATGCAGCATATTAGGGTTCATTAGTTGTCACAGCATGCAAGCTAATTCTCCTTGATTTTCTCATGAACCTATGTCCCCTTTCATTTGTCTTGTTCCCTTGACTCCACCCACTTGGATTGGCACTAGTCTTTAAATCCCTTCCATCACCTATACTACTACGAAGACCTCAATTTTTGTTAGCACCAACTCTTCAAATCACCTTTCTACCCACCATTGCCATACCCTAGCAACCATATCTACGAAAGCCCCCCCTCGAGTTGGAGAGGAGCCAACCGAAAGTGCAAGGACGTAGTTACCAAGGTGACAATGGGTAACACCTCAAGGTTGCAGTTGGGCTATTGTGTTCTTTGGGGCTTTAACTACACCTGCTAATTCATGTTGTAATAGTAGGTACAATGTATCTAGACACATGCACAACAGTGACCCAACCGGAGATGATCTTCGGCTTGCAAGCATGCATCCTCCTTGACATTTGTGCCAATTCCTCTCTGAAAGAATAAAAATTCCTCTCTCCTAATCAGGTTTTCCCTTCGGGGTTTTTCCTGAGCCAATTTGGCTAACATTTCTGAGTCTTAAATTTATGGTTTGGCTGCTATTTAATTTTCTGAGTTGTTTAAAGAAGAAAAATTTCCATGTGTTTCAAGAAAGATTGATTTTTATGCATGTAAAGCTAATTTACAGCTATGGGGTTTGGGCATTAAACTTCATGTGAAAACCAAAACTTGAAACCGAATTGGGAATATAAAATTTTCAGAGCATTCTCCCAGCAAGTGAATCCTCCATGTGGCCATCATGCAGGGTGTCCACCATCCAAACACGAGATCTTCAATGCCCTAGGGAAAATATTGAGCCAATGATCAATTGAGGCTTGGCATTCATTGAGCAAGCTATCACAAGTGTGCATATCCATCACAAATCATCTCCCATGCCACAATCCATTTGGTAGCATCTAAGGGTTGAACATACACCATGTACCCTAAATCGCATGAAGCACCCAAATATGGTGTAAACACATCCGAAGTAACCCCAAATGCACAACACTCCTCATATCCTATAGGGTGTTCTCCCACAAAGTGAATCTTCCATGTGGCCATCATGCAAGGTGCACCATCCAAGCAAGAGATCTTCAATGCCCTGGGGAAGAATATTGAGTCGATGATCAATTGAGGCTTGCCATCCATTGAGCAAGCTATCACAAGTGTGTATATCCATCATGAACCATCTCTCATGCTACAATCCACCTCGGAGCATCTAAGGGCTAAGCATACACCATGTATCCCAAATCTCATGAAGCAGTCCAAACATGTTGTAAACCCGTTTGGAGTAACCCCAAAGTCTATCACTACTCTTAGTATTCCTTGAGTGTTGTATTTACCTTGCATGCTACATGTATGTATAAATACTTGCATAAGTGATTGACATAAGTTGTCACCCAAAACATTGATGGTCTGAGTTTGTTTGCAAAGTGTTTGAAGTTACATATGGACCAGAATAAATAGGTAGATATATTTATAAGCTTACATTTGTTGGTTCACCTTTGCATAAGCATTACAAATGTTGTTGACTACCATACTCAATCTGAGTCTTTCCTTTATATTTTGGCCTTGTTGGCATGATAGTAAATAGTGTGCCTCTCGTTACAAAGAAAGATGATTTTAGGTGAAGATCCTAGACTCTTCTTGTTTGGCCATGTTTTGCAACAAGGGTAAAGCTGAAGTTTAGTCTCAAGTTGGAAATGCGTCTTGATATAGGTTAAAGCTTGTATGGATAAAAAGAGGATCTGTAGCTTTGTTATGAGTGTTCTCATGGCATTATTTGTGATTCTTAGAATGTATTTATGGATGAAATCAGTGTGTTTGCACCGAGAATAGCAAGGTGCTTACAATCCAGTATGGGGGAGATATTGTCACGTTTGTCACATTATGTAACATAACATTCCCATGTCGGCTCATAACTTATCAAAAATAAAAAGTAATTAAAAATTTTCATGTAAATTTAGACTATAAAAATTAAAACTAGCCCAAATCTATTAAGCACCGATAGGGATCCAATTTCTTGAGGTGTAAATTTTTTCTTGATGTGTAAAAAATTTAAGATAAAAAAATTTACACCTCAAGAAATTGGATCCCTCTCAATGTTTAATAGATCCGGGTTTAAGATGGATCTATGCTAGTTTAACCAGCGTAGATCCAAATCCTAGGCTCTATCAAGCGCAAAGAAGGATCAAATCTCCCAAGGTGCAAACTGCTCAGGTGTTGCACTCAAGGAGCTATTCAAGGAGAGGCATTGCACAAAGTAAAAAATAATCAAATCAATATGTATCTTATCTTTAAATCTTATTTATTTCTTTTATTTCATTGATTATTTTACTTATTTTTTTTACTCGACAAACTTACACTATCTCCCTCATATTTACTTTTTACTTTGTATTATTCTTTTTTGTTTACTTTGTATTATTTTGTTACTCAACAAACGTTACAAGATCTCCCTCATATTTACTTTTTACTTTGTATTATTCTTTTTTGTTTATGGCCAACATAATATTTATTACTTTTTACTTTGTATTATTCTTTTTTGTTTACTTTGTATTATTTGGTTACTCGACAAACACTCGACACATGTTACAAGATCTCCCTCATACTGGGATGTAGAGCGCATCTCGGCGCAATGAGTGTGTAAGATGGTTAAGATATGGAATCTATAGGTGAGCTTAATGTTGCATTACTACCATGATACATCAAAAAGTAGCATAAGGGTTTCTTTGTGTTGAAATTTGTAGCTAGGGATATCCTTCATCTAATAATGCCTAACATGAAGGGACATTAAAAACGATGTCTCTAGAAAGGGTTTTTAGAGAAGGTGGGCATTCGTATGTTGTGTGAGAAACACATGAGAGGAAGATGACCAGACTGCAGGCTTTGGTAAAGGCAAAGTTTGTCTTCTTCAGATATAAACTTGGAGTAGTGCATAACACTTTCTTCGTTAAGAGGAAGTGTTGATTTCTGGAGTAACAGAAGACAAGTGCGCTGTATGGCTTTAGTTTTGGGAGCATGTGGAGATGTCTGAACTTTACCTTTTCATTTTTTATGTAAAAGTGATTTTTATTAATGCGGAAGTGAAACTTTTAATGCAGTTGTGAAATCAAGATTTTAGAACCCTAAAAGACACTGAAATATTATAAAAGAGAGGCGGGGGTAAAGGTTCGATACACAAGATACAAAGAGAGTGTGAGAGAGTCTCATTCAGAGATTGATTAAGAGAGACCAAGGTCACACTTCTCAGAGCAAGGACGCACTTCTACAACCGTGAGGGAAAAAGAGAAGCAGAGGCGCACTTTTGAAAAAAAAAAGGATCGCAGAGCAATAGCATAAAACAAGATGCAAAAATAAAAAACATAAACAAAATACAAGAGACACACCAATATACGTGGTTCACCCAATATGGGCTACATCCACACAAAAATTGTCACTCCTTTCTATTATACCATCCAGCAAAATAAAGGGATACAACCTGCAGCACATCCACTGCAACTTCCTCTTCACTCTCTCACAGTCTCGTCTTTCACCAATACACAAAATCGCAATACAATTCCTCATACAAAAGAAGGTTGCCTTCTAGGCCTGAAATCCCTAACATAATTTCTACCATCAAATCTGAGATCTAATGAATGGTTCAGATTGACTACAAAATTACAACATTTTACAAGGCATTTTTTCCAAAATTTTCACCTCGGGGGCGCTACCCCCCACCTGGACCCCCCTGGCGACTATAGTGGGGGGCAGCAGTTGTAGTTTTTGTAAAGTGTGGGTTTGACATTGTAATATGGCATGCCTCCCAAGGCATCAAGTTCCTCTATTCGTGAAATATCTTATTGTAATCATTTCTATTCTTCTTTGGCACAATTATCAAAAAAGTTCCATTAATGTTGGTTTTCCCTATTGGGTTTCTAGGGTAAAAATTACAGTGTACTGTGTGTGATTTGTTTCTTGCTCCACTGCATGTTTTAACCGTTAATGAGCTTATGTATTGTTGTTTATAAAATCAGATCTAAGAATTTAATTGTGTGCATGCATCTAGCTTATTTTACTAGAAGTAGTAATCAGATTATAAGTTGTAAAGAAAACTTAACATGGTATGAGAGCGTTGTCTCTGAAAGAAACCAAGGCAGTTTACACGATGATCTATGGGTTATTTGATTCAGGAGGGTTTGAATCATAGGTTATCGGATTTACAAGGACATGACAACACTTCCGAGATTTGAAGATCGATTGGAGGGGGAAACCAATTTTAGTGCGTGGAAGGAGAGGATTACTCTGTTGTTCGAGGAGCATGAGCTTTGGGACATTGTCAAAGAAGTTGTTACTGTTCTTACAAATCCAGCAGACTAGGCTGCTTATAACAAGAGGAAGATAAAGGCCAAGAGAATCTTTCTAGATGTTGTGAAGGATCACATGATTCCGCATGTGACCAAAAAGACGCATGCCTACAAGATGTGGGCAGCATTGACTAAAGTTTTCCATAGTGGCTACAAGAACAAAAAGATGGTGCTACGGGAGAAGCTTCACAATATAAATATGTCCAAAGATGAGTATGTTACATCTTATCTCATTAGAGTTACACAAGTTCGAGATGAACTTGTTGTTGTTGGAGAAAATATTGCAGATGCAAAGATGGTTCAATCAGCCTTGAAAGGCTTTTCCAAACACTGACACTTTTGTCCCTTGCATTGTTGCCAAAGAGAATCTTCCCAATTGGGATAGAATGTGGGACGATTTCACTCAGGAGGAGATGAGAGTGGGATCCACTCGGTCAAGCCATCAGCATGGTGATGAGGAGAACAGTTGCTCTTGTGAGCAAAGGAAAGGGCAAATGGAAGGATTCCAGAGGTGAAGCTACTTCGAAGGGTGAAAAGTTGAAGGACATGAGCAAGGTCTAGTGCTACACATGTAATCAGTTTGGCCATTATGCGGGTCAACGTCCAAATAAAAAGTAGGGAAAGAAGGAGGAGGGGCAAGTGGAAACTTCTACTGAGGTGGATGAATTCATTAAAAAAATTGAGAAACAATTTTCATTTGTCTCTCTTGTTTCGAGTTGTGGCAGTAATCGACTTGAGGTTGAGGAATTCGAGAAGTAATCCTCAACATTTCAAAGACATGTCCATATTGTCACGTAGAGACTGAAGTGGACACAGTACATGCAATGAAAGGAGTTGGACGTGTTAGGTTCCAGATTGAGTTTGGGGAACCTCTGGAGGTGTCAAAGGTGCCCTTTGTTCCAGGGTTGAAAGAAAACAAACTCTCAGTTCCAACCCTGAAAGATGATGGGCATGCAGTATTGTTCAATAGTGGACATATATTCATCTATGCATTGGGAGTAGATCCGATTGAAGCAGTATTGCTAGGTGATCAGAGGGACAAGAAGTACATGGTGCGTGGCCAGCTTATGTATGGAGGATCTGGCTGGATATTAGATTATGTATCATTGCATGAGATAGAGGGAGAGCGAGATGCTCCAAAGATTGAGGTGGTACTAAGTATTCAGTCTTTGATTCAAGGAAGTGGGTGAGAGCCAACTTCTTCCACTATTGGAAGGAGAGTCAGTTGAAATGATATGACACAGATGGATGCTCAAAAGCAGGATGAGATATCTCGGAGAAGGAGAGGCACGCACGGGTATTTAGTTCGGAGTCCAAGATCAGTAGCAAGACAGGCTTCAAAGTCAGAGAGAGCTTCTACAATAGACAATGTAATGTGTCTGGAGAGGGAATCCGGTAGTGGATGTGTCAGAAGGACATCCCTCGTTGAGGGGGAGTGTTGAAATTTGTAGTTTGTAGCTCGGAATGTCCTTCATGTAATGATGCCTAACATGAAGGGACATTAAAACGGTCTCTCTAGAAATGGTTTTTAGAGAGGGTGGGCATTCATATATTGTGTGAGAAACACATGAGAAGAAGATGACCAAACTACAAGATATGGTAAAGGGGAAGTTTGTCTTCTTCAGAGATAAGCTTGGAGTAGTGTACAACACTTTTCTCGTTAAGAGGGAGGGTTGATTTCTGGAGTAACAGAGGACAAGTGCTCTGCATGGATTTAATGTTGGGAGCATGCGGAGATGTCTGAACTTTACCTTTTCTCTTTTTATGTAAAAGTGACTTTGATTAATGCGGAAGTGTAATTTATTAAAGCAGAAGTGTCACTTTTTAATGCAGAAGTGATATTAGGGTTTTGGAACCCTAAAAGACACCGAAGGATTATAAAAGAGAGGCAAGGGGTAAAGGTTCGATACACAAGACAGAGAGAGTGTGAGAGTCTCATTCAGAGATTGATTGAGCGAGAGCAGGGGCACACTTCAGAGAGCAAGGGTGCACTTCTTCAGCAGAGAGAGCAGAGAGAAGCAGAGGCGCACTTCCTTCAATCGATGAGAGGGGACGCATTACACAAAGAGAGCATGAGATCAACACATTGTCTCATTTAATGATTGATTGAGAAGGAGCAAATTCTTGAGCAATCATAGAGAGCAGAAAGAGAGGGCGCACTTCTTCAATTGTGATGATTGAGAAAAGCAAAGGCACACTTCTTTAGTTGTAACTTGTGAGGACCGAAGAAGCAGGGGCGCACTTCCTTCGATGAGTGAGAGGGGGCCCATTCCATCAGAGATTTCAGAGCATAGCAGAGGGTGCACTTTTCCCAAGTAGCCAGCTAGGAAACACATGTGAGCGGGGCCGCACTCCTACAGAATAGCAATTGCAGTTGTTGCAAAGTGTGGGTTTGACCTTGAGATCTGGCATGCCTTCCAAGGCATTAGGTTCCTCTATTTGTGAAATATCTGATTGTAATCATTTATATTCTTCTCTGGTACGATTATCAAGAAAGCTCCATTAATGATAGTTTTCCCTATTGGGTTTCCAAGGTAAAAATTACCGCGTACTTTTTGTGATTGGTTTCTTGTTCTGCTGCATGTTTATCAATTAATGAGCTTATGTATTGTTGTTCATAAAATCAGATCTAAGAATTTAATTATGTGCATGCATCTGGGTTATTTTATTGGAAGTAGTAATCAGATTATAAGCTCTAAATAAAATTGAACACTTTGTTCACTCTTCAAGAATGTTAGCTGCCTCTCCTAGATTTGTGAAGTTGCTGCTTTTATGGGTATGGTTGAGGGCTGTTGCTTATCTAGTAATGTTAAGTAATTGGATTCAAAAACCTCAAAAGATAATTCAGTTTTGGTAGTTGGAACTAGGGATTAATGCATGAATATGAATAGAGAATGAAATGGCTTGATATGATAACAAATAGCATCGGGATCACTTGAATGTACAGTTTTGGAGATGAACCAAGTGCCTTACGGTGCTCTTGTTTGTGGATATTGAGAAATGACCATCTAATGGTTTATGGATTACAATTTAAGAAATGGTTTATGAATGATCTTATGAGAGATGTGTGTTGATTTGAATTTGTATGAGACTTATTATATATAATACTTTTGAATTAAAAATTGTTGTCCCCTATAAATTCCAACTTGGCTGTTATGTAGGATTTAATTGGCATAGTGCCAAGGAGCACACTACAGGGAATGGGACCCACAAAGCACACAAGCATCTGTAGGTAATGTTAGTACCAAAGAAAGGGAAGATGCTATCACAACGACCAAAGGACTTCCACCCCAAAGCCAGCTTATGGATGGCAAAGCTTTTGGTGCATCAGGTTGAAAACCAACTTTCTCTCAAAATTGTTGCCAATGTGGGATTTATTACACTCACCCTCACACTTGAACATGCTGCAAAAAGCATTCTGGATTCACACTTTGTCATTTTGTTGATTGACAAGTTTAACATGCATGATATTTCAGGGAGAAAGGAAACAACTGATTTTGAGACCTATATCAAACAGAAACTGAACATATTTGAATCAAACTGAAAAGGAAGAATGACAAGAAGAGCTTAACCACAGGAACATGTGATAATGACATCAACAGAAATGGGTGGCATTTATGTTCTTCAACATCGACTCGGTTTTGTAAGTAATTGTTCAGGAATCAGCAACGTTGCCAAGACTGAAATTAACCTTTGACTCAACAACCACAATGTAAATGTAATTATCTGCTCTCTAAAAGACATAAATGAATAAATAGATAATTAAGGGCGTACCTGTAAATAAGGCCTTCTTTATACAGTCGAACAAAGGTCTCAGTTACGGCTTTAGATCTTTTATCATCCATAGTGAAGCACTGCATTCATGACTCATTTAGAAAATGTGCATGCATATGTAGAGTACATTTTATATTAAATCTACGATGTAAAATCATTCTATTGTTATGCATCATTTCCAGCTTGCAACATTACAGTTACCAGTACAATAGAAATTCCTAACCTCTCTAGACCAATCAAGTGAGGCACCCAGACGACGTAACTGGTTCAAAATTTGTCCTCCAGATTCATCTTTCCACTTCCACACCTACAAACAGAATAAACAATCAGCTGAAAACACCTCAATCAGCCTAAGATTATAGGTCGAAAGTCATTAGATAAGGATGTACCAATCGACCAGATCCTTGACCTCGTATTAGTTCTTTCCAGTTATTGTTTCTGTTCAACCATCGCCGACATCGGCGACATATCATCACCATTCAACTAAATGTCCAAACAAATTCTTGGTGTTACACTACTTACCTCAGCTGTAAATTGCTCACGTCCAAGATCGTGCCTTGTTAATCCTCTTTCACGCATCAGTTTCTTTTCAACCACCACCTGCAAATTTGACAGCAACAGAAGGCAAGTTAAAGCAAATAGTTGCAGCAATTAATCAAACAAAAAAAGACCTACCATAAGACAGCAGAAAACAGCAGCAATAGGTCAATCTTGTCCACTTTTAATTTCAAAAAGGTTCAAATATTT
The DNA here is from genome assembly GCA_027924585.1 of Larix kaempferi. Taxonomy (NCBI): domain Eukaryota; kingdom Viridiplantae; phylum Streptophyta; class Pinopsida; order Pinales; family Pinaceae; genus Larix; species Larix kaempferi. The sequence continues at coordinate 5,237,598 of BSBM01001041.1, read as the reverse complement.
TGCTTGAACATGTGACAACCCATGTCCCTTCATCTGAAATTGTCGTAAAAGATAAATTTAAACATAACAATCCTCATAAAGAACTCTAAATCAAGAATGAAAATCTTCATCACTTTTTGACAGAAGGTGGATGTCCTCATGGTGGAATCCAAATGATGAAAATCAATTGTTTTCTCCAAGTTCCCAACAGTTCAAGTCTTAAGAGGGCGCACCATATGGACTAAGCTCATACAGTGGAGGGAGAAAAGGGAAGGCAAACTGCCACAAGAAATTATAGAAAGCCTGTGGTCATAAATGAAAAGGAAACATTAATGAGAGAGCAGGAAACAAGAATGGCATAAATCGAATATTGTTTGATAAGAGGTTTCTAAAAAAACTCCACAAAAACAATCAGATTTAAGTTGAATTGCCATCAACTATACAGTCATTCACTGCAACTGTGAACAATTTACCTATACAGCTTTGACCTGATGTCATGTCTCATACCCCAAAAATTTCATATTTTTCAAACTTCTAGACAAATTAAGGACAGCTTTAAATGCTCAGCGCATAAGAGTGAAGAAGAATAACACCGCAGGCACATTACAGCCAAAGAAAACAGTTATGCTATATTGGATGTATCATTTCCACTACTTAGAAGTGGACAGCCAGACAGGATATCAGACTGTCAATTTTCAAATGCTTACCTCTAATTCCTTACACTATCACTGAGTTTAGACCTTTATACCATATTCATACCTAGTTTCTCACAATCTAATTATTATTCTTACCTGCTAACCAAGTACAGTTGATTACTAAGTTACTAACTACCATCTTAATCTTCATACTCACATTTAGAAGTATAAATCATTGGATACAAAAGTTCACTGACAATTTATAATCAATTTTATCTTAATGGTAGACTGGAGGGTTGGTGGACTCATGGTTGGAAAGCTCCCAGGCCAGTTAGCAGCTGGACTAACATCATAGTGGACAACATGACCAGAGGGCTCAATACAACTTTTCATGCCAAAAACTTCCATGGGCTTACCCAGAACCTCCTACCTAATAGCCTCCCATCCTTCCATTGCATGATATGATTCCTCAGCCACAACATTCAAGTCAATCACAGGTATGATCAATCTCTACTCCCTGTTCACCCCCTAAAAAATATGGGATGTCCACTACCTCTTGCTGACATGACACAAGTTTTTGCCTTTCTGATTTTCTCTCATTACTGCCCTCCAGGGGAAGAATTGGCAGGTTTATGAGACAATTTTTTTGATGCAACCTTGTTTCAGGTTATGTCAATTCCAGCATGGCATTCTGAACAAGCAGAGTTCCTATGAATTGACCATTGCCCTAGGGTCGCCGCCCTATCATGATGGATAAAGCATTAAGGCAAAATCTTGTTATAAAAAGCTGCTCCTTATCAATTTATTCCAGGGGCATGTTACTGTTGTACAATATAAGGTTTGAAAGCTTTTTGTGGAAGTGCATGGCAGTAATGAAATTGATTGTAGTTTTTAAGAAGCAAGGGAGCTACTGAGGGTCATGTCACTTCCAAGTGGAAGATTGCTCTGGTGGGACTATGGTGGCCTGTGTTGTTTGTGAATGTGAATAAATGGTTGAAATACTGCAATGTTTGCCAACGGTTTAGTAGGCCTAGATGGTAAAGACATTTTCCACTTCATACGGTTTGCCCCAAACCTTCTTTAAAAAATAGGTATTCGAACAGTGGGGCTATGTTAGCCTGCTGTCTCTGGCTCCAATTCTAGATTCATCCTGGTTGAAATGAACACCGTAAAAAGTAGGTTAAAGCCTGGGAAACATTATAATTTAAGGACTACAGTTAAATTCTTCTTTTGCAGATGTCCCATCACAGCCTACAGGAGACATCTCTACTCCAGCTTGGAGAAGCCCACAGCCTCTTGCTTCTCAATGTCTCTCTGCTTTTCAGATTCCTGCACACTTGCTTCCCTCAAAACATGGGTGCTAGAGTGTTACATTTTGTCTTGGCCCACCATGCTCTTCTTATGCATATTTGAGATCTTCTTCTCAATCTCCCTTTTTCACAATTGGTGACCATGTGTACCATTGCATTTTCCGCCCTCAATTCAGCCCCCACACACCCACATGACTTCTCACGTATGACAACACACTTTGACATCGAGTTTGTTCATGCCTATGCCTCCATCCTTTCAGAATTAGTCCCACACATTTCCCAGTTCTCTTCCCTTACTATACAACCACAGCCTAATATGACCTACTATCTAGGATTCTTTGGGAGGTCACTCTCGGTTTTTATCCTCACACACTTGCCACACCACTCATGCCCATTCTATTGGTCTCTATCCTATGAACCATTGGTATGATGAATAGTGCAAACAAATGCATAGGAATCTCTATTTTTCCCTTACCGATGATCATCCCTCCATCACCTTGGTTAGGGGAGACAATAGACATCTCCATCGTAAAAGAACGTAGCTTTATTTCTATAAAATGATGTAAACTTCTTTCAGCCATTCAACGAACTCTAATACTTTCTGTCATATCCTCCTTCACAAGAAGCACACCTTGTGCTACCCCAACTTATTGACCACTTTTTTGGGTCAACTGTTTGATGATTACGATTTACTTACCAGTAAATGAACAGGGAACCCTTAGGATCCCTGTATATTTCTAAGAATGATGTGATGCTTTTATTTGTGATTTGACAATCATAAAGTAAGAGTATATTTTGACATGATGAATATGTTGTAACGTGATGATTGTATTGTAATGTGCTAACCACCTATAATCAAGTACATGTCAAAGTAAGTGATGCAATTCTAAGTTACGTTGGACCACAGGGGTCTAAAGGAAATGATGTCCCGTGGTATAGTTTATAAGTGTGCATTTCAATTTGATTTAATTATTTGTTTTAAGCAGTGCTACGTAATATTTAGGATTGGTGGGTGTGTTGGCATTTGCATCCAGCACTCCCCGTGAGTTTCGTGACATGGATTAACCCCCTCTCGTGGATCCTAACTTTGGCAATTGTAGTGGAGATTAATACCTGCAGGTTTTGGTCTAACGGCAATCGTGCTCCAACAATTGGTGTCAGAGCGGGTCCCTTGAAAAACAGTCTAACCGCTGGAAGGCAGTCATGGGCAAGTTTGCTAAACAAAGTAAAAGTGGATCACCCTTGTTTGATGGGACCAACTACGCATGCTGGAGCATAAGGATGAGAGCGTACATGGAAGCTCAAGGAATAGAGATATGGCAAAGTATCGAAATTGGGTACAAAGTACCAAAGACCATACCAACAGATCCAGATGAGTTGAGTCAATACAATAACAATTCAAAAGCCAGAAATCACCTTCTGGCTGCTATAGATGAATTTGTCTTTGCCAAAGTGATGAACTGTCTTTCTGCAAAGGAAATGTGGAACAAACTCCAAACCACATATGAAGGAGATAGTAAACTCAAGGAAGCCAAACTTCAAACGTACAGAGGACAATTTGAACATATAAGGATGAATGAGGATGAAGGCATCGCAGCCTATATTCTTCGAGTTGATCAACTTGTAAATACCATCAGAGGTTTAGGTGAAGAAGTTGATGAGGCCGTAGTTGTTCGAAAAATTCTAAGGACTCTTCCCAAAGGTTCAATCCTAAGATCTCTGCCCTAGAAGAAAGAACAGATCTGGAGACTATGACAGTAGATCAGCTACATGGGACTCTTGTGGACTATGAAATGAGAATTGAAGACAAAGACACGTCAAGAAAGGAAGCAGCATTCAAGGTCTCCTCCAAACAAACGGGGAAGAACAAATCAGCAAAGAGCAAGCCAACAAGTGATGAATCTGATGATGAAGAAATAGCTAAAACTTTGTTCGGAAGTTGAAGAGAGGCACTGGGAAATACAAAGGTAAGTTACCTCTTAAATGTTTTTCTTGTGGAAAGATAGGTCATTTTGCTTCTAAATGTCCGTATGCAAAGAACTCAGATAGTGATGAAGATGGCAGCTTCAAACCCTACAAGAAGTACAATAATTACAAGAATAAGAAAGGAGGTAAGTTCGCAAAGAAGAAAAGTCTCTATACAAAAAGGGACAACTGCTCATCCAGTGAGGACTCCGACAATGACAGTAACAGTGACTCTGACAATGAAAGTGAATCAGAGAAGGTACTCTTCATGGCAATAGATTCAAATGAGGTTCTTAATAGTGATGAAGATTCTGAAACTGAAGGTGAGGTAGATCTTGAAGCAGAACTTATAAGCACCTTGAAGGATTTGAAGAAAGCCAGGAAGAAGAACATGGCGCTTAAGGAAGAGGCACACGGGTTTGAGCAAATCATTGCTGACTTGAAGGTCAAACTGGAAGAAGCCAAAAGAATCGAAGACTCTCTTACTGAACAGCTGATGGCAAATATGAAAGAAAAGGAAAATCGTGAGGCTGAGATAGTATCTCTGAAGACAAAATTACAGTCGAAAGATATCGGCAAGAGTTATGAAAACAGCTCCAAGATTCTAGAACGAATTATCAGCAATCAGAAGCCATTCTTCGACAAGACCAGTATAGGATACAAGCAAAATACCGATGAGGCCTCAAGCTCAATGACGACAGGTAATGAGGAGAAGCCAAGAAGCTATGCAGAAGTTGTCAAGGAATCCCCTAATGAAGAAGAAATCGAATGCCAACCAAAACAACCCATACCAAAAGAAGGGCCAGCAAAAAGACAAGATTTCAGAAGAACAACTCCTTCAATTGTTCCCAGGTATGGACATTTCTTTTATGGGTATTGCTTTACATGTGGAAGATTTGGACACAAAGCTGTAAACTGTTTTCAAAGAAGAAATTTTGAAACAAGGAATAACAGATTTGGCCCCTTAAGATCAGAAGTAGAATGTTACAAGTGTAACAACTTTGGACATATAGCCAGAGATTGCAGAATGAAGATACCAACAGTAAGAAATGAGGAAAGGTCCAACAATCAAAAGGGGGAACATCACAAGGTATGGATCAAACGCACGGACAACTCAAATAACTACGAATGTGGAATTGCTCTTCAAGCTCAGAATAACAGCTTTGGTAAATGGTCTCAGAGCGACAGGTCTCGATTTCGAAACTCACCTGGGCAACGCCTGGGGTGATATTGTTCCCATTTGTGTCCAGCGCTCCCCGTGAGTTTCATGACATGGGTTAACCCCCTCTCGTGGATCCTAACTTTGGCGATTGTAGCGAAGATTAACACCTGCAGGTTTTGGTCTAACGGCAATCGTGCTCCAACAGGGTGTGCATGAACAGGGTTCTTGTTTAGCTTGCCAATTCCTATGGGCATGATACATCATGCAAAAGGGCTAAAGGAAACGATGTGGGTGCAACGAGTGGGGTGGGGGGCAATGCATATGATGGTAGTGAATTTTGTTCATGTTTGACTATTTCGAAGAAGTTGCATCATACAGTGAAAACCAAACCTCAACATAAATAGAATATTAATAAACAAAAAAACCCCTAATGGAGAAAAATGGAATAAGCATGGGAACTTTGACATACCCCTCCTTGTTAATAAGCTTTAAACAATGCTAGACCATGTTGAACTTAAGTACCTTCATCATCTTAAGTCAATAATGGATTGTCACCTTGCCATGAGGTTCCAACCTAGCAAATAGCCCTCACCTTGCCAAACTAAGGTTGTGAATATGATCAACTTGTAGACTTGGCCGAAGGTCTCCACATTGGGCATATGCACCTAACTTTGACTATAACAACAAAAAGAATGCTCTACAGCACAATGTTTAGATCCTATTGACCTAATCTTAAACTTTAAACCTGGGGTGTAACTTGTAAAAGCCTAAGTTCATACCTCTAAGATTCATATGCTTAAGTCCTGAGCTCTAAAGAATCCCTAGTCGGGGTGGTGAAAAGATTTTCCTAGCTTGTGGAGACCATGCAAATATACAAGGGGAGATATATAGTGAGAGAAATAAAATGCATGCATATTTAATGGAGTTTTAGCAGATATATATTGGTACTCATAAAAGGGAGAGTAAGGGAAAATCTAGGATATTTAAAGTTTAAACCTGCATAGATCCATCTTAAATCCAGACCTATCAAGCATTGACAGGGATGAAATTTCTTGAGGTGTAAATTTTTCCTTAATGTGTAAAAGTTTTAGACCTTAGTAAATTTGATCCCTCTCAATGCTTGGTAGATCCGGATTTAAGATGGATTGATGCAGGTTTTAATTTTTTATAGCTTTTGTGTAAAATTTGCTGACATGTTATTCTTTTGTGATGTGAATTATAATCACCACATCAACATTACCCACATTACATTAAGTGACAACATCTCCCCCATACTAGTTTGTAAGCACCTCGCTACTCTCGGTGCAAAGGGAAAAGTAGAGGAGAGCAGGATCCATTCACTTTTGGTTTGGAGAGAGAGGTCTAGGGAGGAGGAATGGAAGAAGGAACGAGAGGGGGAGAGTATGAGGTGGATGAGAAGGATTGAGTGGAACCCAAGTTGCGCACCAACAATGGCCTTAGTCCCTTCCAATGAGTCTACCACATAGGTCGATAGATTTGAGGAAAGAGATGTAACCCAAAGCAGGTTGTTAACCGACTTTGGTAATCATGGTTGGACAATAAGTGAGATGGATTAGAAAAGAGCATGGCATAAACCACCTTCACCCATATTTCAGCATTCAAGTAACTCTATCCCATAATTACATTTGCATCTAAAATGCCTCAATAATTTATACTCCAAAGATATTCACCATCATAAGTCAATCTCATAACAAAAAAACAAACCAAAAATATCAATCAAAGTGCACTACATCTACTTAACATTAAACAAAACCAGCACAAGCCCCTAATCCCCACTTTCTATAAAAGCTTTTTGCATATATTGTGTTGCTTATACAAATTGGCACCATGAGAAAATAAAATTTTACTGGAAGAATTCACAAACACTCAAACCTGCGTTGCTATACCAGCATGGTCCACTCCAGGCACCCAAAGAGCATTGTAACCACTCATTCTACGCCACCTGATGATAGTATCCTAGATGAAAATAATATGTTACCACAAAAAACTGAAAAGAAAAAGAAAATGGCATACAAAGTGGAAAGAGGAAATTGTTATGACAAGGCCGATATAAAAACAAAGGAATTACAGTACTACCTCAATAGAACACGTAAGACCATGCCCAATGTGTAGTGCACCTGTAACATTTGGTGGTGGCAAAACCTGAAATAAACAATAATCTTAATTAAGAGACAAAGAACTATTGATATTTATTAAATTTTGTACAGCCCAAATATGGTTTATAAGACTAAATATATACAAAACTGTGGATGTAAAAAAATGATTACCACCAAATATTTCTCCTCTTTCCTATGTCAATGACATAATCCTATGATCTAAGAATATAATAATGATTTGATCATAATTATGATTACATGGCACAAGGAACCACGGTTAGACGGTGGCTTGGATGTGAAAAAGGTTAGATGCATGTTAGCTAGGACACACTGAGAGAGCTAACCAAGATGGTCACATGTCAACCAATCCAAATGGGGTGTAAACTAAGTTGCACGTCCATCAGGAGGCTATCCCCAGGAATTGCAACTACTATAAATACACTATCATCTATCTCATAGCATCATTATTTCCATCATCTCATGGCACATACCTGAGAACAACAATTAGGATTTTTAAAGTAATGAAGGCATGGGAATTGCTCATGACTGCAAAAACGTTGTTTTGGAACTAATTCTATAGCATTTATTGTGAATTTAATGATGGTGTTTGAACACATATGAATGCAACAACATCCTCCTTTGCTGCTACAAACATCATTAATGTCAAAACTTTGCATTAATGAGGCAATGGGCTGAATATTTAACAAGAATGAATTGCAATCTGTAAATTTGGTAGTTGTGCTACAGTTGGCAATCATGGGAGGTTTTCTGAAACAAAGGGTATATTTCTAAATTTTTACGCATTTTATCTTTATTCTTCCCCAATTTTGGAGCGGGTATAAACTATGAACACTATAACCTATGATCTAATGCATGGTCAATGCATTGTTATTTTTGGTATATTTTCAAGTACATGTGATTATGGTGATATTTCATATGATGTCATGTGTATTTGTTTAGTTGAATCCCTGATCATAGTTGTGATGGCTTGGATTAATGCATGCATATTTTAATCAACCTAATTCATAAGAAATTATGTAGGGTAATCAGAAATGTTTTACGTTGGACAGTATCCTAGAGATAGTATGTCTTAGAGAGGGATTCCATGCTGGTCACAGGAACGCTGCTTAGTGGAAATAGTAGCTACATTGCTTTATGTATGATTATTCTGCTATAATTAGCTAGGTATTCGAGCTTGTTGAACCAGCATTTAAGTCAAAAGAGCAAGGGTAAACAGAAGAAGAAAAAGATATCAGATAGGACAGTGATAAATAATGAAGAAAACATGTGGCCCAAAAAGTATCTACATAAAAATAGAACGTGAGAAGAAAATAAAAGCCAATTGAATCTCATACTCTGCATGGAACAGCAACCAAAGTAAACAACTCAGTAGATACTGAACTGTACAAAAGGACTTTGAAAAATTACAAACACCATTTCCTCATGCTGTAAATAGAGATAAAGAAATCAGAGAATCTGTATTTGAAGACTACGGCAAGTTGGCAACATACAAAAAAATAGTCTGGTTCATAATGTTGATGATGCAGACAAATTTATAACAAGCAAATCAGTGGTGTCTCAAAACGACACTACATTTCCTATATATCAAAAGAGAGATGCATCAAGACAGAACAAAGTGCAACATCACTATATTCTATATATATTTCTTCATCTTCTTGTTCAGGGAAAAGCTTAAGTTCTCTCTCTAGGAAAACATGCCATAGTATATTGCATCATATATGGCATTTGTGAAATGTTGTTGTAAATGTAACTTCGGAAGATATTCATTTGTATTTTAAATTTATATCATTATTGTATTTTATTTTTACCTCCGACAAAGATGTTTTTCCTCTGTTCGGGGATGTCATTATTATGTTTGGTCATGCAATAACACCCCAAAAGATAAATGTAAATTCTAGTATAGAGTCTCCGTAGGACAGGTCGGCCCAGTCAGGTAAGTGAGGTCCACCCCATTAGCAAAAAAGGTCACCCACACATAAAGTATAAATAGAGAACTTGCTCTCTCATTTGGACACACCTCTCACTCACCCAAGTTCGCATAAGTAGAGAGAGAAGACAATTTCGCTGGTGGAGAAAGAGAGAGAGCTACAGAAGACATCTTATTTTTGGGTTTCCCATTTTGCTTGATATTGTATTAGTGACGAATCTATCTTTGAGGAAGTTGCGGTGTTTTCTCCTTTATCGTTTCCTCGAGGAAAATTATTGTGTCTATTATGTTTTGTTGTGCTTGTCTTCTTTCAGTTAAAGATCCTAGTTAAATTGAATTAAAGTACAAACTCTAATATGGTTTCAAAGCTAACCTGAAAAGAAGGCATTGTGCAGCAGCGGGAAACTAAGGCTTCCTAGTTCAAGGTCTTCTCTCCACAGATCATCAAAAAAAGAGGGCTAGGCTAACTCGCCCTAGGAGGGCGCATCTTTTGGAAGAAGAAGAATCGAATTTGAAGAATTTTCATTTTTGACCTAGACACTAGTGCCGGGAGAAAACTAGGGCATCAAGGTTTTGGGGTTTTCCTCCATCAATCCGAACAAAGGAATACATTGGACAACTCACCTTGAGGAGGCGCATCTTCCTATTCAATCAAAAGTTCAAAATTCCAACTTTGGAAAATTAGGGTTTCTCTAACAAACCCTAAGCCAGCCAACTCCAAAGCCAGGTTGGGCATCTCAAATTGGTAAGACCTAAATCTTTGTTATTTCCATTTGAGGTTCTCATTTCAAAATGACTCACCACACCAAGCTTGAGGATAAGCTTGAGGGAGATGACAACTTCCGAGCATGGAAGTATAGAATCTCTCTTGTCCTAGAAGAAAATGATTTGGGAAAAGTATGTTAGTGAGGAGGTTCCAGCAACAGAGGGAAATGAGGCAAAGGCTATCCACGAGAAGAACTTGGTCAAAGCCAAGAGGATTATTGCATACTCCATTAAAGATCATCTCATCCCTCATGTGTCATCCCTGAAGACACCCAAGGAGATGTTCGATGCTTTGACAAAGATATTTGAAGGGACGAACATCAATCGGAAGATGACTTTAAGGAATCAACTCAAGAATTTGAAGATCCAACCTTCAGAGACCAAGTAATCCTACTTCACAAGGGTCTCTCAAATTAAGGAGCAACTTGAAGCAGTTGAAGACAAAGTAGAAGAAGGAGAGATTGTTATGACCACCTTGAATGGTCTCCCAAGATCATAGGACTCATTCATTCAAGGAATATGTGTCAAGAAGAAGTTGATCCCCTTCAACGGACTATGGGAAGAATGCACCCAAGAAGAAGCTCGGTTAGTGGCAAGAGAAGAGAAGATGGAAGCAAGTGATGATCAAGCACTCACAGCTCACACCAGAAGAAATCACAACAAGAGGGAGGACCACCATCAAAGGAGACACAGAAGATCCAGAAGAGATCTATCCAGTATTAGATGCTACACATGTGATGAGAAGGGACATTACTCAAGAACCTGTCCCAGAAACCGAGGATCCTCCAAGAAGACTAACAAGAAGAGACATCATGCTCACACCACTGAAGATGATGAACCAACAAGGAAAAGAACCAGAGAAGAAAGAGATGATTCTTCAAGTGATGAAGAGTATGTCTTAATCTCAGCACTTACGGGCACTATCACACACGAAAGCAATGATTGGCTTGTAGACAGTGGAGCATCCAAGCACATGATGGGATTCAAAGAATCCTTCGTCAATCTATCTGAACATACCTGTCGAGATTGCTTGTAATCTTCTTATGTAAGGCCTTAGCCTCATCTCCTTCTGAAACAGGAACTTCTTCACTTATGCAGGTGACCAATCCATTCTCTTCTAGGATTAACCCAATCCACTTGATTTGCAGGAACTAGATCTGGAGCTAGATTAGGGTTTGTCAGAGAAACCCTAAAAATTCGAACTTTGAATTTCAAACTTTCGAAAGGATAGAAGTATTCACCTTGATGAGCTGATCAAGCTGGTATACTCATAATTTGAAAACTGCAGAGTTTCACCCCTCAAATTTGCCTTTGAAACTTCTGGATTCACTGGACATGACCCCGAACTAGGGTTTGATAAAGCCCACCCTTCTGCCCAATCAAAAGGTTCGATCCAAAGCTCTAAGCTTCTATTTTTCTGAGTAGCTTCCAGCCGTGGTCACAGATTTCAAAAATTCCCATTTTTGCAGAAGCCCTAATTTTCCACTTTTCTGATCAAAGTCCCGAACTAGGGTCTGATCAAGCCCGGCCTTCTGCCCAACCAAAAATTCTGATCTTGGTCTCTAAATTTCGATTTTGATGAGTTGCATTCAGCCGTGATCTTCGATTACAAAAATTCCAACTTTCTCTGAAACCCTAAATTTCGGAAGCCATGAATGAAGGTGCTCAAAATAATTATGTTTTGATAGAAATATGTAACTGATTGTTTCTGGTGTAACTCCAAACTTTTCGATCCACAGGGTCTGAAAAATTTTTCTATGATAGCCCGACCTGTCATCTTTCCAACCCCACAGGTCTGACCTCAAATGGATTCTCTGAGAGAAAGTTATGCCAAGTGTCGCAACGTGACCTGTTTATGGGATAAAACAAGAGAGCGAACTTGTACGGTGTGCCACGTGTCACTGGTTCAGTTTCGGCCTCTGAAAAAGTTACCTGAGAAAGTACAGTCCATGCACTATCTGTCACTTTTTACAAAATTTCATTTGGAGCTTCCTAGCCCAAGTTATGACCTTTTTGCCAAGGTCACATGTTTATGACTGAGATCTGGAAGAGGCAGAAACCCTATATTGTACAGATCATAAATCACAAAGTACAACGAATTAGAGGTTATCCTTTGGACATAAGGTACATGGGGATCTTAGCTTCGCCCTGTACGATTTTCAGACCCTGAAACCTTGCCGAAATTTATTTATAGCGAAAGTGCTACGATGACTGGTTTTTGCTATATCAAGCCCTAGCATCGCAAGTGCAACAAGTGTCATACATGCCATACCATGCCTTCTTTCAGGCTAGCTCTGATACCATGTTAATTTTTCAGAATTTACTTCAATCTAATCTAGGATCTTAACTGAGAGAACAACATATACAGCATATCTACAGCATATCAATCAGGAACACAATAATGCAAGCACACAAGAGACACAGAGTTTACTTGGGGAAAACCATAAAGATGAAAAACCCCAATAACTTCCTCAGAGATAGATAGAGCAATGATACAACCCAAGCATAAGAGATAGACATCTCCTAGCAGCAGCTTCTCCTCCTCCACAAGTGCGCCACTCTCCCAAGAGTGTGAGAGAGAATAGAATGATGAAATAGAGTGCCTCCCGCACTCTATTTATACTTGACTTGACTTGCCTAATAACATTTACTAGGTCGGCCTTAACTTAACCACATAACATAATGCTGACTGGGCTGACACCCAATAGGGTGGTCTAATAACCCTTTGACCCACATGGCCGAACCCCAATAGGGTGGTCTAATAACCCTTCGACCCACATGACTTATACAAGGCCGACTCCAAAAAGGTGGTCTAATAACCCATCAAGTATAAGTTATGACACTTACAATATAAATGACGACACTTCCATATAGAGGAATAATACCATCTCTATAGGAGTACAATATACATATATGAAAAGACATTCCGAAGTTACATATACATCAACACAACACTGTTGCCGAGCCCAAACTGAAACAACAACCGGAAGTGCTCCTCCGATCCATCACACTGCGTGCCCAATCTGAATCCGTGAAGCCAACCAAACTAACACCACCCGAACTCCTGTAGTCCAAACCAAAATCCATTGTCCCTACAAGGTATCTCAATACATGTTTCGCGGTTGTCCAGTGCACTCTCCTATGCTCCACCATGAACTGACTGAGAGTGTTCACCACAAAACATAAGTCTGGCCTCATGTTGACCAGATACATCAATGAACCAATTAGCTGACGATATAATGTAGGATCTACCAACTCTCCCTCAGAAGCATGTAGCTACTTCCATTTGGTAATCATAGGCGTGGACATAGGCCTACAATCATCCATCTGAAATCTCCTCAGAATATCAATAGCATACTTTCCTTGTCCCGAGAAAATATGACCAGGCTCCTGCCAAACCTCCATCCCCAAATAATAGTGCATCAACCCAATATCTGTCATCTCATACTCTGAAGCAAGATCTCTCTTGCAAGCTGCAATGAGACACTCCTCCCCAGTGATAAACAAATAATCAACGTACAACAAAAGAATGAGTGGATCCCCATGAACCACAATGAAGTAAAGATTGGGATCAGCCTCACTCTTCTGAAACCCCATCGACATCAAATATGCATCAATCCTGAAATACCAAGCTCGAGGAGGTTGCTTCAGACCATACAAGGCCTTCTTCAGCATGCACACATGAGAATACCTCCCATGAATCTCAAAGCCCTGAGGCTGCTCCAAATAAACCTCCTCCTGCAGAAGACCATTCAAAAATGCAGTCTTCACATCCATCTGGTGGATCTTCCAACCCATCTCTGCTGCCATGGAAATCACTGCTCTAAGGGAAGAATATCAAGCAACCAACGCAAAGGTCTCATTATAATCTACTCCCTCTACCTGTGAAAACCCCCGTGCCACAAAGCGAGCCTTGAACTTCTCCACACTGCCATCTGCAACATGCTTTACCTTGTAAAGCCACTTGGAAGTCACCACTGACTTCCCTCTGGTCTCAGTACAATCTCCCATACATTATTCTTCATTATGGAATGGTACTCTTCCATCATGGCATCTCTCCAAACCTGATGCTAAGAGGCCTCCTCAAAAGTAGAAGGCTCTGAATCACGAAGACTAGCAACAAGTGCCATACCCAATCTGTCAGGCATCACAACTGTCCTAACTAGCTCCTGGGACCTACCAAATGAGTCTGCTTCCTTCAAGGTATTGCGAAGCCATTTAGGCTTCCTCTTCCCTAAAGGTGGCTCCCAAACCGATCTCTCCTCATCTGAAGAACTACCAGAAGTAGATGGCCCAACAACTTGTGAACCAGTAGCTGATGAAGTAGCCACTGGTGAACTAAGTGATCCAGAAGCTGCAACTGGTGAACCAGTGACCTGAGATCCAGAACCTGTCCCCGAAATACCTGCTAGTTGTGCCACTGTACCTGTAGAACCTGTGCTTGTAACATGTGGACCAGTAACTCCGAAAACCTGTGATCCAGTACTCTGAACTAAAGATACCTGTGTCACCTATGGTGTGGGAGCCCGTGACTCCTCATACTCCAACTCTCTAGACTTCTTGAAGGCTCTCTCCTCCTCAAACCTCACTTCTTGCCTCACAACAACTTTCCTGAGTGCAGGAAGATAAATGCGGAAAGCCTTCGAAGTCTCTTCATAGCCCACAAAGATGCCCTTCTCTGCAGTGGGCTCCAACTTTGTCCTCTTCTCAGAAGGGACATGAGAGTAAGTCAAACAGCCAAATATACGAAAATGACTAACCTCGGGATTCTTGCCTATGAACATCTCCTCAGGGGTCTTCCTCCCCAAGGCACGGTGGGGACTCCTGTTCTGAAGGTAAACAGCTGTACTGCAAGCCTCTGCCCAAAGGAAGAAAGGAAGACTCTGATCATGAAGCATAGCTCTCGATGCTCCCACAATAGCCCTGTTCTTCCTTTCAGCCACTCCATTCTGCTCAGGAGTATATGGAACTGTCAACTGTCTTTGTATGCCCTCCTGTTTGCAAAATTCATCAAAATCATTGGAGGTATACTCACCCCCATTGTCTAACCTCGGAACCCGAATCCTCCTCCCTGTCTGATTCTCCACAAGAACTTTGAACTCTTGGAAGGTCCGCAAGACATCAACTAACTTCTTGCTCCTCAAGAAGTGGATCCAGGTTTTCCTGGAATAGTCATCGATGAAAGACACATAATACTCAAATCCTGTCAAGGAAACAGATGACATAGGACCACATAAATCTAAGTGAATCAAATCAAGTACCCCTGCTAACCTACTGTCACTACTCAGAAAAGTAGTCTTGGTGTACTTTCCCAAAGCACACCCCCTGCATACATCACTATGCTCTGTGCTGAACTCTGGTAAACCTGTAACCATATTCCTCAACAATCTCAAAGCTGGATGATGCAAATGGGCCATCCTCGGATGCCATAGCTCGCATAGCTCACCGCTGCTGCTGTGTGCCAAAGCATGTTGGGGCTGAAATAAGAGCTTGTATAGTTTCCCACATCTAACCCCAATGTCCAAGGAGGTAGATGATCCGGAAGTCTTAGGAAATATACGCACATGTCCATCCACGAAACAAACCCCAAGACCCCTATCCTCAATAGTAGAAACTGATACCAAGTCCTTTTTCAGCCCAGGGACAAACAACACATCCCTTAAAATCATAGGACTCATGGACTCCCTCTGAAAAGTGATGGTCCCATGACCAACTGCTCTGACAATGGTGTCATCTCCCAATCCAACCTCCACATCCACACCTGTCTGTGAAAGCTCGGAGAACATCTCTCGAGCACTTGTCATGTGACTCGAAGCTCCACTATCAATATACAAAATGCTGGTTGTGGATGCACCCATCTGATGGCCAGTCAACAAAGAATACTCCATCTCAATATCTAAATTAGTGCTGGTGACAATAGAGGCTCTCCCTCTCTCAACATGTCCAACACAAAGAGAAAACTCTCTCTGAAATCTCTCTCCAAAATCATCAATCTCCGCTGAGGCTGCTGTCTGTTGCTTCTTCTTCTTCTTTGGATACTGAGAAGCATAGTGCCCAAATCCCTGACAAGCAAAGCACTTGACTTTGCTTACGTATTTCTTCTGCCCACCTTGCTGCTGCTACTTGGGGCCCTTCTTCTTCTTCTTGCCCTTTGCAGTCAATGCCACATTCTCCTCACCCTCCAGGGTGGGGCATAGTGCCCAAATCCCTGACAAGCAAAGCACTTGACTTTGCTTAAGTATTTCTTCGGCCCACCCTGCTACTGCTGCTTGGCCCAACCCTGCTTGGGGCCCTTCTTCTTCTTCTTGCCCTTTGCAGTCAATGCCACATTCTCCCCATCCTCCCTACCCTATGAAGAGTTGCCCTACACAAGACCTCTCCTGGTCTCCTCCTGTACAAAATCATCCCACAGTCTATCCTAGAAAGGTAAGTTCTCCCTGCCAACTATAGCCTGCACAAAAGCACTCCAAGGCTTGGAAGCCCCATTCATTGCTGTCCGCACAAGCTCAGTAGCTGTAACTACCTCCCCAACTGCTGCTAGCTCATCTCTAACCTGCGATATCCTGGTAAGGTAAGATGTCACTCCCTCTCCACCATTCATCTTTATACCTTTCAACTTTTCTCTTAGAACCATCTTCCAGTTCTCATTAGTGCTCTGGTATAAACTAGTAAAAGCATCCCACATTTTATATGCACGGTATTTACTTGAAATGTGTGGAATGATGTGGTCTTTAACTACATCAAGAATAATTCTCCTAGCCTTACAGTCCTTCTTGTTGAAAGCTGATAATGCTACTGCAACTGTAGCAGTGGGAACCTGAATAGGTTTGGCTGTAGTGTTGTTTACCACTTCATCCCATAATTCATTTTCCTCCAAGATAAGCATTATTCTAGCCTTCCATAGCACAAAATTCCCTGTCCCATCTAGCCTATCCTCCAACCTAAGTCCTATAGCCATCTCACTGCCAACTCAACAAGTTGCTGCCCACTGACAAAAGAAATCACTGACTGTCTGAAATAAATTTAGTTTTCTGCCCACCAAGCTCTGATACCATGAAAGTTTTCTAAGATTTCAACCCAACCCGGTTTTCAAGTCAACTTGCCATTGTTTAATGCCCAACCCAGTTTTTTATAATGGCTAGAAATGACATGTAATTTTCAGACTTATAAAACACAGTTGAAACTCAATATTACAGGCAGAAAATTAAATATTCATGCACACCATAAAAAAATTTCAGACTCAAAATTTTTTGGCCAATAACCCAGAAAAAACCCCTAAGGGAAAACCTGTCAAGGAGAGAGTGAATTATTTATTTCTTCATAAAATTTCAGTACAAAAATTTACAGTCAAACCACTTATCTCAACCAGCAAATTTTTCACCCAGAAGGCTGCCTCAATTTCTGTGTTGTAGCTGCCTCGAAATATGTGCAGTACTTGCCTCGATTTCTGTGTTGTACAGCCCTCAAAAACAGTGCCCAGAAATGCCTCAGGATGTGTGCCCAATCTGTTGTACGAATACACAGCAATTAATGTTGTTGTACGGTCCTCGATTTTTGTGCCCACAACCTCGAGATTTTTGCCCAGCAAATCATCTCGAAAACTGTGTTGTATGGTACAGCAATAAATGCTGTTGTATGGGTTCTCGAAATCTGTGCCACTACTCCTGCTCTCTGCCTCAGGAATCGTGATGTACTAAAACTGTCTTCACCTCGAAATTTATGTTGCTCAATAAATGCCCACTGAACCTACCTCGAAATTCATGCCCTCTCTCTTGCTCTCTTCACTCTCTTCTCCACAAAAAAAGTGAATGCAAAATGCCTTCCCTTGCTCTTTTTGACTAAACCCTAGGGTGAGTGAATGGTCATCTAATCCAATGGCTGAGATTAGATCAGATGAGTGGATGAGAATAAAAGCTCATTTAATTCTCATAAAAATTAATTTCACCCACCACACTTAAATTTATCAAAAAGTCACTTTAATCCCAAAAGTCAAATTAAAAGCTCATCACAGGTCATTTAATGCAAGGGTAACTTTATTTCCCCCTTTTAAGTGACTAAGGCAAAAGTCACCTAGGGGAACACTTTCCTAGGTACAAAAATCAAACATGGGCGTCCCCCATTTTCAGGAAGTGGCGTGTAGAAGACCCCTCTCTAGGAAACTCCCTCTATTGTGTTTCCTCGCACTTCTCAAAAAAGGGGGTGCTTGGAAACATTTCTCAAGGGGGGGCATGGGAAATGCAGGGAGTGAGCCCTCAACCATGGGGGACGTGCCAACACTACCTTTATCTAACATTTTCTACATGATCCTTGATTCCTTTATCTTACCTTTTCTATCTTTTTACTTAAATTTTTAACATTACCATTAATTGTTTCAGGATGTTTGAGAGTGGATCCAATGTCATATCCAGTAGCCTCTTTACTCTGTTGCTGAGACCACAAGGTACTCAAATCCATGTATAATTTTGCTCTTGATACCAATTCCAAATTTACTTTCCATTGACTATCTATAATTCAAATTTTTAACAACGGAAAATATATATATATCATAGCAATCATTTAAACAAGAAATTTACATACAAATATTTCTACCATGAATGCATTCATACCAGTGAAGCACCACTCGTCACCTACTCGCGAGTACTCGCGAGTCTGGACGAGTGGGCACCTAGAACGCGCAATCGGGAGAGACTCACCGGCAAACTCGCCACGCGTGAATACTCGTTGAAAATCGTTGAAAATCGGGCACTCGGCCGGACTCGGCAACACTCGGGAGACTCGGCCGTAGGCTTTCCCGCGGAAACTAGGGCGGACAGCAAGATTTTTTGGCGTCGGATTTTGCTGGGGCCTGCGTTCTGCTTGTTTGGAGGGAAACCGGACTGTGCGGGAGGCTATAAACAGCCCCGACAGTCACTCTGTTCACCACAATTCTTGTCTGAGATCTGTGGAGTGGTCTGAGTCTTGAGTCGCAGTCTGAGTTTTGTTGAGGAGGTCGTGGTCGGAGTAGTCGTTGAGGAGTTCCAATCGTGGTCGGAGTATTAAATTTAATGTCCATTCCTATACATTTAAATGAAAATCCAGTTATTGTTTTTTTTATTTTTATAGATTTTAATTTTATTTTTCAAGTTATTTTATATTTTAAAATTTATATATAAAATTAAAAACGTTAAGAAGTTGAAATAATAAAAACTATAATATGTAATTATGTATAGTTATTTAATAGTTTTTTTCAAAGTTTTTTTATATTTTATTTATAAAAAGTTAAAACTATAGTTATTTAAATTTAAAATTTTTATTTTTATTTTTTATGTTTTCAATAGTTATTTAAATTTAATTTTTTAATTTTTTTATGTTTTCAATAGTTATTTAAATTTAATTTTTTAATTTTTTTATGTTTTCAATAGTTATTTAAATTTAATTTTTTAATTTTTTTATGTTTTTATTATTTAATAGTTATTTAGAATTTTTATGTTTTTATCATATAATATTTTTATATATTTTTATTTGAATTTTAATTAATTTTTTTATTTTTTTATTTCTTTAAAATTTTATGTTTATTTATATTTTTAATTTCCTTATTTTCTTATCAATTTTCTTATTATGTTTAGTCAATTTTATGTTTAATTTTATAATTTTTTTATGTTTTTAATAGTTATTTAAATTTTTTTATGTTTTTAATATTTATCATATAATATTTTTATTATATATTTTTCTTTGAATTATAAATTTTTTTTATATTTTTTTATTTATTTAAAATTGTATGTTTATTTATATTTTTAATTTTCTTATTACATAGTTTTCTTTAACCATAGTTTATTTATTTAAATTTTTTTTAAAATAGTTTTCTTTAACCATAGTTTTCTTATTACATAGCTTTCCTCTTTCCTAAAATTGAACCAAGTAAATAATAATAAATAATATATTTAATTTAACATATATATATATATATATTATGTAAATAATAATATATTTAATTATATATTTAAACTTTGATCAACTTCCAATTTCTGCATATCCTATGTTTTACTCTATGGTCCTTTCTAAAATTTCTGAGTTCATCTTTGTTGGAGTGCAATATAGGGAATTGCTGTATGATCCTCTGTATGAAATAATTATGACCAACCACATCATTTTTAGGAAGTTGAGTTCTCTCTGTCGTAACTTGTTATATCTACTGGCGTGCTGAATTCATTGTCTAGAAGTAAGAGCAAGCCTATTATTTGCAGGAAGCTGAACTGTTCATTACGGTCAAATCCTGTTATATCTTCTGGCATGTTGAATCCATTGTTTTGAATTATCACTGCAAGATAGTAATTCTGAAGCAACTTTTGGTTGGCTTGGTTGTAATAACTAATAAGATAAGCTAAGATAATTTTATTAATGTTCATGAATGACCAAGAAATAGATCTTTGGGATGCAAAAATGCAATCCAGTTGTGAGAGCCCAATGGAGTGCCCAAGCATATCCTAAAAGCTGAAAGGCAAAGCATAAAAGAAGTAAGCTAAAGTAGTGTATTAGGAAACAAGTAAGCTAAACTAATGTATGAGAAAAGAACTAGAAGTAAGCTAAATTTTAAAGTATATAATTTTAATTCAGAATTTTTTTAAAATATAAATACAATTTTATATTTTAAGAACATAGATACATTTCAATTTAAAATGGTTTTCCACCTGTTGCTTTAGGATGAATTTCCGTTTGAAATTATTCTTTTGATAGAGCTTTTGTTTTAGAGGAAAATGGAAACAAATATCAATAAAGACAGTGCTACTTTGAGTCACTACTGTGTGGAAGTCCTTGTTTGCAAATCCAATGAAAAATGATAGCTTTTAAATAATAGCTTTCGGAATCTCAGATGCACCCTATCCTTGTGAATTTTTAACCATTTTTCAATCTCGAGTCTTGACATATTTTTAGATTATATCTGAAGTTAAAAAATATTCGTATTTAATTTTTGTTTGAACATATGAAGTGATAATGGAATTTGCTTAACTTTATTTGCAATGCCAAAATTGCGTAATATATAAATATATTAATATTATTTCTTATTTCTGTTATACATATATATATATTTTTATTATTTATTATTTCTAAATTCTTAATACTTATTTCTTATTTTTGTTATATTTTTTTAGTTTTGTTATATTTCTTATTTCTTATTTCTAATAAGATTTCTTATTTCTAAATTCTTAAAAGTTACTACTTATTTCTAAATTTAATTTTATTCTATTCTATTTTATATTTTTGTATTTATTTAATTTTTGACATTTGTTATATGCCACATGTTTCTAAAAAAATCAATGCCACATGTTTTTTTTCAGCTCAATGCTACATGTTTCTAACAAAATTCAATGATTTAGCAAATAGTGAAAAAAAATTAAATCCAAATTTAAATTTAAATGTTTTTTGCAATCCAGATTCCATGGCGCCTAAGGCTAGAAGGCCTCTTGATCCGGCATGGAAATATTGTGTCAGGGTGAATCCCAATGAAGACCATAGGGTCATTTGCAACTTCTGCACCTCTCAAATGTCTGGGGGCATAAACAGGATGAAATATCATCTAGCAAGAATTGTTTGCAAAGATGTGGCAATTTGTGAGAAATGCCCCGATGAAGTCACAGCAGAAATGGTAGTTGCTTTGGATGCCATTAGGGAACAGAGTGAAAAGAGGGCAAGATACAAGTTTGAAACTTCCATGATAGGTAGATCTGCCATGGCACCACCGAATGCAAGTCCAAGTACAGGAGGGTCCACTTCAGCTGCTGCAGTGAATAGAAGTGTAGCTTCTTCTTTCTTCCTTCCTCGCACAACTCCAGGATCTCAGCCATCCCTGGAGAGCTTCAATGAAAAGAAGAGGAAAGAGGCAGATATGGCAGTGCGGAGGTTTTGGTACCATAATAGCCTTTCATTCAACTATGCAAAGTCTTATTTTTATCAGCCCATGGTAGATGCCATTACAGCTGCTGGCCCTGGATACAAAGCCCCCTCCTATAATGCACTTAGGGAGAAAGAGCTAGATGAGGAGCTCGAGTGTGTTAAGGAACAATTGGAGAGCATTAAAAGCTCATGGAAGTTTATAGGGTGCACAATTTTGTCTGATGGGTGGACAGATCAAAGGGGCAGAACAATCATCAATTTTGTTATAGCTTGCCCTAAAGGAACCATGTTCCTAAGGTCCATTGATGCATCCTCGCATGCAAAGGATGCAAATCTAATTTTATCACTGTTGTCTGATGTTGTGGAGGAAGTCGGGGTAACAAATGTTGTCCAGGTAGTCACGGACAATGCTGCAAATTATGTGGCAGCTGGAAGGTTGCTTTCTGCAAAATACCCCACCATTTTTTGGACTCCATGTGCTGCCCATTGCATAGACTTGATGCTAGAGGACATTGGGAAGATGGAATGAGTGCAAGCAGTTGTGCAAGAGTGCAAACAAATTACCAAATTCATTTATAACCATGCTTGGGTGTTGAGTCTTATGAGGGGATACGCACAGGGTGAACTGAGTCGCCCTGCTATCACACGGTTTGCCACAACCTTTCTTTCCCTCCAAAGCCTTCTGGATGAGTACCAAGCTTTGAGACGGATGGTTTGTAGCCAAGAATGGATATTTTGGAAAGATAGCACAAAGCCAGATGCAGTTGCTGTGAAATTGTCTCTCTTAGGAGATGGTCTGTGAGAGAAAGTCACTGAGATTGTCAGCTTCACTGAGCCACTTGTAAAAGTCTTGAGGATCATGGATGGAGAGAAACCTGCAATGGGATACATCTATGAGGGCATGGATAGGGCCAAAGAGGCCATCAAGACTTTCTACAAGGGGAATTCATCAAAATATCTCCCTGTATGGCAAATTATTGATTCCAGGTGGGACAGGCAGCTACATTCACCATTGCATGCAGCCGGAGCATATCTCAATCCAAGCTTATTCTATCATCCAGATTCTGGCATTCAAAGAGATCAGGAGGTGATGAGAGGTGTCATGATATGCATTGAGAAGATGTTCCCGAATCCAAAAATTCAAGACAAAATCAACATGCAACGTGATATGTACAAAGAAGCATCAGGCATGTTTGGATTCAGCTCAACCCAACGACTCAAGGACAAGAAAATGCCATGTAAGCTTCAATTTGTAAAAACTAAATTGTTAAACTTAGAACTTAGCTTGTAAATTTGTTAGTTCTCTTTTTCAATTTTGGCATTGCAAAACTTGTAATCATTGTTGTTTTTAACTTTTACAGCCCATTGGTGGATAGATTGTGGCTCTGAAGCACCACAATTACAAGAATTCGCCATCAGAGTTATGAGTCAACCCTGCAACGCTTCAGGATGTGAACGCAATTGGTCGGTATTTGAGCACATCCACAGCAAAAAGAGGAATAGGTTGGAGCTTGAAAGGTTGGAAAAGTTGGTTTTCATCTACTACAACCTTCGAATGCTCACAAAGAAAATGCAACCGAAGGACCTAGATCCAATTTTATTGGATGATATTGATTTAGAGTCTGAGTGGGTTGTGGAGGAGGAGTTCCCTGATGATTTGGCTTGGCTTGATGAGGAGACTCAGGATCCCTCTAGTTTGCCATCTCAAATGGAAACTCCAAATACACCTGCTTCACAGTTGCTTCAGTCTGTCGATGTTGGCACTAGCTCCTCGATGACTTATTGTAGGCGTGCTCGTGGTTAGGCATGAGACTCGAGTACATGGAGACATTGTCTATTTTGGTTTTCTATTTCTGTTATGAGACTATATTTTGAACTTGCACCAATCTGATTTTTAAATCAGTATGGTTTATGTTTATGGTTTATGAACACTATGGTTTATGACCACTTTATGGTTTATAAACACTATGGTTTATGAGCACTTTATGGTTTATGTTTATGGTTATGATTTATGATTTATGAACACTATGGTTTATGATCACTTTATGGTTTATGCTTATGGTTATGATTTATGGTTTATGAACACTATGGTTTATGATCACTTTATGGTTTATGAACACTATGGTTTATGATCCCTATTCAAATTTTTGCATACAAAAATTGATTGTGTTATGTCGTATATTCATAGTTTATGAGACAATGTTATGACTTATTGCATAAATTGTAATTTTATAGCTTATATGGATTGGAAATGCTTTTAAACTCTTTTTTGTGCCCAAAATGTACAATATTTTAAGTTATTTTAATTTTCGCCGAGTCTTGCCGAGTCTTTCCCGAGTCTTTCCCGAGTTTTTCCCGAGTCGCCGAGTCATATGCCAGCCGAGTCTTTGCCGAGTCCGAGTCGTGCAACATTGATTCATACCATGCCCAGCAATTCCATGTACATAACCATTTCATTAACAGTGATTCAACCAAACTCATATATCATAAATATAAACCAAGTGAAAGTGTCCTCAAAACAACTGCAAGCTCAAAACATTCCTCCCAGTCATAGGCACTCTATCAAACCTTCTCTTTCTTTGACAGATGCCACCCCCAAGCTAGGGATATCAATCAACAAGGGGCGAATTTCCACTTCTTCCCCTTCAATTTACAGCCACACTCCTCACCCAAGGGCACCTATACTCCAACCAAGTGGTGCAGGTAACCCATCTATAGCTAACACCAACCCCTCACCCATTCCCCATCAACCTGCACAACACCAAGGAAGGTACCCCTTCTCTGCACCGCAATCCTTCAAGATGTCCCCTTCCCCTTCTGGCGCTCCAGTACAAGTCAACGAGGAAGTCTCTGTGCAAGGCTCCAGGGATGTCATCCTGCAGGCCAGTTTCCCAAATCCTGGGCCCCAGTTTATCAAAGTAGTTAGGTTATCATTTATTAGGGTGGCCTTGACTGTAGCTTTTGGGAAACTAACCTTCCTTTGGTTTACCCACCGGAACTAACATGGCATGGTTGCTCTTTCTCTCTAGATGCTGAAATGAATAATCCTGAATGAAATGAGTTTCTAACTTTATATTTGCATGGTTTGGTCTTGACATCTGGCTCCCCCCAAACAGGCCACTTTTTCCCTCTTAATACTCAATTAAGATAATTAACCCTTAATTAAATAAAGTGACCCTTGTAAGCATGGTTAAGGGACTTTGGGTTAAAAACGTTAACGACGGCTAAGACTTAGTTAAAGTCCACTAGAGTCATCATCCCTTAAGCCCCTCTCGCTTCCCCCACTTAGAGATTCATAGCCCCCCATCACTTCTTCGTCCTTCATTTGCAGCTGTCGAGGATTCCGGTTTTTATATTAAAAAAAATGTACATATTTAGAATGTGTTCGGTCATCCTAGAGCATTCATATCCAGCTTCTAGCCTTTACATAATTACATCATATTTACATCTTGGAGTCAAAAATGGGGTGTCACATCCAACCTCATCAGACTTCATATGGAGAAAGTAAAATTTCATATCACATTCAGAATTCATCAGACTTAACAATTTTCAGCATTTTATGGTTGGCAAGATTGTAGCATTTCCACTGAATTCTATCATGTATGAGGGTGCAGAATTGGCATTAGTCAAGACCACCAAGCTATAGCATTTTGCATCCTGTAATCAACTATGTGTTGAGATTATTGTAGCTCAGATAAGTGCTTCTGCATAGGCCATGTGTCGGGCATGCAGAAGGTGTCCAAACTCTTCTTAAAGCACTTGCTTAATTTATCAAGTAAAGTGACTCTTTTATTTTTTCTGTTTCCAAAGTTAGGAAAAGTACATTAATTAATTTATTAATTGATGTTGACTTAAGACAAAGTTTTCTGAAGTCACTTTAAGTGACTTTGAAATTAAAACACAACCATTGATCTAAAAGTGGAGATGAGATTTAACCTCAACCTTCTATCTTTTTGGAGATTTTAGGGTTAAGTTTTGTTTGTCTTAACGGATCTATAAAAGAAGGCTTTGGAGGAAGAAGCAGACACGAGTTTTATTATTGAGCACTAAGGAGAAAGAGGAAGAGAATTGCAGGGCAGAGATCGCACGTGTGAGGCTGCATGCAGCCCAAGACAGATCATTGCTGGTATTGTTGATTGGACACGGCCGTACGCCGCTGATGATGATTGAACAGTGCCGTACAATATTACTGCAGTGTTGACAGGGCCAGACAGGCCATACACTGCTGGGAGAGGGCGATTTTCCAGATTCGATTGCCATACACTGCTGGGAGAGGGCGATTTTCCAGATTCGATTGCCATACACTGCTGAGAGAGGGCAATTTCCAGATTTGACTGAGCGCTGGTTTTATCTCTGCTGTAATTAACTTTCTGAGTTTCTAAGTGGGTGAAAGATAATAAGAAAACACTAAATGCTGGTTTTCCCAAGTTGGGTTTCCAGGGTAAATTTCCTGTGTCCTGTGGATTGGATTTTTTGTGTGTTTCCGCTGCAAACTATTCTTGCTTTCCAGTGCATTTCTGTTATTACATTTTAGATCTGCAAGCATATTTCAGTAGTAAACAGATTCTGAGCAATAAATATAATCGAGACAGAAATCATATCTGGTTAATGGAAAAATAACACTATGAGAGTTAATATAGACATGGGTTTCCTTTTTAAGTGTCATTTATGTGTATCAGTCTTATTTTCTTGCACGATGATGTGTTAATTAACAAAAAACTATATATCTATATTTTTTGTATTTTTATATACTACGTTTCACCGGCGTACCCATTTTGGGGGGATCATGTTTCCAGGCATTCCACATTTCGTGCAACTTAGGTTTACAATATGTTTTCTCAAGTTTGCATGCAATATGAAAGAGTAAACATTCATGATAATACAAAAATTAAGGGATGGCCAAGACCCTTCATTGGCAAATACACAATAATAAAGCTAACACAATAACCACATTTCTCACTTTATTGACTCTAAAATTGCCATCTTCAACTTGCTCTTAAATATAGTATCTCTCTTAATCTAATAATGGAAGAATACTTACAATTATAAATGGAGGCTTTTTGCTGTTAGCATCGGCTACAAAGAAGCCAGACTTTTCCCACCATTGATACCATCTATAAGAACAAAAAGATACAACAAAAGCG
This sequence comes from Larix kaempferi, assembly GCA_027924585.1. Taxonomy (NCBI): domain Eukaryota; kingdom Viridiplantae; phylum Streptophyta; class Pinopsida; order Pinales; family Pinaceae; genus Larix; species Larix kaempferi. The sequence goes on along the minus strand of BSBM01001041.1, from coordinate 5,210,702 downwards.
TAGTACAGCATTTGCATCAGACAACAATAAACACTAACTACAAGGCTCAAACACACATGGGCAGCTCATCAGCACTTACGCAGCTTCCACAGCACTTGGATTGTATGCTTTGGCCATTTCTGGAGCAAGCCTTTTCTTCTCACCAAGAGGAGTTGGGGGATCTTGATACTCTTCTTGATTTTCATCTGCCGCAGCCTTCTTTGCTGCTTTTTGCTCAGCTTTCTTTGATGGCTGTGGTCCCTTTTCAGCCTGTATACAAGCTTCAGCAGTGTGAAAAAAAGAATCTGACACCTTCAAATATTAGAATAAGCCCCAGGGACATCTGAATAGTTTATTTATTAATAGAAAAAAATTTAAAAAGGTACAGTTCCTAATTTGCAGAAAAACAAAGGCAAATTGCTGTTGATCATCATTATAGAAAAATGAGAGGTGTTAATCTCCCAACCTGTGCTTTTGCTGCTTCAGCTTTCTGTGCTGCTTTGAGTTTTTTTAGCTCCTTTTCCCTGGCCTGCATAAGGTGTAAACTGAAAACATTAGAACAGTACTAATGTATCAAATCTATATCAATCCATGACATGATGCACAAATGCACATGATTAACAGAAAGTTGTACTAATTGATTTGACTGACGCCCAAAACACCCATGAACAATAAACAGTAGTTCAAGGTCTCATGTTATCAAAGTTAAATTTGACAGTGCACGGTCCAAAATTTATTCAGTCTATAACCATGGGCAAAAGTTCCAGATTGGATTGAGGAACCGATCAACTTATCCAAACAGGATCCCTTGTATGCAACAAGACCTATAATGGGTGCACACAAAAAGCAATGAACCCTTGAGTATTGACCTGAACCCTGCTTTTAGTAAATATCACCAACCTACAATTATGCTAAACTTCATTTCTCCACATGGGCAAATCTGAGGAGCAAGGCTTGTCAATAGTAAAAAATAATCTGATCATTCTTATACTCAAAAATTGAAGAGTACAATCTTTTCATCCTTACCCACCACATTCAATTAACGATACAGACACAAGGAAAAGAATAAAAACAGAATTAATTTATGATGGAGAGGGTCTTATCTAATTGCAAATATAAAACTTCCATTCTCGTGGAGTCATATAGACCCCAGCTCCATTAGCGGATGCCTTCATTTGCTTATTGGTCTTTTGATTAAGGTCACGTTCCTTTGCCAATGAGCAGATGCCAGAATCCCCCATATGGGCAAGTTTAAAATTTATAGTAATCCACCAAGTTTACGGGATGTGGGGACACAGGAGCAAGGATGCACACCTGGAGGACATGGGGACGCAGGAGCAAGGAAGCACACCCAATGGACGCGGGGATGCAGGAGCAAGGAAGCACACCCAGGGGACATGTGGAGACACACCCCAAATTTTAAGGAGCACCAAGGGGCACATGGGCTATGTTGAGGCACCTGGCATAGGAGACCCCATCTCTAAAATCATAAAACAAAAAAAAGGCATAAATCAAAATGATACCATCTTGAAGACTACTTGGAGTTGTAATTTCAAATTTGGAAATGATACAAACACTACTATTTTTTTAACCTTTTCGAACGCTTCCTTGAATGTTTCAAGGAAGATATCATGGTGGAGCATCTAGGCATCCTGCTTTTCATGGGGAGAACTCCCCCCCCTGCAAGTGTAAAACACACCCCATTCCCTGCAAAACGTTTTGCTGTATGTTTCGGCAGTGAAACACTTTTTAGGGCATCCCACCATCCCAGGGGTGCATCCCCAACCCTGGGGGAGTGCAACCCCATATAACACTGAATTTATATCAATTGCAACATACAAGATGATTGTTATTGTAAGCATGCACTAAAATTGTGTACCTTTTCCTCTTTCTTCTTCTTCTTCTCTTGGTCTTCTCCCTTGGCACCATTAAGTTGCTGTGTTTCCTCCGGCTGCCAATTAATCCAAAGCAGAGCATTTAAGATGAAACAAAATTTATTATAATAGAAAAAGTGATTGCAACTCAGAAAAGGTAACTTACTGGGGCCATATCAGATAGTGACGTGGACGAGCAGAGCTTGGAAAAAAGTAGCCTCTGCTGTGGATATTTGTGTTGTAGTTGTTCTGCTGTAGCCGGTATTTCCTGTTTATTAGCCAAACAGGCCTTCAATTATCCTTTGCTCATATCATAAAGATTTTTACCCGTTCTAAAATAACTCTGTTATTTAGGATTTTCATTAGATAATAATTTTGTATCATACTTACTAGATGTTTTGTGATCAAATTTGCAATCTTCTGTGCTCTTCGAAGGCCATGGAACCTTGCAAATGAAATATAGGTAAAATTTCCTAGTCATAGAAAAAAATTGCTAAATTCCCCTTTTTACACTGAAGTAAGAAGAAATTTTCAAATATTGATTTGAATCACACATTGAATTTGGAAGAAATTTCATATATTCATTTGAACAGGAAGTTGGAAAATCACCCGTAGTGTATAACTAGGAAAAAAAATGAAATTCAAGAAAATAGCTTTTTGCATAGTGAAACTTATTTAAATCATTGTCAATCAGGTTGTGGTCAAGTGGTAAATCCAGAGAGTTTTCTTCAGACATTATTTGGCAGGCACTTGGTGTTGACATCTGCACTATTGATTCATATGAGAACAGGGCTAACTCCCTCCTCCCCTTGTGACAGCTGCACCTTATCTCAGGCTATGTTTCTTGACTGACTCTCCTTCAGTTTGGAAGGATTTCCTGCTTGGGATAACCAATTTGTATGCCTATGTTTATATGCCATTTCATTTCATGCTTCTCGTATACTATTTTTTATTTCATTTCAGTTTACAGGTACTTTTTGCACCTCTCACTTTTGCCTGGCTATTATTGTAGTCTCTTTGACCTATTTTGGTCTTTAGTAGACATTAATACAATTTTCAATTTCAAAGATACTTAGGATTAATCATCAAACATCCCAGAGAAAAGCCGTTATGTTGATGCAGGCAATTGTTTTGCTATCTTGTGATATCCCATAACTATCTGGGCCCAGGACATTTGCCCTAGGCGGTGTATCTAAGCTGGAGATAGAACCCACTTCATTAACAAAGAGCCATTTAAATACCAAAAATAAAAATAAAAAGTCCTTTAAATCATTGACATGACTAGGAATTTGCAGATGCATAACCAGACTTTGCAGCAGCACCCTGTGACGCATCTATAGTTTGTTATTTATTTGACAAGATGTATGTAACCATGGGGGCATGTTTCCCCAGCACACCTTAATGGCGAACTGTTGGGGACGTAGTCTTGTTTGCTGGCTCCTGTTCGGCGGCTGTAGCCACTCGGAGAATTTTTTTCGGGTTTTTATTTGCCAGGTTTAGCTTGTGCAACCACATTTTGTGGGTTTTTCTTCCAGGCTCGTGCTGCTCACTTGTATGAGTATCACAACCTAACATTTTGTAAAGGGAAGAATAATATTGTCTGGTATTAGTAGTTTTGAGTCTCCCTGGTTTGCTAGTCAAGGGAAATTTTGCAACAGTGGAGTTCTTAGCTTTCTGGGTTTCTATTTTAACCCCAATTGTGTCCGTTCTTTTTAATATGTGTTGAAAGTTTACCAGAAGCATATTTCTAAAAACAAATATAGATTGGACAATATACAATCTATATGGAATGTTGTTGTCACCTCAAAGTCTGTGCACTTACTTGCTGCTTTGAACTTTGTGCCAATAAACTACTGTATGGACAGTGTATTAGTGGTTGTATGATTTTTTCCTCTACTGCAAGTCCTCATGGAAATCATGCCACTGATTTGCCTTAGAAAATACACTTTCTTCACTCAGAAATCAAACTCAGATTTCTTCTCTCTGATCTTTCTCTCCCTTGATATCTTTTTTCCTTTCCCTAGGTTCACCTTTATACTTCATTTCTTCCCAAACTAACGCTAACTTCCTAACTACCTTTTTTTAAATGGCTAGGATTTTATTTCATAATCAAGGGTTCACTTTTAATGCACATCAATAAATACATTGATAATTAAATGCACATTAAATACATTGGGTCTCACAACTTAAAATCATAAAGTATAAACTCACTTTAATAACATAACATCACTTTACATTAAAAAAGTCACCTAGGGAACACAACCTAGTCCCCCCCATGTCAAAACATCAAAAAAAAACATAAGGAGAACTTCCTGAGTTAAATATTAATGAGGGAGGTCCTTCTAGCACCATCTGCATCTCCTCTATCTGGGTCACTATTCCTTGCAACTGCTCCCTCCTGCTCCGGAATCTGACCAGGAGATGAGTGCTTGTAAACCACTTTGAACTATAGTCTCTGAGGAAACTCTGTTCTCCTGTCCTATACCTGCTCATCAACATTATACTAGCATAGACTCCTGCCAGTACTAGAAGAAGTAGCCTCTCGCCCACTTCCCCGTATTGTAGACTGCATGCTTAGCACTGACACAGTCTTTGGGGCATCCTGCTCTCCCTCTTCCTCTAAAATTGATCTAGAATATGAAATCCATCCAAATCTCCCATGCATAGGCCACGCACTATGTATTCACTATCTTTCCGATCACCCAACAACACTGTTGCAACCAGAGCCACTCTCACCGAGTAGATGAACACATCTCCGCATCTAAATAGCACTGCATATCCATCTTCCTCCAAAGCTGATATTGAGAGTAAGTTGTCTGTCAGCCCCGAAACAAAAAATACATCATCAATCGTCAGAATTTTTCCAAATGCAAGTTGGAAGCGAACTCTCCCAACTCCTCTTACCTCATGCATTGATCCTACTCCAGTATGTACATGATGTCCCGGACCTGTTTCTGAAATATTGAGGAACATATCCCATGTTCCTATCATATGTCTAGATGCTCTACTATCAATCGACCAAGTCCTAGCATCCTGGTAACCGGTACTACCACAACTTGAATTAAGGGACGTAACCTCCTCCTCATTCCTAAGTAAAGTCATCCTGATACTATGCATCCTGTTTTTAGAGCTATCGTTTGCTACAAGCAACACTTACAAGTCACTTGTATCAACAAACCCTAAAACTTAACTGTGCAACTGTCTCTTGCAATATGTTCACACTTTGACAGTGTTAGGATCTGATACCATGAAGAAAAATGACAAAATCACAAACTTTCTCTTTCAGAAATTCCATCAAACATTTAGCAACTGTAGGTTTTAATTATAAAGATTACTTGCACACTTTAATGAATTAAAACACCCATGCTAAATTCTTCAAACACATAAACATTGAACATTTATCATGTACACAGTCATTTTAGGTCAACCTTGACCAGGGCAAAACCCCAACAAGGGAAAACCCATAGAAAGACGTCTTTTATAAATAAAGAGCAATACACAAGAATTTCATACAACTCGGAAATTTCTCTTTTCCACTATACAGAGCTTTAATGCTTCTTTTATAAGATGGGTAAAAGCTTGTATTGGATATCCCTGGGTTTCCCACTAGTGAATGGAAGACGCACAACCTTCTTTCTAACCACCAGAGGTTTGAGAGAAGGTTGCCCTGTATCCCCCTTCTTGTACCTTGTTGTGGCAGAAACCTTAAGCAGAAAGTGTTAAATATATAGCATCAGGAGACATTCTCCAAACCAATCTTGTACAGCCAAGATTGATCCTCCCGTATAGAGGTAATTGATCAAAGTAATGATATTGTAAAGTCATGTTGGACAAGGCTCCGGACTTGTGTGCGTCAAGTCATGATTCTCAAGTGAACCTTCTGTATAAAAGAATCCATGGGATGGACCTCCTGTATAGAGGTGGACCTTCCGTATAAAGGTCATGCTTTACTTGTTAAAAGCATTTAATGTTGTGTGATGTATTATTAACCATGATCACCAGTTGTTATTAAGTCTCCTTTAGAGATTGATCACCTCTAAAGTGAATTACTTTAGCGTATGATCATTTGGTCCAGAATAATATAATATGATCACAACATCCGATAATTCTTCTTAGTATAATGTAATGTGATGGATAATTAAAGTTAGCACATATTGACCATGCAAAAAGAGATAAAGAAATAAAAGATAAAGCATAGAGATCAAGAGAATTCGAAATTGCCCATGCAAACACTTCAGCTAATTAAAAAGAACTCGAATTGTTAAAGCTTCAGTTAAGTATCAAATTTCAATGTATGCCTCAATCAATGCTTTAGTTGAAGCATCAATTAAAGATATGCCTAAGTTAACTAAAGAACTCACAATGGTCACTTCAAGGAAACCAATCAGCATGATTTCAGTTAACTAAGTGTTAAATAAGAAGGACTAGTTAACTAAAGTGTTTTCACTTCAGTAAATCAAAGAGAACTCAAATTGATCACTACAGTGATGTTATCAAGAATTAGTTAAAGAGAATTAACTAAGTGACAACAAAGAAGATCTAGTTAACTAAGTGACAACACTTAAGTTAGCCACCTAACTAAGTGGGCAAGCTTTTAGTTAAGAGGCGAGTTCATCCTTAAGTGACAGCTCAGTGAGATAAAGCAATGCATGAGAAGTGGGGTGCACCTTTGCATGCAAGATTGATACATCCAGTTTGAGGGCGAGTTCATCCTAAAGTTAGAAGATAAAAATAGAAGAGAATAATGTATAAATATGCTATACGGGATTGATGAATCTAGTGTGAGGTGAATTCTATTCTCCTTTGAAGACAAGGCGCTTCTCTTTGTGTGCAGGATATTATTATTGAAGGCAAAGTGCTTCTCTCATTGATCCCTCTTCTCTATTGCTTTTGTATCTTCACCAAGAGTGTTTGGTGATCTCTTATCTTCCGAAAGCAATCTGCTATGTTGTAAAAGAAAGCAATCTCTGCTATCCATTATATTATACTGAGAAGAATTGTTAGGGTTTTTGTTCTCATAGTTTTGAGGATTTTCCCCAGGGTATATCTTGTGTTACTGATGTATGAATTTCATGTGATTGAATTGTCTCATTGTTTCAAGTTTCGACATCTAAAAGAATTAAAAATCAAAGCTCAACCAAATATTAACAAAAAGCTAAATAAGTAAAGAGAAAAAGGAAAGCTTCCAAGCATTCTAATAGCGAGAGGAGTCCAACCAACCAATCATACTAAATTCCCAAACGACACATCTTTTTAAGTGTTGCCTCAGTGACAAACACAAGAAACTTCAAATTAACTCTTGACAGATTCATGGAAGCAATTGAAGGAGAAGTAAATCACGACAAAAGCAATATTTACAGTTGGAATTGTCCCCCTTATCTTTCCCTTCGAATCTCCAAAATCCTTGAATTCTATAGTCAACACAATTGGACCTCTTTCAAGTGTCTCGGGGTGCCAATAAATTTGGAAATCCATAAGGCAATAAACTGGAAAGGAGTCTTGAAAAAATAAAGAACAAGATCCAAGACTAGGGAGTAAGGTGGCTCAACCTGGCAAGAAAAATAGCCCTCATAAAATCAATTCTATCTTCCCTTCTCATATTCCTTTGCTCGTCATTGCTAGCCCCGCGGGAATCCTAGCAGAGATCGATAAGAAAAGCACACACTTCTTATGGCAAGGAGGAAAAGACAAACAAAACAAATTCCATATGGTAAAGTGGGACATTGTTAGAGGGCCAATAAAAATGGGGGAACAAGCATCAGAGAACCAAGACTAATAAATGTGTCAATGGGAGCAAAAATTATATGGAGATTGGTAACAAGGAATACTAAATTGTGGAAAGAAACCCTCCAAAAGAAATATGGAAAAAGGGCAGGAAGAGATGTTTGGAAGACCCCTTGCAAGGAAGAGGTTATCTCACGGTCCAACTTTCCAGCACATATTGCATATAACATGATTTAAGGAACCTTCAAGAAAAGCGAAGGGACATTTAAAAACACACGACAAAAAAGGAATTTCCAACTAAGTTAACAGATTCTGCAAAGTAAACAAACTAAACATTTTCAAGAATTTGACTGGTCTTTCATCAGTTCCCCCAATAAGTAGAACAAAGAGGTTATTATTCTCCTGGGCATTTTCCGTATGTTTCAGTGTTTGATCATTCCAAGCCAACTAGATATGATTCCAAACCTAAGGAGAATTTTCATCACCTCATAATAATAGCATCTAGTGAGGCTTGACATTCTATTTGTTTTTTTTTCACAGGAAAGCCTCTAAAGCTTTCTTCGTAAACCTTCGTGAAGCATGTTGCTTTCCATATGCCAAAGCACATAAATATTTTTTTAATTTTCTAACTAGCATAGCACTATCTACATAGCTCAAAACAGATTTTGGCTCTTACAATCTATCTCGTTTATGTAAGAGTCCTAAGCAAGCCTAGCAAGGATAAGAATGAATGCAATTAAGCTACATTTATCACAAGGGATCGTTCTTTTTTATGCAAGAACATCTCTGCGAAAGTCTAAATTGTAAATCACTACATGTCAATACTTTGATTCTCTTCTCCCCTTTATTTCTAATCCGATATGATTGTCATTGTCATCATCATCGTCATCATCATCGTCATCGTCATCATTGTTACCTCCTAATTTGTACATTAGGTGGATTTCTTGCGAGTCTCCAGAGTTGTGAACATTTACAATGTTCATCATCAGTGTTCAGAAGTTCATCAGGCCAAATTTTTGGCCCTTTGTAAAATTTGCATGTCCAAACCCCCTTGGGGGAATTGTAATGTGTTGGTCTAAGCATGGTCGTTTTGTAAAAGGCTTGGCCTACCTTAGGTTTAACTGTCAAGGGGATACGCTAGAGTGTTTTTTCCTTAAGAATTATGCGTTGCGCTTCAGTGGCGTATAATTCCTGAGTTTTCACTCATACCTCCAAAGCTGGAGTATTTTCCATGGTGGTCGAACCTAGGGAGGTTATTAGAGCCTAGGTGCCTATATATTTTTACATGCTAACCATCAATAATAAGTCGTATGGACATGCACTAGGTCCCCTAGGAGTTTGAGACAATTTCGATAAAAATCATTTTTTTTGTAAAATTAGACCATTTTTAATGGTTTAATTGGAAAATTTTTAAATTATGATAAAAGTATGGTTTGGAGGCGGAATTTGGCACAGGGATGCTCATTTTTACACTCAGAGCGTCCTCTTTACCCCGGAGCCCACTTTTCCTAGATTTCAGGTGATTAAATTGTCACTTATGGCATTTTTTCCTAAAGAGGCGACAAAATGTCATTTAAATGCTAAAAGTGCTACAAATTGTACAAAACGACAAAGTTTAAAAATCAAGAAACATGTTGAAAATGTGTGGGGAAAATGTGGCATGTTAGTTTCTTATGGTGTGCGACCTCTTAAGGATGATAAAGCGCACATGTCTTAAAGGCCAAAGTTAAGATAGCGGATGAAATCAAAATTTGAATTGCGCCATCCTCTTTTGGACTCATGTGTGAGCGGATTCTCTTAGCATGGCGCGTTGTTACACGTTGGGAGAAGTTTCCAAAGTAGAGGTGGGTGCCCCTATCATGAGGTGGCAGCCACCTCACTCTCAATCACCAACAACCAAGTGATGGTTAACTTATTTTCAACGCATGGATCTCTCCCTTAATCAAGGATGCGCCCCCCTCTCTCACCTTAGCTTATGCACCCTCCCTCCTCTTGGTTTTATTATTTAAGCAAGGCAATCCTTCTCCATACGGATGGATGGTGGAACTTCCGCTTGTGTACTCTTAATTGTAATTTTCTTGAATAAAGTTTGAAGACTTTGGAGGTCCATGTGGTGCAAACTATCTGCTATTGTGCATGTTGTGCTTTTACTGAGGTGATTTAGTTCTTATTACTTTTATTTTGTTATAGGCTTGATAATCTATCTAGCTTAGAAGGCTGCTACCAGCCATGGAGCAAGCATTTGTAATCTTCAACTTGCTTGTTTATGTTTTATGATTAGAGATCTAAGAGTAGCAGACAATAGTCAGTTATACTTATGCTCTCGTAATTTCTTTTTATAAATCATACTAGATTTGATCTCGTTTGTGCAAAGGTTTGTGATTTGTAGGTCATCTATTTGAAGGAAGAAGTTGAGCTCAATTGCATCATCTTCTGCCTTGAGAATCTTTTTGGATCTAATGTTTTGTTTCTCGCAGACACCTCTTTGTCTTCATACGGTTCAAGCTTGGGCTTGAGTTTTCTCTTCCATCTCTTAAACTCAAACTTCTCTCTATTTTCCCTGTAAAATTGTTTCCTTCATGCTTAACAAATAGATCAACTATAAAAGTCTCATCATATATATCTCTTAATCTGCATGCATTAGCTAGATCTAGGAGCGTTTAGATTCTTATCAGAAGCTTAGATCTAGCTTTCAGTAGTACTTGTGCTCATAATTTTTTCAAGTACTAAGTAGTTAGGATTTTTATGTTGTTTTATTTGATTAGTTCATCGCATTTCTAATAAAATAGCTTGCTGGTTTTCCTCTTTTAATGAACAGGTAAGCGAAAACTTTTGCGAAATTTTGGAGCTTGAAACATTAAGGAAGCTCCTCCTTTATTTCATTTTTTCATACTTACCTTTCTCAAGCTTTAAAGTCTTTTAAATCTCATTTTTATGGATCAAGAGCACCCTCTGTCAGAGAGCTAAAACTTGTAATAATTTAATAAAGAGCAGGTGGGATTACGGCTCCCACACCCCCTTCCCCATTTGGGGAAACCTATACATGTCCCCTTTACTTTCTGCTTTAAATTAGTTTTTGCTAGATTAGTTCTTTCGATTTATTACAACTAGATCTTGATTTTCTTTCAAGTTTTACTTTACTTTATTTTGGGAATAAATTGAATACTAACCCCCTTGCTCTCCCAAGTACGGTCTTCTGCTCTGAAAGAGACTCTTGGGTAGATAATTAGAAAACTTGTAATTCTTTTGCATCTTCATTATTTGGGTTAGTTTTTTGTATCATTGTTGTTTATTTGGTTTACATCTTTCTTTCCTTTTTTTGCAATCAAATAAGCCGACTCATTGCCACGAAGTATGCTCTCGCCACCACCTAAAGGCTTTGTCGATTAGTGGTGGATGATCAGAAAGTTGACACATAGTCGTTAGTAATTAGTGTAACATTTTATTTTTGTACAAACAACTTGAATAAACATTTTTGCTCTCTTCCATCCACAGGTGGAACTGTAGCACTTAAAAAATTCTCACATTTTAACTAAGGACTCATACTGATAAAATTAACAACCCTTAACATAGTGAAAATCTGGCACTCAAACATTAAGTATTGTTTGGGAAACTTTCTCAGAAGAAGTGGGAACAACTGGAGAGTGACCTCAAGGCACCGTTAGACTACATCCTTGTTGGTGTAGTGTTGAACACGCCCTCGAGACTCCGCTCCAACCCACACGTCTTCGTGAGGAGCCACCTTTGCCTAATTTCCGAACATCACTTCTTGAACCTCACGGTATATCTGGAGCTCCCATTTCCCCCTAATCATTTTCACCCTAATAATCTAAAATTGACCAAGAGCATCACACAACAGTTTTCTTTACAACAACAAGCACTATTTTATTTTGACTCCACGATACTGGTCTTTTTATTTGCTAGATTTTAAGTTCTCTATCTTATGTCGTGAATGCATTCATATTTATGAAGTTGATTCAATTTAAAGTTGCAATATCTTGTGTCGATTATTAGTCCTAATTATAAAACTCCTAAACAACTTACTTCCATCCATAACAATTAAATAAATTTAAGAGCCTTAAAAACTCTTTATTAGGGTCTACCCACCTTGGCTTCATTAGGAGTTTGCCTAAACAGAGGATTTAGGATTAGGTGACAACAACTAACTCAAGATTTGCCCCCAAGGACACACCTAGCAGCGTCGAAAGATTTCTGCTGCGTTTACCCCCAGGTGCACTTCGGTGGCAATAATCATCATTGCCATTTTCATTTTCATTGTCATATAAACACATCATCCTCATTTTCATCATCTTCGTTGTCATCATCATCTTCATCATCATCATCTTCATCATCGTCGTCATAATCATCATCGTTGTCATCGTCATCATCAACATCATCGTTGTCATCATCATCATCATCATCATCGTTGCCATCATCATCATCATTGTCATTGTCATCATCATCATCATCATTGACAGTGTCATCATCATCATCATCAGTGTCATCATCATCATCATCATTGTCATCAACATCATCATGATTGTCATTACTATCAACAACATCGTCGTCGTCTTCATCATCACATCATCATCAACATCATGACGATGATGATGATAATGATGAGGACAATGAAATGAATGATGATGCTGATAATAATGAAGGAAATGATGATGGCATTGATGATGACGTGATTATACGATGATAACAGATGACAATGAAGATGACGATTATGATGATCATCATCATCATTGTCATCATCATCATCATCATTGTCATCATCATCATCATCACCATCATCGTTGTCATTGCTTGTAATGTCCCCATTTTTGTGTTCTCTAGCTCTGCAAGTGGAGATGGCTTTCAAAGTTGTATCGCCCTAATCAAAAAAGGGGAATTAATTAATTATTTAAGGTCACCAGGCAAAAAGCGACTTTATAAAGAGATGTGGAGTAATTAAGTTGTAAAGTGACTATTGGAAAAGTCACTTTATTAATTAAAAGGAGAAAAAGGTAAAAGTGGTCGAAAAGGGTCAAAATGAAGATAAAAGTAGAAGAAGTCACTCTCTCTCATTCAGACATGTTATTCTTAGTTTCAAAAGTGATTTTGTAGAGCTTTTGAACTTCTTTCTCTTGGGACAAAAACCCTATGAGAGAATATCGATTTCGATGGTGAAGCCATCCACCCTAGTCAATCTAGGAGGAGATCACTCAGATTTTTTCACTAAGTTTTATTGCCGCATCATATTATGGAGTATTCACCATAGATCTAAAGAGTTTACTCAGTTTTCAAGGCTATTGAAAGAGGAGGCGCATTTGTTGAAGAGTTTGGCATTCATTCCCTTCTGAGATCCCAGTGTACTGCCAAGAAAAAGAGGTCAAGTTCACCATTAACTTCATTGCCAGTTCTGCGTAATACAGTTCAGTGGAGAGGTTGACTTATGTAGAGAAACAAAAGGGTGGTGTTGTTTATTTTTGAGGCCGTGTTTTTCCTTGGGTGAACTAATATGCAAGTGAGGAGGGTGCATTTTCATTCTTACCATTCGTTGTTGTAAAAAGGGGTCATCAAGGGCTGGATGCACTCATTGTTCATCACGAGTTGTAGCATCACTCTCCATTAAGATTCGTGGGTCCAGTATCGTTGGAAAGAGGTCACAACTCTCTTGGAGGAGGTTGCACCCTAGGCTGAGACGCTAAGAAACTAGGTGGATTGACAAATAAAGCCAATATTTGTTGCTCATAACTGATATGGGATACTGAACTTCACAGTTGGGCACATCATATCTTCACACTGGTTATGGACTCTTACAGCCATCTAGGCATTGGAAGAGGTTAGATCTGTGCATTAAAAGTGCTGTACATTCATCAACACTTCTCAGGTCTGCAAAGTATGCAATAAATCTGATTTATCCACTATTTTATCACTGCTATAGTCTTGAAATCAATGTTATATCTTTCCATGAGCACCATAATGATTTCTTAGTATTTAATGTGCTTTAAAGATAAAGTTTGGGCACCTATCCTGTGTTTAAAGTGGATTTGAATGAGGTCTGAAACTTATTGAGTGAATCAGCAGTCAAAGCAGTGAAATGTATCATAACTGTTTGATGAAAGCATTGAACCACATAACTATTTATTAAACAAATAACAGTGATCTAGTGAGGTGTGTTAAGGGGGTTTAACTTAAGCTACCGAAGTGTTTGACATAAATCTTGACTCAATCCACATACACAGTAACAACATTTGGCCCAGACTTGGATTGGACACATGATAATGGTTGCAACACAAGTGTTTGATGGAATTCCTAAACCAAGATCACATAAACAGTCAACCCAAAATTAGTTCAGATTTACTGGGGGTCATTACAGTGGTATCAAAGTTGTGCATCCTGCCAGCTTGAGGGGTTATCAGTGACAAGTATTTTCAGATTGCTTTATTGATTGACCCACACTCATCTATTTCAGTCCCAGCAGTTTGTTCATTGGGAAAGGCGAAGTCTAATCAGGAACTCATGGCAGAAATTTTGCAAGTCTTACAAGGATATCAAAAGAATCTAACATCATTGTTAGAGCATCTGTAGTTGTTGGAGCCTCACTTATCAGTTGGGAAGGAAGAAGAGGGGTTCCAAGCTGAAGCACGTGAATGCCTCATCTCATGAGGGAAGCTTGACAAAACCCCAGGATGACTTCCTGCAAGTGCATGCACCTGTTCATGTTGAGGATGTGTGCAATGAAGTTGACAAAACCACAGCCTTTGACCCACCATTAGAGCTATCCTATGAGGCTAATAGCCCCAGTGCTTATGATGGGTATGTTGATTGCACATATGGCGATTATGACGACTCGGGTGTGTTAGTACCTAATCATGATACAGATTGGGTGTTGGATAAGCTTCCTTTGGATGTTGAGTTATGCAAGAAAGACGACAAAGAGGGAGCAACTTTTGGGAAGTATAATTGTAAATACAAATCAAAAGATTTGTATGGAGATGATAATTCTAGTGAGTGACTGAGTCCCATCATTTGACAGAGCAATTGAAGGTAAGAGAAGAAACGATTATTGCAGCCATAAAACATTTCGATGATACTCATAAGTTGATGGCAAATTGTTGTTGAAAGGAAGTGACACATAATAATTTTGCAGGAGAACTTTCCCTTGTAGATTTTCAGGCACTCAAAGAAGCAGTGGTGGTGATGAAAGTTTGAAATTCCAAGTTTGGATTTTTAGGGTTTCTCTGTCAAACCCTAGTCAGCTCTTGTGATTACAAGGAGATGGACAACTGGATACAAGTACTAGGTTGTAAGTGCATTCCAACTAATGATGAGTAAGTGGATATCAAATGACCAAGGACAAGTTTTGTGTTAAGAACACCTGTTTTATTAAAAACCACCAGCAGAGCCAGTTGCATCAGAAGTAAAGACATGTTTTGTCTTTTTTTTTAGTTCATACATTTCACTGACACATGTTCTAAACTTTTTTGTTGTAGATTTGTTAATGCATCTGGAGCATTTAAGTGTCCTTTTTATAGCCAAGCAGAGCTGCCTCAAGCTTTTATGCCCTTAGGTAATTCCTTTGACTATCTATACAACTCATTTCCTCTTTGTAAAGGCAGATCCGGCAAATCATCAAGGTAAGACCTCAAACTTTTCTATTTCCATTTGAGGTTCTCATTATAGCAAAATGACAAGCAATACCAGGCTTGATGAAAAGCTTGAGGGAGCTGAGAACTTCAGATCCTGAAGTATAGAGTCATGCTCATCCTTGAGGAGCATGAACTAGAAGACTATGTGAAGGAAGGACTTACAGAACCAGAGGGAGATGAAGATAAGGCAAGGCATAAGAAGAACCTTATCAAAGCAAAGAGGATCATTGTTGATTCCATCAAGGATCACTTGATCCCCCATGTGTCTTCCAAGAAGACACCAAAAGAGATGTTTGATGCCTTGACCAGCCTGTTTGAAGGAAAGAACATCAACAGAAAGATGACCTTGAGAAATCAACTCAAGGGTGTGAAGAGTATGAAGTCTGAGTCCATGCACTCATACTTCTCCAAAGTATCCCAAATCAAAGAACAACTAGAAGCCATTAGGGATATGATAGAGGATGCAGAAGTTGTGATGACTACCCTGAATGGTCTCCCCCGAGATTGGGAACCATTTGTTCGTGGCATTTGTGCCAGAAAAAAAAACTAATCAAGTTCAGAAACCTATGGGAATGTTGATGTATATGTAACTTCAGAATGTATTTCACCCATGTATTTCATATATGTATTTTGTACTCCTATAGATATGGCATTATTCCTCTATACGGAAGTGTTTGTATTCCTATAGAGATGATATTATTCCTCTATACGGAAGTGTCGTCATTTATATTGTAAGTGTCGTAACTTATACTTGATGGGTTATTAGACCACCTTGTTGGGGTCGGCCCTGTATAAGTCATGTGGGTCGAAGGGTTATTAGACCACCCTATTGGGGGTCGGCAATGTGGGTCAAAGGGTTATTAGACCACCAAGTGTGGGGTCGGCCCGGATTAAGTTAACCATGGGTTAAGCTAGACATGTAGGCCCCATTAGTTTATTGGGCAGGACAGAACAAATATAAATAGAGATTGGGAGATCTCTATTTGATCATTCACTCTCACACTTCTCTCATTCGGAAAGTGGCGCACTTATGAGGAGGATGTTGATTTTTCTGAGCAGCTTCGAGTGCCATTCTCTGGGAGAATGGAGGCACCTGGTCAGTTACCAAGATATTGACCCAGTCTGGGACTGGGAGCTCAGCCTGGGGCTGAGAGCCATTCTCTGGGAGAATGGAGGCACCTGGTCAGTTACCAGGATATTGACCCAGTCTGGGACTGGGAGCTCAGCCTGGGGCTGAGAGCCATTCTCTGGGAGAATGGAGGCACCTGGTCAGTTACCAGGATATTAATCCAGTCTGGGACTGGAAGCTCAGCCTGGGGCTGAGAGCCATTCTCTAGGAGAATGGAGGCACCTGGTCAGTTACCAGGATATTAATCCAGTCTGGGACTGGAAGCTCAGCCTGGGGCTGAGAGCCATTCTCCGGGAGAATGGAGGCACCTGGTCAGTTACCAGGATTTCACTGTAAGCCCTAGACCGGGTTTGGGCAAGTGGTGTACTTCCCCACTTGGACTTGTTGACCACAGATGGGTGAAGTGAAGCAATTAAATATCTTCCTATGATGATGTACTTGGAGTGGACATGAAGACCCTGAAGGACACCTGGATGATTTATAGAACCCAAGCACCACTTGGTTTGGTCCATGAACCCACCAGAAGAAGGAAAAGGAAAAATAAATATGTATTTATTTATGTACTTTTGGGTCAACCCATTATTGGAGAAAAGACAAAATAAAATGATAAATAAATAAAAATACATATGCTATATGTATTTATAAAAGGGACAGCCTCAAATTATTAATGGAAATAAACATCCATGAGAAACACAAGTCGGCTCATTAATTAACTTGGATTTAAATGCATATTTATTGAAGGTCGGCCTCATTGGTTAAATAAATATTTAATGGCTATTTGGAGCAAGTCGGCCCCATTATATTTTGTGAATTCCACTATAAATAAAAAAAGGTCAACTCATTATTACACTACCAATTCGCATGAGGAAGAGAACAGCTCTGCAATAAATTCGGTGGTATGTAAAAGACAGTTCAGTGGTTCAGAAAATCAGCTTGGTGTTTGCTAACAGCTCTCAAATAATTCGGTGGTGTTTGCTAGCAGCTATCTACAGTTTGGTGGTGTTTGACAGTCTTCTAACAGCTCAGTGATATTTGTTGACAGCCCTCTAACAGCTCAGTGGTATTTGCTAACAGTCTTCTAACAGCTCAGTGATATTTGTTGACAGCCCTCTAACAGCTCAGTGGTATTCTAACAGCTCAGTGGTATTGGCTAACAGCTCTCTAACAGTTCGGTGGTCTTTGCTGGGAGTTCTCTCCATTGTTTGCTGAGTTATATATCTTCCTATTGCTGGTTATTACTGTGCATTCAACAGTGCAGATTATCTCCACGATTTGCTGGGTTCTCCACAGTGCAATACTGGGTCATACATCTTCTTACTGCTGGCTGCCTTCTAAGCCCTGTTAAGGGTGTTCTTACTGCTGAGTATACTGATGTTACAGCTGGGTTCTATCATTGGTTAGCTAACTTCTTGACAGTCATTACAGTCCCTGAAAAGGGGCCACAACAGACAGTGACAGGTGCAGGTTTGGTGAAACAAAATTGAGATTGCTTCAGCTACAGGTCAACTGGGTTCTTCTTAGCATTGTAACAATTCTAATTGTTGGAAAGGCTTGCTTAGCCTGCTATTGTAAAACTCAGACATCTCATAATTAAGGAAGATATTTTTGCTGGGGTTTTTATACCTTAAAAGGTTTTCCCCAGGGTAAACAACTGTGTTTTTATGGTTGCATGTTGTTCTAATTTTTAGCTATCTCTGCATTTTAAAATTTACAGTCTGCTACTGCTATCAGTTTTTGAATTTTTAACAGAGGAGACTCTACTGCTAGGAGAAGACTATCTCTTGTATTCTGGTTGTATCATTGCTCTATCTATCTCTGAGGAAGTTATTGGGGTTTTTCACCTTTATGGTTTTCCCCAAGTAAACTCTGTGTCTCTTGTGTGCTTGCATTATTCTGTCCATGATTGATATGCTGTAGATTTGTTGTACATGTTGTTCTCTCAATTAAGATCCTAGATCAGATTGAAGTAAATTCTGAAAATTTAACAGGGAAGAATGTGTCCAAGAAGAAGAAAGAATAGTCGTAAGAGAGGAGAAATTAAATGACGATGAAGATCAAGCTTTAGCTACTCATGCTAAAAGCGGGAAGAAGAGGAAGAACAACCCTCGTTCTCGAGAGGACTCTCCAAGAAGAGCCCAAAAGAAGAGAAGGACTAGAAAGGATTTCTCTTCAATTGAGTGTTACTCATGCCACAAGACTGGACACATTGCAAGGAATTGTCCAAACAAACCTGGACAACACAAGAAGCAGAAGAAGAGGTTTAATGCTCATGCAACGGAAGATAGTGATGATGATAACAAGACCAGAGTTGATGAAGACTCCAGTGAAGAATATGTTCTTATCTCAGCACTCACTGGTTTAGTATCTCATGGAAGTGATACTTGGCTAGTGGATAGTGGAGCTTCAAAGCACATGACAGGATACAAAGAATCTTTGTCTCACCTCATCCAGAAGGAATCTCCACACAAGGTAAAACTCGGAGACGACTACCAATATCCCATCAAAGGTATGGGATGAGCCTCTTACAAGTTGGACTCTGGGAAGTCCATAAATATGAAAGATGTACTTTATGTACCTAGGTTGAAGAAGAACCTTTTATCTATTTCAGCATTTATTAAGAAAGGTCTTCGAGTTGCATTTGTAGATGGTGAAGTTCTCATGTGGCCTAAAGGGAAGACTATTGATGATGCAGTAGTCATTGGGGTAGAAGAAGGAGGACTTTACAAACTAAAGGGTCATGCAGATACAGCACTGATGGCTAGTACCATGAACCCCTGTGAGCTATGGCATCGAAGACTAGCTCATGTACACTATAAGGCCTTACCAATTGCAAGTAAGGTGGTGACTGGATTACCAAAGATCCAGGTGGATCATGAAGGAGTATGCAAAGGGTGTGCTCAAGGGAAGAGTACGAAGAACCCATTTCCAAGTAGCGACAGCAAAGCGAAAGGTATTCTGGATATCATTCATTCAGACATTTGTGGACCAATGTCCACCACCTCTCTAAGTGGGTATGAATATTATGCATCCTTCATTGATGATTATTCTCGCAAAACCTAGATTTACTTTCTGAAGAATAAGAATGAAGTCTTTGAAAAGTTTAAAGAGTTCAAGGTGCTCATAGAGAATCTCTCTAAAAAGAAGATTAAAATCCTGAGTTCAAACAATGGAGGAGAATATACCTCAGGGGATTTCAAAGATTTATGTAAGCAAGCAGGGATTAAGAGGGAGCTCATTGTCCCTTATAATCCACAACAGAATGGTGTAACCGAAAGGAAGAATAGAACGATCATAGAAGCAGTGAAGGCTATGATCCACGATCAAGACTTACCCATGCATCTATGGGCTCACTGGTTCAGTATCTCATGGAAGTGATACTTGGCTAGTGGATGGTGGAGCTTCAAAGCACATGACAGGATACAAAGAATCTTTGTCTCACCTCATCCAGAAGGAATCTCCACACAAGGTAAAACTCGGAGACGACTACCAATATCCCATCAAAGGTATGGGATAAGCCTCTTACAAGTTGGACTCTAGGAAGTCCATGAATATGAAAGATGTACTTTATGTACCTAGGTTGAAGAAGAACCTTCTATCTATTTCAGCATTTATTAAGAAAGGTCTTCGGGTTGCATTTGTAGATGGTGAAGTTCTCATGTGGCCTAAAGGGAAGACTATTGATGATGCAGTAGTCATTAGGGTAGAAGAAGGAGGACTTTACCAACTAAAGGGTCATGCAGATACAGCACTGATGGCTAGTACCATGAACCCCTGTGAGCTATGGCATAGGAGACTAGCTCATGTACACTATAAGGCCTTACCAATTGTAAGTAAGGTGGTGACTGGATTACCAGAGATCCAAGTGGATCATGAAGGAGTATGCAAAGGGTGTGCTCAAGAGAAGAGTACGAAGAACCCATTTCCAAATAGCGACAACAAAGCGAAAGGTATTCTGGATATCATTCATTCAGACATTTGTGGACCAATGTCCACCACCTCTCTAAGCGAGTATGAATATTATGCATCCTTCATTGATGATTATTCTCGCAAAACCTAGATTTACTTTATGAAGAATAAGAATGAAGTCTTTCAAAAGTTTAAAGAGTTCAAGGTGCTCATAGAGAATCTCTCTGAAAAGAAGATTAAAATCCTGAGGTCAAACAATGGAGGGGAATATACCTCAAGGGATTTCAAAGATTTATGTAAGCAAGCAGGGATTAAGAGGGAGCTCATTGTCTCTTATAATCCACAACAGAATGGTGTAGCCGAAAGGAAGAAAAGAACGATCATAGAAGCAGTGAAGGCTATGATCCACGATAAAGACTTACCCATGCATCTATGGGCAAAAGCTGCCAGAACCGTAGTCTATGTACAGAACAAGATCTCCCATAGTGCTCTTGACAACAAGACCCCTGAAGAGATGTTCACCGGGAAGAAACTTGAAGTCAATCATCTGAACATATTTGGATGTTCGGTGTTCATCCACATTCCAAAGGAGAAGAGATCGAAACTAGAGCCTTCAGAAAAGAAGGGAATATTTGTGGGTTATAGTGAGCAATCTAAGGCTTACCGCATATACATCCCAGGATTCCGTCAGATCAAGATTAGTCGGGATGTCACATTTGATGAAGATACAGCTTTCAACAAGTCTAAGAAGACTCATGAGGATGAAGAGGAGCAGGAGGCTCCCAGAGTTGCAAAACCAACCAAAGAACCAATTCTAAATATTGAAGGAGATCCTGCTCCAGAGGATCATGACATGGCAGAACCTCAGAGACCTGAGGAGATACCTCATGAGGAGATCTCTTGAAAGAGAAGACCAGCCTAGGCACTTAATCCAAGATGCAGGAAAGTATGGTGCCCCAGAAGGATCCAGTAGAGAGAGCAAGAGACCAAGGCCATACTCCAGCTATGTAGCCTTGATGTGCAATCTTGTTGAAGAAGAACCAGCTTGTTTTGAAGAAGCAGTAAAGAAAAGGGAATGGTTGGATGCCATGAATGAAGAGTATCAGTCCATTATCAAGAATGATGTTTGGGATGTGGTACCAAGACCGAAAGACAAATCGGTTGTTTCATCAAAATGGATCTTCAAAACAAAGCATTCAGCAGACGAAAGCATTGAAAAGTACAAGGCAAGATTTGTAGCCCAGGGATTCTCGCAAAAGGAAGGAATTGATTATGAGGAGACTTTTGCCTCGGTAGCCAGATATACTTCGATTAGAACCATTCTTGCCTTGGCAACCAAGATGAAATAGAAGCTACATCAGATGGATGTGAAGACAGCTTTCCTAAATGGAAATATAGAAGAGGAAGTATATATCTAGCAACCAAAAGGATTTGAAGTAGAAGATAATAAGTCACATGTATGCAGGTTGAAGAAAGCACTTTATGGGTTGAAGCAAGCTCCCAGAGCATGGTATGGAAGAATTGAC
The DNA here is from genome assembly GCA_027924585.1 of Larix kaempferi. Classification (NCBI taxonomy): domain Eukaryota; kingdom Viridiplantae; phylum Streptophyta; class Pinopsida; order Pinales; family Pinaceae; genus Larix; species Larix kaempferi. The sequence goes on along the minus strand of BSBM01001041.1, from coordinate 5,188,927 downwards.
AGCTTCCTGATGAGCTTGGACTTTACCAAAAGTAAAGCGGACTCTAATCTTTATTACAAGATTATGAATGATGAACCCATGATACTATTATTGTATGTGGATGACTTATTTCTGACTGGAGAAGACAAGCCCATTGTTGAATGTAAGAAGAGGCTTGCAGCAGAATTTGAGATGAAAGACCTTGGCAAGATGCACTACTTTCTAGGTCTTGAGGTATGGCAGTTTCCAAACGAGATTTTCCTGAGTCAAGGAAAATACACAATAGAGATCCTAAAGAGATTTGGGATGCTGGATTGCAAGGCCATGACTACTCCAATGGTGACAAATCTGAAGCTTCTGAGTGATGCTTCTTCAGAGAAAGTGGATTTCACCATGTATAGACAGATTATTGGGTCATTGATGTATTTGACCAATACTTATCCAGATATATGTTTTGCGGTAAACACATTGAGTCAGTATATGGTGGAACCCAGGAATGTTCACCTGATTGCAGCAAAACATGTGATGAGATATCTGAAGGGTACATTGGATTATGGACTGAGATATGCATCAGATAGTGAGTTCAGACTATATGGCTACGCAAACTCAGATTGGGTTGGAAGTGCTGAAGACAGAAAGAGCACTTCAGGATGTTGCTTTAGTTTGGGATCAGGTGTGATCTCATGGCTTAGTAGAAAGCAACCCTGTGTTGCACTCAGTACAGCGGAAGCTGAATATGTAGCAGCTTGTTCAGCTTGTGGTGAAGCAGTGTGGCTTCGCAAGATGTTGACAGGATTGTTCAATGCAGAGATTGATGCTACGGAGATACCCTGTGACAACCAAAGTTGCATCAAGTTGACAGAAAATCCTGTGTTTCATGATAGATCAAAGCACATCAAGATTAAGTTCCACTATATCCGGGATATGGTGCAGAGGGGAGCTATGAAGCTCGAATATGTTCCTACAGAGGAACAAGTTGCTAATGTGCTGACTAAGCCTTTGGCTCGTGTGAAGTTTGAGTACTTTCAAGACAAGCTTAGTGTGGTCCAAAGGGACCTCTCTAGAAAGAGAGATTGATAGATCCTATCCGAAAGGATAGATGCCCGTCCAGGAGGGATGGTAGATCAGTATTGGTTTACTGATAGTTCCAGTTCTCACGAACCGATGCCTATCCGTAGGGCTGGATGCCTCTCCAAGGGTGAGGGTAGATCAGCACTGGCTGACTGATAGTTCAATTCTCACAAACTGATGCCTATCCGTAGGGATGGATGCCTCTCCAAGGGTGAGGGTAGATCAGTATTGGCTGCTTGATAATTCCAGTTCTCACGAACTGATGCCTATCCGTAGGGATGGATGCCTCTCCAAGGGTGAGGGTAGATCAGTATTGGCTGACTAATAGTTCCAGTTCTCACGAACCGATGCCTATCTGTAGGGATGGATGCCTCTCCAAGGGTGAGGGTAGATCAGTACTGGCTGACTGATGGTTCTAGCTCTCACGAGTTGATGCCTGTCCATAGGGATGGATGCCTCTCCAAGGGTGAGGGTAGATCAGTACTGGCTGACTGATAGTATCAGTACTTGGTTACTGATGTTTGTTGCAGGTGTTCCAGTTGATGGTGTTGCTGATGAGGATGTTCCAGCAGATGGTGTTCCAGCTGACGATGATGTTGTTCCAGCTGATGGTGCTGCTGATGAGGATGTTCCAGCTGACGAGGTTGCTGACAGCAGAAGATGTTCCAACTGATGATGTTGTTGATGAGGATGTTCCAGCAGAAGAAGTTCCACTTGGCGAAGTTGTTGTTCCAGTAGATGACGTTCCAGCAAGAGGATGTTTGTTGATGATGATGTTGCTGATGATGATCATATTTCAGCAGATGATGATGTTGCTACTCCGTAGATGATGCCCCAGACAAATGATGATCCAAAGCCTTCCTACGACATATAGAAGTTCACAAATGAGTTGTGCAGATATTGTTACCCGCAAAATACCTTCCTAGTTAAGAGGGAGTGTTAAAATAATGTAACTACGGAAGATATTCTATTTATATTATTGTATTCCTCCTCCGGGAGATGATGGTCATGTAATTAATAATGTAAAGGTCATTGAAAGAATCAATGTCAACCCTAGTACATGTGTCGACCTAGAAAAGCCCCTAAAGATTATTATATTATGTAATTGACCAGTCAAGTAGAGAAGTCGGCCCTGTTGGGGAAATTGTCACCGCAACGGAAGAATATAAATAAAGAACACCTCTCTCACTTCTATTCACTCATTCACTCAAGCAAGTTCGCATTAGTGAAGAGAGAGAGGTGCGCACAAGTGGAGTAGCTGATTTGTCTTGGGGAACTTTTGTACTTTGTGATTTCTATATTGAGGAAGGCTTTGTCGAGGTTTTCTCCCTTTGTGGTTTCCCCGAGAGAATCTCTGTGTTCATTGTGTTTATGTTGTGCTTGTTTATCTTTCAGTAATTCTTAATATGCTATATGTTGTTCAAGTAAAAATTAACACAATGAGGGGATGGATGAGTTTCAGAGAGTAGCGTATCCCTCAATGATCGACCTTCATTTGGGATATCATCAGATGAGAGACAAGGAGCAAGCTACTCATAGGTCTGCTTCTCGACTTCATTATGAGTTCTTGGTCATGCCCTTGGGGTTGACCCAAGCACTAGTCACTTTCCAAGCTTGCAGGCAGTTATTTGATATCCTCATGGTATACAACAGGACAGGCGAGGATCATTGAAACCAATCGAATGAGACGAGGGACATTATGGCCATGATAGAGGTCTTTCATTTGGACCATGTGAACAATGCACAAAGTGCATAAGAGGAGAGTCAAGCTTTGTTGGACCAGGTCACAGAGATTTCAACGAGCGCTGGGAGAGGTGGACTTCCAATTTGGTGGTGGGATCATGTCATTTGTCAGAGTGATAGACTGCTTCAAATGATGAGGATGATCGACAGGATCGTATCAGTGAATGGTCTACTTCATTGTGGGGATGTTGTGAGGGGAATTGTTGAGCTTTGTTCTATATGGCGATGTAGATTTTTCCTCACGCTACCCAGGATCAAATCTGTCCACGAGTTGGCAAACTTTGACGTCACTGAGATGCTTTGGCAAGAGATGACCCAGGATAGTGAATTTAGTCCTTTCAAGGATTTCAGCTTGGGGGTCCATGAGAGGAGAGCGCAATTTGAACATGGTGATCTATTATCTAACAATTATGATCAAAGGGGTGTAGCATCAGCATTATGGTTCCTCATGGAGATCATAGTGGAAACCTTGGATTACCGTGTTGGACAACTCAATAGTTGATACAGATGAGATGGCCATCTTTTGCTTTCCCGAGTTTATTCCTAGGATGCATGGGATTGATTTATTGGAGGATCAGTCTTCTAAGGAGTCAACCGAGTTTATGCAACATATGGTTGACAATCTTATCAAGCGTACTCAAGTGGGTTCTTGTGTTAGCACCTTATAGATCAGCGCTACAAGTAGAGGGTGCTTCACATCTTACAACCTAGTTTGGGACCCTGGCAACTTTACCATTTACAGGCGGATCCAAGAGAGGTTCACATAGAGGACTTTGTGAACGTTGTGTTGGGACATATAAGGGAGTGCGCGACTTATCGACAAAGTAGGTCAAGCAGGGTTGATGTAGTCTTTGCCCATTTCAAGGCCAAGGTGGAAGGGCATGTTGTTAGATTGCATCAAAAGTTTACTGAGGGTGCAAAGTGCAAACGATATGTGTGCAAGGATTGACCGGTTATCAAAGTTCACACACCTCCTGATGATCTCTTCGGAGTATGGGGCAACATGGGTGACAAAGCTATCTCTTAGGGAGATGTTTAGAGTTCATGAGTAGCCCAAAGTCATTATTAGTGATTGGGCAACAAATTTCTTAGCGCAGGTTAGCAAGAGTTGTTCAAATTAGTTGGCACATAGTTGACCAATGTATCTCAGTTGGAGTCGATTGGTATGAGGCATAGTAGACTCCTAGTTTGGATGTGGATTCCAAGAACTCAAATGATTGGCCTGTGTCATTTCAGGGACGCCTGGACAGGAGATGGCAAGGCACATGCCATATGGCAAGATAGATTTTCCTTTCCAATACCCAAGATCGTGTCCGACAATGGATTTGCGAACTTTGACTTCATCGAGATACAATCAATGTTTGAAAAATCGAAATCGGTCGAGGGTCAACTCGGAATCGGAATCGGTAATGAATCGGTCATAAATTGACCAATTTGAATTTAATGTATCGATTTACTCAAAAATACATAAAATATTTAAATTTTAAAGAAAAACAACATTTTCAAGATTTTAGGACTGTTGTTATGACCCAGGCCTGTTGTTTGAAGGCCAAAGAGCACCTATACTTATTGTTTAGGGCTCCTTTCATCCACAGTATTGCCCACAACTTATTTTAAGCCTTTAAGGTGATTTTCATGACTTTTTACTGCTGCAAAGGGGAGTTGTATAAGGGCTAACCAAAATGCCCCCGACTTGCTGAAATCCGGCAAAGCAATTCTTGCCAAAATCGCAACTTGGAGTGCTCATATCGCAATTTCGACGGTGATCTGGGTAGTTTTAAAATTGGACAATTAGTCTAGAACGTACATTCCCGATTGTAGAAATTACAAAATTGCGAAAATAGCAATTTCCAGCAAAAATTTTGATCAGTTTTTATCGCAAAATCGTCGAAAAAGCGGGGCGTTTTGGTTATCTTTTATCCTACGCACTGCAAAGGTCATAACATGCACATGTTTGCTTCAAAATTGTTGTACGAGGGCTTGAACAACTTCAACCTAAGTTGCATGAAACGGGGAAACGAGGACGAAACGAGGAAACTTCGAAAGAGGGGAAACGTGACCCCAAAAAATTTTGGAAATGAGGAAATGCAATATATATATATGGGGGAGCGCGGAGGGGAGCAGAGAGCGAAGACATGTGAAGGTAGGGTACAATGTGCGAAGGAGTACCAGACAGACGAGCTCTTCGATTTTTTCCGTTTTCACATCTTATGCACCCTACGTCCACAATGACGGTATGCGCAGCCTCTTGGATAACGGTATTAACTCCGGACGAAACCCATCGCACGAGTGCACACCAACGAATTTCGAACCCGTACAGAACACGATGTATATTGAGGAGGTGGACTACGAGCCAGAAGTTCAGGACGAATCCATTTTCTGCACGGACCAAGAAGTACACTGTACCAAGGGTTGATGCGATGCACAAGAAAAAAGCCAGGCACAGATGGAGAGCATACCACCCTGCGAAATCATGAATGAACATGACGTGAACTCATGTGCGAATGACAGCAACCCCTCCAAATCCTCATGTGCAGTTAAGACAGGAAAAACCAGAGGAATAAGGCCGAAGAAGACCTTCGCCGAACTCACAGTCGAAAAAGACATCCAATTAAATCAAATCCCTGACTACCTGAACTTGGCACTTATAGGGAGATTCTGTGGCAAATTTCCAGGAAGAGAAACACTGTTGCATTGGATGGAGACGAACTGGAATAACCTGTTGGGATACTCCCCTCATTTTCACCTACTTCCTCGAGGATGGTTTCTAATAAAATTGAGGCAAAGGGAAGATGGTCGTAAGCTCTTAGACAGACAATGGCAATGGGGGCCGTGAGGCCTAATCCTTAAGAAATGGAGGGTGGATTTCAATCCAAAAAAGGAGCCCCATAATTTACAACAAATCTGGGTTATACTACCCGGCCTACCATTGGTTTTCTGGCAGGAGCAAATCTTGGAGGCCATAAGTAACAAGATTGGAAAATTCATGGCTCTGGAAACAGATTGGGAAACAAAAATCGACCGCCGGTGTGCGGAAATCCTAGTCGAACTAAACGTATGAGAAGGCCTTTACGAAGAGCTAGTAATAGTAATGCATGGCAGCCGATAGACGCAACGGCTGGACTATTGGAAGCTCCCATTCCAGTGCTTCAGCTGCCGCAAGGTTGGACATTTGCAGAAAGATTGTACACTGCGCAAAGAAACTCCCCAACCTAAAAAAGTATGGGTAAAGAAGACCTTCAACAGCACTGAAAAGGCCAGCAAGGACCAATTAGCATTTGAAGGCAAATCAAGCACGCTGGTGAAGCAAGCAGATGTTAGTACTGAGTCGGTTAAAGAGGTTAGTCATTCGTTCGATGGAGGAGAAGGGATGCCGAGGAAGATAGCAAACGTCGATTATAAACAAAATGGGAAGCCCTCGGCTTGCGGTACTCCTCAGGACTCTTCGAAGGACAACGTATTCGGTCAACTCACCATCAGCATGACAAAAAGGTCACGACGGGATGAACGTCATCATCAGACAACAAAGGTAATAAAATTGTTATCTCTTCAGATATTCCTATTTCTTTAAATAATCAGGAATTTACTTTAAATAATTCGGGCAACGAAAAAAAGTCACTTTTAAACCACTCCCCGCCTACAAAAACGTTGCCAAAAGCTCTAAATACTCAAACAGAACAGAGGAAAGAGTATGATCTGAGATCAGAAAAAAAAACCACGATAGAAGAGGAAGAATGTGTTTCAACAGGAGGACTAGCTCTCAATCCCCCACGAAAATCACAGGCAGGAAGGAAAACACTGTTTTCAAAGGCACAAAACCAAGCGGTCTTGGACATCAAACAAGGCCGGCAATCCCTAATAACTCGGGCTCTTAGAGGAGAAACGGCCCCAAGCAAGGGTCCCTAATGTTACTCCTTTCACTCAATGTAAGTGAGCTAGGGGGAGCTTCCAAAAAAAACGCCCTCAAACGGCCAATAGCCACCTTAAAACCTCCGGTTTTGATTTTTCAAGAAACTATGATGGAGGGTAAGAAAGCGGAGGAAGTTATCTACGATTGTGTAAAGGAGTGGAACTCGAAAAGTATAGACGCAGATGGACACTCCAGAGGCATTATAATGGCTTGGAGCCCAAAACTAAAGCTGATCTCAACTTCACGCCACGGCTCAATTCTAAGTACACTTTTGGAAGATGGAGAGACAGGATCAAGATACACAATCCTAAATGTATATAGAATCTTTTACGATAGAAAAGTCTTCTGGGAATTCGTCGGCAACTCTGATACTTTGAACCAGACAAACATCATCCTGGGAGGTGATCTAAACTTAACACTTTCCTTGAGAGAGATATGGGGATAAAATGTGAGGGGCGACGCACTAAGTTCATATTTAGGCTTTCTTTTCGAAAAAAAAAGGACTAGTGGACATAGTTCCAACAAAGTTGGAGCCCACTTGGAGAAATAAACGAGGGGGTGATCAGGCAATTTCCAAGAGGTTGGATCGCTTCTTGGTTTCAGAAAACCTAATTAACGACCAATTGATCATTCAATCAACAATCGAAACTAGAGGGAACTCAGATCATCGGCCGATTGTTTTGAATATTAGGGTACCTGAAAAAAAGCCTCCATCACCCTTCAAATTCAATCCCATTTGGCTATCAGAGGAGAAATACAAAACCCTTATTATGGAAGCTTGGCAACCTCTGCGAGAAACCCCGAATCACTCCTATATGCAATAATTCGCGAACAATATGTCAAGGATGAAAAAAATCAACAAAAAATGGGACAGGAAACACAAATCCTCTCAACAAGAGGAACTCACAAGGATAGAAGAGAAAATTGAGGAATTATATGTAAAAAACAAGGAAGACGTTTTCACCACAAAAGAAATTGACATTTTGAAGAAGTTGGAAGGAAAAAAGGACTCTCTATTGCTCAAAGAGGAACAGTTGTGGAGACTAAAGAGCAGGGCCCTTTGGCTAAAAGAAGGAGATCAAAACACCAAATACTTTCACAGATTCGCAACTCATAGAAAAAACACAAATACAATCCATGAAATAAGGACAGGACAGGACAAGGCAATATGGTTAGAACCTTCTCAGAAAAAGCCAAAGCAGCTGTTGAACACTTCCAAAATATTTTTACAGAACCTGAAGGATGTCCAATCACAGAAATTCTGGAAGTGATAGGCCTTTTTCCAAGGTTAATTACAGAGGATATGAATAAAGAATTAACCAAAGACATTTCGAAGGAGGAAATTCAGACTGTTCTGCATTCTTTCCAAAAAGGAAAAAAGCCCTGGCCCAGATGGCTTCTCACTGGAATTTTTCTTAGGTTTTTACGACAAGCTGAAAGATGATCTTTTGGCAGTGGTTAAGGAATCTTAGAGGTCCGGAAAAATCCTGGGAAGCATCAATACTACCTTTATAACCATGATCCCTAAAAAGCAGAAAACAGAAACGTTCGATGACTTCAAGCCAATATCCTGCTGCAACATGATATGCAAGATCATAGCAAAGACCATTGCCTTAAGGTTAAAACCAATTTTAAGCGAAGTTATAACAGAGGAACAATTTGGATTCTTGCATAACAGACAAATCCACGACGCAGTTTCGCTGACTCAAGAATCAATCCATAGCATCAAGACCAAAAAGCAGTGTGCCTTCGCTCTAAAGCTCGACCTTTCTAAAGCTTATGATAGAGTAAATTGGACCTTTGTCAGGTTACTACTGATCCAAATCGGTACGGATACAGATATGGTTGATTGGATTATGGGGTGTATACAATCCACATCTTTCGCAATTATGATCAATGGAACACCCTAAGGCTTATTTCGCCCTACTAGAGGCCTCAGGCAAGGAGTTCAAGTCACCAGTTCTGAAGTAATCACCCACACCCTTTTTGTTGATGGCGTTCTTCTATTTGGATTGGGTTCAAAGGATAACCTCAGAGTTTATGCCTCTATACTTGACAAATACAAGAAGGCAACAGGGATGATGCTAAATGATCAAGCTTGTATCACAATGAATTCTCTGCAGAATTGGTCCAGCAAGCATCAAAGATATTTCCTTTCCCAGTCTCATCATTAACGGAAGGCTTCAAGTATCTAGGATTCTATCTTAAACCAAACAGCTATGCATTCCAAGACTGGGTATGGTTGTACAAGAAAGTAGAAACCAGAATTTCTAATTGGACAAACCGCTTCCTATCCAGAGGAGGGAGAATGGTTTTGCTAAAAGCAATACTTCAAAACATACTAGTTTACTGGGCATCTATTGCCTACATCCCCAAAGGCATCTTAACCAAATTAAGAAAGAAATGCTTCTCATTTCTCTGGACAGCAAGTAAACAATAAGATGGCATACCACTTGTAAAATGGAGTAACATCTCACTTCCAAAAGAGATTGGAGGTTGGGGAATTAAAAATTTGCCCCTATTTTGCAAAGCTTTGGCCGCCAAATCGTTGTGGTGCCTTGCACAAAATCCTGGCTCCTTATGGGGTAGAGTACTGAGCTCAAAATACTGCCCAAACTCCTCACTTGTTGATTGGTTTAGGAACCCAAACAAATCTCACAAAAATGGATCGACAGGATGGAAAGCTATGGTTCTGGCCTTCCCTCTAGTAGGCAATTGGACAGCATGGAGAGTAGGAGATGGGAAAAGTATAAGAGTGGGTGAGGACCCGTGGGCAGGGGCAGGTGAAAATTACAAGCTCTCAGGGCCCTTACTTACACAGTTAAGAGCGCAAAGAATACATAAGTTAGTCGATGCCCAAGCACAACACCCTCAACAAAGAGGAAGAGAAGGATGGAAAGATTCACAGGTTCTTAGATTAAGAGGGGAGGAGGCAGCAGAATGGAACAGCTACATAAACACTCTGGTAGCAAGCTTTGTACATTTGGATGATGAAGAACCAGACAAGCTGATTTGGACTAAGAACGCGGTAAATGGAGATTTCACAGCCAAGAAGGGTTACGAAGCTGCCATTTTGGAGCATTCCGACAGAGAGAAAAGATGGTGGTGGAGCAAGCTGGGGGGAATCACCAGTCCCCTAAAAACCATTCGAACATTCTGGCTAGCACTGAACAATAAACTATTAACTTGGGAAAACCTGAGAAAACGCGGATTTCAAGGCCCAAGTTTGTGCACTTTGTGCAAATCAAATGAAGAACAATCTGCTCACCTCTTCAACTCGTGTCCTTATGCAGGAAGCATTTGGACCACTGCAGGAAGAACCTTCACCCAAGACAGGATGATCCTGAACTGTGAAAACACTGTGGAACAACATGCTCAGTTCTAGTGGCAAAACCCGGGGATATGTTGCTTCGATGCTTTCCCTGCTCTCTTTGTGTTCAACATATGGGAGGCCCGAAATAGAGCAATATTCAAAAACACTTGGACTCCCGCTGACATAACCTCTCTGTTGTTGATTCAGAAAACGCAGGAACTCAAAACAACCCCCAAACCAAACAAAAGCCGAGTGATAAATGCGATAAAAATCAATAAAAGCCATCCATGGGCTTTCTTCGATGGTGCAAGTCAGGGAGATCCGCCATTAGGAGGAGCAGGTAGCATTATCTACCTATCCGATCACAAGAAAATTGAGATCAAATATGCTTTGGGACAAGCCACTAACACCAAAGCCGAGTTATCAGCATTATGGACAGTCATGAAAATTGCCAAGGACAAACACATTACAAGATTACATATCTATCGTGACTCCAAAACAGTGATTAACTGGGTAAATGGAGAATGTAACATCAGAGCTCCTCATCTACACAATATGCTAAAGGAAATACAAGCACTGAAGCCCGCCTTCGAATCGGTCTCTTTCTCTCATATATATCGAGAGCTTAACTCCGAAGCATACACATTATCAAAATTGGCTCTAGCAATCCAACCAGGGGTCTTAGAAGGTGAAGAAAAATTCAATGACCAAGTTAATGTCTTCTCGATATCTCCTTAAGACTTTACTCAAACTCAGAGCGACGACAGCAGAAAGCAGATCAGAATTTTGTGTAGCCATGAAAAATTGCAATTTTCAAACTGGTGATCAAAGGTAGTGCCTAATGCACTTGTATATGTAAATTTTGTAAAATAGGTATCCTAAGTAGGAAGACCGAAGCTACAATGATAATGAACTGCTTTTATGAGCAGCATGCTCAAGCAGCTAAGATGTAAGTCCAATCAGACAGTTAATGTTATTCTTATGAATAAAAAGATTTGTTTCCACGAAAATATATATGTATATATATTAAATTAATAAATTAGCAAAGACATTTACGAAAATGAATGTGAAATATAAATCATCAATCATACATGTCAACGAATCATTGCCTATATTGGGGTACTATTCATCAATAGCACCCTATGCCTCCCTCCTCTAGGCTCTAGCCCTTGCCTCTAACTCAAATTTCAAAGTTGATCCTCCAAGGACATTAGTCAACGGCTCAACACACTACAATTTTGATGAAACTTCCTAATCCAATCGCTAAAATAACATAGAAAAAGCTTCCCATGCTTGATAAGTGATTTTGCATGAGTGAAGAGTACATTTTTATCAAGGTCATGACAGAGGAATTCAACAATCAACACCACCAACATCAAGGTACATATAGGGGTTGATGTGCTTGATTAAATGCCAATTCCATACCCTCATACATGATAGAATCTGGTGGAAACCTTGCAATCCTAAAATCCTGAAAACTATTAAATCTGTTGAATTTTGAATGGGATCTAAAAATCTACTTTTTGCATATGAAGTCCAATGAGGTTGGAACCACTCTCAAACATCCTGAAACAATTAATGGTAATGTTAAAATTTCAAGTAAAAGGATGGAAAATAAAAGATAAGGAGAATGTCACTTTTTTACATAACTCGGTCGATTAGACCAATTCGGTACCTGAACCGGCCAATTCAGTGTTCAAATCGGCCGTACCAAACTAGTCAACCAAACTGATTTGCAGACCAAGTTGATTCGGCTCCTTATAAAACCGGTAGGTCAACCAATACCGAAACCGATTTGGTCGATTTTTAAAACATAGGATACAATTGCGAGATGTGATCCTTGATAGTGGGGATGGTTCTTCTAGGCATTACAGCTTGGGGTTCCATGAGTGGGTGTATGAGGGCTAGATATTTATGATCAGAGTGGCGCAACATTAGCATGGTGGGTCCTTTTTTAAAATTGCATGGGACCTTGAGACTTCATGGTTGGACAGTTTGGCATCTAGTACAGATGGGAGAGTCAAATTTTGCTATCGAGAACTCACTCCTATAATGCATTGGACTAGCTTCTTAGGAGGGCGATTTTATGAGAGGTGGACTAAGTATTTATAATATATGTCTGCTCTGTTGATTTGTGGTCTTCAGGAGGCCTCTTGTGTTAGTACCTTGTAGGACAATATTGTTTTCAATAGGTGCTCCACATCTTTTAGACTAGTTTGGGAACCTAGGATCATTCTCAGTCTCAGTTGGTTCAATTGTTGATTGAGTCATGATGGCATTGCTTAAGGACAAGCAATCTTTTGGAAGGGAGGACTATAATGTCTCTGTTTTTTATGTTCTCTAGCTCTAAAAGTGGAGATAGCTTTCAAAGTTGTATCGGCCTGATAAAAAAAGGGGGGAATTAATTAATTATTTAATGTCACCAAGCAAAAAGTGACTTTATAAAGTGATGTTGACTAATTAATTCATAAAGTGACTATTGAAAAAGTCACTTTATTAATTAAAAGGAGAAAAAGGTAGAAGTGACCAAAAAGGGTCAAAATGATGATTAAAGGGGAAGAAGTCACTCTCTCTCATTTGTTCATGTTATTCTTATTTTTGGAAGTGATTTTGTAGAGCTTTTGAGCTTCTTTCTCTTGGGACAAAAGCCCTAGGAGAGAATTGATGAAAAACAGGCTCTTAAAAACCATTCAACCGCCCAGCAGAACCCAAATTTCAGACTTAGGTAGTCACTAGTTAAATGACAATTTACAGGCACTTAAAAAATGAACAACAAGCTGAAACACTCATGCTGGGATAGTTTAGCAGAAATATAATTATAACAGCAGTCTGAAAATTGCATGCACAGTGAATTTTTGGTCAAAATACACCCTGGAAAAACCCACAAGGGGAAAACCAGTCCAATAGCAATTTTTTATTAAGCATTCTCAGGCATAAAACAGAGTTACAGCAGCAAGAAAATCAGCATTTAATGGACTGTACCAGCACCTCGAAATTCGTGCCCACCTCAATTTTTGTGCCCAAAACAATTGTACAGCCCAACAGATAGTACAGCCTCGATTTCTGTGCCCAGAACAGCAGTACAGCCCAGCAGTACTGTACGGCCTCAACATCAATTTATGTGCCCAACAAACTTCTAGAAATGCATGCCAACTGAGATGTACGGCCCAACAGTACCGCCCAGTAATTAAATGCAGCAGAGCTGCCTTGGGATTCAAGCCACTTCCTTTGGGATGAATCCCTCACCTAGGGAATCGAGCAACCCACTAGAGAAACATGCTCTCCCTCACAAAAAACTCAAAAATGCCAAAATGCTCACTCTTGGAAAACTATATCTTGCACACTACCCTAGGCTTGCTCTTATCACGGTAAAACGACTTTTCACCTTCCCCATCCCTAAATCCAACGAACAAGATCTAATCTTGTCATCAAGGGATTCATTCCCTCCAAAAATGAATTGGTTACATTTTTTAATAAAGTAATTTCACTTTATGAAATACTTGCACTTTTATTTCATAAAGTCACTTTATAAAAATAAACTAGGAACTTTACATAAAAAGTCACTTTATTAAAGAGCCACTTTATTACAACTTTATAAAAGTCAAGTGCCTAGGTAATGTAAATGCAGGGTCACTTCCACATACAAGACAAAACTATGCGGAGTGCCTCCTGAGCTAAAAAGCTAACAAGAATATCGATTTCAGTGGTGAAACCATCCACCCTAGTCGATCTAGAATTGGAGATCACTCGGATTTTCCCATTGATCTTCAGTATCGCATCATATTATGGAGTATTCACCACAATTTTGAAGAGTTTACTCAATTTTTAGGGTTACTGAAAGACAGGGTGCATTTGTTGAAGAGTTTGGCATTCATTTCCTTTTGAGATCCCAGTCTACTGCCAAGAAGAAGAGGTCAAGTTCACCATCAACTTCATTGCCAATTCTGCATAATACAGTCCAATGGAGAGGTCGACTTATGTTGAGAAAGAGAAGGGTGTTGTTTATTGATGAGGCTGAGTTTTTCCTTGGGTGAACTAATATACCAGTGAGGAGGGTGCATTTTCATTCTCACCATTTGCTATTGTAGATTTCTGTGGAGAAAAAAAGGGGGGTCACCAAGGGCCAAACGCACTCACTGTTCATCGTCAGCTAATAGCATCACTCTCCATCGAGATTCATGGGTCCAGTATTATTGGAAAGAAGTTGCAACCCTCTTGGAGGAAGTCGCACCCTAAGTTGAGACACTAAGAAACTAAGTGGATTGACAAATAAAGCCAATATTTGTTGATCATAACTTATTTGGGATATTGTAATTCACAACTAGGCACGTCATTGTCATCTTCAAGTTGGTTATGGACTCCTACAGCCATCTAGGCATTGGAAGAGGTTAGATCTATGCATTCAAGTGTTGTACATTCATCAACGCTTCTTAGGTCTGCAAAGTATGCAATAAAACTAGTTTATCCACTCTGTTTTATCATTGTTATAGTCTTGAAATCAATGTCATATCTTTCCATGAACACTATAATGATTTCTTAGTATTTAATGTGCTTAAAAGATAAACTTTGGGCACTTATCCTGTGTTTAATGTGGATTTGAATGAGGTTTGAAACTTATTAAGTGAATCAACAATCAAAGTAGTGGATTGTATCATGGTTGTTTCATGAAAGCATTGAACCACATAACTATTAAACAAAGTGATCTAGTGAGGTGTGTTAAGGGGATATACCCTTAAGCTACTAAAGTGTTTGACACAAATCCTGACTCAATTTACATACACAGTAACAAGATTTGTCCCAAACTTGGATTGGACACATGATAATGGTTGCAACAAGTGTCTGACGGAATTCCTAAACCAAGATCACATAAACAGTCAACCAAAATGACGACATTGATGACGATGACGACAATGATGACAACAATGATGATGACAATGATGGTGACATTGACAATGATGACGTAGATGATAATGACAATGATGATGAACTAGATGAAAATGATGACGAAGATGATGCCAACAAAGATGATGATGATCAACATCATTGTCGTCATCATCGTCATCCTCATCCTCCTCGTCATCATCATCATCATCATTGTCATCATCCTCATTGTTGTCATCAAACATCGCCTCCATCGTCAACATTGTCATTTTCATCAGCAGCAGCAACAACATCACCATTGTGGCAAGGGATTTAGAGATGGCAATTAACAAAACAAATATGAGAAAACAATTAAAATAGAGAAAGAGAGAACTGCAATTGATCAGACACTTTCAAGTTGAGGTATAATTGTGGCATAGGCTTCAACTGGAATGCTAAATATCAACAACATAAATACTATAAAGGGAGGAAGATGTGTTTGATTATACACGCTTTCAATGGGGATACCATTGTGGCACAGGCTTCAACCAGAGAGCTGGGGATTAACAAAATCAATAGCATTACAAAACAATTAAAGGCGATGGAAAACTAGCGTTCCAATGCCACGGTCCAATCATACCAGCTTTCAAGTTATAATTTAATTGTGGGACGGGCTTCGACTAGAAAGCTAGAGAAAACTAAGGCCTCCACACCTACTGTATCCATTGATGCGATGTCCACTACCCATTACCTCCAAATAAACTCCCCTTGATATTTTTAGGGAAAAACAGAAATAGGGATGCATGCAGAAAACTCCACTCGAGGCCAGAGCATCCGTTCAGTTTAAGCGTATTACAAAGCGAGGAAGCGAAAAAAAATCATAATAAACGCAAAGAAAAAGATAATATAGCCTAAAACCTCGTTGGGTACAGTCCAACATTCAATAACATCGTCAATAAAAGTTAAAGCCATCGTATGTTGCACTACCGCCATCAAGACGTGAGTAGAATTCAAAAAATTCTCCAAATCCATTAACATGATCTAAGGTTTTCTTTCCCTTTCTGGTTCTAGACGCAGAAACACGATCTATGTTAAACTTAAATGGCCTAATTTCTCCCTTCATACATTACAAGCTAGGTTAAATTTTAATTTATTTGCCATGATATAGCCGAAATCAGCCACAGGACGGCCCGGGTTCCATCCCGGAGAGTGCCTTAAACCATTAAACGAGACTTGAAAGAGAACCCAACACAACAAAAAAACAAAAATGAAGATAAGCAGGAATTTGCAGAGGTTACCCAACAACATAGAATATCCAAGGCCGGACGAAGAGGAAAGAACCCCCGCTGCTGCTGCTCCTCCCTCTCTGTTACATTAAGCTCCTTGGGAAACAATTAATCCGAGGCGCGCAACTAAGAAAATACGAAAGAAAACCGGGACAGATATGAGAAAAAATTACTAGTTTAGTGCTGCGATAGCAGAGCAGATATAGAATGAGTATCGTGGGTTCAAATGTCCCCGTCTTCACAAAAATAAGGTGTTTTTATAGCAAACCTATTTTGTTTCTTCTTGTCTTGCGCCAAAACGCTCAAACCTTTCTCGGAAATACATATTATATTGGTTTATTCTCTTTATGCTCCATTGTACTCCATTTTAGCATAAAAGACAACTAAAACACCCCACTTTTTTCATCAAAAGGGGTCAAAATTGCCCCTAAAAATTGTTATTTAGGTGATTTTGTAATTTTAGCGATGGCAAATACTTGGTTTAGACTAAATGTCTGATTTTAAAACTATCCAAGTTGTTGAAATCTTGATTTGAGCAGTTCAAATTGTACTTTCAGCGTTTCTTCCTCTGTTGGATTTTGACATCTCGAGGGCATTTTGGTTAACGGATATACTGCTCTATCCTCCATGCAATTAGAATTTAATATAATTTAACGTGAAGGTTAGAGTCAAACAACTCATATTTTTTGTAATATAACCAATTCCTTTCATTATGTCAAAATATGCACTATGTCTATTGTTGCCAAAAATATCAAGAAGTTGGATGGAATAAAATTTAGGAAAAAAAGGGGAAGAAATGGTAACTCGACATTGAGAACAATCCTTAGTTATGGGACTTAGTAGTAAGGTAACCTTGGGTAAATTATGTAAAGTAGCAAATCTCATAGGTAGTCTTTGTGTTGAAGATTGCAGTTCATATAGGAACTTTTACACAAGTTTAGTGTCAATGTGTGGGAAGTAGTTCAAGCAAAATCTATTTTGTAATTCACTTTAGTGATAAAGTGGACGCCATATATTTAGTTGTTGAGTCTAATAAAGTGTATTTTTATATATTGGTGATTTAGATTGGTGTATTTTTATCAATTGTTCATCTCACTATAAGAATATGGTTTTAGTGGATTAGGGTTTCAACTCAATTATAAAGGAAAGTCAAGGTAGAGGGTTAAGACATTCATTTTCACTCGAAGCAAATTATGTCAAGAGGTGATTTTATTCATCTGTGGAGCAGATTTAGAGTGCCAGAGAGGAGCCAGAGTCATAAATCAAGTAGAGCACATGTGTAGGTCTGGTCAAGATAGATTTGTATAGTTGTGTGGATCCTTATGAACATATTTGTACACACAGTCGTACGAAACATGTTCGTACAGTCGTATGGATAGGTCGTACAACATGCAGCAACAAGCGAGTAGGTTTCTCAGTTTTGGTAGGTATATTTTTCCTCGATATGTGTGCATATCAGTTTTTTTGGATATATCGTACAACTTTTACTTTGATAGTTGTGGAGGTTTCCTTGTAAGCTTTGAATTGTTAATGAAAAGCTCATTTGAAGGAATAAATTATATGTGTATTGTGTTTATGTTAGTTTTTCATCATTTAATTCAATATGATCTAAGATCTTAAATGAGAGAACAACATGTAAAGCATATCAAACATAAGAGAGAAGAGACAAGAGACACAAAGCATTTCACCGGGGAAAACCAAGAAGGTGAAAAACCCCACAACTTCCTCAGAGATAGAATGAGCACCAATACAATGATCACAAAGATCAAACCCCAAGAGATAGATGACTGCAGCAACTACTCCTCCTCCACTTGTGCGCACTCCTCCTCTCTCTCACTAATGCGAAGTGAATGAGTGAATGAATGAATAGAATGAGAGAGACACACTCTCTATTTATACAGTGACTTGACTTGCCTTTTACTCTAACTAGGTCGACCTCCCTTAGGAGAGTCTAATAACCCATTACCACTTGTCACTGGACTGACCCCACTAGGGTGGTCTAATAACCCTTTAACCCTCATGACTCATACAAGGCCGACCCCACCAAGGTGGTTTAATAACCCATCAAATATAAGTTACGACACTTACAGTATAACTTGCGACACTACTCCGAGGTCTAATGCCCTGTCATACAGGGGAGGATGGACCTCAATGACTTTACATGACTCAAGTACAATAATGACTTCTCCGACCTGGAGGAACAAACATCTCCGTCGGAGGTACAACAATAGAATACAAATGACGACACTTCCAATCGGAGGAATAAGACATCTCCGTCAGGGATACAATAAAGTACAAATGTAATACATACAATATACAAGTGAATATCTTCCGAAGTTACAAATACATCAACAGTTTATGCTTTTGTTGTTTGTTTTCCAGCTATATGTGTGATTATTGTTATGTGAATAATTTAATTTATGTAATTAAATAACAGGCTTGTTTAGTTGAGAACATAAGGAGAGTAGTCACCCAAGGTTTGGAAAATTCACATGGTATCAGAGCTTCTATGGTTGAGAGGATCTAAAGAGTTTACAATAGTAGATCAATCGTTGGAAACAACTACCAAAACCAGCTGTTAGGAACTAGAACTAGTAACCTATTATACTGGATTGAGATAGAACTATTAGTTTCTATACGCACTGCGATCTGCAGTCTACTGAGTGTTAATGGAATCATGCGATGGGAGGGGGCCTTCGCCCCCTCCAGATGATGATGCTCTGGCCTTCCACGAAATGGTGGCATCGGCTGTGAAAACCATGAAAACCCAACCCTCCCAATTTGTGAAGAGACTGGAGGAATTGTCGATAGTTGCCCTTCCTCCCACCTCATCCAGAAATAAAGTGTTAGCCTTGGCGGATCAAGGGCTAGTTGAGTAGTTTACAGGAATTTGGTCATCCATTAAGACGGTAGCCACATGGATAGAGAAGAATTGGAATCCATTGATCAAAGGATCGATTTCCCATTACTTTTGTGGCTGGGTTTTTTTACTTTCCTCTTCAAAAACAAGGAATACATAGATCTAATATTTAGGAGTGGCCCCTATTTCTTGGGTGCCAAGGGAATGTACTTGAACAAATGTACACCAAATTTCAGTCCAAAGAATGATGTGCCTTCTGCAGCGTCGGTATGGGTTCAATTGCCATTCCTTCCCCTTCGTTGCTGGAATGATGATGCCCTTCGTTGCATAGGCAATTCCATTGGACGTTACATTGACCAAGCTCAGCCAAAGGAAAACATTTTCTCATGTGCAAGGATTTACGTCGAGGTTGATATGGAGAAAGGAATCCCTAAAGCAGTTGTAATCTCCTTAGACAACTAGAAACATCTCCAACAACTCGATTATGAGCAACTGCCTTTCAAATGCAAGATATGTCGAGATTATGGGCACTTTGGGAAAAACTATAAGAAGGTGGATCCAGCCTCAAACCGTCCCAAAGCATAAGATCAATGGCAATCAATCTCGCGCAAATTTGGAAATGTTGGAAATAAGACTCCATCATCCACAGTGGGACCCTCAATTGCTAGCTCAAAACCCCTTTCTAAAACTGATGAAAACCCTCGAAAATTAGGGTTGGCTACCTCCCACAATAGTTTTGAGTCTCTATCTTGGTTGGCAGACATGGAGGTACAGATCATTCTACCCCAATGCATTACTAAAGCAAACAATAAGGAGTAGACCTCATATCAAGATATGCCTCAGAGTCAGATGAAGAATCCAGTAAGATAAGTGCATAGAGAGGAAAAAGGGGTTGCCTTTAAAACCCTGGCGTTGGAGGAGATTGGCTTGCAAGATCCTAAAATGGAAGGATCAAAAGCTTTCGAAGATGTTGAATTTACCTTCTCGGAGGTACGCTACTCCTCGGAGATGGAAAGTCTTGGTGAAGATAGGCAGAAAGATCGAGCCTCATTGCGTAAATCTAGTAGAAGGCCATCCCGAGCTATCGAGGAAGAACAAGCAAATAAAGACATTCTCTTGGGATCACAACAAACACTATTGAGTATGGTTGGAACGTTCTCCAAGCCCCAAAAAAGACAAGGTGGGTGCGGCAAATAAAGGGTGTACACACTCTAACCCTGTGAAATAATGATCTTGGTCTCATGGAATTGCAGGGGTCTAGGCAGCAGAACCAAAATCTTGGTCGTCAAAGATCCAATTAAATACTAGAAGCCTAGTGTACTCCTCATTCAGGAGACCAAGATGAGCTCTGGAGAAGTCTCAAAACACTGTAAAAATTTATGGGGCACCGACAACCAAAAGGACCTGGCATTCGTTACCTTATCTACAGGTGTTGATCCTGATTGTTGGCTTATTCGTTGGGTCTTCATTCAGTTGTAGGGATTGTTCTTTCTGATAGATCATATCCATCTACTGGATCTATAAGCTCACCCTCCCTAAGATAGGAAATGATATGATGTGTTCAGGAACTACCAAAAGAATCGTAGTCTGATTCATTCCATAAGTATCATTTAGTAGGAATTAACTGCATGATCTTTTTCTCGGACAAATACCAACTAGTTCTATCGTAACTTATTGAGGGTAGTTGCACTTTATGGAATGAGCATGAGATAAGCAGGGAACATCAATATCACACTCAACATTGGTTATTTACTAAATTAAAGCACAAGCACAACAACACAGTTTATGCAATATTTAATGTATATATGCCAAATAACCCGGTAGAGAAAACAGAGTGCTTGAACACTCTCCTAAGTTTGAGAAACTCATACTATTCCAACAATTGTATCGTTGCAAGAGATTTAAACATTATGCAAAATAGTGTTGAAAAAAGAGGGGGCAAATTTGGAAGAGATCCTTTCAAAGATAACGCGGAAGAGCTTATATTGGATTGGGATCTTCTGGATATCCCACCGCAGCGTGGCAAGTTTACTTGGACCAACAGAAGAGCAAGCCCTGGGCACATAGCCGCAAGACTATATCGCTTCTTAGTACACAATAGTTTCCATCTCCAAAATGTCCTTTATTCTCCCTTCTCTTACCTAAGATCATAAACCCATATCCCTCCACCTTCAATCCCTCTTGAATTATGGCCCTCTCCCTTTCTGATTCAACCCTAAATGGTTTGAACATCAAGAAGTGGTTGATCTAATCCACTCCACTTGGACAACCTGGATTCCAAGCACACCTTTGTACATATGGGAACATAAGCTTATCTTGGTAAAAAAAAACTGTAAGACAATGGGCTAAGTCTTCTCTATCCCCAGTTGAGGAGAAAAATCTCATTAGAAGTAAGCTGGAGAACCTGCAAAAAAACTCAAAAATGTCAGAAGTAACTCTGCAAATGCAAAAAGAATAATGGGAACTACAATGTCAATATCAAAAGGCTTTATAGAGGGAGGAATAGTACTAGAGCTTGGAATCCCTAAGCCTTTGGATGAAGGCAGGGGATAAGAACATCAAATTTTTTCACTGTTAAGGAAAACTCCGACAAATAAAAAATAATGTGCTGAGAATCACTCGAGACAATGGATCTATTATCAATGATTTTGAGGAAATAAAAGCGGCTGCTTGGAATCACTATGCTTCCCTCTACATCTAGTGAGAAGAAGCAGAGCCCTCAAATATCCAAACCATGATATAACACATCCCTTACTTAGATTCAAGAGAAGAGAACCTAAATCTCCTGCAGCCAATCTCAAAATCTGAAATCTCAACTGCATCTCAACTGCCATTTGGAGTATGGAGCCTAATAAAGTGACTGGCCCATATGGATTATGCATAGCCTTTTATAACACACCCCTAACTTAGTTTCAAGAGAAGAGAACCTATATCTCATGCAGCCAATCTCATAATCTGAAATCTCAACTGCCATTTGGAGTCTGGAGCCTAATAAAGTGACTGGCCCAGATGGATTATGCATAGCCTTTTATCGCTTCTTTTGGGATATTATAAAACTTGATCTTAAAAGAATGCTATGATATTTTCACCGATCCCTTAAGCTATGCAAGAACAGAAGCTCCTCTTTCCTTGCCTCGATCCCCAAAGAAACCAACCCCACCTCCTTCTCTCGCTTCTGACCAATATCCCTATGCAATTCCTTCTACAAAATTCTCACCAAAATCATAACTTCTCGTCTAAAAAAATTATTTCCAAACTTATCTCTCAAAATCAAGGTGACATTATGCATGATCGACAAACCATGGACAATAGTCCTTATTCAAGAGGCGATCCACACAAGCTACCATGCTAAAGGAAAAGGTACGATAGTCAAATTAGATATGGAAAATGCAGTTGACCGTGTCAGGAACTCCTTTCATTTTTAGGTGATGGAACACTTCAAATTCAGCCCAACTTTCATAAGATGGACCTCATCTTGCATCAACAATCCATGGATCGCCCCCTAGTTAATGGAAAATCGTCAACTTTCTTCCAAGTTAGCAGGGGTCTCCACCAAGGCTGTCCCCTTTCGCCTATTCTCTTCATCATTATGGTTGAAACACTTAGGAGGAAGCTAGAGAAAGAGCATGAAATTGGGAGCCTTCACAGACTTCAAATTGTTTGAGGAGTTAAGAATATGAACCATTCATGGTTTGCAGATGACACTCTTCTTTTGGGGGGTGCCTCAGTCATCATTACTACTCAATTTAAAAGCATATTGGAATCCTTTCTCAATGCCTCGGGAGGAGATGTCAACAACAGGAAATGCCAAGTCTTTGGTTGGAATGTTACATCTCGGACTTTGAAATCCATTCCTTAGGTTTTCCAATTCTCCATAGTAGAAAATTGGTCCTACTTCATAAATTTAGGGATCCCAATCTTCCTCAAATCCTCCTATTCGAAGGTCTGGCAGCAAATCCTTGAAAAAATTAGTAAGAAATTAACCCACTAGGGCACTCAATGGATAAACCCAGCAACACGAGTCATTCTTATCAAATATGTTCTCTCATCTCTCCCCATTTATCAAAGCTCTACCCTTCTTGCTCCAAAATGCATCTCCAATAAGATGGCCAAAAGAATCTTAACCTTCTTATGGCAAGGAGGGAAATTGATGTACAAAAAATTCCATTTGGTCAATTGGAAGCTGGTAACTAGCTACAAAAATCATGGAGGACTGGGTATCAGGGAACTAACTCTCATGAACTTAGCAATGGGAGCTAAACTATTGTGGAGATTAACTACTATGAAACTCACTTGGTGGAAGCAGGTTATTTGGCAAAAATATTTCATAGGCAATAGGATAAAGAGTGTTGATCTACATGTAAAAGTGGACAGAGAATCTCCTATTTTTAAACTTCTTCTTGCTACTAGATATCTCATCCAGGCCAAATTGAAATGGATACTAGGTAATGGGCATAGAATCAATCTATGGGATGATCAAATTTTGGAAATGGAAAGATAGCCCCTACTAGAGTTGCTCCTTCATCTACGATCATGGATGGAATATCAGGGCCTTCTTGCTCTTAATGATCTCTCTACTTAGACGAGTGATGGTCTTTGGAATAGATGGAAATGATTTTTCCCCTATAGCACCTCTTAGTTTATTTATACTTGTTTTTACTTTCTCTCTAGGGATGTACTCCTAAAGATTGAATCTCCAATGATATGCGTGGATGGGGGAACTCAAAGTATTCAATTAAAAAGGGATATCGGGATCTTGCTAAAGCGGAATTCCAACACACTCGCTCAAGCCTATGGAAATCAATCTAGCACATAGATGGTATGCCAAAGATTAACTTCTTCTGCCGACTCTTGGTACATTCCAAAATATTCACCTCTCAAAACTTACAAAAAAGAGGAATAAATGGTCCATCTTGGTGTGTACTCTGTCAAAACGATGAGGAAAGCATTGACCACATGTTTCTATAATGCCATTAAACCTAAGAAGTATGGACATTCGCTTTGGGCTCATTATCACAGAGACTGTATTGGCCCACCTTAGTTTCTAGATTTTTTAATAGATGGGGGAATCATTACCTTGGGAACTTCACCAACAAATTTATACTCAAACGGTTATGGGTTACTCTTCCCAAATATATAAAATAGAGCTTATGGTTAGCTAGAAACAATAGAATATTCAATGGAGAAATCGCCAACCCATTTCAAACTGCGATGAGAGCTTGTGCTCTCTTTTCAGAATACATCAGGCCTCAGGTGCAATGGAAAAGGAAAAATATGGACACCCAGGAGGCCAATTGGATGTCCTTGTTCCAGCTGACCAATAATCCCTAACCTGTTCCTCCCAACAACATCCCAAAATGGGTCTTACATCTACCAGTGGAAGCTTTCAAATATTGGCAATCTCAACAACAGGGCCACTCTCTTTTCTTTGGTGGAGCTTCGCGCAACAATCCAGGGATAGCTAGTGTGGGAGGGATAATCGGGGCATCCTGGAGGACATACCATTATCAAATATGCTCGAGGTCTTGGTATACTGACTAATAATGAGGCAAAGGCCTATACTCTCTTTGAAGGCATTAAGTCGGCTCTCACAAATGGAATTCAAAAGATCATTATATATGGAGGCTTCGTGATACTAATTAGGGATATTGTCAATGAAAACATTGCAGTGGGGAAAGTTAATAAAGGTGTCATCACTCGGATTTTGGCTCTTCTTCGTAAATTTGAAAGCTTCTCTCTATATCACATCAAGAGAGAACACAACTCGAATGTATATCAACGGGAAAAGGAAGGGGGCAACTTGTGAAAAGGAGAAATTAAGGTAAATGGGGGCATTAGACCCCACCCTATTCCTTAATTGACATGACTGGAGAAAGAAAACATGTGCATTCTAGTGGACAACAGGCATACAAGACACGAGCAGACAAATTTGTTT
Organism: Larix kaempferi; assembly: GCA_027924585.1. Lineage (NCBI taxonomy): Eukaryota > Viridiplantae > Streptophyta > Pinopsida > Pinales > Pinaceae > Larix > Larix kaempferi. The sequence continues at coordinate 5,163,970 of BSBM01001041.1, read as the reverse complement.
TTACTTCAACGTGTGGAGATTTTAAAGCAAGAAAGGAAAACGACTGGGGCACACATACAACGTGAGGATGCTTTAGAGAATAATTATCAGCAATGCAGAGCCACCATCATGCTTAATCAGTCACATTTAAGACTATATGTTCAATCGGTAGCAAAACCTCCAACAACGATTCAAGATAAGCCATTGGTAGACAATGATTCAGTCCCAATGGATAATGGAGAACCATATTTCAGTCATTGTAATTTCCAGGAAACAAATTGTAATGAATATGCAGTACAAAGATGTATTTTCATTGCATCTTGTCATTATGACAGTTTTACAAATTCGATAGCAACAACTCTACTCGAATACACGAGGAGACCGTCAAAATCCTTGTCATTAACAACATAAAAAAGGGGTTAGTCAAAGCAAATTCAATTTGTGTATCTATCTCCATTGTTGTTTTGCCACGGCACAACCCTCTTTATATATACAAACATACAAACTTTTTAGTTTAAAAAAAAAAAGGAGCCAGAACCAGTAGTTAGAGGTTTTTAGAGGTGGTGTTTGTCATTTTTGGGAGTTTGTGTGCAAAACAAAGATGGCATCAACTAGCCTTAGGTTCGAGGACATATTGGAAGGTGCCTCATTTTTTTATTATCATGGAACGTAAGGGCAACTCTTATATTAGAATAGAATTATCTATGGGATATCATCAAGAATGTAGTAGTTGTGCCAACAAACTTGCAACCTTTGGTAGTTCACAACAAGAAAGAAGTGAAAGGCAAGCGGATGAAAATAGATGCTATAAAAGATCATTTGATCCCTCATGTATTTGATTAGAAGACGATGAATGAGATGTTGAATGCATTATTTAGCATTTAATAGATAGAGAATATAAATAAGAAGACAATATTGCATAACATACTTAGATATGTAGAGATGACCAAATCAGACACCATCAACGGTTGCCTGATGGAGGTCACATAGATTCATGATTAACTTGCAACAGTTGGGGAGAAGGTTGAACACAAAGAGCTAGTTAACCAAACACCAAATGGGTTCCCATATCAATGGGAAACATTTGCTCAGGGTGTTTGTGCTCGGGAGAATCTTCCCTCGTAAGAAAGATTGTTGGATGATTGTATCTAGGAGGAGACTTAGATGGAGTCAAAGGAAAACAAGTAGGGAGGTGATAATGACCATACCCTACTTGGTCAAACAAAGGAGGGTAAAGGTAAAGGACCCAACGAGGGTAAGGTAAAGAGTGAGGCGTCAGCCTCATAGTTAGGGAATAAGAACTTGAGTAACATCAAATACTTCATATGTCATAAGCATGGCTATTATGCATCACAATGATCAAATAAGAATAAGGGTAAAGGGAAGTAGTAGCAAAATCAAGTAACAACCTCAATTGAAACTTAGATGAATGATTTTGGCTCCAAGTTCAAGAAGGATTTACCAATGGTATGTTGCCTTTCTTCCAGTATGGTTCCGAAGAATGGTTGGCATGTGGACAATGGAGCATCTAGGCATATGATATCATCCCGAGAGCTATTTTCAAGTCTAAAAGAGCACATCTCATGAGTTCAATTAAAGCTCAGTGATGATACCAAGTATCCAATACCATGAGTTGGTATCATTCCTTTCCAACTCCAATCAGGTAACTCTTTAGACTTTAATGATGTGTTGTTTGTTCCAAGTCTTAGGGAGAATTTGCTTCTAGTTTTGTTCATGGAAGATAAGGGCTTTGTAGTATATTTAAAGAACAAACAAGTCCTTGAAAGACCAAAGGAATCTAGCCAAGGATCAACTCAACTAATCGGGGTTAGGAAGGGAGCTTTATATAGATTAAAGGGTGAACATGTTCGATCCCTAGTGCATAACACATATAACTTGCACGAGTTATGCATAAGAGGATGGGGCATCTACATCACAGTGCATTACCTATTCCGTGGGAAATAGACACAAGTCTTCCATAGTTTCGCATTGAGCAACAAGGTGTGTACAAAGGGTGCATGTTTAGCAAACATGCCAAGGTTGCTTTCCTAAGCAACACAGGTATAAAGAGATTCTAGACCTACTACATTCAAATGTGTGTGGATCAATGTTAGTATCATCAAACATAAGAAGCATGTACCATATGTTCCTTCATTTATGAATTCTCTCTGGAAACTTGGATCTACTTTCTACATACCAAGGATGAGTTCTTTAGTAAGTTTCAAGAGTTGAAAGCTCTACTAGAAAACTAGACAATGAAGAAGATAAAAAATTTGAGATCAAACAATAGGGGTGAGTATGCCTCCAATAATTTTGAGGATTTCTGCAAGGGTGTAGGAATGAAGAGGGAGTTCATTATTCCATACAACCCACGAGAGAATGGGGTTTTGGAGCAAGAGAATCGATCCATCATAGGGATGCTAAGGCCATGACACATGACTAGGATTTGATAATGTTTCTATAGGCAGAAGCATGCAACACAGCTATCTACATCTATAACATGTTTTCCTCATAGGATTTTGGAGGACAACACATCAGAGGAGGTATTTGCTAATGTAATCCAGATGTGAGCCATTTCCACATCTTTGGTTATTTAGTTTATATCCATTATGTATTCACTTTGAATGTATACTTTGCATCGAATTTATGGATAACATGGAGGAAGAAAACAAGTTGGCAATGATCATTTCCGTGCAAAATTTATAGTATGTCATAGTTGTGTCTATTAGTCTATCATTATAGTTCAAGACAAACTGATAATAACCACTCAAAACCAACTAGTTCAATACAAAATAATCATAACCAATCAAAACCAGTCAATTTAAGACAAAATCATTCAAAACTGAAAAGTTTAACCGTATTTATATTAATGCATCTCCATCCTGCAAAAACGACAAAAAAAAACACTACCAAAAGCATACAAATTGTTTTTTCATATATTTAATGATCCCCCCACTTTTCATGGATAAACTTATACTAGAGGGCTTTCAATTGCATCCACTACCACAACAAACAAACATTGGTGTTGAACATTCAAGGGCAACAAGCCAAGATATCAAGGATGCTCGTGGAAAAAATGTAGGGGATCGAGATTCAAATGATTATATAGATTGAATTGATTGTAGAATATAGTACATTATTTTGGACTCTAGAGGCTATTTAGAGTCTCAATGTTTATGTATTTTTCTGTTCACATATATATTGCACTCAATTTCATTTTGTTATATCCTCCCTTACATTATTATATAGATGATAAAACTTTGCATATTTGTTGTCTAGGGTTTGGATTTAATATAGATTTTAATCAAATTATAATATTTAAAAAAGATATCAAAACATAAAATTTAATAAAATTAAATGTGAACAAAAAATCATGTACATGAAAACGTAGATTTGAATCAAATGATAATATTTTTAAAAATTCGATCAACTAGTTTTTTCTATGTTCACGAAAACATTGTTTTTAATCATATTTTAAAATTTTAGGTCATCTAGTTTTTGTTTGTTTTTTTTTGTTTTTTTTCATGGTTTTATTCTAGATTCCAATTTTTGGGGTCAATTAATTTGATGTGAGTTGTATTCTCGATAACATTGGTCGACCATATCAGTGTAAATTCTTACAACAAATCCATTTTGTTTCTTCTCATATTTGGCAAAAATGCTCAAACCTTTCTCGAAAAAAAATATATTTGTTCATTCTCCTCACCCTTTAAGCGTTCGAAACTCAGTACTAAATATAATTTAATTTGAAGATCATGATCTCACTAAAAATGAAATTGGTGTATGGGATACCTTTGTTTATGTGGCAAAAGAGTCATACCCCCCTCCATGAACGAGTTTCATTGTCTAGTTTATAGAGAGATACACACCCTACCCCTTTTGAATTCGAACATGTGTTCTCATTGGAGGTATCACGTGTTCTTAATCATTTATTTGAAGACACCTTTGTCTCATAAAATGTGCAAAATGGTTTTTCCTCACCTCTATCTACTAGAGACCAAATCATGGATATCTTCCAAGACAAACACTTTGCCCAAGTTCGTCACCTTGAACCTAGGGAAAATATGGTAAGTCTTTTTCCACTATGGCGTAACTCCACATTGAATCTCTCGAATCTTGTATCAGACTTCCCTCTAGTTGTTAGAACCTAGAAATACATAAAGTTCTCACTGACTCCAAAATCTAGTCTATTTTTTGACATATAGATAGATTCAAAATTGGGCAAAACCTCTAGGGGAATCATTCCATCATGTGCAAAACTTAGATCATGATGGAACTTTGATTAAGCCTATAATTTATATCAGGTTCTTATCGTATTTGTGGCAAAAAAATAGGTTTATTTAACAAGATATTAGCTTACTCCCTCCACGTCTATGCAATTACGAGTAATTATCTCATACGTAGAATCGCATTAGAGTGGAAGGATTGTAGTTGGACACAACTTTTGGACAATTAACAAATAATGTTTTGTTGTAGGGTTTGATTCAAGCACAACCATGTGGTAGGCTCATGCCCATAGGAAAAGGCTTCCCAAGTCAAGAGACGATCAAATAGTAAACTCACATAATAGAAAGAATGGGCCCTAAAGCACCACTTGGTGATTCCACCTCTAAGTCAAACGGAATTTAAGTTTTCCACTCCAAGGAGGAAGGCATTAGCATCAAAATGACCAGGAAATCAAGCCTACCACTATTAGATGCCTTAATGAATTTTTCCATTCAAAGGATAGGGAAAAGACACGAGTCAAAGAAATAGAACCCATTCCTTTCATTGAGTAAAAAAATGCACTATATATATAGAGTTTCTAAAAGAATCAACATGCTCCATTCAATATATTGGATGGACTGAAATTTAGGAAAAAGGAGGGAGAAATCGTAACTTGACAATGAAACAATCTAAACGTACTTAATCCATAATTACAAAGCAAAATAACATAATGTAATAGAATATCGGCATTGAACCAAAAATACAAAAGACAAGATAGAATTTGAGAAAGAACCCTTGTATTAGTGATGTCTAAAAGAGAGAGAGCAATGCTCACTTTCTTCTTCAAAGGAGAATCCTCCCATGAGAAAAGCTCCAAATACAATAATAATTATTTATCACATTACACAACCTTCTACTCTACATACAGTGCATTAATAGCCCAAACCCTAACTACATATGGTCCCACGATTAAAGAGGGTCGACCATCTAGTGGATCTTAATTAATAAAGAGACCATTTTCTATTAAGTAAATGTCTACTAAATATCCAATAGAAGATGACATCATACACCAATAAAATACTCCTAAGTATCCTCAAAGTAGAGGGGTTAGGGAAGACCCTAATATGCCACTCGCCTTCAAAATCAACGTTGTCTTTGAGGTTGAAGGTGGGGAAAGTGTTGAAAAATGGCTTATGGTTCCCAAGTAGCATGTTTTGGTTGCATATCCTTCCACCGAATCATAACTTCTTAGATAGTGTTCCAGTGGAGGCATCGCTCTCAGGTGGCCAAAATGTTTTTGGTTGTATCCAAATGAATCCTTCTTCATCAAGTTTCGGTAAGGTAGTTTGAACGCAACAATTATGCCCCATAAGCTTCCTTAAACAAGAAACATGACATGCTAGGTGGATATTGGAGTGCGTCGGAAGAGCTAATTTGTAAGCCACTTGTCCAATGCATTGTATAAATTGATATGGGCTATAAAATTTTGGTGCCAACTTTTGATGACCTTTAGCTTTGAGGGATGTATGCTTACGGGGTTGAAGACAAAGAAACACACGATCCCCAACTTCAAAGAAATGTTATGAGTGATGTTAGTATGCCTTTTGTTTCATGTGATTTTGAGCCATAGCTAAATTTTCCTTGGGTGTGTGGAGAATGGCTTCGCAATTGTGAAGCATACTATCCACTACATGCACCATTGTGGTTTCTAAGATGTATGAAACCACTAAAGGTCGTTATTGGCCATATATTACTTCATACGGGGTCATTTTTGTAACATCGTGATAAGTGGTATTATACCACCATTCAACCAGAGGTTACCACTACACCCACTCGTGCTACTTTTATGAAGCAAAACATCTCAAATAGGTTTCCAAATTTACATGTTCATTGCTTCTATCTCGCCATCTATTTGGGGATGATAAGATGTGTTCATTTGCAACTAGGTGCCCTGTAGTTTAAACAACTCTTACCAAAATTTGCTAGTGAAAGTGGGATCCCTATTCGACACAATGAAATTAGGCATACCATGAAGCTTAAAATTTTGATCCAAAAAAACATGGGCAACAACTATTGGAGAAAACGAGTGTGATATGGAACATAAGTGAGCATATTTAGAAAGTCATTTCACTACAACCATGATGATTGATTTATTGCTTTCTTTTGGTATACCTACTATAAAATCCATGGAGATGTTCGTCCAAATAGTAGTTAGGATTGACAATGGATACATTGCCCCTGAAGTCTTCATTATGTCACAATTATTCCTTTGACATGTGTCACATTCAGTTACAAAAGTATGTATATCCTTTTTCATTCCTGCCCAAAATAAAGATTTCCTAGTGCATTCATAAGTTTTCTGAAATGTTGAATGACCTGCAATATGAGATGAATTAAACTCTTATAGTATCTTATGTTTCAAAGTTGTATTTGGTACCAATAAAAGGCGACCTTTATTCCACAAAGTCTCTTGTTACCATATGTAGCCTTTGGGGGGATTGGGGTCCTCTTGAAGTCATTTGATGAGTTGAGACACATCACCATTGGTCAACTCCTCCTATTGTACTTTAGCTAACCATTGTGGTACTTGTAAGGATAAAGCAAATAGAGATATGTCTTCCTCATATTTCCTATACAATGCATTTTCCACAACATTTTCTTTGACCTTTTTATAGATGATCTCATAATCACACCCTAACATCTTAGTGACATACTTGTGCTACTTTGGAAATGAGAACCTTTGTTCCAAAAAATACTTCAAACTTTGATGATCTATTTTGATCTAAAAGTGTCTTCTAATGAGATAGGGCACCAAGTTTCAACTACATGAAGGATTGCCATCATCCATTTCTCACAATTGGATTTACCCAAATTCCAATTGCACAATTGTTTGTAAATGAAGACCAAGGGTGCCCTTCTTGCATTAGTATTTCTCCCATACTATGACACGATGCATTGTAGTCTAATATAAATGTCTTTATGAAATCGGGCATTTCTAAGACTAACATGGCGCACATTGCTTCTTTTATGGATGAAAGGGGTTGCTTTGTGGCCTCGGTCCAAAAAAAGGCATTATTTTTTAACAAGGTGGTTAATGGGGTAACTATCTTCCCATAATTCTACACAAAATTTCTATTGTAACCTATGATCCCTATGAAGCCATGTAATTGCGGCATTATCGACATTGTCATTGTTGTCGTTGTCGTTGTTGTAGACTTTGGGTAGAATGTCCCCATTAGTTCGTCACCTATCTTTCGGACTAAAGAGAAGTTGTTAGAGATTTGGAGAGTCACTCATGCATTTAAGTAGGATATATACCTTCTTGCCTCTACTCAAATTCTTAACAATCATGAGACACTTGGCGGTCTTTGACGCACTTTAAAACTTGGATCAAATGTCGAGGGTACCAAATTAGACAAGTTTCTTTACTCTTTGCAAAAAGAACCCCAGGTTAGGATGACTCATTGGTCTTCTCCCTGAGTAGTGGAGGTTTTGAGACGCAAAGAACTTGGTCTAGTCTTTTTGCCAAAAGCTATCACACTTGTTTTAGAGTTTATTTCAGAGCAAACCAGATACAAAACCATAAAAAGAAATGAATGTATCAGTTGCAAGAAAGATAGGGTTAAATTGTCTCCTAGACTTGATGTTGGCATGGATAGGGTTGATGGACTAATGAATCAGGCTTTGGTCAAAAGGTTTACTAGAAATTTGGTTAAGGGGGAGTTGTTGACGATGATGACGATGACATTGGTGATGATGACCTAGATAACGATGATGATGATTGTGATGACGATGACCTCGATAATGGTGATGATGATTGTGATGATGATGGCCTAGAAGATAATGACGATGATGATGAACTAGATGATAATGATGACAACGATGATTACTATATTCATCATCGTCATCATCATTGTCGTGATCATCATTATCAGTACAATCACGACCCATTGGTATTATAAGAAATTGTTAGGGTCCAGGTGTATGATTTATGTCCCCAAATAATGGTCCAATACACCACACATAAATATTGTCATCATCATCGTCATATTCATCATCACCATCATCGTCATCGTCATCACCATCTCCATCTTCATTTTCATCATCATCTCCATCTTTGTTTTCATCATCATCTCCATCTTCATTTTCATCATCATCTCCATCTTCATTTTCATCATCATCTCCATCTTCAATTCTTTTCTAGTTTGTCAATGGCCTTTTACAACCCACCATACTTGCATTTTCTGTAGTCAATTGTAAATCACTACATGTTAATAATTTGATTCTTTTCTCCCCTTTATTTCTATTATGATCTGATCATCATTGTCAACATCATCTTCATTATCGTCATCATCATCATCATCATCATCATGAGCATCATCATCATCTTTGTCATCGTCAACATAAAAACATCATCATTGTCATCATCATCATCATCATAACATCATCATTGTCATCATCGTCACATTATCATCATCAACATCATGATGATGACGATGATAATGATGATGACAATGAAATGAATGATGATAGTGATAATGATGATGACAATGATGATGGAAATGTTGATGGCATTAATGATGATGACAACAATGATGATGATGACAATAAAGATGACGATTATGATGATGACGACGATGACGATGACGATGAATGATTATGATGATGATGATGACAATGACAATGATTGTGATAATGAATATGATGACGACACGATAATGATGTCGATGATGACCTAGATGACAATGATGATGATGATGACAATTATCACAATGATGATGATGACGACAAGCTATAAATCATCCCTCAACACCACTTCTAGATTTTGAAGAAGATAAGAGTGTATATAAGTGTGTGTGTGTGGCCTCTCCTTTCCCTAGGATTTGGTCAGGAAAGTTATAAATCCCATCGCTACTTTTAACCAATTAGAGGAGAATGTTTTTTTGGGTTAATATTTTGAAATTGACCTAACAGTTGGCACTAAAGTGGATGTAGAACGTGCCTAGATTTTCACCTAGACAACCTAACACAAGGATAATTCAAATGTAGTTTATTTGGGATGCAAAAGTGGACGCAATTAGTGTCCACTTTAGCACCATCCCAATATAATGCACCTAGACAACATAGCATAAGGAGAATTTAAATGTAATTGATTTGGGATTCTAAAGTGTATGCAATTTGCGTCCAATTTAGTGTCATCCTGATATAATGCACCTATTTTTGCACCTATACAACCTAACATAAAGAGAATATAAATGTAATTGGTTTGGGATGCTAAAGTGGATGCAATAAATGTAATTGGTTTGGGATGCTAAAGTGGATGCAATAAATGTAATTGATTTGATGATGATGACATTCACAATGATGTGATTATACGATGATGATGATGATGATGACATTCACAATGATGTGATTATACGATGACGATGATGATGATGATGATGACGATGATGATGATGACGATGACGATGACAATGATGATGACGATGACGATGACGATGACAATGAGATAAATAATGATGATGATGGCAATGGCAATGATGATGAGGTCGACGATGATGTGATTATATTATAATGGATGACGACGATGATGACAATGACAATGTGATGATGACAATGAGAATGGCATGAATGATGATGATGATGATAGTGATAATCCTTATAAGAAAGTGTTGGTAGAGGTAAACAAATTCAATTTTGCTACAATCTCCAAGATTACAATGCATCAATCATAGTTATAAGTTATGCATGCTTTAAATGGTAACCATATCCCATATGCTTTAAATGATGACGATGATGATGACCTAGATGACAATGATGATGAACTAGATGACGATGATGATGTTGTTAATGATGACGCCGACGAACTAGATGACAATGACATTGATGATGTTCTCGATGATCATCATCGTCATTGTCATCGTCATCGTCGTCATCATCATCATCATCATCATCATCATCATCATCATCATCATCATCATCATCATCATCATCATCATCATCATCATCATGATTATCACTATAGTTATTGTCATCGTCATCATTGACATCATGATCATTATTATTATTATATTCATCATCGTCATCATTTCCATCATGATCATGATGATTACTATATTCATCATCGTCATGGTCATCATCAATACAATCATGGCCTCTGAGCCTTATAAGGAAGTGTTGGGTTCTAAGTGAATGATTTTTGTCCCCCAAAAATGGCCCAATACCCAATACACATTCATGTTACTCCAAACCTCAAAATGATGCCCACATCCTAGGCATAAGCTAAATTTTTAATCTACATGGTCTATGTTGTAGTATGGAACCTCAGGTGTAACCATGAGTCCTCAAATCAATTGTTAAGGATTACATCATTGTCTTTATCATCATCATCATCATTGGCATCATCATCGTTGTCATCATATAATCATCATTGTCTTTATCATCATCATCATCATTGGCATCATCATCGTTGTCATCATATAATCATCATCGTCGTCATCATTGTGCCATCAATGACATCATCATCATCATCGTTGTCATCGTCCATGTCATTTTGATTCTCATTCTCACTCTCATCATCATTGTCATTATCATCATAGCTATCATCATCACCTTCAACATCATTTCAATTATTAACATTATCATCCTCATCGTCATCATCATATAATTACATCATAATCATTCTCATCATCTTTGTTGTCATCATCACCATCATCATCATCATCGCCATCATTGTCAATGTCATCATCATTGTCATCATGGACTGTGTAGTAGTATGGAACCCTGGGCATAACCACAAGTCCTCGAAGAAATTTTTAAGGATTGCATCATTGTCATTATCAACATCATCATCATTATCATCGTCGTCATCATATAATTATAATTATTGTTGTCATATAATCACATTGTCATCACCATCATCATCATTCCCGTCAACATTATCATTGTTATTTTCATCATTGTCATCATCATCATTGTCGTCATCATCATATAATCATGTCATCATCACCACCACCACCATCATCATTGTCATTGTTATTTTCATTATCATTGTCATCGTCATTGCCATTTCCATTGTTATCATCATCATCATCAGCATCAACATCATCCTCAGCATCAACATCATCATCAGCATCAACATCATCCTCAGCATCAACATCATCATCAGCATCAACATCATCCTCAGCATCAACATCATCATCTTCGTCATCGTCATCATCATTGTCGTCCTCATCATATAATCACATCATCATCGACGTTGTTATCATCATTGTCATTTTCACTGTCATCATCATCGTCATTACCATATCCATCTTCATCATTGTCATTGCCATCTCCTTCTTCAACATCGTCCTCATCTCCATATTCAATTATTTTATAGTTTGTCAATGGCCTTTTACAACCCACCATACTTACATTTACCATAGTCGATTATAAATCTCTACATGTCAATAATTTGATTCGCCTATCCCCTTTCTTTCTAATCCGATCTGATCATATTTTCCAACCTTACCAATCTAATCTAATTTTATTGCCAAGAATGTAGTTGGTAGAGTTTAAAAAAATCCAATTTCTCTACAACCTCCAAGATTAAAATGTGCCCAATCATGGTTATAAGTTATGCATGCTTTAAATGGTAACCATATCCCAGTTGTAGGTAATATTTTCCTTATATAGGGTATGTATGATAGCATTGGGCCTTGTGCATGGCCCACAAGACCTAAAGAAAATAATTATGGCGTAAGGATCTAGATTTTACTCTAGAACATGGACTGAAGCATGAGAACCAACCCTAGTGTGACAAACCTCTAAATGGACACCACGTCTTCCCCACATGCAAGAGAATCTCTACATAGGCCATGTTTGGTAGCTTCGAGCCTCAAACATGGTATGTGATCCCCATGAGCAGATAACATGGCCTAAGACATTAGATTTTTTCCCCATATCATGCCTTCATTGTTGGTGTCATCATCATCATCATCATTGTTGTTCATCGTCATCGTCGTCGTCATCATCATCAACATTGTCATTTGCATCATTGTCGTTCATCGTCATCATCATCATCATTGTCGATGGCATCATTGTCATTATCATATAATCCCATCATCATCAATTTCATCATCATCACCACCACCACCACCATCATCATCACCATTGTCATCATTGTCATCGTCATTGTCATCATCAACATTCATGTCATTGTCATTGTCATCATCAGTGTCATCATTGTTTTCATCATCCTCGTCGTCGTCGTCATTGTCATCGCCATTTCCATATAATCACATCATCGTAATTATCTTCATCTTCGTCGACGTCACTATCATCATTGACATCCTCATCACCTTCATTGTCATCATCGTCATTGCCATTCCCATTTTCATAATCATTGTCATCTTCATCCTCATCCCAATCATCCTCATCATCATCATATCAATTTAATCACATCATCATCATCCTCCTTGACTTTGTCGTCATCATCATCATAATTGTCCTCATTGTTGTCATCATCATTATCATCCCACCATCCTCCTCATCCATGACACTGTCATTGTCATAATCATCAATGTCAACGATGGCAATGACCAATGACGACGACAATGATGATGATGATCAACATCATCAAGATCATGATGACGATGACGATGATGATGATGATCATCATCATCATTTCCATCATTATCATCATCATCAGATTAGTCATTGTTGTCGTCATCTTCATATAATCACATCAATGTCACTATCATCATTAATGTCATCGTCATTGTCGTTGTTGTCATTGATGTCATCGTTGATGATGATGACCTATATGACAATGATGACCTAGATGACAATGACAAAGATAATGATTATGATGACGACAATGATAACATTTTAAGAATTGGAAATATTCGCCAAGGTCATTGGCATCGTCATCATCATATTCATTGTCATCGTCGTCATCATTGTCATTGTCATCATAACCGCCATCATTATCATCATTGTCATTATAATCATAATCATCATTCATGTCATCATCATCGTCGTAATTAGTTATTCATAATTAACTTTGGCATAAGAAATATCATCAAGCCAAAATATGTGATTAATGGAAAAGGTTCGTGGAGCACATATACAATATATGCATTATAAATAACAACTATATTTTGGAAGACGATCATCATCATTGTCATCGTTGCCATCATCATCAACAACATTATCATCATTATCATAGTCATTATGAATATCATCATCATTATCCTCATCATCATCTTCAACATCTGGGTGCAAAATTGGATAGAAAAGTGGACGAAAACCTAGACGCAAAAGAGGATGCAAACGTGGATGCAAAAGTGGAAGCATCAGTAGGTGCAAAATTGGGTGCATAATGGGGCACAACAAAGGTGGACACAAAAGTAGATGCAAAAAGGGACGCAAAAGTGGACATAACCATGGGTGCAAAAGTAGACGTGAAATTGGATGCGAAATTGGATGCAAAACTAGACGCAACACCCGAAGCAAAAGTGGATATAAAAATGGATGCACAAAGGAATGCAGTAGTCGATGCAAACCTAGATGCAAACATGGATGGAAAAGTGGAAACAAAAGCAAGTGCAAAAGTATGTGAAAAAATGGGTGCAAATTGGGGCACAATAGTAGATGCAAACATTGATGCAAAACGGGATGCAAAAAGGAAGCAAGCGTGGGTGAAAAAGTGGATAGAAGATGGATGCAAAAGTGAATGCAACAAAAGTATATGCAAAATTAGACGCAAAACGAGATGTAAACCCTAATGCAAAACCTGATGCAATGGGGGATGCGAAAAGGGATGCTGACAAAGAAGCATAATTGGATGCAAAAGAGGATGTAAAAAGGGATGAAAAAGTGGATGCAAACATTGGCACAAAATTGGATGCAAACATAGACGCAAAAGGGGGGAGCAACAAGGGTAGACACAAAAACTAGGTACAAAACCCCGTGCAAAACCTTACCCTAAATTTGGCACAATTGGTGTCGGTTTTAGCATTGAAATTAGCAAAAGGATGCAAAAAATGCCTAAAATAGTGTCAACCCATGAAATTGCACCAACTTGGCCAAGGAAATGAAGAAAAATACATTAAAAGGGGGTCTAGATGCATAAAAGGAAGCAAAAAGGGGATGTTAATCACAGGGTTTTGTTGTAGTGCAAAAATGCAACTAGTCTAGAGGCATAGGGATAACTAAACTCAATGCATGGAGATATCCGAGTAGCACAATGACAACATGGAACCAAAGAGAAACTAGAAGTAATATTGAGGTGGCAAGGAAGCAATTAGACCCCATGTCCACATTTCACTAGGAAGGATGGATGCTCGAGCTCCAATTTACTACATTGCTTCGTAGATCATATTATATGGCTTCCTCCAATGTTTTGAGGACGAAACATACAAATGGGTATGGAATGGAATGTACTTAGGGAGGATAAGGAGGACAATATGGGGTACCTAAGGGGATAGTGAAAGTATGTGAATAGTCCCACTTAATAATTGGTGGGTAATAAATATGTCAACTAGGTAGTTAGAAGGAATAATATAATAATAATGGGTAGTTGGCATACAAATACTCGTGAGAAAGTATAAACACACACACTCATATCATTGTATTGGGCAAGTTGGAAGTAAGTTTTCTATTGTAGTAGGCATGGCTTGTGGAGTGATTCCTTCCATATGGAATATTTTATGGTATTTCCCTACCTTAAGGGTTTTCCCATATTCTTGTGTTGTTTGTTTTTTGAATGAATTTTATACAATTTAAGTGATCTTATTGTATTTTTATTCAATTTTTGGGTAAGGATCACTATAATGTCTTCCCTCAATGACGTTCTCTTCACATGGTGGAGTAGAGCATCAAAGAGATGATAGAAGTAGTTGTCTTCATATAAATTATAATTTTCCATTCACCATTTCGGGCAAGCATCCTCAAAATTACACCATGCAAATATTTCTCTATCATATTCTCTGGTACATTCCACTTTGATGTTAAATTTGACATTGTCCACTTTAATATTTTCATATATCTCTAGAATCTAACTTTTTTTTGGGATCATGGTTGCCACCACTCTAATTGTTTCCACAATGTCATTTTTTGGTTTCATTAGGGTTTTGAGGTTGTAAATTTAAGATGGCCCCAACTTATTTAAAATTGGTCAAAATATCTATTATGACCCTAATATGGAAATGGGCATGACCACTTTACTCCTAATGGTGCTAGCCTTGCTACAATTAAGTTCATAACTAGAGAGATAATTGTGCTATAAGAATTTCCCATGGAGGTTTTGGGTTGTTAAATTGAAATGGGTTTAACTTTTGAAGTACTTCTTATAATCTATTCTACAAGCCCAATCTAGAAATGGCATAACCACTTTGCTCCTACTATAATTTGGGTCCTAGATGGAGATATAATCACATCGAAAGAATCTTTCTTCAGTGTCTTGAGGTCTCGAATTGAAATGCGTATATCCATCATACTTTTACAATTCTCTATTATGACCCCAATTTTGAAATGACATTACAATATGGTGAAGAAGTCAAGAAAAAAACCTTCCATGAGAAAATCTAAGAAAAAGGAAAAAAAGTTCTTCCCATTTCTTCCCAGGAATGTGCTCTATTGCCACTTGTTATGATCCTTATTCCTTGATATTGAATCATAAACAATATATCAGTAATTCTCAATACTTTATCCCATACCAAAACTCTTGATGTAGGGTAACACCATATAATGATCCTTTTATGGAAGGATCCCCGTTCACTTACCTCTTCATGGGGGAAACTTCCCAGTGAGATAAGATACAATACATTAAAATTCAAATACATGTTTGATAAGGATGTCTCCATCATAATTTAAAATTGGCTTCCCAATTTTAACTTCCCAGTGGGTCTTCTTTATTGAGGCCACATTATATTTATTCAATACTAACTACCTAATGGGCCTTATTTACTAATAAATAACATTGTGGAGTTAGACCACATTATATTAAATGACCATTATACTTATCATATTATTAACTCTAGGGGACCATAGGCCCCTATTGCCCCTAGCAAGGATTTCACCATTATAAAACTTGTGATTTTTCAGCCTAGAACATCCTTAATGAGACTTTGAATAAAATTGAGAAAATTAAATGCAACAATCCTTACCCTATTCTCTTGATTAAAGTCGGATGTACTTTTTTGAATTATAAAGCCGTGGTTAGATATTTAGATATAAGTACAATTACTCTAGTTGAACAAAGATAATCTCCTTGTAAAAGTACTGTACACTATAGTCTTAAAAGAGGGAGTAAAGATTGTGAGGCTTGGATTAAATACCAGAACATAACATGTGTATGGAGTTTTTAGATAAGAATTGAAATGGTAATGAAATCTCTAATAATGGAAATTGAAACACAAAAAATATTTTATAAATCCTAATTTGGTTGACCAAATTATTTTTCCAACATTATGAGCTTAAATAACAAAATGGAGTAAAAACCAGGAACAATGCTCTTTCTATCCATAGTGAAATTGGTTGTTGGACTAATCCAAAAACACCTTGGGATGAATGAATTTGTAAATTTTTGTGATACAAAGGAGGTTGAGAAGGAGAACCAGTTTCTTTTAACTTGTTTACACATAATAATATAAGACATAACTTTATCAAGTTTCATAAGTTTAAATACTTCTCAAGATCTCCTTGCTTATGAATCCCATAGTGATCTTGGTGTTTTCATTTCCAACCACTTTCCAATATGTTCAAATATAGAAATGACATTTCAAAAAACATTTAGTTAGATTATTTTTCTTTGTTTCAAAGAAATTTTGGTATTGGGGTCCATCATCATCATTCTTACTAAGATTTAGGTCACTTTAAGTAGTATGTGTTTTTAAAATACAAAATTAAATCGTAATTTTAGATAATATTTCTAATTATTTGACATGTATAAGCCATAATAAGTTTTCTTATAACAAAGAGTTTTAATTTCAATTTTTTTTACAAAAATGATTAAAAAATTATATTAAAAAATGGCTGTGAGGTTTCCCCACATAGAAGAAGTACAACGGTTTCCTGAAGGCCAAAATTAAAAACTTTCTAAGTCTTGCCTGTTCTATCCTCCTATTGTTTGCTGGATTACATTGAGCCTGTGGGCATTACTATATCTTTCTGTTGAATTACAAAAGGCCCGAGGGCATGATAGAGACTCCTTAAAAACTTTCAGACTCCAAATTTTCGCTTTCCCTTACTGAGAACTCAAAAAAATACCCATAAAAGAGAATAAAAGGCTTGAGGGCTTAACAACGAAACCATAAAAACTTTTTGACTCCCATAGATTGCCATTCCCATAGTAATACTCAATAAACAAATAGACCCAAGACAAATAATTAGTGCGTACTAATCTTCTACAAAGCATGATTGAAGTTTAAAACCACCGTTTCTTTGCAGAACTTAGTTGAATTTCAGTTAGCAGGTTGCGAATTCTGATTATGGTTGAGCAAATGTTGGGGGATTGAACCTGGAGTCAGATTCTTGGAGAGAGATGGATCGAATAAAACCGACGAACATAGGGTTGTCTCCCAATTCTAGATTGTCGACACGATATCAAGAAAAACCAGTTGGGCTTCCAAGACATTAACTTTTCCCTCCAACTATGCATTCCTTTCCTTTTCCTTGGCCAATTCATCTATTAGATCCATCTCCCATTGACGTGCTTTCTTGTTTTCCTACTCTATGATATCTTCCTCCTACTCCAAGCGCAGATCTAGAATGCCCAGGTCCCGACCAAATTCTCTGGCAAACCTTTTGAGAGAGCATTTAGTCTCCTTACTCCCATCTTCAATGCTTCGATAATGATGGAATATACAAGTTACCCTGTAACAACCTTCCTCTTGTCTCGACATGGTTTCTTGTTTCCCTTACGCTGCAATCACCTTTTCTCCCAAGGCGCACCAACGTTCCGACTTCGAGGAGGTAGAATGCTTAATGTAGGGGAGATGGGCTACATTTCATTTCCAATAGCTTTTTAGCCGCAGAAGCCCATGAAATCTCATGACTTATCTAAGTACATGAGTGTGCTTCTGATCGTCCACACTGATCATCTTCCATGCGAACATTCTGATTTCTAAAGTGAATGCGCATATTTCCTTCATGCGGTAGTGAATGCCATTAAATTTCACACTTGTATGCATGATGTTTATCTTGATGCAAACTAATGTATGGAACCTTTATGCGTGTGTTGATGAGACTAGCCCAACCCACGTGTCCCTTTCTCTTGTATTCCATCCTTATGGGATCAGGTCCCACTCGAGATCCCTCCTATTTAGCATAACTTGTTTCTCATTAATCCCAACTGCTAAGTTGTCTTCCTAGTTAACCACTTCATTAAGGTCTCAGAGAATGTGCCAACATCGAACTTGGGCGAAATGTCGGATCTGCTGCTTGATTCGATCTATTTTCCTTTGGAGACTCATATTTTTGACTTGTGAGTTAAAAACAAAGAGGCTGATTATCAAAGAGGAGTCCACGAGGATTGATAAGGACGATATACATGCTCTCCGAGCTAGCTTGCATCCTTGCAATAGGGCATTGGATTTGACTTGAATGTTTGTCTTTCGTCCAAGGCCCCAAGAAAATTTCAGTACTACTTGTCCTTCAGGGTCATATATCACCTTGAAAACCTTCAGCCTCCCATAGATTTCTATTCATATAGTAATACTAAAAAAACAAAGACATCCAAGACAAATAACTAGTGGCTACTAATCTTCTATAGAGCATGACTAAAGTTTAAAACCATTGTTTCTTTGCAGAACCTGGTTGACTTCTAGTTAGTGGGCTGCGGATTATGATTTTGGTTGAGCAAATGCTAGGGGCTCGAACCTGAAGTTGGCTTCCTGGAGGGGGTTGGATCAAATAAAATCAACAGATGCATGGTTGTCTCCTAATTCTAGATTGTCGACACGATACTTAAGAAAAAACAGTTGGGCTTCCAAGGCATTAATTTTTCCCTCCAACTGTGCATTCCTTTCCTTTTCCTTGGCCAATTCTTCTGTCATATCCATCTCCCTTTGACATGCTTCCTTGTTTCCTGGTCTCTGATATCTTCCTCCTGCTCCAAGCACAACTCTATAACACCTAGGTCCCGACCAAATTATTGGGCAAACCTTCTTAGAGTGTGTTTAGTCTCCTTGCTCTCGTCTTCAATGCTTCAAAGATGATGGAATATACAAGTTTCACTGCAATGGATCTCATCTCAGTATGGTTTCTTGTTTCCATTTCACTGTCGTCACCTTTTCTCCAGAGGTGCACCAACATTCCGACTTCGGGGAGATAGAATCCTTAATGTAGGGGAGACGGACTACATTTCATTTCCACTGGCTTTTCAGCTGTAGGATACCATGAAATATCATGATTTCCCCAGGTACGGGAGTGTAACTCTGATCGTCCACCCTAATCATGTTCAGTGCAAACATTTCGATTGCCAAAGTGAATGCACACATTTCCTTCACGTGGTAGTGAATACCATTAAATTGTCTGGAAACTTCGTGTGTGTGTTGATGAGACTAGCCCATCCCACGCGTCCCTTCCTCTTGTATTCCATCCTTACGGGATTAGGTCCCATTCGAGAACCCTCTTATTCAGCATAAGTTGTTGCTCTGTAATCCCAACCGCTTATTTGGCTTCCTGGTCAGCCACTTCATTCAGGCCTCAGAGAATGTGCTACCATCAAACTTGGGAGTAATGTCAGATATCATGCTTGATTCGATATTTAAAGAGGAGTCCGGGATAGCTTGCATCCTTGCAATAAGGTGTAGGTTTCGGCTTGATTGTTTGTCTTTCGTCCAAGGCCCCAAGAAAATTTTAGTACTACTTGTCTTCTGGGGTCATATAGCACCCCCCCCCACACACACACCCACCCACCACACACCTGCCTACCCTATTAAGAAAGAGTTTTAATTAAGAAATCAATCATAATGTATATATAATTTATTATACTTAGTTAGTACAATATGATTACCTATGAATTTATATTTATTTTAGCTTTAAATTTATCAAAATGTAGAGAGAGATCCCTCAATAAGTAAACCTGGGAATTGTTGTAATTAATTTATATTTATTTTAGCTAAGTATATAGGTTTTACTACAGAAATCAAGAACATAAAGAAACCAAGAAAAGTGACTTTAATAAAGTCTAATTTTAAAATTTAATTGACCTAGAAATATAAGGTCTAATTTAACACCCTCCCTTAATGATCAATCTACTAACTACACCAAGTTTATCCATGAATCTTATATTATTTTCAGGACCCAAAGACTTGGTGAAAATATATATAGCTTCGTCTTTTTTGGGACATTAATGCAGCTTGGTAGTTCCATCTTCTGCAAGATGTTTGATGAAGTGGCAATGTATCTCAAAATGCTTGGTAAGCTCATGGAAGAATGGATTCTCGGCTAGTTTGAGCACCACATAATTTTCGTAGAGTAAGGGTGTCATCTATGTCTATTTCATCTTCGTATCTGAAAAAATCCTATTGAGACAAAATACCTCACACACATATTGTTATTCTTCTTATGTTGATGAAAGGGCTACGACCTGTTGTTTTTTGCCAATCCATGTCTGCACCTATGCCAACACTGAATACATATCTAGAGGTTGATTTTTTTCCATCCATGCAACCTACCTAATTTGAATCTGTATGTCCACACAACCTAGGATCTTTGATTATGTTGTATAGAATTCCAAAGTTAAGTGTCATTTTCACATATTTGAACACCCTCTTCGTTGCAATCCAATGTTTTTTAATTGGTGTTGTCATGAATATAGAGATTAAGCTCACAGCATAACTCAAATCAGGCCCAGTGGCTGTGAGATATATCAAGCTACCCATAACTGTCTATACACTAACTCATTAACTATCTCAAAGTTAGTGTTGGCTAAAATTTTCAGCCCTTTCTCCACAGGTGTCGATGAGATCTTGTAATATGTCATTCTAAACTTGTTAAGCAAAATTTTGGCCTATTTTATTCATGAGACAAAAATTATTGCTATATGTTTGTCAAACTTCTACACCAAGACAATAATGTAGGAGGCTTAGATAATTCATGTCAAAATATTCACTCATGTTTGATTTTATCTAGTCAATCATGTTTTCCACACTATCCAATCTATTCAATCATGTTTTGGAAAAATAATCCTCATAAAATCAGTTCTATCTACCCTTCCCATCTTCCTCTGCTCAGCCCTGCTAGCCCCCTTGGGAATCCTAGCAGAGATCAGTAAGGCTCACAGGTCATGATTGTATTGATGATGACCACGACGATGATGAACATAGTAATCATCATGATCATGATGGCAATGATGAGGATGATGAATATAATAATCATCATGATGACGATGTCAATGACGATAACTATAGTGATCATCATGATGACGATGACAATCATGATGATGATGATGACGACGATGATGATAATGAGGATGACGACGATGATGACAATGATGATGATGATGATGACGACGATGATGATAATGAGGATGACGACGATGATGACAATGATGATGATGACGACGATGATGATGATCGGCAACATCATCACTGCCATTGTCATCTAGTTTGTCATCATCATCATCATCATCGTCGTCGTCATGCAAAAACTCCGAGAAAACCTGAGCTGAAGAGGTATTGAGGGTCTTTCCTAGTGCATATTATGGAAATACTCGAAAGAAACAACCAATCATATTTTCTTGGAATGCAGCTTTGCTCAAGAAGTATGGGATCAAGCCCTCCAAAATTTGGGCATCAAAATAACCATGTCGACTAGCTAGAGTGAATTATTTGGGAAATGGAGGGACTTTTATGTGGGCACACTAATCGAGAAACATGTCTTCACATGAATATGGAATGCACTCCCTAAAAATATATGTGGGAAAATATGGTTAGCTCGCAACAAAATTAATTTTGTGAACAAAACCACCAGTAGCGGGTCAAAAGCAAATAATGCAAAGATGCTAGTGTTTGAGGCCATTAAAGTGAAGGGAGTGACCTTGATGGAAGTTGAGCCAATTACTACATAAGAAACAAACTGGCTAGAAGGACATTTGAATAGAGGAACTCAAAACATAAGCACCAAAATGTCCTAAACCATAGACACGACCCCCTCTGAATTCAAAAGCTAGCAAAATCATCTTCATTGTCATACGCTCTTTTTCAATGGTGCCTCAAAAGACAATCCAGGGGAGGCAGGTGTGGAAGGAGTCATATTATACCCTAAAGGAAACATAATTGAAACCTTCGCTTAGGGAATTGGGCACAAGACAAACTGTTGATGTATATGTAACTTCGAATGTATTTCATATATGTATATTGTATCCCTACAGAGATGTTATTATTCCTATGTACGGAAGTGTCATCTTTTGTATTTACAAGTGTCGGAAGTTGCATTGCATGTACCACAACTTGTATGTGATGGGTTATTAGACCACCAAGTTTGGGGTTGGCCCTGAGTTGAGTTACCATGGGTTATTAGACTCTCCTAGAGAAGTCAGCCCTGTTAGGTTATTAGGCAAGTCAAGTCAGTGTATAAATAGAGTGAGGGTGACACTCTATTTGATCATTCACTTACTCATCTATTCTCTCACCTAAGTGATGCACACTAGTGGAGGAGGAGAAGTTGCTAAGGAGACTATCTCTTGTACTTGGGTTTTGTATCATTGCTATTTCTATCTCTGAGGAAGTTGTGGAGTTTTTCACCTTCTTGGTTTTCCCTGAGGAAACTCCGTGTCTATTGTCTCTTGTGCTTGTCTATTGTGATTGTTATACTGTACATGTTATTCTCTCAGATAAGATCCTAGATCATTTTGAATAAATGCTCAAAATATAACATGGTATCAGAGCTAACCTGAGAAGAAGACACTGTGCAGCTGCGGAAGCTAGGGCTTCTTGTTTTTTTTGGGTTTCTCTCCACAGATCTTCAAAGGAAGGAGGCTAGATTGACTCTCCTAACAAGGGCGCATCTTTTTGTCGAAACATGATGCAATTCTGAGCATTTTCAGTTTTTGACCTAAAAATTAGGGTTTCTGCAAAAATTAGAATTTCTGAATTCTGAGACCACGGCTGGAAGCTCCTCTAAAAAATCGAAGTTTAGAGCTTTGGATCGAACTTTTTGGTTGGGTGAAGCTCCGAGAAAATCAAACCCTAATTCAGGGTCCTGTCTAGTGAATCCGGAAGTTTTAAGAGCAATTTTGAAGGGTGAAAATTTGCAGATTTCAAAATCTGAGAATACCAGCTTGACCAGCTCAGTAAGGTGCATCTTTCTATCCTTTCAGAAAGTTGAAATTCAAAATTTGAATTTTTAGGGTTTCTCCAACAAACCCTAATCCAACTCCAGATCCAGTTTTCAGCAAATCAAGTGGCAAGACCTAATAACTTTTCTATTTCCATTTGAAGTACTCTTTAAAATGTCTCACCACACCAAGCTTGAGGATAATCTTGAAGGGGCTGATAACTTCCAATCATGGAAGTATAGGATTGGGTTAATCCTGGAAGAAAATGAATTGGACACCTACATAAGTGAAGAGGTTCCAGTTCCAGAGGGAGAAGAGGCTAAGGCCTTACACACGAGGAACTTGGTCAAGGCTAAGAGGATCATTATTGATTCTATTAAAGACCATCTCATACCACATGTGTCATCTATGAAGACACCTAAGGAGATGTTTGATTCCTTGACCAAGCTATTTGAAGGGAAGAACATAAATCGGAAGATGACCTTGAGGAATCAACTAAAGAATGTCAAGATCCAGAATGCAGAGACCATGCAGTCTTATTTCTCAAGGGTCTCCTAGATAAAAGAACAACTTGAAGCTGTGGGAGAAGATATAGAGAATGCAGAAGTGGTGATGACCACTCTTAATGGACTTCCTAGGTCATGGGATTCCTTCATCCAAGGAATTTGTGCTAGGAAGAAACTTATCACATTCAGCAGACTGTGGGAAGAATGCTCACAAGAAGAAGCTCGAATTATAGCTCGAGAAGAGAAGATGGGGAATGAAGACCAAGCTCTCACGGCAAACTCCAAGAAGTATGATAATAAAAAGGGACATCACCACAGTAAGAAAGAAAAGCATCACCATCGGAACTAGAGGGGTAACCTCAGATCTTGAAGAAACATATCCAATGACCGATGCTTTACATGTGATGAAAAGGGACACTATTCCAGGGATTGTCCCATAAATAATAAAGATGGTTCCCACAAGAAGAAGAACATCAAAAGAAGACATCATGCTCACACTGCAGAGGATGATGAACCTCCCAGGAAGAGGGCTAGGGAAGAAAGTGAAGATTCTTCAAGTGATGAAGAGTATGTTTTGATTTCTTCCCTCATTGGTACTATTGCTCATGGAAGCAATGATTGGCTTATAGATAGTGGGGCTTCCAAACATATGATTGGATTCAAGGGATCCTTTGTAAATCTATCTGAACATGAATCACCCCATAAGGTGAAACTTGGGGATGACTACCAGTATCCCATAAAAGGAAGTGGTGAAGCCTCCTATAAGCTAGACTCTGGAAAGTCTATGAAGATGAAAGATGTACTATATGTTCCAGGTCTCAAGAAGAATCTTCTCTCCATATTTTCTTTGGATGCAAAAGACATAACAGTTGCATTTATAGATGGCCAAGTTCTTATGTGGCCAAAAGGTAAGACCATTGATGATGCAGTAGTGATTGGAGAGCAAGAGGGAGGATTATACAAATTGAAGGGCCAACCAGAACAAGTCTTGGTTCATGACTCAGTAGAACCAAGTGAACTTTGGCATAGAAGGCTTGCACATGTGCACTATAGGGCACTATCTATTGCAAGCAAAGAAGTTGAAGGTCATCTTGAAATCCAGACAATGCATGAAGGCATTTGCAAAGGTTTTGCAAAAGGAAAGAATACAAAGAAGACATTTCCAAGCAGTGAAAGCAAGACAAAAGGAATATTGGAGATTATCCACTTTGATGTATGCGGTCCGATGTCTTCCAGCTCTTTGAGTGGGTATATATATTATGTTTCCTTCATTGATGATTTCTCTAGGAAGACTTGGGTTTATTTCTTGAAGAATAAAGATGAAGTGTTTGATAAGTTCAAGGAATTCAAAGCCTTGATAGAAAATCAAACTGATAAGAAGATCAAGATCTTCAGATCCGATAATGGTGGAGAATTTACTTCAGGAGACTTCAAGAAGCTATGCAGTGATTCAGGGATTAAGAGGGAGTTTACTACTCCTTACAATCCACAACAAAATGGGGTTGCAAAAAGAAAGAATAGAACCATCATGGAAGCAGCTAGGGCAATGCTTCATGATCAAGATCTACCTATGCATCTTTGGGCAGAAGCAGCAAAGATAGCTGTATATGTGCAAAACATAACACTTCATAAGATACTTGACAACAAAACACCAGACGAAGTGTTCACTGGAAAGAAGCTAGAAGTTAGCCATCTCAGAATATTTGGTTGTCCAGTGTACACACGTTCCAAAGGAAAAGAGGACAAAGCTAGATCCTTCAGGAAAGAGGGGCATCGTTGTGGGTTACAATGAATGCTCGAAGGCATACAGAATCTACTTTCCAGGGTTCAAGAAGATTGATATCAGCAGGGATGTAAATTTTGATGAAGACTCAGCATACATCAAATCAAGGAAGACACCTGTTGAAGACAATGAAGAACCAAGAATACCCAGAACACAAGACACCACCACGAATGAAGTTATTCCAGAAGAAGATCGTGAAATAGAAGATCCACAAGAACCTGTAGATCCACCCCGTGAAAACAACTCTCACAAGAGGAAACCAGCATGGGATAGAGAGCTCATCCAAGATGCAGAAAGGTATGGTATTCCAGAGGAGGAACATAGAGAAAGAAAAAGGACTAGGTCACATACCAGCTATGTTGCCTTACTCTGTGATATTATGAACAAAGAACCTTCCAGTTATGAAGAAGCAGCGGAAAAGAAAGAATGGAAGGATGCCATGGTCGAGGAATACCAGATGATCATGAAGAATGATGTTTGGGATGTAGTCCCAAGACCTGAAGGGAAGTCTGTTGTGACTTCCAAGTGGATCTATAAGATCAAGCATGCCGCAGATGGTAGCATAGAGAAATACAAGGCGAGGTTTGTAGCTCGTGGCTTTTCCTAGAAAGAGGGGATAGATTATGAAGAGACTTTTGCTCCTGTAACCATATACACTTCCATCAGAACAATACTTGCTCTGGATGCAGTGATGAAATAGAAGATACACCAGATGGATATCAAGACAGCTTTCTTAAATGGTGTAGTCGAAGAGGAAGTGTATGTGGAGCAGCCACTTGGTTTTGAGACACATGACAGGGATTCATATGTGTGCAGGTTGAAGAAAGCCTTGTATGGCTTGAAGCAAGCTCCTAGGACTTGGTATGGTAGGATAGACAGCTTTCTATCCAGCTTAGGATTTATTAAGAGTAAAGCGGATTCCAACCTCTACTACAAGGTCGAGGAAGGAAATCCAGTGATACTACTATTGCATTTGGATGACCTGTTTGTGACAGGTGAGGATAGATTGATTGCTAACACAAAGAGGAAGCTTGCTACCGAGTTCAAGATGAAGGACTTGGGGATGATGCACTACTTTCTAGGCATGGAGGTGTGGTAGAGTGCAGATGGAATCTTCCTTAGACAATGGAAATATGCAGTAGAGATCCTGAAGCGGTTCGGGATGATGGACTGCAAGGCCATGGCCACACCTATGGCATCGAACCTGAAGCTTCTGTGTGATGCTTCATCCGAGCCGGTTGATGTCACGATGTATCGTCAGATGATTGAGTCCTTGATGTACCTGACGAACACAAGACTAGATATTTGCTTTGCGGTGAACACATTGAGCCAGTTCCTGACGAATCCGAGAAGTGTTCACCTGGTTGCTGTAAAGCATATTCTGAGGTACTTGAAGGGTACAATTGACTATGGGCTCAAATATGATGTGAATCAAAAGTTTAACCTAGAGGGTTATGTTGATTCAGATTGGCCAGGCAGTGCAATTGATCGGAAGAGCACCTCGGGGTGCTGCTTCAGTATGGGATCCGGTATGATCTCTTGGTTTAGCAGGAAGCAGTCCTGTGTGGCACTGAGTGCAGCTGAAGCAGAGTATGTTGCAGCTTGTTCGGCTAGTTGTGGGGTAGTATGGATTAGGAAGCTACAGTCTGGTTTATTTGATCTCCAGTTGAGTGCTACTTGTATATATTGTGACAACAAGAGTTGTGTGAAGTTATCAGAGAACCGGTGTTCCATGACAAGTCGAAGCACATTGAGATCAAGTATCACTATATCAGGGATATGGTGTAGAGAGGAGTAGTGAAGCTCCTGTATGTTGCAACGGACAAGCAGATAGCTGATGTGTTGACCAAGCCACTGGGAAGAGTGAAGTTTGAATACTTCAGAGAGAGACTTGGTGTACTTCAGATCGAGATTCCCTCCAAAGGGAAGTGATGAGTCCAAAGGCATAGATGCACATGAGCCATTCTCACATAGTGGTAGGTAGGTTCTCCTATGGTGTAGATGTAAGGGCTGGAGCCATTCTCACATAGTGGTAGGTATGTCCTCATATGGTGCAAATATAAGAGCTGGGGCCGTGCTGGGGCCATTCTCACATGGTGGTAGGTATGTCCTCCCATGGTGCAGATGTAAGGGCTGGGCCATTCTCACATGGTGGTAGGTATGTCCTCCCATGGTGAGATGTAAGGGCTGGGCTGGATTTTCTGACATGGTGGTAGGTGTGTCCTCCCATGGTCATTGATGTAATTGCTGAGCCTTTTCGACATGGTGGCAGGTGTGTCCTCCCATGGTCGTTGATGTAAGTGTTGTGCCTTTCCGACATGGTGGTAGGTGTGTCCTCCCATGGTCGTGATGTAAGTGCTGAGCCCTTCCCGGATGGTGGTAGGTAGGTCCTCCCATGCCGGTGTATGTAAGTGTTGTGTGATGTGGATTTGGGTTGTGCTCCGTGGACTATGAGGTGATCTGAAGACGATGATGTGACAGTAGGGTACACAGGTTTTGCAGATGCATATAATCAGTCCTGAGATGCTCTTGCAGGTTTTGCAGAGGCAGTATAATCAGTCCTGAGGTGTACCTACTTAATGGCTTGCTTGCAGAGATGATGAAGACCTACATGGAGGCTAGGCCTACACCCAGCATGAAAAAGGGTTGGCTCTGTAGAATTTCCTATGACGAGTAGAATGGAGATTGATTGAGATAGCAGCAGTAGTGATGATGATGATGATTCGATGACGATGATCCAGAGAAGAAGACTTGTGCTAGAAGACCTGTGTCGAGAAATACCTTCCTAGTTAAGAGGGAGTGTTGATGTATATGTAACTTCGGAATGTATTTCATATATGTATATTGTATCCCTACAGAGATGTTATTATTCCTCTATACGGAAGTGTCATCTTTTGTGTTTACAAGTGTCGCAAGTTGCATTGCATGTACCACAACTTGTATGTGATGGGTTATTAAACCACCAAGTCTGGGGTCAGCCTTGAGTTGAGTTACCATGGGTTATTAGATTCTCCTAGAGAAGTCAGCCCTGTTAGGTTATTACGCAAGTCAAGTCAGTGTAGAACTAGAGTGAGGGTGTCACTCTATTTGATCATTCACTTACTTATCTATTCTCTCACTTGAGTGATGAGAAGCTGCTAAGGAGACTATCTATTGTACTTGGGTTTTGTATCATTGCTCTTTCTATCTCTGAGGAAGTTGCGGGGTTTTTCACCTTCTTGGTTTTCCCCGAGGAAACTCTGTGTCTATTGTCTCTTGTGATTGTTATGTTGTACATGTTATTCTCTCATATAAGATCCTAGATCATTTTGAATAAATGCTCAAAATCTAACACAAACAATGAAGCATAATGGATTGCACTGATGCAAGGAGTCGAAATAATAACCTCTTTGAATCCTCAAAACATAGTCATCTTTCAAGACTCTAAAATTGTCATAGGAAAAATCCACAGAAGCGAGGAAAATAAAGACCCCAATCTTGGTTGAATACAAAAGAGAATATTAAACTCAATTGCCACCATCCAAAAGGTCTCGTTCTATCATATAAAAAGATGCAATAATGAACTGGTAGATAAAATGGCGAATGTCGGGGCAAAGTTACCCCTAAGCATGACCATACTCAATGAAATATCACCTAGAAGGAAATGGGTGTCTTAGGGATAAAGGCATGAAGACTACACTCCATGGGCAGGACAACCGAAAGGATTGGACCTCGAGGATGTGATGGCAAGGTAGAACCATCATGGCAGCTATTGTGGGCATGTTCCCCACGTGGAAGGATGCAGGACAACCCTCCCATTGGCACTAAATGGCCTCACATATGAAAGGACTCGCATGCACATAAGGCTCAATCGAAAGCTCAAGGGGAGAGGAATAGAGTTTAATGACACAAAATTGTAGGTGACCGGACATAACTGCAGTTTGGAGCTATAGAGGAAGGCAGTAGAAGGAGAGTTTGGATAGAAGGTGCCCCTGCTTTTGGCAAGGACTCTGTTGAGAGACATAGAGGAATCCTTGTCATGAGTTTGCTTGGTGGATTGATTGGAGAAGAAAGGCAACCAAACCGAACCAGAAAGTAATTGGGAGCTAGACAGAAGTAGAGAAGAAAGAAAGGAGCGGACTGCAACCCATAAGCTACGACAAATTGGAGATAAAATTATAGTGGGTTTAAGAACGAATTCTAGGATTTTAAAAGGATGCTAAGACACATCCACGAGGAAATTCTGAGGCATACTTCTCTTCACTTGATAAGAATGTATTCGTGGTTGGAGGATGTCAAGGGAATACAAGAGACCTGAGCGAGCACATTGAGTATATACGAATTGACATGTAAAATTTATTGGCCATGAACAAATGTAGCCATTGCCAATCGTTTCAGTACATGGGATACATAGGAATGGAAGAGGACACTGTCTACATGCCCACCAACTACTTCACCAATAATGATTAGCCACAGAGGACGTTCCTTTGTGTTTTTTGAATATGTATATCTATGTAGTGTAAATGTTTGTTAATTTTAGGGCAATATGCGTGTATATATAGCACCATAAGGACATATCGAACAATAGGTGAGCTGAAAAACAAGGATAAAGACCATGAAACAAAAATATCTTGGAACTTCATTTTGAATAGATGCATTTATGGAAATATCAATTTTTGTAATCGATGGTTGTTTTTAGTTGCTTTAATATAAATGATCAAAACTGTTTCTGTTAAAAAAACAATATTTACCTACCTAAATTGCTAACTCATCAAAATTATGGAGATTTAGGAAATATTCTCTCCAATCTTTTTTTAGCATAGAAATAAAATTACAAAGCAAACCAAATATCCTTAGCCTTATAAAGGATATAAAGCATAAGGTTAAAGTCATCCTTCATGTTCTAAAACTTCTATAGAAATTGCCCCACAATTTAAACCCCTAGTTTTTCCGAAGAAGCCCTCCTCCAATGCCAAATTCCATGACCCTCCTTTAAAGGAGAAAGGATACCATCTTCGATGATCCATAAAGATTTTCAAAGGGGAATGAGAGGGCACAAGAATTTCTAGGGGATTAGGCATGGACATGAGACAAATTGATAGCCACACATTCGTTGGAAGGGAATCCTTTCTAAAAATTGTCCAAGAGAAATTAGAAAGATAATCCATAAGGGAGAATATAAAACCATTGTGGCAGCTCTAAGACTTGGAGAAGGCCCATACACAATGTCAAAATGATGACAACTTCCTTCAATATCAACGGTTTAGGATTGCTCCACAAAAAAAGAGCCTTTGAAATATTGTTGGTTGTGGAGCATGATTATCTTCCTGATGCAACCAACCCCTATTGTTGTGGGGCTCAGATTGTTATTGACTTTGTCATTAATGGGTTTAGTTAGTGGTTCACAGGCCCATGGTTTTGCATAGCCCGTCTTATTTTCCCCTAGTTATTATTAGGTCACAGATTTGATGGTAGAAGTTGTGTTAGGGTTATTTTCCCTAGAAGGCAACCCTCTTTTATGTATGAGGGAATTGTATTGCGACTATGTATTATGAAATATCAGTGTGACTGAGTGAGAAAGACTATGAGAGAGTGAAGAGGAAGTTGCAACTGATGTGTTGTGGGTTGTATTCCTTCATTTTGTTGGACGGTATAATAGAAAGGAATGGTTGTTTCTCCGTGGACGTAGCCCATATTGGGTGAACTGTGTATATTGGTGTCTCTCTTGTATTGAGTTCTTATGTATTTTATTTTAACATTTGTTTTATGTTATTGCACTGCAATCCTGTTTTTCTAACAAATACTAGTTAGGTTCATAAACCTATTATGTTGTTACAACAAGAGACCATGATAGAAGGGGGGAAAGCAAAATCCTTGTTGTCTTATGCATTGGAGGGTTGGTTTGCATTGAATTATGTAAGTAAATCAAGAGGGGTGGCTATATATTTGTACTAGTCCTCCACTCTCTAAAATTATGACCTATTGACATTTGGGAGCTTGTCAAAATTGGTGTCTTCGGAATTAGGGTTGACGTTTTGAGCTTTCAGTATATATATGGTTCTTATGTTGATAGGTAGGTATTTTGGGACCAATTTTTTGGTTTTCAAGCTATCAGTAATGAGCATATCATAATTGAAGGAGATATGAATTTCATGTCATATCAAAGTGAAGACTAAGGGGAATCTAGTAGGATGAACCTTTTAGTAGACTTTATATTGGAAAAAATAGAAGATTTAAGACTACTTGATTATGAACCCATTGAATTAATCCATGATGGAGAAATTTCAAAATGGGGAGGGAAGGTGTCAGGGACCTACAGTTTACTCGAACATTTTTTTTCAAACATAGGAATTTTCCCAACTTCACATCGGATCTTGAGGTCATGCGACAGTGCCTTGCCTTGACCACAAGTGTTAGACCAACCCATGCCTACAACCAAACCATGCCTCTTCACTTAAGCTTTGTCCATGACTTCTCCTTGGACTACACACCATCAAGTGCAATTAAGTCCCCCCCATCCAAGTTCATTTAATAGTGAAGCATGCATCAAACTACAGCCTTAAACATCCCAAAAATACTAATGTTCCATAGTTACAACACATAGCTAGTTTCATAATGTAACCTATAGTAAGCATCGCATAGAACAAAAGAACATTCACCATATTAATAATCCATGATACATATGCACCTGTATAGCCAGGCATCCAAATTGAATGCCTTAACACTTTATTAATGAGAAGAATGTTTACACAATATAAGAACGAAGGGAAACCACATGCATGCTCCTCTTTTACAACAAATACAAAGAAACCAAGGCAAACAACCTTCTTGCGAATGCTCCACAACCTTGTACAAAGCAACCCCTGAAGCGACTGCAAGCTTGCCTCCTGCAAGTCCTATTCATAAGTCTGCATTTTACCCAGCCAACCCATATTTTCCCTTGCTCGGGAACCCCATATTTCAGAGCTCTTTAGAATTCCTTTCCAAGCTTGTATGAATACCTTAGCCACACTAAAGACTCCTCACACACACACACACACACACACAGACTAACAACTCCTAATAATCCCCTCTAAGTCTAAGTGGTCATGTGCATTCACATGGTGCCCACATAACTTGTCTTATCACACACACACACACACACACACACTGACAACTCTTAGTAAGCCCCTCTAAGTCTAAGTGTTCATGTGCATTCGCATGGTGCCCACATAGCTTGTCTTATCAGCATCCAACTCTATAGTGTCATCGCCTCTTTTCCATGCGATTGTGATCGCAAGCCTGTGCGAAGCCCAAGTTCCCCAAAAGTGTGCCCATTGTGTCATCAAGAGTTGCAAGCCTATCGATTCAAGTGCGCTCATCCCGTCCACACTCATTGCAAGTACGCTTGTCGCATCCATGCCTATCATGTCCACATCCATCGCATGTACCTTTGGTTGGTAAGTGCACTCGTTGCATCGTGCCCATCGCAAGCATGTCCAACAAACGCACCCATCGCATTGCGTCCATCTCACAATTAGGAAAAATATAAGATTCTACATATATATCTAAATAAAAACCCCCTTGGCCATTCAAGATTCAAGATGATAGTGCTATTTGTCAACAAATCCCCTCCAACCTTTATTAAAAAAAACAAAACAAAAAACATTATTTTTTGCCATCCATCTCGCAAAAATGTGAATTTTTCAAAATATCAAAACAATCCACAAAGGTACTGAAAGTGAAGATAAATATATAGTCTTCCATAAACAATCTCTTAAAAATATCTAGCAGAGAGAGTGCATTTGTGAACACCATTACTCAATTATAGGTAATTGAACCTAGTCCATATCCCATATATGAGTATTGGTCGTTTCTTCGTTAAATTCCTAGAGAAAGATTAAACCTTCTTTTTTGGACAATCCATCTTTGGAGAGCTTATCTGCCATTGCATTGTGTTCCTTGTAGATGTGATTAAAGGGAACATTTGTGAACTACCATGGAATATTCTTCAGTTTGTAACTAATGCATATAAAGCAATAATGTTGTTTACTCTTTGAAGACTATGCATCCAATTTATCACAAGTAATAAATTGCCATAAACCTGAAGATGAGAAATGTTCCAATGAAGTGCCACTCTCAATATTGTACGCATCGCCAACAACTCTACTTGATTATTGGTGTTGTGGCCCACATTTGTAGAGAATTGTATATAATGGTGCACCTTAACATATAAAACACCACCAATTTGCCCAGTGTGCTTCTCCCCTTGGCTCACTCCATAAAAAATGACTAGGGATGAGATTTGTTGATAACCAACTCCTCGACCATACGATCGTTCCTAGAGTTATCACGTGACTCGAAAAATTGAGCCAATGGAATGAATTAAGTAGATACCGATAAGGTTTGAAGAAGGTGACCCCTAAAATTATAGGAGTTATGGGCTAGCCATATCCCTAAACAAATAAGAAAAGGTACTACACGATAGACCTTTAAATCTCGATGCTAAAAAAATGATTGCATTCCTTCATCCATAGATCCACCTGCCCATACATTCTAACACCCCATCCACCTTTCCAATTCCTTCTAGACAAGTTTAGTAAATTTACACTCCATGAAGAGATGTGTAACGTTGTCATTGCATTCCAACATAAATAACATATGTCAGGCCCATTTTTTTTATGAAGATAGTCTTGAGTGGGGATATTATACATCAATAAAAGCCACATAAACAATGTTGTTTTCTTCGGAGCATTAATCTTCCATATTGAAGACCACCACCAACTTCAATCCAGACCCTCCTCACTCGTCAACTTTTCATATCCCAATTTTGCAGAATATACACTCCCCATCTTATTCATATTCCAAATCAAATTAATGTTAGGTTAATCCCTCAATCACACATGATCATTCCTCATCTCTTTTATAAATCTAGTGCACTATGCATCTCGAACACCAGCCAAACCCAACTGATAAGAGCTCATCCACCCTTGATGGCATATGGTGGTGCTTACAACATCCCCAACTTGACTCAATGAAAATATACCTCTTCGATACATACCCTCAAGTAGATCATCTGATAGGAATATGTTGTTTCCACAACCCAATATAGAATCGTTCCCAATTTTAACCATCGATCCCTCACTGACCCTCTAAGCAAGGTGACTACCAATAATAGGAAAGGATGTGACCAAAGCTTTCCAATGGTTAGAAGCACTCTTATGGGATTTATTAAGAAATCTAATATAGTCCAATAATGATGCCAGAGCAAAGTACTTTTGTACCAGATTCTGCTTCCACAAGCCATTTTTGGAAAGAGGGTTCCAAAGAATCTATGTTGCCAATGACATACTAAAGGAGCTAAATACTTAAGTCCCCATCCAACCAAATGCTTTGGATGAGCTAATAGCTACCACCGAGCCAAATAATAACCAAAACTATTCATCTTCCCTTTCCATAGAAAATCGAAACACAATCTTCAAATTCTTTTCATAACTCTAGAAATATGAGCAATAAAACACCAGTAAACCGGAATAGCTTCTAATATAGACTTAACAAGAGTCATCCTGCCACCCCTAGACAACCATCGATGGCACTAGAAATGGATCCTCTTTTTAACTTTGTTGATAATCCATCCTTGATCTCAGTTACCATATCCATTCAATTTTAAATAATATCCAAAATATGTCAAACAATCTAAAAGGTTTACTGTTATGAACTACAACAACTAACTAATCCTCCCAATTAATTGGTCATTTAAGACATTAAAACTGATAGAAGATCTTAAATGATTAACCTCCAACCTAGTTGCACTAACCTTGTTGCACTGTAAAAAATATGCAATACCTCTTGAATTACACTAACCTCATCCATTGTTCCATGAGCAAATATAACACATCATCCACAAATAAAAGGTGATTTAAGTGTTCCAAACCACTCATAGTGATGCCTTTAGGCTTTCTCTCCTGTCGAGCTGTGAGTAATTCTCTATTCAAGCCTTCTACAACCAAAAG
Organism: Larix kaempferi; assembly: GCA_027924585.1. Classification (NCBI taxonomy): domain Eukaryota; kingdom Viridiplantae; phylum Streptophyta; class Pinopsida; order Pinales; family Pinaceae; genus Larix; species Larix kaempferi. The sequence continues at coordinate 5,128,255 of BSBM01001041.1, read as the reverse complement.
GAATAAGTAGTGCGAGAGAGGACAACCTTGTTGTAATCTACGAGTAGGTTTAAATAAGGGCGAAGTTGCACCATTGATAAGAACCACATAAGACACCGATACAACACACCCCACACACTAAAGCCAATACACATTAGCAATAACCAAAGACATAACCAACAACATCAATCATTAGCTTTGGAGACGTCCAACTTAACCATGACAACATGATGCTTCTGATGTCTAATAGAATGGAGGGCCTCTTTAGTCGATCCATTCGCCTCATGGATATAATATCCCTTCAAAAACCCAAATTGCTATGTAGAGACGACTCTCGAAAAAATCTTCTTAAGGCGAACAATGATAAATTTTTATAGGATCTGATAGACACATTTATACAAGGATACATGCCAAAAATCCTCAAAAAGAAGTAGCTTTGTCCACTTTTGGAATTATGGCAATAAATGTGGAACTAAACGAGCCATTTTTTTTCCAGTTTTGTCTCACTTCTTTTGCAATTCTTAGAAGTTCGTCCACGAGGAGGTCACAAAATCCCCAAAAATATTCAATAATCCAACTATCAGGCATTGGAATTTTGTATTTTTGAAAAATAGTCATCACTTTGAGAAGCTCGCCCTTGGATATATCTTCCATAAGGTCCTAATTTTCATTTTCAGAGATCATCAGAGGAAAATGACCCACTACTCTAATTATGTCAACAATATTAGCTCAAGCAGGTTATTTTCAAAGTAGTTGACTCCCAAGTAAGCCAAATCTCTTAAACCCTTCACCATTTGACTATCCTCATCTCGAAGATCCCATATAGTGTTTACACTTTTATAATAATCAACAAATTGATGAAAGAACTTAATGTTCCCATTGCTAAGAGAAAGCTAGGCAGCCCTACTCTTCAATAACCACTCAACTTCTTGATTAAGAAGTAATTTTTTTTATTGTTTCCAATTCCTTCAACCTTAAAATGTCCTCCTCATTGAAGATACTACAGGAGTTCATTTGAAAAAGTTCTTTAAGGGAGTTCTCAACCTCCGTTAGCATGGTTGGTTGAGACTTTCTCCACTCTGTAACCCAAGTCATGACTTTTTAGAGAGGCTGCAATTTGTTCACTCCTATAGAGGTTGATGATTCCATCATAAACCTTCAAAGTACCACCAACCATATCTCATAAAATGTTGTCAGCGAGCCATGAAGGATTATATTTGAATGGACCACATGGCTTGTCTTCGTGTAATTCCAACTATAAAAATATAGGGCAATGATACAAAAGACCACCGTGCTCCACCCAAGAATGATACATGTTAGCCTCTTGTAAAATTGGATTAGGGAGGAGAAAGTTGCTAAGCCTTTTAGATGCACTATCATTGCCTTTTAGATTATTCCTCTGGGCAGGTTAGAGTGTGAAGGGTTCCACATCCATCAACCCAAGCTCTTCAAATTGATGGATGAAATAGTTTGCTAGCTTGTCGACCTTGGTTGAGACCCCCTAAATATCCTTCCTATTGAGGGTGAAACTGAGGTCCCCGCGAATGAGCAAGTTCCCTTCATGAGAAAACAACCCATCCCGTAATTGTTTTGTACCATATGGGCCATACACGTTCATTATTTGGAGAGGTAGACCAAAACCTTTACTCCAAAATTTGGTGCAAAGGCTTGAGCACGTAGAGAATGAATTGATTAGGGTCGAGGAGGAATTCCATCCAGTAATAAGCCCCCCAGATAACCCCACCAAACACAACCAAAAAATCCCAAGACTTTAAAACCTTCTTAGGTTCAACTACTAATTAATCCATAACCCCCACAGTTTCTTGAAATAAACTCACATCAGGGTGCTCCTTCTCTACTAACATACACAAGGTGAGCATATTAGCCATGCTGCCCACCCCTCTAATATTGAAGGAGAGGACCATCATTATGAAACCTTGTTTAGGGATTGTAAATTTATAAGAACCCTAGTTAGTAGTTCTTGTTTCCCCTGTTGTGCCTCAATAACTTCCCGTTATTGTGTAGTGCAGAGAAAACACTTCCTCCCTACTAGACAAAGAATCAAAACCTTATGTCTTTACTCCCCTAAACCTCTAACATGATACCTCCTACAGTCAACTTCCTAGACTTTGATCTCAACTCATACCTCCCACCTCCCTTATGATCCAAAAAGTTCAGAGAACTATTGGATATTTGAATTTCCAACCCCATCACATAGTTCGTAGAGGTACTGGTATCAAAATTGGAGGGACTGGCCATAGGGTTACGGCTTTTAGAGGTCAAAGAGACCCCTTCATTTTTTGTTCCCCCCCTTGACACTTTTTATTTTCTATGGATAGCTTAGCAAGTGTAGGCCATGTATCATACCCACCTAAAATATTATTAGGAACACATACATAATCAACTGAAGACTTATCGAAATGATTAATCACTAGACCCTTAGTGCTTGTCAGCATGGGGAGATCTGAAAAGCTCTCAAGGGGATCTTGGCCCTCCACAGAGATATGAGCCTCAACATAAACCTTCGACAACACAACATCCACATGACTCGAGGAAATTCTAGAGAATTATCCTTTGGCAAGCTTGTTACATTGTCTTCAACCTCCTTATTCAATTCAATGAATGGAACATACAAATCCCCATCTGGAGGGATATGAGACACCGAAGGAGGAGACCCCAATGGAGTAATCCTCATCTCTTCATTTATTAATAATTCAACAAGAGAAGGTTCTTTCCCCTTCCAAATCTTATTGTAGAAAGGGAGTAAGCAATCAACAACTAAATGCCCATGTATGTGACACCACGAGTACATGAAGGTAATATTTTGATAATCAATAGTTTGCACATGAACAAACCATTCACCTTGATCTCCAAGGACTCCATTAAACCCTTCCTTGTATTGATATCCACCAGAACCCATGCCACAATACATGAGCGATTTTTCAAGTAAGAGTCATCCACCCTGATTGTCTTCCCTAATAGATTCCCCAAATCATTTAGAAAGTACTCCTTCCAAAACTCCAATGGAAGCCTTGGGAAACTTGACCCATATTGGGATCTTAGGGGCTCTCTTCGACTGGGGGTCAAAAAGGGGACGCCAAGGACTAAAGAATAAATATGCAGAGCCCCAAAATTAGATCCTTGCCAATGGCATCTCACCATTTTTCTCATTAAGAAACCTAAAACTCATCCATCCACTGGGCAACATGTTGTAAGACGACCCATGGCCTAGGATAAGGCTCCAAACCTGCTGTTGAATCAAAATCCTCTTACCAAAAAACCACCCAACAAGGGTTTTCCTGATGAACTCCATGATCTCAATAACCCTTATGTCCTCACCCACCCACATCTTAACTTGATCCGCCCTTTTCTTGATAACCTTATGATGTATCCTCTTTATACCATTGCCCCTATCCCATACATCCTTCACACCTTCAACCCTAGAACCATTGAGACCATTGATATCTAACCCCTATCCAACAAAACCAACACCTTTAAAACCTATATAACCACCACCATGACTCTCGAAATCCCCCCAACTGTTCAAATTTGCACCCCTCTCCCAATGTGCAATCCACATGTGAAATGTTACACTCAGAATCCAATGCACATTGAGAGTTACGACGAGGATTAAAAGGTCACCCACAAGACTTACTGTAGGCTCGACTAGGTGTGTGTAAGGATCAATAATTTTTGACAGCACTAGACAAACTCCGACCCTAATGTTGTTACGACTTTTAATACCTATAGTTGACTTGTTAAAATAGTTAGATAAACCCACATTGTAGGGTTTATCCAAAGTTTTATTCCTTCGACAAGTCTTGGAATGTTTTTTTTTTATGAGTGTAGTCATGTCCCTCCTCCCCATGCCATGGAAAAGAATACACAAAAACATCAATCCCTATGGTTGGATCGTCACTATAGTCTACAAGTTCCTCGTTCTCAACTAAGGTCGGATCACTATAGAGCCCCCCTCCATCTCCACCTTCCATACCTTAACCTTGTTATTAATATGATTTCTACTCTTTTTAATATAATTTAAAAAATAATAAGATAAAGTAAAGGTTACACTTTCAATCCTAAGATATACTTACTCAAAAGTTTAGAAAAATTCAAACTACTGACACACATTTAAATTCAATGTAGACTCATCGAACTAGTACAACTTAAATGAACCTAATAATTAATAATATTTATTTTTGAAGGAGGCTAAACATGTGATGCTTTCACCTTTTCGATGGTTTTTGGCCAAAATTTGGTGAATTTTTTCCCTCTAAATTCGATTTTTTTTCTAGAACTTAAATCCTTTTTTGAATGTAGAAATAGATTTAACACTCTCAAAAACTCCGAAGCACTTAAATTATGCAAGTTTTAACAATTACGTAGAATTCCAAAAATTCATTGTTAAACATATACTAGATTTTTATTTTCTCTTTAAAAATAACATACAAAATATGAAGTCAACCTTCATAAATTAAACAATATTATCATTACACAATAAGCTTAAATTAAATATTATAAATATTATTATTATTATTATAATCTTTTGTTGTTTTCCATATACCAAGATAATCTCTTACGTTACGATAATTTATTCTCGAGAACACGGTACTAATATACCCTTCCTTAACCATTATTGGTATAACCCATCAATAAAATAGGACCGAGGAGCCTAACTTTTGAGTTTTGAAGAAGAGGCAACATAAAAGGAGTTGAGCCCTGAAGAAGTCCAGGCCAGTTATTGCAGGATTCGGGAGATCCGCGGGAGCATAATCATGGATTGGCTGCATCGTTCGAGCATGTCATTAATGGCGCTGATTCTAGTCCAGGTAATTATTTTGATCAGTGCTGTCCATGGATTTTTACTAGACCCAGATATGTTTAGAACATCAAATTCTTCATCCGTGGAAAAACATGGCAAAGAATACTGTTCCATGTATGGCATTTGTGGACAAAGCGAGGATGGAAAAGTTCTAAACTGCCCATATTCTGTACCAGCTGTGAAGCCTAGTGAGGCACTCTCTTCAAAGATTCAGAGCCTCTGCCCAACAATTACAGGGAATGTTTGCTGTACGGCTGATCAATTTGATGTATTGCGTCAACAAGTGCAGCAGGCCATTCCCTTCCTTGTCGGTTGCCCAGCATGCCTACGGAATTTTTTGAATCTTTTTTGTGAAATGTCATGTTCACCAAATCAAAGCCTTTTTATGAATGTTACATCCGTTTCTCAGAAAAAACATAACCATAATTCAACTGTTGATGGCATTGCCTTGTATGTAACGGATGCTTTTGGCAAGGGGTTATTCAACTCTTGCAAAGATGTGAAATTTGGGGCAATGAATACTCGAGCAATCGATTTTATCGGAGGAGGTGCCAGGGACTATAGAGAATGGTTTGGATTCCTTGGCCGACAAGCAGAGCTCGATGAGCCTGGGTCACCATATTCAATCGATTTCATAACAACAGTTCCATCTTCTTCTATGGAGCCATTGAATGTATCTGTTTTTTCATGTGGAGAAACTTTATTGGGATGTTCTTGTGGGGATTGCCCTTCCTCAAGCATCTGTGCTGACCCGTTGCCTAGTCCTGCACCAGATAAGGATGCTTCCTGCTCTATTCACCTTGGTTCTGCTAAGGTAAAATGTGTAGATTTTTCAATGGGTATAGTGTACATTGTACTTGTCTCTCTAATATTTGGCGGGGGTTTCTTATGCAAAACTGCCAAATCCAGCAGGACATCACTTAGCATGAGGCCCTTATTGCAGAGGACTGAAGAAGAAGAAAGTGAACATCATTATGTTAGCAAAAGTGAACACGTGACCCTTCCTGTCCAGGGACATGAAGAGGTGGCTATTTCACAAAAGGGAACAAATTTGCCATTTATCCAAGGTTATATCTCCAAATTCTATAGGAACCATGGAGTGTGGGTTGCTAGACATCCAAGCTTTGTGTTGGGAATCTCAATTTCAGTTGTTTTGTTGTTGTGTATGGGGTTACTTCATTTAGAAGTGGAGACAAGGCCTGAAAAGCTGTGGGTTGGCACTGGAAGCAAGGCAGCAGAAGAAAAGGAGTTCTTTGACACCCACTTGGCTCCTTTCTACAGAATAGAGCAGCTCATCTTGGCTACTATTCCTCTTTCAGAAGATAATCAAGCTCCAAGTATTGTGACAGAGAAGAACATTAAGTTATTATTTGAAATGCAGAAAAAGGTTGATGGAATTCGAGGAAACTACTCTGGATCATTAGTATCTCTAGAGGATATTTGCATGAAGCCAGTTGGTGAAGAGTGTGCTAGTCAGACTGTTTTACAATACTATAAAATGAAACCAGAACTGTTTGATGATTACGGGGGATCTTCACATGCATTGTTTTGCTTTGAGCATTACACATCTTCAGAACCATGCCTGAGTGCATATCATGCTCCTGTTGACCCAAGCACAATATTAGGGGGTTACACAGGAAGCAACTATTCGCAGGCTACTGCATTTGTGATCACATATCCTGTGAATAATGCTGTGGACAAGACAGGACATGAAAATGGAAAAGCCTTAGCATGGGAGAATTCTTTCATTCATTTAGCTAAGGAAGAACTTATACCAATGGCAGAGTTGCACAATCTTACCCTTGCATTTTCCGCAGAAAGTTCTGTGCAAGAAGAACTTAAGAGAGAGAGCACTGCTGATGTTGTAACCATATTGATCAGCTACATTGTCATGTTTGCCTACATATCAGTTACACTGGGCGATATTTCACCACACGTATCACCTCTCTATGTTTCATCGAAGGTGTTACTTGGTTTGTCAGGTGTTCTTGTTGTTGTCCTTTCGGTACTTGGATCTGTAGGGCTATTCAGTGCACTTGGAGTGAAGTCCACTTTAATTATTGTTGAAGTTATTCCATTTCTAGTGCTGGCGGTTGGAGTTGACAACATGTGCATCTTAGTGCACGCACTTAAACGCCAGCCAGTGGAATTGGCCTTGGAAGAGCGAGTGGGAAACACACTTGCTGAAGTGGGGCCATCTATAACACTTTCAACCCTTTCAGAGGTTCTGGCATTTGCAGTTGGAAGTTTCATCCCTATGCCTGCATGTAGAGTGTTCTCGATGTTTGCAGCTCTTGCGGTGTTAGTGGACTTCTTACTGCAAGTGACTGCATTTGTTTCCCTTATGACATTTGATTTAATAAGAACAGAAGGAAACAGAGTCGATTGCTTTCCTTGCATTATAGTTAGTTCATCAGCAACTGAACTTGAACATGGTAATTTGGGCAAGAAGCACCGAAAACCTGGTCTTTTGGTACAATACATGAAGGATATCCATGCACCTATACTAAGCATACCAGCAGTGAAAGTTGCAGTCCTATTGGTGTTCAGTGGTTTTGCTTTTGCAAGCATTGCATTAACTACAAGACTTCAACCAGGTTTAGAGCAACAAGTTGTACTTCCACGAGACTCTTATCTCCAGGGCTATTTCAAGAACATATCTGAGTACCTTCGCGTTGGACCACCACTTTACTTTGTTGTAAAAAACTTCAATTACAGCTTGGAATCAAACGACACAAATTTATTGTGCTCTATCAGTGGATGTGAATCAAACTCTTTATTGAATGAGATATCGAGGTCTGCTTTAACACCAGAGTTCAGCTACATTGCAAGTCCAGCTGCGTCTTGGCTGGATGACTTTCTTGTATGGTTATCACCAGAAGCATTTGGGTGCTGCCGTAAATTTCCCAATGGGACCTACTGTCCCCCTGATGATCAGCCACCTTGTTGTGCATCTGGAGATGGCTTCTGTGGAATAAGTGAGACTTGCCAGGACTGCACAACGTGTTTCTTGCATTCAGATCTGATTGGAGACCGTCCATCTACAACACAATTCAGAGAGAAACTACCATGGTTTTTTACTGCATTGCCATCTGCAGATTGTTCAAAAGGGGGTTATGGTGCTTACACCAACAGCGTGGATCTGAAAGGATATGAGAATGGAGTAATTCAAGCATCAGAATTCCGTACATATCATACACCCTTAAACACACAGAAAGATTTTGTAAATGCAATGAAAGCTGCAAGGGAATTTGCTGCAAGAGTTTCAGATTCTTTAAAGATTTCAGTTTTCCCCTATTCAGTGTTCTATATTTTCTTTGAGCAATACCTGGACATTTGGAGGACGACGTTTGTGAGTCTTTCAGTGGCGCTTGGGGCTGTGTTTATCGTTTGCCTTGTCATTACTTGCAGTTTATGGGCTTCAGCAATAATTTTGCTCGTACTGGCAATGATTGTACTGGATATCATGGGTTTGATGGCGCTGCTGGGTATTCAATTAAATGCAATCTCCGTCGTGAATCTTGTAATGTCAATTGGCATTGCAGTTGAGTTTTGTGTGCATATTACACACGCATTCTCTGTGAGTGAAGGAGACAGGGCACAGCGCTCAAAAGAGGCACTTACAACCATGGGGGCTTCTGTCTTCAGTGGAATAACAATTACAAAATTTGTTGGTGTGCTTGTACTATGCTTTGCACGGTCAGAAATATTTGAGGTCTACTATTTTCAAATGTTCTTTGCCCTTGTGTTACTGGGGTTCTTGCATGGTCTGATTTTTCTACCAGTATTGTTGAGTGTCTGCGGTCCTCCATCCATCAAGTCTTTGCTGGATAATGATGGGCACAGCTCACCCATATCAGCATCATATGGGACAGTACGAAATGAAAAATGAATCCCCAGAATTTATAATGTGTCCAACATACTTGTTTGTAAGTTGCAATACTAATAAGTTAGCATTCAGTTAGGCTACCGAAAGGATATACTCTTCTGTTAGCTTATTTCTCATATTACGGGAGCATTATGGACTCCACCCGTCTTTGCATGGATTCCTCATGACTGATGTAATCTCTAGTACCTTTAGCTATTTTTTCTTCAGTGAATATTAATATAAAATTTCATTATATGACTTGACAAGTGAAAGGTTGATGACAGTGATATGTTGATTATATGACAGATTGATTCTACCTACAAGCTGTGCCTTGCACGTGAGGTTTGTATACCTCACATCTTCTTAGTTGGAGCTAAGAAAACCAGGCTGGGTATTGGGCTAAGAGTTGGTGCTCTTATCAGTTGGTGCTGATTGTAATCGCGAAGATTGAAGTTTTCCATTGTACATAAAAAATAAAAAATATATAAATAAAGTTTACTATACAAAACTTGTCTTGTGATGTGATTTATGACATGCTTATGTTATAGTATGACATGTGATGATTAGTTTATGGATGTTAGTAATGATGTACTTAGTAGCATAATGCATTGATGAACTTAGCTTGATTGGTAGAAGTTGAAAAAAAGGATTTAAAGTGCCTTCACACTGATTCACCCCTCATTGTCATCATTGTGTCCAACAAAGGCTCCTAGAACTCATTTGTAAACAAGACAAGGGTTCTAATATGTAGTTTTTTTCTCATTCTCTTGGTGTATTGGAGCTTCTAGTGTGATGCGCACCTCTCTCTTTGGCAAGTTTTTTATGTGATGAAGGTTGAATGGTGGATTTTATAGGGTTCACTATCTTGCAAGATTGATTCAAAGAATAGTTGTTATAACTCGTGGCCAAGGAGGACCTAAGAACTCTTGCTCTTTCTTTTTCCTTGGTTGATGTTGGTAAGATCTCCCATTTTCTTGTTTGACGTTGCTTTTGCACCTTAAGAAAGGTAAATTAGGGTTTTATATATTAGAAAAAATACCACAAAAATAAAAAAATTAAAAACCTTAAAAATCAAATATTTTTTGAAAAATCCAAAATCTCTATTTTTTATTGTTGTATTGTTTTACTTGTTTAATTCTAAAATATTTACTGCTGTAAAAAATTTCTGAGTTGTTATATTGAGGAAAAATCCATAAAAAGTGAAAAAATTCCGTAAAAGTTGGTTTTTGTAGCTTAAAAGGCCCTAAGAGTGGTGACGTCATTTTCTAGAAGGCTGCTATAGCCTTGCTGCAGGTCTAGTATAATTGTTTTGCAGGTCCAAGTTTGATAGAAGATCAAGCCCTAGTGGTTGGAGAGGGTTCCTACTTTATCTCCAAGTCTTGTTGGCTGACCAATGTTATTAGAACCGGACCGATGGTCAAACTGGTCGGCCCCAGGACCCGGACCGGAACCGGACAAAAACCGAGAAAAAAACCAGTTGAGCAAAAATACATAAAATATTCATATTTTCAAAAAATATATATATATTCATGTGAATTCAAACCATTATACACAAATCTGCAAAGTTTCTCATGTATATAGCAAGTAAGAGTGTATAAAACCAAAATTTGGTTGTGCCATGGCCCACAATTGAGATTTGATTCCAGACTCCCGAATGTCCTACTGCCCTAACTCCGTAATTCATATGCTCAGCTTAGAAAAATCGAAAGATGATTGTGAATCATGATTGCAATTGAGGGTCCCTACGTTAATATATAGTGATTGTACAGTAAGTAGGTTAGCGGATGTGGTCGATGTGCCCAATTTTTTTTGTTTTTTAATTAAAAAAAATTCAAAACATAGGTTTTTTTTCCCTAGAAAGACCCGATATGGAACCGGCCGGTTCCATACGGAACCCGAACGGTTTGAGAAAACTGGCCGGTTCCGTACGGAAACGGGCGGTTCCTGGTGCAAACTGGCTAGTTCCGTACATAACCGGTAAAAAACGGGTTGAATCAAATGGTCGGACTGGAAAACCCTTGGAACCGGTTGGACCGGTCGGTTTTGCCGGTTTCGGGCCGGTTTTTATAACACTGTGGCTGACTCTGGGGGGGTTTTTAATTGCCAAATCAAGCCTCTCAGCCATTACTGCAGGTTATTACAGGTCTGAAGGTGAAATCAGTCGCAAATCTCCTCACAAATCAAATGCGCCCTAGGGGGGATAGGTTCCTCTTTGATTGTTGAGTCCCAGGAGGTACTTTTTCGGGGATTTTCGCGGTCTATTTTAATCTTCTTGTAAGTTTATGTTGCTGGTTTTTACTGCAGGAAATTGATTCATCTTATTGTCCAACCAGTTCTAAGCTATTTTGCTCCTAAACCTTCCTAGTCATTAAGAACTTATAGAATATTTTGTTGACTCCATTAAGGCATTGATCTACTAACTTGTAGGAAGGTCTTATAGAGATAGCATTGTTCTCATTGCATATATTACAGAGCTATTTCTCTTTACAATTGGGAAGACTCTCGTGGCCAAAGGAGTAGGCCTTAAGAGAGAGGAGAGTGCATTGTGGTGACAATGGGTGTATCTCCTGAAAAGTTGTTGATCTTAGCATCAACCCTTGTGACCTAATCGGAAGGGTGCTAATCTTTGAGATAACAGTGGCCACATGGAGAGGTTTGCTTGCTTGGAAAACACCCTACTTAGGAGGAATGTTGTGCATCTTGGAGGAGGCATCAAGCCCTAGATAACATGGGGTAGCTTGGATTCCTGTATGGAGGCTTGGAGTTGGCTCGAGGATGCCTGGGTTGTGACAAGGTTCATGCTGGGGGAGTGGACCCAATGGAGTCATGGATTAGGAGGAGGGATGGAGTTTGTATGGGCTTGTGATGAAGGACTGTGGACACATCTTGTGTAGATACATCACCATGGAGTCCATATTGTGTACAACATCACCTTGGAGTGGAGTGCTTCACTTGTTTGAGCCTACATATGATTATTGTAGGTTACTTATAAGGGCACTGGCTCACATTGTATTATTGGCATCTCCCATATATGTAGTAGAAGGGGAGAATCCCTCACTCATATTCATATCACTCATCATTTTTATTCTCTCTTGTTAGAGATGTGACTAGGAGGAGTGCACTAGTCATCCTCTCTCTTTGCACCAAGTGTAACGAGGTGCTTACAACCCCAGTATGGGGGAGATGTTGTAAGGTTTGTCACATTTGTCACGTTTGTCACGTTACAACCCAATATGGGGGAGATGTTGTAACGTTTGTCACATTTGTTACGTTTCCATGTCGGCTCATAACTTATAAAAAATCAAAAGTAATTAAAAATTTCATGTTCGCTCATAACTTATCAAAAATAAAATAAAAAATAATTAAAAAATTAAAAGAGAGGGATCCAATTTCTTGAGGGGTAATTTTTTTCTTAATGTGTAAAAAATTTAAGATAACACAAAAAAAATTACACCTCAAGAAATTGGATCCCTCTCGGTGCTTAATAGATCCGGGTTTAAGATGGATCTATGCTGGTATATCCTCATTTGTACTTGGTCTCTCTCTCTCTCTTGGAGTTACTAGGTTTCTTAATTTTCTTGGAGCATCTTGTAGTCTAGGGTAAGGGTTTCATCCCTTGGAGATTTGGAGATTAAGGTTTTGAGATGAAACCCTAGGTTGTATTTGGTGATGAAGAATAAGAGTTGTCTTGCATTATAAGACTAGCTTGAGTGATTTATGCTTGTTGAATCTCAATGGTTGAGCTATGATTTTGCATTGTTTTCCCTAGCTAGGGTTTTGGAGAGTTAGTGGATTGTACTAACCTTGTGATAAGGCTATGGTATGTACAACTAGTTCATCTTATGCATATTAATGAAGTTTTCAACTGTCCAATACTTTTGTAAATTGAAGATTTGATTTTCAACCATCTCTGTTCTTCATGGATTTTAATTTCCAGCTATATATGTCTTACTGATTTGAGATAAGATAAGGGCAATTATGCTAAGTGATTTAACATTATAATTGAAGAAGATAAGGGTTGTTTTACTACTGTATTTACGTCTATAAATAAGAGTTTTCAGATCTGGTTTATGAATGATAAGACTGCCCTAGAGTGTTGAAACTTTTTTTTTTGGCTAGGGGAATCGACAACTGGAGTGGGGCTCGTACTCGCGTGACATGCGGTTGATTCCTATCCGCTACCACTATACACCTAGGTGCACCCACAATGCCCCTACACAAATGCACAAGCTATTCGAGGTTTGAAACTGCGACGTCGCAAACTGATCTACACCCTAGGGGCTCTAGAGTGTTGAAACTTATTAAAACACTGTGGTATATTTTCTCTTGGATTGCCATGTTTGGAGTTGTTAAGGATTGAAATATTGTCCACTTCCACTGCTGTATTGTATTATATTTCATAGTAGCCCTAAGGATGAAAATTCATAGGGTTAAGATGCAAGAAACTACTAGTTAAGAGGTGAAATCTCTATTTTTAATTAAAAGTCAAGGATAGTGGAAATTTCTACAATGGACTAGACCTAGCCCTCACGGGAGAGGAAGTAGGAATGAAGGATATAAGAGGGATTAGAAGGGCAAGGAGGAAGAATCAAATTCTTTATGTTAGGGGAAGAAAGACTTGAGTCATATCAAGTGCTTCAGGTGCAAAAAGCATGGTCGCTATGCCTCTTAGTAACCAAAGGGGAAGAAGGGAAAGGGTAAGCAACAACAACAACAACATGAGTTTCCAGGAAGTGTAGATGCTTCTAGTGTGGATAATTTCACTACCAAGCTAGAAACCCACTTTGCCATGGTATCCAATCTTTCCATGTACACAATTTCAAGGGTTTGATGGTATATGGATAGTGGAGCTTCAAGAAATATGAGTTATGATAGAAAGATCTTCAGTAGTTTTCAAGAGCAAGAGGGAGGCATGCTTGTGCAATGTGGAGTTGGATGATGATGCCACATGTATTATGAAGGGATTGGGCTCCATATTTTTCTAGATGCCTTTAGGTAATGTTCTTGAGTTAGACTCTGTCTTGTATGTTACTAATTTAATGAAAAGTCTGCTTTCAGTTTCTTGCATGTTGGACTTACAGTGTTTCGCTGAGTTTAATGGTTAGCAGGTCACCATCAGGACAACAACGATGGATCTAATCGAGTTTTGGCTAGAGGAGTGCAAGACGGTTTCCTTTATAGGCTCCTTGCAGATTTAGTTGAGTAGGTATAGCGGGATGCCATGATGGAGGAGGGTTCCTCCAACGTTGAGAAGGTTGCTATAGAAGAATTCTCTCAGCGAGAAGTAGTTGACCTTGATGAGACTCTTACTCCAGTTGTTGGAGGATTATTACATAAAGAGGGAGTTTCCTTGAATGGGATGACGCATGCATTGCAAGTTTTGGATTTCAGTGTCGATGAGATTGTACTCATGTTGGGCTATTCTAAGTTTAGTGCAGATCTCATTTTGTTATTTGATAGATCTAATACGCTTGTCTTGGCCTTGTATATAGATGAGTTCATTATTGCAGGAAGTCCTGAGTAGTGTTTCTTGTACAGAAGGCTTTCACCTTGATGATTTTGAAGAGAGTTCACAGTACAGAAGGAAGCAATGATCCAGATTCATGTTTCTTTAGATTTGTTGAAGGTCAACTGGTTGACCCAGCCCCTAGCTAAGGGGAGATTCCAAACGTAGAAGGAGTATCTTGTGTTTGGAAGAGAACACTCTCCACAGTAAGTCAGAGCGTTGGGATTTTAGTACTTCATAAAGTGTCCACAGAGTACAATTAATGGTTGTAGCAAGCAAAGAAGGTACTCCAACAGAGATTCCATACAACAACCTTAATGATGGTAGCAATAGTATGCTCCCCTTCAACAAATTTGTACAACAGTGAATGAGGGTGTCAAGACATTCATGGCGGAGAGAGATAGAGGGTGCATGGTATGCATGCACCATCATCAATTAGTTCCAGTTTAGATGTTTCATATTTAGCAGTTTAGTTCTATTTTTGAGTTTTGGATTTGTGAGTAGTTGCATGCACAGTTAGTTAGGGCACATTGCACGTGGAAATGTTCCAGGGATAAATAGGGCACAGATCCCTAGTAGAGAGATTCTCACATGCATACTTGCACTCTCTTCTAGAGGGAATGCTTTCCTAGGATAAAACTTTCATGTAGGTCGAGGGTGCTAATCCCAAGGCCAGAAATAGGTTTAGGTTTAAGTTTATTTCAGTTAAGCCGCTGTTGTGAATTTATCCACATTTATTGTACCTCCTAGTCTATAAATGATAAGGCAAGGATGTAGGTTTTATTCATTTCAGTTTTTCAGATTAGAAGCAGTGGGTGAAAGGTAGAGTTTGAAGCTTTCAGTGTAATTCCTATTTTCAAGAGTAATAAACAATGATGTGATTTGTGTTTCAAATGTGTGTACTTGTTGCTACTTTCTTCATCTTGATGTGTTACAGTTCCTAGTAAAAACCAAATTTTAGTTTTGATAGAGTTTTTGGTCTTCTGTTTTCCTAAGTGGGAAGTTAGAAATAAGATTAGGACTGTTACCATGTGCTGAAGAATTTCAACAGAAAGGTCCAAATTGATCTGATTGCAAGGTCCCATACATTTCTAGGTCCCATGCTATGCTCACCTATTAATCCTTTGTTTCCCTTTTTCATAGTCAGAAAAGATGTTTTCATATGACTATTTTGCTACCATTCCAATGTACGAACTGATAAATATCAAGATCATGAGGTTGCCCAAAGAGACCTCGGATCATGGCTTCCTATGTTCTTCTCGGAGTCCTTTGAGAGCCATAAACAACTGAGGAGACAAAACCTGTTTCAATTTTTTGCTGAGTATAAGTTCATTGTCTAAGAATTTCGGAGGCTCTCTTCTCTTTCTGTTATCCGTTTGAGTTCTTTAGCAATTTCTGACATCATGTTCAATTTAAATTGGCTGTTTCCTGTTGTATTCTAGGAGTTTCTGACATCTAACCGATTCTCCTTGTATGATCCAAAGTATTTTGCAAGTCTATATCCAAGGAACTGATTGATTTGAAAAATCAGTTGGGAAAATATGGCGTGCCAGGCTTGAAATATAGGCATCTTGGACGGTCAAGCCTTCAAGATCCAATATACTCCCATCCATATTTATGTAAAGACCAAAATACTATGCAAGTTCAACTCTTATAATAATATATTACTTCAATTTCTACTGGTTTATAAGAACTGCTTTTGTCCTTGTGTAGATGATGCAGTGCAGTGCAGCGAAGCCAATAGTCAAAGGGAGACTTAAAGATTATCAGAAAAATAGGTTTTCAAGATATCCACAAATAATCAATAACTTGCAATAACAATCCTCAGTGTATTAATCAATAGATAATAGATCACTGGAAATACCTCATGAATACATAACACTAGATATTTAATTAAACATTGGTCAGCATTACATAGGCATGGCTGCACTTAGACTAATTACCAATTCCACTTACTCAAGCCACTCGGACTTCTATGCCATTTGCAGCTTACAATGGCTCATACAGCATTTCTTTTAACTTTTAAACTATTGACAACTCTGCTAACCACTCTTGGCGGCATTGAAAACCAGACTGCTCGTTGGTTCTTCCACACTATATCTCGACTCACTAATCTTGGATAACTTCGCTACTAGTTCTACGCTGGATACACTCTCAGCAACTTTCCTCTATTGGCTCCGTTTCCAAATTCTATCTATAGTTTAAATAGATTATTTCTCTAAAATTTCCCTCAAAATTCTGTTACGAAAATCATTAATGCCTACTTTGGCTATTGCAATAATAATAATGACATTAAAGGAAAACCGCCTTCTCCATGTACCCATGTTCAGCCATCATAAATTCCACGCTTATGGCTATTTCTTGTCCATCACCCAGTTTTCTGTCAGCAATTTCATTCCTCTGGTTGATTTTTCATTTTTTGGTCTGCAATTTCCTTTCTTAATGTCCAGATCCGGGATTCCTCCTTCGATGATGGCCCACATCATTCCCCTTGCTTTGAAAATTCTGAACCTCCTGTTCAAATTCATTTGGTGCATCTGATTTCTTTCATTTCTTTCCATCGATTGAATCACTGATTTACTGCTTCAAACTTCAACATCTGGTCTCGCCACTTCATCACATCGTCAAATGTAGGCAGAACTAACCTTGTTGTTGCTGCAATCTTCTCCTCACTTCTCCCAATACTTCTAACCCAATTCCTCATCCACATGAATAAATCCCACTCCATCAATATATCAAAATTGACAACAACACTTTTAAAAAATTCGCCACAGCATAAGTGGCTGCATAACAAATGTTCATCTCGGTTTTTACCACATCCACTCGCTGATCAGCCATGTTAAAGATCACATACTCCACTGCTGCGATTCCCCACTTCACACGACTCTCAACACCTCTTAGCCGGGCAGACAAATTCCCATCCCGGGGTTACGATCATTAATGGAAAACATTTTAAAGTTTGCTAAATTCAAACAAAATATCGGACAATCATATGAATGGACTCCTTTGCTGCCTCCCGTCTGAAACCGCCACATGCATGCTTGTTGCAGGGACAGAGTCTATTTGGTGAACAAAGCCACTTCCACCTGGTGAATCCACTGCCTGCTCAAAGGGAATAATTCTGACTCCCATTTCTACTTTTTCTTCTCTGCTTCCTTGCTGCAAATGCAATCGGCCACATTAAGCATGGTGGTTACTGGTATAAATTTTCTACGGTTAACACTGTCAATCTTGAGTGTCGAATCCTCAAGTATTTAGGGGTATTACATAGTCTTCACAAAAAAAAATGATGCTCTCTGTTACGATGGTACCAGCACCAGTGTACCTGTAGAGGTGAGGTGCCCCAGGGAGAAGGTGTCTTTTTCTTTTTTTGTTTTGTTTTTTTGACCAAGAGGAGTGTTTAGCCAACTCATTCTGAGGTAGGGGCATGGCTAGACCCTTTAGCTTATCTTTTGGAGGTATTATGGCATAATGACATCGCTGACGGCCTTATGAAAGGGTTTGAAACTCTGAGGTTGGTGTCCGGGTCTTCCATGGGTAGGTCACTGGGTCACATGCCCCCCGCCTTGTTTCAACACTTCAACGGCAGTTGTTCCAGCTCTAAGACTCACTCTTATCTTCCGGAACACATCCAACACCCTCCTGGTCCTCCAGTTCAACAACGCAATCCCTCTGGGCTCCTCCTTCAGAGAATCACGTCGTCCGCCTGGTACATTGTTTGCTTGCTAAAGGGGGGGGGGGGCGTTGAGGGTTTTCATCACTGTTGGGGTTAATTGGGGCATGACGACCCCCCCTGTACAGTCTGGCCTTTTGTTTCGTCAAATTTGGCCTTGTTTAGCATATTTTAGTACCTAGGGGGTAAGATACTCTAGGTAGCTTACAATAGACTATCTTTAGATTATTTCACATTATTTGTGTTATATTTTCAAGTTGACATTTTTAAATATTAAATTGACCTTATTTTGTGTAAAGTGAGTGTGAGATCATATAAATAAGATCTCCTCACTTCATTTTTAGACATCAACTTTGGGGATAAAATCATTATGTCTGCTATTTGCGCTAACTAGGGCTCTTTGAAGGAAGGCACTCGATGAAGGTTATCTTGCAAGTTTGAAGCATTTCTTGGAAGTTCTTCTTTTGTTCATGCCATTGCTAAGGTGAGGCTAGGATTGTTTGCTTAACACATGCACTTGGAGGTATCCTTACTTTTATGTTTGATGTTTCTATATCAATTGTATGAAAGTGATGCTTGTTAGGGTTTGATGGAAGTCATTGTTGCTTCATTTTTTCTTGATTTGCAAGCCATTTTCTTCATTGGTCACCATAGCATTCAAGCTTAAGCTTTAGGTCTTCAAGTCTTGCTTAAGCTAGGTTTCCTTCACGAATCTTAGAGATTGTGGAGACAAGCCCTAATTAACCAAGCTTGTCAAGTACCATCTCAAAGAGGGTTTTCCTCATTGATGCCCTAAGTTTGGTGAGTGTTTGTATTTTGATGTCCTAGTTGTTCAACTTCTCCATTAAATCTAAATTCTGAAATGTTTATTTTGTAAATATTATTTGTTAGTCAGATTAATGTGTTAGTTTTCTGAGTTAATGGTTCAACCTGATTTTTAATTTAAATTTTGAGTTAGTCTATTTCAAATTTAATTATTTATTGAATTTATGAGGTATATTAATGTTGTAAATATTTTTCTCTATCATTTTTTATTATCGCTAGTTAATGTTTATTTTTGAATAGGCTGTTGTTTCATGTCAGTTTTATAATCTATGCGAAGCCCTATTTTTCTGCGTGATAACCTACTGCAACTACCTTTCCAATCCACCCTTTTCTGTCCACCGGTTCTGCTACCTTTTCTCTCTACCCGACTCCAAGCCTGTAGTCTCCTCCCGCTCATCCTCGCCTTCCCCGTGGCTCCCACAACTCGGGCACCCTCTTCCTCTGCTTGCCCGCAGGCCTTCCCGTTCACGACCTTCTTTGCCACTCCTCCTTGACAGGCCTTCACTGCACCCGTATCCCGAGCTTCCACCTGCTGCTCCTTTGCCACCCTCAGCCTCATCTCTTGCTGCCCGTCTGAGCCTCTCCCTAACTCGGGTCTGCTCCTCCCCGAGCCCCTCTCCTCCTCTTCGGGACTGCCCCTTCCGAGGTTCCTACCCGCGGCCAGCTCTTCCCTCACGCCGCTACTCCACTTCCCCTCACCAGCTGGAGCCTTCCTTCCCTCGTGGGCCCTTCCTCTGCTGTGTCCCGTGGCCACTTCTCTCCTAGCCCGAGCCCTTCCTCGCTGCTTTCACTAGCCCGCGCCTTCCTCCCGCTCTATCGCAGCCCTCCCGTGCTCTCTACCCTAGCTCGCGGCCTTCCTCTTCTCCTCGCTGGCCCGAGGCTCTCTCCATCTCCGCGGCCCTGTCTATCTCTCCACGCCCTTCATCTCCCTTTACACGGGTCCGCATTTGCATGCAGACCCTGTGTATTTGCCACTCTCCGCCTTCATTTGCAGTCGACACAGTTAAAAAAGGAGATAGCTCGCATTATATTTAATTCAAAGGAAAAATAATTTATTCTTTAAAATTATGTTTTACTTATAAGTTGGAAGGTGTTTCAATTTGGATTAGTAAAGGAGCCCAAGTAAAGGAGCCCATACCTTTTGGTGATGGCACCTAGGGTTTCCGGTTTCCTCACGCTGCGGCAGACTGGCTATGGCGCTCCGTAGGCTCAATACTGAGCTCTGGAGACTTGGAGTCAAGCTGGTTCACCTTGAACCAGCCCAGTACCTACCAAGTATAAAAAAAGAGGGAAGTTTTGTAGTTTCGGTGGTGTTCACGTGCTGTCATCTGGTGGTATCCCTATCTAGGGTTTCTTGGCTATTCTGTGGTGGTCACGTGATCGGTTCATTGCTTGGTGTCTGGTGAGTTTTGTCCTTCCTTTGACGTGACTGGGTTCTCTGGGTGCTCAGTGGCGATCGTGTGCTGTTACCTGGTGGTTTTGTTTCCTCGGTCTCTCCATTCTCGGGGTAACCTGCTAACTGTTTGGTGCCTGTGAGTACTTCTCTCGACGTACTCGGCCGGTTTCTTCAGTGTCTAGCCCTACTTTGACGGGACCGGCTTACTGGGTGGTGCTCTGGGGATATCATTGACTTGCCCTCTCCGGTGGGATTTTTGTTCTTTTCGAGTGCTGTGGACAGATGCCGGTTCCTTGAGACTGTCCCTGATGGGTCACCGACGTAAAAAGCTAGGGTTTTCCCCTAAAGGCGTGGACTTGGATACACCTCTTCCTTTTTCCACTGAATGTTTGCGTAAGGTCCCTGGGGGAGCTGATACTTGTGCTCTGCCGGCTCCAAATGAGACATCCCCTACGGCCCTGGAGCGGACTAAGTGGTCGGCTCGTTTTGTAGGACGGAAAGCACGGAAACGTAGAGCCAACAAATCTCTGAAGGTGAGGGAGGGTTTGATCCGTTACGAGATCCCTGTTGAGACCAACCTGGACCGTATAGAAATGCTGAGCAGCAGAGCTATCGTTGGTCGCCTCGAGTTCACCGGAGCTGATCAAAAGGAGCTGGTGGATTGGGTACGTAAGACTTGGCTTCCTATCACTGGGGATATGCCTAGGGTTTTGCAACTCATTAACGGGTGGCTTATGTTCATCTTCTCCAGCTCTGAGCATGTTGGTTGCATTTTACTACGGTTTTGGAGTTTCAAAGAGGGCTCTCTCTGCCTTAAGAAGTGGCATCTTAATTTTGACCCGGTGAGGGAGGTCCAAAGCATTCGACACCTGTGGATGATTATACCTGGCCTGCCGATTGAACTGTGGTCGGAAAATGTCTTGATGGGTATCGCTAACTCTGTGGGTCGATTTGTTCGTCTGGATTCTTCGCTACATAGCTTTGACAAACGGGCGGCACGGGTTATGGTTGAACTCGAGATGACCAAAGGATTACCGGAGGAGGTGGAATTGGTGTGGGGCGCTAGGGTTTGGAGGCAGCGCCTCGATTACTTCCGGGTTCCCTTTCGCTGCCATTACTGCCTTCGGACTGGACACATTCTCGACAAATGCCCTGAAGCTAGGATTCAGGCTAGTTGGTGGCATTCCTCGGACAACTCTGGATTATCGGCTCAACCCTTATCTAGCTTGGATAGCTCTCCTGCTTCGGCCTCTCCGGGTAAGTCTCTCTCGCATATTGGTTCCCCTATTCCTTTTATCCCAGAGGAAGATCTTGTATTAGCACAAGCGGCTGAGGCCATTCTGGACAAAAAGTTGGCCTCTGGAGGTATTTCGTTCAATAAGAGTTTTGAGAAAGCCTTGTCTTCTGACACTCCTCCTGCTTCTTCCGGACTTTGTCGTGGTCTGTTTGGGAACCCGGACTTGACACAACCTGTTTCCCTTAGGCCGTCGGTTTCAAACCAGGTCTCTATGCTGGGTCGGGGGGAGATGGGAGATACCCCTGGCATTGTGCCCATTTTTCCTTTGAGTGATTCGGAGGCTTCTGCTTTCCATCGAAGAGTTGTTGATCCTTCAGCTGTCGGCCAGGTAATAGGCCAGCCACTTCCTAGGGATATTGACACTTTTACTGATTCTGGGTTTGAATTTAGCTGTATTCCTCCCTCGGATGCTATCCTTCCTCTGCCTATCTTTTCTAAAATCCCTTCTGACAACCCGAGGGTTTCTCCGGCCATCTTTGCGAATTTTCAAAATGTTACCATCAGGAAGATGAAGAACTCTGCTCGCAGGGCTAAAGACCATTCTGAGGACTTGGGGTCGCGTTTCTTTCCTTTATCTGAGCGGCTCAGGACACCTGACACTCTGCAAAACCCTATGGCTGGTTTAGTGGATGTTGGGAAGGGTTTGGAGGATCTGTCTGTTAATGTTGGGGGTCTTAGAGCACTCTCCCCCCGCGACTCCGTTTCTTAATGTCCATCTGTTCTCTTAACATTCGAGGGTTGGGGAGGGCTGCCAGGGGAAGGGCCCTGTCCAATCTGATTTCTACTTCCCGACCGTGTATTTTACTGCTCCAAGAAACAATGTGTGAAGACTCTGTCGCCAATTCTAAACTAGTTGGGGTGGTCCCTGGTTGGGAATTTTCTGCTGTTAGCTCTATTGGCCTGGCAGGGGGTTTGGCTGTGGCCTGGGACCCCAGGGTCTATAGCCTCTGTCCCTTTTAGACCTCTTGGGGGATCTTGTTGGAAGGTTATTGCAAGGCTACTGATTTGCATATTACTTTGTTGAACTGTTATGCCCCCTACAAAAATCGGGAAGCTTTCTGGTTGGGACTGCAGTCCTCGGGCATCCTGAATAGAAGGAACTTCATTTTAGCGGGGGACCTTAATTTCACCATATTGGCTCAGGAAGTTTGGGGAGCCAAGGCGAGAATGGATGATTTGGCACATTTCTTCTCGGATTTTCTTATTAACAATGACCTTATTGATGTTTGTACAGGGAAACTTGCCCCCACTTGGTCAAATGGCCGCGCAGGGATTGATTGCATACACAAGCGCTTAGATAAATTTCTTGTTAATGTTGATCTATTGGAAAGTTGCAGTCGGTATAGGATCTGGGTTGGCAGCTCTAAAGTCTCAGATCACTGGCCGATTTACTTACAACTGGAGGAGGATTTTCTGTCAACTCATTTTCCTTTTAAATTTGACTGTTCCTGGCTTTCTTATGAGGACTTCAATGTCTTGGTCCGGGATGTTTGGACTCGGACTGGCTCAACTACAGAACTGAATCCTGTTGACCTTCTTTGTTACAAACTCAAAGTCTTGAAGGGCGAGGTTTCACATTGGATCCATTCGAAAAAACAGTCTGACAGGAAGTTACTTGTTGAGGTGGAAACACAACTACAACAACTTTATCTTCTTAATATCGAGTGTCCTCTTACGGGTCCGGATCTGGAGAGGTTAAAAAGATTTGAAGCTGAGAAGGATAGGATCTATTTGGCTGAGGAAAAGGAATGGAGGTTAAAGAGCAGGGCTC
The DNA here is from genome assembly GCA_027924585.1 of Larix kaempferi. NCBI lineage: Eukaryota > Viridiplantae > Streptophyta > Pinopsida > Pinales > Pinaceae > Larix > Larix kaempferi. The sequence goes on along the minus strand of BSBM01001041.1, from coordinate 5,105,118 downwards.
TTTGGGTGAAAGCTAGTGATAAAAATTCTAAATTTTTTCATAAGTATGCCTCTGCTAGAAGGAATAATAATACCCTTTGGAAGCTTGCAGATGATAATGGTGCAGTCTTTGCTGGCACCGGGGAATTGCAGGCACTTGCTCATAAGCATTTTTCACATATTTATACTGATGATAAAAAATGTGATCTGGTCTCCCAACTTCAGGTTGCTCGGCTCTTCCCCCGCTTCTTCGATAAAGCCAATGCTGATAAGTTATGCTCTGTTGTTACCTTGGCTGAGGTGGAATGTGTCCTTAAATTATTCGCCAAGGAGAAAAGCCCAGGCCCGGATGGCTGGACTGTGGAACTCTTTTTACACTTTCTGGACATCATGGGGGATGACCTGGTCAAGATGGTTGAGTATACTCGTTGCCAGGGGTATCTCTCGGGAGATTTAAATGCAACCTTCATTACTCTTATCTCCAAAGTGAATGATCCGTCGACCTTTGCTGATTTCAGACCTATTGCATTGTGCAATCTGGCTTATAAAATCGTGTCCAAGATCATTGCCTCTCGTTTAAAGCCGGTCTTTTCACAATTTATCACTCCAGAACAGTTTGGGTTTCTTCAGAATTGGCAGATACATGATGCGGTTGGTATTGTTCAGGAATTGATGCATACTATTAAATCCAAGCGCCGTAGGGCTATCCTGCTCAAATTGGATCTTGAAAAGGCTTTTGATCGGGTGAATTGGGACTTTCTAAGGATTCTGCTTATACAAATTGGGGTACCTGCTTCGGCTATCAGATGGATTATGGCGTGTATTAATTCTACAAATATCTCTGTTCTTATCAATGGTGCTCCTACATCCTTCTTTAGATGCTCGAGGGGGATCCGGCAAGGTTGCTCATTGTCCCCTATGCTATTTATCCTTGTCATGGATGGGTTAAGCAGGTTAATTCGACAAGCTAGAGAGCAGGGTACGTTTAAAGGTATTAAAATTGTCTCTGACCTATTTTTATCGCATGTTCTCTTTGTCGATGATGTTCTCATCGCTGGTATTGCTTCGGTAGAGGAGTGGGTTGTTCTACAAAATATACTTGAGCTCTTTTGCAATGCCTCCCCCATGCAAGTGAGTCTGCGGAAATCCAACCTTTATCAATTTTTGGTTGAGGATGACAGGCTTTCGAGGATCCAGTCTATTGTCCCTTACAATTGCCACATGCTTACAGAAGGTTTTTCATATTTGGGTTTTCTTTTAAAACCTAATGGGTACTTGGTTAAGGATTGGGATTGGTTGGTTAAGCGCTTTGAATCTCGTATTTCACATTGGACCTACCGACTCCTTTCTATCGGGGGTAAGTTAACGTTGGCCAAATCGGTCCTGGTTGGTATGCCTGTCTACTGGTTTTCGCTCTTTACTGTTCCTAAAACTGTGATCAATTCCTTGAGGCGACTGATTTACAATTTTCTTTGGACTAGGGGTCTTAAGCGTACTGCCCTGACTATGGTCGGTTGGGAGAAACTCTCACTACCTTACAAATCTGGTGGCTGGGGTTTGAAGGACATTGCCATCTTTAATGATGCTCTGAAACTTAAAATCCTTTGGCGGGCTATCTTTGGAGGTACTCTGTGGTCTACTGTTATACATCTTAAATATATCAAGATTAAAATTTCTTACTGGCTCCGACAGCCGCGCAAATTGGTGAGGGGAGTCTCTCCTATCTGGAGGGGTCTTATGATGGTTTACTGTTGGCTGGCACATAAGCTCTGTTGGAAGGTGGGCTCTGGGACTGAGGTTGCAGTTGGGGTTGACCCGATCCTTGGTTTAAATGGAGAATATATCCTCTCTGAGGGTCTTACTGCTTCGTTACGAGCTGCTGGGTTATTCACTCTCAATCGACTTGTCAAAAATGATCAGAAGGGATACTGGCTCAATGCTGTGGATCTTAACTTAGCTCCACTGTGGCGGTCTGAATGGGATTCTTATACCAAAGCTTTGAATGCTGCGGGTGTTCGGATCTCGGATGCAGAAGATGTGGTTGTTTGGACTGGGAATAAGGCTACAGGTACTATTACTGCACAGTCTGCTTATGATTGTATGATACGTAGGCGCTGTATTTTCCCCAACCATTGGTGGTACCTGAAAGTCTGGCAGTGGAATTTGCCTCTGAAAATAAAATGCTTTTGTTGGCTGCTCCTGATGAACCAGTTAAAGACTTGGGATAATCTCTTGATGCTGGGCTGGGCTGGGCCCAATCGTTGTATTCTCTGTAAGTCAGATTCGGAAACTGGACTACATCTTTTTATTAACTGTTCCTTTACAGTTTCTGTGTTGAACAAGCTCTATCTCGAATTCGGTTTCCGCTATGCCTGGCAGGGCAATACGATTGACGTGTGCTTGAAAGATTGGATGCATAATTGTAAATCACAAGCCACCCTGCCTATCATCATGTGCTGGGCGGTGTGGTCTATGAGAAACAGAGCTACTTTTGATGATCGGCATCCGGATATATATGAAACCTACAAGGCTACTATCTCTCTTTTCTTACAATATCAGACCTTGGAAGTGGCCACTGCTCAGAGGTGTATCGGAGTTTTTCAATTCTACTTTTCTGAGCCTGTTTTATTCTTCGATGGGGCAGCTTGACTCGGCAATTGTGGTGCTGGAGGGGTGATTATTATCAATTCACATCACAAGTTTTTAATCAGGCTTAATTGTGGATGTGGTTCGAATATGAAGGCTGAGCTGCTGGCGTTATGGTGTGTTGTCAAGGTTGCACATATCTTTGGGCTTCCAAGGATCAGAATCTACGGAGACTCACGGGTCACTATTAAATGGGTTCTGGGGGAATATGACATCAATGTTTTAGAATTGGATGGCTGGTGTAGCAGGATTAAGGAGTTACTACAGACCTTCACCTCTGTTTCACTGGAACATATCTTTCGAGAAAACAATGAATTGGCTGATCGGCAGTCTAAGCTGGCTCTGGATGGGATTGAGGACTTTGTGTTTTGGGAGGAACTTTGGGACCTTTCGGTGATTAACGAAGGTTCCCACAATTTTATGCTTTGATTCTATCCTCTGATCTTAGTTTTGATCTTGGGACTGTTAATGCTTCCCTCTGAAAATCCTTCTTGTAGCTAGGTAGTACTTTTGGTTTAAAGGACATTTGATAATCTGGTACCTTTTTGGGAAACAAATATTGTAGTATCTTTAGATTGGTTTGAGGATCCTGCTTTTGCTGGTGCCTAATTTGTACTATTTGATTCAGCCTCATGAATAACAATAGTATGGTTTTTTTCGCGGAAAAAAAAAAGTTGGAAGGTGTTTCCTTTAATTTTAATTTTAATGAAGTTAATACCTCAATGCCAATGTAAAGTAAATGATTTCCAAAACTGGAGTGGTTCGGGTCTTTTAAGTGCTTAATGCTTGTAATGTTATCATTTGTTAAAATTGACTATTTACGTTAGGTTTTAATGGTTGTAATATTTTGGAAGTTCACTTGCTTAGTATTGATGTATTGATTAGCATTTAATTTGTCACAAGGACTTTTACATTTCATTAGTTGATATTTATAAATGAATGTTTATATATTAATTAAATAACCGTGATAATTATTTTTTAATGCATTTTTATTGGGTATGGTTTATCGGCAATATAGTCTTTTGATTCAATATTGACTCACTGTTGTTATACTTTACCTTCATACAAAAATCTTATTCATTTGATGATAATGCTAAACAATATTTAGTGAATGCACATTTACTTGCTCTATCTAGTTGACTCTTGAATTTAATGATCCTTGGTGAACGATTTTATGAATGATCTCTTGAACTGGTTTGTGTCATTGTTAGTGACTTACCTTTGCATATGCCCAATTAATGAACAAGATTGATATCTTATCATTGTATTGATCATGAGTCATGTTCTCTAATTGAACAACATTTAAGACATATTTGGTTATTGGTTAATGATTATTGGGCGGTATAGTCTTTTGATTCGATATTGATTGGTTTGATATACATTTCATTGGTTCCTTGACTTAAGTTGAATACATTGACACCATCTAGGCACTGGTCTAATCATAACGATTGCATAGAAATATAGTTTGTGGTCGTCTCAGTGTTCCTATAGATTCCGCAAGGACACTTCTCCTTGGAGGTTTCGACTTCCGAAGAAGTTAAAACGGTGACTGAGGTGACATTGGGTCACTGTCCTTAATTTTGCTTACTGGGAATTAGCCTTGGTAATTTTCCCGGTAACACTCTCCAATCCTCAAGTATTTAGGGGTATACATAGTCATCACAAAAGAAAAGGATGGTCTCCAATCCCAAGACAATTGATGAGGTGTGTGCAAGCACAATACCTAGAAAATAAGGTTTACAAGAAAGGAAATTTAGTTAATTCTAAATAGAAATAGAACCAAAATGATTCCGGGAAGGGGAAGAAGAAGTGCAAGGGAAAACATTAGAAGACTACAACTATGACACATTAGTGCAAGGATCCGAAAAGCCATTGTAATCACTGCAACATTGATGGTCACACTAAAGAAAAGTGTTGGAAGCTGTTTCCACAGTTGAACCCTAAGAACCGCAGGAAGGATGCTAAGAAGAAGAACCTTCTAGCCATGGATTCAATCGAAGAGATAGAGAGCATCTAAGATGTGGATGGGAATATTTTCTGCACTTTAGTGCAGAAAGAACATTATAGAAAATTTGGGGTCTAAAATGGGCCTCCTAAGGAAAATATTTAAATAATAAAATAATATTTATTAATTTTGGAGGAATAGATAAAAAACTACATTTTTTTCTTCGTATTTTAAACATATCTCACTGTGGTTTTACTCAAATTTTGATCGGGAGCACTCGTTGGATGCATAATTAAATTTCACATCCAATGAGTATCCACACTGTATACTTTTGAGGGACCCCACCCCATGAAAATTGAGAAATACATAAAGAATATGTTACTTTTGATGCATAATTAAATTCCACATCCTATGAGTACCCACACTGCATACTTTTGAGGGACCCCACCCCATGAAAAACGAAAAATACATAAAAAACATGTTACTTCAAAAAGTAACTTTATTTATTTATATATTTCTCGTTTTAAAGTAACATGTTTTTGTTTTTAATGTATTTATCGTTTTTTATGGGGTGGGGTCCCTCAAAAGTATGTAGTGTGGGTACTCATAGGATGTAGAATTTAATTATGCATCCAACGAGTGCTTCCACTCGAAATTTGAGTAAAACCACATGGAGATAAGTTGAATAAATGAATTAAAAAGTAGTTTTTTATGACAAATATGCCAAGTCAACCATTATGGTTGACTCTTTCTTGAAATTGTATTGGTCCTTGAATTCCAACTCATCATTGACTCTTTTTCTTATGAGGTGGTTGTTTTCATATGAGGCCCATTTTAGACCCAAATTTGCTCTAATGGTGAATCTAAGTAGCCTTCATCACAAGGAAGTGAAGGAGATGAAAAAAATCTTCCATATCAAGATCCACATGAAGAAAACTAAGGCACATGCTCTATTTGATTCCAGTTCATAAGACAATGTCATAACAAAAGATCTAGTATGTAAGCTTGGATTTGAAGTACATGATCACCATAGACTCTATCCATTGGGATGGGTAAATAAGGATATAAAACTTAGGGTTGAAAACACTGCAAGATTAAATTTGCTATAAGTGCAGGTCATATTGGTGAAGTAGAGGTAGGCATGGTACCACTTTATGTTTGTGGTGTAGTGTTTGGAATCTCCTACATGTATAAGAGATATGTAATCTTCATCAGGAGAGCAGACCAATACCACTTGATCAAGGATGAGAAATATTTCATCATCAATGCAGACAAAGGTACATGGAATATCTCTCTAGTATGTGCTATCCAAACAAAAAAGATGTACCGATTCGAGTAGAAATTTTGTGATTATTTTCTTATGACACAATCAGCAAGAAGGTGAATTAGTAAACGTAAAGGAATCTCTACAGGGATGTACCAGAGAGCAGAAACTCAAGTTGGATAACCTTTTGTAGACCTACAAAGAAGTGTTCCAAGAGGCTACATGGATGCATCCTAATAGGGAAGTGGAGCATGAGATACCACTATTTCTAGATTCTCCATTACAAGGATGGGACTTGGAGGATGTGTATTGACTACAAAGTTCTGAATAAGGTCACCCTCAAGAATCAATACCCTCTACCCAGGATCAATGATTTCCTCTATCAGTTGCAACATGCCAGGTACTTCAATATCTTGGATCTCAAATTTGGATACCACCAGGTGCGAGTGAAGTAAGAAGACACCTGAAATACCACCTTCAAGACTAGGCAAGGTCTATATGAATGGTTACTAATTCCTTTTAGTTTGTGTAATGCACCAGCTATATTTATGTGTTTGATGAATGATGTACTGTTCCCTTTCATAGATTCATTTGTAATAGTGTATTTAGATGATATGTTAGTTTATAGTGCTACTTAGGAAGAGTATATCTCACATCCCAAGCGGGTGTTAGAGACTCTAAAAAGCCATAAGTTGTTGGCTAATCTCAAGATATGTGAGTTCACTTAGCAGTCACTAGTGTATTTGGGGTATGTGATTGGTGTAGGAGAACTTAAGATCGATCCTTGAAAGATGGAGGCCATCACCAAGTGGCCAACTCCTACAATTGTCATTGAAGTTAAGAGCTTTAGGGGGGTAATACGATACCTTTTGAATTCATAGATTCTTTTTCAGTTGTGGCTACACCTCTCCATGCGATAATAACTAGTGGCAAGAGGTTTTAGTGGGGGGAGAATCAATAGAATTCCTTTGAAGATCTCAAGCGAAATATTAGTCAGGCACTAGTTCTCCCATTTCCTAGATTATAGAATCTTTTTGAATTGGAGATAGATTCTAGTGGGGATGCTATGGGAATTGTTTTGATGCAAGAGGTAGTCTAGTATATTATCATTCTTAAATGTTTTATGGAGGCGTCCTGAAATACCCTATATATAACAAGGAAATCTATGCCTTGGTTCAAGTTGTCAAGAAGAGGAAGCACTATCTTATGGGAAAGGAGACCATTATTCACAGTGATCATCAACCACTATAGTCTTTGTAGGCCCAGAGTAAGCTACCACAAACACAACACTATATGTGGATGGGATTTTTACAACCATTCCATTTAATCATCAATATAATAAATGAATTACAAACAAGTTGGAAAACATGCTCTCAAGGACTCCTACAACCAATATCATAGATTTGGATATTCTTAGACATATGCATCCTTTCACCCATGATGCATACAGGGAGGAATACATAGAAGATGAGGACTTCAATGAGATATTTCAACATTGATAAGGTTAATTCCATGTAGAAAAAGGTGACATAAAGGATGACTATAACCTCCAAGATGGGTTACTCTATAAGTTGGACAAGATCTATGTTCCTAAAGGTATTGCAACTCATTAGAGAGGCTCACACCTCCAAAGTTGCAAGGCATTTTGTCTTGGAAAGACAGTTTCCAACTTACATAGATATTTTTATCAGTGTAGAATGCACATATATGTAACTCAGTTTATTCCAGGATGCATACTTTGTTGTACAAGCAAGCTCAATAATATGAAGCAAGGCATATATCATCCCTTACCTATTCCTACATGACCATAAGAGAGCATCTCCATGGATTTTGTGGGTGGTCTTCCAACCGCCAGAAAAAAAAAAAACAAGACTATTTATTTGTGGTATTTGATAGATTCAACAAGAGGGTGCACCTTGGGATACCAAGGAGCATCATTTCAGACATGGATACTTGATTTCTTAGTGCATTTGGACAACACTTTGGTAGACTATGGACACCAAGTTGAAGAGATCTACAACATTCCATCCACAGTCAAATGGAAAGATAGAAGTAGTCAATAGGACTTTGGGGTAGCATTTGATGGGTTACAATAGGAAGAATATGAATAGTTGGGATGAAAATTTGATCTACTTCGAACACTCTTAGAACATAGCAATCCATACTTCCACTGGAAAGTCCCCTTTTGAAACTTGGTTTGGGTATCTACCACCTTCACCTCTATATGTTGTTTGTGGACAACAATGGAGCGTGAGGGAAGAAACCATAGATGAAGCATTAAGAGATAAAAAATTATATGATAATATCATACAAATCCATTTACAAGTGCATGAGTCATTGAAGAAGACACATGAAAAGTACAAGGCTAGGTACGACCAACACAAGGTTGAGAAAACGTTTAAGGTGGGAGACAGAGCTTAGTTGCACTTGAATAAGGAAATACTTCAAGGTCCCGGTAAGAATATCAATATATTACAATATGGTCTTTTTGAAGTGTTGGAGAAGGTAGGAGATAATGCCTACAAACTCGATCGTCCCCCATATATATGCATTTACTCAGTAGTGAATGTGGAAAATATGAAACTCTATGAACCTTCCATGTTGAATGAGGAACTTTAGTAGGTCTTACCTTTTGTAGAGGACTTAGCACCAAAGGCTCATGTAGATTTAGTAGAAGACATAATTTTACAAAATAAGTGTAGAAAAACTAGGTGAGGATAGTATGAACTCTGGCCAACGGGGTTGAAAGGACAACTTCTAGGCAAGGATAAATGGTACTGCAAAGAGAAGGTAGAGGAAAAAATTTCTCACCTCATTCAGTAAAATCTTTTGGGGACTAAAAGCCTCCCAAAATGATGAGGTGTTACCTTAAATGGACGAATATAATTTTTTTCATCTATTTTGGTGCTTTTTGGGTGGAAAGATGTGAGGAATTGGCTTGTAGGGATGTAATACCCTCTGGTTTATCCCCTGGACATATTATTATTGTTGTTATGTTGGACATAGTGGCACAAGGTTCCTGGACTATGGTTTGCACATTATATTATTTTTATTATGTTGAACTTATAAAATAATTAATAAAATAAAAACAACCGGACAACCAATGCCACGAAAGAGAGTATGAGGAACCATGATGTTACGAGCAATGGGTTGTGGAAAAGTGTTTACCTGTGTGTGTTGATCCTATGTTGATGTTGTATACCCTTCTTATGTACACGATGAACCCTCTTGATTATAGACCCTGATGTGTTATGTCGCTCCTTGGTTTTATTTACCCCGAGATTAATTTTTTTATTTGAGGATTGGAGTCCCTCTCCCACCTAGTGCGCCCTCATGAGTTGGATTAGTGTGTCTCTTGGTGTAGCCACTTGATGTGTAACTCCAGTTTCTTATTCTGGGAATGTAACTCTCATGCTTGTGTCTCTCTCTCTCCCAATTCGAATTGCTCATGAAGAAATTCGATTTGCTTGTGTTAGCTAGTCACACTTGTGTGTTGGTTCATGATTTTTCTCTTGTGCTTGTGTTTGGCCCTTGTGGTTCGATTTTTCTCCCCTTGGTATGAGATCCTTGCTGGTCATTGCGCCCTTGTGGAGCCTATGCCCAAGATGAGTTACTCTGGAGCCACTGGTGTATGTCCTGGAATTGCCTCTGGAGATCCTCGATTGGCAGCAGGGGTGAGGTCCACTGCCATTGGATTTGAGTTTGGATAGAGCTGTTTATTGCCTCTGGAGATCCTGGTTTGGCAGCAGGTGTGAGGTCCACTGTCTTGGATTTGAGGTTGTCCTAGAGCCATTGGAATTTCCCTGGACTGGAAGTGCTACTTTCCATTGGGTTGTCGTTGGATTGTTGTCCTGGAGCCACTGGAATTTCCCTGGAGTGGAAGTAGAGGCCACACTTGCCATTGGGTTGTGGTTGGACTGATTTCTTGAGAGAATTTGTGGTTGAGTGCGCTCTTGCTTGTGGCATCATGGTTCCGACTCGGGGGTGACCATTGCAAAGTGAGTTTTGGCTTGCATTGTGTCTACTGCTGGGTGGAATGTGGCATGGTCGATTCCGGTTGCGTATTTTGCAAAGATAAGTGTTTTATCTGTAATGTCCCCATCTAAATGAATTATCAGGGAGAAAAATTCCACTAACCTATTGGTTCCCTAGGTTGGGGTGGAAGCTTTAAAATTTGAAATAAGGGAGCTACAAGACCCAAAATGACTTTAGAATTACAAATTCACATTAAATGGGCCAAGTAAACAAAAATAAAAAGGAAAATAAGGTTGCATTGGATCATGAGGGCGCATAAGAGGTTGTGGGACCCACATGTGGCAAGATTCCCCACTACACTTGGCATCATTCTCACACAAATTCGAGTTCAAGGTGGAGGGTAACGTACTCGAGGTAGATGGAGAGGCAATATTCATGGAAAAAATCAAGGAGACTTGACTTGGAGTGGAAGAGTAACTCCCAATGAAGAGGAAGAGGCATAATAGACAAATTGTGACACTTGTAACAAGATTCTATGGCATCTATGACAACAATAATGAAGAAATCTATGACAAATATGACAAATTCAGACCTGATGGTAGACCTATGACAAATCTGACATATCAAGGCTAAAAATATCCATCAAGAGGGCACATAGAGGGAGTTATGGTTAGCCAAGATTCCCAATTCGAATTGGGGAAATAAGAGTGCAAGAATGAGGAGGACAAGTGTCTCATGGAGGGAGCAACCACTAACTCGAGTTGGGTGAGTATCTTGGAGAGAAATTCAATCTCATGGAGGGAAGGAGTCCACATGAAGTTAGTAAAAGGGGGGGATGAGGAAGGAGAGTATCTTTTGGATCATTTTTGTTTTGCACTCTTGGAGAGATTAGCTTGTCCATGCACGGTGGGTGTTTACCTTCCCTGCCATTGAACCAATTTCGAAGGTGAAAGATCCTTGTCTAAGTTGGTTGGAGGAGAGGCCATTCAAACCTCTTATCCGAGCTTAAATCAAGTATTTGTTGCAGGTTCAAGTCCCTCTACAGTTCGAGTTCATCTCATAGTCTTTCTTCTACTATCTCTTCTTTCATTCTCTTCTCAATGCTTATGTTCTAGTGTTGATGGCGCACTAATGGATGCATAAAAATTGATGAGGGTTTCTTTGTGACTCCACTGATGTAAGATATGATTTATGGCACTATGTTGAGCTTCATATCTGAGCCATATCTCGAAACCTTATGTGTATCATGCATACATTCCAAACAAACCTCTCATTCGAGCTAGTTTTCCTCTATATTTTCTTGTGAACTTTTGGAGTAATCACACATCAGTTTTGCATCATACTTTCTCTATGTTTTTCCAATTGCTTGAGATGCCTTTGTTGTACTGTAGATGACCAAGTTATTTTATGCAGGACCCTTAGGCATTTGATCAAATTTTATGCAACAATTTCCATGTTTATTGTTTGCATTTTCCAAGCAATGTTTATGTGTTACAACTTTCTGTTTTGTGGGAGCAATAGTAGGTTATAGATCATGATAAATGCTGCATTTTGGTTACCATTGAAGTCCATTATCCAATACAAGTCTATGTTTAGAAATTAGGAAGGTTCGTATAGTATTTGGGAGGAAGCCAAAAAGTCAGTGACTAGTGGGGGGTTTCAACATCAAAATTGCTAGTATTTTTCCCTTTCATTCCTCCCTGATTAATGCAAGTCATAAATGTCTTTAGCAAGTGTCTGAGTGTCCAGTGTATACATTAGGATGTCCTAATACCCATTAAGCCCTTCCAGACAGAATCGAAAGCATTTGGGACAGCTTGGGTTTCACTAGTCCAAAGTTTGAAATTGGCCAAAATCAAACAAACTTTCATTGTAGGGATGTTACATTATCTCATGTTTATTTAATTTATTTGGCTCTGATATGATTTATTTATGGATGCACATGAAATGTTTGATGAAATGTATGATCTATCTATGGAAGAAATTTCTCATGGAATTCAATCTATTTATGCAAGTAAATTTTGTGAAGGAATTGGAAACTTGTTTTTGGGATTTTGTGCACAAATTGTTTGAAGAAATGATTCTTTGGCACCTATTCTATAGAACTTATATTTATTCCCATGTTCATTATATGTTTTGTATTTTTATGGTACATTAGCCTTAGAATGGTTTAAGACACTTCTCTTTGATGCTTCTACCTTTTATTCAAAAACTAGTTCTTCGATTGGATTGTTTTGCATAGTTTGGAGACTTGGCACATGAAGTGTTTGTAAAAATTCCCGTGTCCTTTTTATGATTATGTTTGATAAATACACTTGAAATGTGTGTGAGAATGTGAGGGGAAATATTCTTGATTGTGTTTGGGAAATGTCTACCGAAATTCTGGATCAATTTCCGATTTCTAGCTCCTTCAATGGAATTGTTTTGAGTAGATTTGTGACTTTTCATATGAAGTGTTTGTCGAAATGTTAGAATGTGATATATCTATATTATGACTGATAAAACATGTTATTTAGAGTTGCAATGACATTTGAATGATTCTATGAGCAGTGGATTTAATTATTCTAACGATTCCTAGAATTACCAGTCAATTCAGATGAGTAGAATTAACTAGTTTTGTGAGTTATTTAATGGAATGTATATGGGAGGAAAGCTATAAACATATGAATGTAGGTGACCCCTGATATTCCATCCATGAGTTATAGTAGTCATATATTTCTCTTTATTTTGCATTTGGAAAGTTAAATTGGAAACTAGGTACATTGCAGTGAAAATTGATAACTAGTTGTGGATTGAAATCTCTGTTTTTTGTAAAATCATAATGCTACAACCATGTGCTCTGTTTATAACATGTTATTTTTCTGTAGGTGGCTACGTATCAGGTGTTATCATTTACTTATTATGGATGCATTGCATTTTGGTTCAGTTATTTAGACTCAATTCCTTGCAGTGAATGTTAACTAGTTTCATTGGAATTGATGGAAAATATCACCTTATGTGCAATTGGAATGATTTGAAAATAAAACTTTAATTGAATGTAGGTGCACGCTTAAATATGTTGTTAATATCTTTAGGATTGATTTTGGGTTTAATGACATGGTTACAAGTTGATTTTGTGCAAGACTAGCTGCTTATATTGGAAAACTAGTTAACTAGTCTTGTGGACTCTCTTTCGTATTTACCATGATTAATTATTGTAATTTTGGTAATTAGGCATTGTTTACATGTAATTATATGTTGTTAAGCCATTGGGATTGATAATATATGGTTATTTGTTAAACAATTGGATTTGTTATATGTGTCGTCATTTGCACACTAAGTGTCATAATTAACACCTTAATTACTAGTTAATTGTGATTAAGAATAATTAACCTTTAGAAGTGGTTATCATCTCTGATATGACTTGGATTGAAGTTTTGATGATGTTAGATGATGTTAAGAAGCCTTCCCATCCCTTAGATCAAATGTTGGATGTGTTAATGAATTTATATTAAATTATTGTTAATTATTGGATTTTGTGTCGCAATTAATTTTGGAAAAATAGAAATTAAATGCTTATGGTTTATCCCGCTACACTAAATATCAAGAAATTAGACTCTTAGAGCTAATGATATGTCCCTTAGACACTCTAATAGCCCCAGGGTACATTACAAGGGCCCATTTTATGAGCAGGTCTCACTTTGCCGATTTGGGGTTCAAAACCTTTTAGGGATTGTTTTAGGGCTTAAATGACATTTTTGGGGGTCAAAAGTACATTGCTTACACCACGCTCATTGATGTAATTATACAATCAAATACCTTTCCAATCGTGCAAGAATCACCTCAATTGGATTTTGTATGAAGACGTTATGCCTCTTGCAAGTTGAGCTATCTAGTTGACCACCATGGCATTGAGTGGACTCCATGTCAACTCTCATTTCTCACACATGCATAGCTAGTCACGTGTGAAATTTAAAGAACATTCTAGAAGGTCCAAAATTCTAACCCTAATCGGGTATTGAGGAATGGAAAAACCCTAAAATTAACCCTAGAGAACTATCATGCTAATTAAATACCAGGCCATTAGGAGAAGAGTGGGTTCCATTTTGATGATATTATTTTATTTTTTCGTAGCTAAGAAATAGTAAGGGAGTGGATATTACAGTAGAATAGAGGGAGTACGAGATGTTGTAATAGCCATACGAGCCACAATGCCCAAGGTAACTCCACATGGTGTACCTTTTCCTTTGTATTTGCATTCTATATAAAAGAGCAAGGTATAGTCCTCCTTTTTGGCTGGGTTTTTCCCATAGTGGGTTATCTTAGGATAAAACCCTAAAATTAATCCTAGAGAACTATCGGGCAAATTAAATACCAGGCCATTAGGAGAAGAGCGGGTTCCATTTTGATGACAATATTTTATTTTTCCGTAGCTAAGAAATAGTAAGGGAGTGGATATTACAGTAGAATAGAGGGAGTACGAGATGTTGCAATAGCCATACGAGCCACAATGCCCAAGGTAACTCCACATGGTGTACCTTTTCCTTTGTATTTGCATTCTATATAAAAGAGCAAGGTATAGTCCTCATTTCTGGCTGGGTTTTTCCCATAGTGGGTTATCCTAGGATAAATATTGTGTTGATTGTGTGAATTGTGTTTTCTTTTCTCTAGTTGCTTTTCTTTTAGTTCCAATCTATTTAGCATTCAATGGAAATAAGCTAATAAAAATAACCAAGTTGTAAGATCCGTTGTGACAAACTATTCTAGTGAAATATCCATAACAGTTTACGGATCATAGTATGTCTTGAGGACTAGTCTAGGTGCCTTGAATATGGCCAATCAAGAATAATATGTCATTTTTCCTTAAAAAAATTAGTGGTATATATTGTCTTTCAAAATATATCAACACGAGGGAGTTTTATGTGGTTATTATTTTTCATTAAAAATACATGTGCACTATTAAAATGTTTGTGTGTTTTTTGAACTTGTGCACACTTTTAAAACAAGCATGTGCTTTTATAACATGTGAATTAATTCTTGTGAATTAAATAAAAAAAGGTAAGATTGCCATTTTTCCTCTACATATTGGACGTACGTGATGAGTGCTTTGGTTTTTGTTTATTAGTGGCAAACCTAGGGGTTTTGACAAGCCAAACAAAAATATGTTCATTTTTCCCACTTCATATTATTATCCCTATTTTTATGATACGGTCCACATATTCATCACTGATGAAACAACAAACACTTATAGAGATTCGTATGTAGTTTCCAAATATCTATATTTGTAATGGAATTATAAGTGTTTTATGTTTTTTTCTCATTTCTAAATCTATATATGTCATAAATCTAAGATGCATAGGTCTTTTGTTTTCTCCATAATGTTTTATTTCTCTTTCTTTGATAAAAATATTATATACAACACATATAAAAACTAAGATCTACACTATCATAATTTTTTTTTTTCCGGTGTGTATGTGTATATAGAACCCTCAAAATTGTTCTTAACACATGACTTCATAATGTCAAGACTTCACTGAATTTATTAATTAAAAAAAAAAAAAATTAGCAATAAAAATATGAAAAAATAGTGGCACACACTAAATAATTGTTATTGGGTACTAAAGTAACGTCTTAATGCAAGCACATGAAGTATATTTTAGAGAATAAGTAGGATACCACTATTAGAAGAACATGATATTTTCTAAGTTGCACAAATATCCATAAATAAAAGTTATATATTCTAAGAGATAATTCAAATTCCCATGTTTAAGCATTTACACCATATTCAACTTGGACTAACCCTCAAAAAACCATATACAAATGGGCTTATACAATTTCCAAGTTAAGTAGTGTCACAAAATTTGGGTTACTAGTAGAGGGTTATATGAGTCATATATCCAAAATGTACTCAGTACTCTAATTTCCTAGATGGTATACATAAGAGAAATATTCTTACAAATGAAAATTTGAAAGGAAATGTGTTCACCTATGAAGGATGATATGGGGCTCCCTTGAACCACAGAGAATAAAATACCCTAGAAATTACATTTATAGTTGTTGAAACTAGTTGAGAAGCTTTTTGAGAAACCCTAATTGTCAATTTGTGGTTGAGACTCATCCAAATTTCCTCATGTAGATATTAGATGATCTGTCCATTTTTTAATAAATTATCTTTTTGGTCCCATAGTGATTTCCTCTCTAACATTGATCTCACCTACCCCATGTTTCAAATTGTGTAGTATGATAGAGTGATCTGTATTAGTAGCATTATGATCAGAGTTGTTTTGCAAATAAAATATTGTTGTGGACTTATGTGACCTATATTTTCCCATCAAATATGTATTCAAGTTCTCTGCATGGATTCACTGTATTGAATGAGGGTGAACTACTTCATAAATGAAACAATTTACACATTGCATGGATGTTTGTCCCTATGGTTCGAATATTTCTTTTCTCTCTTGCTAGGGTCCTTAACCACATGTATAATTGGGATGGGGGTTTTCATTGGGAAATTTTCTTCCAAACTATCCAACTCCCTCAATAATTGAAAACAAGGATTATGAAAGTGTTTACACATATTATTTTCCAAATTTTCTCTAGCTAATTCCTCCATAATGGAGTATTTGTTTATACAATTGACTTGTTTGGTATTTTGTCCAAGCTACTAAATATTTTTTGTTCTTTTCCATTTTTTCCATGATACTAAATGTTTTTTGTCCTTTTCCATCTATCATTCTACTAATAGTATTGTCTTTTCCATATAAATATTTTTCCCTTGCGGATTCCACTATGCCGTCATTTTATTTAATTCTACCTAAATTCCCCAACAAATCCATATCTTTTTTTCTCCATACCCATTTTTTGTGATGTCTAGAATGATGACCTATTTTGTGACAAGTGTCATGCTTGAATGAGATGTTCCAATAATCCAAATATTGGCTTAACTTCCACTTTACCTAGGTTATTCCCATCTCCTTTGAAATCCCATCCCTAAGATCCATTTTCACTAGAAGTTTCACTACCTACCTAATTAATTTGGAATTAAAATCAATTCTACATTTAATAACATACTTACACCAACCTCGAGAACCTTTATAACATAAATATTCCATAGTTCCATGGGAAAAATTGACATTTACACCCATGTTGGTCACACATAACTAGTCTTCCTACGCAAATCAAGCCCTAGTCTCCACTTCTTGAGGTAAAATAATGATAGTCCCCAATAAGATACTATATCTATTTTTTTGCGTGTCATCCTTAGCACAAAATTAAAATTCCATCCAACCTTGTATGGGGATATGAAACAAGCTGTAGTTGCACTCTCAACTACAGAAGCTGAATACATGGCAGCTACCCATGCAAGTAAGGAAGCTGTATGGTTGCAAAGATTGTGTTCAGGTATTGGTTTTGTTCAGAATGCAGTAAAGATTGGCTGTGATAGCTCAAGTGCAATATTTCTAGCAAAGAACCCTGCTTATCACTCAAGGACAAAGCACATTGATGTGCAGTACCATTTCGTCAGAGACATGGTTGAACAAAACAAAGTGTTGCTGGAGAAGGTTGACACTTTGGTAAATGTTGCAGACTCTTTGACAAAGTCTGTGAGTACTCAGAAGTTCTCTTGGTGTAAAGAGAACATGGGCATTGTTGCCCTGAATTGTTGAAGTCGTAAATTTCTCCTGTATGTGAAGAGAACAACAAGTGGGAGAATGTTGGGTATGTTATATCTCTTCACATGGTCGCTGCGTGTACAACACGATCCCTACGGCACTATTGATTCGCCTGCGCCGGGCGCGTCCGGAGGGGGGGGTTTAGAGGGGGGGTAGCCCGATAGGGCCCACCCCCTTCGTTTCGGACCGTTAGGCCCCCGGAGTCCGCGCGGAGCGCAAAATTTTTTGGGTTGCTTTTTTGCTTTTTCGCGATTTTCGACCCATTGTACTCTATCTAATTCTGGTAAAAGGAATTAGGGTTGTAACCTAATTCGGGTAAACGAATTAGGGTTTTAGATGCTGCAGAATACCATTTATTGTATTGTACATGTAAAATAAACATATAATGAAAAAGGAGCTATGCGGCTCTAAGTTTTGCTGGTTTTTTCCCGGTTAAGGGTTTCCAGGTGAAAATCTCTGTGTAATGCGTGTGCCATTGTGTATTTTCTGTTAATGCTTAAGAATCGATATATGTTTGTACTTCACTGTTAAGGTTTTAAACTTACATTTGGTATCAGAGCATTTTTTGGGTTCAGAGGGACACCTTTGTTTCCAAGGGTTTGGCTCGATCTTGGATTTGTGATAAACCTGGTTTCAGTGGGAGCTTTGCAGCGGTGATTTATTTTTCTTTAAAGAATGGCGAGCAGTTCTAGATTCGAGATTGAGAAATTTAATGGTCAGAGCTTTGAGCTATGGAAGCTCAAGATGGAAGATCTTCTGGTAGATAGAGAACAATGGATCGCTGTAGATCCAGGTACCATGCCCTCTGGTGCGGTAAAAGAAGAATGGGAAAAGCTGGAAAGAAAAGCAAGGAGCACCATTCGTCTTTGCCTCGCAGATTCGGTATTGGTGAACGTATCTGGAGAAGACAGTGCAAAGAAGCTATGGGACAAACTGGGAAATCTGTATCAATCAAAGTCCCTGGTAAATAAGTTATTTCTGCGAAAGAAATTGTACCTTCTGAGGATGACTGATGGAGACTCTGTATCAGAGCATCTAAACGCCTTCAATACTCTGGTAAGTCAGTTGACATCTGTTGGTATTACACTTGATGATGATGAAAAGTGTATTAGTCTGTTGTGCTCTTTGCCAGATTCATGGGATAATCTGGTCATAGCTATTGGGAGTAATGCAACCACGCTAAACTTCGATGATGTGGTTGCATCCCTACTATCGGAGGAAATGAGGCGGAGATCCATAGATAGTTCAGCCAAGGATGCCTTATTTGTAAGAGGTCGCCCTGGAGACAGATCTAAAAATAAGTCTTCAGGTGGTAGATCTAAATCTAGAGGGAGATCTAAATCTCCAGGACCTTCTGTAAGAAAATGCTGGAAGTGCGGAAAAGTTGGGCATTATAAGAAGGATTGTAAATCGAAAATTACTGATAAAAGTAGAGGACCTAATGACGCTCCATCCGCAGATGGGAAAGAATCTACAGAGGAAGGAGGAGATGTGTATCTGGCATCTTCAAGTACACATGCAGAGCATGATTCGTGGTTGATTGACTCAGGTGCGTCTTATCATATGACTCCTCACAGGGAGTGGTTTTTTGAATACGAAAAGTATGATGGAGGAGATGTATTTCTGGGAGACAACTCGGTAGCAAAAATCATAGGTCGAGGAAAGGTCAAGCTACTGCTCAAAGATGGAAGGGTTAAAACTCTTCCCGGGGTTCTGCACATTCCAAAGTTGGCTAGAAACCTTATATCTGTAAGTAAAATGGATGATGCAGGTGTGAAAACTTTATTTGAAAAGAACACATGCAAGATGGTTCGAGAGTCATTGGTGCTGATGAGGGGAGTTTGGATTGGAACTCTATACAAGTTGTTGGGAAGCACCTTCAAAAATGGATGTAACAGTACTATTGTTCCTGAAAGTAAAAATGGAGGAGACAGAGTCCTTACTGTCTCTAGTGAGAAGACATCGCTATGGCATCGAAGGCTGGGACATATTGGAGAGAAGGGTCTTCGACTATTACAAGGTAAAAGTATGGCTGAAGGCATGTCTGATTTCACATTAGATTTTGATTTATGTGAACATTGCTTATATGGTAAACAGAATCGAGTAAGATTCTCATCTGGTGTTGTAAGAGCTAAAGGAATCTTAGAGTTAATACACAGTGATGTTTTTGGACCTGTGCCTGTTCCATCACTTGGTAAATCTGTGTATTATGTTTCATTTATAGATGATTTCTCGAGGAAAACCTGGATTTATTTCCTGCGTAAGAAATCTGAGGTTTTTAATAGATTCAAAGAATTTAAGGCTCTTGTAGAGAATCAAACTGAGAAGAAAATAAAAGTACTCAGAACAGATAACGGTGGAGAATTCTGTGAAAGTGAATTTGAGGAGTTCTGTAAAACGTGTGGAATAGCAAGGCAAAAGACTACTCCATACACACCTCAACAGAATGGGGTTGCAGAAAGGATGAACAGGACATTGATGGAAAAGGCAAGGAGTATGCTCAGTGGTGCAGGGCTAGCACAACAATTCTGGGCAGAAGCTGTTGACACTGCGTGTTACCTAGTGAATAGGACACCCACATCAGCGTTGGTTGACAAGACACCTCATGAGGTTTGGACTGGTAAGAAACCCTCTCTCTCTCATCTCAGAGTGTTTGGGTGTGATGCTTTTGTACATGTTCCAAAGGAGAAAAGGAGCAAGTTGGATAATAAAGCGGAAAAATGTATCTTCATTGGTTACAAGGATGGAGTGAAAGGTTACAAGCTGTGGAACCCAGTAAAAAGGCAAACAGTTTACAGTCGAGATGTGATCTTCAGAGAAGTTGAAAGCACTTCCAAGATTGAGGATGTACCAAAGGAAAAGGATTCAGAGAAGCTACACTTTGATATCAAGGATGAAAGAAGTGACTCTTTTGAGGAACCAGATTCGTCTGAATCAGATGAGGAGGCAGAATCGTCTGAATCAGATGAAGAGGCGGATCCACAGACTCCAGTATTGAGGAGATCTGACCGAGAAAGAAGGCAAGTTGAAAGGTACAGTCCCCCTGATTTTTGTTCTAATTTTGTGTTATCTATTACTGATGATGATCCTAGAACTGCTAAAGAGGCAATGGATTCAGAAGATAGTAAACTATGGAAGAAGGCCATGATAGAAGAAATGGATGCCTTGGACAAAAATGAGGCATGGGATCTGGTTGAGTTGCCAGAAGGAAGAAAGCCTATTGGAAGCAAATGGGTATTCAAGAAAAAGTTAAATGCAGCAGGTAAAGTGGAGAAGTACAAGGCTCGACTAGTTGCGAAAGGTTACTCCCAAATTGAGGGCATCGATTTTGGTGAGATTTTTTCACCTGTTGCAAAATTGACTTCTATTAGATTTCTTTTATCTATTTCTGCTGCTTTTGATCTTGAAGTAGAACAGATGGATGTAAAGACGGCTTTCCTACATGGAAATATTAATGAAGAGATCTATATGAAGCAACCAGAACGGTTTGTGGTGAAAGGAAGAAAGGAGCTTGTCTGTAAGCTGAAAAAGTCTCTCTACGGTTTGAAACAATCTCCCAGAATGTGGTATCAAAAATTTGATACTTATATACTGGGACTTGGTTTCTCAAGAAGCAAAGCTGATCACTGTGTTTATTTTAAGCTAATTGGTGATCATTTTATTTATGTAATATTGTATGTTGATGATATGTTGCTAATTGGAAACAACAAAGAAATCATCAAGGATGTCAAGAATCAGTTGTCATCTGAATTTGACATGAAAGATCTTGGTGCTGCAAATTTCATTTTGGGCATGGAAATAAAAAGAGATCGTGAAAACAGGAAACTATGGTTAAATCAGAGGAAATATGTTGAAACGATATTGAAGAGATTTAATATGCAGGAAAGCAAACCAGTGAAGGTGCCCATTCCTGTAGGTGTAAGGTTATCTGCAGAACAGTGTCCCACTACACAAGAAGAGGTAGAGGACATGTCTCATGTTCCCTATGCTAGTGCAGTTGGCAGTCTGATGTATGCCATGGTCTGTACTAGACCAGATATAGCCCATGCAGTGGGAGTTTTGAGTAGATACATGTCAAAACCAGGAAAGGAACATTGGACTGCAGTAAAAAGGGTCTTCAGGTATTTGCGTGGCACTACAGATTCTGCAATCTGCTACCAAGGAAGACCCGGTCTAAACAGAGAGATAAATATACAAGGATTTGCTGATGCTGACTGGGCTGGAGATCTTGATCACAGAAGATCTACAAGTGGCTACGTTTTTAATCTATTTGGAGGAGCAATCAGTTGGATGAGTAGAAGACAAGCTGTAGTTGCACTCTCAACTACAGAAGCTGAATACATGGCAGCTACCCATGCAAGTAAGGAAGCTGTATGGTTGCAAAGATTGTGTTCAGGTATTGGTTTTGTTCAGAATGCAGTAAAGATTGGCTGTGATAGCTCAAGTGCAATATTTCTAGCAAAGAACCCTGCTTATCACTCAAGGACAAAGCACATTGATGTGCAGTACCATTTCGTCAGAGACATGGTTGAACAAAACAAAGTGTTGCTGGAGAAGGTTGACACTTTGGTAAATGTTGCAGACTCTTTGACAAAGTCTGTGAGTACTCAGAAGTTCTCTTGGTGTAAAGAGAACATGGGCATTGTTGCCCTGAATTGTTGAAGTCGTAAATTTCTCCTGTATGTGAAGAGAACAACAAGTGGGAGAATGTTGGGTATGTTATATCTCTTCACATGGTCGCTGCGTGTACAACACGATCCCTACGGCACTATTGATTCACCTGCGCCGGGCGCGTCCGGAGGGGGTGGTTTAGAGGGGGGGGTAGCCCGACAGGGCTCACCCCCTTCGTTTCGGACCGTTAGGCCCCCGGAGTCCGCGCGGAGCGCAAAATTTTTTGGGTTGCTTTTTTGCTTTTTCGCGATTTTCGACCCATTGTACTCTATCTAATTCCGGTAAAAGGAATTAGGGTTGTAACCTAATTCGGGTAAACGAATTAGGGTTTTAGATGCTGCAGAATACCATTTATTGTATTGTACATGTAAAATAAACATATAATGAAAAAGGAGCTATGCGGCTCTAAGTTTTGCTGGTTTTTTCTCGGTTAAGGGTTTCCAGGTGAAAATCTCTGTGTAATGCGTGTGCCATTGTGTATTTTCTGTTAATGCTTAAGAATCGATATATGTTTGTACTTCACTGTTAAGGTTTTAAACTTACATAATCCAAATATTGGCTTAACTTCCACTTTACCTAGGTTATTCCCATCTCCTTTGAAATCCCATCCCTAAGATCCATTTTCACTAGAAGTTTCACTACCTACCTAATTAATTTGGAATTAAAATCAATTCTACATTTAATAACATACTTACACCAACCTCGAGAACCTTTATAACATAAATATTCCATAGTTCCATGGGAAAAATTGACATTTACACCCATGTTGGTCACACATAACTAGTCTTCCTACGCAAATCAAGCCCTAGTCTCCACTTCTTGAGGTAAAATAATGATAGTCCCCAATAAGATACTATATCTATTTTTTTGCGTGTCATCCTTAGCACAAAATTAAAATTCCATCCAACCTTGTATGGGGATATGAAACACTAGGTTGTAACCTATTATATCATGTCAGTCTTCTTAAATCCATGAGTGAATAATGTTCTCTCCAAAACTTGTTTCCCTTAAATTTCCCAATGAGGGATTTTTCCATTAATGAAGAGAATTCTTCCATACCCATATCCTCACACAATAACACTCACATATTTATTTCTAGCTTTGATGCATTTTTTTCATTGTCTTCCTTGAAACCCTACTTTTGACTACTAATCCTTCCTTCTACTTGACTCCTCAACACCACTTGATAGGTATTCTTTGGTCAAGGATCCAAACCACTGACTTTTCCAAGTTTCATGAAATCTACCAAGAGAAAACCCTATATTGTGAAAGCCTGATGGTTTTCTAGGGTACCTAAATGTTTTTTTTTTCTCTAGTAACATTGATAATGGCTCTCATTCTTTGAACCTATCAGAGATGTTTTCTACCTTGAAAATCAAACATTATCTACAAGCTTTAATATATATTTTCCCTTGTTCTAGATTTTGTGATGTACACCTACCCTCCCATGATTGTTAATGCACATGTTTTTTTGATAATCAACCTCAATATTTTTATTTTCAAGGTTTTGGCTTGATCTATGAAAACTCCACCTCTTTTTACTTCTTAACTAAATTCCATTGACCCTTTCAAATTATAGAATCTCATCCCTTGACTTGAACATGGACTTGAAGAGAAACTCTTCCCCTTCCTCTTAATAGTCCAAAAAGTTTTCTTCTATTGCCTCAACCACCTTTAGTATTTTTTGTGTTGTTTTTTAAACAAGAAAATCCTTTCAATACTCAAGGTTTTTTCCTATTAATCGAGATGGACATTGTTGTTCATCCACCTAGACCACTAGCTCAATTAAAAGTTTTCTATCTTGGCAGATTTTTATGGTTTTTTGGATCCTGAACTTCCAGGGCTATTTTGAGGCCCTAAACAAAGTTCCTTTGGCACGACAACACCCAATAGGTAGCCTTTGATTATGTACTAGGCTGTTTGGAATGAATACTTTTGGGTGATACATTTACGACGAGCTACCAAGTTCCCCAAATAGAGATCAGATCCAAAATTTGCACCCATGGGAATTTGACGTATCAACGAAGCATAATGGGGCCCACAAAACTTTTGTTTTTTCATCTTTTGGGGATAGGGTTTTAGATGTTTATGGTTTTCTCATTGGTTCTTTATGTTAAATTTTTTTTTCTCCCTCATTGTAACTCACTTCACGTGAATGACCATAGCCATCACATCTCTTGTCAGAGATAAGATACCACCATTTTAGTGAGTTCATTTCACTCTCCATTAATTTGTTATAGTTCATGCATATTTCATTCATTAATAGAAATTGAGTATTACTATATCTCTATTTTTTTGGAATATTTCTATGTTTCATTTTGTTCCCTCATAAAATCAGATAAGCGGTATCTAAGTGGTCTTCTCTTTATTTGTTCCTCTATGCATTTCCTCAATGACGTCGGGTTATAAGGAGTTGGGAGTCGAGCTACTTGAGCCTCTGAAATACCATCCTTGTCGACATCGATGACCTCCCATGACAGAAGAAAAGGGAGACGAGGGAGAAGGAGATCCTATTAAGCTATTGCTCGAGGAATCCCCGGTGAGACAGAGGGACGAGATGATAGATAACTTTTCCCAAATGCTTCAACGGATGGAAACAACAATAGATGCGTCTTCGTCAAGCAACCAATTTGGATGTGCCACCCACTTTAAGGTACAAGTTAATTTTTTATTGCCTTATTTTTAAGGTTAGCTAGATGTAGATGCTTTGGAAAAAAGGTAAAATATACTAGAAGCGTATTTCTTTGTCCACAATTTTTCCAATATAGAAACGATCACCTTTGCTCTCCTTTAGGTTGTCCCCCATGTCAAAATTGGTGGGAAAATTCCTATGAGAAAAAATCCATAGAGGAGTCTAAAATGTTTGGGGTTGATCACACCTGGGCCTCTATTATCGATGTTGTTAAGGAACGATATTACATTGTTGGAAACTATGAAAACCAATACATGAGATGGAATATACTACGTAGAGAGGGACAAAACCATGCTAGAGTTCACAAATACTTTCTATACCATGCTCACAAAGTTGGGTATTAGAGACTCTGAGTAGCATTTGGTTCTAAAATACCATGGGGGTCTACATAGGTACATCCACATATAAATGGAGTTTCTAAACATCTTTTCATTGGGTTCCACTTATCATTGTGTTGTCAAAATCAAGCAAAACATGAATTAGAGGAATATGTTGGAGTTTGGATCTATGAATGCATCACAACAAAAGCAAGGAAAATGGAGCCCCAGTCCATGGAACAAAAGACAAAGCACAATGGACATCCTTAGGGTAACCAATCTAAGCCACAAGTATACAAGGGTAATGGGAATACGAAGAAAGACATTGGGAAGTGGTGTGAGTTCCATAAAATCCCCTGGAACAACACTAATGAATGTCACTAGAATTAGCCATTGGTGTCCAAGTTGAAATCCTTAGAGTCAGATCCAAGCTCTGAATCTGATTTAGAGCTATACAAGGGGAAGCAAATCATTGATGCAGAACCCAACGCCATAGTCACTAGAACCAAGGTCCAACCAAATGAACTAGAGGATCCAAATATGACGAGCACTTTATTTAGTCACAACTGTGGGCGAAGGGCACTCCATTTCATTTCATTGTTGAAAGCATAAGCTAGAAGAACTTGATCTTAGCATAGGTCATCAAGCGTTTGGAGTTTCCGACAACACCACAACTGAAACCATATGACATCGAGTGGCTCATCCATGGACGATATCTGCATATTAACCAAAAGTGCCACTTGCCTTATGGCATCAATCCCTTCAAGGATGAGGTATTGTTTGATGTTTCCCTACCTGAAGTTTGTGATGTTCATTTAGGTCATCCATTTATGTGGAAACATTAGGCTATATATGAGTCTAGGCCTTGTAGCATCATTGTTACTTTGGAAATAAAATTGTACATGATACCATAGGTAGCTCCACCTACCATATTCTCTTTGATATCAGCTAAGAATTGCAAGAAGTTCATCTCCCATTCTGTGAAATTTGTCCTCTTCATGATTTGTCCTCACAATGAATGGAAGGTTGAAACCACATTTATGGCCTTCGCACATGCCCATCTACACAGCAGAAGCAGGTGGACAAATTCATAGAAGAATATTGAGACATTTTCACCTCACCTACCGAGGTGCCTCTGCAATGTCAAGTCAATAATTCAATTGATTTGAACCCTTCTATTCCTTTACCCAATGGGACAGTATATCAATGCTCTCTCCTGGAAATTGAGGAAATCAAGTGCTGTATTCAAGAGCTGCTCTAAACAGGGTACATTTAACCCAACTCCTCACCCTACGGAAGTCCATTCGTGCTCATGTAGAAAAAATATGGGACCTGTTGACACTATATTGACTACAAAGCTCTAAACAAAATCATAGTCAGAAACTGGTACCCAATTCCCTACATTGATGACATTATCGACCAAATCAAGGGAGACAAGTACTTTAACAATATTGATCTAAAGTATGGCTTCCACTAGGTCCCAATAGATTCAACTAATGTATGAAATACTACTTTCAAGTTTAACGAAGGACTTTTCAAGTGGTTGGTCATACCCTTTGGCTTAACAAATGCCCCAACAACTTTCATGAGAATGATTCATGACATACAACATCCTGTCACCAATTTCTTTGTGGTTGTATATATTCCAATTACATCCTCATCTTTAGAAAGAGTTGGGCATAACACTTGCACATTTAGCATGCCCTTAACACTTTATGTCAACACAAGTTATATGCTAACTTAGAGAAGTGCTCCTTTGGCATGAACATTGTCCAATACCTCATATACGTTTTCGATGAGAGTGGTGCACATGTGGATCTAGCCAAGAACTGTGTCATTTGTGACTGGCCAGCACTGAAAACACTAACTAATCCTCAAAGCCTCCTAGGAATTTTCAACTTATATCGCAGGTCCTTATCGGGATTCTCTCATATTGCATGGCCCATCAACCATGTGACCAAGGGTGGTCACAAAGAGAAATTTGGGTGGACAAAGTCACAACATAAACAATTTGATGATTTGAAACATTGTTTATGGTGCTTTCTCTACCGGATCTTCAACAACCTTTTTAGATTTAGACAGATGCTTTAGACTACATTGTGGTTATCATTCTCACTTAGCACAGTCATCTAGTGGCCTATCATAGTGATGAAACACTCAAATGACATCTGTAAGTACCCCACCTATGACATAGATATTTATTCCATTGTACAAGACTGCCTCCAATGGAAGCATTACATTATAGGGAGGGAGACAATCATCCATACAGATCACAATCCGCTACAGTTCATGTAGACATAAATAAAATTACAAAATGACTACCATCAAAAGTGGTCCGCATACTTGCAGCAATTTCACCTCAACATAAATAAATGAAACATAGCACCAATTGCTTCGCTGCCACAATCATCCTCCAGTTGTAGCACTAAACACAATGCTCAACTCTTGTGGGCATGAGACCTTTGGGTGGTGCCAACTCTATGACATCGATCCTGTAACGCCCCATATTTTGATTAGGCATATTTATTAGTTAGACACACTATACTTTATTTTCTTATATTCTGTTGAACTCAGCTCGGCTGAGTAAACTATATTACGACATGATGGACCTGATTATATGATGTTACTTTGTTTTATGATTTCACTATGATTATGATGTTACTATATTACGTGGTTACGATGTCACTATATTATGTGGTTATGATGTGATGATTATCATAGGATTCCTTTATTTTACTATTACAGTATATGTTTATATGTTTTCATTAATAAGATCTGAAATACATGATGTGGTACGTGGATACCATCTTACTATGTGATTTATTGAAGTGTTATATGTCATATGCATCTATGATGAACTAAAAAGGTTACATGAAATAAAATGATTTTGATAACATGGATCAATTGGTGATCAATGGGAAATGCTTTCTATAAATTTGTATTTTGCGAAATACTAACCTACAAGACACAAGGGCTATGGGATAGCCAGTTACTTGATCTAATATATGGGACAAGAACTTGTTCATACAGTAAAACTTAGCAGCCAAAATTGATGATATGATGACACAAACCGATAATCTCGATAACGGCGAAGTATGAGTTGATAAGGGCATAGGCCCAGTATGTTGAGAGGGATCGATGTGTTTCCCACCCTATGTTTCCATGATACCCGAGGTCATGGGAGGGCCATGCTGAGACACGCTCCCCATGTTGTTGTGATGATGATGGTCGGATGCCTGCTAGGATAGGATAGGTCCGCTGTTTAGCCGACGCTATCGCTCTCAGGTTCTATGTGGTCAGGTCGGTGAGTCCGACATCCACTTTTGTACTAGTAGAGGAAGGATAGGGAGGATGCATGACGTAGGTTATGATGGGAGGATGTGTTAGTTAGTACTGTTAAGGGTTGGGTATTCCTTGATTCTGAGTTAGTGGTAGTAGGTACCCTTCCTTGTACACGGTTGATTAAACTAATGTAAACATAAAGATAATGATGTCAAATCATAAAGAATTAACTGTTAAATAACTGAGGATGTTAAAGTAATTGTACTATATATATTATGCTTGTTCTTCTACATGGGAGTAAATACTATTATTAGTTAGCGGGTATGCATAGGCAGGATGGGGTTTGTCTATAATACATTTCTGATCTGTGCATACGCTGGCCACACATGCACACTTTGCACATGTACACTAGTATCGATATACAAACACTTAACATATTGAATAAATGTATAAGTTGTCATAAATAATTATGTTAATCATGCATTGATCGAATTCAGATAATGAATATAAATTTATTTAAGATGTGTAAAACAAGTCAATTAAGCTATGTATTAATTGTTGGTAAACATTGTAATAAACAATTGAGACAAGTGTCGTCAGTTAACATTGTCATCTGAGAATTGTTGTAAATAAGGTAATGGTATTGTCTAATTAATTAGTAAGATTGTTTAAGCCCTTAAGGGTGCTTTGTTTAGAAGAATGAGGATACTGTGTTGATGTTAGGGTACTCATGTGATAAACAAATGATTTAGAAAACATTGTTATTAACTCACCATTTATTATTACTTCGTGGTGATTTAATTAATATTATTACTTAATTAATGTTATTCTAATAATATTAATATCCATGTCGTAACAATTGCAATATAGGTAAAATTTAAAATATTGATTAATAAATGATTAGTGTGCGATTATTCCCATTACTAAGTTAGACATAATAGGATAACAATTCTTGAATGGATGTGATGTGATGGAAAATGGTTTAAAACTATTTATTTATTCAATATGAATCTTAGAATTTAAATTTCAAGATAAGTTATCTTGACGGATGAGGTAAACCATTAAGACACACCTTGTCCAAATTGAAAAGGTCAACTATTTGTATATTATTTTATCCTAATAACACTAAATACAAAGGTGGTGAATAGACTAGTAGTTAATAAACTTTGTCTTGAATAGATAACCTTTGGGTAATGATTCCTACCATAATAAATACTTACAACCAACAGTCAAAATCCAATAAATCTACTGTGAGTATAATTGATTGTTCGGTACATTGAGTGTGAAAATATATTTTTTATAATGTAACTTGTATGAATGAACTAAGTGAGGGGAGTAAATGTTTGAGGGGCTTGAGAGAGGGAGTTTGGGGCGGTGGAGTAAGCCCAAAGTCTTCTCGAGGAAGGGAATGTATATAGGGAAGAGTGAAGGGAGGAGAAGGGGTCGGATTTTGGGGAGAGATTATATTGGGGGAAAATTTGAAGGTAACGAGGGGACAACTCTAAGTGGAGAAAGGTTTTGAGAACAGAGAAAGGGTTTGAGAAGGGAGTAAATACTGCTCTCGGGATTATCAGTTTGTGAACTCAGGGGCTTGGAAATCCTTTGATTTCCAAGGGCCAGCAAGATAATAGCTGGTCGGTAGGGTGGACACATCATCTTGGATGACTAAGATAATATATACATAACCTGCTACAACCTACGGTCTACCAGCATCAACATCAGGTAATTTCCTTGTTATTTATTTTATTTGATTATTATGCTGAAAGGTACTCTGAAACATACATATACCTTGTTATTTACTGATTTATTACTCTAAACATATTCTTATGCTGAAACAAGTTGAAGGAAAATATTGATATGTTAGTTTATTTTTTTCATATGAATGTATGATTGTTAAAGATGAAACAATATACTAAATTTCACTTAAAAGCATAGAATTTTTATTAGAAATTTACTCACATATACCTGAATAAGTTTAATACATAGAAAAGTAACATAGAAAAATGACTTAGGGCTCTGTTGAGAAACGGAGCGCTACAGATCCCAACTTCAATGCAACCTACCATATGTTTGGAGTGGTCATGGACATTACTGAAATTCATCTACATGATGAATTGTTATGCCATCTAGTTCATCTCTATGTTCCTTCAAGCGAGCATGCAAAATTTATTTGGGAATCCCACTATAGTCAGGTGGCATGGAGAAGACAATAGAAGTACTATAGAATTATTTCACCAAGATGTTAGTAAGTATCTCATATCCTGCACTACATGCTCCATCGCTAAGCCAACCATTAAGAAAAAAGGACTGTATAACCCTCTGTCTACTCTCGAAAGGCCTTGGGAATCCATCTCAATTGAGTACAAGTGAGGTATTCCTTCAACCAAGCACGGTAATGATTGTGTATTCATGGTTGTTGATTGATTCTCTAAGATGGCCATTCTAACATCCTATAAGAAGAGTATCATAGTTGAAGCCACTGCCAAAATATTCATCGAGTGTGTGTGGGTGCATTTTGGAATCCCACAAACCATCATCTCAGATCAAGATAATAGGTTCATAAGTACATTTTGGTAAATCCTTTGGTCACAGCTGGACACCAAGCTTTCCAAACCGACCGCCTTCCATCCCCAAATTGATGGATAGACATAGGGTGTCAACATGATAATTGTGCACATCCTACACATGTACAACTCCAACCATCCATACACATGGGATGCGAGCCTTTCTTATGCTCAACACAACTACAATAGATCCCTCCATAGCTTGACCTACCACAACCCTTTTCAGTTGGGCCTAGTCTTTCAACCATTGGGCCCCATTTATGTAGCTATTCCCTTTGCACTCACATAGGAAGAATCCTTCCGTGATTAATTGGAGGATGACAAAGCCACCAAATTCAGTGAGTAGATTCAACACATTTTCCTACAAGTCCATGATATTTTACAAAAAGACAATGCTAAGTACAACCACTACCATGATCAACACAAGGTTCCTCACAAGTTTGAGGTGGGACACAAGCTTTGGTTGCATTTGTAGAAAGTGTGCCTTACATGACCTCATGGAATCAGTGTCCTCTTTGCTATGGTGGATGGACACCGATGTCTTTCTATATCACCTATAAACTTATTAACTTTATTGAAAAAATAACATATTTATTTAGAATACAATTATTATTATTTTAAATCCAAAAAGAATATAGTTATCAACTTTCCGTTTATGCAGTCAAATATAGACAATATATTTAATCAAGTGAAGTATTTCTTATCACATGTATACTTATCTTTAAAATTCCCACTTTAATCCTCAAGGGATCCCATATTATTGCTCTCCTCTCCCATAGCATTCCTTAAGTGCTAAATCTTGTATTATTAGTTTAGGCAACATCTAGCTAGAAGAAGGGAAAACACAGAGGATTCCTGCAATAACATGATTTAAGGGAAACATCTTAGTCCTTTGTGGGAGCTTCTTTTGTTCCTGTAGCAGTGGGGCCCAAATAAACAATGCACCAATTAATTATTTTTTTCTAAGTTTATTTCAACAACGTGATCTAGACATTATGGAACAATTGGTGGCTAGAGACTAGTGAAAAGGATTTTTATACTCTTATTTGCCACCTTAGGTTCATTGGAGATCCCACTTTATTGCCTAGCTGAGACACTTACCTTTGTACCTTTCTTTGATCTCATTTGGTCCATTTTTTGTATACCATCTCCCTTTGTATGCTTCTAGGGGGGTGATGGTCAGTATGCCATCCCTCCCTGCATGCTTGCAGGGGGGTGACACCATCACTCCCTGCATGTCTCCAAGTGAGGTTTGGTTGAGTGGATTTAGAAGAATAGAAATATGTTCTATACTTATAGAGTGCTCCTGCAGTATGATTTGATTGATTTTTATGTGACTCATTCGAGGTTTCTTTAGATGGCTCTTCCTTAATGGATGGGCCGCTCTCATCCTTTTCTTATGATTCTTTACTTGTTATAATCACTTCCTCAATTATGTAGAAATATTTAGCTTGTCCCATAGCTCTTTGGCTGAGATACATTTTCCAACTTTGTCTTTTGTAGAGTCAACTAATCCTTCTATGATAACATCCATTGCTAACTTGTTGTTCATTTTCAATTTCCTCTTGGATGCAGAAGTTGGTGACCTTTTTAAAGGGGTGTAACTTGTAACAACTAACTGCCAAATATCAAGTCCACGTGATTGCAAATATGATTCCATTCTTATGCTCCAAAGTATATGGTTTGTTCTAGTGAATAAAGGAGCTCTATCCGTGTTGAGACCAAATTCCTCACAAGCCATATCTACGCAGTGATTTGCCTTCTAGTGGTTAGATTGTATCCGAAGGACCTTCTATGATACCAATTTTTGGACCCCAAGTGATACTGAGAGGGGGGGGGTGAATCAATATCATGCACAATATTAATATTTATATATAATTTTTCACTTCAAAAAACATACACTAATATAAAAGCAATTGTTCACACAAACAAAACATAGTGTGCTGAATATTTATAAAGAATATATATATATAATCTTTGATTACTTGGATTGTTGGGAGACACCAATCTCCAACTCAAGTGTGAGCACCCACTCACTGATTTTCCTGACACCAATCATACAGGAACACCAATCCCTTGCAAGCACCAACTTGCTATTTTACATGCACCAACCTGTGAGGACACCGATCCTCTTATCACTAGTAGAAAAAGTGAGATATATGACTACATGACTAAAAACGTTATTCACGGCAATGTTTTTTAGCTAAATATGACTAAATTTGAGCAACACACCTAAAAATGACTAAATTAGATGACTAATTTAGTCATTGGATTAAAAATATAACTAAATAATTAGTCACATAAATAAAAATGACTAAAACAACGACTAATTACTCATATAGACTAGAATTTCAATATCAGTCACTAGCTTATTTTTAAATTATCTTGCTCATTAACTAATACTTGATTTATATATTGTTCTCTTCATGTACATAGGATGATCTTCATTTATAACACTCTCATATTCGATAATAATAATCAGAGGTATAAGTTCAACCATATTCAGAAGTAATACTGGTCCAAAACGTTGTCAATCTTATATATGTGAATGATATATATATCAAAGAACCGTAAGATTGACTCAAATCTTCTTGGCTTGATGAGGGATCGTTTTCTTTCCCTATACTATATTTAGGGATACCCCTCCCTATTAGACTCAAATTTTCTTCCATTTACCTTTAATGCCCGTAGGGGTTTTCTTCTTGACTCTATAGGGGTTGGCCAACTGTCCCTATAAAATAAAAAAATGTGATTCTTTCAATAGATTTATTTTTTCAAATTGTGATAAAATGACTTACATGAATGATGTGTTTGAATGATGGAATTTCTGCCTCCATATGCTTTTTTACCCTTTATCATTGATCCAGTGCTCTTCAATATTACTCCTTGGCGATGCGCTAGGTAACTTGCCTTTAACACCGTCTATCTACATGGAGGATTCCACATTAGTTACTGCTATTCCTTTCCCACGAGACCCCTTCCATGATTTAGGGTCACCGACATTTGGTATAGTCCCTTGTTCTTCCAACCACCTATTAAGTCTGCCTTTTTACAGACTCACCACCATCCCTCTAAATGGAATTCCGTTGCCATACTTCCCGGATAAAAAGGTTGCATATAGTCCTCTGGGACATGGCCATATACAGGACACCTTACACATATAAACACAATTTTTAAATAATATAATTGCTTTTTACAATCTCCAAACTCTCTTAAAGTCCTTATCAATATAACTCAACCATAACCTGAGCTACAGTCCTATAACAATTTTTTTAGGACTCATTGATGTCTATTGTTCTTCCCAAAAATTGACATCCCTTAATACCTTGTCAGACCACAACTCAATGGGAGCCCAGGTAGCTTGACCCAAAATGGATGCTTCATAGATTCTTCAGATCTAGAGTCAAAACAGGCTGCCCACTTCTACAATGACAAAATCGTTGGTCCCTAATACAACGATCTTCTAAGATTTTCTTAGTGTCTTCTTCAGTTTTGAACATTAAACCTAGTCACCCTCTTGCCATCTAGTGGAATTTTGGACCATAACCCATAACTGGACACCTAACCTTTTGTAACCAGTAATTTAGGGTTCGTTCCAAAACATTCCTCCCATAAAATTTCCCTGTCATAGCTTTACCATTGTAATCCAACACCTGGTCCAACCACCATTTTCACTCAATTATAACCTTTACCCTAGGGGTAAGTCAAACTGGCAGTAATTAGGGCTCAAGCTCAGATCCATAGATTATGAGCATGGTATGATTTTAAAAAAGGTAACAGTCTCCCACTCTAGTATAAGGGATTAGTTGTAACAATTGCTTGGCGTTTGGTAAAATTATAGGTGGGTGCTCCCCTTGCAGGATCATACAAGCAATGTATATAAAATTGCCCACAAATTCCTTGAAACCCTCATTTTGGGCATGTTTCCAGATAATAAATAACACCATTTTCTTGATCCTAGACCGACCCTAAGCCTAGACCATCACTTCCTTAGCAAATCAACGCCATCAATAGAAAATTGAATTTGTGAAATGACATTGGTAACGTAGTGGTTCTACATCCATGCAGTGACAACAGTCAATCATTTATCACTTGGAGATCAAATACAAGAAAATATTGACATCAACTGCTCAAACTTCAGAAAGTAGGACAGACTGTACGGTCTGCTAGACAACGAGGGACTAAATGAGACCTCTATATCATTACATTGAGTAAGTTTTTAAATTTTCCTCTAGTGAATTTATTATTCAACCATGCTTATATTCTTGTGTGTCCAAAAGGAAGTGAAAGTCTTTTGATACAACACCTCTATACACACTGACATGTTGAGTTACATATATTGGATATATTGAACTGACTTCAATCCCCACAAAAACCACATAAATATGTAATTAACTAGTTGTCAATTTAACCAAAAAAAGCAAATGTAAACTTATCTCCAAGGGTATACAATGTCAATTCCACCATACAACCCAACTTTGTAAATACTAAAAATTCAGAACCATTGTCAATGAGCCCATCGAACTAATGCCCATGACTAATCTACCCACTTATAGACTAATAATTGTCATCGATTAAACTTTTTTATAAACCAATATTTAATCATTCCGTTCCAACCACATGTGGCAACCTTGCTCTGTTCCAGAGGATTCCAGTCACAACCTATGCAAACGCTGTCATGGCATTTTAAGGTTCTGAACACTTTACAAGTTTCCAATCCCAGAACCAACACTATACCTCACCATTTTTAGACATAATAAATCACTCATCAGGTGAAAAGTTAACTTGGCAAGCATAACCTGTTGCAATATGCCCTGGAAACCTCTTCTTCTTGCTGAGTTGGAACCTCTCCCTTGTACTATAGATCGGGATTTGATTATCCATAATGGCAATGTTGTGCCGAGATTTGTAGATATCCTCTTCCACTTTGTTTAGATCTTTCTGAACTATGAATTGAAGATGATGAATACATTTTTCTGCATGATGATTAAACCACATATAGGGCGATTATATCAAAGCAACAGGAAAGGGAAAAGGACTTCATATCAAAGCAACTGCAGTATGTTGTTTTTTTTATCTTTCTATAATCTCTTTCTATGTGCTTTTAAATGTTGTTTAACAATATTAGTATCTAAAATTTTTCTGCATGATGAAACCAAGGTACATGGGACGACAGTCATAGTAGCAGTGATCATCGAATCACTGTTATGAAATATGCAGTGGGAGAATCACTTGATGTTGTGAAAACAACGTTGGGTATAAGTGATGACATTCTAAATATAAAAAAGGTAATTGATAAATATTAGGATATTATTGTTATTGTAATAGTTAATATGTCCCAATGTTTTGACATTCTTAATGCTTAGAATGTTCTTTTGGAAATTTTATAGCTTTTCTTATTCCTCTGGTAATG
The DNA here is from genome assembly GCA_027924585.1 of Larix kaempferi. Lineage (NCBI taxonomy): Eukaryota > Viridiplantae > Streptophyta > Pinopsida > Pinales > Pinaceae > Larix > Larix kaempferi. Next base: position 5,068,719 of record BSBM01001041.1, on the reverse strand, counting down.
GAACCAATTTTGATTGGGTTAAAAGCTGTGGGTGAAAAGGCCTTTTATGATGTTTTTCCTTAAGCTCTTAGAGATCTTATATTACATGGCAATTAACATTGTTCCTATGGCACATTGAAAATAATGAAGTTTGGTTTACGAATAGAATTACTTTGTTGATTTATCTTGCCTCATGCATTTTTTCCTATTAGATCTGATTGACAACAAACCTATCATTAAATCCCGTCGGTGTTTACTTATACAAGTGCCTTGTTTCATAACAATAAAAAAACTAAACGACACACATAGATTTCAATCACACAGTTGGGTTAAATGAAACCACATGATTGGGATCAATCATATTGCTTCATTAAGTTTAGAAGTCAATTTCCTAACATAATATCATGTTTTCTCTTGTCAGTATATAATACCCGGCTCTTGCCACCTACTATATATATATATGTGTGTGTGTGTGTACACACATATTTATATGGTATTATCAATTACCAACTATCAATCTAACAGTTGTTTGCAACTTCTTCCCAACTATAGTTGGTTACAGTTTTGTTTTTAAAGTAAAAGTATATCATTTTGTTTTAAAGTTAAGTAGATACCAATCCATAGGACAATATGAAAAGTTAGGATCCAAAAAGAGGGGAACAACACATGCATATGCATATATATTTCATTGAATAAAAACATTAACCAGAATAGAAATATTCATGTTTCAAGATTCATCACCATTCATAACTTTGAGCATTCTTTAATTGACTATTGAATGTTTAATATGGCATTGTTCATACTTCTAATTAAAGTTGTATACTTTTTTGCATGATGAAACACATGCAGAGCAATTATTTCCAAGAAACAAGAAAAGAAAAAAACATTGTCAACATAACTCTCAACTATGCTGCACATGAACCTGATGTCAATATCGATTGTGATGATGATGAACTTGATGAGACTGCGCAGTACTCTCATAGTAGCGCCACAATTAAGGTGAGTGCAATAATATGCTAAATATTAGAATATAAATGTCGTAACATGTTACATATCTCAATTCAATTACTTTATGTTAAATATTGGAGTATAGTTGCTTCTATAAAAACATTTTTCAAAGCCCAATATAATGTGTATTTTTGTTTTTGTTTTTGTTTCTGCAGAAATCTATTTATAAACTCCAAGTAGCTGATAAAGTAAAGGTGCTCGATCCATTTGACAATGCCGATGTGGGCATTGGGAAAATTCACTCACTATCTATTATACATGGATTCAATTTGAAAGGATTAGGAGATGCAAATGTAAATATTTTAAGGGTCAAAAGTAACGTACCCCTTCCTTATGAAGAAAAAATAGATGGATGTTCCCATCTAAAAGAGAAGGAAGGAAGCTTCACACGGTGGCCATTGAAATATTTGCAGAAGATGACATAGTTGATGTTTATCATATTATACTAGATGTTAGACAACTTGGCCCACCAACTGTATTAGCTGTACTAGTTTATCATATTATGGTGCATTTGCAATTGACTTGGAAACTTTGAGTAACAGTGTTGTAGTACTTTGACTTTTTTTTTTCATTTTATAAATATATATGATAATCCTGCAGTTCATCTATATTGCATTATATGTTTTAATGTTCTTTTCTGTTTTAATTCAAGTTTATTTATTTCTGCATTACAAAGTATGTGATGTGAAGTTAATCTATATTGCATTATATGTTTTAATGTGATTTTCTGTTTTAATTCAAGTTTATTAGTATGTTTATTTTTGCATTACAAAGTATATGAGGTGATTTTCCGTTTTAATTCAAGTTTAATATAATGTTTATTTCTACATTACAAAGTTTATGATATTTAATAAATTATTCATATCATATAAATGAGTATTTACTACTGAACTTACAATAATAAATATAATGATCTAGTAACTAATAAATAATATGTCAATATATCACCAATTGACGATAATTAACAGAAACCAATGTATACAAATGATTAAATATACTATCAGTTGATGACAATAAATGACTATTATGACTAAATGTATGATCAGATGATGGCAATAAATGACTACCATGACTAAATATATGACCAATTAACATTAATCAATGACTAAAACAACTACTAAATGTACTACCAATGGACGAAAATCAGTGAATACAAATGACTAAATATACTACGAATTGACGACAATTAAAGACTAAAATGACTAAATATACTACTAATTGACAACAATAAATGACTAGCATGACTAAATAAATGACTAGTTTGCAACACTCTATGACTAAATAAATGACTAGTTAACAACAATCAATGAAAAAAAAACCAACTAAAACAATGACTAAATATACTACTAAACTGGTCCATGGGGGGTATCTCAAGTGGTAAAGAGGAGAAGTTGTAATCGGTTGTAAATGGAAGGTCACATGTTTGAATCCCCCCAAACTTACCCGTGAGCAATGGTTATGGCGTTGTGGATGCACCTAGGGGTATAGTGATAGCGATATTTGATCCCTGGACCCCGTGTCACGCGAGTACCAACCCAACTCCAGTTGTCGATTCCCCTAGTTAAAAAAAAAATACTACTAAACTGACCAATCACAACAACCAATAAATGACTAAATTTTTTTAGTCATGAGTTAAATGACTAGAAATTAACTACAAATAGTCACATGACTAAAGTTAGTCATTTATCTACAATTTTTAATAGTTTGTTAGTCATATATCTCATTTTTTCTACTAGTGTATGAGCACCAACTCATATCAGCAAGCACCAACTTGTGCGGTTAGGCATCGACCTGAGTTTCCATGCACCAACTTGTAGAAGACACCAATATTCTGTCCTTTCCCTGTCCAACCACTTAGATATAGATTACATCTTGATCATAATCCACTCTGCACTTTCTGATCTACTTCCTCTGCTCTACACTTCTTGGTAATCTGTTTCTGTGCAAAAATCCTTAGCTCTTCTTTTGCGCACACTGCTTTGCTACTACTCTTTAATTCTGATAATCTACTGCACGACCAAATATGAGCATCTACTACGCACCCAAATTTGCGCACACAACATCCTCATCTTCTAAGCCCCAGAAAATTCATCTTCTACTTGGAAATTGCACACTTTTCAGAGCTCCATACTTACTTGGATGGATACTAAAAATAGAGAGATCACTTCCTCTATTTATATGAGTGTTGGATCACTTTTTGGGTTGAATCAATATTTTATGGCACAAGGCCAATTTAACATTTTGACATCAATGACAACATTATTCATAAAATTCTCTCTGTCATATGCCCTAAGCCAATGAGTCGGCGTCATTATTTTATGCCTTTGGGTTCTCTCTAGTTTATCATTTAAAGCAAATGTTGCACTAACTAGATTCAAGGCAAGTGGGGACTGCACTTGTTATCTTGTCCCTTAATGGTCCAACGAACATGTGGGGACCCAAATCTTGATAGATTGGAAAATTGATAGAATTGAACACTTTACATTCTTGAATGATTATGGAACCCATGAACCATTATTACAATGTGGAGTCTTATCGAGACCCACAAACATAATATAGTGTATGAGTTTCTGATTAGCTTATTTTCCAAATATCCCATTTTTAATCTACCCTCTAAGAAAAAAAATAACATACTTATCAATTTATAGATACGAATACCACTTTTTCCTTTCTTTTGTTGACAATCAAAATCTGAATTATGTCATTTGATTTAGAATTTTTAGAGTTACTTAGAAATGTAGATGGTTATAATAAATATGAACATACACTAACAAGAATAGAAAGCACACTAATGCATCATTACACATATCATTAGAACTAATCCGTTAAAGACTACTTTTTCTTAGATAAACTGAGGTGGTGTATGTATCCATGTCCTTGAAATTTTCAGAAGCATGCAAACTGTAGTAAGACTATCTTAACACCCTCATTGAATGCAAAAGACAAGATATCAAATAGTAGAATGTCTACATCTCAAGTCAAACATGCCCTATACATATTATATATAATCATGATGGAAATGAAGTATCGCGTTCCAACTAAATCATATATTCATCATACATAACTAGATCCATTTCTGGATGATGATAGCAATTACACATCAAAATAAATCACCAAAAAACATTTTACTTATGAATGACCCTTACAAAAAACAAAATATCGAAAAATAAATACAAAACCCAACAAATTTAAGTTACAAATAAAATTGACAAACTTGCCAATACGAATAAAACAATATACCAATCACGAATTTCTCAATACAAATAAAAGAATTTACCAGAATGCTTTGAACAACTCTATAAGCATACACTGCCAAACTTTAATGACCATTCCATTGTATCCCCACCATTATAATTAGTGTTCATTCGTTTATATTACAAACGTCCCAAACATCGACAATAACAGACAAAAATATGAACATACACACTCTCATGAATGCCTCATATCTAATAATAATTGTAGAGCAAGATCCTAATAAAAACACATTTTAAACAACTAGGTCAAATTTAGTTTGAATATATAAAAACCATGTGGCATATCTCCATCAAGAGTAGAAACCACTAACAATATATAAATATCAGTTGATGGTTTAAACACGACAAGGCATAAAATAAATCATATCTTATGAGCTCTATAACGCTTTAACGAAACCAATACTCCTAGGATAGATTAAAACCCTAACAACACCAAATGAGCCCTATGAATCAATAGCTCTCTAAAATTCAACATGCATTAAAAAACATTCATGATAAAATGAAAATTTACAGTATAATAATCTATTGTAGCTGGAGATAAAAAGCATAAAAAACATGGAAAAAAACATACCAGGTTAATTATTGGATAAAAAACATGATGCAAGTATGTATTCCCTGATAAATTGCATGTTTGGCATGCCCCTTCAAGACCTAAGCTTTCGGAAATGGAGATGTTGCGCAAAGATTAAAATGCCAAGCAAACTAAGAATGAAAAGTTAATCACATAAACCAGAACCTTCACCCTGCAAGTGAAATCTGATGTGGGTGAACAATGAATCAGTGTAGCCTTTATATAGGACAAAATCACCCTTGATTTTCTCTCCAATATTGGAAATTGAGGCCTCAAAGAAGGTATCAACAAAAAATTGCTAAAAATATGGGAAAATGCAACTGTATGCCTGAATTACAGGTAAAATGGAGGGCGAAATAACCCCTGGGAGCCTCCATTACTAAAAATCGGGGGCAAAGGAATGGTTTCACTAGAATTTCTCTAGAAATCGAGGGCGAATGATAGATTGGACGGAGATTTTGCTATGGCGAAAACAATTTCTTTCATTTTCCTCATTAATATACGTGAGGATATTCATTTTGGATTTATTTTTTTTCTAATAAATATTGGATGAATATATTTTAGCTTAAAAAATGTTCCATATAAGAAAATGGTTGACTAAATTTTTGTAACCCCTAAATTTATCCCATGGGATAAATTTAGCCCCTAAAAATATCCATGGAAACATGTCTGACATGCCATACATTGCTTTCAAGTGTTATAGTAACATTGTTGTCCCCAACTGGGTAGAATTTGACCGTTGAGGTCTAAGGACATGGGTGGTGGAAGCTGATTTAAGGATTTGGAAGAAGGTATCAATGATATGAGCATCATCCCTTATCTTATTGTCTTAGAATGCATCTAACAACATTGCATCCATGGCACTCATATGTATTAAGAACTCATCCATACCAACCTCTATTTCATTGCCTCCATTGCCAACATGTGAAGAACTACTATTACTGTAGGTATCCCTAATTGGTAAGGTTGGATGTAGTGGAAATTGAATAGGTGGTTGATTCAACCATGCTTGGTATGATTCCTCTTCAAGTTGCACTCTTTTAGCACTCTTTTAGCAGTCTTCTCTCGATTTGTCATTGTAGTAGGGTGCACCGAAAGATGGTAAATAGGTTTCTCATCATCATAATCATGATTTCGAAAATATTGAACATTACATCGATGATATTAATAAGCACAATGCAATTGGTTTATTCCAACATTATACCAAACAATTATGACATAAGCATGAGAATTTTTTCTAATACTAAATGTTCAACCGCAACCAATTTATGTCGATTAGAGGAAATTTGGGGTCTAAAATGGGCCTTATAAAAAAATGTGCCATGGATGAATTGGATTTCTCAAACCAATAGAATTTCAATAAATTTGGTCAACCATTATGGTTTAGTTGAACATATAGAAGTGATGGGGAGCGAATCTGGGGGTCCTTCAAATCTACGGACCTGTGGGTTATGGGTCCACACTGCTTTCTCTCCTTCCCCAGCGTTACAGAAAATTTTAATTCCTGTAACTTAAAACACTTGCACTAGTTGCTATAAGCCTTTTTTTTTCCTATCACGCGCTATTCCAAAAATAAAATTTCAATCCTTCGTTTAACGTTATCACAAGCTCGAAAGTCATTTGTAATAAAAGTTTGAAAGCTGCAACGAGACTAAATTCTGAGCATGGAATAGGTGCTAAGAACCCTAATCATATTGCGTTTCCTATAACTCAATAAGTCACTTATATGCCGGCATGCGATATGCAATCACAATTGTAAGCTCTCAACTTTGCCAAAGCAATAAAACATTCGAAATCTCCAAACATACAACGACCATGTATTTTATGGATAATCTGCGCATGGATTGTTCAACACCCCAAATACATATAAAATATCTTTCAATATTAAAACCTAAAATCAAATTCACGTCCTATTACATATTATGGAAGCAATTGGCGTTTCTCCAAGCCTGACTCACATTCTTTTTTTTTGGCCTCCTCTCAAATGCCCGTAGGCTACAATTTATAACGGAAGATGAACCTCCAACACATCAACAACTTCCTGAAATCACGCAACTGATTGCTAATGATAGCAAACTCAACCCCACCGCATGAACTCTTCTTGATATCTACCTCTTCGCCATGTTCTCTTCTGTCGGATACAAATTCTGATCTCTTGGCCATGTTCTCTTCTGCTGGAAATGCATTCTAATTTGGAGGGGGTTTGACGCTCCTGCATCAGACTCCCAAGGTGCAAAATTTATGACCTCCTGGTCATATGATTTCTTGGTCTTGTAACAGCTAACACGGGAGTTGCAGCAACGCCTCTACAGTAACAAGTTCTCCTTTCTTTCTACATAACGCCTCACCAAACTTTTCGCCTGATCTTGGCCTTTTGGCATTCTTCCTGGTCCTCTTTTGGAACCCTCTGAGCACTCCTTGCTCCAGGCTTCTGCAATCTTCCTTTGCGGATACTTGCACAAAACAAATACCAATCTTACCTCAAGCACCGCTACTACCATCTTCCAATATCCAATCCAAAGGAACAAACCACTATGATACCACTTGATGGGGAGCGAATCTGGGGGTCCTTCAAATCTACGGACCTGTGGGTTATGGGTCCACACTGCTCACTCTCCTTCCCCAGCGTTACAGAAAGTTTTAATTCCTTTAACTTAAAACACTTGCACTAGTTGCTATAAGCCTTTTTTTTTTTCTATCGCGCGCTATTCCAAGAATAAGATTTCAATCCTTGGTTTAACATTATCACAAGCTCGAAAGTCATTTGTAATAAATGTTCGAAAGTTGCACCGAGACTAAATTTTGAGCATGGAATAGGTGCTCGGAACCCTAATCATATTGCGTTTCCTATAACTCAATAAGTCACTTATATGCCGACATGCAATATGCAATCACAGCCGTAAGCTCTCAACTTTGCCAAAGCAATGAAACGTTCACAATCTCCAAACATACAACGACCATGTATTTTTTGGATAATCTGCGCATGGATTGTTCAACACCCCAAATATATGTAAAATATCTTTCAATATTAAAACCTAAAATCAAATTCACGTCCTATTACATATTATGGACGCCATTGGCGTCTCTCCAAGCCTGACTCACATTCTTTTTTTTTTGGCCTCCTCTCAAATGCCCATAGGCTACAATTTATAACGGAAGATGAACCTCCAGTGCATCAACAACTTCCTGAAATCACGCAACTGATTGCTAATAATAGAAAACTCAACCCCACCGCATGAACTCTTTTTGATATCTACCTCTTCGCCATGTTCTCTTCTGTTGGAAACACATTCTGATCTCTTGGCCACATTCTCTTCTGTTGGAAATGCATTTTGATTGGGAGGGGGTTTGATGCTCCTGCATCAGACTCCCAAGGTGGAAAATTTATGACCTCATGGTCATATGATTTCTTGGTCTTGTAACAGCTAACACGGGAGTTGCAGCAACGCCTCTGAAGTAACAAGTTCTCCTTTCTTTCTACATAACACCTCACCAAACTTTTTGCCTGAGCTTGGCCTTTTGGCATTCTTCCTGGTCCTCTTTTGGAACCCTCTGAGCACTCCTTGCTCCAGGCTTCTGCAATCTTCCTTTGCGGATACCTGCACAAAATAAATACCAATCTTACCTCAAGCACTGCTGCTACCATCTTCCAATATCCAATCCGAAGGAACAAACCACTATGATACCACTTGATGGGGAGCGAATCTGGGGGTTCTTCAAATCTACGGACTTGTGGGTTATGGGTCCACACTGCTTGCTCTCCTTCCCCAGCGTTACAAAAAGTTTTAATTCCTGTAACTTAAAACACTTGCACTAGTTGCTACAAGCCTTTTTTTTTCCTATTGCGCGCTATTCCAAAAATAAGATTTCAATCCTTGGTTTAACGTTATCACAAGCTCGAAAGTCATTTGTAATAAAAGTTCAAAAGCTGCAACGAGACTAAATTCTAAGCATGGAATAGGTGCTCGGAACCTTAATCATATTGCGTTTCCTATAACTCAATAAGTCACTTATATGCCGGCATGCGATATGCAATCACAGCCGTAAGCTCTCAACTTTGCCAAAGCAATGAAACATTCGAAATCTCCAAACATACAGCGACCATCTATTTTCTAGATAATCTGCGCATGGATTGTTCAACACCCCAAATACATATAAAATATCTTTCAATATTAAAACCTAAAATCAAATTCACGTCCTATTACATATTATGGATTCCATTAGCGTCTCTCCAAGCCTGACTCACATTTTTTTTTTTTGGCCTCCTCTCAAATGCCCGTAGGCTACAATTTATAACAGAAGATGAACCTCCAGCGCATCAACAACTTCCTGAAATCACGCAACTGATTGCTAATAATAGCAAACTCAACCCCACCGCATGAACTCTTCTTGATATCTACCTCTTCGCCACATTCTCTTCTGCTGGAAACGCATTCTGATCTCTTGGCCACGTTCTCTTTTGTGGAAATACATTCTGATTTGGAGGGGGTTCGACGCTCCTGCATCAGAAGTCAAATATGTTTATTTGTCATAATTTTATTTGACAATAGCTAACTTCATATAAACCTCATCTTGGTTAATATTTTGAAAAGTTCATCTCGAAATATGATAAATATACTTGAAATAATAAATTTAGAGTATTTTATATTATCATTACTTCTAAGTTATTTATAATATAAATATTACATTAATTAAGATTATAGTGGAGAAATTTTGAAATAATAAAAATATTTATATTATTAATCTCTTATAAATAAAAATAAATAAATTAAAAAAGTATCATAAATAAAAAAATAGGAGATAGATAAAATAAGCTTTCTCTATTTTTGACACAAATTTCTCCTCCAATCTCGGATTTTGAATATTTTGTTACCGTTGGAAAAGTATCGACGAGAGCTACAACTTTCATGTTTTGAGTTTTTCAATATTCTACACCCAACCATTAACTTTATACTAACCCAACATATAGATTATAATATAATATAATATTAAATAAATTATAATATAAATTATAATTTTTTACCACTATATCATTTATTGTGCATGCACAAGAATCTAAACCTTTCATGCTAACTTTATACTAACCCAACATACTTGTCAACTACCATTAATGAGATATTATAGGTTGACCTTCACTAGATAACACCTTTAACTTAGTGTGACATGGCATATTGGTAGTGTGACGTGAAGTTTTTTATTATTTTTCTTAGGAGGCCCATTTTAGACTCCAAATTTCCTCTAATTGAAAACAAAAGTTCAAATTGAGCAATAAATTAACGTCAATCCCATTGAAAATTTAAAAAGACAATTAATTTTTAATTTTTAATTTTCATTTCCAGTGCGGTCATTCTCATTAACTACAATGGGGCGTTCTAGTTTCAGGCACACCGTAACATGGTTAAATAAAAACAATTATCGAAAAAAAACACACATTAAATTAATTTTTTATATTTAATTCTCATTTTAAGTGGGTTTTTTTTTCTCAAAAACCGCACTGAGGCGTTCTATTTTCAAGTGCATCGTGAAAGGGTTAAATAAGAAATGACCGTATTAAAAAAGCCACGTATTAGATTAATTTTTTATTTTTTTATTTTCATTGCAGCGCGGTTGTTCTCAATAAAAGCACCAGGGCGTTCTAGCTTCTGGCGCACTGTGAAAGGGTTAAATTAAAAAAACTCCAAATTAAAAAACCATGGATTATATCATTTTTTTATTTTTTATTTTCAATTACCATGCGGTAGTGCCTTATAACCACACTGGGGCGTTCTAGTTTTTGGCGCCCCAGAAAATGGTTAAATTAAAAAAATACTGAATTGAAAAAACTAGCTTTACCTGAGCTAGAGTTGAATCCAATCTTAAACTGAGCTAGAGTTGAAGCCATTATTCTTTTTCCATTGTTCAGGGAAGGGAAGAGCAGGTCAGGTGTTTGAAGTTGGGTTTGCAATTGAATAAACACACAATTGAAAGTCAACAATGTTAAAATTCAAACTAATATATTTTGTGTACAAATCCTAAACCCTAGACATCCTAAGCCCCAAACCCTGCTCTTCCATTGTCCATAGCAGGGCATATATGTATATAACTCGGTTCTATAAGTGGTGTCATCTGATTCAACAACCCAACTAGCCTCTTCCTCCAATGCTCAAAGAACCTCATTAATGTCCCCCCAAGGAGGGATATTGTATCCTCCATGTTCCCTGAGACCCTAAAATATTTTGATCATTATAGGCCACCTACTTCGCTCTCTCATCTTTGTCTTCTCCCTCTCACTTGCGCCGAGTCTACCCATTTTCCCTTTCAAATTTTGTAAAATCAGGCTCTCCGTGAAGTTCCCAAAGAAGCTACTGATTCCAAGAGCAATAATAGATGAGGGGGGGAGAAAGACATGGGATGAATGTAATACCTAGTGTGTTAATCCCCTGGACAAATGTTGTGGTTATTATTTGTGTTATGATGTGGCACTAGGTGCTTGGACTATGGAAATTGTTATTATTATTTTTAATTAAATAGTAGCTCAACCTGGACAAATAATGTGGCCGAGGGGCCATGGATTCCACATGTGAATGGGTTCGGGACCAGGAGTTGTGGCTTTCCCTAACAACACTCTTTGTTTCCTATTTTTTGTTATTTTAGCCTATGTTGGTATTATTGAGCCTAATTCATGATTTAATGGGCCTTCTGTAATGATTGTATGGATTCCACTTGTTAAATGTGCCCCTCTGGTGGTTTTGTAATTCCTTTTTGGAGGTTACACTTGGTTTTGTAACCCCCACTTGCACAAGTGCACCCTCATTGGTTATTTTTAGCCTTGACACCTCAAACGTTGTGTAACTCCCCTCATGTTTTGTAACCTCCTCTCACTAATTCTAGTAGGCCTCTTTGGGTTGGAGTTAACCTCTTGTGATTTGGGTAACCTCCATAGTGAATTGGAGTTAGACTCTTGGAGTGGATTCGAATGGTTGTATATGAATTTGAATGGGCTCTCTCTTGGATACTGGATTGAAGGTGCATGCTCTCATGGAGGAGAAGCATTGTATGGATAAATATTAAAGTATTGGGTGAGGGTGGTGATATCCGAATGGACATGGTGAGTGCGGATAGTCACAACTCACCAGGAAATGGAGATTGAAGGCCTTGTAATGAGGTTTGAAGACCCTGTAATGAGGATTGAAGATTGACCGTGCAGAACACAACATGAGTCCCTGTCCCATTGCTTGTACCTGTCTGAATATATGCACGTGAATCCTCATGGTGGATGGTGATGTCTTGAGGGACCCGTGTGGTGAAGGGAATCCCATTGCACCCGGTAGTGTAGATGGAAGGGAAAGTTTAGATGGAGAAATGTGTAGTTATGGTTTCCGAGAGTGTGGAAAGAGAGAAACCATATGGTATAGTTTGACCATTTATGAGAATTTTTGGGTTGTGATACCTACTCCATTGAATCTGTAGCGACGTTTACAATAAGGAACACCTTTTATTTAACTGAAAATGGTTTCATTATGACCAAGATCTAGTCATTTTTGCGTGGCAGGGTTCTTGAGAAGGGCACATACACATCTTTTGGTTCAGATGTTTTTGAGCATTTTTGGGTTGTGATACATGTTCCATATCATATGGAGTGACTTTTCTAGTAAGGAATACCTTTTGTTTCATTGAAAAAGATTTATGTATGGCTGAGATATGGTTTATTTTGTGTGGCAGTGTTTCTGGTATTGAGATGAGTGCACCATACCTGTTGGTTTGAGAGTACCTCTCTTGTGGATCTATGGCCTCAGGTTGGGGGTGAAATGTTCAGGTATGGCTTGAATTGACTGTGTCTATGACTAGGTGAAATTTTTTATGGTTGAAGCTAGTTTCCCTTAATCAGACAAGTATTTTATTATATGTGTATTTACTGCATCCTTGAAATTATATGTGCTTATGGATTCTATTTGCTTATGATTTATATGGTTGTAGGTGACAGCCTTTAGAGATGATTTTATATGGCTGTATATGATATTTTTCATATTTGAATTTTTTCATATTGATATGGCTATGATTGGTAGTCTGTGATGATTATTTCATTATGTGCTTATTTGCAGTACTTTGTTGTATATATGCCCTTGGATCCGGTTTTGCTTATGGTTTGTATGGCTGTAGGTGGAATAAACGGGATTTGACCTATTTATAATTTATATGGATATATATATCAGCCATCACATCTACTTTTGTTTATGTTAATATGGCTGTAGGTGACAATTAGTAGATTTGGTTTTTAGCATTGCTAATATGGTTGATTGTGGCAGCCTGTAGATCTAATTATTTACCTTGTTTATGGTAGCTTGTAGATATGATTTTATTAGTGATTATATGGCTGAAATAGATTTGATATATAAGTTTTGAAATCATGTTAATATCTTGATCAAACCTGGTTGCATCTAATGCATGCATTTACCTTGCATAGTATGTGTATTGGGGAAATAAATGCACTGTATTCTTGCATTTCATTTTCAAAGAGCTAGTTGTTTTATTTAATTGGATTGATGGCATGATGGAATAACCTTTGGTTAAACTTAATCAGCTATGCTATACCTTTATTCAACCTCTTTTGGGTTTACATGTGCATGTGGCCTTGGTTTCGGGGTTAGGTACACTACAAGTGGTATCAAAGCCAGGTTCCAACATTGCCGCTGTTGGGCCTTCTAGAGAGTTATAAATATTTTGTTTATATGCATTTGGAATTTATAAATGTGCTTTGTGAAAGAATTTTAACCTCCCTTAGGTTAATGGAAGATTCAAAAGCCTCACTTCAAAGATTAGTTTGGTTGTATCCTACCTTTTAGATTTTAGAAGTTAAGAGATTAAAGATCAATTTAATGTATGATTGGATTGGTTTTTGTAAGGTTTAATTTTCATCATTTCATACATTTTGTATGATTTGGGTACATAGTTGAGTTATGAAATGTCTCAGAAAGCTTGTGAGAAGACTTCCCTTAAAGTTGCACTCCTACTTGGAAACTAGCATTTTGAATTTGAAACATTTTTGAAATTACAATTTGGAAACTAGAAAAAGTTGTCTTTAATTGTTTATAGAATGCCTATACTATATGTATAAGTGTGTACTTATGTGATAAGTAGGTACATAATAGACATATTTGATGATATATATATTGATTATTGTATTTGTTGTATAGTATTATGAAATATATATATATATATATATATATAGGATAATATGTAGTAGTATTAGTTGTGATATGTGTAATTATGTATATATATGAGATATGTAATGCGTATATAATTTAGATAAATATATAATGTGTAATATAATAGAATAATTACAAGTATAATTGTGAAGTATTTTATGTATATATATATATATATATATATATATATATATATATATGATATAGTATTACTATTATTAATATGAATGTTATTAATGGGTAATATACTCTTTATTGTCTTTATTGCTTCTTATGAGAGAATACTTTTATGGTTGGGCATGCTTGCTACCTGGTAGTGGTTACATCGATGAGTAACTCCTTGGATATTTTAGGAAATTTGACATTTCCCTTTTTATTTTATGCATGTAATATGTTTTATACTATTTACTAATTATTGCTATCCTAACTTATGTAATTAGTTAGTGGTGGAATTGCCACTTGGAGGTAAGTATAGCTATGGGATATTCTTGTATTTTATTATTGATTATTTAATTAATTTATTTAAGGGTTAGTGGTGGCATTATTATTATCCTAACTTATCTTACCAATTTATTTTTTGAGTGGAGGAAATGAGCCACTTGTCTTTAGTGGTTCATATTCTCTTTTATTTTATTTATTTTGTTTATGGAAATGTAACTCCTTGTCTATTTTTGGAGTAAATGAACCACTTGTCTTTAATGGTTCATATTCTCCTTTATTTTATTTATTTTGTTTACGGAAATGTAACTCCTTATCTATTTTTGGAGGAAATGAGCCACTTGTCTTTAATGGTTCACATTCTCTTTTATTTTATTTATTTTGTTTATGGAAGTGTAACTCCTTGTCTATTTTTGGAGGAAATGAACCACTTGTCTTTAATGGTTCACATTCTCTTAATTTAATTTAATTTTATGTGTGTAAGTAGATAGTATAGTAGTGTATGATAATATTATATATATATGACATAAATTTAAATATGTATAACATAATATGTGATGTAAGATAGATGACAGGGACATGATATTGAATATAGCATAATATAAATGTTGTATATAGTATATATAATATATGTGATATCTATATCTATACCTATATATGTATGTATGTTTGTATATACTGTAATATGTATTTTAAAATATGCAATAATTATTAGTATTATATGTATATAATGATATTGTGTATATACTATATGTATAGATGTGAACGCATGTAATGAAGTAAATGTAAAATTTGGAAGTGTTTGGAAGTATTTGGGAATATTCGAAAGTGCTTGGAAGTATTTGAGAGTATTTGGAAGTATTATGAAGTATAGTGTGTTCATAAGTATTATGTTAGTATCTATGTTATAATGCATATTTGATACGATGGTAGTGGATTAAGTAATTATACCGTTGCAATTGTATGGATATTATGGTATAACCTCAATAATTATACAAGTGTATAAAATATAGGATATATAGGTTATATGAATAATACACCGTGTATATGATTAATAATAATATGATATATGATTGAATAATTATAATATGTATATAGAAAAAATGGGTGCATGTATAGAAATAATACATAGTAATAGTAAATATGGTGTATGGTATGAGTGTATGGTGGCGTGTCCTATAGCTAGTAATTATTTTATTGTAGAATATTAGAAGATTTGGTGGTAGGATGTTGGTTGATTGAGGTGACTATGTATTTACTTTGGTTGATAGTATAAGTAGTGTGCTACATGTAAGTAATTAGTAATGTAATGTATGGTTAGTATATGGGGATTATATGGGATTGTCGTCGAAGTATGTATAGCATTGCTATTGATGGAGTATGTATGTAGGAGAGATGTATAGTTGTGTATGTATCTAATGTTTACATAAGTGCAACATTAGTAGTGTTTTGTGTGATGCCATTGGTTTTATATATGTATTATTATCTATTATGATAATGGTATGGTGTGATTTAATGAGGAATTATTTCGATGTATATGGTATTGGATGTGATGAAGATTAGACTTGGTTGCATCTTGTTGCTCTCAATTGTTATAATTGATATATTCTGGTTGATGTATTTTGATTTTGGTTGATGTATTCTAATAGATGTATTTTGCTTTTGGTTGATGTATTCTAATTGATGTATTTTGATTGAAGTATTGTAGTTGATGTATTGTGGTTGATATTGTATTTTGCTTTTGGTTGATGTATTTTGATTGATGTATTCTGATTGAAGTATGTTGGTTGATGTATTCTGGTTGATATATTTTGATTGATGTATTCTGATTGAAGTATGTTGGTTGATGTATTCTGGTTGATGTATTTTGCTTATGATTAATGTATGGTATTCTGATTAATGTATTCTGGTTGCTATATGTATGATTGCTGTTTATGGAGTGATGTTCTATGGTTGAATGGATGGATGTGGTATGGTTGGTGTATTATGGTGGATATCGATTGTTAAAGGTGGGGTATATGGATGCATTTTAATATATGTGATGTACATAGCTATTTATGATATATGTATATATAGTATAATGATGTTGCGTATGTTTCATGAATAGTGAGAAATGTATCTTTGTTGAAAGGTTATCCTATATATTTGTTGGAAAGTATCTTGTTAATAGCTCATGCATATTTATTGGAAAATATATTACTTGTAAAAGTATCTTAATGCAATTCATGTGTTTTTCATGCATTTCAAGTAACTTAGAATATGCACCTAATGCATGATTGAAATTGAAGTTGAAATTGGTTAGAATGTGTTTCGGTTAGATGCTTTTCAAGTGTTTTGATTTCATGTAATTTTGTTGTATTTCATGTATCCTAGGTGGAGTAGAGTGAAATGGAATAAAAAAGAATTTATTTCATGCTGTAATTTCATGGAATTTACTTTATGTATTTTCTAAATATTTCATGTGATTAATTATAATTTTATTTCTTGAAAGATGAATTTTTTGTTGAATATATATATATATATGATGCTAACCACGTGGTTGTTGCAATGTGAATAAAGTATCTTGTAGAAGAATATGTTTATATCA
The DNA here is from genome assembly GCA_027924585.1 of Larix kaempferi. Lineage (NCBI taxonomy): Eukaryota > Viridiplantae > Streptophyta > Pinopsida > Pinales > Pinaceae > Larix > Larix kaempferi. The sequence continues at coordinate 5,051,697 of BSBM01001041.1, read as the reverse complement.
TGTATCACATATTTTTATACTTGATGTTAATCATATGAGTGAATGAATTATGATTTTTAGGTGGATGTATCCTTGTTGAATATTGAATATTGAACCTTGCTTCCTTGAGTCCACTCTACCAATCTCGGTTCTCCCATGGGCAGTGGAGATGTACAAGAAAGTAGGTGGTAGTGGGAAGTATTGTGGTTAGAAAGATGTTATCTTTATGAGGCATGTATGGGAATGTATGTTATCCTTTTGTAAAGTCATGTATGTAATATACATCGAGGACGTTGCATTGTTTAAGGGGAGGGGAGATGTAATACCTCGCGTGTTAAGCCTCTGGACATATGTTGTGGTTATTATTTGTGTCGTGATGTGGCACTAGGTGCCTAGACTATGGAAATTATTCTTATTATTTTTAATTAAACAATAGTTCAACCTGGACAACTAATGTGGATAGGGGGCCATGGATTCCACATGTGAGGGGGTTGGGGACTAAGAGTTGTGGATTTCCCTAACAACACTCTTTGTTTCCTATTTTTTTAAATTATTTTAGCCTATGTTGGTATTATTGAGCCTAATTCATGATTTAATGGGCCTTCTATAGTGCTTGGATGGATTCCACTTATTAAATGTGCCCCTTTGGTGGTTTTGCAACTCCTTTTTGGAGGTCACACTTGGTTTTGTAACCCCCACTTGCACAAGTGCACCCTCACTGGATATTTTTAGCCTTGACACCTCAAAATTTGTGTAACTCCCCTCATGTTTTGTAACATCCTCTCACTAATTCCAGTAGGCCTCTTTGGGTTGGAGTTAACCTCTTGTGATTTGGTTAACCTACATAGTGACTTGGATTTAGACTCTCGGAGTGGATTCAAATTGCCCTATATGAATTTGAACGGGATCTCTCTTGGCTACTAGACTGAAGGTGCATGATCTCATGGAGGAGAAGCATTGCATGGTTAAAGATTAAAGTCTTGGGTGAGGGTGGTGATATCCGAAGGGCCGTGGTGAGCGCGGATAGTCACAAATCAACAAGCAATGAAGATTGAAGGCCTTGTAATGATGTTTGAAGACCCTGTAATGGGGATTGAATATTGACTGTGCATAACATAACATGAGTCCTTGTCCATTGCTTGTCCCTGTTCGAATACCTGCATGTGAATCCCAATGGTAGACGGTGATGTCCTAAGGGACCTTTGTGGTGAAGGGAATCCCATTGTGCTAGGTAGTGTAGATGGAAGGGAAATTTTAGATGGAGAAAGGTGTAGTTGTAGTTTCTGACAGTGTGGAAATGATGCAAACATATGGTTTGGTTCAACCATTTATGATAATTTTTGGGTTATGAGACCTGATCCACTGTGTCCAAAGCAACTTTTATAGTAGGTAACACCTTTTATTTTACTGAAAATTGTTTCAGTATGACTATGATCTGGTCATTTTTGTGTGGCAGGGTTCTTGAGAAGGGCGCATCCACATCTTCTGGTTCAAATGTTTCTGAGAATTTTTGGGTTGTGAGACCTATTCCATTGCATCCTAAGTGACATTTCCATTAATTAATACCATTTGTTTCATTGAAAAATCTTTCCATATGGCTAAGATCAATTATTTTTGTGTGGCAGTGTTTCTGGTATTGAGATGAGCGCACCATACCTGTTGGTTTGAGAGTACCTCTCCTATGGATCTATGGCCTTGATCCAGGTGGATATTGGTGGCCACCCACCTTTCCAACTGGCTCAAAACAGTTTTATGGCAATTTTGGTATTGTACTATTTTTAGCAGTTTTTCGGGTCCTGAACTTCCGGGGCCGTTTTGAGGCCCTAAACGACGTTTTCTGGCAGTTTGGGGGGCCAAATGGTTGCCTCTGACATACATTTAGCCCTAGTCGAAAGTTGTAAATCTCGGATAGACCTTTCCAACGGGCTACCGAGCGCCCCAAACAGAGATCATATGCAAAAGTTACGACCCCGGGAAGTTGATGTACTAACTTACCCAAACGGGGCCCACATGACTTTTGGCGCTTCATCTCCTAGGGTTAGGTTTTTGGATGTCTAGGGTTTTTGACATTCCTGTTTATTGTAAAAGGCCTTGAGAGCCTCATTGTAATCATCTTCTTGCGAAATGAGCGCAGCCGTCACATCTCTTCTCAGAGATAAGCCGCCACCATTCCAGCAAGCTTGTTTTCCGCTGCATTTTACAGTTCTAGCTTATTTCCTTATTGAATAGAAAACCAGTTTTACTGTATCTCTGTTATTTTGTGTTAAGCATCTGATAATAATCTGTATTCATTTCGTTCTGCTCATAAAATCCGGATCAGTGGTATCAGAGCGGTCTGCTCCTTGTCGTCTTAATGCATGTCCCCAACGAGGTCAGGGTACAAAGAATTGGGTCTCGAGCTTGTTTCTCTTGAGGACAAAAGCTCTCGCACGCCCAAGCGACCTCTCATGGCAGGAGAAAAGAAAGATGACGGGACAGGAGATCCTATCAAAATGTTGCTTGAGGAAGCCCTCGCGCAGCAGAGGAACGAGATGATGGATAATTTCGCGCAAATCCTTCGGCGACTACCAACAAGCGACGCATCTTCCTCGAGCGGAGGCGCCACCCCTTTCAAGGTACAAATCAACTTCGATATCCCTATATTTGAAGGACAGATAGACGCAGATGCTGTAGATAAGTGGTTGAATCTACTAGAAGGGTATTTTTCTATCCATAACTTTTCGAATAAAGAAAAGATTACTTTTGTGCTCCTCAAAGCCGTTCCCCATGTCAAAGATTGGTGGGAAACATTCTGCGAGCAAAAGGACACAGAAGAAGCCTCATTATTTTCAGTCACGGCCACCTGGGAATCCTTCAGGGATGCTATTAAGGAACAATACTACCCTGTTGGAAGTTATGACGACTTGTATACCAAATGGACCACACTGCGACAAGAAAGAGACCAAGCAGTGCAAGAGTTCACAAACATCTTCCATACCTTGCGCACCAAGCTGGGTATCAAAGATTCAGAGCGACATCTGGTGCTCAAGTATCGCGGTGGTTTGCATAGATACATCCAGACCGAAATGGAATTTCTAGACATCTCTTCCTTGGGCGCGGCCTACCGATATGCCGTCAAAATCGAGCAGAAGCTCAAACAAAAGACGCAGCAATTTGGGCCTGGGAACCCTTCACAGCAAAAGACAGGAAAGGGCGGCCCCAACCCACAGAATAAAGGACAGAGCAAAGATGGACAGTATCAGGACAACCAGTCCAAGCCGCAAGCAAAGAAGGACACCGGAAAAACAAAGAAAGATACCGGGAAGTGGTGCGACTTCCATAAGAGCCCTTGGCATAACACTGCTGATTGCCGCTCAAAGCAGTCGCTGGTGGCCTAAGTGAAAGCATCTGAATCAGATGCGGGTTCTGACTCTGAGTCCGAACCAGAAAGGGGAAGACGGATCATTGACGTGGAACCCAGTGCCACCATTGCTACCACCAAGCTCCAGCCTGATGAACCAGACGAGCCAGAAGAAGGAGAACGCCTCTTCCATTCACAGATGTGGGTAAAAGGCACCCCGCTGCACTTCATCGTTGATAGCGGTAGCCAGAAGAATCTCATCTCAGCAGAGCTTGTCAAGCGCCTGGCCCTACCGACAACGCCGCACCCACAACCCTACACCATTGGATGGCTCCGCAAGGGAAGCGATCTCCGCGTCAGCCAACAGTGCCGACTGCCATACGGCATCAAGCCCTTCAAGGACGAGGTATTGTGTGATGTTGCTCCTCTCAAAGTTTCAGATGTTCTTTTGGGCCAACCTTATTTATGGAAACGTCATGCTGTATATGAGTCTAGGCCTCGTAGTGTTATTATTTCTTTGAACAGGAAATTGTACCGGATACCCGAGGCAGTCCCTCCTAGTGCTATTTCCTTGATCTCTGCCAAGCAATGCAGGAAGGTCATCTCTCAGACCGGGAAATTTGTCTTCTTCGTGATTCGCTCTCAGAGTGAAAGAAAGATCGCAGCCACATCCCGGGCCTCCATGACCGATCTATCCACACAACAGAAGCAAGTGGATAAGGTGGTGGAAGGATACTCAGATATCTTCTCCTCTCCGACCGGGGTACCTCTGCACTGCCAGGTCAAGCATCCCATCGATCTGACCCCAGGCGCACCGCTGCCCAATGGGCCAGTCTATCTCCGCTCTCTGTTGGAAAACGAGGAGATCAAGAGGCAGATCCAAGAATTGCTCCACAAAGGGCACATCCGTCCCAGTTCATCACCTTGTGGGAGCCCAATCGTGCTGGTGCAGAAGAAAGATGGGACCTGGCGACTCTGCATTGATTACCGGGCCCTGAATAAAATCACAGTCCGCAATCGGTACCCGATTCCCCGAATCGACGACCTCCTTGATCAGGTCACGGGGGCCAAATACTTCAGTAAGATTGATATGAAGTCTAGCTACCACCAGGTCCCAATAGAACAGACAGATGTATGGAAGACTGCCTTCAAGTCAAAAGAAGGTCTTTTTGAATGGCTGGTCATGCCTTTTGGTTTGACAAATGCTCCATCAACTTTTATGAGGATGATGGATGATATCCTACGACCTTTCACCAACAATTTTGTAGTGGTGTATCTGGATGACATCCTCATCTACAGCAAGACTTGGGAGGAACACTTGCAGCATATTCAGCAGGTTCTGCACACCCTGCGGAAGCACAAACTATATGCAAACTTGGAAAAATGCTCCTTCGGCATGGACAGGGTCCATTACTTAGGCTACATCGTTGATCGACATGGTGTGCATGTGGATCCAGCCAAGATCCAGGTCATCCGTGACTGGCCAGCCCCAACCACACTCACTGAACTTCGGAGCTTCCTGGGCCTCGCCAATTTCTATCGTCGGTTCGTGCTGGGATTCTCTCATATTGCATGGGCCCTCAGCCAAGTGACCAGGGGTGGTGGTAAGGCAAAATTTGTGTGGGGCCTGTCCCAACAACAAGCCTTCGATGACTTGAAGAAGCGTTTGTGCTCATCGCCAATACTCTCATTACCGAACCTGCAACATCCCTTTGAGATAGAGACAGATGCTTCAGATTATGCTGTGGGCGCCGTTCTCACTCAACACGGCCACCCCATGGCATATCATAGCGAGACACTCTCAGATGCTGTCCGCAAGTACCCTACCTACGACAAAGAGATGTACTCCATTGTACAAGCCTGCCGCCAGTGGAGACATTACATTCTTGGGAAGGAGACAGTCATCCACACTGATCACAAGCCACTACAGTTCATGCAGACCCAAGGAAAGCTGCAGAATGACCGCCATCAGAAGTGGTCAACATATTTACAGCAGTTCCACCTCAACATCAAATATAAAACAGGGAGTACCAACTGAGTTGCTGACTGCCTCAGTCGACCTCCAGTCACGACACTTACCACGGTGCTAGACTCTTGTGGCCACGAGACCTCCGGATGGCCCCACCTCTATGAGACAGACCCTGACTTCTCCGCCACCTATAAAATGTTGGGCACCAACTCAGTGGTTTCTAATTTCCATCTTTAGGACAAGTTGTTGTGTCGTCTGGGCCATCTCTGCGTTCCATCAAGCGAGCGCGCGAAGCTGATTTGGGAAGCTCACTACAGTCGGGTGGCAGGACACTTTGGTGTCGAAAAGACAGTGGCAGTGTTGCAGAAACATTTCTACTGGCTGAAACTTCGACAGGATTTCGGCAAGTATATCAGGTCCTGCACCGCTTGCGCTATTTCCAAACCGACCACTAAGAAACAGGGCCTATACACCCCTTTTCCTACTCCTGACAGGCCGTGGGAATCCATCTCAATGGACTACATGTCGGGCCTCCCGTCCACCAAGAGGGGAAATGACTATGTTTTCGTGGTTGTCGATCGCTTTTCCAAGATGGCGATTCTAGCCGCTTGCAAGAAGAACATCACAGCAGAAGCCACTGCCAAGCTCTTCTTTGAACGAGTATGGGTACATTTTGGGATCCCACAGACCATTATCTCAGACCGTGACAGTCGGTTCCTCAGCTCATTCTGGTCAAGCCTTTGGTCACTGCTGGATACCAAGCTCACCAAATCCACTGCCTTCCACCCCCAGATCGATGGACAAACGGAGGTCGTCAACCGGATGGTCGTACATATCCTGCGCATGTACAATTCAACACACCCCCGCACATGGGATGAGAGTCTCCCCTATGTCCAACATAGCTACAACCGAGCCCTGCATAGCTCAACTGGCCACAGCCCCTTTCAGGTGGGGTTGGGATTCCAACCATTGGGCCCCATGGATGTTGCACTTCCCCTTGCGACCACCTCAGCCGACTCCTCCCCAGAAGCTGACAAAGCCACCCGGTTCATTGAACGGATCCAGCATATCCGCCAACAGGTTCAGGATATTCTATAGAAGTCTAATTCCAAGTACAAGCAGCGCCATGATCAACATCGGGTGCCACATAAGTTTCAGGTGGGCGACAAAGTTTGGTTGCATTTGCAGAAAGAACGCCTTACAGGGCCCCATCGAAAGCTTCGCACACTCCGTTATGGGCCGTACACCATCACTAAGGCGGTGGGTGACAATGCTTTTGAGCTCAACATTCCCCCCTTCCTTGGTCTGCATCCAGTCTTCAACGTGGCTCTCCTTCGGCCATATTTCCCACCACTATTAGACACCTCAGAGATAGCAGAGAAGTTGACACCAACAGAGCTCAACCCTGACTGCCTACAACAAGCTTCCAGTGATCATATTGCAGACACACAGATCAAGGGCACTCGACATCAAAGGATCCAGCTTTATCGAGTTGTCAAAGTAGGGCAGCTCCTGCACCAAGGCAAGTGGCTCACCCGAGGCCAAATTCAACAGAAATTTCCTCATCTGATGGGGGAACTCAACGCAATGGAGACCATTGCTTCCTAAAGAGGGAGGATTGATCCAGGTGGATATTGGTGGCCACCCACCTTTCCAACTGGCTCAAAACAGTTTTATGGCAATTTTGGTATTGTACTATTTTTAGCAGTTTTTCGGGTCCTGAACTTCCGGGGCCGTTTTGAGGCCCTAAACGACCTTTTCTGGCAATTTGGGGGCCAAATGGTTGCCTCCAGCATACATTTGGCCCTAGTAGAAAGTTGTAAATCTCGGATAGACCTTTCCAATGGGCTACCGAGCGCCCCAAACGGAGATCATATGCAAAAGTTACGACCCCGGGAAGTTGATGTACTAACTTACCCAAACGGGGCCCACATGACTTTTGGCGCTTCATCTCCTAGGGTTAGGTTTTTGGATGTCTAGGGTTTTTGACATTCCTGTTTATTGTAAAAGGCCTTGAGAGCCTCATTTTAATCATCTTCTTGCGAAATGAGCGCAGCCGTCACATCTCTTCTCAGAGATAAGCCGCCACCATTCCAGCAAGCTTGTTTTCCGCTGCATTTTACAGTTCTAGCTTATTTCCTTATTGAATAGAAAACCAGTTTTACTGTATCTCTGTTATTTTGTGTTAAGCATCTGATAATAATCTGTATTCATTTCGTTCTGCTCATAAAATCCGGATCAAGCCTCAACTAGGGGGTGACCTATTCAAGTATGGATTTAATTGACTATGTCTACGGATGGGTGAAAAGTTGTCCATTTGAAGCTAGTTTCTCTTAATCAGATAAGTATTTTATTATATGTGTATTTACTGCATCCTTGGAATTATATGTGCTTATGGATTCTATTTTCTTATGATATATATGGCTATGGGTGACAGCCTTGAGATATGATTTTATATGACTGCAGATGATATTTTTCATACTTGAATTTGTTCATATTGATATGGATATGGTTGGTAGTCTGTGATGATTATTTCATTATGTGCTTATTTGCAGTACTTTGTTGTATATGTGCTCTTGGATCTGGTTTTGCTTATGGTTTGTATGGATGTAGGTGGAAGCCATGGGATCTGACCTATTTATCATTTATATGGATATATATGGAAGCCATCGCATCTAATTTTGTTTATGTTAATATGGCTATAGGTGGCAGTTAGTAGATTTGGTTTTTAGCATTTTTAATATGGTAGCTTACCTTGTTTATGGTAGCTTGTAGATATCATTTTATTAGTGATTATATGACTGAAATAGATTTGATATATCATGTTTGAAATCATGTTAATATCTTGCTCATATATGGTTGCATCTAATGCATGCATTTACCTTGCATAGTAAGTGTATTGGGGAAATATTTGCATTGTATTCTTGCATTTCATTTTCAAAGGGATGATTGTTTTATTTAATTGGATTGATGGCATGATGGAATAGCCTTTGGTTAAACTTAATCCACTGTGCTATACATTTATTCATCCTCTTTTGGGTTTACATGTACCTGTGGCCTTGGTTATGGGGTTGGGTACATTACAATAAATGTATGAATTTGATGCAATACCTAGGGCATCTGTTCTTCACTGCAATCAAAAACCAAAATTATCATTCGATTCATCGCATTTATCACACAAATACCATATTCCTTGTTTTCCATTCAACTGGAAAGTAGTACGAATCACGAGAAATTCCATATCATAGAAATGGTGGCTATAATTAAATACTATGGTCATTATCAATTATTTTCTCAGCATTTGGAGTCAGAATTTGGGCGAAGCCAAATGTAAATAACGACCTAAAAGGCAATGTAATGTGAAGGGGACTGCTGAAATATTCGTTCCATTTATTTCAAACATAATAACGCCGGTGGCCTACAATTCCAACCACTGTTCATTATCACATTTATTTTTATCTTTCCCGTTTTTCTCGAGAATGAATCATGATCTCAAAGTTTGAGCTTTCTAAATATGGAATAATATCTATTTTGAGATTCCTAAATAAGGAATAAAATATTACAATAAAATGAAAATGATAACATAAAAGGCATTGCTATTAAAATTCTTGTATAGATGAGTTTAGGGAAGTCTCCTATTTTGACCATAAAATAGGGAGTATTGCTATTAATATAGATGCAAATAAATTTTATATGGTTGGGAAGTAAGTGTCTAATTTGGGTTAATAAAAATAGTATTCCTATTCTAAAATAAAAAAGATTCTTCAATGTCTAATATAAGAGAGGAAAAGACCAAATATTATACTAGTAGGAGACACCACTACTCTGTTGTAGTTGTCTCCATTTGAACCACAAGATTGTTAGGAATGATGATAGAATCTTTCTTAATATTGATATAAGAAAAACTACAAAGAAGAAGTTTAAGAGAAAATGACTTTGTTAGTGAAGTTCATATATGATCTTTGGACCTTCTCCATAATCACTACTCCATACATATCTCTTTTAGATATCATAGACCGGGGATAAAGATAATGGGAACATCATTTGTTTTGTAAGATTAAAAATATATTCTTTGCATTTCATGCATAATATGAATATTTTGTTCCAACATTATACCAAACAATTATTACAGAAGCATGATAATTTTTCCGAATAGTAAATTTTCAATTGCAAACAATTTATAAAACAAAAGTTCAAATTGAGCAATACATTAACATCAATCCCATTGAAAATTAAAAAATACAATTAATTAATGTTTTTTGTCTTACACTCCAAAGGGATTTCTAAAGGTAGTGTTGGTTGTGGAGCCTGATCTTCTAGTATCATAGATGATGATTCAGCTGTGTTTGAACCCCAGGTTTGGTTATGATCCCAGCACGATCCCCAGGGGGTCCGGGGGAGTGTAGACACTCCCCCGAGAAAAATTTTTGGGGCTGTTTTCACCAACAGTTTACAAGCCCATGGTTTTGGGTAACCCGTGGTATTTTCCCATTGTATTTCCCCTATAAAAGAAAGACATTGTAATACGGCTAGGGTTGATGTATTAGGTATTATGCATTGTAAATATCTCTGAGATCGTGAAGAGAGACTGTGAGAGAGTGTGAAGAGGAAGTGCAGCGACTGTGCTGCAAGTTGTATCCCTTCACTTTGTTGGACAGTATAATAATAAGGACTAGCAATTTCAGTGTGGACGTAGCTCATCTTGGGTGAACCACGATATATTGGTGTCTCTCTTGTAATGTGTTTGTGTGATTATATTTGCATTTCTGTTTATTGTTATTGCTTTGCGATCCTGTTTTTCTAACAGGTAGTCCCAATGCAAGGCGTCTCTGATGAGCGATTGGTGGTCGAAAGAAAATAACTACTTTATTTGATAGCGAATAGTTATCTATGCAAATTTCAATATTGTTGATCTCGGTGCGCTTAATATATAAAGGTGCACTGGTGCATCTGTATTTTTAATATACACCACAATATGATATTTTTAATTTTTTTTTATTGTATGCCAATATGGTGTGTCGTGAAAAGAGTAGCGCATTGGCACACTCATATCTTTTTGGCACATTGCTATTTCAATTTTTTTTTAGAAATATATCTAAGTAAAATCATGAATGTGGGTGTCTATTTTGTTTTTTGAGGGAGGGGTTTTACGAAAATAAATATTGTTTTCTTATGTTTTTTAACTTCATGTAAACAAAAGCTATGTTTGTGTTTAGAATTTCACTTTATAGTAAAACAAAACTTTTGAAGAATTATGTTAGCTTTCTATTCATTATTTTTCATATTTTTTTAGTGAGATTTGATATGTCAATTTAGCGAATGTTTAATAGTATGTTCTTATAAAATGAAAGGATTATAAACAGTCGTGTTGGGATAACCCCATGAATTCATTGTTAAACTTTTGTTTACTAAAAAAAAATATGCCATGACAATCTAGACAAAGTGTATTAGCGTATGACTATAATTTTGTATCAAACAGGTGAATATATTAATTATTTGATTTTTTTGAATTGGATCAATCTGAAAAACTTGTAGAATATAAACATGTTTAGGGAGATTCTACATTTCTACCAATTTCCACTAAACCTAAAAAATCTAAAAGTATTGTTTTGAAGTAGACACTCCAACGATCGACTCCATGATTTTTTGAATTTTTTTCATTATGTGTTTATGAAGTTATCAATTTTTCATTTCACTACATTTAGAAATCAATGAAACCAAAATAGACACATGTTGAAGAAATTTAAAATTTTAAAATCTCATCCAAATACAACAAATTTGTACCTACGGAAAGTAGATTCAATGATGAAACTAATGGTATCAGTTCCAAAAGTCACTTTGTAGTATTGAGAATTATGTTTACCTGATTGATGATCAGAATTGCGTTAATTTCTTGAAACAGTCTCGACATTTCGATCCCTACTCTGGGGTCATCCTTAGGAGATGAAGTTGAAGCTCAAAAAGAGTTAAGTTTCCAGAGAACCAAAATAAATAGGGATGCGAGAGAAATTTTTTATGAAAGAGTGTAATGCGTGAGAGACGTCAGCTAGGTTTACTAATTAGTGTAAAAGGAAAAAGCTAAAGTAAACAATATCAAACCCTAAATTGATCCCTAATATGGACTAAAAATCATGTTTACCTATAGAAGTTAGAGAAATCTAAAAACATATTAGGTTTTATATATTAGCAGGTTTTCGACCTAATTATAGTTCGACCAAAAAATAGTCCGGTCGAACTATAGTTCGACCAAAAATGTTTTTTTTTGTTTTGTTAAAATGACCATTAATATTAACATGGCCAAGTTTTCATCTAAAACAATATTTTGGCCGAAAAACTTGGTTATAAAAAAATTTCGTCGGCCAAAATAATGCGGGTACACTTTTAATGATTAAACATCTTTCAAACCGTATTTATACACTACGTGCCAATTCACAATTTCACATCTTTTATTTCATAGAGATCTTAACAAAGATGGTTTTTTTTCTTCTCAAAGGCAATTTCTCTTAAGGTGTTCTCTCAAAGGATAACATACAATTTTTTTAAGGTGTTCTCTCAAAGACATAAGGGAATTTTTTTCCTCAAAGAATTATTTTTAGGTCAAAGGCTTACAGACAATTTCTCTTAAGGTGTTTCTTTATGGCCCTAAGACTCCAAGGAAATTTTTTTAAGGTGATTTTTTTCTTAAAGAATTTTTTTGGTCAAAGATTTATAGACAATTTCTCTTAAGGTGTTTTCTCTATGGCTCTAAGACTCTAAGGACATTTTTTAAGATGATATTTTCTCAAAGACCTTTTTTTTTATCAAAGGCTCAAAGGCAATTTCTCTTTAGGAAAAGAGTCAAAGGCTCAAAGACTCTAAAGGAATTTCTCTAAGGTGAGTTTTTTCTCAATGGCTTATTTTTTAGGTGAAAGGATCAAAGACAATTTCTCTTAAGGTGTTTTCCCAAAGGTTCAAAGACTCCAATGGACTTTTTTAAGGTGATTTTTTTTCTCAAAGGATTTTTTTTCAAAGTCAAAGGCTCATAGGAAATTTCTCTTAAGGTGTTTTTTCAAAGGCTCAAAGACTCTAAGGGACTTTTTTTAAGATGATTTTTTTTGTCAATTTTTTTTTTATGTCAAAGGATCAAAGGCAATTTCTCTTAAGGTGTTTTCTCAAGGGCTAAAAGACTCTAAAGGAAAATTTTAGGGTGATTTTTTTCTCAAAGACTTTTTTTTTAGGCCAAAGAATCAAAGACAATTTCTCTTAATGTGTTTTCTAAATGGACCAAAGACTCATCTTTATGGTGAGTTTCCTGTTATGATGCACCGGTGCGCCTGTGTAAATAGCACAATGATGTTTGGAAAATAAAAAAATCACATGAATTATTTTCCCATAAACTAATTCAATTTCAAAAACTAATTCTATAAGGTATTTAAATAAAAACCTAATCACTATTTCATTGTTTTGCCGAATTTTCGAGGGGAGAGTTTTGGAAGAAAGACTTACTGGGGAGGAGTTTGGAGCGACTGGATTATTCTGAAGATCGAAATTTGTAAGGTATGGTGAATCAAACAAAACCTAACATAGTAGAAATTTCAAGTATGTAACTTATTATTATTGATCACAATGTATGATTTATTTATTTTCCTATTTAAATTTTAAATAAATTTAGAAAAAAAGCGTAGTTACCTTCAACATTGGAACCCTTGTTTTCTTATTGCTTCCTAACGTTTTATGTGGTTAAAAATGTCTACATTAATCCTTCCATTGTTTCACAAATATAATTTTTCTTTTTAGGGATTTCAGATTTAATGGGTATGTAGTTTTATATATAAGGCATTAGGTGTGATGGTACAACTTCTTGGGTCAAATCCAAAACGCTGTTGGCTTTATCATTTTTTTTTTTATAAAAAAAAATTCTTACGTAGTTTTCGGTGAGGTCGAGTTGTTTAAATGTACCAGTGCATTAATAGTAATAGTGCACTTGTAATGTCGGGCCTACCATTTTTTTTATTTCTTTCATAAAATCTGCTTATGCATTTTTCAGTGTAGTCGAGTTGTTCTAACGCACCAGTGTGTTAATAGTAAAAGTGCACCGTTTGATTACTGGTGCCTTATAATAAATAAATCGCATTGAAAAAATGTGTATATGATTTTTTGGTTCATGGCACATTCAAGTATGATGCACCAATCTGTTCAAGTATGAGAAGCAACGATGCATTTTGTATACTAAATGCACCGAAATGACATACTAATTTCTTTTTTTTGAAGATATGTAATTTATTTGTATAATATACCTAATAGATTCTATATTTAATGGTCTAGGTTGTTTATTGATATAAAACCATGATAAGAGTTCAATGAACAAGAATTCTAGTCGACATGATGGGAGCACATACAAAACTATGAAGAAGGCAAGTTCATTTTAAATTATGTATTTAATTTTATATATTTGAATTATTTGTAAATTTAACTAATATGTATTGGTTAATGTATTTTAAATGATGAAGCTTGATAATATTCTTTGCAATCTAAGTGCAGAAGAGAGCAAAATCTTGGTGGAAAAGTTACAGATGGATGAATCATGTTAATGCAGGTGGGATAAACAAAAGCCAATCCACACTGCTTACCGAAGGACTAGGATGATTCCTAATTTAGTAGAATCACCAAACTTATCTTACCCAACCAAGTATTTCCATAAAGGAGGGTCTCACTTTCCAAAAATTCCTTCCGCAATTTCCTTTCCGCAACGACCTTTCCACAATGATCTTGCGAAATGGACTTCCTTCTGCAATTGCGAGCGTCCTTTCACAACTCCTTCTGCAATTGTCCTCCGCAATTGGCATCCGTAACACTCCTTTCCGCAATTGTCTTCCTTCACAATTGCGGATGTGCCTTCCGCAGCTTCCTCGAAATTGACTTCCGCAATGCTTTAGCCATCCGATAAAAAAGTATGTTTTTCGCAAACGATTTGAACAGTCAGATTGGAAATAGGTATGATCAATGGTGGATTTGAACTGCTTAGGGTACTTTTGATGGTGATTTCGCATCTGTCTATTCCATTAACTCTCGAACACATACTCAAGCAAAATGCTCTTCAAGCCGTCGATCTGTTCATGGCTAACTCTGGTCCATTGATCTGTGATCAATGTGGAACATCCACTTTGGATTTCAGAGGTGTAACTTTTGTGCATTTCACCTTAGCGAAATATCATATGGGTCGTCGATTGTTTCGGTCTCGACATCCACCATCCGATCTTAGCTGCCTGGGGCTTAACAAACTCGTTTCTTTGGCGTTCCGGGATATTTCTTAGACCATGGATCTTCCTCTTCTGATTTGGATCATCCAGACTTGTATTTGATAGTGTATCATCGAGCAGAAACCCTTCTGTCTACTTCGTTCTCTCTGGTTAATAGAACCGTGATCTCTTTAAGTTGATTAGTGAAACGATTAAATCCTCATGCCTTGTATTCAAATGAATACGCCATGACCTTCGAATTTTGGGGATCTCTGTTCACTCATACACAAAGATCAATCAACAATATCCTGCGACATCAATCATCAGAAACCCTACCTTCGGGCTACTGCATACACAAATTTGTCATGTAATTAACAGGTTCATCAATCATTCAATACACACAGAATCATATACATAGGGATAACAATTCTTCTATCACAATTCAGAAACAATTCACCCCTTCACACATAGATATGCATAACCGTCCTTCTTCACTCAAACATAAGGACCTGTACATTCACATTGATCACCACAGAACTTGTGTTTTGATCCTCTAGGTCTGATACAAACATGATCAACTCTCCTTTGGCCAAATTTACATTCTTTGGCCATACTTAGCCAGGTTTACAATGTTTGGCTACCCTCTAGCCTTGTAGGCTTGCACACATATATACACAGAGGATCCTGAAACCAATTCTGGTTCAGATCCATAACATACTCAACAATCTGCTAACTAATTCTAAATAAGGTAAACTCTCAATCCTATCATATGACTCGGTGCCATTAGATGAGGGATTTGTTACATGACTCATCCTTTGACTCACCTGCATGACACATCACTCACCTAGTGACTCATAATCCATATAGAAGCACATAAAACATAGGTTTATTTACAATATTGCATCAAAGACCATTAATTCAGAAAATGAAGACCCATTCTAGGTCTGATCCAAACATTGGACTTGGATTTGGATGGAGAGCAGGATTCTCCTACATCAGACTCCCCAAGAAGAAACAAATATGACCTCCTCATCATAACCTTCAATCTTCAATATGCCTGGATCCCAAACTTTATGCGAAAGCTTTCTAGTTGTTTCATGGCTGTCCTGTTGTCTTCTTGCTGACTGCAACTCTCCTATATTCCACACTTTATGCTGCAATGCTCCACTAGCCTTGATTTTTCAATCTTCCTCTGTCACTTGTCTTCTATTGCTGCTCTGTCTCTTTGATACGCTAATGTAGATCTTATTTATTTCTTCATGTATTCTCTGAGAAACCTTCACCATCAACATCCTCATTTGTTCAACCTCATTGTCCAGTTTATGCACTGGCTGGTACATCTCCTTGCTCCAAACTTGTTGTTCTTCCTTTGGCTGACTTTTGCTGTTGCCATCTATTACCTGCTGCATCCTTATATCTTTAGAACTCTTGCTATTTTCATTTGACATTATAATCTTGTCCCTAGAATCAGTTTGAGTTAAAACTGCAAACTATTTGTAGTCTTCATCACTTGTACCCTTTGCCAACCACTCCTCAAGAAATATTATCTCATCTTCAAAATTCATCAACTTAGAATGTTGAACTTGAAGTTCAAATTCACCCTTTGAGGCTACTTTCCAATCATGTTCCTTATTCTTGATTATGCCTGCATATTCTAATTTAAATTGATAATCAAAATTTACCTCAGCTTTAAATGCTATGGGTACCTTTTATTCAATGTAATACTCTTTTGAACATGTTTCCTCGCCTTTAGCTGGACTTCCTCTTCCTTCTGAATCCTTTGTACTCAACAATTCTTCTAGCAATTCAATCTCTGCATTCCATTTTGTAAGCATTGCAACTGAATGCTTATCTTCAACCTCTCTTTGGCCATTCTCATGAAGCAAATATTCCTTTCTCTGTGCAAAAACAATATTCTCTAACTGTCTTCCAGCAATCTCTTTGGTCAATGGTGCATGTTCTTCCTCCTTGCTATCTCCATGAGCTAAATTTATTTCATTTGCAGCAACAGGTTCTTCTGACTGTATGTCAACAACTCCATTGTCAAATTGTGTATGTGTTCCCTCTTGGCTATATTCATGAGACCATGTTGTCTCATCCTCCATATTCAGAACAAACTTCCATCTTTTTCCTCTTTGAGGGATGTAAGAATACATTTCTTTTTCTTCCTTCACCTTCATGGCAACCTCATAATCTTTATCACCTTCTATACCTGCAAACACACACAATTCATTAGTTTTAAAACCATTAGGATATTCACCTGAAGCCTCCACCTTATCATTTTCATGTGGTTCTGAACTTATCAGAGAGTTAATAAAATCATCTATAATCTCTGCTTCATCATCCTCATTCACATCCTCTCCAAGCAAAGGACCTTGTTCTGGTTCACACTCAAGAACTTCCATCTCAGACTCAACTGTCCTGAGTTCTTCCTTCCATCCGTAAGACATATTTTTCTTTAGCTTCACCTGTAGTGAATGCCATCTTACTTTATTCTTCTTCATTATCCAACCACACCTATGGTATTCTTTCTGTAGCAGCATCTCTAGACGAATAAGATGCAATGCTATGTCAACTAATTCTCTGTCATACTCCTCTTGACTCATTTTCTTAATACCTTCTTCCTTGGCATATTTCCTTCTACCATGGATTTCCTTAGAACCTCTGCAATGACCTTCAGTAGTCATTATCTCCATTTCCTCTTTCTATGTGAACTTCATCTTGTTCACTCGTGGATTGCTCCCAATCCTTCTTTCAGCAAGTCTTCATACCTGCTATACCTCTACAAGCTATATCTCCTTGAGCTTGTTCTTTTGGTATCCTTGGTTCCTCTCCTCTAGAACCTCTTGAGAAACTTCCTTTGCTTCTCTTGGGATTCTACAAATCCACTTCCTTTTAGAACATTCAACTTGTCCCCTTCTTGTCCAACCTCTGTTGGATCCTTAGGTTCTGCCACTTCTTCTTCCTTTTCCTAAGAGTTTACAAACTCTTCTCATTAAGAACACACATGTTCTCTGTCGTATATTTCAAGCTATCTGCTACTATCAACTTTATCACTGGCTTCAACCTGCAATAATCTCAAACCAGGGTTGATAAACACAACAATCATTTCCTTATAATATCTGTACCAAGATCTGTTGATCCTTCTCCCTTTGGACCAATATCTGCCCATAATTCTTCTTTTAAGAGCACACCAGCTCCCACTATTCAACTCTGAATGCTTCCACTTGACCAACCTTCTCAATATCAATTGTCAATATTCAACTTCACATAAATTGGAAATAAAAATTCAATTTACCTCTGTTTCCTTCGTGGCAGCTTCAACTCCCTTTCTGCTCAGATCGTTCTTCGACCTACCTGCAATGGCTGCTTGAATCTCCTTTCAGTACACACAGAGTCTCATTCTTCTGCTCTGATACCAATTGATGGTATCAGCATGAGCACTCGTAGAAACAGATCAACCTGAGCTCTGATACCAAAATAATGCAGGTGGGAATGGCAGAACCCAATCCAACCCGCTTGCCCTAGGACTAGGATGATTCCTAATTTAGTAGAATCACCAAACTTAGCTTACCCAGCCAAGTCTTTCCACAAAGGCGAGTATCATTTTCCAAAATTGACTTCTGCAATTATCTGCCTTTTGCAATTGCCTTTCCGCAATTATCTTCCCGCAACGACCTTTCTACGACGATCTTGCAGAATCGACTTCCTTCCACAAATGTGGGTGTCCTTTCGCAACTCCTTTTGCAATTGTCCTCCGCAATCAACATCCGCAACACTCCTTTCCACAATTGTCTTCCTCCGAAATTGCGGATGCGCCTTCCGCAGCTTCCTCGAAATTTACTTCCGCAATAGCCTCCCACAAGGATTCTTCCGCAATGATTTGGACCATCAGATTAACAAGTATGTTTTTCGAAAACGCTTCGAACTGTCATATTGGAAACATGTCCGATCAATGGTGGATTTGAACTGCTTAGGGTACTTTTGATGGTGATTTCGCGTCTATCTATTCCATTAACCCTCGAACACATACACGAGAGAAATGCCCTTCAAGCCGTCGATCTCTTTGTGGCTAACTCCGGTACGTTGATCTGTGATCAATGCAGAAAATACACTTTGGATTGCGGAGGTCTAACTTCTGCGCATTTCACCTCAGCGAATTATCATATGGGCCGTTGATTGTTTCAGTCTCGATCTCAGCTTCTCAGGGCTTAACAAACTCGTATCTTTATCCTTCCAGGCTCTTTCTTAGACCGTTGATCTTCCTCTTATGATCTAGATCATCCATACTTGTCTTCAACAGTGTATCATTGAGCGAAAACCCTTATGTCTGCTTCGTTCTCTCTGGTTAATCGATATGTGATATCGTTAAGTTGATAAGTGAAACAATCAAATCCTCATGCCTTGTATTTGACTGAATATGCCACAAAATTCGGCTTCTGGGGATCTCTGTTCACTCATACACAGAGATCAGTCAACAATCTCCTGCAACATTCAATCATCAGAAACCCTACCTTTGGGCTACTGCATACACATATTTGTCATGTAATTAACAGGTTCATCAATCATTCAATACACACAGAATCATATACACATGGATAACAATTATTCTATCACAATTCAGATACAATTCATCCCTTCACACAGAGATATGCATAACTGTCCTTCTTCACTCCAACATAAGGACCAGTACATTCACATTGATCACCACAGAACTTGTGTTATGATCCTCTAGGTTTGATACAAACATGATCAACTCTCCTTTGGCCAGATTTACATTCTTTGGCCACACTTAGCCAGATTTACATTCTTTGGCCACACTTAGCTAGATTTACATTCTTTGGCCACACTTAGCCAGATTTACAATGTTTGGCTTTCCTCTAGCCTCGTAGGCTTGCACACATATAGACACAGAGGATCCTGAAATCAATTCTGGTTCAGATCCATAACATACTCAACAATCTACTAACTTCCTGCTAACTAATTCTAAATAAGACAAACTCTCAATCATATCCTATGACTCGCTGCCATTGGATGAGGGATTTGTTACATGAATCATCCTCTAACTCACCTACATGACTCATCACTCACCTAGTGACTCATCATCCATCTAGAATCACATAAAACTTAGGTTTATTTACAATATTGCATCAAAGACCATTAATTCAGAAAATGAAGACCCCTCTAGGTCTGATCCCATGAATCATCCTCTAACTCACCTACATGACTCATCACTCACCTAGTGACTCATCATCCATCTAGAAGCACATAAAACTTAGGTTTATTTACAATATTGCATCAAAGACCATTAATTCAGAAAATGAAGACCCCTCTAGGTTTGATCCAAACATTGGACTTGGATTTGGATGGAGAGCAGGATGCTCCTGCATCACATGTGAATAAAAAATAAATAAATATGATTTTTTTTCTTGAATTTTGAGTAATACTGTACTTAAGAATATTCACTAATATGTTTCAAACAATTAATTCACATATTTTGAATGTTATGCAGGGACTAACAACAGCAGAAGAGAATGTAATCATAAGAAAAACAAATTATGAAAGATGTAAATGATGATGAATTGGTCCTTAGCTCATCTGGAGTGGTACTGGAAGTTAATTAAAGGGAGAATTTTTTTATAAAGCTATGATGGATGCAGTGGAAAGAACGTATAGACATACTTTCCACTTACAATATAGAAATCAATCCAATGATTCCAAGAATTAGGTTATATCTAAACTATAGGAGGTGTTTCCATAGCAATGGTCAAAGAGATTTACTAGGATTTCAATAGAAAAAAACATACAACAACAAAAAATAATCTTTCAAAAAGTAATATTCCTAAACATGTTTTTTATAGAATATGTATCTACTACAACAAATAATTCCTTTGTTAATATAAATTTTGCTATATTTATTTTTCATATCAACATAAAAATAGTTTAATGCCATTTTACATTTTCACGAAGATGATGGAAATCCCAAGGGATGAATGAGGTGATAATTGAAATATGCCAGTAGGGATGTCCAAAAACGTGTACAAGAAGATGGTCAAGAAAATATACATAATTGCATCGTAGGAGGAGCCATCTCAACAGTAATGTGTTTCAAATGTATGAAATTATTGAAATTTTCTATTATGTACATCTAATTAATTAATTTAGCATTAAATATTATTTTTCAATTGTTCTGTTGCAAAAAAGAAAACAAAATCGAACCCATTCAACACATAAGGTAGGACTCACAAGATAAAAGGGGTTGATATCAAAGTTTGTGAGTAGTTGTGATTTACTTATAACAACCTAAGATTTCATATTGGTTGTGATATTTATATATATATATATATATTTTACCTCGACCATCCTTGGATGTCTTCAAACAAGTGTTAACATACAAAGAAGAGCGAGTAGGAGAATTGATTGACATTGGGTTAAATAAGAGTTGTGAGTATATGTTGGTGTATCAAAAATTAATTGTGGAATTTGTAAGTATCTATGTTGTTTTACTTCTCTCATTTTATAATTAATAGCGCAACAAAAATCCTTTATATTAAATCTATGCTTTCTTATGGGGTATTAAACTTACAGGAAAAAAAGTGAGTGGAGCCAACATAAGAGTTGTTGAGAGAATAAATGAGATTTGGTTTTGAAAGAATGTGTATCATTCATGAATCAATTCTTTCTATGGTACATTGCTTTTCAATTTACATTCATGTATATTATCTATTTTAATTTTCATTATTCCCAACTATGTAGATACACTAATTGCACTTTATTTGCATGTTTGTAGATGGAAGCCGAAGAGGATGAAAACAATCAAGGCAATCACTAAAAAAAATGGCCAAATAACCCAAGTCATGCAAGTGGATTGAGCACTGACATCAGTTCCAACAAAGAATGATGATCCATATATTTTGAATGTTAATACAAGTTCTTGTATATTTTGAAATATCTGTCTCTGAAAATCAGACATTTTATAATGTACTAGACATAGTGTCCCAATTGAAAGACAATGGGTTACCTGTAGGGACCTCCAATCCCGAGGCCCTTCTTAAAACTAAAACCAAAATTTAATTACAGAACATAAATGAAATCAATCTTTTAATCGATAGAAAAATGAATTAGTTAAAATATTGAACTAGCAAATGCAAAATGAAACAATGAACCTGTCAATGGTAGGTCTATTCCGCTGTCGAAGGAGTCATCGTCGTCATTAATATGATCTCGCTTGTCCAATTCCGTCCTCATCTTTAGTTGGATTCCATAGTAAAGGCTCATTTAACCATAGGCGAAGCAATCGTTAGCTTTGCCACCCAAGCGTAGGCTTATGAAATCAGTGGCATAGCCACCCTCGAGCCTTGGGGTCGTAGAGGATACACACTCGCAAGGATTCAGACGTGAGATCCCCCTCACCAAAATCCTTATCCAAACTCACAATAGAAAGCACAATTAGAATTTATTTTCCATTCCGGCAGTCATCCAACCTTAGAGAGCCATCCCCCTTTTCCTTCCTTTCCTCTTACTTAAATAGAAAAATACTCTACGACACATGTCTCCTCATGCAAAAATACTCTTTTATGCAAAATTATTTAATACAAATATTCACCCATTTACGTGTCACTCTCTCACGAGAGTGCACATACTTCCCACATTTTACTCCTAGATGTCCCCTGATACTAGGATTCCAATCTCTATTTTAGTGGGTGCTGGTGGAGTTGACTAGTTAATGATTCCTATTCTATCATTTGCTCCATATTTAATTATTCCCAATTATTTAATTACAAATAACCATTTCATGCACAAATAATCTAATGCAATACTATTTGTCAAATATGTAATTAAATTTCATGCACACATAATCTAATGCATACTATATGCCAAATACATAATTATAAATAGTCCTTTCATGCACAAATACTCTAATGCAATACTATATGACAAATACATATGTGTCCATTTATCCATTTCCTTTATTCGTCTAGGTACCACATCGTCGGGTCCTTCTGACAACACTTTCTTTTTTAAATGTTTAGGTACCACATCGCCGGGTCCTTCCGACAATAATTTCTCATTTTATTGTCATGCTAGGATTCCGTGTAGTGATTTTAAGAACTGTTACCATAAATCATTCGGCTACACTCTATGTGATACTAACGTCACTGGGGAGTAAGTCCGTTCTTATTGCACGCCCCTCAACCTCGTATGTGACCAAACCATTATGGTCTCACCCATACAACATCACGCCCACCCGAGTAAAGCTGAACAGGATTTCAACTCGTGGGTGGATGCTATTGGGAGCTGACATCGTCGTCGTACCCTCATGTGTGTTTTTCCCGTCCTCTACGTCCCCATTTTTGTTCTATTGTGAGTCAGTCGGTAAACCGTCTTAACTGTCACTGTACACATACTCAGAGCACACATCAATAGTACTGCTTAAAAAAATCCTCATATCATATTTCATTCATTTGCTAATCGTTAAGAAAAACATAGATAATTGTCCATTGGATTCACATCATCATCACCCGCATAATTCCATTTCCATATTTAAGCATAAATACGACATTCATCATAATATTTCACATGTTCTAATCAATCAACAATAATTCATAGTAGAATCACAAGTATCCATAATCGTCATTAAATCAATCATCCATTAGAAACATATTCATTTATTACATATATCGCTAATCAGTCGACAATTTATTCTAAATAACCATATAAGCAGTCATTTATATTGGTTTCTTTAACTGGGTCACTTACAAGTAAGTGTCGTCAATATCGACAGTCATGGAGAGGTTGAGAGGCATTACATTAACAATAAGTGTAACAATTACATGCATTTTGACATTTTGACTATCATGGAATTTATGTTGTCCCATTTTGTATGACAAAGGGCCTCTTATTGATATATAATAACATAATTTTTCCATTCTATTGCATTCTCGTATGTCGTTATGAAATGTTACATTACTAATTAAATATATGGATTATTAAATATTACAATAGATGTGAAAATTTATGATATAATAGATTAATTCAAACATCATATCCATACACAATAATTAAAATTCAAATGAATACTATTATAAAAAATATTTCAATTTCTGATGAATAATGGAATTAAACAAAATAAAAATAAAATATAAATATTCCAGTGCGATGTTAGTAGTCAATGTTCACCAAACATAAAATAATCTCTGGTGCTTTCGATCATTTCAATTGCACCGATACTGTAGCTAGGGTTTTCACCCTAGCTTGTGCAAATGAGCACCTACTAAGGAGAAGGGCCTCCTTAGTAGCTGTTCAGTAAAACAATAAAACTTGACACTAAAACAAGGTAAAATCTAAGCTAACATATGCATCCATAGAAAGTAAAAAGACAATAATATAATGAGAATTTTTCTTTTGTATTAAAAATGAGAGCAAAGTTACATTTACCTCAAATGTGAGGTTGGTGGAGCTCTTGCAGTAGTCCAAGAGGGCTGCTTCCGTGCTCCAATGGGTTCCTTCTCCTTCTCCAAGGTGTTTGGGTAATGGGCCAAAAGGGGCACTCAAATGGGAAACTAGCTCAAATGGTAAGCTAGGGTTTCAAGAGTGATTTTGGCAGAGTGAGGATATGATAGATTGTGGATATGAAATGGGGAGCCTCCATCACCTATTTATAGGTTTTTTTAGTGGTGGAGTGTTGACCCATCGTTTTTGGCACCATATGGTTTAGGTCATTTGTTTTAGGGTTTTTGCTTCCTTTTTCCCTCTTTTTCCTCTTTTTTATATTTTTTATTCCCTTTTATTTGATTTTTGGGAATTTAGAGCCTTTTTAGAGGGTTTTTGCTATCTTTTGAGGAAATTTAAATTATTTTGGGAGGAAAAAGGGGTGTTTTGGCCTTTTAGTGGATTTTTAATGGTTTTTTGAGATTTTGGAGGCAAAGATGGTGGGAAAAATAGACAAATGAGTCATGTGGTGAGGGAGATGAGGTAATGAGCACTTTTTAGGTGTTAACAGATTGCCCCGTGATGTGTGAGGGCAGGAGCTCATCATATGGCCGATAGACATCATAGGTCTTTTATGGTTTTCCTGGGGTGTGGAGAAGAGAAGAAATAGACTGGAGACCGGAACAGTGGTCTCGAAGCAACTGCAAAAAACTGAAAATACATGACCTCAACAATGAATGAGGCATAATCTCAATATATGGATGAGGCAGGCATACCCATGCTCGTATCAAGATATATAAAATAACAATCAGGCCCAAAAAGGGGGCCTAAAAGATACATGGAGAACGACTGTGTACATCATAAGGGTCCAGAGGGGACACAAATCTGGGACATACTGCCGGTCTGACCATGTTTGAGCTGAAGAACTGATACACTGGAATAACAATAGTGTTGCTGAGTGTGGCACCAGAGGAACTGATGAGCTGTTGGATCATAATGACGGGGAGTCATACCCTCAATGGTACACTGGAATGTAGCTATACTGGGTACTCAAGGAAGCATTTGAGTGAGTGGCCTTCGAATACAATTGCTAACGCAACCCGGATATCCATGGGAACATATAATTGGGTGTTCCAAAGTGACTCACCAATGTGCTAGAGTCGAGGGAAGTCCGGGGTCTTCGACCAATAACTGAAGGGATTAATACCCTGTATGAGTCTCAACGATGCGATCAAGGTGTTGACGTCGAGCATGTGAGAAACAATCATTTAGAGAGGCACTGAGGACTCCTTTCGAAATGATCCGTAGGCACTCACCACTGATGGTGATGAGTCCAAGGCACAGGGACGTCTGGGTCTATCCTCTGGAATAGATTAGCTGGCGTCGACAGAGGGAGACTTGCAACTAGCAAGGCAATGATGTTTCCTTGATAGGAGCACGAGGTGGATAACCAAGAGGTGACAGGACTGGATGTGTAATTGACATATTGTGAGGGTAGGGAACATGGGTTGGTGGGAGGGGGGACTCAAACTTCCTTTGTTCAAAGTATGATGGCGAGGGTGATCGGGTAGCATATGAAACTGAATCATGGGAAGGGGATCATAGCTTTAAGGGACCAGGGATTGTGACTGGAATGAGGGATACTCAAGTTGGTGCAGGATGGTAGGAGACACTGAGGGTGGTATATCGCAGAATACTCTGAACAAAGGTGACCTTATTGGGAGTGCTTCCAAGATGATTGATCATAGTGCCGAGAGGCACCAATGGGGGCTTCTTCATGGTTTAAGGAGATAGAAGAAGGGATAGAAGTATGCTCAAAATGGTACTGTCATGTGGATTTATATGAGCCCAGGACAGTTCATGCTTGTGATTGCTTTCAATTTTAAGGAGTCTAAAAGTGATAAGAAGACTCTGAAATAATAGAATGGTACCGTCGTGTGGATTTGTATGAGCCCAGGATGGTGCATGCTCGTGGTTGCTTTCAATTTTAGAGAGTCTGAAAGAAATAAGAAGACTTCAGGGGGGTTATTTTTCGTGTGTTAGTCTTGAAGGCCCAAAAAAACATAAAAGGATGCAATGAAGAACTCTTTTAGCCTGAGTGACTAGAGTATTCCTTTTTCGTAATTAGTCTACCAGGTTCGTAAAAGGGTTAAACTTATACCAGATAGACGCCCTTTCAGGTACTTTAACAAGCATGAAAGGAAGCAAGATTGCTCAACAATATTTTCATTCTTTTAGGAGTCAGAAAAGAGATTAACATAAACTCCCTAAGTGACTTTTTTGTAAAGGACTTATCTGGCCCGAAAAAGGGATAAAATTATACCGAACAAAAGGAATGGCCAAGCAAGGAGAGAGTGTTCAATCAAGGGACATCGATGAGAACCAAGAACGAGGGTTGGGGGGGAACATTGGTGGTGCCTCCTTGCGGGATGGTGAATGGTGGCAAAATAACGAAATAACTACAGTATGAAGGGATTGGAAAGTTCATGGATATGCTTGCAGTGTCAAAGCAAGTGTAAAGTGATGGCGAGCGATGTGGCTCGTAGATCGCGGTTGCGCGGTGGATAAACAAAATGTCAAAAAAGGGGTGACTGTGACAATGAGAAATGATCTCAAGCATCATCACGAGTGTCGAAAACTGAATTCGGTGATATAAAAAATGTCAAAAAGGATAACGGCCGAGGTGTCACGCAAACCGAGATGACTAGGGGCTGGTGAAAAATGCCCGAAAAATATGGGGGTGAGAGCGAGAAATGATCACAAGCATTATCACGGGCTCGAAAAACTGAATCCGATGATATAAGGAATGCTAAAAAATGATAATGGTCGATGTGGCACGCAAATCGAGATGGCGAGGTGCATGGAAAAAATTCCAAAAAAGGGGTTCGGAGAAAATGAGAAATTGAGTCGACCATTTTGAAGGTCTCGTCGTTCTGATTCCAGTGGTGGAAACAGTTTGGAAAATGGACTCCGTATGGATCCAAAATGGCCGAATCAAGAAAAAGTCAAGTGTCTATAAATAGTAAGTGGACCCATAATGCCAAGTGTCATTTGTGCGGTTGACTTTGACAGGAGAGTGTGGTGGGCCAGAGTGGATTTCTCATTTCTGGGCGATCCGACCGGTCGATTTTATTTCTGCGAGTTGCAGGTATTTCACTGAACTTCTACCTTTAATGTTTTCTCGATTCGGGTGGGTAGTGGGTCCTCAGGGAGGGTGGTACGGTCCACAAGGGGTGTGGATTGCGGGTTTCGAGGGGATGGCCGCGATCATGGATCGTGGTTGTGGTCTCCACAGCTGCGATCCGAGATCGTGACTATGGCCTGGACAGCTGCAATCTGTGACTGCGGCTGTGGCCTGGACAACCACGATCTGCAACCGTGTCTGTAGTCCCGATAGTCGCGATCTGCGACCGCGGTTGTGGCCTGGACAGCCGTGATCTACGACCATGGATGTATTCTTGATATTCACGGTTTGGGATCGCGACATTGGGCCCCACGACCATGATCTGGATCGGGATTGTGGAGTCATACTGGGAATGATGGTTTATTTGATGATGTTCTGATGAGTGTTCATTGTGGGATTGACAGGATGCTGGGAGTACTATGGCGAGAGCATGAGATACCTGACGATCTCATGAAGTACATACGGGATGATCGACATGTCCGGGGGGCTTTGGGGTTGTGCGGGCTGTTGAAGTTTGCACAGGTGCCTATGATGCGTTTAGCAGTATTGTTGCTGAACAGGTTGGTGGGCTTCTGGGAGCCCAATAGATAGGTCTTCATGGTGCAGGGGGACAGACTGGAGCTCACCCTAGTAGATGTGTATTTTTTGACGGGACTGCCTTGTTTGGGTAGGGTGGCTGATACCTAGCCATGGAGGTCCACGGATGTGGACATGGAGGAGATGATGGATCGGTATTGCCTCCCTACGACATAAGTGCATAAGGATGCACTTCTGATTTGTGACTTAGAGGAGCCATCAGTTCGGGCGATCGCAGCATGTGTGGTCCGAGTGTTGGGGTCATAAGGGCCCAACTAGGTGTCGGGGGGACAGATGCAGTTGGTAGAGCGGGTATTACAGGGCACCTTCTTTGCTTGGGGCCAGTTATTCCTCACCTGTGTTCAGAGGCAGCTGAGCAAGGTGAAGGTATCTGGCAAGGGGTTCTGTTATGGGTCATTTTTGTGTGCTTTCTTCATGGAGCGGGTTCCGACGCTGCGGCCTATCCGGGATGGGGGGTTGAGGGAGCCGCGGATGGGGGGTTGAGGGAGCCGCGGATGGTGCAGTGGGGTTAGATGATGTGCCAGCGGGGTGGTGGAGAGGTGGGGCGATATTTTACACGGGAGCTCTATTTGCAGTGGCTGCAGATGCCGATGGTTTTTGATGACTACTCGTATCGCGAGATGGACTATCGGGGAGATCCAGAGGCGCCACGACCTCCAGGGCAGGATTGGGGCCCAGATGGTGTGTATCCAGCTTCGTGATTGTTGGTTTTATGTTCAATTGGTTGCTAGAGATATATATGATGATTCTGACTATTGGTGATGTGGTTTGATGCAGATGTGGGACCGAGGCCACCACAGGGGTATAGAGACCGTAGGGGTCGCGTAGCAGTGCCAGGCTTGCCAGATCGGGGGGAGGTGCGACGACGGGACACGGACAGGAATTTGGAGTCCTTGCGAGTTATCTTCGACCGACTACTGGTTGGGGTCTCTGACGAGGGGTGGCAGGAGTTTGATCGGGATGTGGTCGAGGCCTGTCACGAGGATCCACAGGATTGGCGGTCGATTCTGATTCGGGTGGCAGTATTGGCCGAGGAGAGGAGGGCTCAGGATTGACAGGGGGATGAGGAGGATCCGGAGGAGGAGCGAGGAGAGGATGAGTCCGCAGTAGAGGCGGCTGCGACGGAGAGTGATGATAGTTCGGATGGGGGATATGATTCTCATTAGGGAGTGCTAGGGACTCCCCCCGATGCGTATGGGCATTCGGGATTTTTTGTATAGATGGCATGTATTTTATGACAGGGATGCTGTTGGGGCTCCTCGATGTATATTTTTTGTATATCTGAGCGCTGGGACACTCATGAAATTTTTATGATGATGATATATTTATATAGATATGCACATGGATGCATTTTTTCGGTGATTATTTTTTGTACGCACGTGGATGCGCCTGTATTGTTTTGTGTTGTTTATTGCACGTGGATGCAAATGATTTGTTATGATAGGCACGTGGATGCCCTTTGTTGTAGATGTCGTCTTTTTGGGATTTTTATGTTTTTGATGTGTTGATATGTGATGATTATGCATGATGGATGATTTACATGGTGTGATTGATATGCCAGTCGAGGATGTTGTTAGACATTTGATCTGCAACACTATTTTGAGCTCTTGGGACATGAGTGAATGTTATGGATTCAAACTGTCAGCTTAGCTATTTTGTGCGCTGGAACTTTAGAAAGAGGCAAGGATCATGCACCTGGTAGCAGTTGTTGAGATGGGATACAAGCAGCTTGGAGTCAAGGAACACATGAAGGTGACGTATACCCATCTGAAGGGCAGCAGTTAGGAGACCGGTCACAGCATCATACTCAGCTTGGTTATTGGTAGCAGTGCCTATGCACATTCCGTTAGGGTGAATCAACTCATGTGAAGGGGAATATAAGACCCAAGCTGTAGAGGCTAGGTTTGGAGACCAGCGGTTTGCTCCATCGGCGAAGCCAACGTAATAATGTGGAAGATGGTCCATCTGTGATCATGCAGGAAAATGACGAATGTAAGGTTGTGGGAAAAAATTGGAAAACAAAAAGAAATCAAACTGTACACTACGGACCAGCGGGTCCGCTGGATTGTTAAGGATAAAAGCATTTAAGATACAACCCATTACGGGAGTTGTGTAAGGGGTGGCCTTTTGAGTCAATTAGAATATATGCCCCATGTCCAAGGTAGGTATGCACTATGTAAGGGCCTTTCCACATGGATTCAAACTTCCCTTTACCTGTCTTGTCGTGGGCTTGGTCGTAAACAAGGACTAGATCTCCTTCACGGACAGTTCGTGGGTGGACATGTTTGTCATAACCAGCTATGGAGCGGTTCTTGGCGGCCTCAATTGTTTGGAGGGTTGCGCGACGGTCTTCATCAGCTTGTTCTAATAACAAAAGACGTTGTTCAAGTGGGGAGGTGTCGGGGAGAAGTTCAATAGCGATGTGTAGGGCAGGGATCTGACACTCGATGGGGAGGACAGATTCGACATTGTGAACTAAGTGAAAATGGGTGAAACCGGTGGCGGTCTTAGTTGATGTACGGTAAGCCCATAATGTGGGGAAAAGCATGTGATGCCAATTGGACTTATGTCGGTCAACAGTGCGTTGGAGGATTGTTTTCAAAATTTTGTTAATGGCTTCAACTTGACCGTTCCCTTGGGGGTAGTAAGTAGAGGCATACTGATGTTTGAACTTAAGGAGAGTTGACAACTCGTGCCAAATGGCATCTTCAAAATGTGAACCATGGTCCGAGACAAGCTGTTTTGGGACCCCGAATCGTGTAATGACATGGTTAAAAAAGAAATGGGCATCAGTGTCGGCTTTACAGTTGAAGATAGGCATTGCTTCAACCCATTTGGTGAAGTAGTCGATGGCGACAATGATGTATTTATGGCCATTGGCAGATGAGGGTTTACACTCCATAAAGTCGATGGCCCATTTACAAAAGGGACTGACGGTAACGGCCGGATGGAGTGGGGCGGGTGGAGTCCATGCCTTCGGGGCAAAGAGTTGGCAATTATGGCAATGCTTGACCGCAGTGATGCAGTCAGTGAACAACGTGGGCCAGAAATATCCAGCGCAGATTACCTTTTGGGTTGTGGCCATCCCAAAAAAATGTCCACCACAGGCGCCACTATGACAGTCATTGAGGAATTTCTCAGCCTCCTCTCATGTGAGACAACAGTGGAGGATAGTGTCGGCACCACGTTGGTAGAGGACATCGCCTAGAAGGAGGTACTGAGAGGCGTGGTGACGAATACGGCGGCGCCCATCACGATCGATATTGAGGCAAAATTTCTATGTGAGAAGGTATATCAGAATGTCACTAGACCATGGGTCATCTGACGAGATGAAGAACAAATGATTGTCCGGTAACTCATCGAGGATTGGCAGGGGCGACAAGGGATGGGAGGTCGGTTATGAGCTGGGCAAGCGCAAGGGATTTAGTAATTTTTGGAGTTGTGAAAATCAGGTCGTACTCTTGTAGGCTAATTTCCCATTTAGCGACGTGGCCTTGGAGAAGGCGATGGTTCAAAAGGTAGATCATGGGGTTGGAGTCGGTGACAATGGTAGTATGACTTAGGAGGATGTAGTGTCGCAATTTCTGTACGGAAAAGACGACGGCAAGGGCCATCCTTTCCTCTTATGGGTAACGTAGGGGTGGTCCAGACAAGGTTTGGCTGACATAATAAATGACATGCTCCTGGCGAGCAGCGTCTTCTTGAACAAGGACCCCTGACACGGTGTGGTCGGATGCCGAGACGTAAAGGATGAAGTCCTAAGAGAAATTCGGAGGGGAGATCAAAGGGGCTTGCGTGAGAGATTTTTTAAGGGCTTTGATGCAGCTTGCGCTTGGTCATCCCAAACAAAGGGTATGTGAGTATGAAGCAGACATAAGAAACCATGAACTATGGTGGCATAATCAGGAATGAAGCGGTGGACGAAATTAGATTTCCCCTGTAAGCTCTGTAGCTGCCAGAGCGTGCGCGGTGCGGAAAGGTCTAATATGGCTTGAACTTTGAGGGGGTCGAAAGTGATTCCTTTGTGGGAAAAAATGAAACCTAACAACTGGCTTGTCGGAACACAAAAGACACACTTGAGTGGGTTCAAGCAGATCTGATACTTGTGACAATGCAAAAAAACTTGCCGAAGGTCGTTAAGGTGGTCGGGTCATTTCTTGGAACGTGTTGTGAGATCGTCAAGATAGACTAACATGATATGAACCAAGTCGTGAAAAAAATAGGTCATGGTTCACTGGAAGGTTTCCCCAGCATTTTTAAGGCCGAAAGGCAAAGGTGCCCCATGGGGTGGTGAAGGCAGTCTTGTATTGATCTTCTTTGCGGATCTGAATCTGGTTATACCCAGAGAACCTGTCCATGAAGGATAGGACTTCATGCCTTGTGCACACATTGATGAGTTGGTTAATAAATGGCGTTGGGAAGTTGTCTTTGGGACATGCTTGGTTTAAATTGCGGAAGTCAGTACATACCCTGAAGGTGCCTTGTTTTTTGTTAACAGGAACGAGGTTAGAAACCCAAGTGGTGTATGCGATGGGGTAAATGAAACCTGCTGCATGAAGTTTCTCAATGTTTGTTTTAATGACGGGGAGCTTGGATGGGTGAATGGGGCGCTGTTTTTAGCGAATGGGGGGCACATCTGGCCACGTGTCAATGTGGTGTTCTATGATAGCGGGGTCAAGACCAGGCATTTCAGTGTAGGACCAGGAAAAGACATCACGGAAATACTGAAATTTTTTTTGTACTCTTTGATCTCGTACTTGGTACAGGAGGCTCCCAAAGTAATGAGTTCAGGGGCACCGCCTGGGGCAGAGATATCAATGTGGATTGTGGGTGAGATATTGGCCATGTTACCTTCCTCGAAGGCATCGGGAGCAGGAATGGGCTCTTTAAACCAGTTGACCTTGGTGGGGAGGAAATATTTGGATTCGACCGAAAATTGGGTGGCTGTGGTGGGGGACGACTCCTCCGAGAGGAAATAGGAATGATGGTGCATATCCTCCCAGGGGTAATCAGGTGCAGTAAGAGCCTCGAGAATTTTCTCATCATTGCGGAAACGTTTTGTAGTCAAATCGGTTGACGAGGGGATGCTAGCAGTAGAGATCATATAAGTGGTATTGATCTCTCCTGTTGGCGGAGATTCTGGGGGGTGGATCTATTCAATGGTGGGAGGAGACATCTCGAGGTCCAAGTTATTCATCTCGTAGAGAGCGGCTCTATAATCTGGGAGATCAGCGCAGTGATGTGAGTAATGGCCGTAAATACCGCATATTGCACAAGGGTGATTGGTACGCAGTGATTTATTGCAAGGATTAGGGGTAAGGTCGAGTTGGACAACCGGGATGTTGGGGTCGTCGTCAAGCATTTGCATGTGCTCTTGTGATGTGGGTAATTGTGGACATTGATGGGTAGCATGGCCCAACTCATCACACAAAGAGCATTTGGGAGGAGTGCGAAATGGTGGAGGATTCTTAGTGGCTTTACACACGGGCGGAGTGGTGCAAGGTTGTCGGCCTCCGCCCCCAGTGTATTTGGAAAGAGGGGGTGGGTTGGTAGAGGAGGAAGGAGTGGTGACACCGGGAGGTGGCCGACTAGCAGTGGTGATAGGTTGCACTGGCTGTAAGATGACATTGGGCGTTGGAGGGGAAATAGGAGGTGTGATGTACCATACAGGTAGTCCTAAAGTTAACCCTAGGAGGTTTAGTGTGGCCATCACCAGAGCGCTTACTACTCCCGAAGGGGGAAATAGGAAGGGGATTGTATGGATAAGTGTGGTGCTGACATGACTGGGTACCAATGGTGGTTGGGGTAGCAAGGGCAGTTGATGGTTGGGTGTTTGTGTATTGTGGGAGAGGGTACATAAGTCAGATATTTCAGTCGCTGGTGATGGGGGTGGAATGGATTGGAATGTGGAAGTCATCGGCGTATCTGAGTAGACTTTGGGTCCAACTAAGGAAACCAATGAGGTAGATGCACCGCGAACAGGTTGTTCAACCATGGAAAGAACGTTTTCGGGTGAAGCAGGGGCATTGGGATCGTAATAGGTGAGTTGATCAATCTTGACCACTTGTCCCTCATGGGGGAACATCATGGTATGAAAAACGGATGAGGCAACCGCCTGCATGGTGTACATGTAATTGCGTCCAAGTAAGAGGTTATAATCAAGTTGGGCGTTGATGACCTCTATGTTAATAAGCACTGTTTTACCAGCCAACTGGACGGGGACATTAGCTAAGAGACCTTGGGGTTGAGACGAACGACCGTCGTAGGCTTGCAACGCAGTGGTGGACGGCTGGAGAGTAGGGGATCCCAACTTATACCAAACGAATGTGGACATAACGCATGTAGAGGCACCCTCATCGATGATGCACCGATGGATTACAAGATTCCGAATGGATACAGAAACTTGGAATGCTAATGTGGAAGGCAGGCGTGGTTTAGATTGGTCCAAATCAAAGGCCATCATTCATGAATCAGTCGGGTCGATAGCACCAATGGCTGATAACAGAGTCTTGCATTGTGCAGGACAATTTTTTAAGACCTCTAACGTAGACATGGCTGTGGGGGACTGAGCTAAGTCGTCCACAATGTTGTAATTAGACGCAGCGCGATCATTGGGGTTATTGTTGATGTGGCGAAGTGGGAAGCGAGGGGCTTTTTGGACTCTGTCTAATGGGGCCGGAGGTATGCGTAGTCGCTGATCGGTGGGAAGAGCGTTGGTGGTTTTTTCGGTGGGAGGGGCTTCAGGGGTGCAGCCATATTGGTTCCGACGAGTTTGAAGGTTGACATCGGCAGATGACATCATTAACAAGTGATGGGTGCCTGAGTCTAAAGTGGGGTGGGCAAGCGCAGCGTACGTGACTTGCTGCTGTGGTGGCCCGGTTCCTTGAGGGGGAGCTAACGGTTGAGTGTTCACCACTCCTTGGTTTGGTAAAGGGTTCTGTAACACCAAGGGTTGAGTTTGAGGTGGTGGGGGGTTAGGTGGCGCCTGAGGTGCCGCGTGCCCTTGGCGGTGGGCATCATCGGTCCAGAGTTGTCGTTCCCGCTCCAAATGTGGGAAAGCGTGTGTGTAATGGCTATAGACCTCGCAAATAGAACAAGGGTGGTTCGTTCGTAATTTAGGGTTTTTAGCTTGCTTTGGCGACCTGTTGGGGTTTTGGTTGGCAGGTGCTGCATTATTATTGTTTAGGGGATTAGGTGGCTGGCCTCCTTGGTCTGGAGGGGGTTTTTTCCCACAGTTACGTCCTTTTCTGCGGTTTTGCTAGCCTTGTTGGCATTGGTTATTTTGGTTATGTTGCAGATTTTGTTGCGCGTACACTTGCCCTTGGGTGGCAGGTGGGTTCTGGGGTTGTGCAGGTGCGGGAGTAGGCTGCAGCAGATAATAAGTGGGTGGGGGTGGAGGCGGTGCAGGTGCGGGACCTTGTGGGGGATGTTGATACGTCTGTGTGACGGGTGGTTGATTTGCCGTAGGTGCCGCTTGTGGCGGATAATAAGCGGGGGGTGGGGGATTGAGAGGATACAGGAGCGTGCGCGACCTGCGGGTGTTAATATGGTTGAGGTGCAACTGGGGGAACGTAAGCGCGGGATGCGTGGCCGAAGCACTGAGGTGGACATGAGGGTCCGTGGGAATGGTGGTTATGCGCCATGGGAGCATATGAATTGGTTGCTCCAGAGTGGGATGTAGCCCGCGAAAGGTCAGGGCCATTACTAGTACGTGTCATGGAAAAGGGATGATTATGCGATGCAACATGGCCAATGATGCCATCGACGGCATGGGATGCCCCCGGTGCATCGTTTTGGGAGGAATCACTGCGGGGGGTGTCGGGTATAATGGTATATAAGTAATCTGACTGGGCGTAGATAAGGTTAAACTATTGGGCTTTTAGGATGGCCTCTTCTTCAGACTGGGGCCGTTTGGATGCCACATCCTTAGCAAAGATGGGAAGGAGAGATTTAAGAAACCAATATAGGAAGATACGATCATCTACCTTGATTTTGCACAGGCTTCGGCATCGATGCCACTCATGAATGTGGTCAGTGATGTGGGTGGCCGTATTCTGTCTGCAAGACAGTAGGATCTCAACTCCCGTGTCATAGCAGACAGGTAATTGAAAGAACTGCAGGAAGGTCAAGGCGAGGGAAGTAAAGGTGGCATGGGTCCCATGGGGCTGCTTGATGTACCACTTGGCTGTAGAGCCAGTGAGAGTTCGTTGTAATAGACGAAGTCGGACAGAGTCATCCACTATGGAGTTGGAGGAACACCATAGATGGAAGGACATAATGTGATTTTGGGGTTCTTCACTTGCCTTTCCCTCAAACTTAGGGATGTCTAATGGGAGCTTGGTGGGCATGTGAGGCCACGTAGGATCGTGTCTGATGGGATCATTGGTCAGTCTGGTCAGGTCAGGAAGGTTGATACTAGCCATGAATGGCAAACTAGTAGAAGGATGTGACATGCTGGTGGTGGCGACCACGTTGGGGCTGATGCCCCCAAGTGTAGGGGCTGGGTTTGTGATAGGGATGTGACCCCCAAACGGGGGGGTGGAGGTGGTATGGGAGGGTCTTGCACCATTAAGCGTAGTGTGAGTCACCAGTGGGGTTGGGTTCGGTATACTAGCCACTGGAATTGGCATAGTGACCAGAATTGTAGGTGTAGGCCCCATCGAGGGCATACCCAAAGCAGGTGTGGTGGATGGGGTGGTTGTGGACACTCCACCAAGGGTCCCTACAAAGAAAGGGTTGGAAGTCATGCCAGCCATGGGGCTGGTTGGTGTATTTTTAGTGGGGTTTTCAGACTCTGCCTCAGAATCAGATGTGAAATAAGGGGCGTCAGAGCCGGGGGACGGAGCTCTATGTCGTCGACGAGTAGAGTCAAGTGACGAAGCTCGAGGTCTATGACGAGTGGTATCAAGTGATGAAGCTCTACGTCTGTGACGGGTGATGTCAAGTGAACCGTGCTGCGGGGGCTCGCCCCAGAGGCGTCGAGAGTGTCTCGGGGACTCAATGGTGATAGATGGTGTTAGGTATCTGGGGGTTGTGTTGAGTGAAAAACAACTCAAAAACCCTAATGCAGACGAGTTTGCAGAAAGAGAACTCAAAAAATACGACACTCAGGCCAACAACCAACTCAAAACGATCACTGTAACAGCTGTGCTACAATAAGCAGAGCGTCAACAACAATGGTTAGAATACCAACAAGCAGCAGGTTTCCTAAAAAATAAAAATAGTGGACTCGTTAGACTAAAGGGAGGTAAGGGAGCATGCAAACACCTAGGTAAATAGTATTCTGACTCAACCAGACATATCCTCTGCAAGGTGATGAAATCCAATTCAGACAATATGGATAGTAGAACCAAGTGGCTAAAGATATCCCCCTACCAGAAGGGAAACCGGGTAAGACAATCCTAGAAGAAAGGCAACTAAGATACCTCGTTCATGACACATACAGAAAAGGTGAATCTGCAGCTCCAGTCCTATCACCGTGTGGGCCTAAAAGGAATCACCACACGTGGACCAATGAGTAGGTAGCCTTCAGTTACTGGGTGGATTGCGGTATTCTACTCAGGCCTCCGGAACCAGTCTGGCTACTTCAACCCTCCTAAGGGAGAGGTCCTCCGATAAATTGGTCGTGACTGTGTCAAAAAATACAAGGGATTTTGGTACCCTAAAGGACAACAATTATGTCTCAAGTGGAAGCGACCAAGGGGTGTTATTTGGATGCCTATCCCCCCTATCCTACCTAACTACAATATTCTTATGTGTTCCCCAAGTAGGGTTAGAATGTTGGTTGCGTTAAGTAGTGTTTTAAGGCTCACTTGAATTAGGTGACAGAGTGTGTGCGTGTGAGGTAATTAACCCAATCAAAAGTGCCACGCGTAGGCAACTTTTTTAACCAATAATAATGCAGAAATTTTAACTTGCAATGCAAAATTTTCTTTTTCCAATGTAAATACTTAAACTTAAAAATTATGTAAATGGAACAGAAAGAAAACTGCAGAAACAGGTTGTAGGTAACTATGGTTGCAGACAGAACAGGTGGCTGTGCAGGTGCAGAAAATATTGCAGAAAAATTCTGGGTGCAAAAAAAAGGTAAACATGCAGAAAATAGATTGCAGGTCTGTGACTAAAATGCGCGGCCTAGAGCGTGACTGTAGGGGTGAACCCTGCGGTTGGATCGGTTCTGTAGCCAAAATGTGCGGTCTGGGGCACGACAAAAGGGCAAAAAAGTCGTGGTCGGATCGCGGGTATGTGGCCAAAATGCGCGGTCTGGAGCGCGACAAAGGGGCATAAAGCTGTGGTTTGGGATGCGAGAAAGAGGCCGAAAGCTGCTGTTGGGCCGCGGGTCTGTGGCCAAAATGCGCGGTCTGGAGCACGAAAAAGGGGCAGAAAGCTGCGGTCTGGGCCACGGGAAAGAGGTAGAAAGCTGCGGTCGGGTTGCGGAAAAACGACAGGCAGTCGTGGTCTGGGCCGCGGAAAAAGGGCAGAAAGTTGCGATATGGATTGCTGAAAAACGACTGAAAGCTGCGATCTGGGCCACGGCTGCGAGGAACAGAACTGCGATCTGCGACAGAAAACCCAACTAGCTGAACAGGGAAATTCAAAGGCCAATACTGGAGTTTCCAAAACTGTAGTTAGGGTTTTCACCCTAGCTTGTGCAAATGAGCACCTACTAAGGAGAAGGGCCTCCTTATTAGCAGTTCAGTAAAACAGTAAAACTTGACAGTAAAACAAGGTAAAATCTAAGCTAACATATGCATCAACAAAAAGTAAAAAGACAATAATATAATGAGAATTTTTCTTTTGTATTAAAAATGAGAGCAAAGTTACATTTACCTCAAATGTGAGGTTGATGGAGCTCTTGCAGTAGTCCAGGAGGGCTGCTTCCGTGCTCCAATGGGTTCCTTCTCCTTCTCCAAGGTGTTTGGGTAATGGGCCAAAAGGGGAACTCAAATGGGAAACTAGCTCAAATGGTAAGCTAGGGTTTCAAGAGTGATTTTGGCAGAGTGAGGATATGATAGATTGTGGATATGAAATGGGGAGCCTCCATCACCTATTTATAGGTTTTTTAGTGGTGGAGTGTTGACCCATGGCTTTTGGCACCATATGGTTTAGGTCAATTGTTTTAGGGTTTTGCTTCATTTTTCCCTCTTTTTCCTCTTTTTTATATTTTTTATTCCCTTTTATTTGATTTTTGGGAATTTAGAGTCTTTTTAGAGGGTTTTTGCTATCTTTTGAGGAAATTTAAATTATTTTGGGAGGAAAAAGGGTTTTTTTGGCCTTTTGGAGGCAAAGATGGTGGGAAAAATAGACAAATGAGTCATGTGGTGAGGGAGATGAGGTAATGAGCACTTTTTAGGTGTTAATAGATACGTTTGAGAAAATGTAGCACTAGTGCGCTCAAAACAATAGAGACCTAGTGCAACATAATACTCGTTGTATGCCTCGATGGTTTTCTTTATTATTACGCCCTGTTGCACTACTTTATATTAACTGCACCATTAAATTTTAAAAATATACTAATAGTTAACATATCAGTCAACTTTATCGGTGTGTTTTTTTTCACTTATCGCACTGGTTCTTTGTAATAGTTAGTAAGTATTAGTGTTTTTTAATAGTTCATAAACACCGGTGTGTTTTAATACTTCGTAAGCATTGATGTTATTTTTGGTATAAAGCATCGGTGCATATATTATTATAAAGCACCGATTCATTTTAAAATTTTGGTGCACACTAGTGCTATATGTATTATCAAGCACCAGTGCATATAATGCTTCCAAATTTTTGTGTGCACTGGTGCATATGTTTCTTTTAAAAGTACCTGTGCGTTTTGCATTTCTTAGCATCGGTGTGTTTGTTTGAATAAAGTGCAC
Source organism: Larix kaempferi (assembly GCA_027924585.1). NCBI lineage: Eukaryota > Viridiplantae > Streptophyta > Pinopsida > Pinales > Pinaceae > Larix > Larix kaempferi. The sequence goes on along the minus strand of BSBM01001041.1, from coordinate 5,012,111 downwards.
CGATATAAAATCCTCCACTAAAGCCTCTTACCACCGAGTTTTTTATAGTTATAATAATGTTCCATAAAAACCTCTGCTAAAACATTCGGTACCATTGGAAGAGGTTGTAGTGGAGGTTTTTTTGACAATTTTGGAGAATCTTGTAAAACTAAAAACCTCCACTATAACCTCCTCTACATGGCCTTTTCCTTGTAGTGTGGTTGTTCATTCTGCTCAATTCCTTCATCTTCTCTGTATGGCAACGAAACTCCTTATGAAATCATCCGATCCACAATACCATCCCAAGCTTATTCCTCTTTCAACTCAACGTCTGTATTGATTATTAGCTTCTTAAAGATGGGATTATACAAATGATATGATTTGGACACATCACTGTATCCATTGAAGATACACTTCTCACTTTTATCATCCATTTTATCCTAATTTCTTTAGGTACTTGTGCTTATGAAACACATTCAAAGACTAAGATGGGATAACATACATCTCATTCCACTCCTAGCTTCTTGTGGTACACAATTTATCAGACCCTTTCAAAATTTAAGGGACACATGTTTAGAATGTAAACATCACATTCAACAATGTCATCCCAATATTCTTTTGAAAAATGTTTCTCCTGAAGCATGTTGTGAACCATATTCATTATGGTTCTATTCTTTCTCTCAGCTACACCATTCTATTGTGGTGTATATTGAGTAGTAAACTGCCTTCTAGTTCAATGATGCTTGCAGAATTCCAAGAACTCATTGGAATTAAATTCACCTCTATTAAATCTTAAAAACTTGATTTGATTTCCACTTTCTTTCTCAACTAGGACTTTAAACTTATTGTAAATACCAAAAGTTCCAGATTTCTACTTCACACGATAAACCCATGTATTTCGACAATATTCATTTATAAATGTCAAAATTACAAGCTTCCACTCATTGATGGTGTCTACATGGGTCCACATAAATTTGAATGGATAATCTCTAAACATTCTTTAGCTTTGTATGCAAAACCTCTAGGTAAGATTTCTCTATGATGTTTGTCCATAATAGAACTCTCACATGAGCTAGCAGGATGCTCTATGCATGGCAGTCCTCTCACCGTCTACTTCATTCGCAACAACTTCAATCCACCAAAATGCAAATGGCCATATCTCAAATGACAAAGCCAAGAATGATCTTGATTCTTAGCTGCATAAGAAACTGCTAAATTAGAGACACAAATCCTTAGGGTAAGGGGATACATTTTGTTCTTTATCATTTCTACCATAGAAATCAATTGTCTATGAGGAGAATTATTTGAAATTGTACAAACTTTATATTTAAATTTCACTTCAGAATTCTTGTCTTCAAGCTGTCCAACACTCAATAAATTACATTTCAGACCAGGAACATAAAATACATCTTCAATAGGGGCCTACAGTGACCATTTCTATCATAAATGGAAAGATCACCTTTCTACTTACCATCACCTTGGTATGATTACCAAAATTTACCTTGCACTAGACTGAATGATCTAACCTAACAAACAACTGTAAGTTTCCAGTCATGTGGTTACTACAACCACTGTCAACAAACAAAATGTCATTGCACCTTCCCTATGCAACATTGCACATGAGAAAAACTGTTTTTTCTTCATTTCGAGACTCCTCTATCAAATTTTCAAATTGGCTTCTAGCATCTTCTTGCTTATTTATGCACTTACTAGCATATTGACCAATTATAGTAAAAACATTATACCTTGATTTATCATACCTATGATTATATTGATGCCATCTTATACTGTTTCTCTCCCTTAAGTTATGAGTTTTCTGCTAAGTTCCCTTCTCAGACTCAGCTTCATCATTTTGTAATCCTCGACCAAAATATCTGTCACCTCTTCATTTGCTTCTTATTTTTCTTCTACCTCTTCCCTTTAACACATAAACCTAAGATTTAAATTCATTTTTCTAATGTATTGTCATCATACTAACTCATCCTAGACTCATGAGATGCCAGTGAACCTGACAATCCTTCAATTGACATCCAACTACAATCCTTAAACTCCTCTATGCTTGCTACCACATATTCAAAATTTAGGACCCTCTCAACAATTATATGCTTGGAGACATCTTCAACTAGCAACCTCAACTAAATTACAACATTATTAACTTGACCCATAAAATATGTTAGAGCATTAAAACCCATAGTCATATTTAGGATATAATTATTATTCATTTTTATTACTTTCGTAGGTAGTTTTACTATGTTTTGCCCACTTATTCACCTTCCTAGGTCCACCACATGCCATCCTTATCCACTTGAGCGAATCCATGGTCATCTTTCCTGCTTTAATAGCTATCCAGAATGGAAATGGTGCATATCCTGCTTTTGCAGTGCTTTCACATATTTTTCCTGCTTTTGGATGGATAAGACTAAACCTAGGCTCTCCAATGCTTTTGTCAGCTGCTAGATTTTGTGTCGAACACAAATTGCTTTTTTTCACTCCAAAAGCTATCATCTTTTTTCATTTTCAGTCTACTTTACATTCCAAAATATTTTTATCCAATTCGTGAGCATCTTGAGTGAGTTGGAGAGAGATGTTTCTACCTTGGGGGTTTTAGCTAGTTTAGTAAGCCTGCTTTTTGTGACTAATTCGAAGGAATCCAAATCTATTCGATTTTCTGATGTAACTCTATATATTTGCAGCCACTTTATGGTACATGGTTGGATGATGTAAATTTATGCTAATACTGTTTAATATTGTGCATAATTCTGAGTCTGATTTTGAGTGTTCTTGACAATTCTAGACTAGAAATTTGTATGATAAGTGTTATTCAATCTTATGATCAGCCTGCGATATGATTTCACATGGTATCATAGCTGTTTAGGGGAGCACAGATGCATCTAGTAGCGCACCAGAAGCAAGGAGTTTCCACAGAAGTCTTGCAGATCATTGCCTTGTACTCTTGAGTTTAGCTCAAGAGGTCTACCCGGGCGTGACAGACTCCTGAAAGTGCCTACCATCATATTGCAGAGATTTATAGTTTGAATCATTATACAAAGAGTTTTTTGGTTGTGCTTTTCAGGTACATATCAGTCCTCAGTGCACACCTCAGTCTGCTCATGGATCCATCTCATAATGTGCTTTTGAATCCATTTAATTATTTTCAATGGAAGGCGCGGATGGAGATTTTGTTGAGGTCGAAAGGCCTCTATAGAGTAACAATGGGCACTGAAGCAGATCCTACTTCAACTGTTGAAAATGCTAAGTGGTACAATCAGATAAATCAGGCTTATGGCCTTCTCCACCTCAGCACATCGACAGATCTTGTATTACATTTGGATGGCATGACTTCACCGAATGAATTTTGGTAGAAATTGAAATCTTTGTTTGGTAAAACCGATGATATGAGAGGACATAAACTAGAGAATGTGATGATTTCTCTAAGCTTGAGTAGTTTCAAGAATCTATAGGATTATTTCTCCAAATTCAAGTCACTAGTTTTGCAGTTGAAGCACTACGATATTGATAAAAAGGATGAGCAGTTAGTTTTGGCAATCCTTTCGAAATTGGGGCAATACTACTCGGTTTTTGTATCAACTTTCCATGCTACAAAATCGCTGTAAAGAATTGGAATATTCCCAGTCTATCCGAATTCATGGAGTCTTTGAATCATAAGAAAAATAAGCTTATGTTGATGGGAACGCTGAAGCCTTCAAAAGATCAAGCTCTAGTTGTTGGTGACTCAAGGAATTCGAAGGGTAAGAAGAAGGCAAACTCCAAAAATCCTTCTAAGAAAAATAAGGAGATATATAAGCCACAAGAGGAGCCCTCCACCTCTAGAAAGGATCAACAGAAGAAGAAGGAGCAAACCAAGTGCTCATATTGCCAAATGGATTTCATCCTAAGAGCTCCTGTATGAGAAAGACCATAGATCATATGACACAACTCCTTGAGAAGAACTATGTGCCCATTCCTGAAGGTGCAAAGAAGAAGGAAGGAGGTTCTAACTCAGATGATAAGGAGTGAGTACATGCTCTAATGGACAAAAAATATTCATCCACTTCTTACATAATTGATTCCAGAGCTTCAAGGCACATGGTTGCAACCAGAGAGTCATTTTCTACTCTTGAATCCTTCGATGGCCTAGGTCCTATCATTATTCTTGGATATGACTAAGAAACTGCTTCAAAGGGTAAAAGTAGAATATATCTTGACAATGGCTCATTTTTTAATGTCTTTTATGTCCCAGCTCTAGTTGAAAATTTGTTGTCTGTATACCAAATGACCCATATTGGCTCACCCAAAAGAGTTGTCTTTACCCCTAATGATGTGGAGATATTTGATATCTGCACACTGTGGATCATTCCACCAGAGTCTACAAGTTTTCACAATTTTTACCTATCTCTCCACCAATAGCGCTCCTCTCTCATGATAATGAAGCAAGAAAGCTTTGGCATGAGAGGTTTTTCCATATAAATTACAGATACCTTCATGAACTTCATGATAAAAACATGGTTGTAGGGTTTCCAAATATCACTTTCACAAAGGGAGTCTGTCAGGGTTGTGTTCTAGGAAAACACTTGGAGAGAAAGTTTGAGAGATCAAGGCCTAAGAGAACCTCTGAACCTTTGGAGATGATCCATAATGATATTGCTGGTCTTTTCCCTCACATGTCACTGAACAAATCCAGATACCTATTAACTTTCATTGATGATCATACTAGGTATTACTGGGTCTATTTTCTGTAGTTTAAGTCTGAATTTTCTGGGCATTTCAAGGTTTTGAAAGCCTTGGTTGAGAACCAATCTGGAAGGAAAATAGAGGCAATCATATATGATAATGGGGGAGAGTACATCAAATCTGATTTTCATCATATTTTTGCATTTGTTGGCATCCACATGCAACACAATGTACCATACACTCCTTAGCAGAATGGAGTTGCTGAGAGGAAGAATTGATATCTTAAGGAGATGGCAACTTGTATGCTGGAAGCAAGGTATTTACCACCAAATTTGTGAGCTGAAGCAATCAACTATGAAGCCACATAAAAAAAAGAGTCCCACATAAATCATTGAAAGGATTTACCCCTCATGAAGCTTGGTGTGGTAAGAAGCCTGATATTACACATTTCAGGATTTTTGGTGTCAAGGCTTGGGCTAGAGTGCCATCCGAGAAGAGAAGGTCCTTAGAGCCACATAGTAGGCCATGTTTATTTGTTGGATAATCATAAGACTCAAAGGGGTACAAAATTCTTAATTTGACCCACAAAGCTTTCATAGAAAGAAGTGTTCAATTTGAGGAAGAGACCCTACAAGGAGTTGAGATTGGAGAGTCTTATCAACCACCATCGGAAGAAGGAAATGAAGAGTTGAATGAGGATTATGATGATGATTCTTCAGATTTAGATTCAGATGATGATGTTGATGATATGAATGCAGACCCAAGCTCACCAACAAGGCCAAAGTGGGCAGAAAAAACCATAGAAGCTGCTAGTGAACTTGTTGGGAATCCTCAGGATCCTACGAAGACAAGGTCACAATATGAGAATACACTTTCAGTGAGGGATCCAAATATTTCCTAGAAATGTTTTCTCAAGATTGAATCAGATCCTCAAACATATTAAGAATCCTTAGAAGATCCAATATGGAGGTCTTCTATGGATGAGGAGTTCCACTCCTTGCAAGAGAATGGAACTTGGGATCAACTAGTCAAGCTTCCACCGGGCAAAAAGCTAGTAAAATGCAAATGGATCTACAAGAATAAAATGGATGTTGACTTTGATGTAGTCAAGAAAAAATACATTTTGGTGGACAAGGTATTTTAACAACTCCAAGGTATGGACTATAATGATACTTTTTCCCCAGTGGAAAAAATGGATTCTATTCGACTAGTTTTGTCAGTTGCATCAACAAAGTGTTGGGCAGTTCACCACATGGATGTGAAGTCTGCTTTTCTTCATGGTGATCTTGAGGAGGATATATATATGAAGAAACCATAAGGCTATGTTGCGGATACATCACTTGTGTGCAGGTTAAGGAACTCACTGTATGGACTCAAGCAAGCTCCCAGAGCTTGGTATGCAAAAATGGACCATTTCCTCTTGACACAAGATTTTCATCGGTGCAAATCTGATCTGAATGTGTATATTAAGCACACAAATGGTAATATTGTGATTATAGTATTATATGTTGATGATTTAATAATAACAGGAAGTGCCACTGATGAAGTTTCATCACTGAAGACAACTTTGCATCAAGTTTTCTCCATGACAAACTTGGGGATTCTCAGGCAATTTTTGGGGCTTGAGATCACTCATTCACCCTCAGGAATCACTGTAAGTCAATATAAACATGATTATGATATGATAAAAAGGTTCAATATTGCAGCATGTAAGGTTTCAAATACTCCTTTCCTTTCAGGATTTAGGCTAGAAGAAGGGGATTCAACACCCTTGGTGAACACCGCTCTCTACAGGAAACTAGTTGGAAGCCTATTGTACTTGACTCACTCCTGACCAGATTTGGCATATGTAGTAAGTCATGTTTCAAAGTATATGGATCAGCCACATGATATCCATTGGAGGGCTGCAAAAAGGATCTTGCACTTTGTGAAGGCACCAAGACACATGGGATCCACTACGCTGCCAATTCCTCATTGGATCTAGTTGCATTTTCTGACTCAGATTGGGCTAGAGATAACACAGACCATAAGTCCAATTTTAGGTTTGTATTCATGCTTGGAGGAGGTCCTATATGCTGGTCTAGTAAAAAGCAAAGTGCAATTTCACTCTCTTCAATAGAGGCAGAGTACCGGGGAGAAGTGAATGCAACTACTCAGTGCATCTGGTTGTAAGGAATTCTTGGTGAGTTCCGGATTGACTTTAGCACTCCCACTATTATTTGGGTTGATAATCAGAGTGCTATAAGGATATAATCAGATCCAGTACTTAGACAAAGAACCAAGCACATTGAAGTGCACATGCATTACATTCGGAGTCTAGTACATGGGAGATTGATTGTGTTGGAGCATTGCCCCACTACTGAGCAAACTGTTGGCATTTTCACTAAATCCTTCACAGACAAGAATTTCAGCTATATTAAGTTGCTGCTTGGAGTGGCTGATCATGAAGTGAATGATTCTTGAATATCAGGTTTCAAGTTTTGTTCTTGTCCATTTTGAGGGAGGGTTTTGTCCCATGAGGTTTTCCCTGTATCCTTGGTTTTTGGACAATGATATGTAAAGGGTGACCAAGCCTTTGTTGATGGGCCCTAAATTTTATGATATTATTGTCACTTACAATCAGGCTTAAGGGAGGGTTTTAGAGCATTAAAATCCATAGTCATACTTAGGATATACTTATTATTCATTTTTACTACTTTCCTATGTAGTTTTACTATGTTTTGGCCACTTATTTTCCTTCCTAGGTCGACCACATGCCATCTCCACTTGAGCGCATCCATGGTGATTTTTCCTATTTTAATGGCTATAAATAATGGAAAGGGCGCATATCCTTCTTTTGTAGTGATTTCACAACTTTTTCTTGCTTTTGGATGGATAAGACTAAAGCTAGGTGCTACAGTGCTATTGTCAGCTGCTAGATTTTGTGGCCAACACACCTTGTCTCTTTTTCACTCCAAAATCTATCATAATTTTCCATTTTCATTCTAATTCACATTCCAAAATCGTTTTAGCCAATTCATGAGCATCTTGAGTGAGTTGGAGAGAGATGTTTCTACCTTGGGGGTTTTAGCTAGTTTAATAAACCTGCTTTTTGTGACTAATTCAAATGCATCCAAAGCTATTCGATTTTATGATGTAACCCTATATATTTGAATCCACTTTATGGTACATGGTTGGATGATGTACATTTATGCTAATACTGTTTAATATTGTGCATATTTCGAAGTCCGATTTGGAGTGTTCTTGACAATTCTAGACTAGCAATTTGTGTGAGAAGTGCTATTCAATCTTATGATTAGCTTGTGATCTAATTTCACAAAATCCTCTACAATACTCTTTCATCTTCAAATTCTCAAAGTCCCTTCTTAAATTATGCAATTTAATGGTTTTTACCTTAACCATTCCCTAATAGCTTCATTCAAGAATTTCCCAGGTTTCCTTCGAGATTTGCACTATTGAAGGTTTTGAAAAGATAACAAGTTGCACTCCCTACTGGATATAAGAAAGGGATTCAACGTCCTTCTTCAAATTTTCCTCCAACTTGGATTTCTTGGGAATGGTTAGAGCCATTTCTGCTGCAATATCAACAAGGCTCAGAATACTCATCTATCACATAACTCCATATACCCTTAGAATGAAGCGGGGTTCTCATTTTTATGGCCCAGAAGTCATAATCATATTTCTTAGTTAACATGGGAATTTGTGGTTCAATAGAAATGCTCGAAGCCATCTCAATTTAGGGTTCAAATTTCACCCAAAAATAAACATCAAAATACTGTCTTAAATTAAGATTTTAGGCTCAAATAAAGTGGTTTCACACTCAAATTCAACTTCCTTTTTATATGAGACAACTAATTCTACATAGCCACGCCCTTTAGTTCAATCTCTCTTCTACTCAAGCGAACTACCACCAAATTTTTACACAAAGAGGGGATTAACACCAAATCTTCTTTGCTAGTTCCTTTTATAATGGATCTACGATTATGTTTTTAATAAACCACCAAAACACTAAAGCACAAATCAAACCAACAATTTTCAGCTCAAATCTCCTCTTTTTAAAATCCTCTACAAACTTTGGTTGTAGGTTACATAGAATTCCTTAGGAATCAACACTTTGGATAATTTATGGACAAGCTTAGGATGCCAGGTTGAAAACAAAGACTCCACAATCCATGGGGGTAAGGTCTCTAAACCAATGGTAGGAGGTCTCTCTAGTGATGGTACCTTTTATTCACATTGGCACATACTCGCCCTCTCTCTTGATGAACACCTTGCTAGAGGTTTAAACAGAACCCAACTATCTCACACACACTGCATGAAGGAGACACTCAGCTACAATCACACGCAGGTAGAGAGGACAATCTCAAAATGATATTTTCTATTTCACACTAGTGATGGAATATGGCTCTAATACTAGATGAAGGATTATTTATACATTGAAATATTTTGTTACTGTGAAAAAATATGGCTCTAATACTAGATGAAGGATTATTTATACATTGAAATATTTTGTTACTGGGAAAACCATCGAAACATTCAAAACCAAAGTGTGATATGATGTCCATTTATTAACTGGCTTACATAAAACTATATTGTGTCCACCAAAATATAACTTCTTAGGATCTCCTTGATCTACTACAACCAAGGGATGAGGTGTTATGCACTGTATGCAACCACGTAGAAATGGAGTTAAAGTTATGGTTGGTATGCAATATCTTCTGTAGGTGGAAAAAATTAATATGCCATAAAACTTACGTACGAATGCTAGGACACCGTAGCACAGGAATTAAATTCTAACAAAATCTAAATAAAATATGATAAATTGTTTAGGCATTAATTAAAAGTTATCATAATACGAAATATTCATATATTGTGGAACAATTCTAAATCAATAAAAGTTCTATGCAAATTTTAAATTGATACTCTACATCTCACCAAATTCAAACAAAATTTTTAAACATTAATTAAATGTTATCATAATACAATATATTCATGTATTGTAGACCAAATTCAAACATCTATGAAGAAAATTTGCTATACCCTATGACTAATTTGCAACAACACCGCTACAACCATGACCATAAATTAGTCATAACCTTAACCATAGTCTAAAAGTGGTCGGATGGAAAGTTAATATATCGTATACAAACTTTGAAAAACATGGTTTACTTCCTGTATCATGCATAAATCTCTTTCATATAATTATATGAATGGAATAAATTGGTTTTTATTTTTATTTTTAAAATTTTGATGATTAAAAAAATTAAAATTATATTATTATTATTTTTTTCACACGGTAAAAAACCCACTTCTTGTTATTCATGTGAATCAAAGAAAACATAGTACTATAAAAGTCATTACATACATAGATCCATATGTCATCTTTTCATAATCACTATTATAGATCTAAAAAAGACTCCAGTCCCCTCTCTAAATCTATATCACCAACAAAACTGATAATATAACACAGTAATTACTGAACTCATCAAATAGTAGAAAAGAAAATTACATACCTCCAAAAACAAGTAAGTCAAAATACTTAGTATAAACTGAAAGAGCCCGTGGTGAAAACAACATTCTCCTTTAGCTGCTCATAAAAACCAGTACCTTTAGGTAAACCTACAACCTTTTTTGATAGTCCATCTACCACTGTATTTAATTCCCTACAGATATGCTTGAAAGAAATATCTGTGAAAGATGAGAAAGAGTTTTGTTCCTTTGACACCAATGGTCCAAATAGATCACATGTAACTCCAAACAACCTGTAGCCCAATCCACAATCACTTTAGAATCACCCAATACCTGTAAAGACATAATGCCAATATTAGAGGCAAAACTTAATAAACCCCAAAGATCCATAAGTTCTTCTCTAGTATTGGATCCATCCCCACAACCCATCTAGAGCTAAAAATTGCGTGACTGGTTCAAAAATACGTGTATGCCGCTGCCACATTGACCCCAAAGAGCTGCTCCATCAAAATACCCAACAATTTCCCCTGGGACAAAGTTGGAAATATGATGTTGCTATGTCTGTTTTTTTCCTTCTCCCTAACAGTTTCTTTGAATTAACCCATAATTTTATTGGAAACCATAGAGACATTTTGAGATTTGTTTTCAAAGATCATTAAATTCCTAGCTTTCCAAATCCCCTAACAAATATACATAGGTAGTTCTTTAAAAATCTGGACATTTTTGTACCACTTCTCCAAATTTTCAACCAGAGTGGAAGATCCCCACTCCTCTATAATCTGTAAATCTACTTTTATTTCTAACCAAATATGTTTAGCATAGGGACAATGTACAAACAAGCGATTTACTGATTCACCATCTCTATGACAAGTAATATAGATATTTGGTCCACTCCAACCCCTTCTAATTAAATTATTCCAAGACAAAATCCTATTATTTAATCAAAGCCATGAAAACATTTTAATTTTAAAGGTAAATGCCACTTCCAAATATTTTTTCTCCACCAATATCCTAAAGATTCAAAAGATACAAAAATAATAGCATCATATGCAGATTTTGCACTCACTTGTCCTTTAACTTTGTTCCATGTCCACACAGTCTTGTCTTCATCTTCTTTTAATCTGATACCAGCATGCCTAATTTTTCCAATAAAAGAATTCAATTCTTCAACAAGGTTCCCTTGTAATCCCAAATATTCAACTAACAACCTATCTGATGAAGTATTAACCATCCACTCGGGTATTTTAATATGGTTAAGCTATATAAAACCATTCTCTGAGATAAATGTTAAAAGATCAGAAGAAATTTTATAGTTCTCATCACATCCCAGGAAATGATCAATCCTTAAAAATACATGTTTTCCATTACCCACCCTCTAGGAAATCCACCAACCCATCCATAGAAAAGACAATAAATCCATTCCAGAAATTAGATACATTAGAAACATGTTTTTTTTGTAGTCTGATCCAATCAACCACATATTATTTCTTTAAGTATTTCCCCCTTAAAATATCACTCTAGAGACCTGTACCAAACAGTCCTCTCCAGAAACATTTTAAGCTAAAAGCAGTGATGAACTAGTGAATATTTTTTATACCAAAATCCACCCAAACTCTTTGGTAAAGATATTTTCTCCCAGCTGACTAGATGTATCTTCTTTCTATTACTATCCGCTGACCACAAGAAGTTCATCATTCTAATTCTCAAATCATGCAGAATAAAATATGAATCTTAGCTAAAGATAACAAACAAATTGGAATCCCAACCAAGACTGACTTGACTAAGGTTAATCTTCCCCCCAAAGAGATCCATTTATAGCACCAATTACTAATTTTTTTTCCATCTTTTTTATCAACAACAACCAGCCAACCTTTAGATAATTATTTGGTTTCAAAAAATATCCCAAGTATTTCAAACCCATTATAATAGGCTCATCCTAAAATAGAAACATGGACAAAATCTGCACAAATATATCCTCTTCCACACCATTTCTCAGAAAGCTAGACTTATTAATACTTATCTCCATACTAGATGCATCATGAAACAATTTAATAATGTATGAAAAATATTTATAGTCCCCCACGTCCTCCATTGTGCCATTACCAAATATAAGAACATCATCCACAAAAAGAAGATGAGTTATAAATGTTCCTTTGTAATTTTAACATAAATGATTCTACCTTATCTCTTGGAATTCCCAATAAGTCTGCTCAATTCTTCAACTATCAGAATAAACAACAATGGGGATAAATGACAACCCTACCTCAATCCTCTAATGCTTTTAAATTTTTTAGAAGAAGATCCATGAACTAAAATATCAAAACATGAAGATGAAACACATGCTATAATCCATTCCACCACCTCAATTGGAAGTCCAATATGAAGAAGGACTAATCTCATAAATACCCAATCCACCTTATCATATGCCTTCACCAGGTCCATCTTGATAATTAAAGAATCCAATATCTTCAATTTTACAGTATGAAGACACTCCTTTGTGACTCCAATAACATCCAAGATCTATTTATTTGCCAAGAACCCAAATTGTTCTTTTGACATAACCTCTGCTAATTTAGGCTTGATTCTATTTGATATGATTTTGGTGATTATCTTGTAGACTAGGTTTCAAAGAGAAATTGGTCTATAATAAAAAAATATTCTAGTTTGATACTCTTTGGTATTAATTCTATAAAGGTAGCATTTAGTGCACATGAGGCATATCCATTTATCTTGGATTCTTCAACCATTTCTAAAATCACTTGACCAAGAATGTTAAAAAACTGTAGGAAAAATTCCACAGTCCAGCCATCAGGCCCTGGGATTTTTGACTTATTAAATTTATTTAACACCTCCTCAATCTCCTTTAGAGAAACTTCCTCTCCAATCTTCCTACCTTCCTCTTCATTGAAAAATTTAGGATAATGTCTACTCACTTAAAGATGAGAAACAATATTAGAAATGCCAGTATCTTTAAATGTGATCTAAAATGTTCCACATCATCCCTTTCCACATGTTCACCACATTACCTTGAGAATATTTTATATCCCAGATGGCACTATAGACCCTTCTGTGGTTAGCATACTTATGTAAAAACTTTGTATTTTTATCTCCCTAAGATAGTTAGATTGCTCGACTCTTATGTCTCCATGTTTCCAAATTTAATAGTAGTAATTTTTCCTCATTAGAAAATATGCCAAACAAATTACCTGCATAAATACTATCTATATCATCCTCAATATTCACTGATTCTTTTTTAATTTCCACTTTTTCTCTCCTTCTCCCAAGAAATTACTAGTATTTTTAGTTTCTCCACCAGTCTAGACATAACATAATCTCCATAACCATCATGAATTTTGTACCAATTTTCTGTGATCAAAGAAATAAAGTCCTCCTCCTCTAACCAATCGTGATTAAATTTAAAAAGAAAATTATGTTTAGTGTGTTCCATCTCAACATGTAGGAAAATTGGCAGATGATCTGATATACCTGAATTAACTGACCATGTCTTGTATATGCCCACATAGTTTGTTAGTTCTTCTGCAATAAAAAACATGTCTAACCTTTTTCCTACCCTAGCTACACTAGACCTTCCATTCCTCCAAGTAGGAGTCAACTTGCAATAAAAAACATCCAGACGATTTGAGTCCATAAACAATTTATTGAAATAATTTGATAAAGGATCAAGTCTAGAGCTACCTCCCCATATTTCATAGGCAGACAAAGTCAGGTTAAGATCACCTCCAAAAATCAGAAAAGCATCATTTAGTACACCACATTCAACCACTCGATCCTAGAATTCCTTTCTACTAGAATATGGTCCAAAACAATTAATAATCCTGATATCTTGATTAAATCCCCTAATCCTTCCTTCTAGCATGATTCATGCACATGTAATATAGGGCTTAAAATCAGGCACAACAGGATTCCATGTTGCAAGAAATCCCCCCCATAAGCCATATGCATCAATATAACATGCCTCCCAACCAGGAAATTTAAAAAAAAATACTTCACATGATTTGATACCCACACACATTATCTCTTGGATCAGAACAATATCCAACTTAATCAAATTGAATAATATTTTAAGGGCTTGTGTCTTGGGAGCAGCCCCAACTCCCATGATATTGAAGGTAGTAAAAAACATGGCATACCAGACAATGAGGGCATGGCTTCTTTAAGGGCCCTAAGATCGGTGTCCATATCTATAGGATAATCCATAGAAACAACCCCATTCAACCGTGCAGATACAAGGATGTATTCATTATTATAGTCCTTCCCATCCGATGGGTTCAATACATCCTTACCCAACTTTTATTTTTTAGACTTCCTTTTCCTAATGGTAACAATTTGACATCAGATAGAATTGATATGAATGACCCTCAGATTGTTCGATTATATTTATTAGAATAAAGTGGTAAAGGGATTTTGACCAGAACATCTTTATATGAGGGGACCAAATCAGAGACAATCCCAAATTCATTTGATTGTAGAATCCTCCTATTATCATTTGAATTACCATTAACAACATTACTCATAAACATAGAAGGGACATCAGGAAACCCATAAGAAGTCACAATGTTATTAACCCTAGCATCCAAAATCCTTGAACCCTCAAAAGTCAAAGGGTTCTAATTATGTGGGATGCATTTCCCACCCAATACATCCATACCAGGAATTGGAGTTAGAAAAGAAACAAAATCAAGAGAAGGCACTAGGTCAGGTGACCCCAACACCACTTGAAAACCCAAATCATTTTGGGAGCCATCATCCAAGGGAACAATAGGAAAATCCTGCCCAATCAAAGCAGAAACATTCACAGGAGAATGACTCGGAAACCCCACATCAACAATAGTTTTTTGTTTTGTTTTCTACATCTTAAATAAATTCCAGCTCCTGATATGTTAGCTGGCTATAAAACAATGGGAATAAATGTTCCAACTTACCTAAACATGTTGATGAATCCTCTTTTGTTGGTTGAGCCAAAATCAAATAAAAAATCCTTTGAGCTTTCTCACTCGAATCC
Source organism: Larix kaempferi (assembly GCA_027924585.1). Taxonomy (NCBI): domain Eukaryota; kingdom Viridiplantae; phylum Streptophyta; class Pinopsida; order Pinales; family Pinaceae; genus Larix; species Larix kaempferi. The sequence continues at coordinate 4,996,969 of BSBM01001041.1, read as the reverse complement.
TATGAATAGAGCTCCATCTCCTCTACCAAATTCATTGCATTCTTCTCCTCTTACTCATCATCCTTAGAGAAATCCGAACGAGAAGCCCTTAAATGATCCGTCCTCCGACATCTATGGTAGGGACATGGTATTTTCCAATAGTCCAATATTTGTCGAAACAACATATCTCCCCATAAAATATCCAATTCTGCAGGAAGCCCGCCAAAAACATTGAGTTCCACAAAAACCAATGCCATTCTTTTGTCTTTTACAGTGAATATTTTTCATCCACACATATGAATCTCCCAACCACATTAACAATATCAACCAATACATTTTTTTACCAAAGCTGGAGTGGGGAACCTGGTAACAACAACCATAATTGACGCTTAAGAATCAGATCTTTAATAGGATTTAATGTTGGATGCCAACGACCAAGGACTAGGGAACCGAACCTTTTCCAATCACCCATGGTAATTCAAAGATCTTAGTGGAATCCTCTGCCAAGAAATGAAAACAATCCCACCCTTTCAAAAGCATGCTAAATTTTGGACAGTAATTTAGTAATTTAACAAGGCTTTTCAAGTATCTGAAATCCATTTCAATAGTTCCATCTTGGAGAGTGAAATATATTCAAACCTAACGACCAAATACCTAAGTGACAGACTTGCCACTATCTCCATATTCACATATTTCCCTAAAACCATATGCTCCACATAGGAATTAACCTTAAATGATTATGTGATCGCTTCTCCTTTGCTCTAGGACCAACGAATTTCCTCCCCTTCTCATTCTGGATAGACGACGAAACTTCAACCTTCGACTGCACCTTTCCAATTACGTTTATAGGATCCCTCCCCTTCTCATACAAGTTAGAAGGTGCAACATCAACCCCCGACCGTACCCCTCCAATCTTGTTTATAGGTGGTTGAACATCCTCCTTCGAGACCACATGAATAACACTACACGAAGTCGACTTTCCCAGAGTGATAGTACTAACAATAGGCACATAAAAATCGCTTTCCAATAACGAAGTCTATACACTTGGTGCCAATAAACTCTACCGATGTGGATGAATGACTGCACCAACCGAGTTTAATTGACAAGACCCTTGATTGTCCGATCCCCTTTCCGTTGCGAAGAAATGATCTGAGATCCACATCGAATATCCTCATGAGTATTAAAAAGTCCATTTGCAAAGGTCTCCAGGTCATCATCTGACCATGACACCATCTCTTCTCCACCATCCACACAAGAAAAAACATATCTGGCCCTACCAACTAACTTCACCTACTAACACAACCAAATCCAAGTCATTCTCTCGAAACCCTCGCTTAACACTGCAAAACCCTCATCGACGACGATGATGATGATCGTTTAAAAAAAAATTAAAATAGATAAAATATATATTTAATTTTATTAATATTAAGAAAAAAATTAAAAATACTTTTAAAATAGATGAAATTTTTATGAGCAAAAGTGTATCTTTTACCATGTAACTTTGATTACTTCTTAATACTACTCCCTTGAAACTTAAATGGTTTTAAAAAAAATTAAAATAGATAGAATATTTTTTATTATTATTGTTAATATTACAAAATTAAAAAAAATAAAATTTACTATGCTTCCTTAACTATGACATTAAGTCGTTACCTTAGAAAATATGTTATTGACTTCATCCTATAAAAGTATATATTACCATTTTATGTCTTGACATTGTAATTGTGATAAATCGATAATGGGGCACATAAATTTTGATTTGACCTCATCCCTAAGAATCATCAATTGGAATTTTCAACCATAGGGGAGAGGGAGGATAAATTTTAAATAACTTCTTGGCAGTCATCAATTTGGGAAATACAGTTGTGCAATATTGCCAAGTATGACCAGTCTTTGGCATAAACCGGTTTGACTTGGATCCTGAATTGGCCAGAAGACCACAAAAAACAAAACATGAATTGACAAAGTTTGTGTCACCTAACACATCAACCTGCCCAACAAACTAAGCCTCGTTAACTACAAGTTGAAGACCAAGTCTCCAATCGAGCCCTAAGTGAAAGCCTCGAATACTCCGATCCAAGATGAATTCTAATGAATTTGAAATAAACAACAAAGTCATAGTTTTTTTATGACAAGGAAAGGTAGATGCATCTTGTTGGCATTTAACAATCACAAAAAAAATAATGTCTAGTAGCAAGCAAGCAGTGAAATTAATTTCAACAAGGGCAAGATGTAAAGTTGCAAACAAGATGAGAGAAATCCTCTCATACATTACAAATACAATTTGCAGAATAGTAATGCTGCAAGTTTCAATGACTTTAATACAAATTATAGTTAATTTCCAAAAAATACCAATGATGTGTCATTGACCTTAATACAAAACGTAGTTATTCTAAGGGAACACTCAACAGAGAGAATATAAAGAAGACATAGGAACATCATTTGCAAACCATATTTTGTAACATAGAAAACATGGGAACATGATTTGCAAACCATAATTTTGTAACATAATCGCTTCCTCAACAATGAGCCTGGGAAATAAACCAACTATATCATTATGCACATCTTCATAACAACATTTACTCTAAATTTATGACCGTCATTGCATGCTGATGGATTTCCCTCTCTGCTTACGATGATATTTTGATTTTGTATATTGTTTGTCAAAAGTATAACGTGCCAATTTCAACACCCTCATTTAATAAAAAGAACCCACCCATTGAGCCACAGTTTTGAGAATAAATGGTTGTACTCTAGGTTATACCAAAGGGAGCATAGGAAAATGGTAGTGTGTAAACATCCATTGAAAATTATACAAAACAAATAAAATCTAGCAGTAGGGTTTTCTGTGTAGACCAACTCATGACGAAGATTGTGTAGTAAAGTGGGCATAAGTAAGTGGGGCAGGGGAAAGCAACAACCCAGATTCTAAAGAACAAGATAATACAAAAATAGACTATTCTAGGTAAACCTAACAGAGACAAATAACATGAAATGCTGCAATTTTTTGATTACCAAAAAAAGTAATTCAGAATTAAACGAATGTTATTCCAGGAATCCCAGAGTATAAATGTAACTAGCTAGACTGACTAGTTGACTTGTACTGTAGATTCACATCATATAGACCAAATCAATCTAAAAGAAGAGTACATCAAATTGAGCTACAGGGGATATTTCCAGGTGTTGCTGAGTGAAGCAAATCATGTTGTTGTTAGATGAAAAAAGCACATTTCTCAAAGACTAAAGGATAAAAAATAAATTCACCGCACAAAAGTTCAAACACATTTTTTAGAACTTAACCCTCTTGATCAAGATTTAATAAGGGTTTTGTTGATGGATGAACTGTTCACTTATCAGTGTCAACTCTTGATATGAATATGTGGGAATCAAAGTAGAAACCTCACAGGAAAATCCTATGATACTTAAATCCCCAATACAAGATGAGAAAATTTAATAAACACAACTAAGTCATGAGATCAATCCCATTAAAATTTAATGTGAAAAACATGGATTGAAGAAATAATTAACAGACCTGGTAACAACTTTTCTTTGAGATTGTCTGAGACAGAGGGTATGAGACTATCGTCCTCGAAAGAGATGTCAATTAAACAGAGCCTCTCCATTTCTAGTTGGTGCTTGCCCTCCCATATTAGAACAAACTGTCTAGGACCGCCATTCCTCATGTTGGTAATAACATGTATATTGTATTATGATTGTAATGCGACAACCCAGGTATGGAACGGTCTAGCGGAATGGAATAAATTGCAAAGCCAGGAAGAATAAAGACTGTCTAAGATCGCCATTCCTCATGCTGGTAATAACATGTATATTCAATATTGTATTATGATTGTAGCCTGGTAGCCCAAGTATGGAAAGGACTAGCAGAAGGCAATAAATTGCAAATCCAGGAAGAATGAAGAGTGGTATATATTTCCAACGGTCTAATGGGAATTAGCAGAATCTAAGGGCATACACACTACCCACAAATTTCAAAAAGATATTATATCTATAGATTTGATCAGACTCGGCGATCCTGCACTTCCTGGAGGTTGGAATGATAAGAGAGATCCAAAATAAAACAATTTTGATAGCGATTTTAAGCTCCAGCTATTCCTCTGGAATCTTCCACTAGGATCCCTCCTGCACTACCAGAGGCCTTGAAACTCTAGATGATGGATTCCTATCAAAGGACGTAACGATTGACCCATGGTCCACCCACAGGGTTGATATCTCGAATCTTCCTACCCGACAACAAGACGATGATTCCATTGTTGGGTGTGGCCCAAGTAGGCACAATTTTGTTAAGGAAACAATTTTGGAGCTGCGCAGATTTTGGGATGCGAAGTTGGAAGGCAAGACTACAAGGAGTGCGTAGCTCGGAGAGCAGATGCAGTTTTGACGTAGCAGCATAGGTGCGTAAGACCTGTGCAACTGCTGCTTTTGGTAAGAAATACAGGTAAAGGTCAGATGAATAAGTGACCTATTTTGAGTAAGGAGCAGGTTGAAGGCAGAAGAAAGTGACCTGCCAAGGAGAGTGGCGGCAAGCAGTTGAGAAGCTAGGCCACTACGCCGACGGAGACAGGAAGGTGGAAAGGCGGAAAGGGACAGGCCACGATGCAGTGTAACTGTTTTGAGGATTGCGGCTGTTAGAAGAATGTGTGAGCCATGAGTGGCCCAGCTGAAAGGCTTGGAGCAGGCAGAGCAAGCTGTCGATGATGACAGTCAGGATGACAATTAGCCACGCCATGTTTTGTAAACCTAAGGGTGTTTTCCTATGTATTGTAAAGACATGACCTACGGGCATGATCTATAAATAAGGCACATTTTGTATGGGAAAGGGTTGTTGGGTTACTGAATACGCTTCATTTTGTTAAGCTTTTGAATATTGTTGTATCTTTTAAAGCTTAGTGATATTGTAAAGGCTCTGCAAGCTGAGTGCGCAGAGGCCTGTTGAGAGAGAAGAGAGTCTGTAACTGTGTGCGCAGACTAAGAACTGTTGTACCCTTCCCAAAAGACTAATAAAATAACAGTTCTTGTGGACGTAGCCTCCATCCGGGGGTGGAACCACGTTAAATCTTGTGCAGTGTGATTGTTGTGTGTCTACTTTTACTTATTTGCCTACTTTGAATGTCTGGATTCTCGTTTATAGCTGTATTTTAATACTTTTATATGTATTCTCCACAGGAGAAAGATGGGGATAATATGTTAGGTATTGATGGAATGAATGAATGTTGAATGATCAGTATTTAAGTCTGTGAATGCATCGGTTATGGAATGATCACAAGTGTATGCAACATTCAGAGTGTATAACCCTTCGACGCGCAGCACAGGCTGTGCGCAGCAGTGTATTTTTTGTCAACTACATTCGTTATAAGGTTAATTAATCTAAAGCATAAGATGGATGTTTGAGTGCTAAGTGAAATTGCATACGAGTTAAGAGTGGAAGAGGAAGCGTATAATTCAGTTGCGTTGTCCTGCTGGTTAAGTCTCGTCTGAACCACGCATTCCATAGATGCACTGGTTGAGCACATACTTCAGCTAGTAACAGCGAAGGTCGCGACGCAGCCTTCAGGTTGTAGCGCGCGCTCTGCAGTGCGCTGCGCAGGAGTCCCGTTCGAACAACTCATCACCTCATTGTGGAAACTTGATTCCGCAGTGTCCCCATTGCTACGCCTTGGGTGAGACCTTAGACTGCACGCAAGATGTTGCCGAAAGGGCCTGTGAGAATGGGTTTTGTTGGTTCAGTTAAAACCGCAAAAGAACTTGGGTCTATATTGAAAACCTCGAGATCAGTTTTTAATCCAACAAATGGTTCCATTGCTGCGCTAAGAATCCGTGATGAGTTGAAGACGTGATGTGTGAAGGAGAAGAATTCGAGCTGTGCGTCGAAATTTGGTATCCAGACAAGAAAGAAATCTAGGCTTGGTGTGACAAGATAGAGGGAGACTTTGCAAGGAAAGAGAACAGACACCCACATCTCTCTGACATTGACTAGTTGAATAAGTACCTGTGGAAAGACGTTCACGAGGTATTCTGGGAATCTTTTGGAAACGAGCTACACGAGTGGTTGTTAAGGCTCATGGAGCACAAAACCTGTCTAGCATGAAGTGCACCGACCGAGTGGACACCGGAGCTTATCGAAAAGCTCAAAGCATTGGATAGTCCGTTTGTATGCGCAGTTGACTTCTGGGTTGACAACACACTACAAAGTTTTGTAACACAGTTCGCTCTTGACATGCTAAAGTCCTACAACGCAGCCGGAAGAGAGTTTTTCAAGGGAATCATAGGTAAGTACTTGAACAATCTCAGTTTATACATTAAGATGCTCTTAGCTGAGAAAGGTGTTTTTAGATTGCTGTAAAGTTTTTGGAATCTGTAATGGTTAATAGCATTTTTAGTGATTCTGACGAAGAGACGCATAACCTAAGAAGTGGGAAAAGATATAAGTATACCCCTAAGAAGGATTCTAGTGGACCTTGGCTCTGCGTAGAGATTGATACAGAAGCCGAACCTGATAGCCAGACCACACCTCTATCTGCATCCTGTCAGCCTATTACGCCCCAGAATCCACCAGTTGTGAACACTACACCTCTCATTCCACAAACCCAACCAGTCGTGAACATTCAACACAATACCACATTCATTTTTTCTGCATAGAACACTGCGTAGAACCCTCCACCACCTAGAAGAAGCACGACATAGGACATTAAGCTACCGATATTCAAAGAAATGGGTCTAGAGGACCCTAATCAACATTTTTTTCTATGTGAAGTTGTATGGAGTGTAAAACAAGTCCAGGACGATGCTGTGAAGCAAGCGCAGCTCGCTACCACCTTTAGAGATAGAGCCTTGCATTGGTTCATGAAATACTCGCAGGGACAACCAAGAAACTTGATAGAAATCAAGGTTGCACTCCTATCAGAATTTAAGAAGCTCAAATCAGAGTCACAGTGTATAACAGAGTTGAAAGAGATCAAACAGAAACCTAATGAGACAATTTGGGAGTTTGATCAGAAATTCGAGACACTGCTGGACCAAGTAAGCTTTGTTATTACAACGCAGCAGCATAAGGAATGGTTTATAGCCGCGCTGTTGCCACATATCAGACAACCGTTGATGCAACAAAAAGTGAATTCGCAGCCAGAAGCTTTGGAGATTGCGATGAAGCTGGAAGCTTCACTGATCGGAGAAACTAGCACTGGCATGTCTCAGATTCAGAACCAGCTAGCTACCCTGACACTACAATTACAAGATATCAAGCAAGGAAAGCAAGAGAGAAAGGAAGTCTGGTGTACAGGTTGTAAGGGAGAAGGACACACTAAGGACAATTGTCCTTTATTCCAAGAGTTCCTCAACATGGGTGGACCAAACCCATTGAATCCACACCCAGGACCATGGTGTGAGATTTGCAGAACCAGAGGACATCGTCCAAAAGATTGTCACATGATACATAAATATGTAAGAACTCCTAAAAACTTATATTGTAATTTCTGTAAGGCAGTAGGGCACGACGAATCTAACTTCCACGCATATGAGCTCATGTTAGAAAGAAAGAAGGATATTGAGCATATGTATGGAGGAATGTACAGAGTCCAAGAAGAAACTCCACAGAAACAGAATAACGCTCAACTTGATCAGGGAGCATATAGAGGCCACGGAGGATACCGCGGGAGAGGAAGAAATAACGGTCCAGCGTAGGGGCGGGGCCGAGGTCAAATAATTTGTTACAACTGTGGACAAGCAGGTCACGTATCTAGAGACTGTACCAACCCATGCACTACATGAAGATATTGTAGCTCATTTGATCATGTCATTGAAGACTGCCCAGTGTTGGAAGTAGAAATGCAGAAGAGAAAACTACCGGAAGCTCCGGCCCCAAATATCCAGTTGATCGCAGCAGAAAGCAGACCTATGGACCCAAGTATTAACGTAGTAACCCGTAGTGGTGCTATGACTGGGAGGGATAGCGGAGTAGAGGCTTCGACTTCTGGATATTTTAACACTAAGTAGACTCCCCTTGAGACAATATGGATAAGAAAAGTTGCTGGGAAACCACCAGCCTTCGACCTGAAGAAAAATAAAGAAATCTTTGAAGAAGCATATGATCTCTTTAAAGAGCTAGCATCTGGATCACCAAGAATCCCATTGTGCAGCGAAGTACCGCATGTAGAAGATATGCCTATTGTGTATGACATAACGAGCGCCGCAACAGAGACATGCACCTCTGTTCTGCAGTTCCTCAGAAACTGTATGAAGTTACTAAAGAGTCCAAATGCTATAGCAGAATTGCAGAAGTTGGTAGACCAGTATGAACCGTGCAACAAAATTGAAACTACTGATAGCGCAGTTCATCATATTAAGAAACACAAGAGAAGATGGAGAGAAATGAGACTCAGTGCACAAATAGGAGATTATGAAATGGATGAGATCATCCTTGATCTGAGATCATAAGTAAATGTCTTGACTAAGCAGACATGGAAGCAGATGGGGAGACCAAAGCTGTTATGGTCACCTATCCAATTGCGAATGTCAAATCAGGAGAAGGTCATACCCTTTGGATGGTTATCCAACATGATTGTTGACATTGATGGAGTGTAGAGTCACGCAGATTTCGAGGTTATTAAGATTGTGGACGATAGTTAGCCTTTTCCTGCGCTGTTAGGAATTGACTGGGCTATCGATAACCTTGCCATCATCAAACTGAAAACAAAGAAGATGATCTTTGAAGGAAATAACCTCAGGTTCATCGCACCATTAGACCCTACGGATGGAGAGAGATACAACGAGCCGATTCAGGAGGAATTCGGGGCTCAAGATTTGGACCGACTGTACCAGATGACCGCGAACTAGGTGGATTATATCAATCCAACTGCGGATGGTACACTCAGATGGAGATGTGATAACTCTTGCATCTTAGATTCATATGCGGGGCTGGAAAATTGGCAAAGTCGCATGCACGGAGTATCAGCAAGGAGATGCGCGTAGGTAACAAAGTCACTTCACTGGATTAGCAAAGAGGTAAGCCCAATCTCCGCCTATGATGGTTTTGCTAATGTTTATTAATTTATTAAAGAATATACTGAAGCAATGGCAGAAGAACATTGCTTACAAGCATTAGACATGGCACTACGTGAGACACCTGCCAGATGGTGGGCTGTGCATAAGCAGACATTGAACACATGGGATCAATGCAGAATTAAAATGCAAATTAGGTTTGCTGATAAGGTTACACTACCTTTTGAGAAATATAATGGACAGATAGATCCAAGACAACATATTGAGGTCTGTTCACGAGTAGGGGGAGAGATACCAAAGACATAATGGGTGCATTTGTTTATGCACCCGCTAGAGGATGAAATTCCCAAGAAATGGTACTTAGATCTGGAGTTGCGCAGGGATACTACAGATTGGGCCATGCTGACTGCGAACTTCCAGAAGGACTTCAGTTTTGAAGATGAGAAATCGACTATACATGATACTTTGCAAATAATTAAGGAATGCATATTCAGAGACGAGTGTCCACATAGAAATATGACTTTAGAGGAATTATTTGGTGCAGGAAGCATACCTGCGAGCTTACAGACATAATGGAAGGAATAGGTAGAACATCCTATGGAATGTTACAACCTAGCTGAAGAGGTTAAAGAAAAAGAGGACAGTGATGAGGAGGACCTGTGCAATGTTAAGATCCCTGAGTCTGAAGGTGCGCGCGACATAGAGGGACCTCTGCTGGAAACCCAGACATGAGCGGCCCTGTAAAGACAAAGAAAGTGAACATTGGGACCAACGAAGACCCAAAGTTCGCAGCTATTGGAGACTACTGGGATGATCAGATTGTTGCGACGATTGCAGATATGCTACATGAATATCATGAGCTATTTCTGACTAAGTTTACAGAGATGAAGGGCATTTTGGGAGACTTAGGGGTTATAAAAATACCTCTTAAGCTAGGCGTAAAGCCCGTTAAGCAAAGGCCGTATCGATTGAACCCGCGCTACAAAGAAAGAGTAAGGGCAGAGTTGGACAAGACGCTGGAGGCAGGAATCATTGAACCAATCAAAGAATCTCAATGGATAAGCCCTATGGTTGTCCAAGGTAAGAAAACAAAAGGCAAGATAAGGATTTGTGTGGATCTCAGGAAACTGAATGATGCGTCAATGCATGACCCATTTCCTACACCTTTTACTGATGAAGTGCTTGATAACGTGGGAGGAAATGAGGCCTATTCCTTTACTGATGGTTTTTTGGGATATCATCAAATCAAAATTGATCCCGCGGATAGGCACAAGACTACATTTGCTACAGAATGGGGGTCGTTCCAATATACAGTGATGCATTTTGGTCTTAAGAACGCACCCTCCATCTTTTCTAGAGTTGTGGTCGCAGCATTCAAGGATTTCATGCATAAGTTTCTAGAAGCTTATTTTGATGATTGGACTGTGTTCGGACTGCTGAAGAATCATTGCGCGAACCTGCGAATGATGCTGGAAAAGTGTAGACAGCACCATATCTCTTTGAACTTAAAAAAGTGTGTCTTCTGTGTTCCTTATGGGATTCTATTGGGACACATTGTCTGTAAACAGGGTCTGATGGTTGATCTTGCGAAGATCGCAGTCATTGTAAACTTACTGTTAACACCTAAAAAGTGCTCACTAGCTCATTTCCTTATTCACATGACCCATTTGTCCACTTTTTCCACCATCTGAGCCTCTAAAGCCAACAAAAGGTCACCAAAAGACCTTAATACACCCCTTTTCCCACTCAAAATGATTATTTTTCCTAAAAAAGCATAAAAAATCCTAAAAAAGGGTCCAAAATTTCCAAAAATATTAAAAAGGGAATAAAAATATTAAAAATATTCAAAAAAGGAAAAAGAGGGAAAAGTACCTAAACCATGTTGGTCAATACCATTGGTTTCCACAAAACCATAATGGTATTCCCCACCACCAAAAACTATAAAAAGGTGGTAGGGGCTCCTCACTATACATCCATCCATCATCCTATCCTCATGCTGCCAAAATCTCCCATGAGTTTTTGGCCATTGTAGCTACCTTGGAGAAGGGACCCTTTGGAGTTTGGAGCTGCTCACCCTTGGAGCTACTCAACAACCTTCACCATTTGGAGGTATTATTATTGCAAGCACTTGCTTGCCCCCATTTTCAATACAAATTTATTTTCTCTATTTCTTGTTCTTGTTTTCAATTCAAATGCACATGCTAGTTTAGTTTTAGTTTTAGATTTACAATTGTTTTTTGTTTTAATATTGAAATTGCTGCTACTAGTTAGTAGGTGCCCATTGCACTAAGCTTGGTTGCAAAACCAAGCCAACAGTTTTTGGCGACTCCGCTGGTTTTGAATTTTTAGATCTCACTTTTGCTTTAGATATTAGTTTTTGTTAGTATTAGTTAGTTTAACTCATAGATCTGCCACCCTAGACAACAGATCCATTGCTGTTCTAGATCTTGGCCCATTTTATTGCCATTAACAGCCCGAAATTTTCAATTTTTGGGTTCATTTTTTGGCGTCCGCGTACGGCTTTCGCCTCGCGGCTTTTTTCCTGACAGTCGCGCGGCTCATCGCGACTGCGCGGCTCTTTTCTGTGCGGTTCACCGCGGCTTCGCGTCCAATTAGCGCGCTGCACATCGCGGCTTCGCGGACATTTTCCGCGCTGCACATCGCGGCTGTGTGACGAAATTCCGCGTGGTCCATCGCGGCTGAAACCTGCGCTGCCCATCGCGACTGTGAGACTGAAACCCATGCGGTCCATCGCGGCTGTTCTGTCAAAACCCGCGATGCCAATTTTTTCCATTCGGTCAATCCGTTTAAAAAATTAATTTTTTGCTGTGTTTTCTGCCCAACTAGCACATTTTACAGTGTTAAAATTCCTGCACTTTTTACAGCTAGAAATCTTTTTACTATTTAGAATGCTCATTTAAAAAAGTCTTTTTAAAAATTTTCAGAAATTGAAAGAAAGATTTATTTTGCATTTTATCTAGATAAAAATTTTGCTTCCTTGATATTTTGCCCATAGCAATTTTTGAAAAAGAAATCCATTTATTTCTTGAAAAAGTCATATTATTTGCTTTCCTATTTCAAAAGATCCTTTGTTTTTTGAATATTTTCTGCAAAGCATTTACTTTTTCAATTTCAGTTTAAAATACCACACGTGCACCCACTCAAACACATAATTTAAACTGAGCCTTAAAATTTACCCTAACTTCAACCCACTTTTAACCCCACTTGGGGAACCTTTAAAAGAACTTTGTAGCTAGGTAGTATTGAGGGGATAGGTGTTCCAATAACACCCCTCAGTTATTACATTTGAGACATAGCTGTTGTCCATTAGGGAACCAAAATCTCCTAGTATTTTTTGGCACGGTCATAACCAGTTTATCGGAAGGCCTCTCCCCTAGGAGGGTTGAAGTCACGAGGATGGTTCCGGAAGCCTGAGTGGAATACCGAAATCCATTCAGTAACCGAAGGCTACCATTCACAGTTTTCAGGATATCCCTGTATGGGGGTATTGCGGTAAAAGGACCAAACGGCAGATTTACCTTTTTTGGACGTGTCATGAACGGAGTATCCTAGTTGCCATTCTTTAGGATTGATTACCCGGTGTCCCTCCCAGTAGGGGGATATCTAGCCGTTGATTCAACACTCAATATTTTCTGACTTGGATTTCATCACCTTGCAGAGAATATCATTTGTTGATTCACAATACTTTTAGTTAGGTGTTTGCATGATACAATCCACCTTTGGTCTAGTAGCACCTCTTTTTTCTAGAAGCTGTTTGCCTGTTGGTACTTTGACCATTTTTTGCATCCCTCCACTTATTATAGCACAACTGCTATAATAAGTGCTTTTTGAGGTTGATTTTTTGGCCTGAGAGCCTTTATTTTCACTCCCCTTTTTGCACCCTTGGTTGCATTAGGGTTTTGAGGTTTTTTTTTATTTTATATATACATTACCATCTTACACAGAAGATTTTTACACCAAAACTTATTTCTCACCATTGAGAATTTTAGACGCTCTCGTCATCTTCAGGGCGAACTCCCAAAGTTCAGTCTACTTGGCTCTCCACGTCACCGATGTCGAGCCTTATCCCTTGACTCGACACATCGTCGGTCGAACAGACAGTCATCTGATTCTGACACGCCTCATTCCACATCTGATTTTGAGGCAGAATCCAAAAACCCTACCGAGTTATTACCAACCAACCTCATGGCTGGGACACAATTCAACCCACTTTTTACCAGCACCATAGGTGATACATCCACAGACCCTTCTACTGTGGTGCCATCCATGGCAACAACCACCCCCCTGCGTATGCCTAATATGGGGAACACTCCATTTTTAGGAATGCCCAACACAGGACCACCTCCTATTACGGGTATGCCGAACATAGCGGTCACACCCCCTCTCATTTCCATAACCCATATCCCAGGAATCACTACTACTATTCCTAACCCTGGTGTAACCCATGTTGCACTTGGAAACGCTGGCCCATACCAGACCACAGCTATTGGAGGACACATACCTTCAATACCTAGCATACCCTTAGGCGCTACTGGACCCCTACATCATACCACCATGATTAGTCATGTCCCAGTCACTACGCCACATCCATCTGCTAGCTTACCGTAAATGGCGAGTCTGAACTTACCAGACTTAGCCAGGTTAACCAATGATCCTATCAGACACGAGCCTACGTGGCCTCACATGCCCACCAAACTCCCCTCCCACATCCCTCAGTTTGAGGGCAAGGCAGGTGAGGACCCCCAGAACCATATCATGTCCTTCCATCTATGGTGTTCCTCCAACTCCATAGTGGACGACTCTGTCCACCTCCGTCTGTTACAGCGCACCTTCACTGGCTTTGCAGCTAAGTGGTATATCGAGCAGCCCCATGGGACCCATGCCACCTTTACCTCCCTTGCCTCAACCTTCCTGCAGTTCTTCCAGTTACCCATCCGCTATGACGCGGGAGTCAAAATCCTACTGTCTTGTAGACAGAACACGGCCACCCACATCACTGACCACATTCATGAGTGGCGTCGACGCCGAATCCTCTGCAAAATCAAGTTCGACGACCGCATCTTCTTAGATTGGTTCCTAAAGTCCCTCCTCCCTCTCATTGACAAGGATGTGGCATCCGAACGACCCCAGTATGAAGAAGAGGCCATCCTCAAAGCCCAATAGTTTGACCTCATTTACGCCCAGTCGGGTTATCTGTATACCATTATACCAGACGCCCCTCGGGGTGAGTCATCCCAACACGATGCGCCGGGGGCATCCCATGCCGCAGATGGCATCATCGGTCGTATGGCCTCGCATCCCCAACCCTTTTCCATTGCACATCCTAGCCATGGTCCCGACCTTTCGCGGGCTACATCTCAATCTGGAGCAACCAATTCATATGCTCCCATGGCACATCACCACCATACCCACGGACCCTCATGTCCACCACAGTGCTTTGGTCATGCACCACCCGCATACGCCCCCCCAGCCGCACCTCAACCAATGTATTACCCGCAGCAAGCTGCGACAGCTAACCCAACACCTCCAATAGCTCAGGGTTATCAACAACCCCAGCAGGTAACTGGACCACCTCCAGCCCCGCTAGCTTATTATGCACCGCAACCTGCTCCCGCACCTATGGCAAACCAAAATCCTCCCGCTGCTCAAGGGAAAGTGTACACACAACACAATCAGCCCCAGCACCAAAACAACCAGCGCAACCAGGGTGGGAAACAAAACTGTGGAAGAGGACGTAACCGCGGAAACAACCAACAACAACATCAAGGTCCTCCACCTCCCAATCCTCCGCAAAATAACAACGCTGCTCCTCCCAACCAGAATCCAGATCGTAATTCCAGGCAGCCCAAAAACAATAACCTCAGAACAAACCATCCTTGTTCTATTTGCGGGGTCTATGGCCATTACACACATGCTTGCCCACATTTGGAGCGAGCTCGGCAACTCTGGACTGACGATGCCCATCATCAAGGACAAGCGGCTCCTCAGCCGCCACCCAACCCTCCACCACCTCAACATCAACCTTTGGTGCTAGAAAACACCTTTCCAACCCAAGGCGTAGTGAACACTCAGCCGTTAGCTCCCCCTCAGGGCAACGCGCCACCACGACAAATCACTTATGCCGCTCCTGATCAACCCATGTTCGATTCAGATACCCACCATTTGTTGATGATGTCATCTGCAGATGCCAACCTCCAAACCCGCCAGAACCAATATGGCTCCACCCCTGAAGCCCCCCCCGCCGACAAGAACACTAACGTCCATCCCACATATCAGACGTTACGTATACCTCCGGCTCCACTCGAGGGTGCTTCTAAAGCACCTCGCTTCCCACTTCGTCGCATCAACAATAATCCCAATGCTCGTGCTGCGTCGAATTACAACATTGTAGATGACTTAGCCCAGTCCCCTGCAACCATGTCTGATTTAGAAGTCTTAAAAAACTGTCCTTCACAGCGCAAGACTTTACTCTCTGCCATTGGCGCCATTGACCCCAATGATTCACAACTGATGACATTCGATTCGGACCAGTCCGAACCACGCTTACCTTCTACTTTAGCGTTCCAAGTTTCCGTTTTCGTTCGGAATCTTGTCATCCATCGGTGCATTATCGATGAGGGTTCCTCTACATGCGTTATGTCCACATTCATTTGGCAGGAGTTGGGATCCCCTACTCTCCAGCAGTCCACCACTGCGTTACGAGCCTACGACGGCCGTTCGGCTCAACCCCAAGGTCTCTTAGCTAATGTCCCCTTCCAGCTGGCGGGTAAAACCGTGCTCATTGACATTGAGGTCATCAATGCCCAACTCGATTATAACCTCTTACTTGGTCGCAGCTACATGTATGCCATGCGGGCGGTTGCCTCATCCGTTTTCCGTACTATGATGTTCCCCCATGAGGGACGCGTGGTCAAGGTCGACCAACTTACCTACTACGATCCCAAGGCCCCCGCCACACCTGAAAATGTTCTCCCTATGATTGAACAACCTATTTGTGGTGCAACTACATCGTTTGTTTCCTCTGTGGGACCCGGACTTTACTCCGACGCACCGATGACTTCTACATTCCAATCTATTCCACCACCGTCACCGGAGACAGACGTCGCTAACCTCTGTACTCTTTCCCACAATACACAAACACCTAACAATCAATCATCCTTGTTACCTAAACCACCATTGGTCCCTAGTCACATTGGTGTTACACCCATCCACACCATCCCCTTTCTGTTCCCTCCCTCGGGCGTAGTAAGCACTCCGGTTATGGCTACCCTTAGTCTCCCCGGGTTAACATTGGGATTACCCGTGTGGTACATTTCGCCTCCCATTCCCCCGCTAACACCAAATGTCGTCGTGCAACCGGTGCAACCCATTGTCACTTCTACTCAACCACCTCCCGGTATCACTACTCCTTCATCATCTACGAATCCCCTTCCTCTCATCAGGCCCATTGGGGGCAGAGGCCCACAACCATACACTGCGGTATTTCCTCCCAAAGCAGTTAAACCTCCCCCCGTGTTTCGTGCTGCTCCTAAATGCTCGTTGTGCGATGAGTTAGGCCCTCCAACCCATCAGTGTCCACAGTTACCTGCATTACAGGAACACATGCAAATGCTTGCCGACGACCCCAACATCCCGGTTTTCAAAATCGACTCAAACCCCATGCCTCGTGACAAATCACTGCGTACCAACCACCCTTGTGCGATATGCGGTATTTACAGTCACTACTCACATCACTGTCCTGATATCCCAGATTACAGAGCAACTCTCTACGAGATGAATAATTTGGACCTTGAGACGGCGCCCCCTACAATTGAGGAGATCTACCCTCCCGCAACATCCCCATCCGGAGAGATTAACACCATCTACATGATCTCGACAAGATACAAACCAGAACCCGTCGACTTATGGTCAGATTACTTCCATAGTGATGAGCAAATTTTAGAGGCTCTTACTGCCCCTGATTACCCCTGGGAAGACATGCACCATCGTTCATACTTCCTCCCAGAAGAATCCGCCTCCACCACAGCTACCCAGTTTGCAGTCGAGTCCAAAGATTTCCTCCCCACCAAAGTCGACTGGTTAAAGGATCCTATTCCTTCCCCTGATGCCTTTGAGGAAGGGAACATGTCAAACATTTCCCCCATTATCCAAATCGACATTTCCACCACACCTGGAAAACCTGAGCTCATCTCGCTAGGTGCATCTTGCACTCAAGCGGAAGCTCAGGCATATAAGAAACTCTTCCAAGAGTATCGTGATGTCTTCGCCTGGTCTTACACCGAGATGCCCGGCCTTGATCCCAAAATTGTGGAACATCACATCGACACTTGGCCACATGTGACTCCTGTCTGACAAAAACAACGACCCATTCACCCGTCCAAACTCCCAGCTGTTAAAGCTGAGATTGAAAAACTCCAAAAAGCAGGATTCATATATCCTATCGCCTACACCACTTGGGCTTCAAACCCAGTACCAGTAAACAAAAAAGTGGGCACTATACGCGTTTGTACTGATTTCCGAGACCTCAATCTCGCTTGTCCCAAGGACAACTTCCCCACACCTTTCATTGACCAACTAATCAATGAATGCACAGGACACGAGGTCCTTTCTTTCATGGATGGTTTCTCCGGATACAACCAAATAAAAATCCATAAAGAAGATCAGTATAAGACGGCTTTCACCACCCCATGGGGCACCTTCGCCTATCGCGTCATGCCTTTTGGCCTCAAGAATGCTGGAGCCACCTTCCAACGCGCCATGACTTATTGCTTCCACGATCTCCACAAGATCATAAAAGTTTACCTGGACGACCTCACAGCTCGATCCAAAAAGCGATCTGACCATTTAGATGACCTTCGACAAGTTTTCATGCGTTGTCGGAAATACAACATCCGCTTGAACCCCCTCAAGTGTGTCTTTTGCGTCACATCAGGTCGCCTATTGGGGTTTGTTATCTCAAAAAAAGGCATCACTATAGACCCCTTAAAAGTCCAAGCCATTCTAGAGTTACCATCACCCCGCACATTAAGACAACTACAAAGCCTGCAAGGGAGGTCCAACTTCCTCCGTCGTTTTGTCCCGGACTATGCCACAACAGTCCACGGTTTCCTACGACTACTACGTCTACATACCCGTTTCATATGGGACCAACAAGCAGAGACAACCTTCACTGATTTAAAGAAAGCACTCACAAATTCCCCGTTGATTTCTCCTCCATATTTCACCAAAGAATTCATCCTCTATGTTTCAGCATCCGAACATGCCATATCTGGAGTCCTTGTACAAGAAGATGATGCTCGCCAAGAGCATGTCATCTACTACGTGAGCCAGACCTTGTCCGGCCCACCCCTTCGATACCCACATGAAGAAAAGATGGCCCTCGCCGTCGTTTTTTCAGTGCAAAAGCTGAGACATTATATTCTCCTGAGTCACACCACAGTCGTAGCTAACTTCAATCCTATGGTTTACCTCTTGACGCGTTGCCTTCTTCAAGGCCGCGTAGCTAAATGCGTGATTATCCTACAAGAGTACGACCTTACTTTCAAAACCCCAAAGAGCACCAAGGCCCTAACACTAGCTCAACTCATCACAGATCTCCCATCCTCTTCGTCATCACCCGCTATCAAAACAGATCTCACTGACGACCACATTTTCATCATCTCGTCTGATGACCCATGGTACGGTGATATTTTGTTATACCTTCGCACGCAGAAGTTCAGAACCCACATCGATTGTGACGGATGCCGTCGTATACGACACCACGCCCCCCGATATCTCTTGTTAGGGGATGTACTTTATCGACGTGGCGTTGATACCATCCTATGACGCTGCCTATCCCATAGCGAGGCAGAACAAGTCCTTAATGATTGCCACAGCGGTGCCTGCGGAGGCCATTTCTCTGGCATGGCTACCACCCAAAAGATCATCCGCGCAGGTTACTTTTGGCCTTCATTATTTACTGATTGCATCACCGCAGTCAAACATTGTCAAAACTGCCAACTTTTTGCCCCAAAAGCAAGAACCCCACCCGCCCCCCTTCATCCAGTAGTCACTGCCGAACCATTCTGCAAATGGGCCATCGATTTCCTTGATTGCAATCCCACGTCAGCCGGCGGTCACAAACACATCATTGTGGCCGTAGATTATTTCACCAAGTGGGCGGAGGCCATGCCAACCTACAATTGCAAGGCCGAAACCGCAGCACGGTTTTTTCTGAACCATGTTATCGCTCGTTTTGGAGTACCAAAGCAACTTGTCTCAGACCACGGCTCTCACTTCGAAGACGCCGTCTGGAGAGAACTATCAACTTTACTGAAATTTGAACACCATTTCTCCTCCGCTTACTACCCCCAAGGAAACGGCCAAGTCGAGGCAATCAACAAAATTTTAAAAACCATCCTCCAGCGCACTGTAGACAAACACAAGTCAAATTGGCACCAGATGCTGTTCCCGACACTATGGGCATACCACACGTCAACCAAAACCGCCATTGGTTTTACCCCTTTCCACTTAGTTCACGGCGTTGAATCCGTCCTCCCCATTGAGTGCCAGATCCCAACGCTACAAATGGCCATTGAACTCCTACCGGACACTTCCCCAATCGAACAACGCTTACTACTCCTGGAACAGGCCGATGAAGATCGACGCACAACCCTTCAAACCATGGAAGCAACCAAGCACCGATCCAAACTGAATTGTGATAAACATGTCCACCCAAGAACTTTTACTGAAGGGGACCTTGTCCCCGCCTACGATCAGGCTCATCACAAAACCGGGAAAGGAAAGTTTGTGTCCATGTGGCAAGGCCCATATGTCATACACACTTGCCTCGGACAGGGGGCATACATTCTGACCGATTCAGAAGGCAACCCCCTCCGCAACCCACGCAACGGGTTGTACCTCAAGCGATTTTACCCGTAGTAAATCGGATGGACACCACCGTCCATTATTGAACTTCATCACAGTTCTTTCTTTTTTCAGTTTTCACCAGGTCCATTTTTTGACCATTTTTTTTTCACGCCCTCGTTGCCTCGGTTTGCGTGCCGCATCGACCGTCGTCCATTGTTGACGAACCTTATATCGTCGGATTCAGTTTTCCGCGCTCGTGACGATACTTGAGATCATTTCTCGCTCTCACGCCCAGATTTTTCAGGCATTTTTTCCATGCCCCCTCGTCGCCTCGGTTTGCGTGCCGCATCGGCCGTCGTCCGTTGTTGACGAACCTTATATCGCCGGATTCAGTTTTCCACACTCGTGACGATGCTTGAGATAATTTATCGCTCTCACGCTCATATTTTTTGGGCATTTTTCCATGCCCCCCTCGTCGCCTCGGTTTGCGTGCCACATCGACCATCGTCCGTTTTTTATGAACCCTATATCGTCGGATTCAGTTTTTCGCGCTCGTGATGATGCTTGAGATCATTTCTCACTCTCACGCCCAGATTTTTCGGGCATTTTTTCCATGCCCCCTTGTTGCCTCGGTTTGCGTGCCACATCGGTCGTCGTCCATTTTTGATGAACCTTATATCGCCGGATCCAGTTTTTCGCGCTCGTGATGATGCTTGAGATCATTTCTCGCTCTCACACCCAGATTTTTTGGGCATTTTTTCCATGCCCCCTCGTCGCCTCGGTTTGCGTGCCACATCAGCCGTCGTCCGTTGTTGACAAGCCTTATATCGCCGGATTCAATGTTCCACGCTCGTGATGATGCTTGAGATCATTTCTCTCTCTCACCTCCACACTTTTCGGGCATTTTTCCCGTGACCCCTCGTCGCCTCGGTTTCCGTGCCACATTGGCCGTTGCCCCTCTTTGATAATCTTTATGTCACCAGATTCAGTTTTCCGCACTCATGATGATGCTTGAGACCTTTTCTCGCTCTCATCAATCCCTTTTTTGTTCGGCATAATTTTATCCCTTTTTCGGGCCAATCAATCCCTTTTACGAAAAAGGCAGTTAGGGAGTTTCTGTTAAGCTCTTTTCTGACTCCTAAAACAATGAAAAGATCGCCGAGCAACCTTGCTTCCTTTCATGCTCTCTAAACGTATCTAAAAGGGTGTCTACCTGGTATAAGTTTACCCCTTTTCCAGACCTTGTAGACTAATTACGAAAAAGGAATACTCTAGTCACATCGGCTAGAAGAGTTCTCCATTTGCATCATTTTATGCTTTTTCGGGCCTTAGAGACTATCTTATGAAAAAGAACACCAATGGTGTCCACTTATCGCTTTCAGACTCTCTAAACATGAAAGCGACCACGATCAATCACCATCCTGGGCTCGTAAAACCAACAGGACAGTACTCATAACCACTGCAGAGTCTCCTTATCGTTTTCAGACTCCTTAAAAATGAAAGCACCAATGAGCACGAACAGTCCTGGGCTCACAAAATCCACAGGATAGTACCATTTCAGAGCACACTTTTATACCTTCTTGGAGCTCATTAAAACTACGAGGAAGGACCCAATGGTGCTTCTCGATGCCACAACAGATCACGTCTACTCATATGGCAGCTTCCCCATTTTGGTCGCCTTTGTTCAGAGTATTCTGCAGTATGTCACCCTGAGAATCCCTCGACAGCACCCACCAGCTTGACCCCCCCAGGGTCAATACATACCCTTCAGTCCTTAAAAGCAATGATACCCACACCTACAAGTCAGTTCCCTACGCTGCCAGGTCAACCATGTCATCATGCTCTGAACAAAGGAAGTTTGAGTCTACCCACTATATGACCCCAGTTACTTCCCATCCCCACAAGTATGTCAGTCCTACCATCAGTACTATCACACTTCAGTTCTACACCCCGCGCTCCTATCAAGGAAACATCATTGCCTTGTTAGTTGTTGGTCTCCCTCTGTCGACGACAACCAAATTTATTCCAGAGGATAGACCTAGAGGTCCCTGTGTCTTGGACTCATCACCATTTATGATGAGTGCCTACGAATCATTTCGAGAAGAGTCCTCAGTGCCTCTCCAAATGGTTGTTTCTCACATGCTCGACTTCAACACCTTGATCGCATCGTTGAGACTCGCACAGGGTATTGGTCCTTTCAGTTATTAGTCGAAGACCCCGGATACCTCCCGACTCTTCCACATTTGAGAGTCTACTTATGGAAACAACCAGTTACATTTTTTCTATAGATATCCGGGTTGCGCATGGAAACAAGTATTCATATGTACCCCAGCTTTATACTCCCTTGAGTATATAGTTACATGTACATGTACTTCTCAGAGATGACTCTCAGTCATTGAGTCCCTACAGATGTTGGACACCTTCAGTTTCAGCAGTTCATCAACCCTTCTGAGACCTTTGCCAGAACGGTTGTTGCTCTATTCCAGTGTATTAGTTATTGAGATCAGCCATGTGATGATTATGAGTACATCCCAAACTAATGTCCCCTCTAGACCATTATGATGTACCAGTATATTTTTTATTTTTCAGGTCCCCCTTCTTGGGACTAATTGTTTACATATGTCTTGATATGAGCATGGGTATGCCCGCCTCGTCCATTATCAGAGATTATTCCTCATTCATATTGAGGCCATGTAATATTGTTTATTTTTGCAGCTTCCAAGGGCCGTGGATCCAATCTCCAATCGGTCTCTTCTCCTCCCCAAAACCCCAGAAAAAAGACAAAAGAACTATGATGTCTATCGGCCTTACGATGAGCTCCTGCCCTCACACATCAGGGGGCAATCTGTTAACACCTAAAAAGTGCTCACTAGCTCATTTCCTTATTCACATGACCCATTTGTCCACTTTTTCCACCATCTGAGCCTCTAAAGCCAACAAAAGGTCACCAAAAGACCTTAATACACCCCTTTTCCCACTCAAAATGATTATTTTTCCTAAAAAAGCATAAAAAACCCTAAAAAAGGGTCCAAAATTCCCAAAAATATTAAAAAGGGAATAAAAATATTAAAAATATTCAAAAAAGGAAAAAAGAGGGAAAAATACCTAAACCATGTTGGTCAATACCATTGGTTTCCACAAAACCATAATGGTATTCCCCACCACCAAAAACTATAAAAAGGTGGTAGGGGCTCCTCACTATACATCCATCCATCATCCTATCCTCCTGCTGCCAAAATCTCCCATGAGTTTTTGGCCATTGTAGCTACCTTGGAGAAGGGACCCTTTGGAGTTTGGAGCTGCTCACCCTTGGAGCTACTCAACAACCTTCACCATTTGGAGGTATTATTATTGCAAGCACTTGCTTGCCCCCATTTTCAATACAAATTTATTTTCTCTATTTCTTGTTCTTGTTTTCAATTCAAATGCACATGCTAGTTTAGTTTTAGTTTTAGATTTACAATTGTTTTTCGCTTTAATATTGAAACTGCTGCTACTAGATAGCAGGTGCCCATTGCACTAAGCTTGGTTGTAAAACCAAGCCAACACTTACCAACTCCAAATTCAGTCAAGCAGCTGCACACTACATTGGGGCATATCGGTTATTACATGAAGTTCATAAAGGGGTATGCACAGATCATCGCAACCATGGAGAAGCTACTAAAGAAAGATGCGCCATTCATTTGGAACGCAAAGTGTGAGCAAGGTTTCGACACCTTGAAAGAAAAAATGGTCATTGTGTCGATCCTAGTATTTCCAGACTGGGAGAATCCATTTCACGTTCATGTGGATGCGTCATGTATAGCACTAGGAGTTGTTTTAGCACAACCAGGAGAGGGTGGTATTGACCATCCTATCGCATTTTCGAGCAGGAAGCTCTCATCTGCAGAAAAGAATTATACTACTAATGAGAAAGAAGGCCTAGCGATGGTCTACGCACTGCAAAAGTTCAGGCACTATTTACTTGGTGCGCACTTCCTTATGTTCAATGACCATTCTGCTTTGAAATACCTGGTCAATAAGCCAGTGTTAGGGGGGCGAATCTGCAGATGGCTATTACTCTTCTAGGAGTATGATTTTGAAATAGTAGTTAAACCTGGCAGACTAAACTTGGGACCTGATCATCTGTCAAGGATTGAGTCAGGAGAAGAGCCTACAAACCTCGAAGAAAATCTGCCTGATGCGCAGTTGTTTGCAATCCAAATAGCATATGATTATTATAAAGATATCATATACTTTTTGACTACTAGATTTGCACCTATAGAGTTCACTACGCAACAAAAGAAGCAGCTGGTAGTGCGAGAAACAAACTTCACCATTATTGCGGGCCAGCTATATAAGTTGGGACCCAATGAAGTACTGCGCAGATGTGTATTAGAGCATGAGAAACCATTCATATTGGCTGATGCACATTCATGAGTCGCAGGAGGTCATTAGGCAGGCAAAGCCACTGCGCAGAAGATATTGCGTGTAGGTCTATGGTGGCCTACTATCCATAAAGATTCCAAGGAACATTGCCAGAGTTGCAATGTTTGTCAAAGGACAGGAAAACCATCACATAGAGATGAAATGCCATTAAATCCACTGTTGACATTGCAGGCCTTTGAGAAATGGGCCATTGATTTTGTGGGTCCTATCAACCCACGAGGGAAAAGAACTAGCGCAAGGTACATTATAAACGCAACTGATTACCTCACAAGATGGGAAGAAGCGAAACCGGTGAAGGACTGTAGTGCAGGTACTACTACGCAGTTCATTTTTGAAGACATATTCTCAAGGTTTGGATTCTCGAAGATTTTGATGAGTGATCAAGGCACTCATTTTCTGAATAGAACCATCAAAGCTTTCACCGAAGAGTTCCATGTTCATCATCAACACAGTACGTCTTACCACCCTCAGGAAAATGGAACTGTGGAAGCATTCAATAAAATACCGGAGAATGCACTCACTAAAGTATGCAATGAGAATAGGGATGATTAGGACCTGCACGTCCCCGCTGTTTTATGGGCATACAAGACTACATGCAAAACGTTTACAGGCCACACACCTTTTAGGTTAGCCTACGGGAAGGAAGCTATAATGCCCATGGAGTACATTATTCCCAGCTTGAGAATAGTTGCGTTTACATGCATGGAGGATCAGGAGGCACTAGAAGAATGACTTCTACAAATGGTTGGTATGGAAGAAGATTGTTTCATCGCGGGCTTCCACCAACAAGTGCAGAAAGCACAAGAAAAATCATGGCATGATCGCCACATCAAGAACAAGTCCTTTCAGGTAGGCGATCTAGTCCTCCTGTATGATAGTAAATTCATGAAATTTCCTGGAAAGTTTAAAATGCATTGGGTTGGCCCATATACTGTTGTGCATGTTACTAATGGTGGCGCAGCTCAGTTAGCCACATTAGCAAGAGATAACTTGCCCGACTTAGTTAATGGCAGCAGACTAAAACCCTATCGGGATAGTCCTACTTCGCAGACCCCTGGATGATCAGAAAGAAGGAAATTTCTAAGTGCCAGGTACAGTTGGAAGTGGGCACTGGAAATGGGAAAGAATATGTACGAAATGTTTTATAAAGCAATGTATATACTGCGCAACACTGCTGAAGCTGCATGCAAAAAAAAAAAGAAAAAAGAAAAGAAAAAAGAAAAGAAGAAGAGCCGTGCAGCTCATAAGTTTCCATAGGTAGCTGTGCCGACCAAACAAGGACGATCAAAGAACAAACGTCGTAGCCAAGTGTTGCGCACCGCACTGCTAGAAAGGTAGATGTACCGGTCAAATGGAAAAGGAAGACTATGGACCATGAATGGCTATGACAAAAAGCATAAATCCATAGCGTAGTCACTTAGTTGAAAACACGAGTGGAGAAGGTTCCAGCAAAGTGGATTGTCAGAGCAGCCAATACATTATGATGGAAGTAAATGACCATGATAGTTGGCGGTTGGCTAGTAAAGCCATTATTCAAAAAGAAAAAAAAAGGGCGGCACTGACACAACTCCGCATTAAAAGAATATCCCATCCACTTGGCCGTAATAAAAACTGAAATGATTAAGATCATAATGGGATCCGGGTAACGGACTCAACATTTAATTGGCCGCTAGGCTGTCACACGGCTACCAATACCGTTACACCTAAGCATTTAAGGAAAGTTAATCTGACTCGACATATTTTACCGCGAAAAAGATCGAGCTGCCACCAAGATCGCGTCCAGCACACCTAGCACTTAATGCCTAGTCTAGCCATTCCCGGCACATTCAATGCCACATAAAGTGCAAATCTAGCCGAGATTTTGCAAGTTGATGCAACATTAAGTTTCTAAGTTAGCCATTCAAGACCAGTTGTTCGAGTATGGCTCTATAAATATTCACCAAGTCGCCCTTATGCGTGTTATCATGTGTTTGAAATTTCGCCAACTATGACGAGTGCGAGAATTGAGAATTCAGAAGCCGAAGTATTCGTAGAGTTTATGTTTGAAGAGCAGACCTTGGAAGAGATTCTTGGCACTTTCAGATGATCTAGTATAAGCGGAGTAATGAAGACTCTGCCGAAGCAAACAACACTAGAACGAGGTGGCTTGTCTAAGAGTTTGAAGCCGAACCATCCAAAACAACAGAGCAAAGACAAGCACCCGGCTGCCGCACCAGAAAAATCAAAGGTGCCAGCTACCTCGAAGCCTTCGGCTCCACAAGGAAGCCCACCACCACCACCTGTGTGGCTCCGTCTTGAATATGTCAGTCCGCAGAGGAGTGATGCCTCGGAG
Source organism: Larix kaempferi (assembly GCA_027924585.1). Classification (NCBI taxonomy): domain Eukaryota; kingdom Viridiplantae; phylum Streptophyta; class Pinopsida; order Pinales; family Pinaceae; genus Larix; species Larix kaempferi. The sequence goes on along the minus strand of BSBM01001041.1, from coordinate 4,970,346 downwards.
ATGCACTTGGACAAGAATGCACAATATCAGATCCTAATGCCTCCAATGTCAAAGCACGTCCGCACAGAGGAAGATTTACTCGGCAAAATTCCGACATGCAAGTTTTTCGATCACGACTTAATGGATGCCGAGAAATTCCCGCACCTACATCCTGATAAATTCATGTGTAGCAAAGATGGTGTGACCGGGAAACATCCAGAGGTTGTTCCAATGGACTGGGCATTGCCATTGGCCAAGTCTGGCCTACTCAACTTGCTGAGAATCCCACATTTTCACCGTAGCAAGGAGTGCAAGGCTGTGGTGAGTATGCTGCTGTCTTGTACACACCAAGGATACATCTGGTTGGAATTCAAGGTAAATATCACGATTGACTTGATTGCAAGGATCACCGGCTTGAGTAAGAAGGCTGACAACCCTGCGGCAGAATTCCTAGGCAAGAAAGACGACCAGGAACTCGCTGCAAAGATAAAGGCGGAGTTCAAGATGAACATAGGCCATCGAGGATATGAGACTAACCCAATCACTATTGAACCCTTGCGGTTCACTATTCAGTTGTTGGCAGGGAGGTTGCTGAGGAAATTACGACCAAAGGAAGTAAGTGCATCAGTTATGGCCTTAGCGGCCAAGGCCATGGATGGCCACGAGTATAACTGGGAAAAATTTCTGCTCAATGAGCTACTGCTGGATATTGAGGATACCCAGGACAAGGGGTTATCCTTCCACTTTAGCTGGTTGTTGATTCTTATTGCTTTCGTAGGTTGGAAAGAACCTGTGCATCAGTACGGCCTGCCGATAGTAGTGGAGGACTACCGCGCAGCTCGTTTCGCGAACATGTGGGAATCCACAAGCCCAGAGAAGCAACGACTCAATGACCTACAATTCCTGACATTTTACGAGCAGCTGTGCACAGTTATAGAGAAAGCCCCGCGCATCACCGAGGAGGTGACATATCTGTACAAGCCCAAGATGATTTTCAAAGCCATGTTACACTGTATCTAGATACAGCTGCGCCTGACGACAGAGAAATGGTTCGATGGCTAGTATCAACTTGGCGCACCAATGATCGAGCTGGTCTTTGAAAACTGGCCCGATGCTTTGAAAGAATATGCACTGGAGACTGTCATCACTACGTCTTCGGAAGAGGAGGAGGACAAGACAGATAAGAACCGATAGGTTAAGAGAAACCCAGTCTAGACACCTACGACAGAGGTAGGGGACAAAAGGAAGGAACTAGCTACACAGACGCTAGAGAATGCACAAAAGAAGAAGTCTAAGGCTACGAAACAACCACTGGATAGAATATTGCACGATGATGACTATGAGATGATAGAATCATAGACAGCTGTGGACCTAGAAGATTTCCTTGGCTTTAAGGGAATCCAAGAAGAGCCAGATTAGGCACAGGTCCAAGAAAACATTGACAAATTGACCGGGTTGGTCCTAAGGATGGAGCAAGTCCACCACGACTTCTCCCAGGAACCAGACCATCATGACCAAGTAGGGGAACCAAGTGAGACAATGCGCAGGCCACCCGCCTTCTCAACACAGACACACATTGTCAAGATTGCATTAGGGTCCATTTTATTCCCGACGGATGAGATGAAAGAAACCGTGAGATGGCTGCAGCAGTTAGAACTAAACATAGCCATGATTCCAGCTGAAGGGTTGCACCATCTGCACACCCAGATCTCCCATGAAATACATGAACGGGACATTGTCTCGCATAATCAACACTTGCAATATGAAGAGAATTACCGAAGAATACAAGGGGAATGCAAGCACAAGGAAAGGGAGCTTTAGCGCACGCAGGAAAAGCAGCGCAAGATAAAAACCGTGGTATCAGCAGTATACGTGAAGCTCCTCAGAGTTGAAGAAGAATCAGAAGTTGAGGCGGATATCCTACACATTGACACTGCCATTGATAGTCTGCAAGAAAAAATGAGGGAATTGGAAATTTCCCATGCAGAAAATATTACGCAGATGGAAAATGATCCAGAGCTGCAAAAGATCCACGACGACATCCAGCAGAAACAACAGGAAGTGGATTCTGCGGATGCTTCCATGAAGGACTTGCCAGTCTGACAAAAGAGGCAGGATTTCGTGCAAACCAAAGTGCTAAGGAAGGAGCTTGAGGCTCTAAGAGCAAAGGAAGCTGAAACCTCGACGAGGTTGCAGCCATTACAAGAGGAGGCACTTACACTGATCGATGAGATTGAACTAAGGTTGCAAGACCTTCAGGCCGCAGAGACCAAAGTTAAGGAGCAGATTCTAGAACCAAGTTCATATGAACTGCTAAATACGGTTAGAGGATATGAGCAGGATGTAGTTGCAAAGTTGAGTGCAATTGTTGAAGATTTTACTACCCACTCGGGAATCTGAAAGAAAGCACAAATGGAGGAGCTGGACTAACGTGGCTCAGGACGAGCCACAAGTCAGTGTTAGGGGCCTGTTGGGCATGGCCCAAGTAGGCACAATTTTGTTAAGGAAACAATTTTGGAGTTGCGCAGCTGTTGGGCTACGAAGTTGGAAGACAGGACTACTAGGAGTGAGCAGCTCGGAGAGCAGATGCAGTTTTGACGCAGCAACACAGGTGCGCAGGACCTGTGCAACCACTACTTTTGGTAATCAATAGAGGTAAAGTTCAGATGAGGAAGTGACCTATTTTGAGTAAGGAGCAGGTTGAAGGAAGAAGAAAGCGACCTGCTAAGGAGAGTGGCGGCAAGCAATTGAGAAGCTAGGCCACTACGCCGACGACGACAGGCAGGGGGAAGGGCAGAAAGGGACAGGACACGATGCAGTGTAACCATTTTGAGGACTGCGACTGTCAGAAGAACGTGTGAGCCATGAGTGGCCTAGCTGGAAGGCCTGGAGCAGGCGGAGCAAGCTGTCGACGACTACAGTCAGGCTGGCATTTAGCCACGCCATGTTTTGTAAACCTACGGGTGTTTTCCTATGAATTGTAAAGACATGACCTACGGGCATGATCTATAAATAAGGCACATTTTGTATGGGAAAGGGTTGTTGGGTTACTGAATACTCTTCATTTTGTTAATCTTTTGAATATTGTTGTATTTTTAAATCTTAGTGATTTTGTAAAGGCTTTGCAAGATGAGTGCGCAGAGGCCTATTGAGAGAGAAGAGAGTCTGCAGCTATGTGAACAGACTAAGAACTATTGTACCCTTCCCAAAAGACTAATACAACAACAGTTCTTGTGGACGTATCCTCCATCCGGGGGGTGAACCATGTTAAATCTTGTGCAATGTGATTGTTGTGTGTCTACTTTTACTTATTTTCCTACTTTGAATGTCTGGATTCTCGTTTATAGCTGTATGTTAATACTTTTATATGTATTCACCTTAGGAGAAAGATGGGGATAATATGTTAGGTATTGATGGAATGAATGAATGTTGAATGATCAGTATTCTAAGTCCGTGAATGCATCAGTTTATGGAATGATCACAAGTGTATGTAACATTCAGAGTGTATAACCCTTCGACGCGCAGCACAGGCTACACGCAACAGTGTATGTTTTGTCAACTACATTCGTTATAAGGTTAATTAATCTAAAGCAATAGATGGATGTTTGAGTGCTAAGTGAAATTGCATACGAGTTAAGAGTGGAAGAGGAAGTGTATAAGTCAGTTGCGCTGTCCTGCTGGTTAAGTCTCGTCCGAACCACGCATTCCATAGATGTGCTGGTTGAGCACATACTTCAGCTGGTAAAAGCGAAGGGCGCGACACAGCCTCTCGTCGCGCATCCTTCAGGTTGTAGCGCGCTCTCTGCAGTGTGCTGGGTAGGAGTCCCAGCCGAACAACTCATCACCTCACTGTGGAAACTTGATTCCGCAGTGTCCCCATTGCTACACCTCGGGTGAGACCTCAGCTTGCGCGCAGGCTGTTTCCGAAAGGGCCTGTGAGAAGGGGTTTTGTTGGTTCAGTTAAAACCGAAAAAGAACCTGGGTCTATATTGAAAACCTCGAGATCAGTTTGTAATCCAACATCCATCCAAGGCTCCCCGTCATTTTGTCCTTCCATGGCGGAGGATTTGTAATCAACAGGCCCCACACAATTCTTTTCCACGAAAGCTGCCACAAAACCACGAAGGCCTGCAATGCCATCTTTGTCTCTATCGATTACCGCCTCATGTTTGAGAACCAGATTCCTGAGGACGTCGCCACATCCTTCCACTGGCTTCAATCGTAGGCCCTGGGAATCCGAGAATGGAGTGATTGATCCCTGGTTCGAATCTCGGGAGAATTTTGCCAGGGTTTACATCACCGACGAGAGCTCGGGTTAGGATGGTAGCATGCTCCATTATCCCGTCAATATCATTTATGACCCACCATCATTCTGCAACATTTATTTGATTTACTTAACACATAACTATCAATCCAGACTCCAGCCTCTTAACCCCTTTACAGTCCTAGGTTCCGACTCCCTATCACTAATGTCTACCTTTAAACCTTTAACATATTAATGACTTTTTGAGAAAATTATTAAACGTCAAAATAACATTTTATAAAGAAAATTACACTTCTAACAAAACGTTTTATCAATACTTTTTCCCGTATTTGACGGGAAAAATGCCCTAAAACGGGCAAATGCCCGTCAAATTCCAACTCTGTCTTTATGTACCCTAATTTCGATAACAAACAACTAATCTGCTAAAGGATTTCAACAACTAAAAGATGAGTACAGAATTTATGTGATGACTACCCACCATCCATTACATTATAGAAAGTTTATGTTAAGATGATGAAGATGAAGCTATCCATATGATATTGCTAGTTTCCAAGGTGAACAATATGCTTGTGATATAATTGTGAATGTTGGAGAAACACGTTGATCTATGAAACCTTTGTTTCTATAGAAGAAGATTTACTAAAGAATGGAAACTATGATGAGATTCATAGAGTGTTTCTTAGTATGAAAACTTGTAATAAAGTTTAAAAAACAAATCTTCTCTCTACTATTATTGATAGATGGGCAATATAGATCTATAACTTTATACTAAAGTTTAAAAACAAATATTCTCTTTACTACCATTAATTAACAATATAAATCTAAATAATAGATCTAAAACTTTATACTAAAGTTTAAAAACAAATCTTCTCTTTAGTATCATTGATTAGCAATATAGATCTAAGTATTTTTACTTCTATGGCATGAAAACCCTATCCCAAAGCTAAAATATCAAGCCTCCCTTATAATGGTTAATGGTTGGAAATGGTTCTACATTTAGAGATATTGAGGAAAGATGAGAGAAAAACATTACACCACAAACCTACTTGAGTTAAGAAAATAATTAGAATATGTATGGAAGGAATCACTTAGCAATCAACATATTGTATACTATATGGTTTGGGTGACTTGTCGACATTGAATATTGTATATTTCTTATTGCATTTAACTTAGGGGTGTGGTATTCAATTTCCATGCATTTTGATCTATTTATTTATATCCAAAAATCAACATTTAAATGATCATTTTTATGACTTTGTTCAACATGCATCCTAGCCCTTGCCTTTTTATTTTCACCTTTTGACCACTATGTGCAGGTGATTTTTGTATAGTAACTCTTGAAAACACATTTTCGTTTGTTACCCATGTACTTTATTAATGAATTCTAGTTTATTTTTGGCTATAGTAATTTTTTCCTTTATTCTTTACCCACTACATAGCCCTACTTCACTATGGTTTTGCTACAACCTTGCTTTGAAATTATACCTTTGTTGGGATTACACTCTAGCTTTATTACTTAAAATCCTACTTTTGACTTGGGCTTAACCTCGTTTTCATGGGAAGAAGTGAGACTCAACCTTCGCATGTCTGCATCTTTACATATACCATATTATGGCTCCTAAATCCTTGCTTGTCTACATGGGATTGGATGACCCAAGCATAGCTTTGGAAACTGTGCCTTATTTTAATGGTTATTCAACCCTACCATCTTTTGGGTAGCTCAACCCTTATTTGTTTTGATGGGAGATAGTTAGAGTTCTACCTTTTGCTTTGAAATATTTCAAGTTTTACTTTGAATTAGTTACCGTGAGCATTATTTAGATGGATAGATTCTCATATTGGTTAGGGCTTAACTCTAAGGGAACAAGCCTCTTCAGTGTTGTTCTGGTGTGTTTTTGGGTTTTAAAGTTATTCCTTTATTTAATTTGATTTTCATTTTTATCACGAATCATGGACTTCAACCCATTACTCTTACTCACCCTTGTTTACAACAATTATTTTATTTGGTTCCAACCACTCTAGCGATGGTTTCAATCATGAACCTCAAAACTTATTTAAAAAATTCGGCCAAGCCAAATGTCTACCAAATGTCTAAGGTTTGAAACTCACATTATTTACCTCATTTGATTGTCTCAACATAAATATATACTTACATTATTTATCTCATTTGATTGTCTCAACATAAATATATAGTTCATCTCACCTTGAGCATGAGTGGTTTATGATTAGTTTTTTTTTTCATTTTCATTTTTAACTTCGGTTTTCATTTCATGTACATTCTCATAACTACATTTTACAAATATTATTACATGCAAGTTGACATTGAACATTTTTTATTATTTTATTTATTAGATTTCTTCTTATTCATTTCTAGATTTACTATAATTTTTTTTCCTACACATAACATAATTTTTAGGATAAACATTCAAAAAAAAAGTCTTTATATGCATAATTTTTAGGTTAAACATGCAATTTTTTTTTTTTATATGCTTTAAAACTTATTACAATATACCACATTGATAATGTTTTAATTTTTTTAATATTTTTTTAATAATGATAACCATATATATTTTTAACGATATTAATGTAAAATATTAATAATACAAATTTCATATTCATCATATGTTTATGACTAAGTGTCAAATACAAGTTTAGCAATCATACAAACATTTTAAACATTTTATCCTTGATCTCATTTGCAAAAATAATATTTCCATCCATAATGATAGGCTACATTCCCTTACTTTCTCATTTACTCATCTAAAAAGCCAAATATGAATGGAGCATCATTCAAAGCATAAATAGAAGCATTATTTACGCTCGGCATAATCCATTTGAATGTTGACTTGAGTATGATAGGGATGTCATATGTTTTATGGAATTCATCTATACATTATATTTGATGGAATTCATCTATACATTATATTTGATGACTATATGAGTTTTTTAGAGCATAGGATCCCATGGTCTTAGGACATGACAATAAGGGTGTGGAGGGTGAAAGGAAGATCCCAATTTCTTTGTTCTTTGTTGTATTTTTTAGTGGTAATGATGGAATACAAATCTTTAAACTTGATTTAGTTTAAAGTATTTATAATTAAAATATAATTTTTTTAGTTTTATATAAAGTTTTTTTTTTTTTTTTTGCGTAAACGGTGTATGGGAAACCCATCAATACTTTCCCACATTTTGTGGATGGTAAACCGTCGACCATAAATAGTGGTTGGCCTAACCCCTTAGGACTCAAGGCTCAAACTCGTGACCTCCCCCCATACCAAGAAAGTGTTTACATGTCTTACCAATTAAACTTATCTTTAAAAATCTTATTTTAATAATATTAAAAACCTTTAATTTATTTATATTTTTAGAATATAATATCATTAAATATATATTAATGTAATACAAAATAATTTACTTTAATGTTAAAATTCCTTAATTTTTATTATTTTTAATATATGTAATACATTCATAAATATAGATGGGTGTACCTACTAACATTCTCATAACATTTAGATATATCAATTAAATTATTCTCTTATTTTAAAATTTATTATTATAATATTGTTTTAATCATCATCTAAATAATTTAATTTTTAAAATTTATTATTATAATATTATATTAATCATTATTTAAATAAATTAATTAGTAATTAATATAAATAAATGATTGATTGACATAAAGTTATATACAAAAATGTTATTGGTAAAATTAGATGTGCTTTTTCTATTTCTAAATAATTTTGATAAAGCCGTCATGATTAGCTCCATGATTGTGAATCTTAGATGTTGATAAGATTTTATTGAAATCATTTTCAATTATCTAAATTTTATAAAAATATAATTTTTTTTATCTTAATTTTTAATAAAAAAATATAATCTTAATTTTCAATAATATCATGATTAAAAAAAATAAAAATATAAAAAAATTGAACTTGATCCTTAATAGGATGACCATATACATTTACCATCCTTAACAAGTTTCATTCCAACTACCTTTTTCTTGAATTACTTGGAAGCATCTTTCCTAATATGAATTGAACCCTTTAAACAATAATAATTTTTTGAATTAAGATTATACATTACTTTTTATTTTTGATTAGGTAATCCTTAATAGCATGACCATGTGCTTTTTACACTTTTTAATAAATTTCATTCCAACAACTTTTAGTTGAAGACATATTTTTTAATATAAAAAATAAGATTATTTAATTAAGTTTCAATATTAATATTTTTTTTGGACCTTTTACCATCCTTAATAAATTCCATTTCAACAAATGGAAGGCATATTGGAAAAAATAAGATTATTTAATTAAGTTTCAATATTTTTTTTTTAAAAGTTGTAGAGGTATATTTAATTACTAGAGCCAAGAAATATAGCAGAGATTACATAGGTGTCAAAATGTTTATGAGTCGACTAGGGAGGCCTCAGGTAATGAAGCCACCATCCCAGCTTCTCGAAAATATTGTAGAAACTAGCATTATACAAAAAAAAGACCTTATAGAGAAGGCCTGCCCAGAATTGATGCTGGGTCTTGTTCAAAAAATAGATAACATGTATACTGAAAGTTCTGAAAAATAGACTGTAGCAAAGATTGAAACATAAAAGTTGGATTTCATAGTAATAACCCGGTGCCTTTGGAGACCGATTAGGGATTAACTTCGGCATGGAACGTGTTCAGTTCTTCTTCAATTATAGGGCAACTACTATAATAGTCTTCCACCGTCCTAGGGGAGGGGAGAGCAGGGGACGGAGGTTTGGTGCTGCCTCCAGGGAGAGTGTTGTCTTTCCCCACTTCCTTAGTTCCTCCTTTCTGCACAAAGTCGAGGGTGGCCAGCGTTGCAGAAGGATGGCAATCATCCGCCCTGACATGGTCGTCCACAACTTTGGTAGTATCATCCTGACCCGTCGGATCTTCATTCCTTCAGCCTTTTGGATATTTTCCATCTTGTTGCTGCGCCCAAGGGAGAAATTCTCCCAGATCAGACTTGGGTCCATGATGTCCAAACGGTCTCCTATCTCTGTCAGGTTGGCTTAGAAGTCCCTGAGAGTGCTTCTGTTGGCGTTCCAATTGGCCATAACTTCCTCCACTAGGGTGCTCATCATATTCTTAATTAACAAGTAATGGTTAATGTTTCCTCCATTTCTCCCCGAAGTAAGCATGGCCGTGACTATGCATGCTTCCCAGCTGTCTATGAGGCCGCAGGTGGAGGCAGAGACGCTCTTCGCATAGCCATCCATCATTGTCCAGTCAGTGATGTTTCTGGGTCGTCTTCCTGAACCTCTCCTACTACCGCCTTGACGATGAGTTCCTCTAGGTTGCATCATGGCAATGGGTCGACTGAGAGTGTCTAGAACTAGCGCCAAATCAAGAAAAACAATACAGTGCCAAGCGGGAGCCAGAGTAGTGGGATAATCTCGAATGCCGACGCTGAATCGCAAGAATCCTAGCTTGCCCGCTTTAACCCCACGGAAGGAGTTAATGCAATTGGAATACATTTTTGAGAAGGTTGGCGAGTTAATGCTTGAGGTGCCTTCCATCCTCCAACGTCGAGGTGCCTTCTGCATGAGGGCGAGTTAATGCCGTGCATTGGAGCGGGTCCTCTCGAGCTAACCGATTCGTCATCTTGGTACTTCCGCTGACAGGTGGAAGGCCTGGTAGGTAGACTAGTGTCGTTGTGCTCTTGAGGGTGGTAGGATCCATAGGGGAGCTGGCTCGTGTGAGGAGGATTGTCACCCGGATCCGGGGTAATTAAGTTTCAATATTATTTTATATTAGTTAGAAAAATTAATATTATGTAATTAAGTTTCAAGATTATTTTGTATAAGTGATCTCAGTTCATTTCATTATTCATTTGTTGTTTGTGGATGATATCCTTTTATTTGGTAGTGGTACTGTTGAAAAATGAGAAACATATCATGCTGTCATTAAGCTTTTCTGTGATGCTCCGGGGATGTAGGTTAGTTTACAAAAATCATGCTTTATTCAAAATGTTATGCATGATAATGTTATGGCTCATATCCAAGTTCTTTTTCCATACAAAACAGAGTATCTAGAGAACGGTTTCAAGCATTTGGGGTATTTCCTGAAGCCAAATAATTATGTAAAGGTAGATTGGATGTGGCTTCTTAGGAAAATGGAAAAAAGGATTGTTTGTTGGTGTTTAAAATGGATCTCCCTTAGAGGCAGGATTATTCTTGTGAAGTCTGTACTGGAAAGCATTCAAGTGTATTGGCTCTTTCTTGCAAAGATCGTAGTGTCCATTCTCCATAGTATGAGGGAAAAATGATGTTGTTATTATGGTAAGGTAATGTTGATAAAACTGAATTCCATTTGGTTAATTGGGAAATTATCTTGTTGCTCAAGGCCCTATGGGGATGGGGAATAAAAAATATCATGTGGTTCAGTTCTGCTCTAAGTCTCAAAAGCTTGTGGAGGGGCCTATTTGGTTAAGGATTATGGAAATAAATATTACGTGCAAAATAATTGAAAAACAAACCTGTTGTGGATTGTATTAGAAATCAAAACAAAACTTTTTCCCAAGCCTCAAATTTCCGGATTGGGTTTCTAAATGACTATCCTTGGATGGGTGCTTGGCTAGCTTGGAAAATTGGGAATGGGAAAATGGTCCATCTAGGTGTTGATCCTTTTTTTGGAGGCGAGAATATATATAAGTTGTCTCAATATCTCATTAATAATCTTGCTAATCATGGATGTTATAGATTAGCTCATGTTAGAAATATGATGGATGGCTTGTCTTCTTATTGGCTTTCTGCATGTGATCTAGGGCTAACAGGTTGTCATGCTGAATAATGGAATCTACTTGTTACAGGTTTAAGTCATCTTGGTATAAGATTATCCAATAATGCTGATAGACTGGTTTGGGAGTGGAACATAACTGATGGGAAAATCAATGAAAAAATTGCCTATGAGGCTATTACTTTTGCATCTTTTGAAATTGTAGAGAAATGGTGGCATAAAAATTTGTGGAAATGGAACATCCCACTGAAAATTAAATGTTTCATATGTATTTGCTTGGAAAATAGGATCCCGACTTGGGATAATTTGATTAGAAGAGGTTTTGAAGGTCCTAATATTTGTGTTTTATGTAATAGGGACTATGGATCAGTCATTCATCTCTTTGTGAAGTATTTTTTTACTTGCTCAATCTAGATTGAGTTTCTAGCAGGTATGCACTTTACCAATGACTGGTCACAATATTCTTTTGTGGAAATCTAAAAGACTGGATAAATCATTTTCCCTAGCATAAGGAGCTTCGGTTCAAATCCGGTGTTGAATACGAGAAAACCTGCTTCTGTAAAATGAATAATGGATAATTGATGAATGATATTATAGATTACAAGGATGGCCTGCTTAAATATAGCTTGCACTTACATATTGAGGATTCGTGTCCTCTTACTTACGATATTTAATATTCATTACTACTACTATTAATTATTAATTACTTATTATTTAGTTGTTATTAATGTTTATCATTTAATATTTTTATTTACGTAACATTGCCTTCCCATTAAGGAAAGATTTTCCCTCAAATCTAAATTTGAGGACATCGTCTTTCGCTCTTGATTTGTTTTGACACTTGACTTGAGATATGAAAACTGGACTGATATCTCTATTTTGATGAGGGTTCGAATCCTTTTTGTGCTTCGATTCTTTCAGCTTGGGTGGAAAACTTCTCGTTCCATACAATTGGTACTTATTTCCATTCCATTTAAATTCCATGTATTGTTTTTGTAGGTTGGTAGAGTAAGTCTCTAATGATGCTAACCCGTCGGTGCCTAATAACATGCCTACTTCCTTGAGTGGTAAAGCAATACAATTGAGCTGTAGGTGTAATTTTTGTATTTGCAACAACACCTTATGACATTTTCCCACTTCTTCTACACATTGATCAACGATGGTTGAGGCTTTAGGTCCTTTTACATGGAACACAACATTTATGGGTACTTCTAGAATCGACCAAAATTGTGATCATCCTTATTCTTAATTGTCCCAGTAAGTTGTAATATCTTTGGACTTGACTTCCTTGATTCTATTACTCGGAATATGAGTTGTTCATATTTAAGGTTTTTGTGACTTCTCAATTGAGGTGGGATATATTTCTTTGTGAGTGATTGACTTTCCTTCTGTTGGGTGTAATCTATCTTAGGTGTCTCTAAATATTCTTCCTTACAAGCTTGCTGAATAGTAACATGTAATTGTCGCAACTGATACTTCAGATGAGCTTGTGTCTGCATTAGAATCAGATGTATCTTCTTCTGTTGGAACCTGTACTTCTTTCCCATTTATGATTTTGCAGAGTGTTGTGTAATTGGTTTTGAATTTATGACCTGGAATCCAATCTTCACCACATCGACGACAAGTATTATTTTTCTTTTTTCTGTTACCGTCGGAGCAACTAGTGAATGTTTTTGACACATTTTCAACTTCATAGCCATATGAATGAGATTCGTTGCACTGATGACTGGGTGACCATATATATTTGCAACATCTACATTGCGTCTCTTGTTGTCGCAAATATCCCTTGTCAAGGTTCCCTTGTATTGATCTTTTAAACTTCTCCTCAATAATTTCTTCTTTGCGCCTGGCCTTATCCAGGCTGGATAGGTTATGTAATTATAACTCTTATCTTATGTATGGTTTAATACCAGAGACATATGTATGGAGTCATTGACCAATTGTTAATTCCAATACTCGGGTCGCTAGTGCTTCCCATTCATAGGTGTATTCTTCCACGTCACCTTTTTGCTGTAATCTAGTGATTTTGGTGAAAAATTCCTTCTCTGTCGCATCTTAAAATATTTTGAATTTTTTTTTTTGAATGTGTCCCAACTATAGGCACATACTTTTTTTGTTTTATTCTACCACATGTACCAATTATATGCTCAGCCTTCGAGCTGCATGGAGGCGTATTTAAATTTTTCATCATCTGATAAGATTTTGTGAATACAGAAGAATTCTTCCGCTTTGTTGATCCATGCCACACTTTGTTTTGTTTCACCATCGAACTTGGGTAACTCCAATTTGGGTTTCATTGGGTATCCCCCCATTGATTGTATAGTAGCCTAGTATGATTTCTAATGATTGTAATCTCTATGATCTTCTGGGATTCCCACTTTGAAGGAATTTGATTGATGATTATTGATATCGACTGAATCACGACATGAGTGGTATCCCTTCGGGGAATCGACATTTTTAGAGGCATCTCTATCCTTGAAGTACTGCATGAGTTTATCTAGCCCTTCTTCGAAATATATTTTCATTTCATCTCATTCCTTCCTCATTTCCCATGAGACTGCTCCAACAAATTCATATTGCACACTTCGTGATAACTCTTCTTTTCCTTCTCGTAACTCTGCTTCAAGTTTATGCATTCTAAAGTTTAGACCTTCAAGGATTTTCAAATCTCAGATATGGTCTTTTCCTATTTTCTCTAGTCGATCCTTCATTTCCGACATGGTTCTTGCCCTGGTATGTGGGGGTGAGTAAGGAGATGGTATTTTGGCTTATAGGGCTTACTCTTTAATTATTAATAATTAATAATAATCTCATATACACAACATCTGAAGCTAGAAGACAACTACAGAATGAATGCGTGTTGAAGACAAATGAGCTCGCATATGCGGAAGAGAAGCATCGAAAGTTGAAGAAAGCCGTCACTGAAGTCTGCGCAAAGATCCCAGATTGCACAGAAGAGCCTAAAGTAGAAGCAACCATCCTAAAAATTGGTGCTACCATGGATAATCTCAAAGTAGAAATGCTAGATATGGAGATTGGGTACAAGGAAAAGATTGCTGATTTAGAATCTCCACAACCTGGCACTCCGCCAGACGTGAAATAAGTGAGAGCCGAAGAAGTGAAGGAATCTACAGAAAATATCTCCGCAGAAGTGACACGATGTCAAGACCTACTCGAAGAAGTCAAGAAAGTTTGGGATATACTACAAGAGGATCCTGAGTTACAAAAGATTCAGGATGAAGTTCAATAAAGGTAGAAGGACCTCGATTATGTGAACATGCCTATGAAATATTTTCCGCCAAAGCAAAGGATCCAAAAGTTCGTAGAGACAAAAGAGATGCAGAAGGAACTGGAAGCACTAAGGATAAGGGATGATGAAACGTCATCGAAGTTATAGGCGATGCAAGAAGAAGCACTAGCACTTTCTGAGAAAATTGCGGAGAAACTGCAAGAAATCCGCACAACGGAGAATACAATGAAGGAACAGATGCAAGACCCTATCTCCCAGATGATGCTCAAAAAAATTAAATAATTTGGGAAAGAATCTAAGGAAGCAATTGCGAAGTTGAGCGCAACTTTTCAGGACTTCGCTGCGAAGACAAGCATCCCAAGCGATTCCTAGTCGAAGACGCCCGCTGTAAGTGGCTCGGGGGCGAGCCACAAGTAATTTTTAGGGGCCCTTTGGGCACAAACCAAGTGCAAGAATTTTTGATGACAAAGGTACGGTTAGGCAAGGCCTAACATCAATTAGTTTTGGGATAAGAAACTCTGCAATTCCCGGGAGCAGTGTATAGAGTGAAGTGAAGTTGACAGGAAAGGACTTGTCCCCTTAATAAAGATGAAGTACTAAGGACAACGAGAGGTAGTTGGAGCAGTTATGAGCAAAGTGGAAAACTGTCAGCTACAGGTACAGAGAGTAAAGAAGTGTAATGGTGCAAAGGACGCATCAATGTAGAGTTAGAGTCGCACGGTCAAAATTGTGACTGTCAGAGAAGCGTCGGATTCAGAAGAAGCGACGCAAAAGGAAAACGAAGTTACAACAAATTTAATGCAAAGCATGGTCAACATGAGAACCATGCCATTTTGGGTTTAAGGGTACTATGGGGGTTTTCCCATTTTTATTGTAAATATGTGACCTTCGGGCACATCTATATAAAGGGAATTTTTTTATAAGGAAGGGTTAGAATCATATTAGATTCAAGTAGAATTATGTGATATTTTGAGAGATATTGTTAAATATAGTCTGAGAGAGAGATATAAGAGAGGAAAAGAATCTGCAACTGTGTGCGCAGAGATCTATTGTAGAGAAGAGTTTGCAGCTGAGTGTGTGTGCATAATGGAACTGTTAACCGTTTCAAGTAATATAAAGAACAGTTCCCGTGGACATAGCTCCCATCCGGGGGGTGAACCACGTAAATCCGTGTGTTATATGTGTGAATGTATAATGTGTTTTATGCTTATGTTATGATATATTCATGAATTTTCTTCCACATGTATGTTAGTGAGAATCATATGTTAAGTAAGGAAAACACATATGTATGAATATGCGAAGTAACAATGAATGTGATAAATGTGTAGTTATATAGATAGAGAATAACGATTCAGGGGAGTCTATAACTGTTAGTAATTGCAAACTGCGAAGTCACATATCAATGATGTATGTTAAGTAGAAGTGAAGTAAGAGTAACTTCGCAAAACCACGCATCACCAAGGTTGCAGAGACCTGATTATGTAACCACCCATATTTTCCTCGGGTGAGACTTCATCCCGTTCACAGGTTGATGCCGAAAGAAATGGTGAAAAGGGGTTTTCTTGTTGCTACGAAGTAACTTCGCCAAACCCGGGTCAATCCAGAAATGGTAGCATCCAAACAAAAGCTCCTCTTCATGGGATAAGGGGTTTGAAATGGGGGTAGCCAAATGCTGGAGAAATTGATCCAGGAATCCATTCTTCCATGATTGGAAAATTGAGGAAAGGTTCCATTGGAAAGGACCTTCAACACCAAGGATTCATTGGTTGTAATTCTTTCCTCTATTTTAATTAATACATCAATGTCTTCTTTTCCGATAAATGATGTGTAATTTCATTTATAGTAGTTCTCCTTGGTTAATTTTTTACATGTATCATGTTATCTTGTAGTCTCTCATCTCCGTCCTTTTGAGTCTTTTGCAGGTAATCTCTTCATTAACAAGCAGGATTACAAAAGATTCAAGCCACGAGGACATCCTTCGTAAATAAGGTACGAACTAGACTCTTTGTATTCAAGTAATTTGATAGATCTAGGGAAAGGTTTTCATTCTTGTTTTGCTTTGTTCTAGATTCGAACCATTCGAACTAGGGAGATCAGTTGGTGTCCGCACCAACGGATTTATCCCTTAACAAAATTGGCGACCATACTGGGGAATGAATTATATAAGTTGTAGATTTCCTTGCTTGCCTTATTTTTTATTAGATCTAGCTTAATTTTCAATTGGTAGATCACATCCAATTGGTATATCTGATTGTCTATATGCCATTTTATAATTTCCTTTAGGTCTCACACCTTGAAGTCTGTTGATTGGCTTGAAAATATTTATTTTTTCAATTTTATGGGTCGCCCGATGCACTTTACCTTCATGTACAGTGCGTCATTGCCATCCTGAAGCGCTTTTCCTTCAGACAGAGTGCATCGCCTCTGCACTTTTCTCTTTAGTAGACCACGTCGATCCCCCACCGACGATATGGTGTATACCTGCAGGCTGCGTCGATCGGTTGATTTTTAGCTTGATTTTCTGCCCAGACCTTTCAGTGCCCTGTTGCTTGGTTTGTGACAGGGTTGGTACAGTGTTTTATGCTTTCTACAGTTGAAAAGAAGAAAATATTTTGTTTCCATCTTAGTTTAAGGAAATAACTTTATTTTCGCTTTCTTTCTTAGATCTGAAATATTTATGAAAATTCCAAAAAAAGTTCTTCTTTTGACTCGTCTTGTTTTGGTTCAGATTTGAGTTTTATAAAAGAAAAGAAAAATACTTTTAGCTTTTTCATTGTTAGGAGTTAGAAAATGTTCTTTCTTGTTTGGAAACAATGATTAGATCCTTTATTATTTTGATTAAGGATCTACTCTTGCATTATTTCTCAAAGCAAAAGGATTTGTCTCTTTTCTTGTGTCTTCTTGAGAATTGGAGCCATATTTGGCCCCTTTAGTCAAAACTAGTATTTTGCATGCATTTTTAAGCGAAATGAATTTCATTTTTGTAAAGAAATTCTACAGTCTCATGGGGGGGCCATGAATCATATATCCTACAGTCTCTTTGACCCATATTAAGTTTTCCAAATCATTTTTGCTTTGGTGCGGATTGGCTTGTTTCTACCATTTTTGAAAAAGTTAAAATGGCATTTGCATAGGGTTGTTCACTTGGGAAAAATAACCTCTTACTCTCTCTTTAAGTAGGACTTCATCGAAAAGAAATATTAGCACTTCATTTAGCTTAGTTGTGCATTCTTCTTTATTTTTCAAGTCTAACTTCATGCATCCACTTAACCGCATAAGATAAAATCAAGCGTTAGTTAAGTTAAAATCTTTAACAACTTCAATTATAGTTTAGGGACGTGTTTCGACGTATTAAAGCATAGGAAATGTCGTTATTTTCCTTCACTGCATCCCAGGGGATTTTAGTTCTTCCATGTCCCAATCGGTATATTGAACGACCTTTCATGTACCGTTGGGTATATAGAAAGGTACTTCACGTACTTGACAATATATCATAAGGCTCTTGTCGTATGGTTGCGCATTAGACAACACTAATACGGATTTGAGCTCCCACGTACCTTCTGTATATCGGGAGACCCCTTTAGTATCCGAGAACTATATGAGTAAACCTATTGGACATCTTATTGTTGCAATACACCAAGAACATCACTCTGGGATATTACTACGCACGTATTTCTAGGTAGTTGGGTTATACGGTCATGGGTGCTCTCCCAATCCTCCACGGTTAGTGCTCTGAAATATTGGGTCGAGTATCACTGTTGGACCCTACAGTATATAAGGAGTTGTGACAATTTGACAATCCTATGAAAATTCGGCTTATTTATCCATCTCTTTCACAGACTGCTTGTTGCTTTTATATTTGAGTAGTGTTTGCTTTGTGTGGTAATTTAGAGGTTCTTAGAGAGTTTAGATATGGAAAAATATTTTGAGACTATTACCCAAGAGACCCCTTTTCAAGGTATGTCTTTTTTTTTTCCTTCATATGGAAGTGTTAGCCCTCCCTTCATGGCCACGTTGAGCCTTCCTGGATTGAATATAGGATTACCAGTATGGTTATTCCCAAGTCCGGTTATCCCAAGAGAACCGATTATGTCATATCATAGTCCTCCCCCACAAGAGAATGAACCTCATGTTGATCCTTTGCTATCAATGTCAACTGTTGAATCTACTTCCATTTCTTCCTCTTCGTCTGCTGAAAACTATGACGTTAAAGCAGGTGGATAAGAAGAATAAGAAAAAGAACACTAAACATAAGCTCAAATATCCAACTTCTTCCCATCATGTTGGAAACCCACCAGCCGTTGATCATCATGCTGGGAATATTGATGTACCTGTTTCGAATATTCGTAAACCTAAGTTCCCTTTAAGGCTTTGTGAGGGGCCCCATTTTATTAAGGATTTCACTGGTATTCCCACAGTCTTAGAATTATGGTCAAATTATTCGGAACGACCCGTATCGTCAGCCTCTAGACATCATACTGATGATACCTTGTCAACCAACGACTCTTTGGTTAAGAGTTAGAAAAGTAAAGTCAGGAATATGTGCTTATTATGTAGGGACATGCACCGTACTTACCTTTGTCCTCGCATGGACGAAGCTTCGCGGTTGTTGGAGGATATTTTTGTGTCTCAATCACATCCTCCAATGATTTGTAATAAACTGCGTCTTGAGTTTCCATCGGTTTATCAAGCGGTCGATCTAGTTTTGTCCTCGGTCAATCCCACTCTTCCCTTGACGAGTGAAACCCAAATGGTCGATATAGTTTCATCCTCGGTCGATCCCACTCTTTCCTTGACGAGTGAAACCCAAGTGGTCGATCTAGTATCATTCTCGGTCAATCCCACTCTTCCATTGGAACATGAAAATCAAGTGGTCAATCTAGTTTCATCCTTGGTCGATCCCACTCTTCCATTGAAAAGTGAACATAAAGTGGTCGATCTAGTTTCATCCTCGGTCGATCGCACTCTTCCATTGAAGAGTGACACCCAAGTGGTTGATCTAGTTTCATCCTCGGTCGATCCCACTCTCCCATTAGATTGTGAATCTAATACTGCTCATGTTCTTCTTGTTCATACAAATTCTTCCATGCAGGGGGCATTAATCCTTCTATTACAAGACCTCCCCCAAGTAATGAGGCTTACGATTTTCCACCTTTAGTTCCAAATCATTCAATTTTTATCGATTGGAACAGACTCTCTACACCTCACCTTCCTTCCTATCTGCCTTTCAAAATCATTGTGCAGGTTGGTCGTATAGATGTACCTCATAATATAGTTGATGAAGGTGTCGCAGTTAGTATTTTGTCGTCAAATGCTTGAAAGGATATGGGTTCCCCGCAGCTTGTGCCCATTAGTCAACATCTGTTATCTTTTAATAGAGGAATCAGTAAACCTCTAGGGGTTGTCCCTCAGTTTCCTATTTTGTTAGGTTGAAAAACGATCTTTATTGATGTTTTGGTAGTTTCAAGTCCTTTGGATTTTAATCTGCTCCTCAGACGAGATTATGTCTATGCGATGAAAGATCTCATGTCCACACTCTTCCGAGTGTTGTCTTTCCCTCATGAAGGATGCATTGCGAATATCGACCTGCTTTCATTTGTTGACTCTCCTCCAACTACTGATCATATGACTTATGTCCACGCGATATCTTACTCGCCGTAGGTAAAATATGTGGCATTATATACGAATGCTTCCAACTTCCGTTGAACACGGGCTTCTCTTTGATTGCTCGTCTTCTATAACCTTGGATTCGAGAGTTGACATGGTTTATCTTCCTTCCAATGAGGACCTCTTAGAATCCATGATCGAGGCTCATCCTTTGACATGTATTCCTTTTGGGGTTTCGTCCTCTTGGAAGTAATGAAATGGGCCATTATGACCACAGATTGGTCTCTATCTCCAAGATCGTTAAAAATGGAATAGACCCTTACAAGCATAGTTTACCTTTGGTTTCAAGCTTGCATAAAAATAAAACTAGCTGCACGAGCATGATTCTTTTCCTATGTCAAACTCGGTAACAAATGAAATAGAAGAAAGTGAGCATAGTTTTATTCCTGTTTCAATCTCGTTAACAAATGAAACAACACCGTGTGAGCATAGTTCTATTCCTATGTCAAGCTCGTTAAAAAATGAAACAGATGACCATGAGCATAGTTCTATTCCTGTGTCAAGCTCGTTAAAAAATGAAACAGTACCCCATGAGCACAAATTGGTGTCTATCTCCAAGCTCATTAAAAAATGGAATAGATCCGTACAAGCATAGTTTACCTTTGGTTTTGAGCTTGTGTAAAAATGAAACCATTCCCAAGCATAGTTTACCTTTGGTTTCGAGCTTGTGTAAAAATGAAACCGTTCCCAAGCATAGTTTACCTTTGGTTTCAAGCTTGCGTAAAAATGAAACCAGCTTCACGAGAATGGTTCTTTTCTTGTTTCAAGCTCGTTAAAAAATGAAACAAATCCCCTCCCTTTGAGTTGAGTCTTTCGCTAGATTTAATATCTAAACCTTCATTTCATTCACCTATGCTATTTAATCCTCTTTCTTCTTCCTCCCCTGGCAAATATATTCCTATTAGTAACCATGAATTTGATTGGACGAAGAAAAAGAGTAGGAAAATGAAACGAAACTTGGGGGGCATGTCTCCAACCTTTGGATATCATAATGGAGGTAAGCCACCAGCTACTTACGCTGGGGAAAAATTTCCAACCTCTGGATATCATGTTGGGAAGAAACCTACCAATAGGAATTACACTGAGCATATTTTATTTTCTGTTACAAGCTCATTAAAAAATGAAGCAGGCATCATGAGCATTCTTTTCACCTATCTTCGAGCTCGTTAAAAATAGTAAGATGTTTTTGAGCTTAATTTTCACTTTTTTCTTTCTCTGGTTGAAACATGAAAAGTGGTTCGAGTAAAAATGTGTGTCTATCGAGTATAGGTTTATCACTTTATTTGGCCTCACTAGACTATTTACGGAAAAAGAACTGTACCGATTTTACTTTTTCCTTTGTCATACTTGGTCATCAACCATGACAAAGTTGTATATGGAGTCCTCTTTAAGCTCTTTTCAAACTCTCAAAATAGGAAAATATTGCTGAGCGAACTTGTTTCTTTCATGCTCGTAAAAGGATTTCAAAGGATGTCTATCTGGTGATAGTTTATCCCTTTTTCAGACCATTTAGACTATTTACAAAAAAAGAATACTCTAGTCAATCATGATTAGAAGAGTTATATCTCATGTTGTTTTATCCTTTTTTGGGTGAGGAGACTAACGTTTACGAAAAAGAACCATTAGGAGTCTTCTTTTGACCATTTCAGACTCTCTAAATGTGAAACATCACCGAGTTTACCTTCTTTGAACATGTAAAATTATACATGGAAGGACCCTTTTTGGGACCGAACCCCTCCTTTCTTAGGTTTGTAAAACATGTGAGATTGGACTCATCATATGATGAGCTACATCGAGCGTTTGCTACCCTCTTCTAGCTCGTTAAAAACAAAAGAGGCACTCATCCATCATGATGGGGAAATTAAGGGAGTGGGAAGATGTATTTGAGTCTATATTAATGGCAGCTTAAAGCAACCTTTGAACATGGCACCTGTCTACATTCTAGTCAAACAGTTGGGTATTCGGCTTGTCTTCGAGTCATACCAATTCCATGAGTCATTCTACTCCTTTAGGTCCCCCGAAGAATGCTTCAGTCATTTGTTTCATTCTGTCTTGGTCTCTACTATGGTGATTCAATGCTTCCAAGCCGCTTGTCGTGCCGTTAAATGTTCAATGGAAGTCTTTGGACAGAATCAACCTTCGTAGTCATTAAACCTTCTGTTGTATCGATCGTCCTTGTTTACCATTATACCTTTGTGTCAGTTCACACTTTTTTGACCGACCATCTTATATATCACTTCCTGTGTTAGTTTCGTGTCGATGATGTGGGATACATCATGGACCTCCTTTGACGAGTCTATTCCTGTCGACATAAACTCACAGAAATTAGACTTAGAAACTAGTTGCTACCTTGGAGCATGCATGACTCGATGGCAAGTTTCTTCACTTTCGATAGTAGGTTTACATCATTGACCTATGATCGAATGATTCCACGAATGTTCAACTCCAACTCATTTATTCACATTCATTGGTATGTACTAAGATACCTTGGGGATTATTCTCATCATTGGTGATTTCCCTCACACTTGTTAACGGTTCACATCATTGACTGGTAATCAAGTGGTTTCTACCATGTTCAACTTCAACGCATTGCAATCACATGGTTAGATTCGTATCATTTCAGGAACGGGTAGAATACCCTGGGTTGTTATGATATCTTATTATTACACCTAGGTTGCGATGGATATTTTTCTAGTAGGTTCCCACACAAATGTTATGGTGGAGACTTCATTGATGTACTATCACACAAATCCACTCTTGTATTGGTCGTGGCTGTGTTATTATCTCATCATGGATATATGCTTGTATCTTAGTAGCCATGATTGTGTTCACATTCTGATATGGATCTACATTGTATTTTGGTGACCATATCATCGGTCAGTATCAACATGGATCTGCAATGTATTTGTTGACGACTATGTTGTGAGTCATTGGGATGATAAAATTATTGTACTTCAAAAAATATTCTTGGTTATTGTTGACAGATTTCCAACTGATGGTTCCTTGCTTTGATCCTTTAGACTTTATGCATCGAAGTATTTCACCTATCTTGTCACTCTAGATTCATACTTTGGGGGGCATTTTGTTACACGGAAATTTTTTACTCATCATGATTACGAACCATGTAAACTTTATCCTTGCCTAAATACCTGAAGTACTTGACCAAAATATTTGGAAGATGAGTAATGAGGTTTTTCCCTGTAAAAAACCCTATTTAGAGAGGCTGATGCACCTTGCCTTATGGAAAATTGCATCTTTCCTGATAGACGCACCTTGCTCCACTACAAAGTGCGTCACTGATGCATGTTGGTAGTGTCTAGGGTGCGTCGGTGCCTGTACGGAGGGAAAAAAGATAAGTTTCAAGAAGTCTCTTGAAGGAGACCCTAGTGGAGGTTTATCCCTTCCATATAGGGTGGATCTCACTCGCCTCCCATCTTAGTAGGATCCCACCTCCTCCTTCTCCCTAATCCTCTCCTCTCCTCCTCATCTCTTTTGGCCTATAAATGGAGCTCCTCTTCATGGGATAAGGGGTTTGAAATGGGGGTAGCCAAATGCTGGAGAAATTGAGCCAGGAATCCATTCTTCTATGATTGGAAAATTGAGGCAAGGTTCCATTGGAAAGGATCTTCATGACCAAGGCTTCATTGGTTGTAATTCTTTCCTCTATTTTAATTAATACATCAATGTATTCTTTTCCCTGATGTGTAATTTCATTTATAGTAGTTCTCCTTGGTCAATTTCTTAGATGTATCATGTTATATTGTAGTCTCTCGTCTATGTCCTTTTGAGTCTTTTGCAGGTAATATCTTCATCAACAAGCAGGATTGCAAAAGCCTCAAGCCGTGAGGACAACCTTTGTAAATAAGGTATGGACTAGAATCTTTGGATTCAAGTAATTTGATAGATCTACGGAAAGGTTTTCATTCTCGTTTTTCTTTTTTCTAGATTCAAACCATTCGTACTAGGGAGATTGGTTGGTGTCCGCACCAACGGATTTATCCGTTAACAAAGTTGGTGACCATACTGGGGAACAGATTATTTAAGTTGTATATTTCCTTGATTGCCTTATTTTTTGTTAGATCTGGCTTAATTTTCAATTGGTAGATCACATCCAATTGGTAGATATGACTGTCTATATTCCACTGTATAATTCCCTTTAGGTCTCACACCCTGAAGTCTGCTGATTGGCTTGAAAATATTTCTTTTTTCAATTTTCTGGGTCGCGTGATGCACTTTACCTTCATGCATAGTGCGTCATTGTCATCCTGATGCGCTTTGACTTCGGACAGAGTGTGTCATCGCCATTCTTTTCTCTTTAGCAGACCGCGTTGATCCCCTGCCGACGCTCTGGTGTATACCCGCAGGCCGCGTCGATCGGTTGATTTATTGCTTGATTTTATGCCCAAACCTTTCAGTGCTCTCTTGCTTGGTTTGTGACTGGGTTGGTACAATGTTTTCTGCTTTCTACAGTTGAAGAGAAGAAGATATTTTTTTCCATCATAGATTAAGGAAAGAACTTTATTTTTTTCTTTCTTTCTTATATTTGAAATATTTATGAAAATTCCAAAAATAGTTCTTCTTTTGACTCGTCTTGTTTTGGTTCAGATTTGAGTTTTATAAAAGAAAAAAAAAGTACTTTTAGCTTTTTCATTGTTAGGGGTTAGAAAATGTTTGTTCTTGTTTGGAAACAGTGATTAGATCCTTTCTTCTTTTCATTAAAGATCTACTCTCTCATTATTGCTCAAAGCAAAAGGATTTGTCTCTTTTCTTGGGTCTTCATGAGATTTGGAGCCATGTTTGGCCCCTTTAGTCAAAACTAGTATTTTGCATGCATTTTAAGTGAAATGAATTGCATTTTTGAAAAAACATTCTACAATATCCTAGGGGGACCATGAATTGTGTATCCTACAATCTCTTTGATCCATATTAAGTTTTCCAAATAATTTTTTCTTTGGTGTGGATTGGCTTGTTTCTACCATTTTTGAAAAAATTAAAATGGCATTTGCATAGGGTACTGCGATGGCAAGGGCTATATCTGCAAGTTTAGGGTGCCAGGCTAAACTAGAAAAATAAAATTCAAGCAAAAGAAGAAGTACAAAACTAAAAATAACTACTAATCATGCCAAACCACAGATTGATGGGAATCGACCCAGTTAGAGTCACCAAAAATTGTAGCTAGTGTTTTCACACTAGCTTGTGCAAAAGGGCACCTACTAAGGATTATGGAACCCTTAGTTGCAGCTCGTAAATGGATAATATGTGAATGCAAATAAAAGTAAAAAACTAATATAACTAATTATTGCAGTAACATAAAAAACAAATAGGAACCCATGAATCAAAATATTGATTTTGTATTACTTTGTAAAAAATTGTTTACAATGTATATTTACCTCAAAAGGTGAGTAGGTGGGGACCCTCGTAGCTGTGCGAATAGTAGTGCTTCGGGTCTTCAAGGTTCCTTGCTCTTCTCTGAATTCTCAAGTGGTGGCCAAAACTCAACTAAATGGAAACAAAAGCTCAAAGAGGTAGGCTAGAGTTCAATAGGGATTTTGACAAAGTTTCGGTAGGGAAGAGTGTCTGATGTCTTTGAAATGGGGGTCCTCCATCACCTTTTTATAGCAATTTTGGGTGGTGGAGTATTGACCCATGGTATTGGGCAACCACTAGTATTTGCTAGTGGTATTTGATGGTTTCCCTCTTTTATAATTTAATTTTGACTATTTGTCCTTTTTCTTTTTCTTTTTTTTTGGGATTTTGACCATTTTTTGTCGGATTTTAACCTTTTTGGAAGGATTTTCATTAATTGACGAGGGAAATAATGATTTTTTTCCCATTTGGTTACCAAATTAAATATTTTTGGGTTTTTGGAGGCCAAAAATGTAGGAAAAATGGATAAATGGATAAATGGGTTATGTGACTAGGGGGATGAGCTAGGTGAACAATTTTTGGGTGTTAACAACTATTATTATTAATTATTAACTACTTATTATTTATTCATTTTTTCCTTAGAGTCTTATTATTTATTCGTTATTAATGTTTATAATTTAATATTTTTATTTACGTAACATTTCCTTCCCCTTAAGGAAAGCTTTGTCCTCAAAGCTGAATTCGCCGAAATCGTCTTTTGCTCATGATTTGTTTTGTCGCTTGATTTGAGATATGCAAACTGGACTGATCTCTCTATGTTGATGAGGGTATGCATCCTTTTTGCGTTGCGATTCTTTCTGCTTGGGTGGAAAACTTCTCGGTCCATACAATCGGTACTTACTTCCATTCCATTTAAAATCCATGTATTTTTTTTGTAGGTTGGTAGAGTAAGTCTCTAATGATGCTAACCAGTCAGCACCTAAATACCATGCCTACTTCCTTGAGTGGTAAATCAATTCAATTGAGCTGTAGGTGTAAGTTTTGTATTTGCAACGACACCTTATGACATTTTCCCACTTCTTCTACATGTTGATCAACGATGGTTGAGGCTTTAAGTTCTTTTGCAGGGAACACAAAAATAATAAGTTCCTTTTCCATGTTGATATCAATCTTTTCCATGTTGATATCAATCAAATTATGGGTACTTCCATAATCGACCAAAATTGTGATGTCCTTATTCTCAATTGTCCCAGTAAGTTGTAATCTCTTTGGCCTTGAATTCCTTGATTCTTTACTCAGAATATGAGTTGTTCATATTTAAGGTTGTTGTAACTTTTCAACTGAGGTGGGATATATTTCTTTGTTAGTGATTGGCTTTCCTTCTGTTGGGTGTAATCTGTCTTAGGTGTCTCTAACTCTTCTTCTTCACAAGCTTTCTAAATACATGTAATTGTCGCAACTGATACTTCGGATGAGCTTGTGTCTTCATAATAATTGCATGTATCTTCTTCTGCTGGAACCTGTACTTCTTTCCCATTTATGATTTTGCAGTGTGTTGTGTTATTGGTTTTGCATTTATGACCTGGAATACAATCTTCGCCACATCGAAGACAAGTATTCTTTTTCTTTTTTCTGTCACTGTCAGAGCAACTAATGAATGTTTTTGACCCCTTTTCAACTTCATAGCCATATGAATGAGATTTGTTGCACTGATGATTGGGTGACCATATGTCATCACAATATCTACATTGTTTCTCTTTTTGTTGCAAATATCCCTTGTCAAAGTTCCCTCTTCTTGATCTTTTAAACTCCTGCTCAATAATTTTTGCTTTGCGCCTGGCCTTATCTAGGCTGGATATGTTATCTAATTCTAATTCTTCTCTTATGTATGGTTTAAGAACAGAGACATATGTCTAGAGTTGTTGACCAACTGTTAATTTTTGTAATACCCCTATTTTTCCTTATGATGTTTACTGGGTTCAATGTAAATACTGTATATGTGCAGTGTGTGTATTTTCCCTAGTGTGGATCTCAAGGCCAAGGCCCCACTAGTGGATGTTTAAGGTTGTTGCAGAGTCAAGTATTTGACAATTTGATTATTCATGGGATGTTAATCCATGAATAAATGTAAATGATGTAATTATTAATCAATACAATAAAATACCCAAGGAGTTGGCTAAGGAGGCAACCAAGAGAAGGGGCCATGTGTACCCACTAGGGAGAGGTAAGGGGGTTATGAGATTGGTACCCATGCTGCCACATGTCCAAATTTGAACCCTTTTGATCTCCCCGCTGACATTAATTCGGTTGCAGAGGGTGGTTGGGAACCTTGTTGCTGAAGCCGATTGAGTATGGAGCATGTCTGCAATTTCATATGACAGGGCATGGCTCTGATTACTTGTCCTGGAAGACACTCAAGCGCCTGGGAATTGGAGAACCTGTTTTGGCTACCCATTGTGAAAAAGGGGATAGAATCATTCATTCACAGACCCGCAGAGCCCAGCCACGAGGAAGAGGAGAGATAATCACGTTTCCTGCATGAGAGTGGAATACCACATAATTCATTTCCATATAAACTACGCGCGTGAATCTAGTCTGCTCAGAATACCCATGAAAGAACCTTGAGATGAATTACAGAGCTTAAACAACCTAGAGAAGCTATGAGAAAACAGGATTGGGTTGCAGAGAGTTAGACCGTGGGACAGAGCTTAGTCCACAAATCTGAGAAGAACCAGCTTGGTTAATTTTTGGTAGAAGGTCAATTTAGGGTTGGGTTGCTTGATAAACCCAGTGAAGGATGCTTGATAACGCTTTGTTTTGTTTCATCATCAAACTCGGGTAACTCCAATTTGGGTTTCATTGGGTATCCCCCCATTGATTGCATTGTAGCCTAGTATGATTTCTGATGATTGTAATCTCTATGATCTTCTGGGATTCCAACTTTGAAGGAATTGGATTGATGATTATTGATATCGAATGAATCACAACATGAGTGGTATCCCTTCAGGGAATCAAAATTTTTAGAGGCATCTCTATCCTTGAAGTACTGCATGATTTTATCTAGCCCTTCTTCGAAATATATTTTCATTTCATCTTGTTCCTTCCTCATTTCCCATGAGACTGCTCCAACAAATTCATATTGCACACTTCGTGATAGCTCTTCTTTTCCTTCTCGTAACTATGCTTCAAGTTTATCCATTCTAGAGTTTAGACCTTCAAGGATTTTCAAATATCAGATATGGTCTTTTTCTAATTTCTCTAGTCGATCCTTCATTTCCGACATGGTTCTTGCCCTGGCATGTGGGGGTGAGTAAGGAGACGGTATTTTGGCTTATGGGGATTACTATTTAATTATTAATAATTAATAATAATCTCGTATACCCAACATATGAAGCTAGAAGACATCTACAGGGATCTACAGAATGAATGCACGTTGAAGACAAATGAGCTCACATATGCGGAAGAGAAGTAGCGAAAGTTGAAGAAATCCATCGCTGAATTCTGTGCGAATATCCCAGACTGCGCAGAAGAGCCTGAAGTAGAAGCAACCATCCTAAAAAATTGTGCTGGCATGGATAGTATCAAACCCTAAATGCTAGATATGGATATTGGGTAAAAGGAAAATATTTCTGATTTAGAATCTCGACAACCTGGCACTTCGCCATACGTGAAAGAAGCGAGAGCCAAAGAATTTAAGGAATCTACATAAAACATCTCAGCAGAAGTGAAACAATGTCAATACCTACTCGAATAAGTCACCAAAGTTTGGGTTATACTGCAAGAGGATCCTGAGTTACAGAAGATTCAGGATGAAGTTCAGAAAAAGGAAGAAGGACCTCGATCCTGTGAACATGCCTATGAAAGATTTTTCGCCAAGGAAAAGGATCCAGAAGGTCACAGAGACAAAAGAGATGCTGAAGGACCTAAAAGTGATAAGGATAAATGAGGATGAAACATCGTCGAAGTTACACCTGATGCAAGAAGAAGCACTGGCACTTTCTGTGGAAATTGAGGAGAAACTGCAAGAACTCTGCACAATGGAGAATAAAGTGAAGGAACAGATAAGGGGTAGCAGCACAACATAATCTACATAATCTCCTCTTCATGGGATAAGGGGTTTGAAATGGGGGGAGGAAAATGATGGATAAATTGAGCCAGGAATCCATTCTTCCATGATTGGAAAATTGAGGCAAGGTTCCATTAGAAGGACCTTCAACACCAAGGCTTCATTGGTTGTAATTATTTTCTCTATTTTAATTAATACATCAATGTCTTGTTTTCCCATAAATGATGTGTAATTTAATTTATAGTAGTTCTCCTTGGTTAATTGATTAGATGTATCATGCTATCTTGTAGTCTCTCGTCTCTGTCCTTTTGAGTCTTTCGTAGGTAATCTCTTAATCAACAAGTAGGATTGCAAAAGCTTCAAGCTGTGAGGACATCCTTCGTAAATAAGGTAGGGACTAGACTCTTTGTATTCAAGTAATTTGATAGATCTAGGGAAATGTTTTCATTCTTGTTTTTCTTTGTTCTAGATTCGAACCATTCGGACTAGGGAGATCGGTTGGTGTCCGCACCAACGGATTTATCCATTAACAAAATTGGTGACCATACTGGGGAACATATTATTTAAGTTGTATATTTCCTTGCTTGCCTTATTTTTTTATTAAATGCGGCTTAATTTTCATTTGGTAGATCACATCCAATTGGTAGATCTAACTGTTTATATGCCATTGTATAATTCCCTTTAGGTCTCACACATTGAAGTCTGTTGATTGGCTTGGAAATATTTCTTTTTTCAATTTTCTAGGTCGCTCGACGCACTTTACCTTCATGTATAGTGCGTCATTGTCAGCCTGAAGCACTTTGCCTTCGGATAGAGTGCATCACCTCTGCACTTTTCTCTTTAGTAGACCACGTCGATCCCACACTGAAGCTCTGGTGTATACCTGCATCCCGCATCGACCAGTTGTTTTTTAGCCAGATTTTCTGCCCAGACCTTTCAGTGACCTATTGCTTGGTTTATGACAGGGTTGGTATAGTGTGTTCTCCTTTCTACATTTGAAGATAATAAAATATTTTGTTTCCATCTTAGTTTAAGGAAAGAACTTTATTTTCGTTTTCTTTCTTAGATCTGAAATATTTATGAAAATTCCAAAAAGAGTTCTTCTTTTGACTCGTCTTGTTTTGGTTCAGATCTGAGCTTTATAAAAGAAAAGAAAAGTACTTTTTGCTTTTTCATTGTTAGGAGTTAGAAAATTTTCTTTCTTGTTTGGAAACAATGATTAGATCCTGTCTTATTTTCATTAAAGATCTACTCTCTCATTATTTCTCAAAGCAAAAGGATTTGTCTCTTTTCGTGGGTCTTCTTGAGATTTGGAGCCATGTTTGGCCCCTTTAGTCAAAACTAGTATTTTGCATGCATTTTTAAGCGAAATTAATTTCATTTTTGAAAGAAAAATCTACAGTCTCACGGGGGGGCCATGAATCTTGTATACTATAGTCTCTTTGACCCATATTAAGTTTTCCAAATAATTTTTGCTTTGGTGTGGATTGGATTGTTTCTACCATTTTTGAAAAAGTTAAAATGGCATTTGCATAGGGTTGTTCACTTGGGAAAAAGAACCTCTTACTCTCTCTTTAAGTAGGAATTCATTGAAAAGAAAGATTTGCATTTCATTTAGCTTAGTTGTGCATTCTTCTTTATTTTTCAAGTCTACACTTCATGCATCCACTTAAACACATAAGATAAAATCAAGCTCTAGTTAAGTTAAAATCTTTAGCAACCTCAATTATAAGTTAGAGACGTGTTCCAACGTCTTAAAGCGTAGGAGATGTCGTTATCTTCCTGCACTGCATCCAGGGGGCTTGTAGTTCTTCCATGTACCAATCGATATATCGAATGGAGTTTCACGTACCTTCGGGTATATAGAAAGGTACTTCATGTACTCGACAGTATATCAGAAGGCTCTTGTCATATGGTTGTGCATTAGACAACACTACTATGGATTTGAGCTCCCACGTACCTTACATATATCGAGAGACCCCTTTAGTATCTGGGAACTATCCGAATAAACCTATTGGATGTCTTATTGTTCCAATACACCAAGAACATCACTTTGGGAGATTACTACGCAAGTATTGCTAGGTAGTTGAGTTATACGGTCATGGGTACGGTACCAATCCTCCCTGGTTAGTGCTTTGAAATATTGGGCCGAGTATAACTGTTGGAACCTACAGTATATCGCGAGTTGCAACAATTTGACAATCCTATGAGAATCCGGCTTATTTATACATCACTTTCATAGAATGCTTGTTGATTTTAGATTTGAGTAGTGTTTGATTTGTGTGGTAATTTAGAGGTTCTTAGAGAGTTTAGATATGGAAAACTCTTCCGGACTACCAACCAAGAGACACCTTTTCGGGGTATTTCTTTTGTTTTTCCTTCATATGGAAGTGTTGTCCCTCCCTTCATCGCCACGTTGAGCTTTCCTGGATTGACTATTGGATTAAGAGTATGGTTATTCCCCCATCCGGTTATCCCAAGTGCACCGATTATATCAGATCATAGTCCTCCCCCACAAGAGAATCAACCTCACGTTGATCCTTCGCCTTCTTCGTCAAGTATTGAGTTTGCTTCCATTTCTTCCTCTTCGCCTGCTGAAAACTGTGACATTAAAGCAGGTGGATAAGAAGAAGAAGAAAATGAAGGCTAAGAATAAGAACACTAAATAGAAGGTCAAATATCCAACCTCTGCCCATCATGTTGGAAACCCACCAGCCGCTGATCATCATGCTGGGAGTATTGATGTACCTGTTTCGAATATTTGTAAACCTAAGTTCCCTTTCAGGATTTGTGAGGGGCCCCATTTTATTAAGGATTTACCTGGTATTCCCACAGTCTTAGAAGTATGTTCGAAAGATTTGGAACGACCCGTATCGTTAGCCTCTGGACATCATACTGATGATACCTCGTCAACCAACGACGATTTGGTTAAGAGCTAGAAAATTAAAGTCATGAATTTGTGCTTATTATGTAGGGACATGCACCATACTTACCTTTTTCCTCATATGGACGAAGCATCGTGGTTGTTGGAGGATATTTTTGTGTCTCAATCACATCCTCCAATGAGTTGTAGTAAATTGCCTCTTGAATTTCCATTGGTTGATCAAGTGGTCGATCAGTTTTGTCCTTGATTGATCCCACTCTTCCCTTGACAAGTGAAACCCAAGTGGTCGATATAGTTTCATCCTCGGTCAATCCCACTCTTCCCTTGACGAGTGAAACCCAAGTGGTCGATCTAGTTTCATTCTCGGTCGATCCTACTCTTCCATTGAAAAGTGAAACCCAAGTGGTCGATCTAGTTTCATCCTGGCCGATCCCACTCTTCCATTGAAAAGTGAACATAAAGTGGTCGATCTTGTTTCATCCTCGGTCGATCCCACTCTTCCATTAAAGAGTGAAACCCATGTGGTTGATCTAGTTTCATCCTTGGTCGATCGCACTCTTCCATTGAAGAGTGAAACCCAAGTGGTTGATCTAGTTTCATCCTCGGTCGATCCCACTCTCCCATTAGAGTGTGAATCTGATACCGCTCAGGTTCTTCTTGTTAATACAGTTTCTTCCATGCAGGGGGGATTAATCCTTCTATTACAGGACCTCCCCCATGTAATGAGGCTTATGGTTTTCCAACTTTAGTTCCAAATCAATCGATTTTTATCGATTGGAACAAACTCTCTGCACCTCACCTTCCTTCCTATCTACCTTTTGAAATCATTATGGAGGTTGGTCGTATAGATGTACCTCATAATATAGTTGATGAAGCTATCGTAGTTAGAATTTTGTCCTCAAATGCTTGGAAGTCTATGGGTTCCCCGCGGCTTTTCCCCATTAGTCAGAATCTATTATATTTTAATAGAGGAATCAGTCAACCTCTGGGGGGTTGTCCCTCAGTTTCCTATTTTGTTAGGTTGAAAAACGATATTTATTGATGTTTTCGTAGTTTTGAGTCCTTTGGATTTTAATATTCTCCTCGGACGATATTATGTTTATGCGATGAAAGCTCTCATGTCCACACTCTTCAGAGTGTTGTGTTTCCCTCATGAAGGACGCATTGTGACTATCAACCAGCTTTCATTTGATGAATCTTGTCCGACTATCGTCCATCTGAATTACTTCCATGCAGTATCTTACCCATCGCAGGTAAACTATGTGGTATTATATCCCATGCTTCCAACTTCCATTCAAAACGGGCTTTTCTTTGATTGCTTGTCTTCTTTAACCTTGGATTCGAGAGTTGACATGGTTTATATTCCTTCCAATTGTTAAATTTTGAGCATTAATTCACAATACTCTAGGATCTTCACTGAGAGAATAACATATACAGTATATCAATGCATAACAATCACAATAAGCATGACAAGCATCACAAGAATCAAAAGCATGAGAGATAAGAGACATAGAGTTTCCGTGGGGAAAACCCTAAGGTGAAAAACCCCACAACTTCCTTAGAGATAAAGAGAGCAATGGATCAACCAAAGTACAACCAAAATACACTTGAGATAGTCTCCTAGAAGAAGATGATCCTCCTCCTCACTAGTGCGCCACTTTCTGAGTGAGTGAGATACGACTTTTCGAATGATCTAAATAGAGATCTCCTGATCTCTATTTATACTAACCTGTTTTCCCAGTGACCTTATGGGGCCGACTTGTATAGCTAGGTACATCCACAATATAATATATATATTTCAGGGCCGACCCCACACATGGTGGTCTAATAACCCATCGGCAAGTACACACACTTGCGACACTTGTCAATCCACATGATGACACTTCCTTATAGAAGAATAACACATCTCTAATAAGGGTACAATAAATATATATATGAAATACATAGATGAAATACATTCCGAAGTTACATATACATCAACACTCCGTCTTAACTAGGAAGGTGTTTCTCGACACAGATATGTTAGACAAGTATTCTTCTCGGGATCATCGTCATCATCATCGTCACTGCTGCTTCTATCTCAACCAATCTCTGACTCTACTTGTCATAGGAATTTCTATAGAGTCAGTCCTTTTTCATACTGGATGTAGGCACACCACCTGCAGGTCTTCATCATCACTGGCCATACTGTGGAAATCTCAGGACTTATTACATGCATCACAAAACCTTAAAAGAGTCTCTTGACTAGCAAGAACCCTAAAGAGCATCTGAGGCCTTTTTCATCCTGTCCAGATCTCCAGGACTTATTACATGTGACCCCACCACAAAACCTCGAAAGACAATCCCATGACTGATTACGAGCACAAGGCTCAACCTATCGGATCTCCCAGGGCACAAATTACATGTGGTCACCACAAAACCTCAAAAGAGCATCCCAGGATTGATTACGAGCACAAGGCTCAACCTATTGGATCTCCCAGGGCACAAATTACATGTTGTCATGGAAAAACCTCGAAAGAGCATCCCAGGACTGATTACGAGCACACGGCTCAACCTATCGGATCTCCCAGGGCAAAAATTACATGCCATAGGACAAAACCTCGAAAGAGCATCTGCCAGATATCCCAGGGCACAAATTACATGTCATAGGAAAAACCTCAAAAGACTATCTGCAGATCTCCCAGGGCACAAATTATATGTCCTCCCAAGCAAAACCTCAAAAGAGCATTTTCCAGATATCCCAGGGTACAAATTACATGCCGTAGGCAAAACCTCGAAAGACTATCTGCAAATCTTCCAGGGCACAAATTACATGCTTATCTGCACAACTTGTTCCACGACCACAGAGTATCAACCTGATACTCACCATACATCATCCTGATGTACACATGATCATCCTAATCATCATCACTGCAAAATCTTGCTGCATGTCATCTAGAGCAACATCCTGAAGCTCGTCATCCATGATCATCCTGATCATACAATGCATCTACCTGATGCATACCAAGTATCTACCTGATGCATACCAAGTATCTACCTGATACATATCATCATACATGATCCACCTGATCACATAGTGTATCCACCTGATACAAATATAAATACATGATACATATCAACATACATGATCTACCTGATCATTCAATGTATCCACCTGATACATATACAGATACATGGTCCAAGCATCCAACATGATGCTTATAAAAAATACATACACATGATCCAACCGATCATATCCAACATCCAAAATGATGCGTACATACATATAAATGATCCAACTGATCATATCCAGCATCCAACATGATGCAGACATACATATACATATAAATGATTCAACTGATCATATCCAGCATCCAACATGATGCATACATACATACATATAAAAATGATCCAACTAATCATACAAAGCAGAAACCAGAACATCATCCTGATGCTCATCATCCAGCGCTTACATCCACAACCATGTGAAGGATCCTCCTTCCAACATGCTTGGAACGGCCTCAACAAATTTTTCCATCACTTCTTCCTCGAAGTGTCATCAATCTGAAGAACACCAAGCCTCTCTCTGAAGTACTCGAACTTCACCTTGGCTAGTGGCTTCGTCAGCACATCTGCAATCTGCTCGTCCGTCGCAACATACAGGAGCTTCACAACTCCTCTCTGCACGATATCCCTGATATAGTGATATTTGATCTCTATGTGTTTCGACCTGTAATGAAACACTGGGTTCTCAGACAGCTTCACACAACTCTAGTTATCATAGAAGATACCAGTAGCATCTAATGGGAGATCAAATAATTCAGACAGTAGCTTCCGTAGCCATACTGCCTCACAACTAGTTGAACAGGCTGCAACATACTCTGCCTCAACTGTACTCAGTGCTACACAGGACTGCTTCCTGCTAAACCAAGAGATCACACCCGATCCCATACTGAAGCATCACCCAGATGCGCTCTTCCTCTCTGCAGCACTGCCAGCCCAATCTGAATCAACATAACCCTGCAGGTTAAAATTTTGATTCACCTCATACTTGAGCCCATAATCCACTGTACCCTTCAGGTACCTCAGAACATGCTTTACAACAACCAGATGAACACTCCTTAGATCTGTCAGGAACTGACTCAATGTGTTCACCGCAAAGCAAATATCTGGTCTCGTGTTCGTCAGGTACATCAAGGACCCAATCATCTGACAATACATAGAGACATCAACCGGCTCAGATGAAGCATCACATAGAAGCTTCAGATTCGATGCCATAGGTGTGGCCATGGCCTTGCAATCCATCATCCCGAATCTCTTCAGGATATCTACTATGTACTTCCCTTGACCAAGGAAGATCCCACCTGCACTCTGCCACAACTCCATACCTAGGAAATAATGCATCATTCCCAAATCTTTCATATCGAACTCGGCAGCAAGTTTTCTCTTAGTATCTGCAATCAATCTGTCATCTCCTGTTACAAATAAGTCATCCACATACATGAGTAGAATCACAGGATTCCCTTCCTCAACCTTGTAATAAAGGTTGGAATCCGTTTTACTCTTGGTAAAGCCCAAACTAGATAGGATACTGAAACTGTCCATCCTACCATACCAAGTTCTAGGAGCTTGTTTCAAGCCATACAAGGCTTTCTTCAATCTGCACACATATGACTCCCTATCATGTATTTCAAAACCGAGTGGCTGCTCCACATATACTTCCTCTTCAACTACACCATTCAAGAAAGCAGTCTTGACATCCATCTGGTGTATTTTCCATTTCATTGCTGCAGCCAGGGCAAGTACTATTCTGATGGAAGTATACCTGGCTACAGGTGCAAAATTTTCTTCATAATCTAGTCCCTCTTTCTGAGAGAAGCCACGAGCTATGAATCTTGCTTTGTATTTCTCTACATTGCCATTTGCAGCATGCTTGATTTTGTAGATCCATTTAGAAGTCACAACAGACTTCTCTTTAGGTCTTGGTACAACATCCCAAACATCATTCTTCATTATTGATTGGTATTCCTCAACCATGGAATCCTTCCATTCTTTCTTTTTCGCTGCTTCTTCATAACTGGAAGGCTCTTTGTTCATAATGTCACAGAGTAAAGCAACATAGTTGGTATGTGATCTGGTTCTCTTCTTTGATCTGTGTTCTTCTTCTGGAATGCCAAATATTTCTGCATCTTGAATGAGCTCTCTAGCCCATGCAGATTTCCTCTTGTGAGAGTTATCCTCACGGGGTGGATCTACAGGTTCTTGCGGATCTTCAAACTCACGAACAACTTCAGTCATGGTAGTGTCTTGAAATCTAGTTTCCTTAGGTTCTTCATAAACTTCGATAGGTGCCTTCCTTGATTTGATGAATGCTGAGTTTTCATCAAATGTTACATCCCTGCTGACATCAATCTTCTTGAACCCTGGAAAGTATATTCTATAAACCTTCGAGCTTTCACTGTAACCCACAAAGATATACTTCTTTCCTGAAGGATCTAGTTTAGTCCTCTTTTCCTTTGGGACATGAGTGTATACTGGACAACAAAATATTCTGAGATGGCTGACTTCAGGTTTCTTACCAGAAAAGACCTTTTCTGGTGTCTTGTTGTCCAATATCTTATGGGGTGTTCTTTTCTGCACATATACAGCTGTTCTAGCTACTTCTGCCCATAGATTCATAGGTAGATCCTGGTCATGCAGCATTGCCCTTGCTGCTTCCATGATTGTTTTGTTCTTCCTTTCTGCAACTCCATTCTGTTGATGATTATAAGGAGCAGTCAATTCCCTCTTAATCACTGAATCACTACAAAGCTTCTTGAAGTCACCTGAGGTGAATTCTCCATCATTGTCGGATCTGAATGTTTTGATCTTATTGTTAGTTTGATTCTCCATCAAGTTTTTGAATTCCTTGAATTTATCAAACACCTCATCTTTGTTCTTCAAGAAGTATACCCAAGTCTTCCTAGAGAAGTCATCGATAAATGAGACATAGTAAACATACCCACTCAGAGAACTGGATGACATAGGACCACATACATCAGAGTGAATGATTTCCAGGATGTCTTTTGCCTTGCTTTCACTGCTTGGGAAAGCCTTCTTAATGTTCTTACCTTTTGCACATCCTTTGCAAACACCTTCATGTTTGGTCTTGATTTCAGGAAGACCCTCTACAGCCTTGCTTGCAACTGGAAGTGCCCTATAGTGCATATGAGCAAGTCTTCTATGCCAAAGTTCACTTGGCTCCATGGATTCATGTACCATGGCATGTTCAGGTTGTCGCTTCAATTTATACAAACCTCCCTCTTGCTCTCCAATCACTACTGCATCATCTATGTTCTTTCCCTTTGGCCACATTAGGACTTGGCCATCCACAAATGCAACTCTCATACCTTTTGCATCCAATGCAGAGATGAAGAGTAAGTCATTAGAGAAATTTTGAGGTAAAAAAATGCCCTCAAAACAAAGAAAATGTACTATAAAAAACAACCAATCACATTCTAGTAGATGACATCATCCCCTTTGGTTGAGGTGGCATTGCATGAGTTAAAAATGTTTATTTGTCAAATTTTCTATGGTGGATGAAAACACATAGTTAACCAAGGTAGTGGTGTAAGTACTTTTAAGTCATATAGTAAAGTACTCATAATGATAGTCTTTTCATAAAATAATATTATTGCCATTTTCAAGTAAAGTACTCATAATGAATGTATTTTCACACTTTCTCATAAAATAATATTATTGTCATTTTCAAGTGAAATACTCTTAATTCATAAAGAAAGTCCTTTCACATTTGTTTATAAAATAATATACTATCATTTTTATGTTTTTAATTTTAAATTATATATTCACTCCACTCTATTTAATAACATAATGTCAAACTAATAAAAATAATAATAGATTTAATAAATAATAATAATAATGTAATATGGATAATAATAATATTATTAACATTTTACATGTAAATAAATTCTCAATTAAATTACATTATATTAAATTCATGTGAAAAGTACTAAATATAAAACGTCAACATAGAATTAAAAAAATAGCTCTTAAAAATGTTTTTTATTATTTAATTTCATTTGCAAGTTCAAGACAAATAAATGCTAAAGGACAATAAATTTTTGGGAATTTACAATGAATCTTAGTCACATCAATGTAGACCTTTTTTATTAATTTTATTTCTAGTGAATTTTGAAAAGTAAGTCAACCATGGTTATTTATATTGTGCATAGAAAATAGTGTGGGAGGTGACTTGTCATATATACCTACCCCATAAAACCCCCAATTCTAAATATTTTAATATATCTCATATTTTTGTAGTACATCTCTTAGGAGGCCA
The DNA here is from genome assembly GCA_027924585.1 of Larix kaempferi. Lineage (NCBI taxonomy): Eukaryota > Viridiplantae > Streptophyta > Pinopsida > Pinales > Pinaceae > Larix > Larix kaempferi. The sequence continues at coordinate 4,930,793 of BSBM01001041.1, read as the reverse complement.
TTTTTTGACCTCAAATTCTTTCTAATGTCTTCTTGAGCCCAGGTACATAAAGGACTTCTTTCATCTTCAAAGAGTTTCCAGAATCTAGGTTGTAGGAGGCTTCACCACTTCCTTTGATTGGGTATTGATAATCATCCCCAAGTTTCACCTTATGGGGTGATCCATGTTCAGATAGATTCACAAAAGATTCCTTAAACTAGTCATGTGTTTGGAAGCCTTACTGCCAATCAACCAATCATTACAACCATGGGAGATAGTACCTGTGAGAGCAGAAATTAGAACATATTCTTCTTCACTTGATGAGTCATCATCACTATCACTTTCTGCCCTAGAATTCTTCTTTGGGGGTTCATCATCTTGGGCAGCATGAGCATGATATCTTCTTTTGTTATTCTTCTTCTTCTTATTGAAGTTGTTGTTGTTGTCTTTCTTCTTCTTGGGACAATTTGAAGCAAATTGTCCCTTCTCATTGCAATTGAAGCATCTGAGATCTTTCTTATCTTTATGATAATGGTGGTGTGAGAATCTCCTGTTATGAGATGATTCCTTCTTGGACTTGCCTTTCCTAGCATGTGCTGCGAGAGCTTGATCTTCATTTCCCATCTTTTCTTCTCAGGCCACAAGCCTAGCTTCTTCTTGAGAGCATTCTTCCCGCAATCTGTTGAAGGAGATCAACTTCTTCCTTGCACAAATTCCTTGAATAAAGGAATCCCATGACCTGGGTAGGCCATTTAGAGTGGTCATCACCACTTCACTATTCTCCACCATTTCATCCACTGCTTCTAGTTGTTCCTTGATCTGGGAGACCCTTGAAAAATAAGATTGAATGGTTTCTCCATTCTGAAACTTTACTCCTTTCAATTGGTTCTGCAGGGTCATCTTCCGATTTATGTTCTTCCCTTCAAATAGCTTGGTCAAAGAGTCAAACATCTCCTTGGGTGCCTTTAGAGAAGACACATGGGGTATGAGATGGTCTTTGATAGAATCAGCAATGATTCTCTTTGCCTTGACCAAGTTCTTCTTATGCAATACTTTAGTCTCTTCATCCTCTGGGATAGGGATGTCTTCTTTTACATATGAGTCCAACTCATTCTCTTCCAGGATTAACCCAATCCTATACTTCCAAGCTTGGAAGTTATCAGCTCCTTCAAGATTATCCTCAAGCTTGGTGTGGTGAGACATCTTAAAGAGTACTTCAAATGGAAATAGAAAAGATTTAGTTCTTACCACTTGAAATGCTGAAAACTGGATCTGGTCCCGGATTATGGTTTGTCGAAAAAACCCTAAAAATTCAAAATGTGAATTTCAATTTTCTGAAAGGATAGAAAGATGTGCCTTGATGAGCTGATCATCCTGGTGTATTCAGAATTTGAGATCAACAAAGATTTACCCTTCAGATTTTCCTTTTTGTCCTCCCGGGTTCACTAGGGAGAGCTCTGAATTAGGGTTTGAGTTTTTCGGAGATCCACCCAGCCAAAAATATCCATCTAAAGCTCTAAACTTTGATTTTTGCAAGGAGCTTCCATCTATGTCTTCAGATTTCAGAAATTCCTATTTTTGTGGAAACCCTAATTTTTAGGGCCAAATCTGAAAATGCTCAGAATTGAATTATGATTGGACAGATAGAGTCTCCTTGATGAGTAGAGTCAATCTAGTATACTACTTTTCCAAAACATGTGGAGAGAAACCCAATAAACAAGAAACTCAAGTTTCCGTCACTGCAAAATGTCTTCTTCTCAGGTTAGCTCTGATACTATGTTAAATTTTGAGCATTAATTCACAATACTCTAGGATCTTCACTAAGAGAATAACATATACAGTATATCAATGCATAACAATCACAATAAGCATGACAAGCATCACAAGAATCAAAACCATGAGAGACAAGAGACATAGAGTTTCCGTGGGGAAAACCCTAAGGTGAAAAAACCCACAACTTCCTCAAAGATAGAGAGAGCAATGGCTCAACCAAAGTACAACCAAAATACACTTGGGATAGTCTCCTAGAAGCAGATGATCCTCCTCCTCACTAGTGCGCCACTTTCTGAGTGAGTGAGATATGACTTTCCGAATGATCTAAATAGAGATCTCCTGATCTCTATTTATACTAACCTATTTTCCCAGTGACCTTATGGGGCCGACTTGTCTAGCTAGGTACATCCACAATATAATATATATATTTCAGGGCCGACCCCACACATGGTGGTCTAATAACCCATCGGCAAGTACACACACTTGCGACACTTGTCAATCCACATGACGACACTTCCTTATAGAGGAATAACACATCTCTAATAAGGGTACAATAAATATATAGATGAAATACATAGATGAAATACATTTCGAAGTTACATATACATCAACACCAATGAGGACCTCTTAGAAGCCATGATCGAGGCTCAATTTTTGACATGTATTTCTTTTGGGGTTTTTTCCTCTTGGAAGTAATGAAGTGGACCATTATGAGCACAGATTGGTCTCTGTCTCCAATATCGTTAAAAATGGAACAAACCCTTACAAGCATAGTTTACCTTTGGTTTCAAGCTTGCATAAAAATAAAACCAACTTCACGAGCATGCTTCTTTTCCTGTGTCAAGCTCGGTAAAAAATGAAACAAAATAAAGTGAGCATAGTTTTATTCTTGTTTCAAGCTTGTTAAAAAAATGAAACAACACCGTACGAGCATAGTTCTATTCCCGTGTCAAGCTCGTTAAAAAATGAAACAGATGACCATGAGAATAGTTCTATTCCCATGTCAAGCTCGTTAAAAAAAGACACAATACCCCATGAGAACAGATTGGTCTCTGTATCCAAGCTCGTTAAAAGATGGAATAGATCCGTACAAGCATAGTTTACCTTTAATTTTGAGCTTGTGTAAAAATGAAACCATTCCCAAACATAGTTTACCTTTGGTTTCGAGCTTGTGTAAAAATGATACCGTTCTCAAGCATAGTTTACCTTTGGTTTCGAGCTTGTGTAAAAATGATACCGTTATCAAGTATAGTTTACCTTTGGTTTCAAGCTTGCATAAAAATGAAACCAACTTCACGAGCATGGTTCTTTTCCAGTTTCAAGCTTGTTAAAAAATGAAACAAATCCCCTCCCTTTGGGTTGAGTCTTTCGCTAGATTTAATATCTAAAACTTTATTTCATTCGCCTATGTTATTTAATCCTCTTTCTTCTTCCTCCCCTGGTGAATATATTCCTATTAGTAACCAGGACTTTGATTGGATGAAGAAAAAGAGTAGGAAAACAAAACGAATATTGGGGGGCATGTCTCCAGCCTCTGGATATCATAATGTAGGTAAGTTGCCAGCTTCTTACGCTGGGGGGAAATTTCCAACCTCTGGATATCATGTTGGGAAGAAACCTGCCAATAGGCATTATACCGAGCATATTTTATTTTTTGTTACAAGCTCATTAAAAAATGAAGCAGGCATCATGAGCATTCTTTTAACCTATTTTCGAGCTCGTTAAAAACAGTAAAATTTTTTTGAGCTTACTTTTCACTTTTTTCGTGTTCTGGTTGAAACATGAAAAGTGGTTCGATATTACTTTTTACTTTTTCGTGCTCTGGTTCAAATATGAAAAAGATTCTGATTTATTTTGATACCATTGTCTTGCACGTTAAAAATTGAGTAAAAAGGTGTGTCTATCGAGTATAGGTTTATCACTTTATCCGGCCTCGCTAGACTATTTATGGAAAAGGAAATGTGCTGAGTTTACTTTTTTCTTTGTCGTACTCGGTCATCAACCATGACAAAGTTGTATATGGAGTTCTCTTTAATATCTTTTCAGACTCCCAAAATAGGAAAAGAGTGATGAGCGAACTTGTTTCTTTCATGCTCGTAAAAGGATTTGAAAGGATGTCTATCCGGTGATAGTTTATCCCTTTTTCAGACCGTTTAGACTATTTACAAAAAAATAATACTCTAGTCTATCATGATTAGAAGAGTTATCTCTCACGTTGTTTTATCCTTTTTTGGGTGAGCAGACTAAATTTTATGAAAAAGAACCATTAGGAGTCTTCTTTTGACTGTTTCAGACTATCTAAATGTGAAACATCACTGAGTTTACATTCTTTGAACTCGTAAAATTATACATGGAAGGACCCTTTTTGGGACCGAACCCCTCCTTTATTAGGTTAGTAAAACATGTGAGATTGGACTCATCATATGATGAGCTGCATCAAGCGTTTGCTACCCTCTTCCAGCTCGTTAAAAAGAAAAGAGGCACTCATCCATCATGATAGGGAAATTAAGGGAATGGGAAGATGTATTTGAGTCTGTATTAATGGCAGCTTAAAGTAACCTTTGAACATGGAACCTGTCTGCATTCTAGTCAAACAGTTGGGTAGTTGAATTGTCTTCGAGTCATACCAATTCCATGGGTCATTCTACTCCTTTGGGTCCCCTGAAGAATGATTCAGTCATTTGTTGCATTCTGTCTTGGTCTCTGCTATGTTGAGTCAATGCTACCAAGCCGCTTGTCTTGCCGTTAAATGTTCAAAGGAAGTCTTTGGCTGGAATCAACCTTCGTAGTCATTAAACCTTCTGTTGTGTCGGTCGTCCCTGTTTACCATTATACCTTTGTGTTAGTTCACACTCATTTGACCTACCATATTATATATCACTTCATGTGTTATTTTTGTGTCGATGATGTGGGATACATCATGGACCTCCTTTGATGAGTCTATTCCCGTCGACATCATCTCATCATCCAGAAATTAGACTTAGAAACTAGTTGCTACCTTAGAGCATGCATGCCTCAATGACAAGTTTCCTTGCTTTCGACAGTAGGTTTACATCATTGACTTATGATTGAATGATTCCATGAATTTTCGAATCCAACTCATTTATTCACATTCGTTGGGATGTACTAAGATACCTTGGGGATCATTCTCATCATTGGTGATTTCCCCCGCACTCGTTAACGGTTCACATCATTGGCCGGTAATCAAGTGGTTTCTACCATGTTTGAATTCAACACATTGTAATCACATGGTTAGAATCGTATCATTTCGAGAATGAGTAGAAGAACCTAGGTTGTTCTTATATCTTATTATTACACCTAGGTTGCGATGGAGAGTTTTTTAGTAGGTTCCCACACAGATGTTATGGCGGAGACCTCATTGATGTACTATCACACAAATCCACTCTTGTATTGGTCGTGGCTGTGTTATTATCTCGTCATGGATCTATGATTGTATCTTAGTAGCCATGATTGTGTTCAGTCATTTTGATATGGATCCACATTGTCTTTTGGTGACCATATCATCAGTCAGTATCAACATGGATCTGCAATGTATTTGTCGATGACTATGTTGTGAGTCGTTGGGATGTTAAAATTATTGTACTGCAAATAATATTCTTGGTTATTGTTGACATATTTCCAACCGATTGTTCCTTTCCTAGTTGATCCTTTAGACTTTACCCATCAAAGTATTTCTGATCCAGGTGGATATTGGTGGCCACCCACCTTTCCAATTGGATCAAAACAACTTTATGGCAATTTTGGTATTGTACTATTTTTAGCAGTTTTTCGGGTCCTGAACTTCCGGGGCCATTTTGAGGCCCTAAACGACCTTTTTTGGCAATTTGGGGGGCCAAATGGTTGCCTTCGGCATACATTTGGCCCCAGTTGAAAGTTGTAAATCTCGGATAGACCTTTCCAACGGGCTACCGAGCGCCCCAAACGGAGATTCATACTTTGGGGGACATTCTGTTACACAGAAATTTTGTACTCATCATGATTACGAACCATGTACACTTTATCCATGCCTGAATACCTAAAGTACTTGACCAAAATCCTTGGAATATGAGTCATGAGGTTTTTCCTTGTAAAAAACCCTGTTTAGAGAGGCTGATGCACCTTTCCTTATGGAAAATTGCGTCTTTCCTGATAGACGCACCTTGCTCAACTACAAAGCGCATCACTGACGCATGTTGGTAGTGTCTAGGGTGCATCGGTGCCTGTACAGAGGGAAAAACGATAAGTTTCGAGAAGTGTCTCGAAGGAGACCCTCGTGGAGATTTATCCCTTCCATATAGGGTGGATCTCACTCGCCTCCCATCTTAGTAGGATCCCAGCTCCTCCTTCTCCCTCATCCTCTCCTCTCCTCCTCATATATTTTGGCCTATAAATGAAGCTCCTCTTCATGGAATAAGGGGTTTGAAATGGGGGCAGCCAAATGCTAGAGAAATTGAGATAGTAATCCATTCTTCCATGATTGGAAAATTGAGGCAAGGTTCCATTGGAAAGGATCTTCAACACCAAGGATTCATTGGTTGTAATTCTTTCCTCTATCTTAATTAATACATCAATGTCTTTTTTCCCCATAAATGATGTGTAATTTCATTTATAGTAGTTCTCCTTGGTCAATTGCTTAAATGTATCATGTTTCCATCTTAGTTTAAGGAAATAACTTTATTTTTGCTTTCTTTCTTAGATTTGAAATTGTTAGCACTCAAATCAACCCTAAGGTTGTGGAAAGGCCTTTTCAAGGTAACACACAAAACTAAGCTTTAGGAAAGAGAGCTGGCTTCTATCTTTCCAGAGATAGAAGCCAGCTATATGAATTAAAATTAAGATCAGATTATTGTTTGGTTGAAGCAAGGTGAACATTCATTGGGAAATCCAGGAGTCAAAGATATTTAATATAGTAAACTAGCAATGCTTTGCTAATAATTCTTAACAGAGGTAGGGTAGCTACTCATTCACAGTCAAAGAGCTGCTTATATGGTGATAGGGAATAAAATAAGAACAATAAATTAACACAAAGCATTATAAGATGAATTCTGCATTAACTTTAGTAGAAAAAGGTTTGTGGATGCTTGGAATCAAAGAAACAGAGCATAAACATATGAATTCTGCCTCAATATACACTTATCCAAACATGGAAAGAAAACAATATGGCATAGACAACAAGGAGACATTCACATTAAGAAAAGGAGGTACAAATTTTAAACCAAATAACACAAGAATCTATGCTTCAAATCACTTGCTCGACTCTGCCAATTTTATTAAAGAAGTATCTCAAATTTACACAGCACAAGGACTCACGGCTTCCAACCAACAACCCTTTGCTTTCCATTACATATGAATATATATAGGAGGAGATAACCTCAGTTCTCAGCTCGAGATATTCTACCCTAGCTTCCAAACAGAAATTTGTTACAAAATTCGATGACACCTATACAGGTGGTTTCATCCTCTATGAGAATTAGTTACAACAAAAACAACAATGCTGACAGGTAGGCTTAATAGCCTTTAAAAGTTCCCTCGAGCATTCACTAGCTAGTAACAAACTATAGTAAATAAACAAAAATCCTTGGTAACTATTTTCTTAAGTTGCACATCTTCATGATCCTCGAATATTCATGAATGCAGTTTTAGTTTGGCTTTCCCATACTTCTCCACGAGCTTCCAGTGATCAGCAGCTGGAAATTCTAACGTGGCCATTTCCTTTAGCAACACTCGAAGCTCTGTATGGTCTCTATATGAATAGTTTTGAAGGTGTGTGCATGCTTCTTTAAAAATCATGACCAATTCAAATTCCTTTGTCAACTTCTCCACCACTGTTTTGCTAGACAGTGGCTGGGTCATGCCAGCAAAGTCTGTGTAATCCAGCCTGTATCCCACCAACTTATCCTGATACTCTTTTTGGGTCAGCATGGTACCATTTTCTTCCCAGAAGAGAAGCAGTCCCTTCTTAAACAATGGGTCAAACATATCCTTGAAATATTTCAATTGTTGTGCCATGACGTCAATTCTGGCCTGAATAGTATTTACCTGTTGATGCTTATTTATCACTCTCTTAGCCCAAATGATGGTAGACAATCTATCTTTATGCCTGCTGCCTTTACTTCATCTTTAGTTAAGCCATTTAAGAACTCTATATCATTTTCAGCACATCCCAGAGGGTTCTTGTTCTGTTTTTCATTGGATGCTGTTATGCTTTGCTTAGCCAGCTTGATCACAACTTCCTTGTCTAGGACAAAGTCAAGGTAGGGCCTTAACTTGTCTTCCTCAGCAATGATGTCATCCTAAATAACTTTCTTTGCTTCCTGTAGTGAAGCTTGACCTGTAGCCTGTCTTGTTAATTTATCATACTTAACCTGCAATCCTAGGTACTTATCTTCCCATGTTTTCTTCTCTTGCTCCTCTTATGTAATTCTGCTCTCTAGATCAGTGTTCTACTTCTGCAATTTTACTACTTCTAAGTCCTTTAAACTTGCATGTTCCATAGCCTGCACAATGGAGAAATCCCTGGATTCAATGGAGGAAGGAGCAACCATACTTTCCAATTCTTTGCCTTTTTCCTGTAATTTTCCCTCCAACTCTTCAGACTTAGCTTTCCACTTCTTTTCACTCTCCACCATAAGAGCCATATCACTCAGCCACTGTTTTTCTTTATCTTCAAATTTTAGTAATTTGGTCCTACAGTCTGTTAGTTCATTCTTCAGCTTTTCTCTTTTCTCCTCGAGCTCTGTTAGCTCAGATGCCTCTATCAGCTAGGTGGAAGGGATCTTTAATTTCTTCTCCAATGTTTGAATTGTATTGTCTTTGTCATTTAACAGATTTTGAATAATAGATCTCTTGTATTCCTGGCCCTCAGTAGCCACTATTTCATTTTGTAGCTTTTTGATTTGGGCCTTGTGGGATTTGTTTTCTACTCTTTCTTGCCTGAGCTGATTTTGAACCTTGTTCTTACTGACTTGCAGTTTTGACAATTCTAGTGCAACCTTTAACAATTTGGAATAGAAAACCTCCCCAGTCTCTTTGTGCAAGTGCATCATGTCAGGAACAAGAATATCTTCCAAGTTCACTTTCGGTTCAGTGGTTTTGTTCTTGGTAGCTAAGGCCAAGTTCAAGGTGTTCTGGGCATAGCTCCTGCTAGCTACCAAAGACACATCTTTATTGGAAATCTGCCTCACTTCTGCATACAGCTTAGAATCTTCTAAATCTTCCTCTTTGCTTTGTTTATACTCATCCAATAGTTCTGCTCTGCTTTTGCTTGGTGTAGTAGGTTCAGTGGTTGCCTTATCAAATATACATTCCGTAATCTCTAAATCAGGTATCTTGGTCTTCACCTGCTTCTTTTTAGCTTGACCAGTTGACACCTGTACAATTTGTTGCTCAGGTTTTTCTACATTCTTCCTTTTGGGAGCTCTTTTTGTGTCATCATCTATATCCATGACATTAGTGGTTTCGAATTTGCTGGATCCTCCAGATCCATTGGCAGGGGGAACAACTGCTTCAACTGTTGGGACCAAGCTGGAGTTTCCAATTTGTGGTAATGTTTCCTTCTGCACCAGAGAGGTGGGGTCATCCTGTACATCTATATCCATCTGACCTTTGCCAGGGTACTCCAACCAATTTGCAGTCTCAGCCAGACCTGCAAGCTCTAAATGTTCAAACCCTTTCTGTTGCTTTCTTTCCTCCTGTCTGAGATGATATGGTGGGGGTCATAGTTTATGGAAACCTTGGTTTGAAGCCCCATTTCACTCACCACACCTTCAATAGTTGGAAGGGTAGTCTTGTTTTTAACAATGAATGGGCCTACATCCCATGGAAAGGTGATATTTGAAGCCTTCTTGTCATCCAAGAAATGTTCAATTTCCCCTCTCAGCTTCTGTCTGATCAGTTCCAAGGAAAATATCCCGGGAGTTAAGAAAGCAGGCAGTATGTATGGTGGGTAAGCAAAACCATAAAATATGATCACTGTGCCCTGCTCTAATAGGAACCAATCTCCAATCCTCTTTTTAGGGGAAGGATGTGACATTTCCTTCATCTCTATCAACACCCTGGGTAACTTCCTCTAAAAGAAAGCATTGTACACCTCTGACATAAGGTTGTTCATGAATTTGTTGTAATTAGAGTACATTTCCTGTGTGAGTTGCTTCTCAAGTATCTGTAAATTTTCTTCATTGAATGATAGGAACATCCTCAGCAAGTAAGACTGAAACCTGAAGCTTCTAGTCTTGTGGAAGTCCACTAGTTGAGAATGGATGTTCTCAGCAAGGGACTCATCAAATTTAAGGCATGCACACTGGGTGGACTGAATGGGCTCATCAGCTTCAAGGGGACATGTGATGAGGACAAACAATAGGCTTATTAAAGGCTCAGTGACATACTGGTCTGTATCTAATCCTAGGAACTGGGCTAGCATGGTTATAACACTTTTGGACTCTTTCTAAATAAAATGACTTCACCATGGAAAGGTTGGTCCTGGAAAGAGACATTAGGCCGTAGACACATTCTGAAAAAAATTTGCTTAAGCTCGGCTATGGCCTATCTGAAATGTTGAATTAGGGATTCTTTTGTGTATCCTTTGGATTTTTGGCAGAACTTATCTGGGATTGACAGGGCTTTCCTAACAGTGAGAGAATTGATTGGGCATATGATCTTTGAGATGGAGGCGTCCATAATTACCCTCTCAGAGGAGGAGTAATTAGTAGCGCACCAGTCGACGAACTCGGGGCAGCTTAGGGTTTGGTCTATTGCAAAAAGATGGAAAAAAGACCTATACACCTTATGCACGTTTATGCCCTGGTCCCTAATTAGCTTCAATCTGTCCTTTGTTGTCTCAATGAGTTGTTTAATAGCATTGTATCATAAACTTTGACATCCTTATCCTTTAACAAATCGCCTATCCTCTTGTGCTCAAAACCTGGGGGTTATATCTCACTAAGATCATCCATTTAAATAGTTTTGTATGGAGACAGGAGGCCTACTTGGTTACTGAAGGTTGGTATGAGCTCCTGGCTGAGTTGTCTGATTTTGCACAGTCGTCGTCTGTCGTGTTCCAATGCACAGCACGAATGATACTCAGATTCCCGTGCATTTGTATTTTATATTATTTATTTTACCTTATCACCCTTGCATTTGTCGCAGTGAAGAAATTATTTGAGCCCTCCATCTGCATGATCGATCCTAAGCCGTAGATCTCTTTCACCCTTTAACTCCACAGTCCTTCGTGGCTTTCAATCCTCTCACATACTTCCTTTCTTGCACTTTAGATCCACAAAAACGCTATCAACCGCCGATTTAGATCTTTCTCACGTCTTGACCGTCCACAGGTGAGGCCCATACTAGGTTCGCAGACTTGGAAAACGTTGATACCCCGTGCATGTTCAAATTGCGAACTCAATCTCCGCTGTAGATCTCATCTCCGCTGGATCTACACCGTTGTGATATGAGGGCCTACCGCCACTTCGCAAAACTGAAAAATTCCACTTCCTTGTGGTGCATGTCAAATCACCAAAGTACTTGCTGGCCATAGATCTGTCCTTTTGCTCGTTGATCAGGTTTCCAAATTGCTCGCGGGCTAGCACACTCCGCCCACGCTTAAACCCCACCATATTTCTTTGCGAAGAGCACTCGTGGCCGTCAATCTCCGTCGTCGCAGATCTACTCTGTCCATCCATGCACCCATACAAGCTTGAGTGGGTTTTCACAGTCCATTTTCATCGCAATGCTAAACTTAGGATCATTGAGCATTTCCATCCCGACTTAGGAATAAATGCTCTAAGCTCCTATTTGCAGCCTCTAGGTCGCATAACTTGAAAAAATAGGACCTTTTTCATTATTTTCAGTGATCTAACCCTCTCCAACCCTCCATAATAAAAATGGTCCTAACAATTGGCTCCAATTGGGGATGTTATCCTCCCTATGAGGTAGCAAAGAACCCCACAGACCCAGTGCCTGATCCATTGGGATGGTGTCCAAAACTTCGAACCATTGTTCCTGCTTTTCTGCATATAAAAACAAAACAAAAGAAATGGCTACCCCTCTAGATCTTAGGGCCTTCTCCTCGGGCTTCTAATCTCTTGGTTCACCATCAGTACTGATAAAATGTAAATAAATATATACATCTATGATACAAGGGTTACTTGTCATCCTCAGGACAAGTAGTGCTTCAGAAATCTGCCATTTACAGGGCCTCCTATCAGTCGATACCCATCTTGATGCTCCAAAATGAAAGAATTTACACCTTTGTATGCTGCAATTATGTATGGGCCTATCCACATATGGTCAAACTTTCCATGCTTATCATACTTGGGGTAATCCCACTTTAATACCAAATCATCAATCTTGAATTGTTCTTCTTTCACCTTCCTATCAAAAGTATTCTTCATTTTCTCCTAATGAACTTGCACCTTGTCATAGGCCTTGTCTCTGATCTCATTCAACTCTATCATTTGATTTATTCTTCTCTGCATATGATTTGGTTCATCCTCATGTTCCTGCAACAACTTCATGACTAGCACTCCTAAAGATGTGGGAAAAACAACTTCAGCTCCATATACTAACTGGAATGGTGACATTCCAATTTCCCTTTTTGTGCTAATCCTATCATCCCACATAGAATATTTTAGCTTTTTATGCCAAGCTCTTTTGTTCTCCTCTAACAACTTCTTAATTATTCTTACCAGGATTTTTTTAGAAGACTCAGCCAATCCATTCCCTTGTGGATAATAGGCAGTAGAATGGTTCAAGCTGATATGATATTTGTGGCAGAAACTTATCATCTTCTTAGATTTGAAGGCAGTTGCATTATCTGTCATAGTCCTTCTAGGGCATCCAAACCTAGCCAAAATGTTATTCTCTAGAAAGTCCATGATCATAGCATCAGTGGCTCTCCTGGTGGGTATGGATTCAATCCATTTTGTGAAATAATCTGTTGCTATCAGAATCCATCTGTGCTGACTTGAGGAATTTGGGTTGATTTCTCCAATGAAATCCAACCCCCACTACTGGAAGGGTGACTCTACTGAAATCAAGTGGAGAGGAAGTGGAACCAGCTTCCTCTTACCATCAAAATTCTGACATTGATGACATGTGGTGGTCTCTTTATAAACATCAGAAAACATAGTGAGCCAATAAAAAAAACTCTCCGAATTTTGTTTGCAGTTACCTTCCATGAGTGGTTCCCTCCACAATCCCCTTTATGGAATTCCTTCATTGTCTACTGAGCTTCATCCTCCAACAAGCAATTCAACAATACACCACCAGGGTCCTTCCAATACAAGTATTGGTTCATAATATAGAATTTTGCAGCCTTTAGCTTCACAGATCTAGCTCTAGTTTTACTCAATTCTGCAGGAGCTTGTAGATTCTGTAGTACATATACAATATTAGAGTACCATGGAGACATAGAAAAATATGGCCTTACTTGTATCCCTGTATCAAGCTGGTTTGAATGTTTGGTCAAGAATTTGAGCTGCAAAGATTCACAATTAGCCTTTATCATCATTTTGGCCAGCCCTTGTCCCTTAATCAACTTGGTAGGCTTGATCTCAAGATCATATTCCAACAATACAACAATCCATTTTGCCCTCTTCCCTTCTGGATCTGGTTGGGTAAGAATGCTCTTTACTGCATTATTGGGAACATGTGCAACAATGTGTAAATGAAGAAGGTATATACCCTGAAATATTTCAAATATTTCATCAAAGCATAGGTCTGCTTTTCCATGATATCATATTTCAATTCTCCCTCTCTCAATACCCTGCTGAAAAATGCAATAGGCTGCTCAACATTTTGGTTATTCTTTTGCAATAGGACTCCAGCTACAATATGCTCAGATGCATAAGAAAAAACTAGGAAATCTCTAGTAAAATCCAGACTAGCCAAGACTGGAGCTTCAGTGATGGCCCTTTTAATACCCCTGAATGATTCTCTAGCATCTTCTATCCATTTGATCTGATTCTCCTTCTTCAGCATGTTAGTAATATTTCTTAATATCTCAGCAAAGTTGGGAATGAATCTCCTTAGGAAACCTACCTGCCCAATAAAGGACCGCACCTCCTTCTTGCTCCTAGGCTCTTCCACCTTTAAAATTTCCTTTACCCTTTCGGGATCAATCTTAATACCATCCTTTGCAATAATATGCCCAAGCAACTTAGCTTCATCTAGTGCAAAATTAGACTTTTTGGGGTTTAGTGAAATACCATATTTTATGGACTTCATAAATACTTTCTCCAAATGCCTGATATGTTCCCTGTCAGATATGGAATAAACAGTGATATCATCCATGTAAAAAACTACAAATTTATCCTTTTCTTCTGCAAAAGCAATGTCCATGGCACGCTGAAATGTAGCTCCTGCATTCATCATCCCAAAGGGAAATTTTGCATACATGAATGTACCCCATGGTGTAGTAAAAAAAATATTCTCTTGGTCTCTTGGGCATACTTTAATCTGGTTATAGCCTGAGAACCCATCCATAGTTGAAATCCTTTCAGATCCTACCACCCTCTGCACAATGTGCTCCATCTTGGGTAGTGGGTAATTGTCCTTCAATGAAACTCTGTTGACATTTCTGAAATCAATGCAAAGTCTAATCTCCCCATTTTTCTTTCTAACAGGCACCAAGTTAGCTACCCATTTTGAAAACCTCAAGGTTACAATAATCTTAGCATTGAACAACATCTTGATCTCTTTTTCTATCACATGAAACAACTTAGAGTTTACTCTCCTTAACTTCTGTCTGAAAGGATTTTCTCCAGGATTTATTGGAATGGTATGCTGTATGATAGAGGTATCATACTCTTTCAGGTCTTCATAGCTCTAGGAAAACACATCTGTGTATTTCTCATCAGATTGATGTCTTCTTCTTTCTCTTTTGCAGGTAATTTCTTGGACAATCTCATGATTCGTGGAGCTTCTTCAGTGCCCAAGTTTTGCTCTTCAACAACGTCATCAACATGTTTCACTTTAGGGTCTTTGGCACATCGTTTTGATCAAACAAATTCTCTAGGGGAATCAGGCCTTGTGGAATAAAATTACCTTTCAACTGGATTATGTCCTTTCCTCCCAACGTATTCTGCCAAGCTTTGCTTTTGGCTTCTTCAACTTCAGTCGATTCACCATCTTGGAAGCACTCTACATTTTCATTTTCTGAATCGATCTGAGTGTTCACAAATTCATTAGAGATATCCAAAAACTTTTTATTTGAATATCATCATAAAAAACTTGCCAATATTTGGAGTTATCTGGTATTGAGGGTCTGTTCACAATATCAACTTCTTCTTCTTTTTTATTTTTATTTTTATTTTTTATCTGAGAATAAATAGGGGTTTTGAAACCACCAGCAATCGTGGCCAGAGAGTCTGCTACTTGATTTTCAATTCTGGGAACTACCTTGATTTTATGCTCTGTGAAATAGTTTCCAAACATGTCCCAAACTTCATTCTTGTAGGCTCTCATTATGGGATGTTTTGTTTGGTAACTATCATTCACTTGATTCACTATGAGCTTTGAGTTCCCAAACATTTCTATTCTCTTTGCCCCCATGTCTTTCAAAGCCTGCAAACCTAGAAACAAAGCTTCATACTCTGCCACATTATTAGTACATTCAAAAGTCAGTTTATAAGACAAGGCTTTAAATTCTCTGGCTGGAGATATAATCCAAACACCTGCCATAACTCCATTTTTACTCAGAGACCCGTCAACATTCATAGTCCACAACCCTTCTTCATTCTGTTTCTTCTCCAAGGCTTCTTTCCTTTTTGCGAACTTCTCATTCTCCTAAACTTCAATCTGCACAGGAACTTCAGGATCAATGTAAGGCCCATCATTGAAAAATATGGAGGATCCCAAATCAGTGTCAACAACATAAATAGGGTGATTTTCAGGCTGATCCTAACTGTTGAGCACATAAGCTAGTCTCTTCTCTCTGTATAACCTTCTATTGCTTCCAAATAGGGTTATAGTGGCATATGACAGATCCATTTGCATATTTCCCTTTAATTTTGATTGCCAAGATCTTGATAACAACATACCAAACTTTGCAGGAATATCAATTACTACAACATCCATCACAATGCTTTTAGATGGGAGCTGTGCAAGAGTTACCACCATATCCTTTATTAATCCCAGACACTTGACATTTCTAGAATCAAAAGAAAATAAGTCTTTATAAGGCCTAGTAACCGCCAAACCCAAACTTTCCCCTATTGTTTTTGGCATTAGATTATGAGATGCACCAGAATCTAACATTGCATTGTGCAAAATCATATCATGGATATTCAAACTTAGATAGAATGGGGGAACTTCTTCATCATCTGTATCTTCAATTTTAGGCCCAAAGACAATAGTGGGAGCATCATCTGTTACTTCTAAAATATCTGGTTGACACTCACCTTGATTCTTGGCCATTTTAGTAATTTCTTCCCTATATTCATTATTCCTCAACAACTCATTAAAAGGGATAGAAATCTTAACCTTTGACAGCTCTGACTTCAGATTGAAGGATGAAATTGGTTTATCTACATCAATTGGCTTTGACTGTTTACTTTCCTTTGCCCATTGTTCCTTATTTTCTGGGTTCTTTTGTATAAAAGCCTCCTTCTGCTTTACTTTCTGTTTTTCAGAATTCTGCTGAGTGTTGGAAAAGTGGTTTGGACTTGAATTTTCTTTATTTATCACTACATCACGATTTCTCAGCTTTAATTTTCTCTGAAAAATCATCAATGGCATTCTGATATCCTCTTTTATATTGTTCTGAGTCTAGCTCTGAAACAAAACTATCATTTTCTTGGGTGAATAAATTGTGTTCCTTTTAAGTTAGATATATCTCGGTATCAATGTCAGCAAAGTGATGAATCTGATTATCCATTGGATCTTCTTGCCCTTCCTCATCAACCAAATTTTCAGGGAATGGAGGTCTTATCTGCTGATCTTTGGGGTTCCTTGGTTTCTTTGAGGCAATATCCTTCTAAAATTGGGATTTCTTACTTGGTTTTCAGGTTTCTCTCTATTAGGTGGTCTGTTATCTAGGGCCAACCTATCCATCAATTTATCCATAGTCTTCATCATCATTTCAAACTTGACATCACTTGCAGAAGAAGAAGCAGAAGTGGCTGGTTGGTTTTCTTGTCTCCTCTTATCTACCTCTACTTTACTTTTCAACTTCCATGAAGCCATCATATTTACTTCTACTTCTAGATCATCCTTCAACATAGCTGACAGAGTAGCTGACTTCCTCTCCCCCAACATACATGAAAAATCTCCATCGAAGGAATCAACATAATGAAGCTTGGCAACACCTACCAAGGGTTTAATATCAGTTGGAATGGAGTTGTACACCCTCATAAATCTGCTAGAAAATTCATGGATAGACTCAAAGTTTCATTTCTTTAAATGGTCTTATTGAGATAATATTTGTAGAGGGATCTTTTTTGCCTCCCACCTATCTAAAAATAATGTTTGAAAATCCTCAAAGGTAGGGATAGATGCTGTTGGTAAATATTTAAAGCATCTCTTAGCTTCCCCAAACAAACTTTGTGCAAACAACCTCATCTTTGCATCATCATGATCCACCTCCTCTAAATCAATAAAATCTTCAAATATATCCATATGTTGCCTTGCTGTAAAATTTCCATCTCCATCATATAATGAAATCCTCTGTGAGTAATTCTGAGGGAACTCATGCAAAACAACTGGCAAAGCTAAGGGTGCAAACCTAGCTTCCATTGGTCTAGGTGGATTCTGTACTACAAGAGGGTCCCGAGGAGGATTTTGAGGATTCTAAGGTGGATTGCTAACAAGGTTTATAATATGTGGCTAAGAGGTTAGAGAGTAGGAGTTATTTTCTTCAACTTTCACAATGTTCTGTAGATTATACCACAAAGGATCTAGCAAATATGACTCGAATCTATTTGGATTTATCTCTGTTTGCTCTAGATATGACTTTGATTTTGACCTTAACAAAGACTTTCTAACACTTACTTCTGAATCCAAGTCTTTAAAACCATAAAATCTTTCTTGAGATAAAGAACTTTCAATATTAGAAATGCTAGCCTTCTCTTTTCCACTCCTACGTCTCAACAAACTTTCTAGGTTTTCGACACTTAGTAAAATATCAGGATTATTATTACCTCTTGTATGGATTCTTATAGGGGCCAGGATGCCTTCTGAAACCTTCTTTGGGAATCAATGTGGAGTCAACAATCTCCCCAGTGGAGTTACCTACAACTGCAATCTTGATGAATGGAGTCGCCAGGGAAAATGTACAACCTTCTTTGACTACAAAAATATCTATTTTCCCACATAAATCCTTTCTTTCTATGAAAACTTGAAATCTTTGTCGTTTCTCCCAGGCACAATATGACTTTCGTTCCCCGGCAACGGCGCCAGTTATGTTAGCACTCAAATCGACCCTAAGGTTGTGGAAAGGCCTCTTCAAGGTAACACACAAAACCAAGCTTTAGGAAAGAGAATTGGCTTCTATCTTTCCAGAGAGGGATCTCTCAATGTTTGTTTATCAAGGCCAAATATATGAATTAAAATTAAGATAAGATTGTTGTTTGGTTAAAGCAAGGTGAACATTCATTGGGAAATGGAGTCAAATATATTTAATATAGTAAACCGGCAATGCTTTGCATAAGAATTCTTAATAGAGGTAGGGTAGCTACTCATTCACACTCAAAGAGCTTCTTGTATGGTGATAGGGAAGAAAATAAGAACAATTGATTAACACAGAGAATTATAAGATGAATTTTGCATTAAATTTAGTAGAAAAATGTTTTTGGATGCTTGGAATCAAAGAAACAAAGCATAAACATATGAATTCTGCCTCAATATACACTTATCGAAACATGTAAAGAAAACAATACGACATAGACAACAAGGAGACATTAACATTAATAAAAGGAGGTACAGACTGTAAACCAAATAACAAAATAATCTCTGCTTCAAATCACTTGCTCGGCTCTGCCAGTTTTATTAAAGAAGTATCTCAAATTTATATAGAAAAAGGACTCGCGGGTTCCAACCAACAACCCTTTACTTTCCATTAGATATGAATATATATAGGAGGAGATAACCTCAGTTCTCAGCTCGAGATATTCTACCCTAGCTTCCAAAAAGAAAGTTGTTACAAAATTCTATGACACCTATATAGGTGGTTTCATCCTCTATGAGAATTAGTTACAAGAAGAAAAACAAATGCTGATAGGTAGGCCTAACAGCCTTTACAAGTGCCCTCGATCATTGACTAGCTAGTAACAAACTCTAGTAAATAAATAAAAATCCTTGGTAACTATTTTCTTAAGCTGCAAATCTTCATTATCCTTGAATCTTCATGCATGCAGTTTTAGTTTTGCTTTCCCATACTGCTCCATGAGCTTCCACTGATTAGCAGCTGGAAATTATCACGTGGCCATTTCCTTTAGCAACACTCACAGCTCTGTATGGTCTCTATATGAATAGTTTTGAAGGTGTGTGCATGCTTCTTTAAAAATCATGACCAATTCAAATTCCTTTGTCAACTTCTGCACCACTGTTTTTACAGACAGTGGCTGGGTCATGCAAGCAAAGTCTATGTAATCCAGCCTACATCCCACCAACTTATCCTGATACTCTTTCTGGGTCAGCATGGTACCATTTTCTTCCCAGAAGAGAAGCAGTCCCTTCTTAAAAAATGGGTCAAACATATCCTTGAAATATTTCAATTGTTGTGCCATGACATCAATTCTGGCTTGAATAGTATTTACCTGTTGATGCTTATTTATCACTCTCTTGGCCCAAATTATGGTAGGCAATCTATCCTTTATGCCTGTTTCCTTTACTTCATCTTCACTTAAGCCATTTAAGAACTCTATATCATTTTCAGCACATCCCACAGGCTTCTTGTTCAGTTTTTCATTGGATGTTGTTATGCTTTGCTTAGCCAGCTTGATCACAGCTTCCTTGTCTAGGACAAAGTCAAGGTAGGGCCTTAACTTGTCTGCCTCAATAATGATTTCATCACAGATAACTTTCTTTGCTTCCTGTAGTGAAGCTTGACCTGTAGCCTGTCTTGTTAATTCATCATACTTAACCTACAATCCTAGGTACTTAGATTCCCATGTTTTCCTCTCCTACTCCTCTTCTGTAATTCTGCTCTCTAGTTACTACTTCTAAGTCCTTTAAACTTGCCTGTGCCATAGCCTGCACAATGGAGAAATCCCCAGATTCAATGGAGGAAGGAGCAACCATACTTTCCAATTCTTTTCCTTTTTCCTGTAATTTTCCCTCCAACT
This sequence comes from Larix kaempferi, assembly GCA_027924585.1. Lineage (NCBI taxonomy): Eukaryota > Viridiplantae > Streptophyta > Pinopsida > Pinales > Pinaceae > Larix > Larix kaempferi. The sequence continues at coordinate 4,910,763 of BSBM01001041.1, read as the reverse complement.
CTTTAGACTTAGCTTTCCACTTCTTTTCACTCTCCACCATAAGAGCCACAACACTCAACCATTGCTTTTATTTCTCTTGAAATTTTAGTAATTTGGACCTATAGTCTGTTAGTTCATTCTTCAACTTTTCTCTTTTCTCCTCGAGCTCTTTCAGCGCGAATGCCTCTATCAGCTGGGTGGAAGGGATATTTAATTTATTCTTCAATGTTTGATTGGTATTGTCTTTGTCATTTAACAGATTTTGAATACTAGCTCTCTTGTCTGCTTGGCCTTCAGTAGCCACTATTTCATTTTGTATCTTTTTGATTTGGGCCTCATGGGCTTTGTTTTCCACTCTTTCTTGCCTGAGCTGATTTTGAACCTTGTTCTTAGTGACTTGCAGTTTTAAAAATTCTAGTGCAGCCCTTAACAGTTTGGCATAGATAACCTCCCCGGTCTCTTTGTGCAAGTGGATCATGTTAGGAATATGAATATATTCCAAGTTCACTTTCAGTTCAGTGGCTTTTTGCACTTGAGAGGTGGGGTCATCTTGTACATCTATATCCATATGACCTTTTCGAGGGTACTCCAACCAATTTGCAGTCTCAGCCAGACCTGCAAGCTCAAATTGTTCAAAACCCTTTCTGTTGCTTTCTTTCCTTCTGTCTGAGATGATATGGTGGGGGTCATAGTTTATATAAACCTTGGTTTGAAGCCCCATTTCACTCATCACACCTTCAATGGTTGGAAGGGAAGTCTTATTTTTAACAATGAATGGGCCTACAACCCATGGAAAGGTGATATCTGAAGCTATCTTGTCATCCAAGAAATGTTCAATTTCCACTCTCAGCTTCTGTCTGATCAATTCCAAGGCAAATATATGGGAGTTAAGAAAGCAAGCAGTATGTATGGTGGGTAAGCAAAACCATAGACTTTGATCACTGTTCCCTGCTCTAATAGGAACCAATCTCCAATCCTCTTTTCAGGGGAAGGCTGTAACATTTCCTTAATCTCTATCAACACCCTGGGTAGCTTCCTCTGAAAGCAAACATTGTACACCTCTGACATAAGGTTGTTCATGAATTTGTTGTAATCAATGTACATTTCCTGTGTGACTAGCTTCTCAGGCATTTGCAAATTTTCTTCATTGAATGATAGGAACATCCTCAGCAAGTAAGCCTGAAACCTGAAGCTTCTAGTCTTGTGGAAGTCCACTAGCTGAGAATGGATGTTCTCAGCAAGGGACTCATCAAATTTAAGGAATGCACACTGGGTGGACTGATTGGGCTCATCAGCTTCAATGGGACATGTTCTGAGGAAAAACAACATGCTTATTAAAGGCTCAGTGACATACTGGCCTATATCTAATCCTAGGAACTGGGCTAGCATGGTTATAAGACGTTTGGACTCTTCTCTAAATAAAATGACTTCAACAGGAAAAGGTTGGTCCTAGAAAGAGACATTAGGCTGTAGACACATTCTGAAAAAAACTTTGCTTAAGCTCGGCTGTGGCCTGTCTGAAATGTTGAATTAAGGTGTGAAGAACCTGCAATAATTAATTAATGAAAACACACAAAATAGCAGAAATAACAGAACTCAGAATCACTTTTATATTGATCGCAGGCCACTTCGAGGGGGAAACCTCCTTTGAGCAAGCTCAATACAAATAACTTCACGGTGCCTTCATTGGTCTCAACACAAACTTATATACTAAGTCTAGGCGCCAATACCATGGGTCAATACTATGTGTCAATACAAACCATGGGCCAATACAAAATATGGATCAACAATTACTACGGGACGACTTACAAAGCATATGCGTCCAACAACAACAATACAAACTATGGATCAACAAATACTACGGGATGACTTACAAAGCATATGCATCTAACAACAATATACTAACAAAGTAGATAGAAGGGTTGACATGGGTTCCTAACATCCCCTCTCCCTTAGAAAAAGCTTTGTCCTCAAAGCTTTAGATGTGGAAATTGATGTAGAATCTGAAGGAGTGGTTCCCCTGTAGCATCCTCGGGTTGCATTCAGGCCCACTAACGCCTTTTGAGTTTCAGGGAGGATTGCTTGGAAGGCTGTAGACAAAGAAGGACGGGCATATTAGCTGCGTGAAAAGTGCGCTCAGAACGGTGTTCATCGGCTTGTTGTTTTAGTCGAATTCTTTCCATGTGAAGATTGTCCTGCAGAATGAGAAGAATCTGATCGCAGTTTCGAAGAACCGAGTCAATTCCCTGAACTGGGGAGCTGCTGAGAGTGTATGGAAGAAGAACTTGCGGTGCCTGTCCATAAACTGCTTCACAAGGTGTCCTTTTAGATGTGGTATTGTACCATTGGAGCACTTCTAGGAAATCCATAGAAATAGTTGTCCACATCTATGTAGGGATGGGAAAGGGTTCGAGCAGTCCCGAAAGGAGTGTCGTTTCACCTTTGATGACCTGGAAAGTATCACACTCAACCACCATCTGGTGAATTTTCATTTTCAATCCCTGCCAAAAGAAGTTACATTGTTCCCAGTCATAGGTTTTGAGGAACCCAGAGTGCCCTGTCGATGAAGAAACATGGAGTTCATAGAAGAGATAGCCTTGTTGAACAGATTGCAACCAATTTGGAACAAGCAGAGAAATAGCTGTAAGAGAAATTGGGTCATCAATTTGGCGAGAAAGAGCATCTTCCACCATATTATCCTTACCCTTCTTGTAAGTGATCGCATAGTCATAACCCATGAGTTGGATAACCCATTTTCGGTGTGCTGGTGAGGGGACCCGTGGTTCCAGAAAATGTTCCAGACTCGGGAGATCAGTCTTGATGCAGAAATAATTTCCTAATAGGGATGGATTCCACTTCGGTACTGTATGCAAACTAGCCATCATTTCCTGCTGAGATGTAGATGCGGCTAAATTCTTACCGAAAAGGTCTCTTGAAGGAGAAAATCCCACTGGTTCAGCAAGGACACCTGCATATCTATCCAAGGAAGTAGGAGAGACCGTTGATGGGTGCATCTGAATGGAATGGAGTTGAGCGATGACACCATGTGAATTCTTCTTAAGGATCTTTTCCAGGCGATGTGAACTGATGATGCGGAGAGACCCTTGTTGTAATCCCTTAAATTTGTGTTGTTTCCCATTGACTGAAAACTGCATCCAAAGTTCAACAAAATCCCATAAGATGGGGCCAAATGTGCGTAACCATTGAACGCCAAAAACCACATCACATCCTCCTAGGGACAAGGAAAACATGTTAGAGTGTAGGTTATAATCTTCTAGAGAGAGATGCACATTGTGACACTTCCCCTTGCAAGGTAAGGTTCCCCCATTGGAAACCATGACTTCAAAGTTGGAGCAAGGATGGACAACACAATCAGCATGTTTGGTGATCCGAGGGTCAATGAAGTTATGAGTGCTACCAGAATCAATGAGTATTGTAAGAGGAAGCTTCTTGAAGTAACCCCTAACCTGCATTGTTGGGGGGGTGGTGACGCTGGATAAAGCATGGAGAGATATATTTGGTTGTTCATACTGATATGGGGGGTCAATAGGCGGCTCCAGAATGTCGACCTGATCATACATTGTATCTGGAGTTTCTTCACCAATTTTAGAGGCAGGTGGAGAATCCATATCCAAGAGATAGAGCTTTTGTTGAATACATCTATTTCCCCGAGTGAATTTCTCATCAGAATTATAACAAAGCTCTTTTTCCCTGCATGCCTGCATCTCTGTTTCAGACAAATGCTTGATAGGAGTTGGTTGAGGAGCTGGCGGGATGGGAGGTCATTGAGAACCCATATTTCGGAAGGGAACAAAAGTGGGTTTGGAGCGTTGTTGGGCTGCAATATTGTCTTCTGCCAACTTAGCCAACCCTAAGAATTCCATCATTGTGTTGGGACAGAACATTTTAACCTCTGACCGGATTTCATCCTCAAGACCACTGATAAAACAACTCCTGTAGAATTCATCAGATAATCCTTCTGTGTGATTGGCTAGTTTCTCAAATTCCGTCTGATACTCTCTCACAGTACCACTTTGACAAAGTTTAGTGAGTGCTCCGGTGAATTCATCAAAAGCACTAGGACCAAATCGTTGCAAAAGGAGTTGGCGAAAATCTGTCCATTTTGGCTCGTCATGCACCTTGATGTACCAACAATACCATTGAAGGGATTCCTCTTCCAAATGAAAGGATGCAAGTGAAACTTTTTGGACATCAAAAGTATTATGCAGACTGAAATACTGTCCTGCACAATAGATCCATCCAGTCGGATCAGTACCATTGAAGCAAGGAAATTCAAGCTTCGGACCACGAAAATTGCTGGAAGAAGAGAACCCATTGGCTGCAGAAGATTCTTGCTGTCGGTTAATGCTCATGGATGAATGCTGAAGATGGAGGATGAGAAATTTTTCATCTAGATCTTGGAGTATGGTTTGGATGGCTGCAAGTGCCTCCTCCATGGTTTTTGCTCCTGTGCGGGTGACAACCATAACCGGGAGTTTTTTTTTGGGAATGGATAGAAAAACACAAACAAATGCTTATTTAGTAAAGAGAAATTTGGATTTGGGAAAAACTCGGATGGGTAATTGGGGTTTGAATAGGTTTTGAACACTTTCTAATGGATAGGGAAGCAGAAAATGAGGATTTCAGAAGCGAGGTGAAAGAATGAGAAAATTTGGCAGAGAGGGACAAAGAAGAAGAATTAGGAAAGGAACTCTGTGGTAAAATTTGAAGGCGATTGGGTGAAATCCGAAGAAGTTATGGAAAACCCTAAAAATAGACAAATGTGGGATTTTGGGCTTTGGGGAGTGGAATTTGGGATAGGGTCCTCAGGAATGAAATATGCAGAATGGGATTACAGGGGTGTCAAGGAAGTTTCAAGCAAAACAGAGTGGATATGAAACGACGCCGAATGGATCGAAAACGACTGGATCTGAAACGACTTTTAGAATAGACCTGAAATGGCTGGATCTGAAACGACTTTCAGAATGGATCTGAAACAACGCGGAAGTGATCGACAACAGTTCAACTGAAAATAGATATGGACCCCAGGTATGTGCGGCTTCCTAACAGTTCAGGGGTTTCACTCGGCCACTAATGCTGTCTGACGACTTGCGTATTGGGGAAGTACACCTCACTCCATGGCTCAGGTAAAATTGATAACCGATTTGCCACAAACGACAGCTCTTGGTTTACCTCACAGGTGGGAACTAGTCAATTAGGTAGGGGTCATTGCCCTTTTCGCTGGCAGGTCCTCTCAATGGGCCAGCTACTTTGGGGTTCCTGTGGTACTCCTCTCAATGAGTTTTAGGGTTTATGCCCAAGTACTTCCCACAGTTAAGCGGATAGGGATTATTCCCAGATCCAAAGCTGCAACAGATGCGGAAAAAAAATTTGGGCATAAATTTCACCCAACAAGCCCAAGAAAGTGCTCTGATACCAGATGTGAAGAACCTGTAATAATTAATTAATGAAAACACGTGAAATAGCAGAAATAACAGAACTCAGAATCACTTTTATATTGATCGCAGGCCACTTCGAGGGGGCAACCTCCTTTGAGCAAGCTCAATACAAATAACTTCACGGTGCCTTCATTGGTCTCAACACAAACTTATATACTAAGTCTAGGCGCCAATACCATGGGTCAATACCATGTGTCAATACAAACCATGGGCCAATACAAAATATGGATCAACAATTACTACGAAACGACTTACAAAGCATATGCGTCCAACAACAATAATACAAACTATGGATCAGCAAATACTACGGGACGACTTACAAAGCATATGCATCCAACAACAATATACTAACAAAGTAGATAGAAGGGTTGACATGGGTTCCTAACATAGGGCTTCCTCTGTGTATCCTTTGGATTTTTGGCATAACTCATCTAGGATTGACATGGCTTTCCTAACAGTGAGAGACTTGACTGGGAATATGATCTTTGAGCTGGAGGTGTCCATAATGACCCTCTCAGAGGAGGAGTAAATAGCAGCGCACCAGTCGACGAACTCGGGGTAGCTTAGGGTTTGGTCTATTGCAAAAAGATGGAAAAAATACCTATACACCTTATGAACATCTATGCCCTGGTCCCTAATTAGATTCAATCTGTCCTTTGCTGTCTTAATGGAGCTGTTTATTAGCACTGTATCATAAACTTCGGCATCCTTATCCTCTAACAAATCACCTATCCTCCTGTGCTCAAAACCGGGGGGTTCTATCTCACTAAGCTCAACCATTTAAATAGTTTTGTATGGAGACAGGAGGCCTACTTGGTTACTGACAGCTGGTCTAAGATCCTGGCTGAGTTGTCTTCTTTTGCACAGTTGTCATCTGTCATTCTCCAATGCACAGGATGAATGATACTCAGATTCCCGTGCAGCTGTATTTTATATTATTTCTTTTCCCTTATCACCCTTGCATTTGTCGCAGTGAAGAAATTCTCTGAGCCCTCCATTTGCATGATCGATCCTGAGCCATAGATATCCTTCACCCTTTAACTCCACAATCCTTCGCAGCTTTCAATTCTCTCACATACTGCCTTTCTTGCACTTTAGATCCACAAAAACGCTGTCAACCGTCGATTTAGATCTTTCCTGTGTCTTAACCGTCCACAGGTGAGGCCCATACCAGGTTTGAAAATTTGGAAAACGTTGATACCTCGTGAATGCTCAAATTGCGAACTCAATCTCCGCTGGATCTACACCGTTGTGATATGCAGGGCCTACTACTACTTCACAAAACTGAAAATTCCATTTCCCTTGCATGTCAAATCACCGAAGTACCTGCTAGCCGTAGATCTGTCCTTTCGCTCGTTGATCAGGTTTCCAAATTGCTCGCGGGCTAGCACACTCTGCCCACGCTTAAATCCTCCATCTTGCTTTGCGAAGAGCGCTTGTCTCCGTCGATCTCCGTCGCCGCAGATCTACTCCATCCATCCATGCCCCCATACAAGCTTGAGCGGGTTTTCACAGTCCATTTTCATCGCAATGTTAAACTTAGGATCATTGAGCATTTCCATCCCGACTTACGAATAAATGCTCTGAGCTCCTATTTGCAGCCTATAGGTCACATAACTTGGAAAACTAGGACCTTATTCATTATTTTTAGTGATCTAACCCTCTCCAACCCTCCAAAACAAAACTGGTGCTAACATAAATATTTATGAAAATTCCACAAATAGTTTTTCTTTTGGTTCAGATCTGAGTTTTATAAAAGAAATAAAAGTACTTTTAGCTTTTTCATTGTTAGGGGTTAGAAAATGTTCATTCTTGTTTGGAAACAATGATTAGATCCTTTCTTCTTTTCATTAAATGTCTACTCTCTCATTATTTCCAAAGCAAAATGATTTGTCTCTTTTCTTGGGTCTTCATGAGATTTGGAGCCATGTTTGGCCCCTTTAGTCAAAATTAGTATTTTGCATGCATTTTTAAGCGAAATGAATTGCATTTTTGAAAAAAAATTCTACAGTCTGATGGGGGGACCATGAATCGTGTATCCTATAATCTCTTTGATCCATATTAAGTTTTCCAAATAATTTTTTCTTTGGTGTGGATTGGCTTGTTTCTACCATTTTTGAAAAAGTTAAAATGGAATTTGCATAGGGTACTGCGATGGCAAGGGATAGATCTGCAAGTTTAGGGTGCCAGGCTAGGCCAGAAAAATAAAATTCAAGCAGAACAAGAATTACAAAACTAAAAAAAACTACTGATCATGCCAAACCATAGATCGATGGGAATCGACCCGGTTGGAGTCGCCAAAAACTGTAGCTAGTGTTTTCACACCAGCTCGTGCAAAAGGGAACCTACTAGGGATTATGGAACCCTTAGTAGCAGCTCGTAAATGGATAATGTGTGAATGGGAATAAAAGTAAAAAACTAATCTAACTAATTACTGCAGTAACATAACAAACAAATAGGAACCCATGAATCAAAATATTGATTTTGTATTACTTTGTAAAAAATGGTTTACAATGTATTTATCTCAAAAGGTGAGTAGGTGGGGGCCCTCGCAACTGTGCGAAGAGTAGTGCTCTGGGTCTCCAAGGTTCCTTGGTCTTCTTTGAATGCTCAAGTGGTGGCCAAAACTCAACTAAATGGGAACACAAGCTCAAAGAGGTAGTCTAGTTCAATAGGAATTTCGACAGAGTTTCGGTAGGGAAGAGTGTCAGATGTCTTTGAAATGGGGGGCCTCCATCACCTTTTTATAGCAATTTTGGGTGGTGGATTATTGACCCATGGTATTGGGAAACCACTAGTATTGGTTAGTGGTATTTGATGGTTTCCCTCTTTTTTAATTTAATTTTGACTATTTGTCCTTTTTCTTTTTCTCTTTTTGGGGATTTTGACCCTTTTTTGTGGGATTTTAACCTTTTTTGAAGGATTTTCATTGATTGATGAGGGAAATAATGATTTTTTTTTCCCATTTGGTTACCAAATTAGATATTTTTTGGTTTTTGGAGGCAAAAAATGTAGCAAAAGGGGATAAATGGGTTATGTGACTAGGGGGATGAGCTAGGTGAACAATTTTTGGGTGTTAACAACTATTATTATTAATTATTAATTACTTACTATTTAGTCGTTATTAATGTTTATAATTTAATATTTTTATTTACGTAACATTGCCTTCCCCTTAAGGAAAGCTTTGTCCTCAAAGATGAATTCACTGACATCGTCTTTTGCTCTTGAATTTTTTTGACGCTTGATTTGAGATATACAAACTGGACAGATCTCTCTATCTTGATGAGGGTCTGAATCCCTTTTTACGTTACGATTCTTTCTGCTTGGGTGGAAAACTTATCGGTCCATACAATCGGTACTTACTTCCATTCCATTTAAATTCCATGTATTGTTTTTGTAGGTTAGTAGAGTAAGTCTCTAATGATGCTAACCAGTCAACGCCTAATACCATGCCTTCTTCCTTGAGTGGTAAATCAATACAATTGAGCTGTAGGTGTAAGTTTTTTATCTGCAACGACACCTTATGACATTTTCCCACTTCTTTTACGTGTTGATCAACGATGGTTGAGGCTTTAAGTCCTTTTGCAGGGAATACAAAAAGATTAAGTTCCTTTTCAATGTTGATATCAATCAAATTATGGGTACTTCCATAATCGACCAAAATTGTGATGTCCTTATTCTTAATTGTCCCAGTAAGTTGTAATCTCTTTGGCCTTGACTTCCTTGATTTTGTTACTCATAATATAAGTTGTTCATATTTAAGGTTGTTGTAACTTCTTAATTGAGGTGGGATATATTTCTTTGCGAGTGATTGGCATTCCTTCTGTTGGGTGTAATCTGTCTTAGGTGTCTCTAACTCTTCTTCTTTACGAGTTGTTGAATACATGTAATTGTCGCTACTGATACTTCGGATGAGCTTGTGTCTGTATCAGAATTGGATGTATCTTCTTCTGCTAGAACCTGTACTTCTTTCCCATTTACGATTTTGCAGTGTGCTATGTGATTGGTTCTGCATTTATGACCTGGAATCCAATCTTCACCACATCGACGACAAGTATTCTTTTTCTTTTTTTTGTCACTGTCGGAGCAACTAATGAATGTTTTTGACCCCTTTTCAACTTCATAGCCATATGACTGAGATTGGTTGCACTGATGATTGGGTGACCATATATCTTCGCAATATCTACATTGTGTCTCTTGTTGTCACAAATATCCATTGTCAAGGTTCCCTTGTCTTGATCTTTTAAACTTCTCCTCAATAATTTTTACTTTGCAACTGGCCTTATCCAAGTTGGATATGTTATGTAATTCTCACTCTTCTCTTAATTTTGGTACTCGCGTCGCTAGTGCTTCCCATTCGTAGGTGTATTCTTCCACGTCACCTTTTCGTTGTAATCTAGTGATTTTGGAGAAAAATTCCTTTTCTATCACATCTTCAAATATTTTGAAAAAATCATTTTTGAATGTGTCCCAACTGTAGGTGCATACATTTTTTGTTTTCTTCTACCGTATGTACAATTATATGCCCAACCTTCGAACTGCATGGAGGAGTATTTAACTTTTTCATCATCAGATAAGATTTTGTGAATGTAGAATTCTTCTTCTTCTTTGTTGATCCATGCCACACTTTGTTTTGTTTCGCCATCGAACTTGGGTAACTCCAATTTGGGTTTCATTAGGTATCCCCCCATTGATTGCATTGTAGCTCAGTATGATTTTTGATGATTGTACTCTCTACGATCTCATGAGATTCCCACTTTGAAGGAATTTGATTGATGATTATTGGTATCGACTAAATCACGACATGAGTGGTATCCCTTTGGCGAATTGACATTTTTAGAGGCATCTCTATCCTTGAAGTACTACATGATTTTATCTAGCCCTTCTTCGAAGTATATTTTCATTTCATCTTGTTCCTTCCTCATTTCCCATGAGACTGCTCCAACAAATTCATATTGCACACTTTGTGATAGCTCTTGTTTTCCTTCTCGTAACTCTGCTTCAAGTTTATACCTTCAAGGATTTTTAAATCTCGGATTTGGTCTTTTTCTAATTTCTCTAGTCGATCCTTCGTTTCCAACATGGTTCTTTCCCTGGTATGTGGGGGTGAGTAAGGAGACGGTATTTTTTCTTACAGGGCATACTCTTTAATTATTAATAATAATTATTAATAAGAGTTAATGGAAAAAAACAAAGATATAGTTATAATAATATTTAAAAGAATAATAATGTTAAATTATATTTTTGTAATAGAATTGGAAAAACTTTAATAAAACAATAATAATATTATTATTATTTTATTAATTTTTTTGTGTTGTAGGTTTACGTAGGGAATAACAACATGGGGGAAATGCTTGAGGAGGAGCGTAGGCCTGGAGGGAGTCGTGGAATGGAGGAGGCTGGGTGGCCGTGGAGAGGGAGGTGGTCGTGAAGAGCGAGGGCGCATGGAGGAGGAGGCTGGCATGGGCGCAACCGAAGGAGGGGAATGGGGGAGCAGGCAGTGCTGAGCAGGAGGGAGCCGCGGAGCGAGGGCGTAGGGGGTGAGGAGGTAGCGCAAGTGGAGAGGGAAAGAAAGAGGGAGGTTCTGGGTCGGAGAGGGGCATACACGGGAGGACGTGGAGGGACGCGGGAGTAGGAGGTTAACGCAGGAGGACGTGGAGGGAATATAAGTGGGAGGGTGGAGTTGAAAGTGGAATGGGGGTGGGATGGTGAAGTTGTGAAGAATGTGAACCCATAAGAGCTGAACCTGAGCTTAGAGGAGCGAGAATGCTCTGATACCATTGAAACGACCGAATCCGGTGTTGAAGAAGAGAAAACCTTCTTCTGTAAAATGAATAATGGATAATTGATGAATGATGATATAGATTACAAGGATGGTCTGTTTAAATATAGTTTGGGATCACATATTGAGGAGTCGTTTCCTATTACTTATGATATTTATTATTAATTATTAATTAGTTGTTATTAATGTTTATCCTTTAATTTTTTATTTACGTAACACTCGTGTTATAAATATGATGGATGGTTTGTCTTCTTATTGGATTTCTGCGTGGGATCTGGGGCTAACAGGTTGTCATGCTGAATAATGGAATCTATTTGTTATAGGTTTAAATCATCTTGGTATAATATTATCCGATAATGATGATAGACTGGTTTGGGAGTGGAACAAAACTGTTGGGAAAATCAATGCAAAAATTGCCTATGAGGCTATTCCTGTTGCATCTTTTGAAATTGTAGAGAAATGGTGGCATAAAAAATTGTGGAAATGGAATATCCCACTGAAAATTAAATGTTTCATATGGATTTGCTTGGAAAATAGGATCCTGACTTGGGATAATTTGACCATAAGAGGTTTTGAAGGTCCTAATATCTGTGTTCTATGTAATAGGGATTCTGGATCAATCATTCATCTCTTTGTGAAGTGTTGTTTTACTTGTTTAGTCTAGATTGAGGTTCTAGCAGGTCTACACTTTACCGATGACTAGTCACAGTCTTCTTTTGTGAAAATCCAAAAGATTGGATAAATCATTTTCCCTAGCATAAGGAGCTTCCCTCCTTTGTTTGTTGGGGAATTTGGAAAGCTAGCAACTTATGGATTTTTGAAGATTTTTATCAACATTCTTAGATGGCTAGCTTTAAAATTTTGGGATTGTATAGTGATTATCATAGGAATCGGTTTCAATAGAAAAAGAAATCTTTAAAGAGCCCGTCCTTCCTCAAGATGGCATCATTGGTTTTTTTTTGATGGAGTTGTACCTTCTGGTCAATGTGGCGGTGGTATGATGATCATAGTGACAAATAGGAACTATTTCATGTTACAGATGGGTTGTGGATCAGGTACTAACATAAGGACTGAGTTATTGGCTTTGCAGGGTCTGCTATTTTTTACTTATTCCAGGTATTTTTAAACTCTACAGGTTTTTGGAGATTCCAAAATAGTTGTGGACAAGGAAGATGGTAAGGCTACACTCCAGGTTGCTATCTTAGATCAATGGTGTGCTAGGATAAAACAACTCCAAGCACATTTTTCTCTTCTATCCTTTTCACATATCTACAGAAAATTCAACAAGATGGCCGATCAATTGTCTAAAAGAGATATGTGAGCTCTAGAAGTCCGTTCTTTTTTTTGAAGAATTTGATGACTTTATCAAGGTTTCTGAGGCGTTCCTTCAACGCATATTAGCAAGCTTTAGTATACAGTTTTTGCTTTTTGAGTTTTTTGCATTATCAGATCTAGATTAGTACTGGATTCTTACTGTTGTGGAGTCTTGATGTTAGTTATAAGAGGTAGTGAGTCAAGTCATTGTTAAAAATATGGCTTTTTTGTGATCTTTTGTATCTGCAAAGATAGTTTCCTAGAAACTTGAATATCATTATGGTAAAAAAACCATTTTTACAATTTATTATAACTTTGATTCAATCTTTGAATATCAAGTTATAGCATTTTTTTATGAAAACAATTATTTTCTATCCGCTAATAAAATTATAATAAATTGAAAATTCAATCTTTTTAAATCTTTTATAATTTTACTATAATAAGTTGAAAGCTCAATATTTTTAAATCTTTTAAAAATAATGGCTTTGAAATTATTTTTGTTTTGATTAATTTAAAAAATAAAATAATTGTTTAATTAAAATTTACATAATTTTAATAATTAAAAATCTATAATTATAGACCTTGATGTAATTATTATATTAAAAACCTTGATAAAAAAAAATGGATATCGCCCAATGCCCACGGCTCCTACGAGGGAATCTTGAAGTTGTAAGATTAGTCATGGCCCATCAAATCGAAGGGATTGTTTGACGAGTTAATTAGTATTTTCCAAATTTTATAACTTTGACCTTAGAACTTAAGGTCTCGGAGATTTTGTCCTATTCTAAAATTACCCAAATCATTCCATTTAAAAAACCAATAAACAATTTATAAAACTTTACGTTAAAACCAAAAAACTGACATCTTGCATTTCCAAATACGGCATGAATTGCTAGAGTTGGGCCACTCTTCTAGCGATATGAATATGGGCATCATAGGCATTTCTTTTAATATTTGACTATATAAGAGAAGGATGTAAATATATTATACATTATCAAATTTGGGTCGAAATATTAAATTGCTCCAATTTAATTATGATTCAAAGGTTTTGTACGTTTCGTTAAAAAATGATCAAAATTTGAAATCAATAAGAACCTTTATGTCACCTAATTCCGATAATGGAGAACTAATCCACTAAAGGATTTCAACAACTAAAAGATGAGTACAGAATTTAACTGATAACTACCCACAATCTTGATCGATTTGAAATCGAGAAGGACCTTTATGTCACCTAATTCCAATAACAGAGAACTAATCGGTTAAAAGATTTCAGCAACTAAAAAGAAAATTGGATATGGAAAGAGACATGATTTCAACTAAAAGAAAGATTTCAACAACTCATGACTACCTACAATCTTGATCGATGGCTAAAATTATGTTTATGTAGTGACTCTCAATCCATCAATGTCTCTGTGTCTGGGTGTCTCTGTCGTTCATTAATTTGACCAACTATAACTGAACTTGATTGATCCATTGGAGCAATATACTTAAATTTGGAAAAAGGCTTTTAAGGCCAATTACTTTTTAAATTTTTTTTTTTTTGGTAATGTTATCATACTCTCATGTAGAACACACCCCTTTCATATTCGAGTGTAAAGCATCTAAAGCATCTCCCCCATACTTAGTCGTAGAACACTTAGAACACCTCTCGCACTCATACGCACTCTAGAGCACCTAGAGCACGTCCCCCACACTCGGATCTGAAGCACCTAGAGCACCTCCCCCATACTCGGTTGCAAAGCACCTCTCCCCCTTATACTCGAATGTAGAGCACCTAAAGATACTCGACTCCCTCATACTCAAATGTAGAGAACCTAGAGAACCTCCCCCATACTCGATTCCCTCATACTCAAGTGTAGAGCACCTAGAGAACCTCCCCCATACTCGGCTCTATTCCTAGAGCACCTCCCCCATACTCGTCTCTATGCTTAGAGCACCCCCCCCATACTCGGATCCAGAGAACCTAGAGCACCTGGCTACTTTCAGTGCAATGATAATACCTTACACTACAAACCCCCTCATACTTGCTTGTAGAGCACCTCTCACCCTCATACTCGACTATAGAGCACCTCGCTACTCTTGATGCAAAGATAATACCTTACACTACAACCCCACTTGAGTTAAAAAAAACAATTATCACATGTATGGACTGATTTAACCACTTAGCAATCACCACGTTGTCTCGTTACTTGGTATTTTATGCTATACGGTTTGGATAGCTTGTTAACATTGCATGTGGTATATTGTTGATTGTTGGTAGTTCAATACATTGGGTCTTCCTTGAATTTATTGTAAGAATATAGTATGATTTCTATACAGAATATTGGATTTTCACATCCTTACTCCTTAGTAACCAATGGTGTGGTTGACATTTGGCAGTTTTGTAATCTAATTGTCTGTTGCATTTAACTTAGGGATGTGGTATCTAGTTTCCATGCATTTTGGTTAATTTATCTATATCCAAAAAATCCACAATTCAATGCTCCTTTTTGCTCCCCTGGTTCGACATCCACCCTAACCCTTGCTTGCTTATTTTTATTTTGACCTTTGTCAACTATGTGCTTTCGTTGTGGTGAGTTTCTATTAAACTTGCCATGTAAGCATTGTAATTATTACGCTTGCCATGCAAGCATCCTATAACTATTAATATTTCCATGCAAGCATCCTATAACTACTTGAATAGATATTTAAGGCCACCTTGGCCTCTATGGAAGTCACCATTACTATCTTGCTATAGTTTTCTGTTGTGGAAATGTTTGAGGGGACATTGGCAATGTTTGTTGGCAAGGTTTGCAAGGTTGGTTAGCTATAGCCACATTGTATAGGTAACTCTTTAAAACACATTCCGGGTTGTTGCTTGTATACTTTATTAATAAATTCTATTTTATCTTTCAGTGAAAGTGAAGTGTATAGTAGGTTTTTCCTTTGTTCTTTACCCACCACCTATCCTAGGTTACATCAGTTGTAGCTGTGATTGTGTATTTCATTCATGGTTTTTCCATGTCCTTGCTTTGAAATTATAACCTTGTTGAGTTGTCACTCTAGATTTATTATGTAAAATCCTACTCAGTGTTGTTTGCATATACCTAGGCTTCACCATGTTTTAATGGGAAGAAGTGAGGTTCAACCTTTGCATATTTTGCATCTTATATATCATATGGCTCCTAGATCCTTTCTTGTCTGCATGGGATTGGATGACCTAAGAATAGCTTTGGAAAGTGTGCCTTACTTTAATGGTTACTCGACCATACTATGTTTTGGGTGGCTCAGCCGTTATTTGTTTTGATGGTCAATAATTGGAGTTCTACCCTATTACTTTGAAATATTTTTAATCACTTTGAATTAGTAACCATCAACATTAAATTCATATTGATAGACTCTCATATTGGTTTTGAGATTAACTCTATGGCCATAAGGCTCTTCATTGTTCTTCTCTTGTGGCTTGGGCTTTTCACTATTTCTTTCCTTAACTTGATTCTCATTTTCACCATGACTCATGGACTTCAACCCATTTCCTTCACTAACTCTTGTTCACACCAATTTTCTATTTGGTTTGAACGACTCTAGTGATTGGTTTCAATCATAAATATGGGAACCTATTTGAAATTTTTGACAAAGCCAAATTTATGAAGTTTGACTCTCAAATTATTACTTCATTGCATCAAGTAGTTTATTATTGATTTTTTTTTAGCCTTCGTTTTCACTTCATGCACCCTACTATAACTACATGTCACAAGTATTATTACATGCATGTTGACATTGGAAATTCCTTTTATTTTGGGTATTAGAATTCATCTTGCAATGTTAATGCCCATAGGTACTATACATACTTTTTCTCCATTTATGATATACTCCATATTTTTTGGGTTGAACATGCATAAAGCCTTTGTATGCTTTCAAACTTGATTGCAATATGCCACATTTACAATGATGATAACAACACAAGTTACATGTTCATCTTGTTGTATGTTTATGGCTAATTGTCAATGCGATTTTAGCAAACCATGCCATTTATCCTTTAGCTCATTTGAAAATACAATGTTTTCATCCATAATGCATGCCGACATGCCTTTACTCTCTCATTTACTCATCCAAAAAGACAACTATGAATGGATCACGAGTCATAAACATATGAATATATCATGAGTTAGAAACATTGGATAAAAGCGTTATTTAGCTATGAGCATAATCCATTTGAATCTATGGTTGATTTGTGTATGATAGGATTGTCATATTTTTTATGGATTGCATCTATACATTTTATTAGTTGACCATATGAGTTTCTAGAGTTGAGGATCCCATGGTCGTAGGAGGTGACATGAAAATATGGTTGGAATTTCTTGGAGGGGTGGAAGGAGGAAGTAGATTAGATTATTTATCCCCTTTAATGTTGATTCACATAAGTTTTATGAGTTGGTCCAAAATGGCCACCTATAATTAAGTGATAACCCAAACTCTAAGATTCATCTTGCAACCATTTCCACCTAGCTTGAATCCTCATCCTAGCAGTTTTTTAATAAGTCTTATTATTCTTGTTACTAATGATATTTGGAATCCTAACCCTATTGTACTCTTTACTAGTAATGATGGATTTGAAATCCCTAACCCCGATCTAGTTGTCCCAAAAGCTTCTTAAATTAGGTATTCTATTTTTTCCTCTAGTACTTCACCCTTTTCACTTAAATATGTAGAAAGCCATGTAATTGAAACATTTGCTACTACTAAAAATAAAAAACCAATGGACAATCAATTTTCCATCCATGCCTCCTCAAGGTTTTCTAGAAAACCTTATTAATAATATATCACTATGAAGTTTGTTGAAACTACCCTATGGATGATCAAGTTGCTAGCTAATCCTAACATAGTCATGTGTTCCTTATCACTCCATTCTTAAAAATTGGTATAATGTGATGCAGGGGCATCGATGCCCAAGACAAATCATTGAAGATAAACGACTGGAACGCGCGGAGGACATTCGACAACCTCCAGTGCAATGGGTGAAAAGGTCGACGAGAGGGAGTTGGGAACCAGTCGAGAGGATACTGACCAAGAGCGGTTGATGATGATGATTGAGGATGATAGTTGACAAGGTAGTGGAGCAGGAAAATCAAGGATGATACCGACCGAATGAAGAGAAAGGGGTTGAGAGACAAGCCGACACTGATGATTTTGGAATCAACTATTCAACTAGGAACCCGAGAAGTGGAGCCGCAGAGGTAGTTGGGAAGTTGTAGGAACAATTATGGAGGTATTTGTAGAATGCCAGGTGGAGCCACTTAATGAAGAAGTCCATGTGAAGTATTTAATGCAGTTTGACCATATCTAGTAGCAATCTAAAATTCTGGAGGACGCTTGAGTAGGAAGGAACGAGTATAAATACCAATGGATGAGTAGAGTAAGGGATCTTTTATGATCTTTTGGAGGAATTTTGAATAAATCTGAGTTGCATAAGCTTTCGATATGCATTCCGAGAGCTAAATAAATTGAAATGGTCAATGTCCATTTCGACTAACCAATCTGAGGATCAAATTGTAGTTCCTTTGTATTGAGATTGTTTCATTTAATTGAAAATCCATAATCCTTGGAAAATACTTGTGTTGTGTGAGTGCTTTCATTGTGTGAATTTGATTAGCATTTGACCCACCCATGTCACTCCTGCATCAGTTGGTATCAGAGCAGGAAATTATCTTGCGTGTAGAAGGTCCAGTTGCGATTGGGCAAGGAAGAACAACTCCAGCCGTGGTTGGGTAGAGTTGTGAAAGTGGTGATCTGGTTTCCTGAGTGGAGTGATGGATCAGAGAGGTGTAAACATCCGTGGTAGAGGGTGAAGGATGCACGAAGGAGTAGGGGTCATGATTGACCGAGATATGTTCGAGGAATGTGTCTAGAATATGAGGAGTCTGAAGAGCAAGGTGGATGCAGTGAAATAATCCCAGAAGATGGGACTGGTTATTGATACCCTCGATCATAGTGATGAGGATGTCGAAGAAGAAGAGAAGGCTCCTGAGGATGAACGTGAAGAAGACCCATGAGACAAGTTGTTAAAGGTGTTGTTTGAGATGAAAGGTAGATCAAATATATAAGTCTCTACCTACTTAGGGAGTCTAAACCCTAAAGAGTTGATCGAATGGATAAGAGAAATGGAGAAATACTTTGACATGGAACAGATAGAGGACCTCAAAAGGGTGAGGTTTCCTATCTGAAGTTGAAGGGTCATACCTCATTGTGGTGGGACAATGTACATGCTGACGGAGTAAGGAAGGGAAAATATAAAGTGAAAACTTGGGATAGGATGGTCACCAAGTTGAAGGATAAGTTCCTCCCCACCGACTACATGATTTCCCTACTTAGGAAACTGCAAAACTTGTGACAAAAGGAGATGACCGTGAAATAACTCATAGAGGAATTCTATCTATTGTCGATTCGATCGAGACAAACCGACGAGGGAGAGGAGGAAGTCTCCAGGTATGTGAATGGCCTGAGACATGCCATCTAGGATGAGTTGAGTCTATCAAGGTTCATAATATTCGGAGAGGCCTAATAGCTAGCTTTGAAGGCAGAGGAGAAACTTTCCAAGAAGACCTTGACGAGTAGGGAAAATTTGACTGCTCGAAGTCAGAAGTTTTCCGCCACCAGAGGACAAAATAGTGGGGTGAGGAAGGAAGAAAGTTGAAATGAACGACAAGAAGAAATCATGACCGGGGGTGATGAATGCCGACAGGGGGAAGAGAACCCTAGAGGTCGAGGTGCCTACGATCGAAGAGGAGTTTATGGAGGAAGACGTGAAGACCAACCCAAAATCGTTTGCTACAAATGTGAAGAGTTGGGGCATAAGGCATATGAGTGCCCATAAAATTTGCATACCACCAGTCGACCAAACACAAGGGGTCGAAGCAAGGACGATGAGACTGGTCTGACTGGGAGTGGAAGTTCAGATGCATCTGAAGGAGGCCGAAATTTTACAACCCAGAGAACGTCGTTACAATTAGTACGACGAGAAGAAGCGAAACCAACCCAAAGGAAGTCCATTTTTCAGACAAAGGTTAAAATTTAGGACATATGTTGTATGACCATCGTTGATGGAGGTAGCAAGGAGAATCTAGTCTTGACGAAGGTGATCGATAAATTGGGGCTGAAGTGTCGACTACACTCGAATGCGTACAAGGTGTCATGGTTGCAGAAGGGTCATCATGTCACGGTGACGCAATAGTGCCTGATTAATTTCAAGATTGGAGGGTTGCAGGACAATGTGCCATGTGATGTAATTCCGATGGACTCCTGTCATCTATTGTTAGGTCGACCATGGTAATACGACCGGAATATGTTGCATCATGGTCGTCGGAATATCGCGACAGTCGAAAAAGATGGCAAGAGTTTCCAGATGACTCCATTAGTCGAAGAACAAGATAGTCAGGAAAAGGAGAATGACTATTGGGAGAAAAGAGTGCTGATGTGTTCAATGAAGAATTTTTTGAAGGATGAAGACAATAACCAGTATTGCTTCGCTTTCATTTCCAAGGGCCTAAGTGTCAATGGACCGACAGAAGAAATCCCAATGGAAGTCGAAGAGGTGTTGTCGGAATTCAAGGGCATAATGGTCGATGAGATGCCGATAGGTTTTCCGCCGACGAGGAGCATATCCCATCAGATCAACTTGATTCTAGGGTCGAGTTTTCCAAAAAAGGAGCCGCATAGGATGACACTGACAGAGAATGCCGAATTAAATTGACAAGTCCAGGATTTGTTGGACAGGGGATTGATCAGATATAGCTTTAGTCTGTGTGCAGTACCATCCGTACTAGCACCTAAGAAGGGAGGAGAATTGAGGATGTGCATCGATTCAAGGGATATCATCAATATTACCATCAAGTACATATTTCCATTTCCAAGAATGGACGACTTGATTGACTACTTGAGTGGAGCGACATACTTCACCAAAATCGACCTGAAGAGTGGATACCACCAGATTCGGATTAGGGATGGTGATGAATGGAAGACATCCTTTAAGACACAGGAGGGACTGTACGAGTGGCTGGTTATGCTGTTTGGGATGAACAATGCGCCGAGCACATTCATGATAATAATGAACTAAGTGCTAAAACCATTTCTGGGAAAATTCGTCATTGTCTATCTCGACGACATATTAATCTCTAGCAAGACGTGAGAAGAGCACTTGTCGCATATTCGACAAGTCTTGTAGAGGCTAAGTTTGGAAAAGTTGTTGGTGCATATGAAAAAGTGTTCCTTCATGCAGAAGGAGTTAGTGTATTTGGGATTCATGATTTCTAGACAAGGTTTGAAGATGGATCTAGAGGAGGTAAGAGTAATCTTAGAGTGGTCGGAGCCGATGAGTTCCATCGAGGTGAGAAGTTTCCAAGGATTTGCCAGTTTCTACCAGAATTTCATTAGGGACTTAGTCGAATATGTCGACCATTGACAGTGTGAATGAAGAAGGTCGAGTTCAAGTGGATGGAAGCTGCCCGACTAGCATTTGAAAAGCTGAAGCAGAAGGTGACATAGAGTCCATAATTAGCTCTCTCTGACTTCGACAAGATATTTCAAGTTGACTGCGATGCGAGTGGGTTAGGAATTGGAGCCATGTTGAGATAGGAGGGCCGACCAATTGCATTCTTCAGTAAGAAGATGTATGAATCCAAGAAAAATAATTCAGTCTATGACCAAGAGTTTTATGCCATTATTTAGGCATTGAAGAAATGGAGACACTACTTGTTGCCCAAGGAATTTGTGTTGTTCACCAACCACCAAGCTCTGAGATATTTGAATACTTAGACGAAGTTGAATCAGAGGCACATGAAGTGGGTCGAGTTTTTTAAGAGTTATACTTTTGTGTTGTAACACAAGTCGGTTAAGACTAACAAGGTAGCCGATGCATTAAGTTGAAGAGTCGCATTGTTGGGGATGACTACTGTTAAGTCAACAGGACTAGAGTTGATAAAGGCCGACTATGAAGCTAACGAAGATTTTTTCGATGCATGGAAGGCATCAAAGGAACCATGGAGTGGTGACAAAACTCCATACTTGGACTATTTAATCCAGGAAGGATACTTGTTTAAAGGGCATCAATTATGCATCCCTATGGGATCAGTTAGAGAAAACTTGATCAGGGAGTTGCACAATGGCAGATTGGGAGGACACTTTGGCGTCGACAAGACTAAGGCGTTGGTTGAGGAAATATATTATTGGATAGGGATAATGGTGGACCCAAAGAAGTGGATCTGACAGTGTCGAGTGTTCCAGTATTCCAAAGGATGAAGTCAGAATACGGGACTGTATGCACCATTACCAGTTCATGGGTCATTTTTGGAGAACCCTGTGAAAGAAGGTTGACATGAAGTTGTAGTTCAGTTCTACATACCATCCATAGAGTGATGGAAATACTGAAGTCGTGAACATGAGCTTAGGAAATTTGCTGAGATTCCTAACTGCTGATCGATCGAAGCAGTGGGAAAATGTGTTGGCGTAGGAAGAATTCACGTACAACAATTCTGTGAACCGTTCCATTGGGATGAGTCCATTCTAGATTGTGCAAGGGAGAATTCTGCATGGAGTAACCAACTTAGTCAACATGCCGAAAGGAGTGAGGAGTGAAAACGTAGAATCATTTTCCTCCCATATGAAGGAAGTGCATGACTGAGTGAAGCAACAACTTGAGAAGAGTAATACGGCCTACAAGTTGAGAGCCAAAAGGAATAAATGACTACATTCATTTGCAGAGGGGGATCTAGTGTATGCACACTTGAGGAAGGAAAGGTTCCCAAGGGAAACATATAACAAGCTGAAATTGAAGAAAATTGGTCCATGTAAGATCATAAAGAAAATTTCGGACAATGCATATGTATTGGATCTACCAGAGGATATGGGCATATCGTCGATGTTTAATGTTTCCGAACTGTACAAGTTTGAAGAAGGGTCGACGAGCAGCAGTGAGACGACTGTAGATTGGTAGAGGTAGGTACTGGTTCAACCGATGGATGAAGTCGCGAAAATAATCAACGATCGTGAAGTTGGGAGGACCAGGATATGGAAAAGAAAAGAATATTTGGTTTGTTGGACGAACAAAGACTTGGAAGAAGTGACGTGGATTTCAGAAGAAGAGCTCAGGAAGTTGCAGATCCATGAGAAAGATTCTTTTCAACCCCTGGAGGTTAATGAAGGGGAATCGGGGCCTAAGACAAATCATCAAAGATAAATGACTAAAATGCCCAGAGGACAGTCGACGAACTCCAGTGCAATGGGTGAAAATGTCGATGAGAGGGGGTTGGGAACCAGTCGAGAGGATATCGACCATGGGTGGTTGACGATGACGACTGAGGACGATAGACGACAAGGCACTGAAGCAGGATGATCGAGCATGATACCAACCAGATGAAGAGAAGGGGGTCAAGAGGAAAGCCGATGCCGACGATTTCAGAACCGACTATTCAACCAGGAATTCAAGAAGTAGAGCCGCGGAGGTAGTTGGGAAGTTGCAGGAACAATTATGGAGGTAGTTGGGAAGTTACAGGAACAGTTATGGTGGTAGTTGCAGAATTCTAGGTGGAGCCACCTGATGAAGAAGGTCACACAAAGTATTTAATGGAGTTTTACCATATATGGAAGCAATCTAAACTTCTGGAGGACGCTTGCGTAGGTGGGAACGAGTATATATACCAGTGGATGAGTAGAGTAAGAGATCTTTTATGATATTTTGGAGGACTTTTGAAGAACTTTGAGTTGCAGAAGCTTTCGATGTGCATTCTGAGAGCTAAAGAAATTGAAATGGTCAATGTCCATTCCGACTAACCAAGCCGAGGCTCGAATTGTAATTCCTCTGTAAAGAGATTGTTTCATTTAATTGAAAATCCATAATCCTTGACAAATACATGTTTTGTGTGACTGTGTGAGTGCTTTCGTTGTGTGAATCTGATCAACAACCAACCCACCTAGGTTGCGCCTACATCATAATGATAATTATCTCCTTTAAGAACTATGGCAAAAAATGTATACTTTTATGAAACCTATGAAACCCAATTTGAGTATCCATTATCCATCATCCTCACATACATATCACATACATATTACTACTTCGTTATAAAAACACATTTTATGTTAGTATATCATATGGTGGATTGACTTGGACTCATGGGGTGACTTTGTTTTTGTACAGCATGATATTTACACACAATTTTTAATATATATATATATTCAATAAAGTTATTTTTTTAATAAAATGTCGGCTAACGTGCATTAATATTTCTTCATATGTGATTTTTGATTAACTATCTTATTACATGCATGTTTTTTTTGACATTTTATTAAATTAATGAGAATATAAAGAGATAAGGGGTAATAAGGTGTTGACAAAACTTATGACCCACAAAAGATTTAGGTGTACTACACATCTTATTTTTAAAGTTACCTTGTTTCCTAAATACTAAATACTTTATATCACTTTATTATTGTTACATTTACTTTAATATTAAGAAAACAATTCATGATGAGGAACTACCTTTCAATTCAAAAAATGCAGGAGGAAAACTCAAAGGGAAACAAAGAGAAGATTACATAGAGATATACCAAAATGTTGTAGCTTCTTATAGTTGCATTATTCATTCCATGTGGTACGTTCTAAAGGATTTAATTTATCATTTAGGAAAACATGGATGCCCTCTAAAAATATTAATGAATGTGGGGCCAAAAATGGAGGACAAAACTTTCTTTCTTGAGATTTATATATATGTTTCTTAATTAAATTTTGTGATTTATTTGTTGTTGGTTTTAATGAGTATTAATTTACAAAAAGCAATAAAATTTATGATAATGAATAATGACCTTTTTGAAGTTAAAAACCAATAACTCTAAATTTATTTCTTTCTCATTAGTATTCTTGCTTTAACTTTTCGTAAAGAGTTGTCAAACCAATGCTTTCTCAATGAATATACTCTAGAACACCTTATTAATGGTAATTGAGATTATAGTCATATTTTATCTTGGATATTTAGTTCTTTATCTGTTTTTTGAATTTCACCTTTACATTGAAACCTTATGTCAGATGAGTAATGATTAACTAAGGTCATGGTCCCCCACATCTACATCAAAATTATATGTAGATTGAATAATGAACTTATAAGGAAATTACAAGTGATAGTTTTACAAGAGGATTTGAGGATTTAGATTAACGTGGAACTTTGAAAGTTTTGAATGAAAAGAGAGAAGACAACCTGAGTAAAAGGAAAAGAAAACAACAATTCCCCATTTGACTATAAAAATCCCTCTTCTTCCTTCTTCTTCAGTCTTTCATATGCCATAATCCATTATAATGGTGTCACTATTTTTAGCCCAAGTTTTCTCCCATATTTACCATTTAAATCTCATGTTGCTATTCTATAAGGGTGATTTATGTTTGGGAGGAAAACAATCGAGAATTTGTAAATTGGATTTGTAGGTTCTTGGGCCACCTATCCTTTATAAAAGGTTCAAACCATTTGCATCTACGATATCCTTTTATTACTATTACAACACCTGCAACATTATTGTATAAAGATAAAGTTAACAACAAAAAAGATAGTGGTACCAATTTAATTGTGCCAAATAATATAACAAATATAAACAAATAAGTCAACATCCTTATCAAAGAAAAATCCTAAATAATCATGCATAGCATACACAAATATTCCATAGACTGTAAGATACCTCTCCATTTGGATGGCTTTTAATAACTACATATATGTATATCCCATAGTTTCTTCAATTCATCGACCAATGTTTGGAGGTAGACATTCATTTGCATATCCATGTCTTGTATTATATACTATATGAAACAATATAAGGTGTTCATTCTTCATGGAATACCATGGTACGAGGAGGGGGGAGGGGTACTATTAATGAACATTTCCACTAGCCAAAAATAAATAGAGATTATATCCATCTATTACTATGCCAAATTAAAGAATTCATATTTCATCCTTGAATTTATTGGGTTATATGTCCTCCATATGCTTCATGATAATTGAATCTATTGGGATCCACATAACTTTTAAAAGCAATTTTGTGTGATGCATGGAAATCCTTAAACATAGCTAACAATTTGTAATGAAATTCCTTTTGAGTCCTTGTGATTTTATATATGCTCCTTAGTATCTTATTAGGAGAACCTTTTCTTAAACCCTATTTTTAAAATTTCTAATAGATATAATTACTACATTCTAGAAATATGATTTTGTTCATGTATTCACCTCTAAAGAGAATACAACCATTTATAGAAATGTAGTATGATACATATTCAACACCCAACATTTTCAATATTTGCTTTACCTCTATGCAACTACCTACGAGGAACATGGACACAACATATACATTGTTTTCAAGTTGTACATTAGCTTGATTGTTACTAGACGAGTATAACTTGGGCCATGCCTAAAGAGAAAGGTGTTCGAAGCATAATTTAAACATTAGAAGAAATTATCCACAATATGAGCATCATACCGAAGTCATCTTAAATTATTGAATGCATTTAAATAAATTTCCAGGCATGGTATCCCCTAAGTAATCATCCATACCAACTTCTCATAAGCCTCCACTAAAAACAATCATAACTATGAACATACAAAAAATAATATTTGTGGAGGTTTATCATCTTATTTTGGCTGAATATATCTCTTCTTAATCTTATTATTTTATAGCATACTAGTGCATTCATTATTTAAGGACATACCAAAAAAAAGATGAATTAAAAAAACAAAATTAATGCACCAAAAAAGGAAACTATTCCAGTGATATTGTATAAGTAAGTTAAAGAAAACCATAATCCATTAGTGTATGAAAAGCTAGATAGTATATGTGTACAAGAGGCTTATGAAGGAAAATATTGGAGGTGAAAGAATGAATAAATACCAAATTTTGTAAGGGGGTACAATAGTTAACATACAAATTTGCATAGGAGATCAATTTCATTCTCTACATTCAATAATTCTTTCTTCAATTGTTCCATAAATTCCTTATAGTTGTTATTTCTAAGTCTATTGTCAATGCATTTTAAAAAAAAAATAGATCACTCATCTCCAATGATGAAAATCCTAACCTAAATGTTGCAAACCCTAAATTTGTTTTTTTTATGCATTTTTAGTTATTTTTGGCTTCTCCAAACCCTAGATTTATTGTTGCTACAAATCCAAGTTGTAGTAATTTATTCCATTACCCTTTGACAATGCTATTCTTTAGTAGGATTTTGTTAGCCTCAATGATCAGTTCTATGTGATCTAAACCCTATCCTTTAGTTAAAACAATAACAAATGCACATACAATAAAGAGAAAGTTGTGTTTCTAATATTATATGGCACAATGCTAAGCAA
Source organism: Larix kaempferi (assembly GCA_027924585.1). Classification (NCBI taxonomy): domain Eukaryota; kingdom Viridiplantae; phylum Streptophyta; class Pinopsida; order Pinales; family Pinaceae; genus Larix; species Larix kaempferi. The sequence continues at coordinate 4,883,878 of BSBM01001041.1, read as the reverse complement.
AAACCCACATATTATTATGTGAAATTATTTTTCATTTATATACACATAAGGACTTGTAGTGTGTATTATATAGAAAAGTAGAACTCGTTCTCCACATCTAGTAAATTGTATTAGTGTGTCATGTACCTTCTAGAGCACTAGTGGTTGTTACAACTAGAAACACTAAAATTTTATCTTATAGTGTGTGTGTTTACACATTGAATATATAATGTAAATTATTGGTTCTTGAAAGAATATTCAATGATGTTGTGCATTTCGTCAATTGAGTGTAGTTTGGGTGGTTGGGAAGAATGTTGTTACTCTCCCCACCCAAGTTCAAATCTTTCTTTGTGACATTTTGTCCTTGGGAACGAACTTTGACTATGTATTACTTGAATGGATGTAATTCTAGCCAAAAAAATGACGTTGTGCATTTCTTCACTTATAATACATACATTTTGTACTTTCTCTTAATATATATTCATTTTTTCTTAGGGTATCTTGTACTGCAATTGTTTACTTTGTAAAACATATTTCATACTCTTAATATCTTATTATGCAAGTTTTTTATTATAAGATGGTTAACAGAAGAGGGGGACATTTTTACTTCAAGGAATTCTAGGGAAATACATTCGAGGAAGAAACCATGACAAGAGACTCTCTCTCTCTCTCTCTGTATATATATATATATTGAAGCACGTGTTTCATGTAGGGCACAACTTCAAAAACTTAGAAATTATTTTTCATAATTGTAATACCCTAGGATGTTGTACCACTAGTAATTGGTTGAGTCTTTTATTTGCTTGGACATATGAACATTGTGATTGATAAAGTACTATGTACTTAGAAATATGCTATGATATGCTTGAAAGTGATCTTCTGCTTAGGTTATGTGTGAAAACGTGAGAAAGAGAGGTCCTTGTGTCTATAGGGATTAGATAAACTAAAAGAATAAAATAATAAGAAACAAAAGAATACATAGAAATCGACAATAAATAATTTAGAAATTTGATAATACACCCTCTATAAACATAAATGTTGTGATAGATGTCATCATCCTAATGATATGTTAAAAATAGAAACGCCTCTTACATAAAAATTAAAAAAATGATAATGCTAATTTGGTTGTTGAGAGATGAGAGAAAGAAAATGAGAAAATTCATACATTAAACAAAAATAAAGAAAGATAATAAATAATGAAAAAATAGAAAGCAAGGAAGGACAAAAGGAATATAAATGAATAAATGAAGGGGATGTTCTAGCCACTTGATATTTGTATAAGATGTTTAAGGTCCAAGTTAAGTCATGGTTCAAAAAATCTCTATGGCCATAGAGTGTGAGCACTGGATGTACTGAGACAAGAGGACTTCCTGTGTACCATTTGATAAGAGTATTGCATGAGTACTATTTTGGTAGGAGTACTTCATGTTTGTTTTTGCAAGAGTACTACCTGGTTGGTTTTGGTAGGAGGGCTGCCTGTATTATTGAACCATGGAGAACTAGTAAAACAAACCTTGGATAACCAGTGACCAGATAGAAAGATCCTTTGGGAATTGATGACATGAATACTTGTATAGTGCAAGGTGGAATCCAAAGGGAGTGTATCTTATGGTTGGTGAACATTATATCTGTAAGCTAAGATTTCAATAACCTTGAGAAAAAAACTTAAATCTAGATCCTAGAGAGACTAGGACTTGTCTCGGGGGTGACTATGCGAAACCAAATAGTTTATGTGTTTTTTACAGTCTATGGTTGCGTTGATCATGGTTGTCCCAACAATGGTTTGGATAATTTGCATGTCTAGATTTTACATAGATTTGATAAACAAAGACTATTTGTATAGCATGCATGTGAGTTTTAGTAGAGTTACATATATAATTTACTACTTTGATTAATTGGTGATTGTAAGAATTTGTTGCAGGTGAAATACATTGTAATTGTTGAATGGCATGTGAGTCGGGGAGTTTCAAAATCCTCTCATCAATTAGCATTCCCATAATTGGTCTCGTATGGCCAAGGCATGCCAGAATTATAACGTACAATAAAGCCAAGCAATTTAACGAGGGTTTCGTGACCCATGACCAACTCCTCGACGAAGGATAAAAACCTATAAAGATGAATAATGTCATGAGAATTAGCAAATAAAATGACCTAAAAATCAAGTGCATGTTCATTGATAAGGAGCGGATTTACCTTGGAGGGTTGAGGATCTCGATCCACGACCACGTGTGTATATATTTACGAAGGATGAATAAAAGGCCCTCCTAAGAAGATAATACAATATTTACGAAGGATGACGTAGTGATTAATTGATCTATAGTAGTGTCATTAAAAGTTAATGATAAGGGGGAATTTTTTTTATGATACTATGATGTAAATATTGGAATATAATATATAAATGTAATTTTCAATCCAATGAATCTGAGAGATAGGTTAATGGATGTATATAACAAATAAATCCAAAACAATGGGCAATGTGACAAGCTAAATATTGTAATAAAAATAAATGTATAATAACACAAAAATATGTTAGAAGGTATTATTGTTAAACAATTTTTTTTATATGTATATACTAGTTTAAAACATTACTCAATTATAAAATATCTATGAAAGATTTATCTCATAAAATTTTAAGATTTATTTTATGTTTTTAATATATATGTTTTTTTTTTCCTCGTGAAAGATAAAGAATATTAAAGATGACATATGTGATGATATATAAAATATGTTGTTAGGGATGTTTAAAAGAGTATATAAGGCATTGGTGAAGGAAATAAGAGAGATTAAACCAAGGGAAGAGTTATCCAAATAACAACTTACAATAAACTGCATTAACAAATGTATGTAATTATTGTTTTATTGGATATAATGTAATTAATGAGTTTTATTTCATTGATCCGTAAATTTTATTCTACAATAACAAATGTATGTAATCATTGTTTTATTGGATATAATGTAATCAATGAGTTTTATTTCACTGAACAATAAATTTTATTGATGCATGTAGGATGAAAAAAGAACTCATTCAAAATAGAGGTCATGAAAACAACACAAAAATCTATTCATCAAAATATTTGGGAGGAACATTTTCCATAAAATATTCATGAGAACTCACATAAAAAGACTAATACCTTGGCATTTTGAATGACAAATTGGTTAATCATACACATAGAAGTAGTCATAAAAGAGAATCATTGTTTTATGTTATTGGTATTGGGATGTGACATTTTGAATTGACATCTTGGTTAATCATGGTTAATCATTCACATAAAAGAAGTCATAAAAGATAATTGTTATTTTATGTTATTAGTATTGGGATGAGATATGGATAATATATAAGATTTAAAAAATATGTTGCTCCATGTACACAAGAGTTCCCAAAGGTCGTGATTTTAAATGTGGGTGGCTTGCCAACAACAAGGGGCATAACTATCTATTTGTGGTAGTTGACATGTTCAACAAGATGTGCATTCTTATGCCTTGTAAAATGATCATCATAGGCTAACCAATAAAAAATATGTTATTTAAAATGGCTTGGGTGCACTTTGGGATTCCAAGTAGTATCATCTCAAATAGGGATATTAGATTTCTCATCGCCTTTGGACTATGTTTTGGGATAAGATGGACACCAAGTTGAAGAGGTATACAAATTTCCATCCACAGGACGTATGGGTAGATAGAAGTAGTCAATAGGACATTGGTTCAGTTTTTGAGGAGTTACAATCAGAAGCATCCAAAGAATTGGGATTAAAATTTGAGGATATATTAAATTATAAGAATCTTATTATTCACCCTCACCATATTAATGGAAAGTTAAAGTATAAGTGTTAATTACGAAGTTTTCAAATAGATATGTTCTTTTTCATCACATATTTTTTAAATATGGAAGATGACATGAAGATGTGATGTGATGAAAGATGACCAATATAAATGCTACAATTTTTATTATTATTTTGGAATTTTTGAATAAGAGGAAAAATGTTTATATTTAGAAATATAATGAATATGAAATAATTATTATTTTATATTTTCAATAACATTTGAAATTTTCTAAACAACAACAACAAACAAGTTCTATGTATGTCCTTAACACTTCACGAGCATTGAGCTATAAAATATCAACAATGGATTGATTACAGATAAATACCTATAAACCTCTTCAATATATAGGCCCCAACAATAAGAAGTCACATAATGAATGTGGGATAAATAAAAACTTTCCTATCTTAATCGTATTAAAGCACAATGCGACACATAATCCCATATTTTAAGTAACAAAGCCACATACACAGTCCCACAAAATCTAATGATTCCCCACTACATGTACTACATAAATGTCTACTGAAAAATATTATAACCCATTCTAAGAAGTGGCACAAGTATGCAAGTATGTTAGTGTAGATGTAAGCATTATTGCACATATATAGGATGGAATGAAAGCAATGTTGTCATTGTTTCTATAGAATTAGTGTTGCATATTTAATGCTATTATATAATAGGTTTTGGTAAAAATATGATTCCAAGTGACTTTATAGTATTTAACTTAAAACAAAAATTGTTGAAGAATTATACTTTGTTGTTTCAAAAGATGTATCAAGGATACCATTTATTTATAATGTATAGATCTATATTTTGTGATATTAATGTATTTTCTTTAAGATTCCTAGTTTTTTTTTCAAGCATAAAAAATACTAGTACTTTTGTTATTTCTATGGAAATCAAAAAGTACATTTATCTCTGTATTGTAATACAGAGATACAATAATTCAAAATATCACAAAGACATAAAACATTCCAAAAAGCTAATCTAAAAGCTTTCTCCAAAAAAATGACAAACCAGTACAACAACTGATTACAGTAATCTAAGTGACATCATCAAAAAACCAATTCTTAGTTTAATAAGTATAAATTGTCACTTTCATAATTTTCTCATTACTTTTATTATAATTATCTTAAGTTAAATTTACTTAAGTTTAAGTATTATTAATCATTTGCATAAATAGATATTTGATTCACTCATTAATTTTATTATAATTAACTTAAGTTAGAGTTACTTAAGTTAAGTGTACTTATGGTGATTTTTGGAGGAGAGGAGATGAAATTGAGGCTCCAAGAAGTGATTGATTTCAACAGTTGAGCTTTGGCTCCTTTTTTTCTCTATCAGGGTCGAGATGGGCATTGGGTTGTCTATTCGATTGTCGGCGGGATGGTGAGATCGCAGGGGAGGAGCCTCTCCCCTCCTCGGATGAAGGAAACTGTGCAACAGACTGTGGGTACGCCATTACAAGCGCAAGAGGCAGGAATCAGAGGAGAGGGTCAGATTCCTCAAACGGAGACTTCTGAGGTGGGCAGAGGGGAAGCGAGACAAGGGATCTGTATACCCAAGTCAAACAGCATCCCGAACATTTTAGTAAACCTCACACGGGTTAAGGAAATAATACAACATATGACGGACCATGCAATGATAGGGAAATTTATGGGTATATGACCTACAGAGAAAGCCTTGACCTGGTGGATTCACTCGACCTGGAAACGTAAAGGACATTTTGACCTACTATTGGGCTCAAAGGGTTTCTTTACTGTGGTTTTCCTGAATGTGGAGGACAAGGATTGGATATTTGAGGGAGGCCCCTATTTTTACTACTCCTTAGGTCTATTCCTACGAATTTGGAAGGACCATTTCAATCCTGACAAGGAGGATCTCTCAATCACACCGGTCTGGATAAGACTCTACTCACTTCCAACGTAGTATTGGGATCCAGACATTTTGAAAGCTATTGAACTCTGGGAATTTTTTCAAGATCTCTGATTAGACCAAGCAAGGAAGGTATGTTTCATATGCTTGCATCTGTGTCTATATGAATATTTCCAAAAACCTCCCTGAGGGGATCACTCTAAACTGGGAAGAATCTGAATGGTTTCAAACTCTTGATTACGAACATATCCCTTTCCATTGTCGACGGTGTCACACTCATGGCCATATGGCTAGGGATTGTCACCTTAATCTCCCAGCGGCTATCCCTAGTAGCAGTACTCAGGAGCAGAATGATAAGGATGGTTTTGTTAAAGTCACTAACCGCAGAAGAATAGGGCGCATACACAATGGCCCCGATGTGGGGAAGAAGGATGAGAACCCCAATAGCTTTGTTGTTCTTGATTTGATATGGCAGAAAACCCTTCTCCTCTGGTTATAGAGGAATCCACTAAGCTTGAGGGTGTACCTACTGCAGTGGCTCCAGAGACAGGTCAAACAAAAAAATCTGCTGGCAAGAACCGTGTGGAGTCTGAGCGTATGGAGGAGGATTTGGAAGAAATGGAACTTGGGGACCTAGATTTGGATAGCATTGAAGAGGCCTGTAAAACAATTGAGGTGCATTCTATTCTGGATAATCAGTTGCAATTATTGAAGGAAGCCATTCTAAAAACTAAGCCTACTCCTAGTCTGGGGATTGGCCCTTTGAAACTAAAAGAAAATAAAAGGAAATTTAAAGAAGGAAGTTCTAAGAAGGGGAGGCGGTCAAATAGGGACAGGATCGGGGATATTAGAGAAAGACTGGTCGACTCTGGGAAATATCCTACCATCCAGGAAGCTCTCCTCTTAGCAAGATATAGTGCTTGATGAAATTCTTATCGTGGAATATTCGAGGTACTAATGGGCCTCACAAAATTAGAACTCTTAAGAATAAGACCATGAAGGAGCAACCAACTGTGGTTATGTTACAAGAAACTAAGTGTTCTGGATCCCAATTGGAAGCTAAGGCTTTGACTATTTGGAAACAGTGTACATTTATGGCACTGGATGCTACTGGTCACTCAGAAGGGCTAGCTATTTTATGGGACCTAGTAAAGTGTCTCTCTACAACTTTCTCTCTACTCCTTTCAGCCTTTTTGCTGAATTTCATGTCATCGGATCCAAAGTGAGAGGTTTGCTTACTAATGTTTATGGACCTAGTAGCTACCCTGAAAAATGAAATTTCATTAAACGTCTAACCAATCTGAGGAGGTTGTTTGAAGGTACCCATTGTACATTGGGTGGGGATTTCAATATGATTAGGTCTCTGTCTGAGAAAAAAGGTGGCAGAAGAGTCCTCGCCCCAGAAAATAATCTATTTGATGAATTCATTGAGACTAGTAAGCTGATTGATGTTGACCTTGGAAGTTCTGTGTTCACCTGGAACAATAGACGTGGAGGGGAGCATTTGGTGGCAGCCAGGATAGATAGGTTTATTCTATCTGAAAGCATCATGCTCCTGGGAGGCACTCTGACCTCTCTCCCACTAGCATCCTCAGGATCTGATCATTTCCCGGTATCCCTAATGTGGAGAAATATAGGAATGAAAATGACCAAGCCTTTTAGGTTTGAGAAGTTTTGGTTAACTCATGATGATTTTTTATCCCATGTAGAAGAATGGTGGAATTCTATTATCCCACCCACAGGAACGAAGATGTATTGCTTTCAAAAAAAACTGAAGGTTCTCAAACATAAAATCAAGAGATGGAATACTGATGTCTTTGGGAACATTTAGGCTGGGAAAGCTAAGCTAGAGTCTGAGATGGAGCATGTACAGTAATGTATTATGCAGACAGGTGTGACCCCTGAGCTAGCCTTGGAGGAAAAGTATCTGGCTGAACAACTCTCCCAACGACAGAGTCAAGAGGAGATACCATGGCAGCAAAAATACCGTAACCTCTGGTTGAAGGATGGTGATCAGAATACTAAGTTTTTCACAAAGCTACCATTCAACATAGACAAAAAACCAGATCTGTAACCTGCGGAAGTGTGATGGGGTGGTAGTGGAGTCTCATGTGGAAATTGAATAGGAACTGGTTAATCACTTTAAGGAGGTGGTAACGGAGCCTCCTGTGGACCCGATCGAGGCTTGTAGGGAAATCAAAGCTGTTATTCCTAGGATTATCATTGCGGAGCAAAATGAGATGCTTCTCTTACCTATCAAATTTTTGGAAGTTGAGATGGCCATCAATCAAATGGAGGATGGGAAATCCCCTGGGCTGGACTGTTTTACTGCTAATTTTTTCCATGTATTTTGGGATTTAATAAAAAATGAAGTGTGGCTAGTGGTGGAAGAATCCCGGAGAATGAGAGGGGTTCTCCCGTCTTTAAACTCTACCTTTCTAACCTTAATCCCTAACACACTGATGTTGAATTTTCTGAATTTACTTCAATATGATCTAGGATCTTAACTGAGAGAACAACATGTACAGCATATCTACAGCATATCAATCATGGAGACAATAATGCAAGCACACAAGAGACACACAGATTTACTTGGGGAAAACCATAAAGGTGAAAAACCCCAATAACTTCCTCAGAGATAGATAGAGCAATGATACAACCAACCAAGAGATAGACATAACCTAGCAGCGGATCTTCCTCCTCCATAAGTGCGCCTCTCCTCCTTGAGTGCATGTGTGAGAAGTGAGTGAGTAAATAGAGTGCCTCCCGCACTCTATTTATACTTGACTTGACTTGCCTTTTTACCTAACTCATGTCGGCTCGAACTTAACCACATAACATAATGCTGAGTGGGCCGACCCCCAATAGGGTGGTCTAATAACCCTTTGACCCACATGGCCGACCCCCAATAGGGTGGTCTAATAACCCTTTGACCCACATGACTTATACAGGGCCGACCCCAAACAAGGTGGTCTAATAACCCCTCAAGTATAAGTTACGACACTTACAATATAAATGACGACACTTCCTTATAGAGGAATAATACCATCTCTATAGGAATACAATATACATATATGTGAAATACATTCCGAAGTTACATATACATCAACACTCCCTCTTAAATAGGAAGGTATTTCTCAGCATAGTTCTTCTAGCACAAGTCATCTTCTCTGGATCATCGTCACTAGATAATCGTCATCGAGTCATCATCATCGTCACTGCTGCTGCTATCTCAATCAATCTCTGAATCTACTCGTCATAGGAAGTTCTACAGAGCCAGTCCTTTTTCATACTGGATGTAGGCCCACCACCTGCAGGTCTTCGTCATCACTGGCCATACTGTGGAATCCTCAGGACTTATTACGTGCGTCACAAAACCTCGAAAGAGCATCCCAGGATATTACGGGTACACAACTCCAACCTGGAGGATCTCCCAGGGCGCTATTACATGTGACCCCACCACAAAACCTCGAAAGAGCATCTTAGGATGTTACGGGTACACAACTCCGACCTAAGATCTCCCAGGGCACAAATTACATGTGGTCCACCACAAAACCTAGCAAGAGCATCTCAGGATGTTACGGGTACACAACTCCGACCTGAGATCTCCTAGGGCACAAATTACATGTGGTCATGGCAAAACCTCGCAAGAGCATCTCAGGATGTTACGGGTACACAACTCCGACCTGAAATCTCCCAGGGCCCAAATTACATGCCATAGGACAAAACCTCGCAAGAGCATCTCAGGATGTTACGGGTACACAACTCCGACCTGAAATCTCCCAGGGCACAAATTACATGTCCTCCCAGAGCAATGTCTCGAAAGAGCATCCCAGGCTGTTACGGGTACACAACTCCGACCTATAGGATCTCCCAGACATGCTCATCTGCACAACCTGATCCACGGCCACAGAGTATCGACCTGATACTCACCATACATCATCCTGATGTACTTATGATCGTCCTGATCATAATCACTGCAACGTCCTGCTGCAAGTCATCTGGAGCAACATCCTGAAGCTCGTCATCCATGATCGTCCTGATCATCAATGCAACATCCTGCTGCAATTCATCTGGAGCAACATCCTGAAGCTCGTCATCCATGATCGTCCTGATCATCAATGCAACATCCTGCTGCATGTCGTCTGGAGCAACATCCTGAAGCTCGTCATCTATGATCATCCTGATCATCACTGCAACATCCTGCTGCATGATCTACCTGATCATCAATGCATCTTCCTGATGCATACCAAGTATCATACATGATCCTCCTGATCATCAATGTATCCACCTGATACAAATATATGATACATATCATCATACATGATCCTCCTGATCATCAATGCATCTACCTGATGCATACCAAGTATCATACATGATCCTCCTGATCATCAATGTATCCACCTGATACAAATATATGATACATATCATCATACATGATCCTCCTGATCATCAATGCATCTACCTGATGCATACCAAGTATCTACCTGATACATATCATCATACATGATCCTCCTGATCATCAATGTATCCACCTGATACAAATACAAATACATGATACATATCACCATACATGATCCACCTGATCATACAATGTATCCACCTGATACATATACAAATACATGATACATATCACCATACATGATCCACCTGATCATACAATGTATCCACCTGATACATATACAGATACATGGTACATAGCATCCAACATGATGCATAAACAATACATACACAAAATGATTCAACTGATCATATCCTGCATCCAACATGATGCGTACATACATACATAAAATGATCCAACTGATCATATCCTGCATCCAACATGATGCGTACATACATACATAAAATGATCCAACTGATCATATCAAGCAGAAACTAGAACATCATCCCGATGCTCATCATCCAGCGCTTACATCCACAGCCATGTGAAGGATCCTCCTTCCAACATGCTTGGAATGGCTTCAGCAAATGTGTCCGTCACTTCTTCCTCGAAGTGTCCTCGATCTGAATAACACCAAGCCTCTCTCTGAAGTACTCGAACTTCACCCTGGCTAGTGGCTTCGTCAGCACATCTGCAATCTGCTCGTCCATTGCAACATACAGGAGCTTCACAGCTCCTCTCTGCACCATATCCCTGATATAGTGATATTTGATCTCTATGTGTTTCGACCTGTCATGAAACACTGGGTTCTCGGACAGCTTCACACAACTCTGGTTATCATAGAAGATACCAGTAGCCTCCAACGGGAGATCAAATAACTCGGACAGTAGCTTCCGTAGCCATACTGCCTCACAACTAGCTGAATAGGCTGCAACATACTCTGCCTCAGCTGTACTTAGTGCTACGCAGGACTGCTTCCTGCTAAACCAAGAGATCACACCTGATCCCATACTGAAGCAACACCCAGATGTGCTCTTCCTATCTGCAGCACTGCCAGCCCAATCTGAATCAACATAACCCTGCAGGTTAAACTTTTGATTCGCCTCATACCTGAGCCCAAAAACCACTGTACCCTTCAGGTACCTCAGAACATGCTTTACAGTAACCAGGTGAACACCCCTCAGATCCGTCAGGAACTGGCTCAATGTGTTCACAGCAAAGCAAATGTCTGGTCTCGTGTTCGTCAAGTACATCAAGGACCCAATCATCTGACGATACGTAGAGACATCAGCCAGCTCAGATGAAGCATCACATAGAAGCTTCATATTCGATGTCATAGGTGTGGCCATAGCCTTGCAGTCCATCATCCCGAACCTCTTCAGGATCTCTACTGCATACTTCCCTTGTCCAAGGAAGATTCCATCACTCTGCCACACCTCCATGCCAAAAACAAATAGTGCATCATTCCCAAGTTCTTCATCTCGAACTCGGTAGTAAGCTTTCGCTGCATGTCGGCAATCAATCTATCTTCACCTGTAACAAACAAGTTATCTGCATACAAAAGTAGTATCACTTTTATATTTCTCAATGCTGTCATCTGCAACATGCTTGATCTGATAGATCCATATGGAAGTCATAACAAACTTCCCTTCAGGTCTTGGGACTACATCCCAAACATCGTTCTTCATGATCTACGGATCATGGCATTCCATTTCTTCATCCCAGATCCTGGGAACTTCAATATCTTCAATAGATAATTTTGTTGTTGAACAAATGTTGTAGTTCTTCTTTTGTAGGTGAAGATATACGGTCTTTCCTACAAAACAGGTTAAATTGCATGATTAGAAACATCTCATAATTTTCAGAACAAATTCTTACACATAACGAAATATGTCATACAGTCATGCAATTATCTTAGCCAATGCTTCAATACAACATTTATCCATATTCCGTAGCTTTCTAGATGCCTTCCAATCTCTACCAGAACATTGTTAAGGGTGTGCACAACTCCCAACATGTCAGCAAAGAGGTTTCATTCTAGATAAGTAGCAATGGAATGTTGTACAGTGCCATAGGCCACTTACCCATGTATATTAGTAGTATACTGTTCATCAATGCAACTATTCTAATATGCATAATACATATCCTAAGTCTAGGAACATGAGCATATACATCATTTGAACAATTTTATTTAAACAAACACATATGTAAGAAATGATAATTAAAATACTTATCTTTGTTTGTTCATTGGGTGGACTCCCTCTGAGTCTTTGCTTCTTTGCGGGAGATACTAGAGTCATAATCTGAAGTAGCTTCTTCTACACCTTTCTATTGTGGAATGTAGGAAGATGTTCAACTCCCTCTAAATATCTGCATCCTTGCAGAAGCTACTGAAGTGTGCTCCTTTGCTTTCTTTGCAGGAACAACTGGAGTGTGCTCCCTCTTGATCTTTGCTTCCTGGATTACCTGTCCTTGAACTTACATTCATCCTTGGTCCCTATGCATCATGATTGTGTTATCCTTGTGATCTCATATAAAATCATACATTCATTAGTATACTATTAAAACACAATAATCTCAAGCATGTATAGTCATGATCATTTCAAACAGAAATAATAAGCATTAGCATTCAAGGTTTATGTAGGAATCTTATGGTTAGTCAAATCATAAGAAGCATAACATGTCTAAACCTATAATTACTCAAACCTATGACTCTTCGCGTTAGTTGAATCATCAATTAAGATAAGAGATATAATGTGCATAAAACCTGTGATTATTCAAACCTATACTTTCATGATTCTTCTGGTTAGTCATATCATCAATTATGGTAAGAAATATAATACGCATACAGCCATGACTTATTCAAACCTATGACTTCATGAATAATCATTATCAAACAACACAACAGTATAAGATCCTAACACAAGGTAGGATTCTATCTTGATATAGGAAAAACATACCTGGATTAGCATGCTAGCTTTTTATACTCACATGATGTCTTCTTGTTGTTCTTCAATGACTTGTGCTAGTAACCTGTATATCTCATAGGTTAGCCATTATAAAACCAAGTTATACATACCTCGTAAATGGATCTTCTATGAGATCCATGACAATGGATGAGTCTTTATCCTCATGTCATCATGATCATATGTTCTTGAACTGGAACATGCTTTGTCTTTCTTGGTGTACCTTTCATGTTAGTAGACAACATAAACCTCATACAACACCATAATGCATTAGTACAATCATAAGTGTCAACACCCTAACCAATGAATATCTTCTATCATGCATTCATAATTTTGTTAAGGTGAAACGACAAATCTAAAATCAAAATTGTACTAACCGTAATAACATGAAGACAAACATACCATAAACTTAATCATGGACAAATATCGAAACATACCTCGATGAGTCATACCTGTCGAGATCGCTTGAAAACTTCTTATGTAAGGCCTTAGCCTCATCTCCCTCTGAAACACGAACTTCTTCACTTATGCAGGTGACCAATCCATCTTCTTCTAGGATTAACCCAATCCACTTGATTTGCAAGAACTGGACCTAGAGCTGGATATGGTTTTGTCAGAAAAACCCCAAAAATTCAAACTTTGAATTTCAACCTTCCGATAGGATAGGAATATGCGCCTTGATGAACTGATCAAACTGGTATATTCAGGATTTGAAAACTGCAAAGTTTCACTCCTCAATTTTTCCTTTGAAACTTTTGGATTCACTGGACGTGACCCTAAACTGGGGTTTGATGAAGCCCACTCTTCTGCCCAATCAAAATGTTTGATCCAAAGCTCTAAGCTTCTATTTTTCCGAGGAGCTTCCAGCCGTGGTCACAGATTTCAAAAATTCCCATTTTTATAGAAGCCCTAATTTTCCACTTTTCTGATCAAAGTCCCGAACTAGGGTCTAATCAAGCCCGGCCTTCTACCCAGCCAAAAATTCTGATATTGGTCTCTAAATTTCTATTTTGATGAGTAGCATCCAGCCGTGGTCTCCGATTACAAAAATTCCAACTTTCTTCAAAGCCCTAAATTCCGGAAGCCATGAATGAAGGTACCAAAAAAAAATAATTCTGTTTTGACAGAAATATGTACCTAATTGTTTCTGGTGTAACTCCAAAATTTTTGATCCACAGGGTCTGAAAAAGTTTTCTGAGATATCCTGACCTGTTAGCTTTCCATCCTCACAGGTCTGACCTCAATTGGATGTTCTGAGAGAGAGTTATGCCAAATGTCGCAACGTGACCTGTTTTGGGAAAATACAGGAGAGCGAACTTGTACGGCGTGCCACGTGTCACTGTTTGACCCTCGGCCTCTGAAAAAGTTTTCTGAGATAGCTCGGCCTGTGTACTACCTGTCACTTTTCACTAAATTTCATTTGGAGCTTCCTAGCACAAGTTATGACCTTTTTCCCAAGGTCACCTGATTTTGACTCAGATCTGGAAGAGGCAGAAACCCTATATTGTACAGATCATAAATCACAAAGTACAACGAATTAGAGGTTGTCCTTTGGACACAAGGTACCTGGAGATTTTAGCTTCGACCTGTAACAATTTCAAATCCGAAACCTTTGCCAAAACGGATTTATAGCGAAAGTGCTACGACGACTGGTTTTTACTATATCAAGCCCTAGCATCGTAAATGCAACAAGTGTCATACATGCCATATCATGCCTTCTTTCAGGCTAGCTCTGATACCATGTTAAATTTTCTGAATTTACTTCAATATGATCTAGGATCTTAACTGAGAGAACAACATGTACAGCATATCTACAGCATATCAATCATGGAGACAATAATGCAAGCACACAAGAGACACACAGATTTACTTGGGGAAAACCATAAAGGTGAAAAACCCCAATAACTTCCTCAGAGATAGATAGAGCAATGATACAACCAACCAAGAGATAGACATAACCTAGCAGCAGATCTTCCTCCTCCATAAGTGCGCCTCTCCTCCTTGAGTGCATGTGTGAGAAGTGAGTGAGTAAATAGAGTGCCTCCCGCACTCTATTTATACTTGACTTGACTTGCCTTTTTACCTAACTCATGTCGGCTCGAACTTAACCACATAACATAATGCTGAGTGGGCCGACCCCCAATAGGGTGGTCTAATAACCCTTTGAACCACATGGCCGACCCCCAATAGGGTGGTCTAATAACCCTTTGACCCACATGACTTATACAGGGCCGACCCCAAACAAGGTGGTCTAATAACCCCTCAAGTATAAGTTACGACACTTACAATATAAATGACGACACTTCCTTATAGAGGAATAATACCATCTCTATAGGAATACAATATACATATATGTGAAATACATTCCGAAGTTACATATACATCAACAACTGATGGTTGAGAAAGCTGAGTTATTTAGACCGATTTCCCTCTGCAACATCATTTACAAAATCATAACTAAATTCCTTGCCAATCGGCTAAAACCCCTATTCCCTCCCTGATCACTGTGGAATAGTCTGGATTTGTGGAAGGCCGTCAAATTATGGATGGTATTATCCTGTCTCAAGAGGTTCTTCACTCTTTGAAGAGTACTAAAAAAGCTGGGATGCTGTTCAAATTGGAATTCTCCAAAGCCTACAATAAGCTTAATTGGGTGTATATGAAAGTAATTATGAGCTCTTTTGGATTCAACGATGTTTGGATACAATGGATTGAAAACCTTACATCCTCGTCATTCTTCTCCATTCTGATCAATGGGCACCCTTCCACTATCTTTAAACCCTCCCGGGGTATTTGACAAGGTGACCCCCTCTCTCCTTTCCTCTTTGTGATTATGACGGAAGGACTTGGCAGACTCATCTCCCATTTAGTTGAATAGGGTAACATTAAAGGTCTTCAGTTTCCACCCTATGAGAAGGCCATAACCCACTAGCAATTTGTTGATGACACCCTACTTATGGGTCACTCTTCAGTCTAGGAAGCTAGACAATTCAAGAAAGCCTTGAACGCTTTTTTACGAGCCTCGGGGCTTAATATCAATATGGATAAGTCTCTAGTTTTTTCTTCAACACGCCTACTATCAGTCAGAGGAATATTATAAGAATTTTAGGGTTCCAAAAGAGCTCCCTTCCAACCAAATATCTAGGGGCTCCTTTATCGGAGGGAGTTTTAAAAAGGCATCTTGGGAAGATCTCTTAAATAGAATGAAGGAAAGACTCTCTAATTGGACGCTCCGATCTTTAAACCTCCCTGGCAGAGTGGTTCTTGTGAAATATGTGCTACAAGCTATGCCCCTGTACCTGTTCTCTGTTCTGGTGGCTCCTAAGTCTGTTATGAAGGTGATCAAGAAGATTCAATGTACCTTTTTGTGGGGGGGCACGGGGGATCATAGGAAGTGGCCTCTGGTTGATTGGGAAACATTGTGTAAACCTAAGCAGGATTGGGGGTTAGGTCTTCGTGATCCGGAGAAACTCAACATTGTGTGTGGATAAAATTTGGTGGAGATGGATTACTCACTCTAATGAACAATGGGCCAGTTTATGGGGAAAGAAGTATGCTTTGGCAACTGATCAACATGATTGGGTTCGGGAAAATGGACCGGAGAATGGTTCTCATATCTGGAATATGGCGCAGGCTGGTAGTTAGCTAATCCAAAAATACAGCTTCTGGGAGATATGTGACGGTGCTTCAACAAATCTCTAGCTGGATGCATGGAAACAAGAGCCCTCCCTTTCCTCTCTGGTGACTGGTATCCCTGTTAACTCCCCTATTTTGCACCACAATTGGAGGGTGGTGAATTAGTATTGGCATGAGGACTCCAATGCCATAGGTTTTCATCTCTGGATCCCACTGACATGGTGGAAAAACACCTATGGGGATGATACTAGAAGGCAAATCTATAACATTTTGACGACCCAAATTATTAAAACTCAGAGGGGTAAGGATATCCTTCGATGGGGTCACTGCCCTAAAGGTATGTTCACTATAAAGGAAGATTATAGCCTGCTAACTTATCCAATAAATCAACATGGGGACAATAATTGGAAACAACTGTGGGGAGTTAAACTCTAGCCCGAAATCACCCTTTTCATCTAGCTGGTTTTGAAAGGAAATTTTTTAACTTGGGATAATATCATGAAGCGGGGTTTCGAAGGACCTTCTCTATGTGTCCTCTGCGGTAGCAATGATGAAACCATAGTGCACCTATTGGATGGTTGCAGTTTCGCATTGGCTCTATGGGATGAAGGAGCAATGAGATTCTGCATGTCGAATAGAGTTAGGAATGCACCAGGAGAAATAGTGAAACAATGGAGGGAAGACCCCTTTCAAGGGATACTTCTAAATCGGGCATGGCAACTCTTTCCTGGCTTTCTCCTATGGGAAGTATGGAAGGATCGAAATAAACGATTTTTCACTGCAAGCTCAATACCTGGAAGATGGTGTGGGGGAATATTCAACGTGGTATCATTGAAACTCTACAATTAACTTTATGGAACGAACAGGATATGAACATCCCTGAAATTGAGTTAATAATTCTTCATACCTGGGGCATTACTGCGCTTCCTCGTCCTATTGGTCGTCTCCAGTCTAGTCGTAGCTCCCTTGAAAGTCCGACGGTTTGGTCTCTGCCATTACAAGGGTGGATTAAGCTGAAATTCGACGGTGTGTCAAAGGGTAACCCAGGGCAGGCCGAGTATGGAGGTGTTCTTCGTGATGATCATGGCAGGGTTATGTTCTGTTACTATGGGCACCTGGGACGTGAAACCAACAATGTTGCAGAATGTGAAGCCATGCTGCAAGGTTTATGCATGGAAGCCCGATGTGGCTTTAGCTGCTTGATTTTTGAAGGGGATTCAAACATGCTGATACAGATGGCCATAAAAATTAGCAATGGGACCCAAGATGCAAAGATGGCACAGTCATGGAGATTGGCATGGCGGTTGACATGTCTTGGTGAACTCATCACTTCATTCAACTCTATCACCTTCCATCATGTAAGGAGGAGTGCAAATTATCTGGATGACGCATTGGCTAACTTTGGTGCGAGCAACCATAATGATGGTTGGTAAGGGGTTTCCCTAGAACTACCATCGGACATGTGTCATCAGTAATGCTTAATGATAGCTGAAAGTGATAGGGGTGGTGTGGCGCCTTTAGGTGGCGACAGAAGAATTCCTAATCCTGATGGGCTTTAATAGCTGGTACCCTCCATAGGGTGGTAAGGACAGGTGGTTTTCAGGTATCCTTATTAACTGTTGTTGGCCCGGTTTTGCAACCAGGCTTAGTGCTATGGGCACCTGCTAACTAGTAGCAGCAGTTTCAATAGAAATAAAAACAATAAACTAAATAAACAATACTTTTCATGAATCTAAGCAAGAATCTAAGCAAATAATGTAAACATGTCAAAATCAAGAACAAGAAACATAAGAAATAATTTTTTGTATTGAAAAATGGGGGGGGGGGGGCAAGCAAGTGCTTGCGATATTACCTTCAATGGTGAAGGTTGATGTTGAGCAACTCCCAAGATGAGTAGCTCCAAACTCCAAGAGGTCTCCTTCTCCAAGGTTGCTTCAATGGCTAAAAGTGCTCAGGGGAGATTTCAGCAGCATAAGGATGAGATAATGGAAGGATGTGAAATGAGGAGCCCCTACCAACTTTTTATAGGTTTTGGTGGTGAGGAATACCATTTGTGGTTTTGTGGAAACCAAATGGTATTGACCAACATGGTTTAGGTACTTTTCCCTCCTTTTTCCTTTTTTGAATAAAAATAATATTTTAATTCCCTTTTTAATATTTTTGGGAATTTGGACCCTTTTTGAGGGTTTTTTATGATTTTCTTGGAAAAATAATCTTTTTTAATGGAAAAAGGGGTGTACTAAGGTCTTTTGGTGACCTTTTGTTGGTTTTGGAGGCTCAGATGGTGAAAAAGTGGACAAATGGGTCATGTGAATAGGGAAATGAGCTAGTGAGCACTTTTTGGGTGTTAACAGATTGCCCCCTGATGTGTGAGGGCAGGAGCTCATCGTATGGCCGATAGACATCATAGTTCTTTTGTCCTTTTTTCTGGGGTTTAGGGGAGAGAAGAGACCGGTTGGAGACTGGAGCCACGGCCCTTGGAAGCTGCAAAAACAAAAAATATTACATGGCCTCAATATGAATGAGGTATAATCTCTGATAAAGGACGAGGCGGGCATTCCCATGCTCGTATCAAGACATATACAAAACAATTAGTCCCAAGAAGGGGGATCTAATACGTAAAGAAATATACTGGTACATCATAATGGTCCATAGGGGACATTATTGTGGGATATACTCATGATCATGGGTGATCTCAATAACTGATACACTGGAATAACTGTTGAACTGCTGAAACTGAAGGTGTCCAACATCTGTATGGACTCAATGACTGTGAGCCATGTGGAATACTGTCGCCATACGCAACCCGGATATCTATAGAAAAAATGTAACTGGTTGTATCCATAGGTAGACTCTGAAATGTGGAGGAGTTAGGAGGTATCCGGGGTCTTCGACTAATAACTGAACGGACCAATACCCTGTGCGAGTCTCAATGATGCGATCAAGGTGTTGAAGTCGAGCATGTGAGAAACAACCATTCGGAGAGGCACTGAGGATTCCTCTCGAAATGATTCGCAGGCACTCATCATAAATGGTAATGAGTCCAAGACACAGGGACCTCTAGGTCTATCCTCTGGAATCAATGTGGTTGTCGTCGACAGAGGGAGACCAACAACTAACAAGGCAATGATGTTTCCTTGATAGGAGTACGAGGTGTAGAACTGAAGTGATGTAGTACTGATGGTAGGACTGACATACTTGTGGGGAAGGGAAATAACTGGGTCCAAAAAAATGGGTAGAATCAAACTTCCTTTGTTCAGAGCATGATGACATGGTTGACCTGGCAGCGTAGGGAACTGACTTGTAGGTGTGGGGATCATTGCTTTGACTGAATGGTATATATTGACTCTGGGGGGGAGGACGAGCTGATAGGTGCTGTCGAGGGATTATCAAGGTGATATACTGCAGAATACTTTGAACAAAGGCGACCAAAATGGGGAAGCTGCCATATGAGTAGATGTGATCTGTCGTGGCGCCAAGAGGCACCATTGATTCCTTCTTCGTAGTTTTAATGAGCTCCAAGAAGGGATAAAAGTGTGCTCTGAAATGGTACGATCCTGTGGATTTTGTGAGCCCAGGACGGCTCATGCTCATGGTTGCTTTCATGTTTAGAGAGTCTGAAAGCGGTAAGTGGACTCTATTGGTGTTTCTTTTTCGTGAGTTTAGTCTCCAAGGCCCGAAAAAGCATAAAATGATGCGGATGGAGAACTCTTCTAGCCGATGTGACTAGAGTATACCTTTTTCGTAATTAGTCTACGAGGTCCGGAAAAGGGGTAAACTTATATCAGGTAGACGCCCTTTCAGATACGTTTAGCGAGAATGAAAGGAAGCAAGATAGCTCGGCGATCTTTTCATTGTTTTAGGAGTCAGAAAAGAGCTTAACAGAAACTCCCTAAGTGCCTTTTTCGTAAAGAGGGGTTGCTCGGCCCGAAAAAGGGATAAAATTATACCGAACAAAAATGGATTGATGAGGGCGAGGAAAGGTCTCAAGCATCGTCATCAGCGCGGAAAACTGGATCCGGTGACATACGGATTGTCGAAAACGGAGAACGGCCGATGTGGCACGCAAACCGAGGTGATGAGGGGGCGTGGAAAAAATGCCCGAAAAATATAAAGGTGAGAGCGAGAAATGATCTCAAGCATCATTACGAGCGCGGAAAATTGAATCCGGCGATATAAGACACATCGAAAATGGAGAACGGCCGATGTGGCACGCAAACCGAGGTGACGAGGGGGCGTGGAAAAAACGCCCGGAGAATCTAAAGGTGAGAGCGAGAAATGATCCCAAGCATCATCACGAGCACGGAAAACTGAATCCGGCGATATAAGACATATCGAAAATGGAGAACGGCCGATGTGGCACGCAAACCGAGGTGACGAGGGGGCGTGGAAAAAACGCCCGGAGAATCTAAAGGTGAGAGCGAGAAATGATCCCAAGCATCATCACGAGCACGGAAAACTGAATCCGGCGATATAAGGCACGTCTAAAACGGAGAACGGCCGATGTGGCACGCAAACCGAGGCCACAAGGGGTCGGGACACAATGTTGATATTGGTCCTGGTGAGAGCGAGAAATGATCTCAAGCATCATCACGGGCACAGAAATATGAATCCGGCAGTGCAAATGGTGCGAAAAACGGAGGTCATAAGGACTCCGGAATGGTTAAAGGAAAGAACTAGGTTAAAAAATGGCTACAAATAAAGGTGATCCCACTAAGCGAAGGATGCAGTGGTGGGGAGAAATGATGACCCATGGGGGAAAAATACTAGGTGTATCAAATCAACTGAAATATACGAGTGACACGTGACCTCAAAAATGGTTGAGATCACGAATATGAAAAAGTGAGCAGGGTTAACGACCTGCCCCCATGCTATGTGCATGGGGTTTGTGATTGTGGATCACCTATGTGTTGGTTTGAACGATGGGCTCATTGAGGTGTTGAGATAGAGATGATGGGGAAGGTTCAAAATGATTGATCATGCCCCCTATCCCGGGGTCGAGGTAATCTATTATGCCCCCTAACTCAGAGGTGTCAATGTGGTACAGATGTTGTCTCAGAGAGAGATCAATAGGGCATTGAGCAACTGCTAGCGGGGTGTTATACCATGAGTTCGTGGTTCGTGGTGGCATACTGAAGTGATGATATGATGATGGGGGATTCCCTTTGTGGGGTGGATGCCCCCAGTATCTCCGATGAGGATCACGATGATGATGAGTAGGAAAGGTTTTGGGCCTGCCCCCATGTTGTGGACATGTGGTTTCCTGGTCGATTTGAAAGGGTTGAACCTGTGTGTCAAAGGGATCAATGGAAGGGGCCGACCGGACAGAGGGGTATCCAGTGGAGATCGTATAAATGGCGGGGTCAAGGCCGGGCATTTCGGTATCTGACCAAGTAAAGACATCAGTGAATTCTTGGAAGAGTTGTTGGTATTCTCCGATCTCATGCTCACTGTGGGAGGTTCCTAATGTGATGGTATGAAGGGCACCAAGTGGGTCAGAGATGTCAATGTGGATGACGGGAGAAATATCGGCCATGGGATCCGTTAACCAGTCGATTTTAGTAGGAAGGAAATCCTTGGACTCAACCGCGGATTGGGTAGCGGTGGTGGATGAAGTCTCTTCCAGGAGGAAGTATGGATGATGGTGCATGTCTTCCCCGGGATAATCAAAGGTAGTAGGAGTCTCGAGAACCTCTTCATCATTGCGGGAGCTTTGAGTGGTCAAATTGAGTGATGAGGTAGTGGTAGTCGAAGAGATCATGTAGATGGTGTTAATCTCTCCGGATGATGGTGCTGCGGGAGGGTAGATCTCCTCGATAGGGGGGGGTGCCGTCTCTAGGTCCAAATTGTTCATCTCGTAGAGAGCTGCTCTATAGTCTAGGATGTCAGGACAGTTGTGGGAGTAGTGGCCGTAAATACCGCATATCGCACATGGGTGGTTGGTACGCAGTGATTTATCACGAGGCATGGGGTTTGGATCGAACTTGACCACCGGGATGTTGGGGTCGTCGTCCAGCATTTGCATGTGTTCCTGCAATGCAGGTAACTGTGGACACTGATGGGTTGGATGGCCTAACTCATCACACAGCGAGCATTTTGGAGGAGCACGGAATATGGGGGGAGGTTTAACTGCCTTGGGTGGGGGTACCGTAGTGTATGGTTGTGGGCCTCTGCCCCCAGTGGGCCTGATGAGTGGAGGGGGATTCGTCGATGACGAAGGAGTAGTGATACCGGGAGGTGGTTGGGTAGAAGTAACAATGGGTTGCACCGGTTGCAGGATGACATTTGGTGTCGGCGGTGGAACTGGAGGCGAAATATACCACACAGGTAATCCCAATGTTAACCCGGGGAGACTAAGGGTAGCCATAACCGGAGCGCTTACTACGCCCGAAGGAGGGAATAGAAAGGGGATTGTGTGGATGGGTGTAACACCGATGTGACTAGGGACCATTGGTGGTTGACCACCGGACGTTTGCGTATTCTGCGAAAGCGTACAGAGGTTTGCGACTTGGGTCTCCGGTGATGGTGGTGGAATGGCCTGGAATGTAGAGGTCATTGGTGTATCCGAATAAAGTCCGGGTGCCACAGAAGACACAAAGGAGGTAACTACACTAGAAGCGGGTTGTTCAATCATGGGAAGAACATTCTCTGGTGCTGCAGGGGCGTTGGGATCATAGTAGGTGACTTGGTCAATTTTGACCACGCGTCCCTTGTGGGGGAACATCATGGTGCGGAAGACGGAGGAGGCGACCGCTTTCATGGCGTACATGTAACTGCGGCCAAGTAAAAGGTTATAGTCGAGCTGGGCGTTAATGACCTCTATGTCGATGAGCACAGTTTTCCCACCTAATTGGACGGGTACCTTGGGTAATAAACCTTGAGGTTGAGCTGACCGGCCGTCGTAGGCCCGCAATGCAGTGGTGGATTGCTGGAGAGCAGGGGATCCCAACTTCTGCCAAACAAAAGTGGACATGACGCATGTGGAGGCATCCTCGTCGATGATACATCGATGGATGACAAGATTCCGAATAGAAACGGAAACTTGGACTGCTATGGTAGAAGGCAGCCGTGGTTCAGATTGGTCTAAATCAAAGGTCATCAATTTCGAATCATTTGGGTCAATCGCCCCAATGGCGGAAAGTAAAGTTTTGCGCTGAGTAGGACAGGTTTTTAAGACTTCTAATGCAGACATGGCTGCGGGAGATTGAGCTAGGTCATCTACGATGTTGTAATTGGACGCAGCCCGTGCATTGGGGTTGTTGTTGATTCGGCGAAGGGGGAAGCGAGGTGCTTTCGAAGCGCCATCGAGTGGAACCTGAGGTATACGCAATGTTTGATCAGTGGGATTAGCATTAGTATCCTTTTCGGCGGGGGGGGTTTCAGCAGTCGGTCCGTATTGATTCCGACGGGTTTGGATATTGACGTCTGCGGTGGACATCATCAATAAGTGGTGGGTGCCTGAATCAAACATGGGTTGGTCAGGAGCTGTGTAAGTAATTTGTTGTGGTTGCACGTTGCCCTGTTGGGGGGCTAACGGCTGAGTGTTCACCACTCCTTGTGTTGGAAAAGGGTTTTGTAATACCAAAGGTTGTTGTGGAGGTGGTGGGGGGTTGGGTGGAGGCTGAGGAGCCGCCTGCCCTTGACGATGGGCGTCATTTGTCCATAGTTGTCGAGCTCGCTCCAGATGTGGGCAAGCGTGGGTATAGTGGCCATAGACACCGCAAATGGAACAAGGATGGTTTGTTCGTAAATTAGCATTTTTGGGTTGCTTAGGTGGCCGATCGGGATTCTGATGAGCGGGCGCCGCGTTATTTTCTTGCGGAGGATGGGTAGGTTGTGGAGCTTGGTTACGGTTTTGATTGTTTCCACGGTTGCGTCCTCTTCCGCGGTTTGGTTGCCCACCCTGGTTGCGTTGGTTATTTTGGTATTGGGGCTGATGTTGTTGTGCGTACACATGCCCTTGAGCATTGGGGGGATTCTGAGGAGCCGCAGGTGCGGGAGCAGGTTGCGGTGGATAGTACGCAGGTGGAGCTGGAGGTGGTCCAGTTGCCTGCTGGGGTTGTTGGTACCCCTGAGCTGGTGGAGTTGTGAGGTGATCCGGTGCAATCGGTTGTGGGTAATGCATATGCTGTTGTGGGAACTGCATGGGGGTCTGTACCGTAGGTTGAGCATAGTATGTAGGAGGTACATATGCTGATGGCGCTTGGCCATAACAATGTTGTGGACAAGAGGGTCCATGAATGTGATGGGTCTGGTTTGTTGGAGCATAAGAAGTTGTCGCTCCGGAACTGGATGTAGCCCTAGAGAGGTCTGGGGCGGGCATGGTGCTCACCATACTGAAAGGTTTTGCTTGCGGTGTAATTTGGCCAATAATGCCATCAGCGGCATGTGATGCCCCCGGTGTGTCACCGCGTGCAGAGTCACCTCGTGGGGCGTCAGGTATGATCGTGTATAGGTAACCTGACTGGGCATAGATAAGATCAAACTGTTGGGCCTTGAGGATGGCCTCCTCCTCAGACTGGGGTCTTTCAGATGCTACATCCTTCGCAATGAGAGGAAGGAGGGATTTAAGGAACCAGTCTAGGAAGATTCGGTCGTCTAATTTGATCTTGCATAGGCTCCGGCGCCGGCGCCAATCATGAATATGGTCAGTGATATGCGTGGCTGTGTTCTGTCTGCAAGACAGTAGGATTTCGACGCCCGCATCATAGCGGACTGGTAGCTGAAAGAACTGCAGGAAGGTCGAGGCAAGGGAAGTAAATGTGGCATGCGTCCCATGGGGCTGCTCGATATACCATTTGGCTGCGGAGCCAGTGAAGGTGCGTTGTAAAAGCCGTAGGCGGATTGAGTCATCCACTATGGAGTTGGAGGAACACCATAAATGGAAGGACATGATGTGATTCTGGGGGTCTTCTCCTGCCTTTCCCTCAAACTTAGGTATGTCAGAGGGAAGCTTAGTGGGCATATGGGGCCAAGCAGGATCATGTCTGATGGGGTCATTTGTGAGCCTAGCTAAATCTGGCAGGTTGAGACTTGCCATGTATGGTAGACTAGCGGATGTGGTGACCGGAACCGGGACCTGCCTAGCCATTGTGGTATGGTGTAGGGGTCCAGTAGCGCCTATAGGTATGCTAGGTATGGAGGGTATGTGCCCTCCAAAAGGTGTGGCATGATATGGGTTAGCGCTCCCAAGTGCAACTTGGGTTACACTTGGGTTAGGAATCGCACCAGGGATTCCTGGTATAGCACTGCCAAGTGCAACATGAGTTACACTTGGGTTAGGAATCGCACTGGGGATTCCTGGGATAGGGTTTGTGGAAACCGAAGGGGGTATGACCCCCATGTTGGGCATGCCCATGACAGGTGGTGGTCCTGTGCTAGGCATTCCTGAATGTGGAGTGTTACCCATATTGGGCATACCCAAGGGGGTGGTTGTTGCCGTGGATGGTACTGCCGCAGAAGGGTCTGCGGATGTCTGACCTATGGTTAATGTAAATTGTGGATCAACTGGTGTTTCAGACATATTTGTGGTTGGTGGTAACTCGGTGGGGTTTTCGGATTCTACCTCCAAATCAAAGGTGAAGTGGGGTATGTCAGAATCGGATGACCGTCTAATTGATTGACGATGTGTCGAATCAAGGGACAATGCTCTGCGTCTGTGACGTGGAGAGCCAAGTGGACTAAACTCTGGGAGTTCGCCCTGTAGACGACGAGAACGTCTAGAATTCTCAATGGTGAGAATATGTTTTGTATGTAAAAAATGTGTTTTAAATATCAGGTGGTGATATATATGTAAAAGACTCAAAACCCTAATGCAACCAAGGGTGCAAGAAGGGGAGTGAAAAAAGAAGGCTCACAGGCCAAAAAATCAATCCTCAAAAAATGCACTTATTCTAGCAGTTGTGCTACAATAAGTGGAGGAATGCAACAACTGGTCAGAATACCAACATGCAAGCGGCTCCTAGAAAAAATAGGTGTAACTAGACTCAAAAGGTGGTAAAGATCATGCAAACACCTAATCTAAAAGTATTATGACTCAAACAGACGATATCCTCTGCAAGGTGATGAAATCCAAGTCAGACAATATGAATGTTGAGACAACGGCTAGATATCCCCCTACCGGGAGGGACACCGGGTAATCAATCCTAAAAAAGATAGGCTACTAGGATACTCCGTTCATGACGCGTCGAGAAAAGGTAAATCTGCCGTTTGGTCCTTTGATCGCAATATCCCAATACAGGGATATCCCGAGAACTGCGAATGGTAGCCCTTCGGTTACTGAATGGGTTTCGGTATCCCACTCAGGCTTCCGGAACCATCCTCGCGACTTCAACCCTCCTAAGGGATAGGCCTTCCCACAAACCGGTTGTGACCGCGCCAAAAAGTACTAAGAGATTTTAGCTCCCTAATGGGACAACTTCTATGTCTCAGATGTATGAACTGAGGGGTGTTATTGGAACACATATCCCCCCAATACTACCTAGCTACAAGAATTCTTTTAGTGTTCCCCAAGTGGGGTTAAAAGTGTGTTCAAATTAAGGTACGTTTTAAGGCTTAGTTCAATTAAGTGATCGTGTGAGTGCACGTGAGGTGTTGTAAACTGAACTTTGAAAAAATTAAATGCTTTAAGGGAAATTTTCAAAAAATAAAGGATTTTTCGAAAATAAAAAGCAAATATTTAAGACTTTTTTCACTAAAAGGAATTAATATGCTTTTCAAAAGATAACTCAAAAAATAAAGGATTTCTTGGATTTATGAAAGCAAATGATAAACTCCTTTTTTAAAAGAAATAAATGGATTTCTTCGTTTCAAGAAAAATTGCGAAGGGCAAGATTCTAAAGAAGTAAACAAGAAAAAATTTGAATCTAGATGAAAATGCAAAATGAGTCTTTCTTTCACTTTCTTGAAAATTTTGAAAAAGATTTCTAAATATGCACTTTTAAATAGTAAATTTTTTTTTCAAAGCTGTAAAATATGCAGAATGCAAATACTGTAAAAAATGTGGCTATGGGCAGAAAGTACAGTAAAAAATATTTTTCAAAATCGGGATGGCCGAATGAAAAAATTCAGCCGCGCGGGTTTTGGTGACGAACAGCCGCGATGGGCCGCGCGCGGGTTTTGGGCCGCACAGTCGCGATGGACCGCGCGGGTTTTGGACGCACAGTCGCGATGGACCGCGCGGGTTTAGGCCGCACAGTCGCGATGAGCAGCGCGGGTTTTGACCGCACAGTCGCGATGAGCCGTGCGGATAAATGCAGAAAGGTCGCGATGGACCGCGCGACTGTTTGGAAAAAATCCGCGATGGACCGCGCGGAAAAAAGGCAGAAAAGTCGCGATGGACCGCGCGACTGTCTGGCAAAAAGCCGCAAGGCGGAAGCCGTGCACGGAAACCGAGAAACTAACCCAAAAATTGAAAATTTCGGGCTGTTTATGGGGGCAAATCTCAGAACAGCAATGGATCTGCTGTCTAAGATGGCAGATCTATGGATCTAAAGGTTAAAAACTCATAAAAACTAAGATTTAAAGGCAAAACTAGAGATCTAAAGTTCAAACCAAAGCGGAGTCGCCAAAAACTGTTGGCCCGGTTTTGCAACCAGGCTTAGTGCTATGGGCACCTGCTAACTAGTAGCAGCAGTTTCAATAGAAATAAAAACAATAAACTAAATAAACAATACTTTTCATGAATCTAAGCAAGAATCTAAGCAAATAATGTAAACATGTCAAAATCAAGAACAAGAAACATAAGAAATAATTTTTTGTATTGAAAAATGGGGGGGGGGGGGGGCAAGCAAGTGCTTGCGATATTACCTTCAATGGTGAAGGTTGATGTTGAGCAACTCCCAAGATGAGTAGCTCCAAACTCCAAGAGGTCTCCTTCTCCAAGGTTGCTTCAATGGCTAAAAGTGCTCAGGGGAGATTTCAGCAGCATAAGGATGAGATAATGGAAGGATGTGAAATGAGGAGCCCCTACCACCTTTTTATAGGTTTTGGTGGTGAGGAATACCATTTGTGGTTTTGTGGAAACCAAATGGTATTGACCAACATGGTTTAGGTACTTTTCCCTCCTTTTTCCTTTTTTGAATAAAAATAATATTTTAATTCCCTTTTTTAATATTTTTGGGAATTTGGACCCTTTTTGAGGGTTTTATTATGATTTTCTTGGAAAAACTAATCTTTTTTAATGGAAAAAGGGGTGTGTACTAAGGTCTTTTGGTGACCTTTTGTTGGTTTTCGGAGGCTCAGATGGTGAAAAAGTGGACAAATGGGTCATGTGAATAGGGAAATGAGCTAGTGAGCACTTCTTTGGGTGTTAACAACTGTGCCACAGCCTTCCGTATATCTCCCATCGTCTGTAATTGTTATGTTAGGAGATACGACGCGTGAGAAGGTTAAGGCGCCCGGACTCTCACATTTTGATGGATCATTTGGAGCTAGTTTCTGCTATGATGACGAGAGTGTTAGGACAAGGTGAATTATTACAGAGTGTGGTTAATTATGATGGACTTAATGGACAGAGGTGGCAGCTTTCCTTTAAATTTTGAGTTTCGGGATGGTAATAGTAACTGTGGCGATAATCCTTATTCTGCTGGTGTCTGGTGTAATGTCCCCTTCCATCATACCAGCATGATAGAGAGAACGTGATGCTAAAGATGGGCATCTATCCCCATGAAATTTTAAAATAAACATTCACATAATATAAAAAAGACATATGGAAATGTATAATTATAAGAAAACTCAACGAAAGTAATTTCAATTACACATCCATCATACATTCAAGATATTCATCAAATAAATAATTGCAAAGTTAACATAAGAGAATACTTATCTTATAACAAAGTAGTCCCGAGCAACTGGCTATGCAACTGCAATGTTCCACCCAACCATAGGACAGTTGTGATCATCAATATCTCAACACACTGCCACCCCCGAGCTGGGCATGATCTCTATAAGGGAATCAGGGAACAACAGACTCACACATAGCCCAAAGATACACCAAATCAGCCAAGCCAATCTACAGTTGGGTTTATCAGGATGTTAGGCAATGGAAGGAAGAATTGCTAAGCTAGTGGGATCATCCATAGAGATATGGGTACCCTCTGCAAGATCTATCTAGCTTGGCTTCCACAATACCTACACACCTAGCACATGGAAGTACTCCCTTCACTGCTACACAGTCCCTCAGGCCATACCTTCTAATCTAATATTGTTCAAGGTGTGCATAGAAGAGTAGCTATCCCTCTTGATCTTCTTGAGAGGGTTATCCCCCCTCACTAAGTTTATCAAGCCAATTCAGGTCCACTTCCACTCCTAATTTCTTGCTCACAATTCAAACCAATGCAGGGATGCACCCAACAACAAAAATACAAGTGCTGAAAAACGTGGGCAACCAAAACGAACTGGTAGATGGGAAATAAAACCTGGAAGAGCCATTCGTTTTTAGAAAATGTTTATATGCATTCCCAGGGGCTGAAACGACCACTATAAACCCCCAAAACATGACTCCCTTTCTCCCAGCCACTGTGCAACACAAAAACGAGTTCCCAACTATGGAAAAATGCAGGAAATTGATAAAAAACGTGAGGGGGAAATCCCAGCTAGCTCAGACTGTGTGAGAGAGGAAAGACCATCGGTTCAGAATGGCTTTGGGGCACCATTTCGTGGGTGTTTTTCTTGCCCCAGAAGCAAAAGTACATTTTTCCAGGTTGATGGCTTGCCCATGCACAAAATTGGCTGCCATACCTCTTCATTCCCAAGGCATTAACTGCCTCAACTAATTTATGGAAGAATTAAATGATTAGGTGCATAACCCAAAATGGGTAGTTGGTGGTTTATGGGTTTTCTCATTGACACATGGATTAACACCATTGGCTTAAGGGTTTGAATAATTTCCCTCCCTATTCCTTGTAGAATCATGCCCCCATCTCTTTGTTGCATTGCATAGCCAGTTGTGGGTTTTTCATTAAAATTCGTATTTACATGATGTCTTAATTTACATTGTGCCTATCTAGCACAAGAACCATAGGCATCTATTTTTTTAATTACCGATACATAAAACGCTAAATCAATGGTGGGGCCTTGGCCTTGAGCTCCTCACCATGATTAAATAACAATATTTACATCATTTACGATTTAATGTAAATGGCGTAAAAATGGGGACATTACATTCCCCTCCCCTTACATTAGCACTGTCCTCAGTTGTCATCAAAATTGAACAAAAATGGATATGCCACCCTCATGGCATCCTCCAGCTCCCATGTAGCCTCATCGGGACCGTAGTGCTTCCATTGCACCTTTACCTGTCCGATGGCTCGGTTCTGGAGCAATGTTACCTTCTTGTCTAGGATGCACAACGGATCGGTTTGGAATTCTCCCTCGGGTTCCACCTAGATCACATCCCAATTAATCACATGGTTAGGATCATGTACATATTTCTTAAGCAAAGAGACATGAAAAAAATTATGATCTTTAGTGCTAGCAGAAAATGCAAGTCTATATGCAACTGACCCTATTCTTTCAAGCACTTCAAATGGCCCACAATATCTAGGTGATAGCTTGGCACAACTCCCAAGCTTCAAGGAACTCTTCCTTGATCTCACTCTAAGATACACATGATCCCCAACATTGAATTCCCTATGCACTCTATGTTTATTTGCATAGATTTTCTGTCTATCCTGGGCTGTTTTTAAATTCTGTCTGATCTTGGCAACTTCTTGCTCCATTTCCTTAAGCAATTCTGGCCCAAGTACAATTCTGTTCACTAGATTGTCCCAAGTCACTGGTGTCCTACACCTTCTGCCGTACAAAGCCTCATAAGGACTCATTCCTAACGATGCTTGTTTCCCATTGTTATATGTAAATTCCACCAAGTGTAGATAATCCTCCCACCTGGATGGTTTGTCCATTACATACATGTGGAGCATGTCTTCAAGCACCCGATTTACTCTTTCTGTTTGCCCATCTGTTTGAGGATGGTATGCGGTAGTAAAGCTTAACTGTGTACCCAAATCTGCAAAGAGACCTTTCCAAAAATTGGAAGTGAACTTGGTATCCCTGTCAGAAATTATTGCCTTAGGCAACCCATGTAATCTGAAAATTTCCTTCATGAAAATATTTGCAATGGCATCGGCTTTATGTGTGGACTTAACCGGTATAAAATGTGCTGCCTTTGTTAACTTGTCCACCACAACCATGATGGAATCATGTTGTCTCATAGTCATTGGCAATCCTGTAATAAAGTCCATGGATATTACTTCCCATTTCCATTCCCGAATTGGCACTGGGAGCAATAAACCTGTTGGATGTTGGTGTTCACTCTTCACCTGCTGACATTCCATGCACTTAGAAATGTATTCAGCGATGTCCTTCTTCATGCCTTGCCAGAAATAATATTTTCTTGCTGTAGCAATTATTTTCTGATATCCCGGGTGACCAGAGTATGGAGCTTTATGGATTTCATCCATAACAATCCTCCTCAAATCTGCCGCATTTGGAATATAGACTCTATTCTTATAAGTAAGAAGTCCGCCTTCTTCCAAATGATAGCCTTCATACTTCTTGCCAAGGTCTTGCTACTGCAATTTGTCCTTTATCTGCACGTACACTTCATCCTCAACAATATGGTTAACAATCTGCTGCTTCGAATTTGGTTGGCAAGTACTAAGTGCTGCCACATGCATTTCATGTATCTTCCTGCTGAGTGCATCAGCCACCTTGTTTTCTTTCCCTTTTATGTGTTTGATTTCAAAATCAAATTCACACAAAAATTCCAACCATCTAGATTGCCTAGCATTTAAAGTTGGCTGATCAAACAAGTATTTCAGACCACAATGGTCTGTCCTTAACTCAAATTTTCTTCCCATTAAGTAATGCCTCCACATCTTTAAAGCATGTACTATGGCTGCAAGTTCTATATCATGAGGAGCATAGTTCTTCTCATGCTCCTTCAACTTTCTTGACTCATAGAATATCAAGTGGTTTTCTTGCATAAGAACTCCTCCAAGTCCTTGATTGCATGCATCGATACACACCACAAAGTCTTTTTCTGGGTTTGCAATTTTCAAAATTGGTGCACTTGTAAGAAGATTCTTCAACCGTTGAAAACTTTCCTCACATCTTGGTGACCATTCAAACTTTATCCCCTTCTTTTGCAAATAAGTGATCGGGTTTGCAACCTTGGAGAATCCTTCGATAAACCTCCTGTAGTAACTAGAAAGGCCCATAAAAGATCTCACATCAGTCACATTCCTTGGAGTTGGCCAATTCATAATGGCTTCAATCTTCTCAGGGTCTACAGATATTCCTTCGTCGGAGATGATGTGACCCAAATAATGAATTCTATCTTTTTAAAAGTCACATTTGCTCAACTTTGCATACAGCTTATGCTCCTTTAGTAATTGCATTGTCATTCTAAAATGTTCTGCATGCTCTTCTTCATTCTTAGAATAGATGAGAATGTCGTCTAGGAATACAAGAACAAACTTGTCCAAATACTTGCTAAAAACATTATTCATGAGACACATGAATGTAGCTGGTGCATTTGTGAGACCGAATGGTACCACTACAAACTCATAGTGTCCATACCTTTTTCTAAAGGCAGTCTTATGAATAGCTTCCTCTTTGATTCTTACCTGATGGTAACCAGACCTCAAGTCAATATTTGAAAATACCTTTGCTCCTCTCATTTGGTCAAAAAGGTCATCAATTCGGGGCAATGGGTATTTGTTCTTCACAATGACTTTGTTCAACTGCCTGTAGTCAATACATAACCTGAGTGTTCCATCTTTCTTTTTCACAAATAGAACAGGTGCTCCCCACAGGGACACACTTGGCCTAATATATTTCTTTTCCAACAACTCTTGTAATTGCATTTTCAATTCTAGGAATTCCGGTGTACTCATCCTGTAGGGTGTCTTAGACACTGGTGCCGCTCTTGGCATAAGTTCAATTGTAAATTCAATGTCTCTCTTTGGAGGGAGTCCTGGAATCTCATCAGGAAAAACATCCTTGAATTCTTGCAATACATGATAGTCCTCCAATTTAAGAGTTTCATTCTTCGCTGCCTCTAAAATGTGGGCTGCATACAATTGACATCCCTTCCTACAGAACTTCTTCAGCTGCATGGCTGAAACCTGTCTAACAGAAGTCACCTTTGGAATGCCTTTTACAACCCTCGGGTTTCCTTCTTCGTCCATGCATTCAAATGTCTTATTGTAGCAGTCAAGTTTAACCCTGTGTGCTTCTAACCAATCCATTCCAATGAGAATATCATAGGATCCAAGTGGCAAAATATTCAGATCTGCATAAGTGAATAGCCCATCCATCTCTAATGGACATTTCTCTACTATTTCACTAACTTTTCTCTTGGTTCCAGTGGCTAGTTGAACTAACCATGATTTACTATGCTTTAATTTCTTGAAAGCACAAATCTCAACAATTCTAGGAATGACATAACTGTGAGTAGATCCAAGATCAATCAAAATAGAAACAGATTGCTTAGCAATCTTACCTTCAACTTCAACTACAGTTGACTGATGATCTGCTTGGCGGTCGTCTAGTGCTGCATAGATTCTAGGGATTGTCCTCGCCACTTGACCCACAGTTTCAGCTCCTTGGATGTTGTGGACTTGATTTGCATTCCCATTCCGATGTGGACAGTTCCTAAGCATGTGGTATCCTCCACAACCCCAACATTGAAGTGGTTCTCTTGGCTCCTTTGGATCTCTTGGCTTGTCTCCCATCATCCTAGTTGGCTTAGTCACAACCTGTGATGGCCGCCTTTGCTAATTCTTGAATTGAGGAGGCTTGAACCCCTTCTTCCTTTGATCAAACTTTTCATTTTTCTTATCCTTCCATGCCTTATGGAATTCTGGTTTGCTTATGTTTTGATCAAAGCAATACTTGGCTTTTCTTATGGCCTCCTCTAGAGTTCGAGGTTCATCGAACTCAATTCTGTCTTTATATGACTGGGGCAATCCACTTAGGAAACGCTGAATTTTCACCTTATCATCTCGAATGTACCTGACATATATTAGCAGCTCCAAGAATTTTTTTTCATATTCTTCCATGCTCAATTGTCCCAATCTCAGCTCATGGAACTCTTTGATCTTATCATCATAGTACCTGTCAGAGAGGTACTTCTGCTTGAAGTATTTCTTGAACTGCTTCCACACAATCTTCCTTTCATTGATCTTCCTCACTTGCTTGATGTGTTCCCACCATATAGATGCTCTTCCATTCAAGTTGAAGATGGCAACCCTTGCCTTCATATTCCCAGAGTAGTCTTGGACTTGGAAATATTTTCTCATCCCAAGAAGCCAAGCTTCAGCTTCTTGACCAAATTTTACCTCTCTGTCAAATGTAGGAGGTTTCGCCTTCTTAAATTCCCCATGCGAATTATTCTTGTAGTGCCTCTTCCTCTTGCTTCTGCGGGATGAAGAGCTCGAACCCTCAATGGATTCTTCAGAGTCGGATGATTCATTAGAAGAGATTTCTGGAATATAAGTTCGGTCTGTAGAAACTCTTCTTGAGCTACTAGCCCTCTTACGGGAATTCCTTCTAGAACTACTCCCACCCCTTTCTGGATTTGATGTCTGATGCCCAGAGTTTATTTTCCTTTGGATGTCTGTCAAACTCTGTAGCATGGCTTCATTCAACTGATTTTGTTCTTCCTGATCTTTAATCATCCTTTCATTATCTTCTCTACAACTTTGCAACTCCACCCTTAGGATTCTCATGGTGGCTGCAATACCTGGAGGAGTCTCTTGATTTCTTCTCCCATTAGATTCTATTTCAGCATTTTCAACATGTATGTTCTCCCCCATGGCATTTGTCTCAGGCTCATAGGGATCCTGTGCATCATCCATGATGTTGATTTTCTTGGCCCAACCAAGATCCAAAACTTTCCAACTGTACTATCTAGAGTGCTGCCCTGATGTAACTGTGATTCTGCAAAATGTGTTCATCAACACAATTGTTAGCCGCATTATCTTCTCAGAAATTCATAAATTACTTTCATGCATGTGGGAAAATATTATATTGACAATTTTTCAAATCATAGAATTTTCTCACAATCAACGACATATGAGGGGGACGACGGGGGTTAAAGGGGCTTGCCCCCTTGTGGCTTCCACTGCAGGGTGGGTCGAGGACAGCACCCTCATTTTTTTTTTTTTGTAAATCTTTCCATTTTGCGCAATTTGGCACATAAGTTCCATGGAAATTTTTCCATTTTCGGCACCTTTCCCTGAAAAACAGCTGAAATTTCCTATTTTGGAGCGACTCATCCAGTTCTTCCACCTTGTTGCGGAGCAACTCGCTGAGTTCTTCCGACCTGTTGCGGAGCAACTCGCTGAGTTCTTCCGCCGAAAACACTTAGAAAAATTTTGAGATTTTTCGGACCAACTCGCCGAGTCCTTCGGCCATTGCGGGCCAACTTGTTGAGTTCTTCCGCAATTTCGGGCCAACTCGTGGAGTTGTTCCAAAATTTCCCTTTGACGCCAAACACTTAGAAAATTTTCGCTATTTCGGGCCAACTCGGTTTGTTCTTCCGCCGTTGCAGACCAACTCGTTGAGTCCTTCCAAAAATTTCCCTTCGACGCCGAACACTTTAGAAAATTTTCTCTATTTCGGGCCAACTCGGCGAGTTCTTCCGCCGTTGCGAACCAACTCGCTGAGTCCTTCCAAAAATTTCCCTTCGACGCGAACACTTTAGAAAATTTTCGCTATTTCGGGCCAACTTGGTGAGTTCTTCCACCGTTGTGGACCAACTCGCTGAGTCCTTCCGAAAATTTCCCTTCGACGCCAAAAAACACTTAGAAAATTTTCTCCGTTTCGGGCCAACTCAGCGAGTTCTTCCGCCGTTGCGGACCAACTCGCTGAGTCCTTCCGAAAATTTCCCTTCGATGCCGAAAAACACTTAGAAAATTTTCGCCGTTTCGGGCGTACTCAGCGAGTTCTTCCGCCGTTGCGGACCAACTCGCTGAGTCCTTCCGAAAATTTCCCTTCGACGTCGAACACTTTAGAAAATTTTCGCTATTTCGGGCCAACTCGGCGAGTTCTTCCGCCGTTGCGAACCAACTCGCTGAGTCCTTCCAAAAATTTCCCTTCAACACCGAACACTTAAAATTTTTTCAAAAACTCTTTAGGAAAATTTTGAAATATTTCCTTCTTTCTATGATGACTGCTGCTTAGCAGGAGGTGATCTTGCCTCTGTACTTTTATTCAACTTAGCCAGTTTAGGCCCGATGCTGATATCTGTGGTGATTAGGAAGGGACCTTTCCATGTGACTGTAATCAGATTTGGCCCATAGAGGTCCAATGCTGCAACCAACAGTTCTGATACCAAAATGTAATGTCCCCTTCCATCATACCAGCATGATAGAGAGAACGTGATGCTAAAGCTGGGCATCTAGCCGCATGAATTTTTAAATAAGTATTTACATAATATAAAAAGACATATGGAAATGTATAATTATAAGAAAACTCAACGGAAGTAATTTCAATTACACATCCATCATACATTCAAGATATTCATCAAATAAATAATTGCAAAGTTAACACAAGATAATACTTATCTTATAACAAAGTAGTCTCGAGCAACTGGCTATGCAACTGCAATGTTCCACCCAACCATAGGCCAGTTGTGATTATCAATATCTCAACACACTGCCACCCTCGAGCTGGGCATGATCTCTATAAGGAATCAGGGAACAACAGACTCACACATAGCCCGAAGATACACCAAATCAACCTAGCCAATCTACAGTTGGGTTTATCAGACTGTTAGGCAATGGAAGGAAGAATTGCTAAGCTAGTGGGATCATCCATAGAGATATGGGTACCCTCTGAAAGATCTATCTAGCTTGGCTCCCACAATACCTACACACCTGGCACATGGAAGTACTCCCTTCATTGCTACACAGTCCCTCAGGCCATACCTTCCAATCTAATATTGTTCAAGGTGTGCATAGAAGAGTAGCCAGCCCTCTTGATCTTCTTGAGAGGTTATCCCCCTCACTAGGTTTATCAAGCCAATTCAGGTCCACTTCCACTCCTAATTTCTTGCTCACAATTCAAACCAATGCAGGGATACACCCAACAACAAAAATACAAGTGCTGAAAAATGTGGGCAACCAAAACGAACTGGTAGATGGGAAATAAACCCTGGAAGAGCCACTCATTTTCAGAAAATGTTTATATGCATTCCAGGGGTTGAAACGACCACTATAAACCCCCAAAACATGACTCCCTTTCTCCCAGCCACTGTGCAACACAAAAATGAGCTCCTAGCTATGGAAAAATGCAGGAAATTGGTAAAAAACATGATGGAAAAAACCCAACTAGCTCAGATTGTGTGAGAGAGGAAAGACTATCGGTTCAGAATGGCTTTGGGCACCATTTCGTGGGTGTTTTCTTGCCCCAGAAGCAAAAGTACATTTTTTTCAGGTTGATGGCTTGCCCATGCACGAAATTGGCTGCCATACCTCTTCATTCCCAAGGCATTAACTGCCTCAACCAATTTCTGGAAGAATTAAATGATTAGGTGCATAACCCAAAATGGGTAGTTGGTGGTTTATGGGTTTTCTCATTGACACATGGATTAACATCATTGGCTCAAGGGTTTGAATAATTTCCCTCCCTATTCCTTGTAGAATCATGCCCCCATCTCTTTGTTGCATTGCATAGCCAGTTGTGGGTTTTTCATTAAAATTCGTATTTACATGATGTCTTAATTTACATTGTGCCTATCTAGCACAAGAACCATAGGCATCTATTTTTTTAATTACCGATACATAAAACGCTAAATCAATAGTGGGGCCTTGGCCTTGAGCTCCTCACCATGATTAAATAACAATATTTACATCATTTACGATTTAATGCAAAGGGGGTCAAAATGGGGACATTACATCTGGTGGAGTTGTTTTGATTCCAGTTGTGGGGCGACAAGTGATAGTAAGGGTATCAAGATTATGCCGCCGAGAGGGAGACCTACCAGGAGGGGTAGACAAGATCATCGGGAGCTAGATTATGGGGAAAGGGGGAATGGAGCCTAGGCCAGTCCCAGTCGGGATCAGTGGAACGCTGCTGCAACTGCTCTTTTTTTTCCGTCATTACTTTCCTCAGGA
This sequence comes from Larix kaempferi, assembly GCA_027924585.1. Taxonomy (NCBI): domain Eukaryota; kingdom Viridiplantae; phylum Streptophyta; class Pinopsida; order Pinales; family Pinaceae; genus Larix; species Larix kaempferi. Next base: position 4,845,098 of record BSBM01001041.1, on the reverse strand, counting down.
CGTGTAGAGGGTGGTGGAGAATTTGGAAGAAACTCTGTGGCATTGGGTGGGAGAGCAGGAACTGTCAACGGAGGCGGTTGCTATGTCCGAGTGGATTCACGACCCCGGTAATACTAAGTGTCATATGGATCTCTATAATCGGGCTGTAGTGATGCTGTGGGTGACGAAGACTCTCATTGCCTAGGTTATGGAAACTCATGTTGATATTTTGTCTGGCTCTCTAAGGATGACCCAACTGGAGGACCTTTGCAAGGACCATGCTGAAGAATCTAAGTGGATACATATGAAATTGGACGCGATGGCGGCTGACATGGGGATTTCGTTCCTTACCCGTCCAAAAAAAGTGGAGAACCCTTGAGAGATCAACCTATGCGGTAAAGGGGAGGTTGTTGATACGCCTCTGGTGGTGATTATTGAGGACAAGGTTGGTCCGACTGCTTAATTTCATTCCTTATGTGCTTGGTTCTCTACGTGGGTTTTGTTGTTTCGGCCTGGTGACTCTCGATTGGCTCCGGCTTCATCTCTTCTCTGTTGTAGCTTGCTTCTGTCATTATGGTATTTCCTGTTTATGGTTATCTGGTGTTGGGTTTTTTATCAGGATGATGTCTGTCTTCTCGACATCCTTTTTGTAATGGGGGTTTGGGATAAAAATTTTAGCTGTCTGTTTACTGGTAGATTTCCATTGATGAATTATAAGTGGATCCGGCCTTTTAATGTTGATAAGGATTTTAATAATGCTGCTCTTTGGTTGTGGTTTTGGGATTATGCCGATAATACTGCTGCTGCTGATCTTTGGTTATGGTTTTGGGATTATGCTGATAAGTTTCGGTCTGATATCTAGGGTGGCAGCTTAAGCACCCAGTTTTTTGTAAAGATGAAAAATGTATTGTTGATTTTACCTTAATAGAATGATGTTCTTTTTTTGCTTAAAAAAAGAAGTTAAGTGTACTTACATTTTTACATAAATAGAAATTTAACTTACCATGTTTATTGAGAGCCCATTCCATTTTAATGTTAAAAATTATTATTATAATTTTTAATTTTTACGTTTTAAGTGTATAATAAATTGGTAAATATAGATTAATATATGTTTTTTTAAATAATCATTTACAATTTGTCATCTCATTTTCTCATTACCAATTACTCTATCACACGTTTTATCTGTTTTTAAAGATTTAAACTTATAATCTCCTAAGAATAAACACCCAATTTATATTTAACTAGATCATTAAATTAATATTTTATTTTAAAATTTATTACTATTATATTTTTGGCATTATTATATAAATTTTTCAATTATTATTTATTAATTAATATAAAGTGTTATATATGATTGATGGATGTATTATCACAATTTATATTAATTAATAAATAATAATTAAAATATTTATATAGTAATTTAATTAAATCATTGAATTAATATTTTATTTTAAAATTTATTATTATTATTAAAAATATTAATTCAAGGATTTAATTAAATTATTATATAAATATTTCAATTATTATTTATTAATTAATATAAAGTGTTATATATATATTTATTGAAATTATAGTTTTTATATTTCAATTTTCAAATTACTAGTTAAATTTGTTAGTGTCATCATAATTAACTTGATGATTATGGAACTTAACTTTAAAGGAATAATATCTATTATATAATTCTCAAATTTTTTTATTAAAATTACTTTGATTTGTCATATAATATTATTCTCTTATTAAAATAATTTTAAACTAAGATTTATTTACATTAAAATAAATTTAAACTAAGTTTTATTTACCCTTATAAAGATATAAAAAACATTGATCCTTAATAATATGATCATATACATTTTACAATCATTAATAAGTCTTATTCCAACATCTCTTTTGAATTATTTTGAGCGTCTTTCATAATATAGAATTGAACCCTCTGTTAAAAAAAAATTCATTTAATTAAAATCGGACATTATTTCTCATTTTGGGTAGGTGGATCCTTAATAGCATAACCATTTTAGGTAGGTGGATCCTTAATAGCATAACCATTTTAGGTAGGTGGATCCTTTACCATATTTAATAATTCTCATTTCAAGACTTTCTTTCAATTATGTGAAGGCATCTTTCCAAATATGGAAAAAATTAATAAAATTATTTAATTAAAATAACTTAGATAATTATATTATAATAAATTTAATATTTATTTAATTTAAAAATAGTTATTTTCATTAAAAAATTAAAAAAATAAAAATTATTTAATTAAATTTTATATCATTTTAATTTTAATTTTATTTTAAAATAAGTAATTATAAAAACTTTATTAATTTTTTTTTTAAATATAAATACCTACAACTCACGGTTATTTTTTTTTTTACCGCATTCCTACTCAAACAATAGGTATAAATATTGTATACATATGTTTTAATAATACCTAGGTGAGCACTTACCAAGATTTCAATCAATAGGCTTCAGTCCTTGGTTACCAAGATTTCAATCAATAGATAAAACTAAACCTTTACCTCTATCACATGTTAATCTACTTAATGTTAATATTTGAATATATAAGAGAAGGATGGAAATATATTATACATTATCACTTTCACTTACTTCTCAAATGCATTGCTGTCAAATTGTCAACGATTAAGATTCACAAATCAATCAGGAGTCATTGGGTGATCAAATTCAAAGATAGGTGGCCAACATGAAGTTTTCATAATCCTCGTTTTTTAATTTATTTATTTACAGGATCATATTCAATCAATCACGTTCGCTGGATATATCTTTGCGTGCTCATGTTATTCACTAGTTTGATTAAGTGAATCAATTATCATTTTTTTAAACGCACCAGTAACATTGATGCAAGCATTGGGTCGTATGAGGATTTGAATGTAGAAATAATCAGTACAATTTTAGCTCTCAGTGTAAATATTGATTCTATAAATAAGATTATAAACATTATAATCTTTATAGAAAATGAAATCATGGTTACCAAGTTCAATTCTTCAATTCGATACCAAAAAAATTGATGACAAAATCAAATTTTACTATTATAATTGCAATTGCAATTTTCACAAAGTCATGAGGTTAACCTACAAAGTATTTTGTTTCTCAACTAAAAAACAATGTTCTAAGCACCTTTCAAAGCATGAGGACATAAATAAGAAAGGAAAGTTTGCCTAAACCAAACGGCCCTCTCTTGGTTTTCTCTACAAATAGGATGGAGAAACAATAGAGCTCCCCCCTCCCCCAAAAATAAACCAATCCATTATTACAGTTTAAATGTTAGCATGTTGACATGCCAATAGTAGTACCAAAACCTCCCCTTAATCCAAAACTTGGTTAATTTATTTTGTTTATTATTTAAAGCCTCAGAACTTATTAATTTATTTTATTTATTATTTAAAAGCTCAAATTACTTGCCTACATGTAAACGAGTTAAAACATAGTTTACAAATTAAATGTGTGTACAAAAATCCTAACAAAAATTAAAATGTTATCATTGTGATCATAAATAAACATCTAAAATTATTGGTAATCTCATCATCATTATAGGGTGTATGGAATAATGATCGAATCTCAAAAAGTTGGAACATAGTTTAAGAGTGATGTATTTATTCAAAATTAGTAACAAAATTTAAAATGTTATAATCATGCTCATGAATGAAGAGTCAAAACTATTTCATGGTGTGCTAGTGATCTCATCGATTCTCCATCATCATCATTGATATTACTGTATTCATTCATGATAATTAAATTATCACTACTAGCACTCTCCTCTTAAATATATCTAAGCAACATATCACCCTCATCAATGTAATGCGTGGATGTGGAAGATGATCTCATAACTATTGCCTGTGAAGTTGGACTAGATGCACTAAAAGTAGGGGGAACCGCTCGAATTGTCTTTGAAGTGGATGTCTTTTCCTCCAAATATTTCATCCACAAGTGATCCAAAATAGATCAATATATATTTTGTCGCATATTTGGAGCTTCCAGAGTCAAAAGATTGGATGAATAGACTTGTAGGGCCCATTTTAGGGATAGGTCTCACTTTTTAGATTTGGGGTCAAAAACATCATTTGAAAACTTTCGAGGCCATTTTGAGGGGTTAAATGGAACGTTTGTTTTTTCTCAAACCTTTCTTTGGTCCAAGATGCCATATTCTACACACTAAGACCTTTCCAACGGTCCAAAAATCGCCTTAAACATAGTCATATGAAGAAGTTATGCCTCCTGCAAGTTGACCTATCCAGTTGACCACCATGGTATTGAGTGGATTCCACGCTAGCTCTTATTTCTTACACATGTGGATTTATTCACATATGGAATTTCAAGAACATTCTAGAATTTCCAAAACCCTAACCCTAATCGAGAGTTGGGGCATGAAAAAACCATAAAATTATCCCTAGAAAACTATCGACCATGTTAAATACCGGGCTGTTGGGAGAAGAAGGGGTTCCACTCATTTGATATATAGTATTGTTCCATATTTGAGCAACAACACATGAGTGGATATTAGAGCATAACGAAGGACATAGGAGACCCTATAGTAGCCATTATGGCTACAGAGTCATAGGTAACTCCAAAGAGTGTACCATTTCCTTTGTATTTGCATTTTGACATAAAGAGCAAGGCATAGTCCTCATTTGTGGCTGGGTTTTTGTAGGGTATATCTTGTGTTATTGTGTACTTATTTGGTCTAGTTATTCTTGTTTCAGTTCCAATTATTTAACATTTAATAAAAATAATCTAATAAAAAAAAAAAAAAGTTGTAAAATCCGTTGTAACGAACTATTCCGATGGAATATCCATGACAGTTTACAAATCGACTAGTGTCAATTGCAATGAACACTCACCAAATCCATCAATTTTCTAGCTCCTAAATGGTTTCTCTTCTTGCTATGAATGAAATCATGTGTGCCTCAAATCCTCTCACACATTGATGCACTAGTGACCTATATTTTCTTCACCTAAAATTAATATTATATCAGTACAATGATTTAGATGTAATAATTTGCAAAGGTACATAAAAAATAAAATAAAAATGTGATACCCTACATACTTGAATCAACACTCTCATTGCAAATGTTTTCAATTGAGGTGTATCATATCCATGGAGAAACCACCAATGAGTAGGGGTGACCTCTGTATGATACTATCTTGTATTGCCCTATTTGTAGTGAAAGCATGGCCAATCCATTACCTATATGATATTGATTGTTCTCATATCTGATATTGTATCTTGGAATCAAGATACATCCTCTACAACTATATAATCCATCCATAATACCTCTATCCTTAGATACATGAAACTAATTTGGTGCTAGGAAAAGCCCTGCAACATGCAATGGCCAATATTGCAACATACACCACCTTTTGTCCACAATGCCCCATATTGGTTTATATATTGATCGATCATTTTTACATACTGACAATATGTGTTCTTTTATCCTATCCATCCCCTCATATACAAAACCCATGCATGCAACATTATAATCAACCACCTCAAAATCTATACAATAGGTTGACAAATAGAGATAATGTTTTCTTCACATGACCAAAATATTTCACTGAAAGTTGTTTTATCTACATGTTTAACACCTTCATACCTTAACAAAGGATTATTCACCCACTCTCCATTGCATGCAAATGATCTCAATGCGTCCTTTTCCTCTACCATCCTTTGCAATGCAATGAAATAGGTGGCAAACATAGTGTCACAAAGTTTGAGTAGATTTATAGTTTTGCATTTTCTAAATATACTCAAACTAAATGGATGATTGAGAATGAATTTCACCACTTGTGCTACTTGAGATATATTTTCTTGCACCCAACCTATTTTACCAATGTCATGGAGAGCTAGATCAATACAATATGCAACACAAGGTATCCAAAATAACTTAGGGAAATGCTCCATCAATAGCTCACCAACACAAGCACATTTCGTTGCATTATAAATGACAACTTTGTACCATATTGCCCTCTTATATGGATAAGATGGTGTCCCTTACATGGAAAATTTTAAGAACCCTTTATAAATTTATATGTATAATAATTGAGCAAATCCTTTTGGTAAGTAGGAAAATTCGAAGGCTAATTGATCAATAATGTGTGTGTGTGTGCGTGTGTTTTGGTGAATGTTTCATTAAATTATAAAATATTTGTAAAATCTTGACAAATCTTTCACTACATTATAACATCTTTGTAAAATTTTGATGAATCTCTTATTGAACTATAAAATATTGTGAATCCTTGACATTAAATACAATCAATAAGTTTTTAAGTTGAAAATATCATATATGCAAGCCATTCTTACAATACATGTATAATAAAAATATATAATAAATATAAACTAAATTACTATTTATATTTAAAATAAATATATTAAATTTTTTTTTATTGAAACATAAATATTTATATAATTTCAGTTCCTCCAAATTCACATGGAATACTGTATACAATATTTTAATTTATTATATTAATATTAATAAATATATTTAAAAATAAAAAATAAAAATATTTTATATTACAAAATATTTAAAATTAATTTAAATCCATCTTATTATAATAATTTTATGAACCAAATCTTATTGACCAACTATTTAGTGTCATCAAATCTAGTCGAATTGAATGGAATGTGCCATTAGCCTTTTTAATTAAAACAATAAAACACTTAAAAATATATTAATTATTTTTTATTACAAAATATCTAAAATCAATTTAAATCCATCTTATTATAATATTTATATGAACCAAATCTTATTGACCAACTATTTAGTGACATCAAATCTTGTCATTGAAGAAGTTTTTACATAATTACAAAATATCAAATATGATTTGGCTTAACAAAATGATTATTGAATTGAAAATGCAAAAACATACAATATGGAAAAATGAAATATTAATAAGTAGAATTGAATGGAATGTGTCATTAGTTTTTTTAATTAAAACAATAAAACATTTGAAAAAACTAATCCAATTGATGTTTTAAGAGAAATTAACGAACTAAAATGAATTTGAGTAAGTTAAAGTCTATTTCTAGTAGGTTTTGTCGGAATTTGACAACGTGATTTGTTGCCGAAATTATGATTTTCATTGTTGAAATTGCAATTTTGATTGCATAAATGGATTCAATGCCCTCGATTACCCTTGGGGCACCTCGATTATGCAATTCCAACAACTTAAAACTTCAATTTCAACAATTTCCGTTGGGTTTTGACCAGAAAATCGCTCGATAGTTGGTGCAAATCATCTAGACTTTAGCTTGCACCAAATGAATTTATCAAATAGAATAAAGGTTTAATATATCAAATGGAAAGTAACAAAGTAAAAAATCGGATTGGTAACTATTTTTAATAATATAATAAAGTAATAAAAAGACTCTTAACATGGAAGTTGAAAGAATGCTTCTCCATAGAATTTACCCTTATCTTTAAAAAAATGGATCTTCTAAATACCATGGAGTTCCTCAAGTCCTTAAATAGGATTTACCTCATGCAATACCATGGGCCACCAAAAACCAGGGGCCTATAACCAACCAATACCAACAATTTCCTTTATATATTTGGATGGGAAAAAGAGTTTACATATGAAAAAAAATATTTAATTTTAGGGCAAACTATTTAAAAACATTTATATATAAAAATTCACCCCTTCAAAATTAAAAACTCTATTATTTCATTGATGGGCGAAGTTTTGCACCTAAAATTTTCCTTAGTCCCTCAATATATCAAATAAATATTCAACAAACTTTGTTTTGTTCATACAATCAATGGTAGACAAATGAATCACCCCTTGAGGAGAGAAAGAAAGGGTGTTCAGAAGAGGTATTGATTGGTGATCGATTCAACCATCACTAAATAGATTGCATCCAAAAATGACCCATGAATCCCTTATAGGTTTAATTTTTTACTCTATTTTATGCTTTCTTATCAACTCCTTTGGTCATGATACTTTCAAAGCTTGGAAGATCATATGTGGGACCAATGTGGGCAACATTCTTTAATAGTATAAAAAGAGATATTGCAACCAATGAAAAAATTATAAACAACATCATCTACCTCATTTCTGTCCAATGGCTTCCAAGCTTTCTTTAATGTTTGTTGTGTTGGATTGATATCTGGAAAAGTAGGCTCTTTTTGTGATTCATATGGCATAGAGGGTGTTGTAGATGCCATGAATAGACAATATTGTGACCCAGAATAATTGGATTTTAATAGTATTAACAGAGATATTGCAACCAATGAAAAACATATAAATAACATCATCTACCTCAGTTTTGTCCAATGGCTTCCAAGCTTTGTTCAATGTTTGTTGTGTTGGATTACTATCTGGAAAAGTAGGCTCTTTTTGTGATTCATATTGCATAGAGGGTGTTGTAGATTCCATTAATGATGGGCCAAAACTTGGTGTTGAATTGGAAACATTTTGTCTTCCCATGAGTGCATCTTGTACTCCTTTTTTGGGGTTCTTAGAATGCTTTTTCTTGCTTACGAGCATTGATTTCTTCACTAAATATCTCTGTCACATTTGGAAAAATATCCTTACATGTTGTTGCTCCTCCACTAGTTCCACCAACAATACCAAGAAAATGATCTCTTGCTCGGGTTGTTGATGTCCCACAAGTATTATTGCATAGCTTACAATAAAATTTTTCCATTAACTCTTTTTTCAAGGTATTTCTATTTAGGAAGTTTAGATCTAGGTTCCATGAGCTTTCTCAAAAGAGTTTCAAAGTCTACTATTGATAAGAAAGAAAACATCCATTCATATTTAGTAAACTATATTTGTATAAATTCAATAAAAACAAATAAAAAATGCTATAGTTTACAAAAACTTAAATACAAACTTGGTACGAGGAATTTTTAGTAGAAAAAAAGCAATAATTGAAAATATGGATGACAATATCCTAGAAATGTGATAAATAAATTATCATTCTAAATCTCATTATTCCGATGACATTTCACTTTTAAAATTAATGTGAATAGTTTTTAAAAATAATTAATATTTTAATACCTATAAATAATCAATTCTATTAAATCTCCAAATGGAAAACTCTACTAAATCTCCACATTAAGATTCTTGTGACTCCATCCCAAAATCAAAATTAAAAATAAAACAAATGGAAAAATCTACTAAATCTCCACATAAAACTTCTTGTGACTCCATCCCCAAAACAAAATTAAAAATAAAACATAAACATTTGAGAAAAAAACATATATAACTAAATTCATGAAACAATAACATAAAACATATATAAATAAATATATGAAACAATAAATAAAAACATATATAATTTAATGCATGAAACAATAAAATAAAATTGTTCATACATTGAACTCTAGTGACATCAGTGACTTGGAATACTCAACTTCGTGTACTCGATGGCTTTTCTTGAGTAGCAACTTCAAGAAAATATCATGGCGGTTCTCGGTTGGCTTCGACTTATATAGGCAGGGAGTAAACATAATTTTATAAAAATAAAATTATCCTCATGGAATAATCATTCACCTTCCACCTACCTGGTTTCTTTGCAAGTGTGTAGAGATTTTGTTTTTTTTGGTTGCATAACTTAGAGAAAGACACAAATTTGCATAAATTATTGTAAAATTTGTGTGAAAAGCATGAGAAGCAAAATAAATTATGGCAGTTTTTAGGTGAATTGGGAATTTTGGGGTGAATTCACGATTTTTTTGGATAATTCTTTTTTTTCCTGATTTATAGGGATTTCTCATTGAAAAATTAGATACCCATCCATTATGAATCCAAATTGAGTGAATTCTTGGTTGAAATGGACCAAATTTATGAATTTATGAATTACTTGTTAAGGTTAACCTTGACTCGAGAATGAGTAAGGATGTAAGTGGTTTCGGGCACATGGTTTTGGTAGCCCGTGATTTCTTCCTAGTTGTATTTGCATGTAAAGAACCCTATTTATAGGATTGGATTCCTCCATTGTATGGTGCCAATGTGAGCAGGAGAGATGTTCTTGGCGGCCTTGGCCTAATTTGGCCAGGGACCAATAATAGATCTATTGTTGAAGGTTGGTTTTTCCCTACGGGTTTTCCAGGATAGATCTAGTGTTGCTATTGGTATTTGCTTGTCTTTATATTTATTTCTCTCTGGCATGTTTTATTGCCTAATAGTGGTATTTGAGCTTGGTATGGTTTATTGCTTTTAATCAGAGCTGAGTGTAGATTGGATGAACGTTGTGCAGATCTAACAGATGGAATATCTATTGCTTATACATTTGAATCTGCAAGGAGCGCTGATTGCAGATCTAGTTAAAAGTGTAGATTTGGCTTGATTTGTGCTTGATTTGTTTGTGCACGGTTGAATGTGCTGCTGTGGTTTCCCCATATAGAATAAACCTTAGTCTTATGAACTATTTTCCAGCATATCTGAGATTGAAAGAATGCATTTTATTTATTTTTGTTAAGCTTCTCCTATGCTATTTGATGTGTAACAAGGTTCCGTGAGATCATGTGAAGGAAAGCCACAGTTAGATGTTGCTATTACCTTGAAGTGAAGAGATCCATGAGGTATTCTCTTGAAGGAGGAATAACTGAAAGGAGTCGCCATGTTCATGAGGAATATCTGTGGTAGAGACCTAGCCAGTGATATTGGCCATGGAAAAGGAGGCGCTACCTGTCGTCATTGTGAGAAGATTATTTGTTGCCTTAAGAAAGGACGAACATTCATATGTCACCACGATGTTCTCTATGAAAAGAAGTAAAGATGTAAATCGTTGGATTGAAAGGAAACCACAGATCTGAGAGGGCCGAGTTGGAAGGGATGAGCTGTGAAAAGGAAGATCCTAGCCGTCAAAAGGAATTTTGCAACGTGAAGATAAATAAACCCTAGTTGCATGAAGAATCAAAGCATTGTAGGTATATGCATGGTTATTATTGGTAGGAGTGAATCTGCATGCTTGTCTGCTCGCAACATCCATGCTAAGTCTCTCTACAAGCTACTGTCCACCGCAACCTTGTTGAATCTGCTGAAGCCTTCACCAAGTCTCCTTGTTGTTCGCACTATTCCCATGACTTATTTTGCCGCCTCCACTATTTTCCTTCAGTGAACTCATACTTGTGCCTTGCCCCATTTCCAAGCTCCTTGCTCGATCTTCCAAAGTCTACATGCTCGCAGCCATCACCTTACCCCTACGACATGTTTCCTACTCGCGGCCCATGTCCATCACCTTTCCTACTGCATCCAACAACACTAAGGCATGAACCAAATCATCTTCCATATAACCAACACCTCTCCTAGAAGCTCGTCACATCACTGCATGCCTCATTGGGTTTGCCAGAACATGCCACCACAATATGCCCTATGTGTCTCTCTTTGGATGCTCCAAGAGCCCATCACCCTTACTGAGACTCATGCACCTCTCTTCACCCAAGCCTATGTGCCAATATTATACGCCTTACTACAGAGCATGCTTTCCTACGAAATCCAACAAGGCTCTACTTGCATCCGCATCCACCAACCTGTCTGCAAGCCTAGTATTTTGTGCAAAGACAGGACCATCTGCAATAACAAACACACTTAGAAGCTCCTAAAACCAACTTGGGAGCTTGTTGGGATCCAACTCATCTTGGGATCCTGCCACACAAAGTCTGCATCACAACACGACTTGTGAGCTCGCCTTCCAACTCGATTTGGGATCTCACTTGCCAACTCGCTTTGGGAGCTTCGATTGAAAGCTCACCTACCAACTCGCTTTGGAAGCTCGCCTTCCCAACTCGCTTTGGGAGCTCTCCTACCTAGCTTGCTTTGGAAGCTCCGATAGCCAACTTGCTTTCGAATCCCCAACAACCAACTCACTTTGGAAGCCCCAACAAACAACTCGCTTTGGGAAATCCATGCTCCTATGCGACCTTGTTCCCAAAAAACATCCTACAGAGCACCTCCCACATGAGTCAAACAAAAGATAGCGTGGATCCTCCAAGTGCTTTTTGCTTAACTTCTTGCCAAGTGACTTGCCGAATATATATATATGTGCATCCTCCATCAAGCTTCCGTGACTAAGGCAAGTTGAATTTCCAACTTCTGGGACTTCTTCCACATGGAAGCCCCTTGGCCATCAATATTCTTAAGTGTGGGCTACACCTCCACACTATCCAAGCTGCCAACCTGTGCCAACTTCCAACTAATTTTGTGGGCTCCTTTCCCACTACTTTGCATGACACTTCTTTTCCAGAAGATCCCATGGGTGTGGGCAACCTTAGCCAATTATTGGAAAGCAACCCACCCATCTGCACGACTCAACCAACTCTAAGTCTTCTCGATGGATGATGCACCTCTCCACGCATCCACAACTTGTTTCCACTCCATTTGATGCGATTCCAACATGAGTAAGGGGGAACCCCAAGTTTTTTCTAGCTTTCTAAGGGCGTTACATCCTCCCCCACTCAACTTGTTGTTGTCTTGGAAATGTCTCCATGAACACTTCACTGTCCATGAAGCACGTCTCAACTGTTGCTGCTTCCAACTGTTGTTGCAACCAAGTATTCCTTAGAAGGATCCAAAATTGTCTAGCCATTTCACCATCAACCTATTACTAGTTTTAATAGTGTGCCATCTTGACATGAAATTGTCCATTGCTAACTCTCATGAGCTGAACTGGTTGGGTCATGACTCCCAACTGTCATGCTTAACTTCATGAGAATGAAACCTCATGCCTATTATAACCAAATTTCACTATAGTTTGGTCATCCATGCAACTTTGTCTTACCAAGGCAAGGCCACCACCTCTGCCTCAAAATTGTCTAAGGCACAATACTCAGGTCCAAGCCAAACCAACCAAGTGTTGTGGCTTCCAAACTTACTTTTATTCCAATACTTGATCTCCTTTCCACCACAACCAATCTTCTTCCCTTCACGTTTTCTTCCTATCTGCACACTCTTCCTGGTCCAAAGGAAAGGCAACCTTTCTTGCCTCAAACACCACAAAAGGACCACTACCACTTATTGTTGATTAAGTTGTCATTGATGCCAACAGTGCCTGGTCATTGATTCCAACAGTTGAGTCTTGATGCCCCTTGTGGAGCCCCTGAGGGTTAGTATTTGATTTGTGGTTGTCTGTGTCAGAGGAGACCTTTTGAATTTGTCCAAGCCCACGTTTGAAGCCCTTGGAGGCCTCGGGACAATGCCAAAAGCCCTGGATACCCATTAACTTGGTTGAGTGACCCCTAAAGTGTTTCTATGGTTCTCCAGTTGTTTTCCAGTACCACAACCTATACCCTAATACCCTAGAAAGTGTCCTTGGTGGGTTGAAGAAGTGAAGAGTCCAAATGACCCATTCTGTGGTCATTTGTATTTGTAATGAGGTCATGGTACCCTAGGAGAAGGTCTGGCAACCCCACAGGTGATGTCATGATGGATCTTGACCCTTGGAGGTCCTGTTGTATGGCTTAGGTGGTTGAAGAAGTCCATGAAGCCCTCTTGCCATGACCATGATGTCCTTGTACGCTTATCACTTGAGGGAATTAATGATTGGGCTCTTTGTACTGTTAGTAATGACGTTGTGGGTTGATGGGGTCTTGGAATTCTTGAAGATAGTCCTAAGTGCATGAGAAGATTTGGCACCCACTTAGATGGTGGTATGATGGCACTTATGATCTTAGCACACTCTTACATGTGGTACCCACACACTTAGTGGCTTGATGATGGTTGCATGATGAAAATATATATAGTAGAACCATTGAATATGTTATTAATGATATGGTTAACTATTGAAGAATATAAAAAATAATAATAAGTAAAAATAAACTCACTTATAATACATGTCGGCTCCAAAATAAATTAAAATTAAAATTTAAAATTATATTTTTTTTGGAAGGTCGGCTCAGTCAAAAGGGTGCTTTAAAAATAAAAATTAATATAAAAATTATATTTTTAATAAATGCAAGGTCGGCTCAGATTTTAGTTTTTGAATTATGTGTATAAATAAAAGCAATTTCGACCTCATTTAAAAAAAAGTGAAGTGTGAAATGGCTCTGAGATTTTCGGATTAGTTTTTGAGGCAGCTATAGTGGAGGTTCCATCTCTGTTTTTTGGGTAGACATACATGAAATACTCTACCTCTGAAATTCAATCACTTCTGAGGCAAAAACTTTGGTGGTTGCTTGGATGATTTTAGCTCTAAAGTCTGAGGAAATTCGGCTATGTTTGAGACATAAATTTTTGGGACAAAATTGCAAGTTGGAAGATGAATTTCTGAGACAAAATCTTGAAGGATTTCTTTTGCCCTAGCTGAGGGACTGATTTTTTATAGCATAGAGTTATTTTTATGGGGTTAATATTCAAGCTTTTTGGAGCATGATGATGCCCTAACTGGTTGACTGAGGAGAGAATTCGTAGAACTAAGGCAGACTCCCGAAATTATTTTTGGCAGCAGAACACAAACTTTTTGGGTTTTGATTCATGGGAGATGAAGTAGCTTAATAAGGCAGCCTCCCGAATTTTTCCACAATTCAAGTTTTGCAGCGTCGAGGGTTTCCACAGTTTAACATTTGCAGCAACAGTAGACTGAGGAATTTCAGTGAAGATAGCAGCAGGAACAGTCCTGAGTCTTTATGACAGTCCAAGACTTGTCCTGGTGTTTTACCAGCACTCAAACTTTGTTGAAGTAGTCTGAGTTGTGGCTATTGCTTCCTTCGTTTTGATGATGCAACTAAAAATACAATAGTCTGGTTTTTAAGGTGTCATACATAGCCCCAAATGTGATCTTGACATGCATTGATCCAGGTATGTATGTACAATTCTCAGTTAAATTGTATGTAGAATGATGTAAGTCAATGCCATGATGATGCATGTGATAATGATGAACACTCTATGATTCATAATGATGCATGATTTTACACAATGATAAGACATACTATGATGATGAAGTGATGTGATATGCTATGAAGAATGTTTGGCTTGATTGACCTGGTGTGGCCACTCAGGCATGTTAATACAGTGTTCAGACAAATGGCACTTGCATAGTGAGTGATTTTAGAACAAATGTTAAGCAGTGACATGTGGTATGCTTAATCCATGAACTGTGGATTGTTGTACTTGAATGATAAGTAGGGCAGTCAGCAAATGAACAGTGGCTTGATGAATTGTAATGCATACAAGATAATGATCTTAAACGAGTACAATGTACAGCAGCATGATGGTTAATAATTTGTACAATGAGCAAGTACAACAATATATTTCAGTGACATGTACTCAGTGAACAGTGGTCTTAGTTTTGTGAACAATTGTATTGGGACTTGGACAATGATTTGATGATCTAGATTAGCACAAGTAGGATTGCAAAGATGACAGAGTCAGATTGACATCAGTATGAGCAGAGCAGTGCATGAACAGAGACAGGTGGGCAGAACTTTTGATTTTGAGGCATGAAGGATATGAGCAGATTGCTTAGCAGAAGCAGACTCTTGACAGTGACAAACATATTGATGACTAACAGCTCTTTGATTTGATAGAACTATATCAATTGACATAGATTGACATCACAGTGATAGCTTTGATGATAGCAACAACTTGACAATGATAGTTTTGGCATGGCAGTAGAGACAAAAATAAATTAGCAGTTGATAAGATTGACTACATGATCAGTTTATCATGTTGACTATATGAGTAGGTTAACAGGATGATCATATGAACAGTTGAACAAGTTAGCACAAGTTGACCGCCTTGAAAATGACAGTTGAACATCCATTGGGTGACAATGATATGCACAGTAACTTGTATGTTCAATGATATATACATGAAATATTTACATAGTGGCATATACATATGTACTTAGTAATATTTAAACAGTGGTATGTTCAGTAAAATACACTCAGTGGCATGACAATTAGTACACATTAATATGTATGATGAAACACAGTGATAAATGCTCAGTTTATGTATGAAGTGCTAGAGATGTTTACACAATGATGTGCTTAGTTTGATATGCTCAGTGATGTTTACACAGTGATACTCAGTGATGTATGATGAAAACACAATGTGTGATGATATGGAATTATAAATGATGCAGTGATGACAATAGTACAATGATGAATAGTGGTAATTAGGAGTGAGTACATTGGTTCAGTTGAGCAGCATTAGCACATGCTACTACATGTGCATTTGGTCTGACTCATATTGGCTGAGTTGTATGAGCAGTTGGTTTGACTCAGGTGGACTGAGTCTCGTGTACGGTTGGTTAAACTCAGATTGACTAACTCGAATGATGTGAACAGCAGATAGATTTATGTAGACAGATTGATTGCTACAGCTAGATCAGACAGATTGATTGGTATAGCTAGATTGCAAAGATTGATTGTACAGGTTGATAAAATGTGTGGCACAATTGTGATGAGCAGTGGTCAGTTAATGAGCAGTGGTCAGTTAATGAGTAGTGAACAATTGATGAGCAGTGAACAATTGATGACAGTGGTCAGTTGATGAGCAGTGACAGTGGTTGAGTAGTGTGGTGCAGGTGTTGGTTAATAGGTCCGCAGGATCAGTGCGGTTGTGATTCAACAGTATCTATCTTCATATCAGGGTGGTAGGACGGGGCAAGGAAATCTAGGGATCTAAGGCTTCCTTCAGGTTGTAGCCTGTAAAGTAGGGGGTTGTAGCCTCCTTCCAGTTGTAGCTGGAGAATTGAAGTCTTTGTAACAAAGGGGGTTGTTGCCTCCTTCCAGTTGTTGCTGGTAAATTATTATTATAGAGGCTTCTGTGGTTTTTCCCCCAGGACTTGGGTTTCCACGTAAAAATCTTTTGTACTATGTTTTGCTATGCTTCCTATGTGATGATGATATGATGATATATGATGATGAGCTGTAATTGTTAATAATGCTGATGATATAATGATAATGTGGTAATATATTAATGAATGATGTATTGAAGAAGCAGTTGATGATTGTTAAAGTTGAAAAAGTAATAAAAATCTATACACACTGTTCACCCCCCCCCTCTCAGTGTGTTCAGTGTGTCCAACAATTGGTATCAGAGCGGGTCCTTCACAAAAAGCCTTACCAGCTTGAAGGAGATCCTTGACACACCATGGGGTTCTCAGTGAATGGATTGTCTTGTGGGACAAATTACTTGATTTGGAAAATAAGAATGTAGGCTTACCTCGAAGCAGAAGGCAGTGGGGTATGGCAGTCAGTGCTTACTGGGTACAATCATCCGAAGAAAGTGAAAACATCATCTCAGAAGGAAGCAAGGAAAAATAATTCAATGGCTATGGAATCCATTCTTGAAGGCTTATCAGATTCCATAAAAGAGAATATTGGAAAGTGCAACACTGCTAAGGAACTATGGCTCAAAAGAGAACATCTCTACTCCTCTAAGGAACATGAAGAAGAAGTTATGAAACTCATGACTGCAGATTTGACAGATCTCCAAAATAAGAAAATAGGAAAGTGCAACTCAATTGAAGAATTGTCACTGAAGTTAGATCAACTCTACTCCATTGAAGAACAAAAAGCAGAAGACAACTCCATACAAAGGTCAGTACAAGATCCAGGTAAGTATGAAGGTAAGTCTATTGAACACCCTGTTTGTAATGTTTTTGAAGAAATATGTCTAGTGGGTATAGAGGATAAGTGCTATTCAAAATTCATAGATTGTAATACATCAAAATGTGATGAATCTCATTGTTTCTTGATAAATGATGGAAATGAATGTTTAAACAATGATATTACTAATGCTTTGCAAAAGGTTGAGAAACTTTGTGAACAGAACCGGGTATTGCTAGAGCAATTGGACAAATTTGAGAAGAGGAATCAAGAAGATTGTGAGAAGGCCACACAGACTATAGTTGATCTAAACCTCCCAATTGAGAAAAGCTACCAGAATCAAAGAAGCCATATCTAACTCTCTGAAGGATCAACTTGAGAAGTCAGCTGCTGAAAATAAAAGACAATTAGAAGAAATTGACAAGCTCAAAAGACAACTAGAAGATAAGGAGAAAGAATTGACTCGCAAACTTCAAGACAAAGATAATGAGATCAATACCTTACTTGAAAAATTGCAGAAGGAAAGTACCACCAGTCAGAAAGGATATTCAAGTGACAAAAAGGAAATTCAGTTCAGTCATGAGATTGAATAGAAACTAAGAAGAAAACAAGAAGTTGAAATCAAATCCTTGAAGCTAGAACTACGAAAGGTATGTCTGATGAATTTTGAATTTGAAAAGGAACTCTTAGAGATCAGAAAAGAAAATCAAGTACTAAAAGGACAACTGCAAAAACCTCATGAGGAAGAACATAACTCAAAAGGACAGATGGAAGACAATATTATTGATTTGAAAAGACAGGTAGAAGAAGTCAAGAAAATAGAAGAAGACCTATCAAGACAACTCCACGAAAAGATAGAAATTTGTCAAAGGCAAGAATTGAAGATCCTCTCTCTGAAGGAAGATTTGGACAAGATAGTTGCTCAACTAAAAACAAATTCTAAGATCGAAAAGAACATTGAAGAAAGCAAGAGTTTTAGGGAAAAAGAAGAAAAGACTAACATTTATACAGAAGAAATATCCTTTTCTCAGAGATATCCTATATTATTCAGTGGTCACTGCTACAAATGTAACAATTATGGTCACAAAGCCATCCATTGCAGAGCTCATGAAAAAATCACTCCAGAAAGAAATCAAGGTATGTTTTTCGTTCAATGTTATAATTGTTATCATTATGGTCATTTTGCAAAACATTGTAGGATGCAGGGAGAAGTTAAAGTTTGGAGAAGAAAGCAAGTTCAATCGAATGTCATGAACAACAATCAATCTACCACAATATGGAGAAGAAACTCAGTAGATTACCCCATTGATCAAAACATAAATGATGAAATTTTTGGGAAAAATCCAATACCATTTTGAAGACTATCGATCAGTGTTATGAAGTGTAAAAGGAACTATGTACCTGATTATCATGGATTGAGATCAAAGATCACAGTTGATTCCAGCATACAAGCAACAACAGTGCCTAGCGATAGGGGGAGCAATATTGCTAAAGAAAGTTCTCATTGCCATTGATGAAAAAAGGAAGAGAAGTTGTTGACAAGGGGAGCATGCCCTGAGGGGGAGATGTATTGTCAAAGGATGTTCCCTTTGCCATTGATGCCAAAGGGGGAGAGAAACTGTGACAGGGAGAGATTGTTTTGAAAAGGAGTTTGAGTGTTGTCATCAATGACAAAGGGGGAGATTGTTGATTAAGTTGTCATTGATGCCAACAGTGCCTGGTCATTGATGCCAACAGTTGAGTCTTGATGCCCCTTGTGGAGCCCCTGAGGGTTAGTATTTGATTTGTGGTTGTCTGTGTCAGAGGAGACCTTTTGACTTTGTCCAAGCCCAAGCTTGAAGCCCTTGGAGGCCTTGGGACAATGCCAAAAGCCCTGACTACCCATTAACTTGGTTGAGTGACCCCTAAAGTGTTTCTATGGTTCTCCAGTTCTTTTCCAGTACCACAACCTATGCCCTAATACCCTAGAAAGTGTCCTTGGTGGGTTGAAGAAGTGAAGAGTCCAAATGACCCATTCTGTGGTCATTTGTATTTGTAATGAGGTCATGGTACCCTAGGAGAAGGTCTGGAAACCCCACAGGTGATGTCATGATGGATCTTGACCCTTGGAGGTCCTGTTGTATGGCTTAGGTGGTTGAAGAAGTCCATGAAGCCCTCTTGACATGACCATGATGTCCTTGTACCCTTATCACTTGAGGGAATTTATGATTGGGCCCTTTGTACTGTTAGTAATGACGTTGTGGGTTGATGGGGTCTTGGAATTCTTGAATATAGTCCTAAGTGCATGAGAAGGTTTGGCACCCACTTAGATGGTGGTATGATGGCACTTATGATCTTAGCACACTCTTACATGTGGTACCCACACACTTAGTGGCTTGATGATGGTTGCATGATGAAAATATATATAGTAGAACCATTGAATATGTTATTAATGATATGGTTAACTATCGAAGAATATAAAAAATAATAATAAGTAAAAATAAACTCACTTATAATACATGTCGGCTCCAAAATAAATTAAAATTAAAATTTAAAACTATATATTTTTTTTGGAAGGTTGGCTCAGTCAAAAGGGTGCTTTAAAAATAAAAATTAATATAAAAATTATATTTTTAATAAATGCAAGGTCGGCTCAGATTTTAGTTTTTGAATTATGTGTATAAATAAAAGCAATTTCGACCTCATTTAAAAAAAAGTGAAGTGTGAAATGGCTCTGAGATTTTCGGATTAGTTTTTGAGGCAGCTATAGAGGAGGTTCCATCTTTGTTTTTTGGGCAGACATACATGAAATACTCTACCTCTGAAATTCAATCACTTTTGAGGAAAAAACTTTGGTGGTTGCTTGGATGATTTTAGCTCTAAAGTCTGAGGAAATTCGGCGATGTTTGAGGCATCAATTTTTGGGACAGAATTGCAAGTTGGAAGATGAATTTTTGAGACAAAATATTGAAGGATTTCTTTTGCCCTAGCTGAGGGACTGATTTTTTATAGGATAGAGTTATTTTTATGGTGTTAATATTCAAGATTTTTGGAGCATGATGATGCCCTAACTGGTTGACTGAGGAGAGAATTCGTAGAACTAAGGCAGACTCCCAAAATGATTTTTGGCAGCAGAACACAAACTTTTTGGGTTTTGATTCATGGGAGATGAAGTAGATTAATAAGGCAGCCTCCCGAATTTTTCCACAGTTCAAGTTTTGCAGCGTCGAGGGTTTCCACAGTTCAACATTTGCAACAATAGTAGACTGAGGAATTTCAGTGAAGATAGCAGCAGGAACAGTCCCGAGTCTTTATGACAGTCCAAGACTTGTCCTGGGGTTTTACCAGCACTCAAACTTTGTTGAAGTAGTCTGAGTTGTGGCTATTGCTTCCTTCGTTTTGATGATGCAACTAAAAATACAACAGTCTGGTTTTTAAGGTGTCATACACAGCCCCAAATGCGATCTTGACATGCACTGATCCAGGTATGTATGTACAGTTCTCAGTTAAATTGTATGTAGAATGATGTAAGTCAATGCCATGATGATGCATGTGATAATGATGAACACTGATGCATAATGATGCATGCTTTTACACAATGACAAGACATACTATGATGATGAAGTGATGTGATATGCTATGAAGAATGTTTGGCTTGATTTCCCTGGTGTGGCCACTCAAGCATGTTAATACAGTGTTCAGACAAATGGCACTTGCATAGTGAGTGATTTTAGAACAAATGTTAAGCAGTGACATGTGGTATGCTTAATCCATGAACTGTGGACTGTAGTACTTGAATGATAAGTAGGGCAGTCAGCAAATGAACAGTGGCTTGATGAATTGTAAGGCATACAAGATAATGATCTTGAACAAGTACAATGTACAGCAACATGATGGTTAATAATTTGTACAATGAACAAGTACAACAATATATTTCAGTGACATGTACTCAGTGAACAGTGGTCTTAGTTTTGTGAACAATTGTATTGGGACTTGGACAGTGATTTGATGATCTACATTAGCATGAGTAGGATTGCAAAGATGACAGAGTCAGATTGACATTAGTATGAGCAGCGCAGTGCATGAACAGAGACAGATGGGCAGAACTTTTGATGTTGAGGCATGAAGGATATGAGCAGATTGCTTGGTAGAAGCAGACTCTTGACAGCGACAAACATATTGATGACTAATAGATCTTTGATTTGATAGAACTATATCAATTGACATAGATTGACATCACAGTGATAGCTTTGATGATAGCAACATCTTGATAGTGATAGTTTTGGCATGGCATTAGAGACAAAAATAAATTAGCAGTTGATAAGATTGACTACATGATCAGTTTATCATGTTGACTATATGAGTAGGTTAGCAGGATGATCATATGAATAGTTGAACAAGTTAGCACAAGTTGACCGCCTTGACAATGACAGTTGAATGACATCCATTGGGTGACAATGATATGCACAGTGACTTGTATGTTCAATGATATATGCATGAAATATTTACATAGTGGCATATACATATGTACTTAGTAATATTTAAACAGTGGTATGTTCAGTAAAATACACTCAGTGGCATGACAATTAGTACACAGTAATATATGTATGATGAAACACAGTGATAAATGCTCAGTTTATGTATGAAGTGCTAGAGATGTTTACACAATGATGTGCTCAGTTTGATATGCTCAGTGATGTTTACACAGTGATA
Organism: Larix kaempferi; assembly: GCA_027924585.1. NCBI lineage: Eukaryota > Viridiplantae > Streptophyta > Pinopsida > Pinales > Pinaceae > Larix > Larix kaempferi. Next base: position 4,822,923 of record BSBM01001041.1, on the reverse strand, counting down.
CTCAGTGATGTATGATGAAAACACAATGTGTGATGATATGGAATTATAAATGATGCAGTGATGACAATAGTACAATGATGAATAGTGGTAATTAGGAGTGAGTACATTGGTTCAGTTGAGCAGCATTAGCACATGCTACTACATGTGCATTTGGTTTGACTCATATTGGCTGAGTTGTATGAGCAGTTGGTTTGACTTAGGTGGACTGAGTCTCGTGTACGATTGGTTAAACTCAGATTGACTAACTCGAATGATGTGAACAGCAGATAGATTTATGTCGACAGATTGATTGCTACAGCTAGATCAGATAGATTGATTGGTACAGCTAGATTGCACAGATTGATTGTACAGGTTGATGAACAGTGTGGCACAGTTGTGATGAGCAGTGGTCAGTTAATGAGCAGTGAATGAGTAGTGAACAATTGATGACAGTGGTCAGTTGATGAGCAGTGACAGTGGTTGAGCAGTGTGGTGCAGGTGTTGGTTAAAAGGTCCGTAGGATCAATGCGGTTGTGATTCAACAGTATCTGTCTTCATATCAGGGTGGTAGGACGGGGCAAGTAAATCTAGGGAGCTAGGGCTTCCTTCAGGTTGTAGCCTATAAAGCAGGGGGTTGTAGCCTCCTTCCAGTTGTAGCTGGAGAATTGAAGTGTTTGTAACAAAGGGGGTTGTTGCCTCCTTCTAGTTGTTGCTGGTAAATTATTATTATAAAGGCTTCCATGGTTTTTCCCCCAGGACTTGGTTTTCCACGTAAAAATCTTGTGTACTGTGTTTTGCTATGCTTCCTATGTGATGATGATATGATGATATGTGATGATGAGCTGTAATTGTTAATAATGCTGATGGTATAATGATAATGTGGTAATACATTAATGAATGATGTATTGAAGAAGTAGTTGATGATTGTTAAAGTTGAAAAAGTAATAAAAAGCTATATACACTGTCACCTCCCCCCTCTCAGTGTGCTCGGTGTGTCCAACACTTATGTCTTCCGCAACTCCCTTCGAATTGATTCTAGTCAAGCTTGTAAGGTTTGTTACAACCACTCTAAATATGCTATGCATGTGCAAGGTATAAGAGCACACGACCGGAGAAGGTCCTATGTATTACACTTCTACCGCATCACTACCATGTAACTAAGAAAATGGTTGGGTTTAGTGCCTGTTGCACCCCACGGTCCCAACACTAACCACAATGAAAATCACACACCAAAGAGCCATCAAATCACTACTACGATCCGTAACCTCCACAAACCTCTCTACGGAGAACGATAGACTTAGTCATGCATGATTTGTTTCCCACTTAGCATGATGAGCAATCAAAGAATTGTCAATTCTTCTGGAAGAACTAGATATCCACTACTTAGCTTCACCGCAACCAACCAGAACTTGCACATCGTCTCCTTGGACAACCTAACCTAAGTCCACCAAAGGCGAGCACCTCCCAAGTCCACCCTATCGCACATCATCTTCATTCTCTATGAAGTGCCCTTTTACATGACCACCTTCACTATTGTTGTTCATCACACCACTAAGTCATGGTTCCACAGTCACTACTTCTATGGAGATCTTGCTGCTCTCACCTCCTGGGTCTACTACACATATCACCGTCACAAGCTTGTCATCCAATCGTTTCCAAGTGCATGCTACATCTTCCACAACTCTCCAAGAGTTCATCCGCAGCACCAAATTCTCTTGGTGGACTTCCATCCCAATTCCTTCTACAAATGGCTCAAATCACAATGAAGTGTGTCTCCCGGCGTGACTGCCATCATCCATAGTCGTCTATTGAACTTCGGGTGCACAATGTGCCAAGCACATTCCTGCTGAGCACATCTTCTGCAGCCACTCCCAATTGTTTTACCTGAAGTCATGTTCCTGTTGGCCACCTCCTTCATGGGTATGCTTCCACCGACACCTCTACCAAATCATCAAGAGTCCGCGTTGTTGGGAACACTAGACATCCACTGGTCTATGTTTCATCTGTTCTTCGCACCACAACTTGCGATCCTGCTGCTTTGTGTCACCAACTGCACCAAAAAACCCCAACACTTCATCTTGACTTCCAAGCTTCAGATCTAGGCACTCTTCTTCCGCAACGACCTCCTGTTGTGCTCCCCACTTCTTGGGCACCTTTCCTTTCCGATCTGCAACACTACCACAACACTCTGTGCCATGTCAAGCACACTATTACTAAGTGCATACTCCCATCAACCAATCAGTGTGATTCCAAAGTGTGCTGCTTCAACTTTCGGTAACCTCTTGTGGCACGTTGTGGTGAAGAGCCCTCTTTTTCAGCTACTACTCTTCCTAACTATCACAAGTCCATTTGTGCCAATTCTTATGGAAGAAATTATTGTTGCTATGATACCACCTATTTTCCAGAAGAGTGGTGAAGAGCTATCCGCAAGAACAACTGCGCTCTAATATCACTTGTCATGGGCTTACTGGTCTGACCCAATTTTTCTCCTTCTAAGGGCCATGCGGCACTGCTCGGATCCTTGTTGAGGGTGAGATTAGCTCGGTAGATTTCTGACATACTACGCCTAACCTGTGAAATTCCTACACAGATATCTTGTTGATGTATATGTAACTTCGGAATGTATTTCACATATATGTATGTTGTATTCCTATAGAGATGTTATTATTCCTCTATATGGAAGTGTCGTCATTTATATTGTAAGTGTCGTAACTTATACTTGATGGGTTATTAGACCACCTTGTTGGGGTCGGCTTTGTATAAGCCATGTGGGTCAAAGGGTTATTAGACCACCCTATTGGGGGTCGGCCATGTGGGTCAAAGGGTTATTAGACCACCCTAGTGGGGGTCGGCCCAGTCAGCATTATGTTAAGTGGTTAAGTTGAGGCCGACCTAGTTGAGTAAAGGTCAAGTCAAGTTAGTGTATAAATAGAGAGCGTGTCTCTCTCATTTTACAGATTCTATTCTCTAATTCATTGTACTTTGTGATTTATGATCTGTACAATATAGGGTTTCTGCCTCTTCTAGATCTGAGTAAAAAAATAGGTGACCTTGGAAAAAAGGTCATAACTTGGGGTAGGAAGCTCCAAATAAAATTTCGTAAAAAGTGACAGCTAGTACACAGAATTTACTATCTCAGAAAACGTTTTCAGAGGCCGAAGTTGAACCAGTGACACGTGACATTCCGTACAAGTTCGCTCTCCTGTTTTATCCCATAACAGGTCACGTTGCGACAATTGGAATAACTCTCTCTCAGGGAATCCAATTGAGGCCAGACCTGTCGGGATGGAAAGATGATAGGTCGGACTATCTCAAGAAACGTTTTTAGACCGTTTGGATAAAACAATTTGGAGTTACACTAGAAACAATCAGGTACATATTTCTGTCAAAATAGAATTATTTTTGAGCACCTTCATTCATGGCTTTCGGAATTTAGGGTTTCAGATAAAGTTGGAATTTTTGTAATCGGAGACCACAGATGAATGCTACTCATAAAAATAGAAATTTATATACCAATATCATAATTTTTGGTTGGGCAGAAGGCTGGGATTGATCAGACCCTAGTTCGGGACTTTGATCAGAAAAGTGGAAAATTAGGGCTTCTGCAAAAATGGGAATTTTTGAAATCTGTGACCACGGCTGGAAGCTCCTCATAAAAATAGAGGCTTAGAGCTTTGGATCAAAAATTTTGATTGGAAAGAAGAGTGGGCTTCATCAAACCCCAGTTTGGGGTCACGTCCAGTGAATCCGGAAATTTCAAAGGCAAAATTGAGGAGTGAAACTTTGCAGTTTTTCAATTTCTGAACATACTAGCTTGATCAGCTCATCACGATGCATATTTCTATCCTTTCAGAAGTTTGAAATTCAAAGTTTGAATTTTTGGGGTTTCTATGACAAACCCTAATCCAACTCCAGATCGAGTTCTTGCAAATCAAGTGGATTGGGTTAATCCTAGAAGAAGGTGGAGTGGTCACTTGCATAAGTGAAGAAGTTCCTGTTTCAGAGGGCGATGAGGCTAAGGCCTTACATAAGAAGATTACAAGCAATATTGACAGGTATGACTTATCCAAGTATGTTTCGAGATTTTTTCATGATTAAGTTTATGGTATATTTGTCTTCATATTATTACGGTTAGTACAATCTTGATTAAATCTAGACTTGTCGTATCACCTTAATAAAATTATGAATGCACGATAGAAGATATTCATTGATTAGGGTGTTGACACTTATGATTGTACTAATGCATTATGGTGTTGTATGAGGTTTATGTTGTCTACTAACATGAAAGGTACACCAAGAAAGACAAATCATGTTCTGGTTCAAGAACATATGATCATGATGACATGAGGACAAAGATTCATCCATTGTCATGGATCACTTAGAATATCTACTTACGAGGTATGTATAACTTGGTCCTACAATGGATAACTTATGAGACATGCAAGTTACTATCACAAGTCATTGAAGAGAACCAGAAGACATTATGCAGGTATGTTAGACATAACTAGCTAGCATGCTAATCCAGGTATGTTTTTCCTATATCAAGCTAGAATCTTACCTTGTGTTAGGATCTTATACTGTTGTGTTGTTGATAATGATTATTCATGAAGTCATAGGCTTGAATAGTCATGGTTGTATGCATATTATGTTTCCTACCATAATTGATGATATGACTAACCAGAAGAATCATGAAGGTATAGGTTGGAGTAATCATGGGTTTATGCTTTGATGATTTAACTAATCAGAAGAGTCCTATGATCAAATAAGAATATGCATGAGTAAAAGAAGACTTCCCTAAAACCTTGAATACTAATGTTTATTTGAAATGATCATGACTATACATGCTTAAGATTATTGTGTTTTGATAGTATTAAGAATATACTAATGAATGTATGATTATGTATGAGACCTCAAAGATAACACAATGATGATACTAATAAGCATGCATAGGGATCTAGAATGAATATAAGTTTAGGTAATCCAGGAAGCAAAAATCAAGAGGGAGCACACTCCAGTGGTTTCTGCAAGGATGCAGATATTCAGAGGGAGTTGACCACTTCTCACAATCCACATCAGAATGGAGTTGCAAAGATTCAGAGGGAGTCCACCCAGCAACCAAACAAAGATAAGTATTTGAATTGTAATTTCTTACATAATGTTATTCAATGATGTATATGCTTATGTTCCTAGAATTAGGTTGTGTATTATGCATATTAGAATAGTTGCATTGATGAATATTATACTACTAATATACATGGGTAAGTGGCCTATGACACTGTACAACATTCCATTGCTACTTATCTACAATGAAACCTCTTTGCTGACATGTTAGGAGTTGTGCACACTCTTAACAATGTTCTGGCAGAGATTGGAAGGCATCTAGAAAGTTACGAAATATGGATAAATGTTGTATTGAAGCATTGGCTAAGCTAATTGCATGATTGTATGACATATTTATTTATGTGTAAGAATTTGTTCTGAAAACTATGAGATGTTTTCTAATCATGCAATTTAACTTGTTGTGTAGGAAAGATCGTATACCATCACCTACAAAAGAAGGACTACAACATTTGTTCAGCAACAAAGTTATCTATTGAAAATATTGAAGATATTGAAGTTCCTAGGATCTAGGAAGAATGGCATGATCGAGGAGTACCAGTCGATCATAAAGATGTTTGGGAAGCAGTCCCAAGACCTGAAGGGGAGTCTATAGTGACTTCCAAGAGGATCTACAAGATCAAGCATGCTACAGGTGATAGCATAGAGACTTTTGCTCCTGTAGCCAGATACACTTCCATTAAATCAGTACTTGCTCTGGCTGCAGTGATGAAGAGGAAGATACACTTTCTTGAATGGTGCAGTTGAAGAAGAAGTGTATGTGATGCAACTACTTGGTTCTGAGACACATGACAGGGAGTCATATATGTGCAGAACTTGGTATGGTAGGATAGACAGCTTTCTATCTAGTTTGGGCTTTACCAAGAGTAAAGAGGATTCCAACCTTTACTACAAGGTTGAGGAAGGCAATCCAGTGATACTACTTTTGTATATGGATGACCTATTTGTAACAGGTGAGGATAGATTGATTGCCGACATGCAGCGGAAGCTTGCTGCCGAGTTCAAGTTGAAGAACTTGGGGATGATGCACTATTTTTTTTTGGTATGGAGGTGTGGAAGAGTGCAGGTGGGATCTTCCTTGGTCAAGGGAAGTACACAGTAGATATCCTGAAGAGATTCAGGATGATGGATTGCAAGGCCATGGCCACACCTATGGCATTGAATCTTAAGCTTCTATGTGATGCTTCATCTGAGACGGTTGATGTCTCTATGTATCGTCGGATGATTGGGTCCTTGATGTACCTGACAAACATGAGACCAGATATTTGCTTTGCGGTGAACACATTGAGCCAATTCCCGACAGATACGAGGAGTTTTCACTTGGTTGCTGTAAAGCATGTTATAAGGTACCTAAAGGGTACAATGGATTATGGGCTCAAGTATGAAGCGAATCAAAAGTTTAATCTGCAGGGTTATGTTGATTCAGATTGGGCTGGCAGTGCTGTAGATAGGAAGAGCACATCTAGATGTTGCTTCAGTATGGGATTAGGTGTGATCTCTTGGTTCAGTAGGAAGCAATCCTGCGTAGCATTGAGTATAGCTAAGGCAGAGTATGTTGCAACCTGTTCAGCTAGTTGTGAGGTAGTATGGCTTCGGAAGCTACTGTCTGAGTTATTTGATCTCCCATTGGATGCTACTGGTATCTTTTGTGATAACTAGAGTTGTGTGAAGCTGTCTTAGAACCCAGTGTTTCATGACAGGTCGAAACACCTAGAGATCAAATATCACTATATCAGGGATATGGTGCAGAGAGGAGCTGTGAAGCTCCTGTACATTGCGATGGACGAGCATATTGCAGATGTGCTGGCGAAGCCACTAGCTAGGGTGAAGTTCGAGTACTTCAGGGGGAGGCTTGGTGTTCTTCAGATTGATGACACTTCGAGGAAGAAGTGATGGACACATTTGCAGAAGCCATTCCAAGCATGTTGGAAGGAGGATCCTTCACATGGCTATGGATGTAAGCACTGGATGATGAGCATCAGGATGATGCTCCAGTTACTGCTTTGTATATGCATCAAGAGGATGCTGGATATGGTCAGTTAGATCATTTATATGTATATGTATGTACGCATCATGTTGGATGTTGGATATGATCAGTTGGATCATTTATATGTATATGTATGTACGCACCATGTTGGATGCTGGATATGATCAGTAGGATCATTTGTATATGTTTTGTATATGCATCATGTTGGATGCTTGGACCATGTATCTGTATATGTATCAGGTGGATACTGTGTATGATAAGGTAGATCATGTATGTGGATATGTATTAGGTATGATCAGGTGGATCATGTTTTTGTATTTGTATCAGGTGGATACATTGTATGATCAGGTGGATCATGTATGATGATATGTATCAGTTAGATACTTGGTATGCATCAGGTAGATGCATTATATGATCAGGATGATCATGGATGATGAGCTTCAGGATGTTGCTCTGGATGACATGCAATAGGATGTTGCAGTGATGATGATCAGGATGATCATGTATACATCAGGATGATGTATGGTGAGTATCAAGATGATACTCTGTGGCCGTGGATCAGGTTGTGCAGATGAGCATATAATTTGGCCCTGGGAGATTTGCAGATAGTCTTTCGAGGTTTTTCCTATGGCATGTAATCTGGCCCTAGGATATCTAACAAATGCTCTTTCAAGGTTTTTCTTTGGGAGGACATATAATAGCGCCCTGGGAGATCTATAGATAGTCTTGCAAGGTTTTGTCATGGCATATAATAGCTCCCTGGGATATCTGGCAGATGCTCTTTCGAGGTTTTGTCCTATGGCATATAATAACGCCCTGGGAGATCCGATAGGTTGAGCTGTGTGCTCGTAATAAGTCCTGGGATGCTCTTGCAAGGTTTTTCCATGACCACATGTAATATCTCCCTGGGAGATCCGATAGGTTGGGATGTGTTCCCGTAATAAGTCCTGGGATGCTCTTGCAAGGTTTTGTGGTGACCACATATAATAGTGCCCTGGGAGATCTGATAGGTTGAGCTGTGTGCTTGTAATCAGTCTTGGGATTCTCTTTCGAGGTTTTGTGGTAGGGTCACATGTAATAGCTCATTGGGAGATCCGATAGGTTGGGCTGTGTGCCCGTAAAAAGTCCTGGGATGCTCTTGCAAGGTTTTGTGACGCACGTAATAAGTCCTGAGGATTCCACAGTATGGCCAATGATGACGAAGACCTGTAGGTGGTGGGCCTACATCCAGTATGAAAAAGTACTGGCTTTGTAGAACTTCCTATGACGAGTATATTCATAGATTGATTGAGATAGAAGCAGCAGTGACGATGATGATGACTCGATGACGATTATCCAGTGACGATGATCTAGAGAAGATGACTTGTGCTAGAATAACCGTGTCGAGAAATACCTTCCTAGTTAAGAGGGAGTGTTGATGTATATGTAACTTCGAAATGTATTTCACATATATGTATGTTGTATTCCTATAGAGATGTTATTATTCCTCTATACAGAAGTGTCGTCATTTATATTGTAAGTGTCGTAACTTATACTTGATGGGTTTTTAGACGACCTTGTTGGGGTCGGCCCTGTATAAGTCATGTGGGTCAAAGGGTTGTTAGACCACCCTATTGGGGGTCGGCCATGTGGGTCAAAGGGTTATTATACCACCCTAGTGGGGGTCGGCCCAGTCAGCATTATGTTAAGTGGTTAAGTTGAGGCCGACCTAGTTGAGTAAAGGTCAAGTCAAGTTAGTGTATAAATAGAGAGTGTGTCTCTCTCATTTCACACATTCTATTCTCTCACTCACACTTTGGAGGGTGGCGCACTTGTGGAGGAGGAGGCTCTGCTGCTAGGAGAAGACTATCTCTTGTATTCTGGTTGTATCATTGCTATATCTATCTCTGAGGAAGTTATTGGGGTTTTTCACCTTTATGGTTTTCCCCAAGTAAACTCTATGTCTCTTGTGTGCTTGCATTATTGTGTCCATGATTGATATGCTGTAGATTTGTTGTACATGTTGTTCTCTCAGTTAAGATCCTAGATCAGATTGAAGTAAATTCTGAAAATTTAACATATCTTTTAACAAATAGTATAGTTATCCATTTTTCCATTACATGCACATTCTACAGTACATACAACACTTAGCCAAATACAGTACAATAGAAAAATGTTTATGTGGGAGGCACCGCAAAATAGACATGCCTAATACCCAATTATAAATTTATAATGAGGCTTGTTGCAACAAAGGAGGATGCCACATCCTGGAAGCTCATTCGAGAGTGTGCCCTCACTGGAAATACTCATGTTACAATCAAACCACTATCTTGACTGCTCTTCATTGCATCCACATGCTTGCTTGCTCGCAATGTTTATGCCAAGTCTCTCGGCAAGCTACTGTCCACCGCAGCCTTGTCGAATCTTCCAAAGCATGCACCAAGTCTCCTTGTCATCCGCACTATTCCCAAGACATATTTGCTTCCCATGCCATGTGCCTTCAATGAACTCAAACTTGTTCCCTGCCCCATGGCTAAGATCCTTGCTTGATCAAAAGAAGTCTACCTGCTTGTAGCCATCATCTTACCCCTATGACATGCTGCACGTCCATCACCTTTCCTATGCATCCAACAACACTAAGGAATGAACCAGATCATCTTATTCATATCCATCACCTCTCCTGGAAGCTCGTTGTATGATTGCATGCCTTTGTGGGTCTTCTAGAGCATGCCACCACAATCTTTTGAATGCATTTCTCTTTAGATGCTCCAAGATATTGTCACCCCTTCCCAGACTCATGCACATCTCTTCACCCAAGCCTGTGTGTCAATATTGTATACCTTCCTGCATAATGTGCTTCCCTATATAATCTAACAAGCCTCTGCTTGCATCTGCATCTGCCACCGTGTCCACAAGGTTGGTCTTATGTACAAAGACAGGACCATCTGCAACAACCAACACCACTTGGAAGATCCTAAAGCCAACTTGGGATGTTTCCGGGCTCCAAATCATCTTGGGAGCCTACCACACCAAGTTTGCAACACCACATGACTTGTGAGATCACCTACCAACTTGAATTGGGAGCTCACCTTCCAACTCACTTTGGGAGCTTCGTCTGATAGCTCGTTTTGGAAGCTCACCTACCCAACTTGCTTTGGGAGCTCGCCTAACCAACTTGCTTTGGAAGATTCAACATCCAAATCTCTTTGGAAGCCCCAACAACCATCTCGCTTTTGGAGCTACAACAACCAACTCGCTTTGGGATCTTCATGCTCTTGCACAAACTTGTGCCCAGAAAACCTCCCATGGAGCATCTCCCAAGGGGAGGTCTCCTCTTACAGGATTCAAACCAAAGACAGTGTGGATCCTCCAAGTGCTTCTTGTCTAACTTCTTGCCAAGTGACTTGTTGAATATATACATGTGCGTCCTCCCATCAAGCTTCTGCAACTAAGGCAAGCTGACTTGCCAAATCATGGGACTTCTTCCACACGAAATCCTCTTGGCCATCAAAATGCCTAAGTGTGGGTCACACCTCCACACTATCCAGGCTTCCAACCCATGCCAATTGCTAACCGATGCCGCAGGCTCCTTGCACACTACTTTGTATGACACTTCTTTTTTGGATGAGCCCATGTGTGTGGGCATACTTAGCCAATTATTGGCAAGCATCCCACCCATCCACACATATCAACCAACTCTAAGTCCTCTCAACAAATGATGCACCCCTCCATGCATCCACAATTGGTTGCCACTCCAGCAGATGAGCTTCCAACATGAGTAAGGGGGAATCTCAAGTTTTTGCCAACTTTCTAAGGCTGTTACACTTTGTTTCTTTATCTTCAAGTAACTGTGATAGAGATTCAATTAATCTTGTTGTATCATCATGCATAAACTTTTATATTGTTTGTTTCATGGAGTATCCTTTCAACAAAATTTGGATCTAAAATTTCTTGCAATTGTATGACACTTATCGGCTCTAATTTTTTTGATAGACTTGTTCTCAGTTTTTTTCTTTTCCATATGATTTGGTGTTCTGAAATACAAATGGAAATCCTTATCAGCGAGTATTCCTTATATTCTCCTTAAAAACGTGAATAAAATCCATGTCATGTGTCTCCATTGCAAAAGAGGGCATACTTTTCAGTTTGTTGTCGGTATGGAATTTTGAACCAGAGAAGTCTCACTTCAGATGCCATGTCAACAAATCTACCCTACCCAACGCATCTTACGTGGCTGAACTTACATAGCTCCTATCCAATGTGGCGTTTCCAAATGTTGGACAATTTATAGTCTACAAAGTCCAGACTCCACGTCCATGTTGAATTTGTTTTAAGATTGTGAAATCCTCAAAGTTAAGATTTCATTTTGAAGAGTTTGTTCATTCTTTACATCATTATGGTAGTGACGCAAATAATGATGCAACTATCGATTCTTAATAGGTTTGGGTTTTTGACGAATTTTATTCTTTTGCAATGTTGATTACTAAAATTTTTAAAAGGAGAAACTTTATTGGGCATGGTTATGTTTACATTTATAACTAGCATTTTCCCTAGGTGCAAAAGTGAACACCGTTAGTAAAAGTGAATTTTGTAACAATGTTAGAGAATATTTTACAACGAATCAATAAACACAAACACATTATATATTTAATGATATGGAAATTGTAATTTAAGTGGGTGTAACTATTAAAAACATAAGTTTTTCCTTTAGAAATTATATATTCAATTAAAAAAATAATTGTATAAATATAAAATTGCCTCTAGACTGCATTAAAAGAGTCAACCATATTACTACCCACCGAAGACACCGACCATTTTGAAGTTTTAATTGACCTTCTGCGACCTCTTTTGACCTCCTGGATCTCCTCCGACTTGTTCTACCTGTTCCCATCTCTCGCGCCTCCTCTGACCTGTCCGGCATCGTCTGACCTAATTTTCATTAAACACATTTTTTTTTTGACTTGTCCGGAAACCTTATAAAGTTGATGAACTTTTGCAATTGTGTCAGTTTTTAATATTTCCGGCGTGGTGAGTTTGAAAATGAATCAGGATGAATGAACGCTTAATGTTTATAAAATGTCATCACTTGATATTTAACACCTACCATAAAAATATAAGCAAACCTGTTCTAGTACTGTAGTTTATTCACATTGCAAAATACTCCTATAATCAAAGGCATCGAATAACTCGAAGATTTTTCTTCAATACCTTATAACCGTAATGAGACAAAAAATTCTAGATAAAAAATCTTTTAACTAATAAAAATAATAAATTTATACTGGGAAATGTGCAAGATAAGAGAATCTAAACCCAACAATGCTGCAAAATTTTTAGCATATAAGATGTTGAGCTGAACATCAAGGATAAAACTATACATGAACAGACCTAGTTAATTATTGTATTGGCTAAACGACGTATATATATGTTTACATTCAATTATACAAATATATTGTTGGTGCAATTGACCGACATATTTAGACTGGTCGACGGGTCTTGTTCACCTATATTGCAAAATGCAAAATTACTAAACAAAATTGTGTATAACTGTGCTTTAAGTGATAAATGCAGCTGTTATGATTTTTCTGGAGTGGAACTGGGTGCTGTTGGTTGTTGCAAACAGACCTCGATAGTTGCTTTAGCTGAAACTGACATTTGGTGCCGAAAGCTCTCCCAATGATGCAGTGTGTTCTGGATGTCGATAGTAAGTGTTGTAAGGGCCGACAAATGGGCTATCTGTTCTTTAGCAGTTTTGCCCTGTAGATGAATTAGGTAGAAACCAAAGAGCTCTATTTTCTTATTTGCAGTTGAAATCAATGTTTGAAGACATGGTCGGAGTTGCTCTACTTTGTCAAGGTTATGAGGAGCCTGGCTCAGCCACTATGCTCCACTTTTTTCCAATTTCTCCAGTTTTCTATTTTTTATTATCAGTTGTTCCTCAATACTTTTGGCCATGGTTTCATCAGCTACTCGGTGTTCTTTTTGAAGATTTTCAATTGTCTCTCTTGTCTCCCACATTTCTCTAAACACATTGCCATAATGTTTGTACCAACTACGGAGAACGTTGTTTGTTGTCTCTGCTTTGTCATTATACTGTATGAGCTGACTATGTGCTACGTTGAATGCTTCAAACTATTGCAACATCAATGATGATGTTACACGTGTTTCATTGACTAGAAGAGGGGGGTTAGGATTTAAACTAGTAGACAGTTCCCGACTGACTACAGGGGATAAGACTGCATTTAAAACTAGAATGTCGGGGAAATGTTGCCGTGAGTTCACGACATGTCGGGGAGGTGAATGGGCTTCTATCGACAAATTTTCTGGAAAAGGAATGAACGAAGAAGTCTGTTGAGCAAAATTTGGATTGTTTGTATCAGGATTGCGCAGTAGATGGGTATGGTGCATGCCAATTGGTTGCAGTGCTAAGGTATCTGATGGATTCAAAAGTTCGGTTGGGATGACACCGAGAGGAGAAAAATCTGTTGGTGAACCAGTGTCTGCTAATACAGGTTTCTTGATTACGATTTTTTGCCAATCTGGGAACATGGCCGACAGTTGGGTCATGAATTGGGTAATGTTGCTATAATTTTGGAATGTTTCTCGAAGTGAGGAAGGAAGAGTTTGTATAATATTCGAAACTTGAGATGGAGGTTGAAGTGCAAGTGGGGTCCTTACCATAGGTGTAGAAAAAATAGTCTCCTACGTGACAATGGTCGACGATGGTGGAACTGAGTTATCTGACAGGTCGACAACATCATCGATGATAAGCTTGAATTTCTTTTTGGGTTGAGGGCGCTCACCTTCCAAAAATTTCTTTAACTTCTCGTCGACATGTATTTTGTTCTTATCTGCATCCTCCAATATTCGCGTTGCACTATCGTATAATTTAGTTTCATCTTCCACTTTCGACTCGTCAATGGTCATTTTTCTTTTTCCCTTGCCCTGTATTTGTACAAGTCTTGAATGTCAACCTATGGATAATTGGACAGCCATCTGGTGGATGTTGTCGATTGTCAATGCGTACTCAGGATTGTCCGACAGGGTCTGTTCATCCGATTGTTCAACTGCATCCGGTGAATCTTGGTGTGAAATTAGTGCAAGTGCTAAAGGTTCTGATCCGCCCGCGGGATGAGGTTGAAAAGTAAAATTGTCCATATATAGGCGGCTTTCATACGCTTCTTCTTTCTCTAGATCCATTAAAGGTTCGACTATGGGAATGTCGACTTTGTTTTCCATAGCAGGAATTATCAATTTTGTGTTGGATTACCTTTGAAGCTCATTGAAGATTTCCTTGACCGAAGGGTAATAGTCGAGATCTTGTGCGGGTCCGGTTGCTCCTTCCAAGTACCTAAATTTTGTATGGTCCAGTGCAAGTTCAATGTGAGCAGTCGGAGGTAGACTCCGTCAAATATTCTGAGTTAATCTCCATCTATTCGACCGAACTTTGAAGTCTTCAAACTAGGCTTCTAGCCAAATATTTATTGTTGACGACCCAAGTCTGCTGCCTCCTTTCGTAAAGCAACGGAAGTTGCTCATTAACACAGGTCCTTCTTTAGTAAAGTGTTTATTTCGTGTTGGTCTTATAGCCGTCATTGCTATCCAGATGATTAGAGATGGATAGCGAATGTGCGTCCCAACCTCTTGGCACTTCATACATATGTTCTTGATAATTTCGGCAAGGTACTTAGCCTAGTTGTATATTTTGTCGTCTTTTTCCATGCTCAGGATAGACTCTAGCATTTCAATTTTTAAATCGGACCCTTGACTGAAGGTTGACAAAGCGGTGGACACAATTCGTGCAGCTATTTTATTATTTTCATATTTTATTTGGGTCACCAATAACCCTCGAGAATTCTTTCCAGTTGGGTGGTCTGTAAACTCCTTGATCAATTCTGGTTTTTGTCGACTAGGTACATCTGCACCTTTGTTTGATAACCCTGTAATATTGTTGATAATATCACCATTTATTTTGACTGGAACGTCAAAATAGAATTTTCCATTATGATATCTGCTTACTATGAATCAAGCAATAATGTCTTTTGGTCCACCAAACTGTCCCAGCAGAGGTGCGGTCATGTATTGCAGAATGGTAGCAGTCCGCAGTCTTTGGGATAGCTCCCTCCAATGGCCATTTGATTCCTTTTCCCATGCAAGAATATCATTCCAAGTTTTCCGTCAGTATGGTTCGTGTACCTTAGCATTTTGAACCAGCTGTAAAAGGGTTTCCAGCGGTGTTTGGGCCATCTCCAATTCATGGACTTTAGCTGTGGCTGAACGAGTTGTAGTTTGACCTTTCTTGGGCGCCATCGTTTCTGTAGAACTCTCAGGTTCGCAAAAGGCTTCTGTTTTCTGTGAAGTTTGGTTCTCCAGTGCTTGGAAAAAGAGTATCCAACAATCTTCTAGGTCGACATTTATGGATGAAGCATTTGGAGCATGTGAATTAAAAGTAGATGACTGCATTAAATAATAATTTGACAACCTATTTAATTCCAACGGACAATCTATCTGTGCAATGTCGCGTGAATGTGGGTGTTTCCCATCTATTAGTCGGCGATCTCGACTGCTTGTTGCTTGTATAAATTGTTGACTGTGGGTAGTCAGTGGCGATTGATGAATTGGATCAACTGTTACTAGATCTTCACTTTGCCTATGTATTTCTGGTTGCTTTTCTTTGGTTGTAGTTTGGGTAGAAGTAGATGCAATGTTTGGATATAATTTGCTGTGTAGCTCTGTCATATTGTGTACCCTTTTATATATTTGTTCTTCTTTCAGAAAGTGATTTGAGTACTCAAAAGTGATTTTATAAGAAGCAAAATGTTTAGCCACTTTGCCTTTGTTGTCATTTCTTACAAATAGTTTTGTTCCAAAGTGAAAAGGTTCCAAGTTTGCAATAAAGGCTTCCACTGTCTTAATCTTATGAAATTTGTATCCACCAATGTTGAATTGTATAGGTGGGTAAGAGGCTATTTTGTTGTGATCGAGATAGTTACCAATTCCATTGATGAACACTTATCTGGTCGCTTCTTTATGCACAATGTAATCTGTAGCGTATTTTGGAAATAGAGAAGGAGGTTTTGTGCCCCCATACATTCTAATGTATGTCCCTTCTGATGAGAAGTAATAGTCTCCATATTCACCTATTACATCCAAGGCATTGTCTGACATACAATTTGCTTCTTTATTGAAGACAAGTAAATAAAGGGGCATGATTAGTTCTTCGCATAGTAATTTGTAGTACCCTACATATCGGTGAGCCCAAGTTAGCTGATATGCTACATGAATGGGAGTTTTATTCTGATTCCAAGTACATCCCAAATTAGGGAAAGGGTGGATGACTAATATGCAATCCGTAAGGTATCTAGCCATGAAGAATTTTGATTTCCCTTGTGAAAGGCCCATTTGAGCTGTAGAAATGGTTGACGCCATACTTTCTGAAATAATAGTTTCCCAATTGAAGATTGTACCATGTGTGGAAACATGGTATATCAATGGAACCCAACTGAGTTTATAGTTGTTGGCGTTTGGTAGACTGAAGAGTTTGCTCAACAATAGGACTATGATTCTATAGGGGGTCCTTAAGTTTTCGGTGGCATATTTCTTGGTATGTTTGGGTCTAAGTTGTTTGTCTGGTAGCAACATTTCCCTTGCACATTCAACATTATTTATATTGGCACGTCTTACCCAATCATCAGTTAAAAATACATTGGAAGTAGGAAGCTTGTATGCGGCTGCAAGGTGCGCTGGTTGGAAGGATGTGAGTCATTCCCCATTCGCATTTGAAATTATCATTGTCATAGTATTTACATGGGGAAAGATCCATGCAATAACCTCTGAGTAGTGAAACAGTTCTGGCCGCGTAGTTTCCTTGTGAATGTTGGACCTCTTGATGTTTTCATAAATTATGGTTTCCTCCAAGGTTGAATTAGGTATTTTTCCGTCTTTGATAGCTATGTACAACTCGCCCCATTTGAACTTAGTGCTGCGACCTATGATGGGTTTATTGTCTTTAAATAGTGTTTCCATTTGTATTTTTTGAGTCGTTTCCTTTTCAAGGTCCATCTATTCAGCCTTTCTTTTGTCAATTTTTTGCAACATACCTGATTTGAAAACATATAGTGTGAATAATGAGGAATCTTGATTTATATGTTTACAAGGTAATTAGTATTGAAGATAGAGGAATGAGTGTTATTTTTCCTAAATGTGTAAACTTAGACATAGATAAGTTATAAACTTCTGTTGTTGTTGTAAGCAGAGGATATAGTACATTTTGTGCTTAAACAATAGTAATGAAATGTTGAATCAATATAAGTGATACAACTATAAATGGAAAGAATACAATCAAAAGCAATCGCTTCAATGGAGCTCTAACAACATATCGAATTGTTGATATGAATATTTAATTTGTTTTCAACATTTTTTCTAAGATATGGTCAGAAGTGAAAATGGTCGGAAGTCAAAATGGTTGGAGTTGGTCGACTCTTAAGTATGTCACTGTGTAAAGATGATCGACATATTGTTGCTTGAGCGGTGACCAAGATCATTTACCATCGACCAGGATGATATTCTTGCTTATGTCAACTATGGAAATTGGTCAATATTAGAATCCACTAAGAGTGGTTGGTTTGAGATAAAAAGAGCATCCAACAAAAGAAGTCTACAATTAAGTCGATAGAACTGTATTGAATCTGTCGCTGGTCGAAAAGGAAGACAATTAATCGGTTGTCGACTTGGATACAATAACCATGTGTATTTAATAGTTTTCTGAAGATAGAAAATAACGACCGAGAGTGTTAGTTTGTCACAGCGATTTGTAGACTTCACTGTACCAACTCGACTATCGACCATATTTTTTTAACTAAAGTGACCCGACCATTTTGAATCCCGACCATATCTTACAAATATTATTGAGAGCAAAATTACAAATTCATATCAACTGTTTCATATGTCGATCATGTTTACACAGTGAGAACCTCACAGCGACCAATTTTTAAAGCCTCGACTAACTCGACTATCAACCATATTTTTTTTTAACTAAAGTGACCCGACAATTTTGACTCCCGACCATATCTTACAAATATTATCGAAAACAAAATTATACAGTTAACAGTCGACCAATTTTAGGAGGCCCGACCAACTCCAGTATCAACCATATTTTTTTAAAAACTAAAGTAAGTCGACCATTTTGACTTCCGACCCGTTTCCATCAATTTCACCACACAGTGAAAAGTTGACTAATTTTTAAAGGTTCAACCAACTCGAATATCGACCATATTTTTTTAAAAAACTAAAGTTATCCGATACAGTTAATAGTCAACCAATTTGTAAAGGCTCGACAGCATAGTGACATTTTATATTTAGTGGAAAAAACACTAAGATGGGATGAAATGTGTTGATGTGGTTGCTTTAAAAAAAGTAATGACAACACATTGAAGTAAATAAGATAGAGTAGTACAAGAAAAGTGCTGATACGAAGATTAAATTTCTTGTCTTCTTTATAGAGTAGTATTTTCTTGTCTTTCATAGGTGAATATTCAATTATGGTAGCAACAAGAATAAAAGATGTAAAAAAAATGGAGCTGCAAAGGAGCAAGCATATAACTTTATGGAGCATGTGGCTGCTAAGACTTTGAAGCAAGTAAGTTCTCTTCTTGTATTCTGCGCTGCAGATAGGGACTATCTTTCATTCAAGAATACCTACTAAAGGAAAAAGGTGGAGATATGTGAAGGCCCGATAGAAATTTTACTCTTGATATTGCAATGAATGTAAGTCCTTGTCGATTAGTGTTGCCAATATCTATTGTTGCATTTTGCAAGGTCATCCCTTGTGCTTTATGGATTGTTAAACCCCATGCCATGCGAAGTGGTACCTGCCTTCATGAACCCCTTGTTATAGGAGGAATGGGGACACAATTTGGATTGGAAGAATCCCATGGGGGGCCATTGTAGTGGAGAAAATCGATTACAACATAAGATGGCAATGTAGGTGGTCGATCATTGGAATTGTAGACAATTGCAATAACCTTCCCAAGTGAGCCATTCACAAGCCTTGCTGAGACACATAAGTTGGATGTCAACATGACTTGTTGACCAATTGCTAGTAGAACTTTGAATGGAAGTTGTTCATCATCTATTGAGCTTTGTACATCTTGTTTCTTTTGCTCTGCAAAGCAATGTGCAATTGGCATGTAGAGTTGTTTTAGCATTTGTTTGTTGTGCAATGCAACAGAGATATTAGCTACGTACAAGTGAGTGCATTGGTCAAATGTATGATTGTCTTCATGTGAAAGGGACAAAGTTGTTCTTGACATGAGGAGTGTCCAATCTTCAATAGTTGGTATTGCATTTCGAAGATTGAGTAGGAGTTGTCGAAAGGAAACTTGAGAAGGGGTGTTGCCTTGTTGTCGAAAGATGGTTGAAAGAGTGACAAAAGTGTCAAAAGTACGCCAGAGAGCATTCCCTCATGATGCACCAACATACACGGGGATGTCTTTTACAGGTTTTAGTTGTCCAAAATCACCAAATAAGATGATGGAGAACCCACCAAATGGAGTTGTACATTGGGACGGGAATGCTTGTCGTAAGCAGTCATCCATTTGGGTTAACAATTTTGGGCCAACGAAACTCATTTCGTCAACGATTATGTATCGGATATGGAGGAATTGTTGTTGGAAGCTTGAAAGGGATTGTCCTTCAAGAGGATGTATCTCTGTAATGGGTATGCGAAGGGAATAATGTATTGTTAATGCATGTATGTTAAAAGCAGCAACACCGGTGGGAGCAAGGAGGAGCAAGGGTGAAGAGTTATTGCTAGAGGCATGTTGGAGTGTAGATATAAGGTAAGAAATCAAGAAAGAATTTCTTGTTCCTGCAGTGCCTTGAATGACCATCTTGAGTGGGGGAAGGGTTGTAGCATTCGTGGAGTGTGCGATGATAATGGAAAAGGCCATGCGTTGTGTGGGAGACAAGGAGGCATGAGAACATGAAGATGACAAGGTGTTAGGTTCTACATGTGTAGACATTCGAATGACGTCAATGAATGATATAGCTGTTGCATGCATGTCTGAAGGAATATGGTTTTCGGTCCAATTGTGGTCTTTGTCAAAGTCATGATGACCAAGCATGTCAAGGTCATCAACATAGAGGTTGTTTCTAGGGCGAAGTTGAGAAAGAAGTTCCCATTAATCAATGGAAGGGGCTAAGGGGAAGTGGTTTGAAGGAGAGGTAGAGTCATCAAAGGGAGGGGTACTGGGGGGTTCTGGAAAACGATCAACATGCCATGCAATATATGTATATTTAATGAGAACCCAATTAGAATTTATTGCCAATGTTTTGGGTCCAATGTCATTGTGGAGGTTGCGGAAAGGTTTGTATAGGAGGAGCTCACTCCAGCAAAATGAAACAAATGAATCTACAATAATGGGTGGAATGGTGGTGAAGTGAGGAAAGAAATGAACAATTTTGGGAGGGTAGTTTGGTTTCCATTGTGATTGCTTTCTGCGAGGTGAGTATGACCAAGAGCGTGCAAACTCAAGAAGGGTAAGTTGTTCGAGTGCAGGTGGGCGTTGCATGTATGCAGAAATGAAGGTGGGTGTTGCTGGGATGCTAGGAGAGTCATTGGAAATACGACAGAAAATGCTTTGGATAACATTTAAGAACATAAAGGAACGATTGCAAAGACAAAGAAGGAGTTTTTGGAGCATGTGGAAAGTCTCTTGTGCACCAATGTCTCTTTCTGCAACAGTTTCTGATAGAAAATGTCTTATTGGTAGAAGGATGGGGGCATCATGTGGAGTTGCATGTGCAAGTCGAGAAAGAAGTGCATGGTAGCTTTCTGATTTAAGCTTTTCCTTTGCTACGTATTTTGAAATATATTTGAGGATAGCATGTCTAGAGAGAACAGGTTGGAAATCAACATTAGCTCGCCAAATGGATAGCATCATAGGGTTTTGAATATTTAGAAGGGCATCATTCCTTGTAGGGTTGTATGTTTTCCGGCCTTTTGCATCAATGAATAAGGAAGAGGTAGGCTGTAGATCAAAAGGGAACCCATAACGGCATTGAAGAGATGATCCTTTTGTATGTAGGCAAGAAGATTCTGAACATTTTGTGTGCCTTTGGACACAATTAACAAGTTCTTCATAGTCATCCAAGTGATTAGTTGCAAGTATGGAATGTAATCCAATGGTGCATGGATCATTTATAGTAGAGGCTTGTAAGGTTGGAGTTTGAAAATGGTTGACACGAGGATTCCATGCTGTAACAAACTTGTCAAAGTATAATTTGGCATCTTAAACCTTGGTATCATTTTCCCAGTCTAACATGTCCATATTGGGTGCATTTTCTAGCCATAAGAATCCATGTATATGCGCAGATCCCCTATGTTTCCATTCATACCTACATGTAAAATATAAAGATTAGAAACAAATATTTTAGGTTTTAAAAACATTGAATTTTCATGGCAATATGAGTTGTTACCAACCTACACCAGTAGTCTTTTGTACAAAGCCCTTTTTTAAGAACCTCTTCCAGGAATATTTTGAATCTGTTGTCCATGTATTGAGATACAATTTGTGGATTGAATATAAGGTTGTGAATTCTCCATTGCTGTTGTTGCTTTGAGGTGAATGGAGCTTGTACAGGCATTAAGGAATGCAAATTTGGCCACTTTTTGTCATCTTCACTGAGCGTGAAGAAGAATGTAGGTGTCCCTTGTTGAGTGATCATGTTAGTTAGCTCACCCCTGCTTTTGTTCTAGTAGGAGCGTGTCTCACGAAGTGTGGATCCGAAGCGTATGACTTGCTCAGCAATTTTAGCATCAGGTAAGTCTTGTAATTGATGTACAAGTTCTTATATGGTTGGAGGCAAAGTATCTTCAATGTTATGTTTTACAAACACGGAAGCAGTAGATTGGCTACGATGACGTATCATCAGGTTATATATGTAATAACAAAAATGAGGATGTTGGCCAAACCTATTGTCATGGTATCTAAGAAGATGCAGTGCATAATTGTCCATACCAACCTCTTGAATGTGTGGTTGTTTAAGCATTGCAAATCTTGTGGGAAATAAGGTTGGGAAGGCCATTGAGAGAAGGCCTATTGTGTTATACTCATTAATAGGGAAAATGTCTATTGGGGGCCAGTCAATCCAAGGTAGAGTGCCTGCATGGCTTTCTCCTAAGAAGCGTTTGATTTCATCAACCTCAGTTCTACAATTTGTTTGTGTAGATATAAAGGAGGATGATTGTTGTTCATGGGGTTCGAGGAAGATAGATGCTTGAGTAGTAGAAGTTGAGGAATGTTCAGCAGATGGGGTTTCAACGGGTGTGACATGACGAAGGAGGGCTGAAATGTCAGTTGGTTCAAGAGGCAAAGAAGATAATGCAGTTGATTTAACTTGGACATCTTTGTAGTATGGATCATTTGAAATCTTGTATTCAAGAGAAGCAAGAACACGTGTTCGACTAACAAAGAAGTCATAAGGATTTTTCGTAGAACTGCATTTACGAACAATAAGGATATCAATGTCTGAGAGTAAATGAGCGAGGAAAGTGGCAATGCTTGTAATGTTTTGTGGGAAGCTTATAGTGTGGCCAGAATATGTATATTATCCCCCAGGAGCATGAGTGACTTGTAAAATTGGGTTAACTCAAGAAATGAGCATTTCTTCAACTTGAGTAAGACCTGCTAGCACTGATGGTTGTATCCTAGGATCCATATTGTTTGCAATTGAATAGCGGTGGCCATTTTGTTCTGCATTGCATCGAGAACATGCATATGCACTAGAAGAGTGTTTTATTTTAATTCCAGGATATGACTCCATGCATATAGAGCATATTTTCATGGGAGATAATTTGTCCAATCTTGTATGGAATTGCTACTGTGCACCATGTAGGTCCATGGATGGTGTGGAGGGTGTAAGGGGAGGTTGAGCAACTTGAAACAAAGAAGGGATATGAACAAGTTGACGAGGAGCTCTATATAGAAGGCATTGACGCTTGTTGTTTTCATTTTTCTTTTGAGCATATAGAAGTCTTCTGCGTGCATTCTGTTGATCATTGTTATCATTTGTTGAGATTCCTACAAAAAAAGTGTTTAGTGGTTGTGGACTTTGTGGTGCATTTGGTGGAACTGAAAAATACTATACATGTAATAATTGCAAGAGTAACAAAGTACAGATTTGAAAATTGCAAGATAGGTTGCAAAAAAGATGTGATTTAACACAATGGTACAAGAAAACTAAATAATATAATATTCAAGACTGCTCGTTGATGGTTTCAAGTACCACCTATGTAAAAGTGTGTACACAGAAATGTGTGCTTGCTAAGTACAAGCTAGAAAGTACAAAACTTAGAATTGAAGAGTAGGAGTTCAAAGCTTGCGAGCAATTGGACGTTTATTAAGAACAATGTGTTCACTTTCATTAGGAGTATGGATAGGGGACAATGATGGAGAAACCTCTTCTGACATAACAAGAAGCACCTTCAAGCAAGCATTTGAATTAAAAGTCTCTGTCTTTACTGATAAGGTTAGAAGGTACCGTCGAGCACAAACATGTTGAACAATTTCCAAGAGAGATGTTGGATCATTTGATAGGAGACAAAAATATTTTGCAAAGAACCCCATTAGTTGTTGCGCAACATCATCAAAAGCTATGATACTGTATAGTTGTCCAGTAGCATCCATGATGTCAACTTTGAGTATGTACCGGTAAGCACACTCTGTAAACTCCCCATCACATTTTGCACAATGCCAAACATTGCCAACTTTGTGGGAAATTTTTTTCATGCATTGTATTCCATCGACAAATAGAGGGTATGCAAGGAAATGAAAGTCATTGATGTTAATATGGGTGATTGTAGCAATAATTGAATACCAATTTTCCTTCTCAGAGGGTTGCAAAGATTGTAGCGCAAAGATGGAAATGCGTTTACATGAGGTAGAAGAAGACGAGTTGGATTTTCTACTCAACGATGGTGAGGCTGAATGGAATCCATTGTTAGCAAACCATGCTTGGAGGACTTCAACTTCCTCAATATCTAGGTTTATAATGAGGTTGGTGTTTGAGATGGTTCCAATGGTTTTTCCATTGAATTCTGTAACACACCCAACTTTTATTGCAAGGATAGAGGGAGTAGCTAAACCTTGAAGGTTTGCAAGTTGGGCATCCTCAATTGTGCAATGCTCCCCCCAAAGTGTAATATCTATGCTATATCCAGACATGTCCCTCAACCCAACTGTTCGACGAATGGTTTCAGATCCATCCCTTTTGCGTATACTTGATGCAGGGGAAACATAAATGACAATTCTGAGAAGGTCAACCATGGAATTGAGTGGTGTAGTTTTAATGTCATGGATAGATTTAAAGTTGAAGCAATGAAAAGGAATAAGTGGGCACTCTTCAAAGCATCGTTGAATTATTGAGGAGGAGTTAAGGAAAATCTAAAAAGCACTTTTCAAATGGTTTTATTTTGTATTAACTGGTTTGATTGTGCCATTTGAGACTATGTAGACTATGCCAACTTGTATTTGGTCCTATAATGAGGTAGCTAGTTCATTGAATGCAGAGATATGAATCTCATCTCTTGTAGCACTAAGAAGGTCAAACCCAAAGAGTTGACCAGGACCTTTTTGGTTGGTGTACGTGTTGATACTTGTCTTTGCAGTAACTCGTCCTTGAATGGTCCAAGTTTTTTTGGAAGGGTTGAGCAATGTGAATTGAAGAGTAGGTGCAACAAGGTTTGGTGTTGGAGAAGATATTGCAAGTGAAGGGTTTTCGGAGTCAAGGGCATTGTTTTCTAAAATAGATGAAATACTGTGGGTTGTAAAGGTAAGTGTGAGGTTGAAAGGGGATGGGTCTCCAATAATTGCTGTTTCTAAGGTGACAATTTCGAAGGTGCCCAAGGTGATAGTCTTGGCAAGAAGAATGAATGTAAGTATAAGTAAAAAATATGTTACAATTATGAGGAGTGAAAACTAAAATAAGTGAAAAGGAAGATGTGGAAATCAAATCGTACGTCGCATCATGTAAGTGTTGCATGCACACTTGCCAACTTTGATGATTGAACCTTTTTGGAGTTGGTGGTTTTCCACAGTACTGCTATAGCTAGTTGGAAGCAACGTGTCGTGCTTATGAATTCCATCAGAGATAGAGATTTGAAAGCGACTAGTTGTTGAGTTAATGGAGCTTAGTTGATCAAGAGCAACAACTTGTACAACTGGGCATAGTTCAACAACACCATTCATTAGAAGTGAGACAACATTTTCGGTCAATAGACTGTCCATAGCGTGGTACTGCGAATAGTTGGACTACAAAAGTAAGTTGGAGAAAAATGTGCGATATTCATATTAAGTCTAAAGATACAAGATGTAGGAGAACATGACAAAAGATCATTTGATATTTCATGGAATACATAGCAATATTTGTGGAAAGGATACAAAAATGAAGGGCTTGAAATTGGTTTCAATTTTGGGATTATTTTCCTATAATGGCAACTTTTCTAGGAGACAAAAACTGTTGCAGTGCAGATTATCTGATTAAGTTAGTAGGAAACATATATTGGTAAACACAAGGACATGTATATATACCAGTGAAGTAAAAAGAAGCTACTTTCTAACAAAAAACAGCAAAAAAGAGAACATAATTATGGGTGAAGTTACTCTGAGACAAAGACAACAAAAATAGACTTATGGTTTTCAACAGAAATAAAGCAAAAAAGGAAGCATAATTTTAGGTAAATTTGTTGTTAGAACCTTGTTTTTAAATATGTAATAGGAACAGTGACAACAATTCTAGTTTCCAAAAAAAATCACAAAAAAAACAACAGAAATAGACTGTAGTTTTCAAAAGGAAAAAAACAAAAAAGACAACACAATTTTAGTTAATTTGCTGTTAGAAAAAGTAAGCTGGAGAAAAATGTGCGATATTGATATTAAGTCTAAAGATACAAGATGTAGGAAAACATGACAAAAGATCATTTGATATTTCATGGAATACATAGCAATATGTGTGGAAAGGATACATAAATCAAGGGCTTGAAATTGGTTTCAATTTTGGGATTATTTTCCTATCATGGCAACTTTTCTAGGAGACAAAAAATGTTGCGGTGCAGATTATCTGACTAAGTTAGTAGGAAACATATATTGGTAAACACAAGAGCATGAATATATACCCGTGAAGTAAAAAGAAGCTACTTTCCAACAAAAACCAACAAAAAATAGAACATAATTCTGGGTAAAGTTTGAGACAAAGACATCAAAAATAGACTTATGGTTTTCAACAAAAATAAAGCAAAAAAGGCGGCATAATTTTAGGTAAATTTGCTGTTATAACCTTGTTTTTAAATATGGAATAGGAACAGTGACAACAATTATAGTTTCCAACAAAAATCACAAAAAAGACAGAAGAAATAGAGTGTAGTTTTCAACAGGAAAAAAACAAAAAAGATAGCACAATTTTAGTTAATTTGCTGTTAGAACTTTTCTAGGAGAAAAAAGATTGAACTGCAGTGCAAATTATTTTCCAAAGTTAGTAGGAATCATATATTGGTAATTACAAGGAAATGAATATATACCAGTCAAGTGACCTTTCATCTGAAAACAGTCAATAAATTAGTTATTTTTCTGCAAGGGAAACTTTTCTAGGAGACAAAGACAACAAAAACAGACTTCTGGTTTTGAACAGGAAAAAAAAAGGAAGCATAATTTTAGGTAAATTTGATGTTAGAACCTTGTTTTTAAATATGGAATAGGAACAGTGACAACAATTCTAGTTTCCAACAAAAATCACAAAAATTACAGCAGAAACAAAGTGTAGTTTTCAATAGGAAAAAAAACAAAAAAGACAACACAATTTCAGTTAATATGCTGTTAGAAATTTTGTAGGAGAAAAATGATTGTTGCAGTGCAAATTATTTGCCAAAGTTAGTAGGAATCTCAAAAGAGTGAATAAATTAGGTACATGATCAAATACAAGTTACAGCAAAAATCATAAAAAAAAGAAGCTACTTTCCAACAAAAAATAGAACATAATTCTGGGTCAATTTACTCTGAGAACCTTCAACATACCAAATGACTAAATTAAACATTTCTTCTAGGCTATAGCAGGATTTAGAACAACATAATTATAGCAGGGGAAATGAGTTTTGGTTTGAGAGGAGAACTTGTTTTTTGAATAGAAAACAAGAATCTTTTGATCCTTAACAGGGTTGCTGGTCTGTGAAATAGCAACAAATTGAAGGTGATTCGAATGCTGGGAAAAAAACTGGGATTATGTCACAATATCAGTATCGAAGAACAAAAGAATGAGAGAGGCTTTACCCATTGAATTTTATAAACGATCAAGATTAAAGGAGGTGCATTGGTGTCTGAGCACATTTAGATGTTGTTGCATTGAAATTTGTTCTTGTATCTCCACAACATCGAATATCCAGCAGGTCCAATCTGTCAAATCCAGATATACGTCCATAGCCACAGATCTGTACTACTGAAGCAAAGTTCATAACTTCATGATGGATTAAACGCAGAGAAATCAATGTTCACGTGGGTAACCTTATAGAAGGTTGTTCAATGTCCAATCCGTCATTGAATGCTCAAATTTATAATCAAAAGTATAGATCTTGCAAGATTTTTCCATGCAGAGCTGGACCGACTATTTAGATTGTATCAACGCAAATGGTGGCGATTTTGGTCGAATATTGAGTTGGTCGAGCCTCAAACAATTGGTCGCTTCTTAACTATTTCGTCGAAATGATGGACACTTTGTAACATATGGTTGGAAGTCAAAATGATTGGGTCACTTTTGTTATAAACAATATGGTCGATAGTCGAGTTGGTCGAGCCTTTAAAAATTGGTTGACTCTTAACTGTATCGGGTAACTTTAGTTTTTAAAAAAATATGGTCGATAGTCGAGTTGGTTGAGCCTTTAAAAATTGGTCAACTTTAAACTATGTGGTGCAATTGATGGACATGGGTTGGAAGTCAAAATGGTCGGCTTACTTTAGTTTTAAAAAAAATATGGTTGATACTGGAGTTGGTCGAGCTTATTAAAATTGTTCGACTGTTAACTGTGTAATTTTGTTTTCGATAATATTTGTAAGATATGGCCGGGAGTCAAAATTTTTGGGTCACTTTAGTTAAAAACAAATATGGTCAATAGTCGAGTTGGTCGAGCCTTTAAAAATTGGTCGCTGTGAAGTTCTCATTGTGTAAACATGATCGACATATGAAACAGTTGATATGAATTTGTAATTTTGTTTTTAATAATATTTCTAAGATATGGTCAGGAGTCAAAATGGTTGGGTCACTTTAGTTAAAAAAAATATGGTCGATAGTCGAGTTGATTGAGCCTTTAAAAATTGGCCGAGTTTAAACTGTGTGGTGCAATTGATGGACATGGGTTGGAAGTCAAAATAATTGGCTTACTTTAGTTTAAAAAAAAATATGGTTCATACTGGAGTTGGTCGAGCCTGTTAAAATTGGTCGATTGTTAAATATGTCAGGAGTCAAAATTGTCGGGTCACTTTAGTTAAAAACAAATATGGTCGATAGTCGAGTTGGTCGAGCCTTTAAAAATTGGTCGCCGTGAAGTTCTCACTGTGTAAACATGATCGACATATGAAACAGTTGATATGAATTTGTAATTTTGTTTTCAGTAACATTTCTAAGATATGGTCGGGAGTCAAAATGTCCAAGTCACTTTAGTTAAGAAAAAATATGGCCAATAGTGGAGTTGGTCGACTCTTAAATGTGTCATTGAATTAATGGACACTTCATTTTAGTCGGCGTGAAGTTTGCAAATCGGTGCGACATGGACAGGGGGTTTTCGTGAAAGTGGAAAAGTAATGCAAATAATACAAATAAGATCGGTGTGATCTGGTCGGTGTGTGCGAAAGCGACAAATCACGTGGCAGGATTCCATTGGATTTATAGATGATGAATCTATCAGAGGATTTTTAGTCGACGTGAAGTCTACAAATCGCTGCGACACGAACAAGGGTTTGTGTGAAAGGGGCAAAGTAATGCAAATCATTTCGATGACATGGTCACCGTGATCTGGTTGTTGTGTGCGAAAGCGGAAAAACACATGGTAGGATTCCATTGGATCCATAGACGAGGAATCTTTCTGAGCTGGAAGGTCTCACTTCGTCGTGGTGAACGCCTTCGACATAAAAATATTGGTAAATTTTCAATCGAAAATTTCATATCTCATGCAACTTTATAAGACATGGTTTTGTTTACATTTATAAAAATATGGTAAATTGCCAACTTAAAATTTCATATCTCATTTCTTCTCATTAAATGTAAGGAGATTGATTTTAATATCTACTAAAGCTAGTGAATAAATCTTCTCCCACCCATATGAGAACACATCCCTTGCGTTTGCGTTTCCCATCATACGAGGATTTGTTCCTTGCATTTATATTTCAATTCATATTTTATTTTATGGATTGAACAAAGCAATTGCTAGGAAATAACCATGCATCGAAATTTAGGCAGGGATTTGCTGCCCTTAGCAGCTCCCCTTGTTTTTAAGGTTACTTTGTTTTCTAAATACTTTATATGTGGCTTTATTATTAGTACACTTATTTTAATATTAAAAAAACTTATATGCCACTTTCTTATTAGTACACTTATTTTAATATTAAAAAAACATTTCTTAAGTGCTAAATATTTCCTCAATGCCATAAAAGTAAAAGAAGAGGAGATTCAATGAACAAACAGAATTTGATCCATGCGGAAGGTTTGGTTACTGAATCACTCCCGAACGGTATGTTTCGAGTTCTGACAGATAATGGATGTCAGATTCTTACTCATATTTCAGGTAGGATTCGACGTAATTCCGTATGAATACTACCAGGAGATAAGGTCAAGGTTGAATTAAGTGTTTATGAATTAACCAAAGGATGTATAATATATAGAATTAGCAAAACTTATATGCCACTTTCTTATTAGTACACTTATTTTACTATTAAAAAAACATTTCATAAGTGCTAAATACTTTCTCAATGCCATAACAGTAATACGAGAAAGCCTTGGAGGAAAATAAAGAGATGATAAAAGAGAGGGGTATGTTAAAAAGTTGTAGTTGTTTATAATTGCATTATTAATTTCATCTAAAAATGTATTTAGCAATATTGATGACAACATGGATGCTTCACAAGGAATTCACTTTGTTGACCAATATCTTATCATATAACTCAAGGAAAATTTTAGGGGTGAAATTTAGCCCATCGACTATTTTTCGACCATTTCCCCCCCAAAAAAAATCACCAATTTGTATTTTTTTTTCAAAACTTATTGGCCCATATTTCATGGGATAATTTTTTTTTACTCTAAAAATTTCCAAAAATTGTCTGAAAACTATATAAAGTCTTTAAAAATTTGAATATTTTTACAAAAAATTGCCAAACATTTTATGGATGCAAATTTAAGGATTAGTAAAATTCTCCAAGGTTTCCATACTTTCAGAAAATTATGGATCCTTAAAATTTTATGTTTATTCATAAAAGGGAGTTTTTCAAATTGTGAAAAATAAGGTCAATATATTGTAGGTGTTGGGGGCGAGGGGAGTAGGGTATGGGGGGTTTATAGGTATTGGGGGGTATAAAAAGGTGTATCTAGTAAAAATAGAGAATATCTTGTAAAAATATGGGTTTTTTAATTGGAAATATGTAATGGGAGGAGGGATCAACCAAAGGATTTTGGTAGGTATTTATCAATATCTAGTGAAATTAGGTGGATTCTTTAATATCTCACGATCGAAAGCACTATGGCATAATTTAACTGTGTGAAGAACTCGTGGGGTGTTCTCTAAGGTTATTAATAAATGTAAGAGAAAATATTTGTTTATTAATATTTATGTATATATGGTTTTATACAATTTTGTGATTTATTTTACGTTGTACTGGTAAATAATGTATAAAAGAAATGAACTTTATGAGCATGAATACTCACCTTCTAGAAGTAAAAAACCAATGATCCTAGCCATATTTTTTTCACATTATAACTTGTTTTTGTATGGTCCTATTAAATATTAGGGAAAGTTTAAACCATAGAGGGTTGTCAAACCATTGTTTTGTCAATAAATGTACTCATATAACATTTTCTTAATGATGATTGATATTATAGTCATATATTATCTTGGATATTTAGCTCTTCATTTGTTTTCTGACCTTTATCTCTAGATCAAAACCTTATTCAAGATGAGGAGTGACTAACTAAAGTCATATTCCCCCACATGTGCATCAAAACTATATATGGAATGAAAAAATAAAGTTATAAAGAAATTACAAAGAATGTTTAAATACAATAGGCTTTGAGGATTTAGATTTTGAGGATTTAGATTTTGAGGATTTAGATTGATGTGGACCTTTGAGAATTTTTAATGATTTTTTAAAAGAAAAGAGAGAAAACAAAGTGGAACAAGGAAAAGAAAAATAAGATTCCTCATTTGACTAAACATATCCTTCTTTGTCCTTCTCCTTTGATCTTTCATATTTCCTAAGCCATTTTTATGGTGTTACTATTTCTATCATATTATTTCTCTCATGTTTACCATTAAAGGCTTATATTACTATTTTTAAAAGGTGATTTAGGTTTGGGAAAAAAACAGTTGAGTTGTAAATTTGATTTCGTAGGTTATTTGGAAACTTATCCTTTATAGTAGGTTTACAACATTTGAAGATCGATGATACTTTTTTGTTACAAGACCTACAACATTATTGTATAAAGAGCAAGTTAGAAACAAAAGAATAGTGACACCAATTTAATTATGCCATTTAATATCATAACAAATATAAACAAATAAATCAACATCCTTATAAGACAAAACTCCTAATCCGAGATAATCATGTATGAATATGTATGCACATATGCAATACATTGTAAAATACCTCTCCATATGGATGGTTTTTGATAACTACATATATGCATATCTCATAATTCCTTCAATTTATTGATTAATAATTGGAGGTAGACATTCATTTGCATATGATTGTATTATATTAGGAACTATATTAACCAGTTAAAGGTGTTCATTTTTCATGGATAATCATGGTAATGGGGTATTATTAATGATCATTTCCACTACCCAAAAATAGATTAACTCCATCCATTACTTTATTCAATCAAAGACTTCATATTTCATCCTTAAATTTATTGGTTCATATGTCCTCAATATGTAATTGAATCTATTGGGATTCACATAACTACTAGAAATCACTTTTAAGTGATGAATCTCACTCCTTAAATATAAAGTTAACTATTTATAATGAAATTCCCTTGAGTCCTTGGTATTATAGTTATGTTCTTCAATATCTTATTAGGAGAAACCTTTTTACTCTATTTTTAGAATTTTTAATACATTTTATACCTAATATCTTATTAGGAGAAACCTTTTTACTCTAAATATTTTAGAATTTCTAATACATTTCATGTCTATATTATGGATACATGAGTTTTTTTATGTATTCACCTTCAAAAGGAATAAAACTATTGACAAAAAGGAATATGGTATATACTCATCACACAACATTTTCAACAATTTCTTAACCTCTTTGCAACTACCTAGGAGGAACATAGACATAATATACAATAATAGGATTATCTCTAGATGGCTATACCTTTTTCCCATGTCTAAATTAAGGGGTGATAGAATCATAATTTATATTTTGGAAGAAGTTATCTATAGTATGAGCATCATACCCAAGTCATCTTGAATCATTGAATGCATATAAACAAATTACCTATAAGGCATGGGTATCACATAAGTAATCTTTCATGCCAACTTCTCACAAACCTCTACTAAAAACTATCATACTATGAATCTACACAAATTAATATTTTTGGAGGTTTATAATCCTATTTTGAATGGATATCTCTTTGTGTTCTTATAATTTTATGTCACACTAGTGCATTGATTATTTAAGAAGAACTAAAAAAAATAATTAAAAAAACTAAATCAATGCATTTATTATCGATACACAAAAAAAAAACTAAAAAGAATGAGCTTGTGCATGAGACTTTTATTGAAAAAAAAATATTGAAAGTGAAAGTATGAATAAATACCAAAACTTGTAAGGGGCTACAATAGGTAACATACAAATATACTTAGGAGATCATTTTCATTCTCTATATTCAACAATTGCTTCATAAATTCCTTATAGTTGTTTTTTCTAAGTCTATTAACAATGCATTAAAAAAATCACTTTAATCTCAATGTTACAAACCCTAACTTTATTTTTCCTTACATTCTTTTAGTTTTTGGTTGATACAAACCCAATTTGATTAATGCTTCCTTTTTTTGTTGCTTTAAACCTAATTTGTAGAAAACTTTAACCTCAATGTTACAAACCCTAACTTTATTTTTCCTTACATTCTTTTAATTTTCGATTGATACAAACCCAATTTGATTGATGCTTCCTTTTTTTTATTGCTTTAAACCTAATTTGTAGTTATTTATTTCCATTAAACTTTAACAATGTTATTTTTTGATACAGGGATGAGAATATTTTTTAAAAGAACTTTTGTTAGCCTCAATCATCATTTTTATATAAATAATGTCATTAACTCCTTAAGGCTTGTTCATTATCTTAAAATAAAAAATCAAGACCCAAATCATATGTTTGTTAGTTAAAAATAAAAACAAATGCATATATATATGGTAAGGATGCACTCGTATGTCTTTAATATTATATAGCACAATTCTAATTAGAAACCCACATATTCTTAGGTGTAATTATTTTTCATATATACACAGTGATACACGTGGTGTGTATTATATAGGAAGCTAGAACTGGTGCTCCACATCTACTAAATTAAATTAGTATGTCACATACATTGCATTACTGTGTCACATATCGTCTAGAGCACCGATGCTTATTACAACTAAAGTACTATATATATTTGTTTGTTTATATATTGAATATTTGTTTAATTTAAGAAATATAATTTATGATCTCAAAAGTATTGCTAGTTTATTTGAATCAATTACTTTCATCCATATATATAGAGAATCAAATGAAAAGGTAGTCCAAGGTGGGTATTTCCAAAATTTTTGGCAAAACATTCGTGCCGGTTTATCATGGGAACATAGTTGAAGATTTTAATTATGATCATAATGGTTTTAAACAGATGGAGAAAAGTATCAGCTGAATTGGATATGGCTTTATATCTATATTCAAATAAAATGTTTATATCCAGTTTTTGTTTCCGGTAAAAACAAAGGACTAAGAAGTTAAGAGAATTATATAAAAAAGTAAAAACACATATAATAAATTAAAATCATATAAATTTTTATATTTTAAGTATATAATAAATTAGTAAACTATAACATAATAATCAATTTAACTAAACTATTAAAGTAATCTTTTATTTTAATTTTTTTTAATATTATAACTTTTGTTATTTTCAATTATATATATTTTTAATATTATAACTTTTGTCATATTCAATATATATATATATATATATATTTATATTCTAATTGAATAATGTTTGTGAAGTAATATATATTTTTATTAAATTAATCATTAATGTAAAGTTATATATTGTTATGAATGATGTTTGTAAAGTCAAATATCTTTTTTTCCACTTTAAATTAACTTTACTATTAAACTATTTTTTTTTTTTTTAATATTATAATTTTTGTCATCTTCAATTATATACATATATCTGAAATGATATATTAATCTATATCTATATATATATATATATATTCTAATTGAATAATGTTTGTGAAGTGATATATATTTTTATAAAATTAATTAAATTAACTATTAATATAAAGTTATATAATATTATGAATTTTATATTTGTAAAGTCAAATATCTTTTTTTTTTTACTTTCAAATAAGTAATTAATTTTATTAATATATTCTTTATAAATAACTGAATTTTAAATCTAAATGAGCATATATTTAATATTATTCTCTCATTAATTTTTTTTTGAACTATCTCAGTCTCATTTACCTTTATAAGATATCAAAATTCACTCAACCTTAATAGTATGACCATGTACCTTTCACATTTCTTGAATTATTTGGAATCATCTTCCTTAATATGGAAAAAAAATAAGATTGCTTAATTAAAATCATATATGGTTTGGGTAAGTGGATTCTTAAGTCTTCGAGCTTTTTTGAATTATTTAAAACCATTTTTTTTAATATAAGAAAAAATAAGATTTTTTAATTAAGATAGATATTAATTTTGGTTTTGAGTAGATGGATTCTCAATAACATGACCATGTATCATTTACCATCTTAATAAATCTCATTCCAACAACTTTTCTTGAATTATTTGTAATACCTTTTCTAAAATGTTAAAAATTAAATCATTTAATTAGGATTCCACTTCATCCAAATAGACTTCATGATAGACCGTTAATAACATGACCATGCATCATTTCCCGTCCTTAATAAGTCTCCTTCCAACAACTTCTCCTCAATTATTTCGAGTCATCTTTCCTAATATAAAAAAAAATAAGATACTTTAAATAAAATTCTACATTATTTTTATGCATCCTTTGCCATTCTTAATACTTTTTTCAACAACTTCTCTTAAATTATTTGGAGTCATCTTTCTTAATATAGAGAAAAATAAGATTCCACTTTATTTTTATTTTAGGATTTTAATTAATCTCTTTCCAACAACTTCTCTTGAATTATTCGGAGTCATCTTTCTTAATATGAAGAAAATAAAATACCACATTATTTTTATTTTAAGATAGGTGATTGAATAAAATAATTATATTATAATATTTTGAAAATTCAATCACTAAAACATTGCTTTTACATTATTATTTTATTTTATTTTTAAAATAAATAAAATAATTTTTATTTTGAGATAAGTAACTATGTTTATTATATTAAAAACCTTAATAAAATTAAAAATGAAGATGCCAACGCCTCGGCGAAGGAATCTTGAAATTGTGGGACTAGTCAAGGCCAATCAACTTTACTTTGAAATCGAAGGAAGTGTTTGCTGAGTCGTTGCACATGTCCACAATGTACTTTAAATTCAAACTCCTTATCAATCACATTCCACAACGCACTTTGAGTCTAGAGTGGACTGTGTAATGGTTGGGTGGGACAATGAATTTTATCTCATTCGAGTCTAAAGAATCAAGGTATTGTCAGAAATACATCCATTCAAGCAATATACATAGTTAAAGTCAGCTCCCAAAGAACAAGCTTTAGAAAGTCACATTTGAATCAAAGTGGGGTGGATAACAACATTTCTACCAACCACTCCATCTACAATCAATTGACAATATGAATATAGACATTATATATATTTTTATTTTGGGACTGAAATAAAAACTATGAATATAAACATTATATACATTTTTATTTTGGGACTGAGATAAAAACTAGATATAGAAGAACGATCTGCCCAGCTCCCAATAAAACTGTTACCCTTCTTATAATATTTTTGAATAATAAAGATGGAAATATATCGTACATATTCTGATTGTCAACGATTACTATTCGCAATTCCATCAGGAGACATTGGGTGATCAGATTTAAACTTAGGGGCCAACATATACTGAATTTATAATCCTTGTTCTTTCATTTATTTGTTTGCTGTCTATGGGATCATTTTCAAATTTCTATCAATCACGTTCACTGTATATATGATATAATATGTCTCTGTGTTCGCGTGCTTATGTCGTTCGTTCATTAGTTTGAACGACTATAATGGCATTGATTGATTAAGTGAATATCATGTTTTTCAGTACGTGAAATAAGTTGAATCTATTTTCGTTGTACTCATGCATCTGTTAATAGATAATAATGTAAAATACCATTGTAGAGAGGTAAGGGAAATGCTTTATGTGGTTCGCACTACATGGAAGATTAAAAACTTGGGACAATTTAGTTAAGAAAGGCTGGATTGGTTTTAACATTTGCTTATCATGCAAAAACAGTGAGGAGACTACTAACCACCTTCTTCTTCACTGTGTTTCACCAAGAATATATGGATCAGAGTTTGTTCGTCTTTGAAGATTAAATAGGATTGGGGTCATGAAAAATTTGATATTTGCACACTCAATTAGCTCATACAGTGTAGAGATCACCCTATACTCCTGGTTATCAAATAGTGGTCGATATGGCACTCCATGAATAAGACAGTCTTTGAAGATTTGCTCCCAAATGTTCAGCATGTTAGTCTACAGATTCTAAATATGTATAAATCTTTTAAGATGGACCAAGTCCCAATGAAGGTTCTGAAAGTTAGTAATTTTGATTTTCAGATTAATTTCCCTGTCACATTCTTTGATGGAGTAGCTACAAATGGTCTCTGTGCAACAGGTGGAGCTATTTTATTTTACTCTAAGGCTAAATTGTAATACTGGTACCAACATGCCCTTTGGTGTGTTTAAAGGTGGCTAATACTTTTGGTTTTGTGATCTTAAAGTAAAATGATGAATACATAAATCCTACTCTTCAACAATATATCTTTTGAGCACATTTACACACAACATAATTCATATATATCTTTTGAGCACATTTACACACAACATAATTCATATATATCTTTTGAGCACATTTACACACAACATAATTCATATATATCTTTTGAGCACATTTACACACAACATAATTCATATATATCTTTTGAGCACATTTACACACAACATAATTCATTAGTAGACAAACTCTCTAAATTGGCCTTGGAGGGAGAAGTTGGGATATTAATATGGGAAGAATTTCAGGACTCACATATATGCACCATATATGTGATATGGATACTTTGAGGTTTTTTTGACTAAGATTACCGATCAGAACCAGTCTCTTATACTGAATTTGTCTTCTTTTTTTGTATATCAGTCTTTTATAAGAAATAGTATGCTTTTTTCTACTGAAAAAAGGGTACAAATAAAGTTGCAAGTAGGCATGGTGTATATGAAGACTTGAATGTACATAAATAATCAAGCTCTCATTTTGGATATTGATTTTATGAATAAGATGATTATAGTCATAATAATATTGATAATAAATGAGATTATTTAAAAAAAAAATTATACCATGTGCATGTTATTGTGCAATTTATGTAAGGGTTTAAATAGAACATGTTTTGAGATCAACAACTAGGAAACATTGCTTAGAATTTGGGCACAAAGTCTAATTGTATTTTTTTATATTATTAAAATAAAATTTTAAAAGATTATAAATTGTAGTAACATTATTGAGATTATTGAGGGTGATGAGATGAAGATTGAAATGAAGCTATTGGGATAGAAGAACATGATATTGCTATTTTTCGAAGGTGAGGAATAAGATACTAATATACTTGTAAATGCTATACTTGTAATTCTTAGATAAAGAGATTGATCCATGACACTTTTCTTTCCATGTCTGAGCATTCAAATATTGATGAGATTCATGGTGTGCCTCTTATTACTAACACATGAAAGAGTGTACATTATAGCTAAAAAGCAATTATTCTCTCTACTATTTTTTTGTTCATCAACTTGGAGGTATTGAGAGGCATTCCATACATACCCTAATGTGCAATAACCACTATTTAGAACATTAATTATTTTTTCTCGTGTAGATTGTTAGGTGATATTCTCTTAAGACAATAAAATATTTTACCTCATTGATACCAAAAGGTGTATGGGCCCTTATGAAATATATAGGAACAAGGTTGAAAGAATTAACACACATCCATTATTACGTTGTATATTATGGAAAGCATGCAACAATCATGGAATGCTCTAAATGTCTAATTAGTATGTATAAAATTGGTCATGTGATGCAATGTGCCTTGTAAGGTTGTTGATCATATCCTCATAATTCAACATTTCTAATGATTATTTAGGTGCAAAAACATAGCACAATTTATGAATCGTCATGCATGGAAGAGAAATGGAGATGGAGTTATGAGAATAGCTATAGATGGTCCTACATTTCGGGACATCAAGTAAAGATGACCCATTTTAATTGACAAATATTGTAATGCCAAGCTTACATTCACAATAATCGTGTCAATCCATTTGGAGAGCTTAGATCCATTTACCCAGTTGTTAGGAACCCATGTCAACACTTCTCTTTACTTTGTTAGTATATTGTTGTTGGATGCATATGATTTGTAAGTTGTCCCATAGTATTATATGTTCCATGGTATTGATCCATAGTTTGTCTTATCCCATAGTATTATATGTTCCATGATATTGATCCATAGTATTGAACACATATGTTTTGTA
This sequence comes from Larix kaempferi, assembly GCA_027924585.1. NCBI lineage: Eukaryota > Viridiplantae > Streptophyta > Pinopsida > Pinales > Pinaceae > Larix > Larix kaempferi. The sequence continues at coordinate 4,783,652 of BSBM01001041.1, read as the reverse complement.
AGTCGTCCCGTAGTATTATACATTCCATGGTATTGGTGCATAAAATTAGTATATAAGTACATGTTGAGGCCAATGAAGGCATCCAAAAGTTATTTGTACTGAGCTTTCCACCTCAAAGTGGCTCGCGATCAATAAATCTATTTTGAGTTCTATTATTTCTGATATATCGTGCATTTTCATTAATTAATTGTTGGAGGTTCCTTACATCTGGTATCATAGCACTTTCTTGGACTTGTTGGATGGAATTTCTGCCAATTTCTTTTTCGCATCTGTATTTGTTCCTATCAATTGTAGGTTTGAATCTGGGAATAATCCCTATCCGCTTAACTATGGGAAGTACTTGGGCATAATCCCTAAAACTCATTGTGAGGAGTACCATAGGAACCCCAAAGTAGTTTTCCCATTGAGAAGACATGCCAGCGAAAAGGGAAACGAACCCTACCTAATTGACTAGTTTCCACCTGTGAGGTACACCAAGAATTGTCATTTGTGGCAAATTGGTTATCAGTTTTTCCTTAGCCGTGGAGTGAGGGGTACTACCCCAATACGCAAGCCGTTGGACATCATTGGTGGCTGAGTGAATCCCCTGAAACTTTAGGAACCCGCGCATACCTGGGGTCCATATCTATTTCCATCCAATAAATCACAGCTTACATCTGTCCAGAATTGTTGCAGATCCATTCCGAAAAAGAAAAAAAATAGTTTTTTCGCTATATCTTCCTTGTTTTAACTCTGTTTCCTTTGAAAATTCACTGACACTTGTGCAATCCCATTCTTCATATTTCATTCCTTAGGACCCTATCCCAAATTCCACTTCCCGAAGCTAGAAATCCCACATTTGTCTATTTTTAGGGTTTTCCATAACTTCTTCGATTTTCACCCAATTTCCTTCAAATTTTTCCACAGTGTTCATTTCCTCTTTCTTCTTCTTTGTCCCTCTTTGAAATTTTTTTCCCATTCTTTCACCTCGCTTCTGAAATCCCCATTTTCTGCTTCCCTCTCCATCAGAAAGTGTCCAAAACCTAGTCAAACCCACTAATCGATCGATATTAGCATTGTTGGCTTAAATAACCCACAGGTGACCACAAACAAAGGTTATCAGAACCTTGATTTGAATAAAGTCCAAGACTCTGATGGACTGATGAAAGCACGCTAAGACCAGCAGCTCGGATTTCACTTATGCATCTTCGAGTTACCACCATGTTTGATAATTTCTTTGTTTCCAATATTGTCATTTGATCCAATTAGTGGTGCGTAAATGGAGCTATTCTTTCCATTGGTTCTAATGGGAAAACAATCGATTATTCGATTGAACCTTTTGTTTTCTGACCACTCCTTGCTAGAGGAATTTTTGAAATTCAACGAAGGAGATGAAAATAACTTGCCCAAAGCGAACAAGAGATTCTAAAATAGTTATACAAACCATAGTGACATCTTACTTTGTCATCAATTCCATGTTACTAAAGAGCCAAAAAGGCCTAGAAGCATTCGAACCCCTCATGGAAGCAGCATAACATGAGCATGAGCACAACATGATGTTAAAGTTTTGATTATATCGATAGGTGTTTATATCTTAGAATTTGGAGTGGATTAGCATTTATGCATTTTCTAGATTGCATGAGGATGAGACAAGTGTACTCTCCAAATTGATGTTATTGTACTCGTTACAAATTCAAAATAAATAATTGTAAGAGAAAAAAATATAAAAAATAACTCATAGCTATGCATGGATAACTCTTAAAAGGTAAGTGATAACATGTAGCCAGCACATAAAAGGTCAAATATGTTTTTTTCTACTTATTTCAAATAAGTAGTTAACTTTACTATTAAATTAATCTTTTATTCTAATTTTTTTTAATATTATAACTTTTGGCATCTTCAATTATATATATATATATATAATGTTTATGAAGTGTGAATGTAAAATCTCTCTCTCACACACACATCTATATATATATATATATATATTAAATAATGTTTGTGAGGTGACATATACTTTATAAAATTAATTAAATTATGGGTTAGTATAAAGTTATATATTGTTATGAATGATGTTTGTAAAGTCAAATATCTTTTTTTTTCTACTTTCAAATAAGTAGTTAACTTCGTTAATCTGGACCATCATAAATAACTTAATTTTAAATTTTAATGAATATATATTTAATATTATTCTCTCTTTAAAAATACTTTGAACTATCTAAGTCTCATTTCCCTTATAAGATATCAAAATTCACTCAACCTTAATAGTATGACAATGTACCTTTTACATTTCTTGAATTATTTGGAATCATCTTCCCTAATATGGAAAAAAATAAGATTTCTTAATTAAAATCATATATCTAGTTTAGGTAAATGGATTATTAATATCATTAATAAGTCTTAGAGCTTTTTTGAATTATTTAAAACAACTTGATAAAAAATAAGATTTTTAAATTAAAATAAATATTATTTTTTGTTTTGAGTAGACATATTCTTAATAACATGACCATGTATCATTTACCATCTTAATAAATCTCACTCCAACAACTTTTCTTGAATCATTTGGAATACCTTTTCTAAAATTCTAAAAATAAAATCATTTAATTAGGATTCCACTCCACTCAAATAAACCCCATGATAGCTCCTTAATAGCATGACCATGTATCCTTTTATCATCTTTACTAAGTCTCTTTCCAACAACTTCTCTTGAATTATTTGGAGTCATCTTTCTTAATATATATCATTTAATTAAAATTCCACATTATTTTTATGCATCCTTTCCCATCCTTAATAAGCCTCTTTCCAACAGCTTCTCTTGAATTATGTGGAATCATTTTTCTTAATATAAAGAAAAATAAGATTCCACATTGTTTTCATTTTAGGATAGGTGATTGAATAAAATGATTATATTATAATATTTTGGAAATTCAAAAATATTATTTTTACATTATTATTTTGATTATTTATTTAAAATAAATAAAATAATTTTTATTTTAAGATAAGTAACTATGTTTATTATATTAAAAACCTTAATAAAATTAAAAATAAAAATGGAGATGCCATGCCTCGGCAAAGGAATCTTGAAATTGTGGGATTAGTCATGGCCCATCAACTTTACTTAAATTCAAATTCCTTATCAATCACATTCCCAGTAAAACAACTGGAATGCCTCGATCAACGGTCATGGATAATGATGCATCACATTATTTTTATTCTAATTTCTACAGTGGTCGATGAATACTTCGTAAATCAAAATTTGGAAACTTCACAGTGGCCGAAGACTGAGCTTCACAGTGGCCCATGAATACTTTGTAAATCAAAATTTGGAAACTTTGCATGCAGGCTCAATGTTTTGTTCCGGTGACAATTTAAATATTCTATACAGATTTTTTAATAATTGCTAGGTCACGACTATCGGTCAGATTTTTTAATAATATCTAGGTCACGACACACCGGTCAGATTTGTTAACAAATATTGTATACAGATTTTTTATTAAAACAATGGGAATACGTCCATCAACGGTCGTGGATAATGATCCATTCCATATTATTTTTATTCTAATATCTACGGCTGAAGACTGAGCTTCACAGTGGCCTATGAATACTTACTTTGTAAATCAAAATTTAGAAAGTTTGCACGCAGGTTCAATGTTTTTTAGGATAAGATTTAATATTGTATATAGATGGTTTAATCAAGAAGTGAAATTGTAAAGAATTAAAGAATTAAGGTATTGTTAAAAATACATCCATTTAAATAATATATATAGTTAAAGTCAGTTTTTAAAGAGCAAGTGTTAAAAATCAAATTTGAATCAAAATGAAGAGAATAACAACATTCTTCTCCACCACTAACTCTACCATCTCTAAACAATATAAATATAAACATTATATATTCCTTTTGTGCGACTGAGATAAAAATTAGGTATAAAAGAACGATCAGCCCAGCTCCAAATAAAACTATTACCCTTCTTATAATATCTGAATAATAAAGATGGAAATATATCATATATATTCTTATTGTCAACGATTACTATTCGCAATTCAATCAGGAGTCACTGGGTGATCAGATTTAAACTTAGGGGCCAACATATATTGAATTTATAAAAAAATTTCATTTATTTATTTGCTGTCTATGGGATCATATATAATTCAAATTTCAATCAATCACGTTCACTGTATATATGATATAATATGTCTCTGTGTTCGCGTGCTTATGTCGTTCGTCCATTAGTTTGAACGACTATAATGACATTGATTGATTAAGTGAATATCATGTTTTTCAGTACGTGAAATAAGTTGAATCTATTTTCGTTGTACTCATGGATATGTTAATAGATAATAATGTAAAATAATAACAATGTACGGAGGTAAGGGGGCATATTCTTGTTGTACTAATGCATTGGGGTTAAATTTGTTGAAATAGATAATAATGTAAAATAATAAGGTTGTAAGTAGGCATGGTGTATATGAAGACTTTAGTTTTCATATACAACTTTAGTTTTGATTTTATGAATAAGATGATTATAATCATTATAATATTGATATGAAATGTTATTGTGCAATTTATGTAAGGGTTTAAATAGAATATGCTTTGTTTCAATAACTATGAACCATTGCTTAGAATTTGGGCACGGAAATCTAATTATATTTGTTTATATTATCAAAATAAAAATTTAAAAGATTATAAATTGTAGTAACAATGAAGAGGGTGATTAAATGAAAATCAAAATGAAATTATTGGTATAGAAAAACATGATATTGCTATTTTTTCAAGGTGAGGTATGATATAATAATATACGGATAAGTGCACAATGTTGATGGACCTTTTAGATGCAATGGTAGATTCAAGAAATCTATTCAAGTTCCATAAAATATAATTGATCCTAAGCAATCTCGACCCTACCAAACCTAGTCCCGAGCGTGTCATGTTGAAAGCCAAGTAGGATAGTTAAATAGAACGCGTACACGTTATGTAGTTCTAAACCACGTACGCGTTATGAGCTAATAAATGCATACACGTTATGAGATACTAAATGTGTACGCGTTTTTTAAAACATGTTTTATGCCTAAAATGGGCCGAGCCTGTCATTTCCTCCACGATAGCGATTGAGCAAGGACAACGATGAAATGAGTAGTTGTGAATGCGTTTTGAAGTATAGAGCCCAAATCTTCCACCTTAGGCACCAATTTCTTCAACCTCAGGTATTTTAACCAAATCCACCTTTCTAATTTCTATATTTTTTGTTTTTTTATGCCCTAAAATCAATTGAATCCATAAATTTTTAAATTTTTATGCCCTAAAAGATATTTAGACCATAACTCCAAACATTTGTATCCCCAAAACAAATTAAAATCTAATTAACTTGTAAAAATCAAATCAATTTCAATAGATACATATATATACATTCAAGCATCCTTGTGAATCCAAATCAATGCTCACAAATATCCAAATATTCTCATGTATATAGCAAGGTTTCTTACAACTAAAAAAAAATTCAATTACAATTGATATCTTCCCCAAAATACATAAACAAAGATGCTAAATGGCCTGTAGAGTCCAAAAAAATTCATGCCACAACAAATAATAACATATCAAAATCCTTTCCAATATTGGGATTTTATTCATCAATAGCACCATTTACCCCTCCTCTAGGCTCTAGACCTTGCCTCTACCCGGAATATCGAAGTTGGTCCTCCAAGGAAATTAGTTAGCACCTTATAGTTTTGATGAAACGTCCTAATCGAAGTTTTAAGATAGGGTAGAGAAGCTTCCCATGCTTAATAAATGTTTTCACTTGAGTGAAGGGTGCATTTTAATTAAGGTCAAGACAGATGAGTTCAACAACATGCTCTATCAACATCAAGAATCATAGGGAGGTTGATGTGTTTGATTACAAGTCAATCCCACAATATCATACATGATAGAATCCAGTGGAAACCTTGCAATCCTAAAAGATTGAAAACTATTAAATCTAGATCCCAAACCACTATAAACAAATATGAAAAGTTTCTCATGTGTATATAGAAAGAGTGCATACAACTAAAATAACGTCAGGTGAAATCCATACATGCCACAAATTACATATAAACAAATATGTATAGAGTCCAAGAAACTCCACGCCACAAAAAATAATTACATATATCAAAATACTTGCTTATATTGGGGATTTTATTATTCAATAGCACCATGTGTCCCCTGCTCTAGGATCCATCCCTTGCCTCTACCCAGAATCTCGGATCTGGTCCTCCAAGGGCATTAGTCAACACTCTACAGTTTTGATGAAACTTCATAATCCAAGCCTAAAAATAAGGTAGAGAATATTCTTAGTCAACATATACACTTAGGACATTTAATGTATGTATCTATAAATTGAAATTAATACACACATACGACCGACATGAATTTAAGATGGAAAAATGTTAAATGTTTAGTCTTTAGTGTATAATTTGTTCAATTTTAAATTTCAAATTATAAACAGTTCATGTTATTATTTGTTGTACACTAGTTTTACATTTTCCATTGCTTAGAGATATCAGTATACCATATGTATTTTTCTAATGATTTTTTTTTGTATTTATGATTGTAGTGGCTATTATGGATCATAATGAAAATATATTGAGAGAGATCGGTACAGCTTGGAGGGGTGGAGATGAACTCCACCACTTATTGGCAGCATCACTAGATGCTATTGTGGATACTATCAGTAGCTCAAACGATGCATTGTACAACATAGCATCGTACAGAGAAAGAAAATGGCAAGAATATGCCAATGGATTGAGTTACAATGAGGTGAAGAAATTAAAAATAACTAAAGAGAAAATATATTCACTTTTTAGAGTTCTTGGGACAGATGCCATTCCAGAGACTAATAGAGCACACATTTCAATTGAGAGCTTTGTTTTTCCATGAATAAGAGATAACTGGATGGATCGATGGCATATGGTATTTGACATTCCCCCACACAACAAAAGGGAAGTACCGCTATACTTCTTTCAAAAATTGTATGATGATTTTGTGATCGGTAAACATGTTGAAACTATTTCAATATGTTTGGGTTCTAGGGCATTGGTATGGGGATGACAAAAAACCTTCCCAATGCTAGGAATAGAGATTCCAATCGACTGAGACCTCCACCTCATAGCCAGCTACCGAGTCCAGATGTCCCTCCTGCACATGCGATGATACCCTAGACACAAGAGGCATTTCTGACGCTAGCTCAAGTCATTACACGCCACAGTACAACTATTGACTAGGTAGGAACCTCTTCTTCTGGTGGGGTACAACCATCAAATTCCGGCAGCAGAGGACCATCCACTAGTGTGTATAGGCTGATATCAAATGAGCCATAGATTTAGCCACACGTGTGCAAGTCGTGTGTCCAAACCTGCTATGGTCGTGGACGAATTCATGAAACCTCTATGATGACTTCTGGTTAGGTAATGACATAGTTAAAACATTATTTTGTTGTTCAAATTATTTTTTTCCATATTTTACACATTAAAATATTGTTAATATATACAATTTTAAATCTTGCAAGAGCTTGGCCTCTGCAGCGAGTGGAAGTGTACCTAGTGTTGTCATATTTGAGGCAACAACAACCAACACGGAGGTCATATTTTCAACATGTCATTTTGTTAATACATGTCAGTTCGTTAATACATGTTAGTTGATTAATTTCTTAGATGGTATAATATCTACAATTTTTGAAGTTGTAGGCACCGCATTCTCAACAGGATGCGAGAGACATTAAAATTCAAGTGAATTCCCCACAACGGGATTATACGATTTTTTTAGGAATGTAAGTACATGTTTAATGACTTAATCTTGTTCAAATTATTTTTTCTTAGTGTACTCTTTTATAGATTGCCAACTTTTATAATATTTAAACTTGCATACCTTGTTATCTGGCTCTACAGAGGGGCAAGAATTTGGTAGTAGTGATCCCTCCCATGGGGGAGATATGTCCCAAGTAGAGGTAAGTATTACAACCTGTTAGTTTTTCAATACATCTTATTTCATCTATTCATTTCCATGTCTAACTATGGCAACACTTTGTGACTGCAAGCATTAATGCAACTCAATCCACCACCGCTTTGGTTTGGCTTTCCCTGCAGTCCAAACATGGAGAAGGGTCTTGTCTACACTAGAAGACCCTCTTCTGTAAAAAGAGCGAGTGGACCTACTAATTCCACTGTAATTTACATATCCTTCAATGATAGTTGTTTGCTAGATTTCAATTCACTCCACAACTTGTTTTTATTAATGTTTTTTTTCACATGTTTACAGCATCAGGCTGGAGATTCCTCCATGCAAGACATTAATGAGGTTGTTTATGTTGCCGTTTAGGTTGCATGTACAATGGGAACAATCCACATAGAAGTATATAATTGAATATTTGGACATGTATAGTTCATTTGTATTGTGTATGAACATGCATGATGTCTTTAACCATTTTAATATTTGGTGAATGTAGCCCTAGTCTAGTACAGTAGAGCATGTGACCTAGGTTCATTTCCAACTTATGCCTCTGATCTCTATAGATGACACTCAGTCTCTTGTCCCATAGCATATTTTTTGGCGAGACATGTTCATCAATAATAAAAATGGTTAGTACTTTATCACACATACATGTTGATAATTGTTGAGCTAATTATTTTTTCGCATGTTTACAGCATCAGGCTATAGATTACTCCATGCAAGACATTAACGAGGTTGTTTATGTTGTCGTTCAGGTTGCATGTACAATGGGAACAATCCACGTAGAAGTATATAATTGAATATTTGTACATGTACAGTTCATTTGTATTGTGTATGAACATGCATGATGTCCTTAACCATTTTAATATTTGGTGAATGTATCCCTAGTCTAGTCCAGTAGAGCATGTGACCTAGGTTCATTTCCAACCTATGCCTCTGATCACTATAGATGACACTCAGTCTCTTGTCCCATAGCATATTTTTTGGCGAGACATGTTCATCAATAATAAAAATGGTTAGTACTTTATCACACATACATATTGATAATTGTTGAGCTAATTGACATAGGATATTTTATTCACAGAGCACCATTGCGGAGAGGCTTTCGGCTAGGAGGAGGACACCACAGGTCTCTATTCCTTGGATGGATTCAGTGAGTGTTTTTTATAATCAATTCAGTCGTATTTTAAATTTTTTAAGTTTGTTAGTGATTCAGTATTAGTTTAGTTACCTGATCAAGAATTATAATCTTTGAATTGCAGTCGCCAGAGATGCACAATGGTCATATACAGAGGCAAGATGCATCATAGTATGGAAAAAACAATAGGAAGTTAGAGTTTTGATGTGTAGTCTAGGACATACATACTTTTGTTTACAATAGGTAGTTAGAGTTTTGATGTGTGATCGTGGACATATGCACATTTTTTTACATGTACATCATTGAAATTTTTGATACATGTACATTGAAAGGACATCTAAGGGACTTATATTTTTGTATTATATGACTTCTATGATATATTATATACTTGAAATTGTCTCTTAACATATTCATAGTTCGGTCTTATGTGTGATCATACATGTGTGGCCAATAATGTTTATATGCGTAATGTTCCCAATTTTTTATAGCTTGGACGATTGCATGGAGATATCAATTATAATGTTGAGAAAAATGCAAAATTACAACAACACACATTTACAATGTTCGAATTGCATATACAATGTTAAATTAACAATGGTAAATTGTATCCACAACAATGCACATTTACAACATGTTTTTTACCACAATCGAATTATATGAGATTGTATGTGAAATGATGTGAGTGACACACCTAATTTATACAATGTAATAACACACTTAACCTACAAAATAAGAAACTAATACAACTAAGTGATGTACATAAACTCCTAAACCATGTAAAAAATTAACACGCAAGACAAACACACATAGGCTATGCATCTAGACTTTCATACACATGTGATGCACTCATGCAACCCATATAAACAGGTTAAATTGTATTGTGATGACACTCATTTAAAAAAATGAACATGGGCATGCACATAAGTTCAATGTGACACTATCCTATTAACACGACCCTTGACCCCTAAATCAATAATCCCTTTATCATAATCCCCACTCACAACTCACCAACTACACTCAAATCCTTTTTATCATAACACGCTAACACTATTAATCACAACCACCTAATGCATCTCATGTTTCACCTTAGTCACATAAGCACCCAATGTACTCAAGTGACACACATAAGGAAAAAACCAATCTAACTCAAGCACATGAATACCTAATCTACATAAGCACTTATTGGACATATCAAAGGATACACATAGATGGAAAACCGACGAAACACACTTATTTATCCCACATAGGTGATACTTATCTTTTACCTTGACCCACAAAACCCCTATAACACTAATACATATACCAAAATACCATTTATGGCTAACCCACTCGCCCCAAAAACCCCAACACACAACCTACTAATGATCCCAACCCTAACTACCTAAGTCACTTTGCAACATACTTAACACACATAAGCACCCAACACACCCAAGCAACTGACCCAACCAAGTGGAATACATAAGAACCTTTCCCACATAAGAACCTAACAAACATAAATGATGTACATAGTTGACACAACTAAGTGATGCACCTATGTGGCTCGCATACATGAATAATTGTATACCCACAAAAAATTACAAATGACTTGAATTCTTGTCCAATTCAAATGAAAGAGATTAGCAAGATCGACAATTTTTTTTTCAAGTGGATCCTAAGAAACCACATGGACAATTCAAGGAAAGTGACAAAGCTAGAAAGAATCAGAGAGGTATCATCGATGAAAGACCACCTCTATTTTTTATTTGGAACTTTGAATTCTTAAAAACAACCTTAATTGCTCAAAATGAAAATATAGTGGAACACTAAGGACATGTCAAATGACATGGACCAATAAGGACATAGCAATCTATTAAGATTGCAATGTGGTGGGTTTGAGTGATACTATTTGAATGTCTAGTTATATAATCAAAATAAAAATATTGCAAAGTTGACCCCTTTGTGGAAAAAATGCATAGACCCTTACTGAGCGAAACCCTAATTTCTAAAATCGTCCTATAAGGAAATATCTAGGCCTTGGACTTAGAGGAGAGGTGTAACCCTAGAATCAATCCAATGTCCTGAATCCAATAGAGTTGACGTTTCGTCGATCCGAGCCACGATCGCCTATCTATGGCCCATTACAACTCACACCCTAAAGGGTTTTAGAGACACCTGTTCAATCCCTACCGGGTGCATAGAATTCCAACCCTGCAACAAAACTGGGTTCTGGGAGGTCCTGCAAGAGTTTCTAGGAAGGGTCCATGTGGGAACGCTAGCCACAAGTTCTCGGTCAAGGACTTTTCAAATTTGACCCTTATGTGCAATAATTGCAAAGTCCCTTACTGAATGAAACCCTAGTTTCCAAAATCAACCTAAAAGATGATCTCTGGGACATGGACCCAGAGGAGAATGGAACTCCTAGAACTATCCCAATGTCCCAAATCCAACGGAGTCGACAGTTTGTCAATCTGATAAACAATCATCATTTTATGGCCTGTTACAACTCGCATCCCAAAGGATTTCAAGGACACTTGTTGAATACCATTTGGGGGCATAGGATTCCAACCGTGCAACAAAATTGGTTTCAGGGAGGTCCTGCAAGTGTGTTTAGGAAGGTTCCACAAGGGAACGCTAGCCATAAGCTCCTAGTCGAAGATTTTGAAAAGTTGACCCCTATGTGCAAAAATTGCATAGTCCCTTACTGAGAAAGACCCTAGTTTCCAAAATAGAATTAGAAGATGATCAATGGGCCATGGACCTGGATGAAAGGGGCACCCCTAGAAATATCCCAATGTGCAGAATCCAATGGATTTGAGGGTTTTTCTATTCAAACATCGGTCATCATTCTATGGTCCATTCCAATTCGCACCCTAAAGGATTTCAGGGACACTTATTGAATACCCACCGAGGGCATAGAATTCCAACCATGCAACAAATACGAGTTCCGAGAGGTCCCAAAAGTGTTTCTAGGAAGGTTCCATGTGGGAACGCTATCCATAAGCTCTCAGTCACCCCTATGTGCACAAATTGCATAGTACCTTACTGATCAAAACCCTAGTTTCCAAAATCGACCTAGAAGATGATCAATGGTCCATGGACCTGGAGGAGAGGGGCACCTTTAGAACTATCCTGATGTCTTGAACCAAATTTATTTGACAGTTTGTCGAGCCTAACAACGTTCATCATTCTATGGCCCATTCCAACTCTCACCCCAAATGCTTTCAAGGACACCTGTTGAACACCCATCGGGGGCATAGAATTCCAACGGTGCATGAAATCTGGGTTCAGGGAGGTCTTGCAAATGTGTCTAGGAAGGTTCCATGTTGGAATGCTATTCATAATCTCCCAGTCGATGATTTTTCAAATTTGACCCCTATGTGAAAAAATAACATAATCCCTTACTGATCAAAACTCTAGTTTCCAATATCGACCTAAACGATGATCAATGGGAGATTAGCCCAGAGGGGAGGGGCACCCCTAGCAATATCTTGATGTCCTGAATCCAATGGATTCTACGGTTTGTCAATATGATCCACAGTCACCATTCTATGGCCCGTTACAACTCGCACACTAAAGGATTTCAGGGACAACTATTCAATCCCTATCGGGGACATAGCATTCCAACCGTGAAATAAAATTAGGTTCTGGGAGGTCCTGCAAGTGCGTCTAGGAAGATTCGACATGGGAATTCTAGCCACAAGTTCTCGATCGATGAATTTGTAGAGTTGTGTTTGGATATCCACATCATCTTTTTCAGGATCTTGCATGCAATTAGGGTTTGCATGCAAATTCTAGGGTTTGCATGCATCCCAGTCACCAGGTTGATGCCTCCAGCACCTTAGCCACCTTATTCTAGCACCCGGGAGCCACTTACTTCAGAGTTTTATCCCTCCTAGTATGGAAGGCGCCCACTTCTCACCTATTGCTAGAGAAGGGCGCACTTCTTCACCTACCACTGCAGTTCCACTTCAGTTACACTCGGTTAGCTCCGATTCTCCCTGATTTGAGGCTAGTTTCACTCCCGACTGACTGTTTCACTTTCGTTGGACCTCCAGATTGACTAGATGACTTGTTCTGACTTCAATTAGCCTCCCATGCGCCCCCCACTGAGCCTCCTTCCCTTAATCAGTGCTACACACTTCAGTTACACTTGTTATACTTAGTTAGACTCAGATTGACACCTGGATGACTGGTTCTTGTGCATTGATGACCACCACCGATTGATGATGAGGACTCCTAGTTGGAGTCAAGCTACTCCATTCAGTGATTCGAATGACCTCCTTAGGCAATTCAAATTGCTCAGTCATTGTTACTGTATTCTATTGTAATCATTCACCCTTACTGGGATATTGAGCACTACTGCATGTTTTGCACAGTTTTACACCATATTTTCTATGTTCATCTATTGTGATTGATTTACTTGTTCATTAGATCTGTTGTGACTAATTTTACATGGTATCAGAGCCATTGCAGGGACAAGATCTCTTTTCTACAGGATTTTCTACAATAAGATTTGAGTGAATTGCTTAAAAATTGCAAAAAGTTTTGGCATGAAAGATCTCAAGGGCATTCGCTCCTGTGCATGCAAAGCTTGAAAATACATCCAATACCACTCCAGAAGCTTGAGTTTCCACATAATTCCCGGATCTGATACATTGGACCCATTCAACATTGTTTGATCTCCAATCCCAGGTGTGATGCAACTCTAAAAGGGTGGATTGTTTGACCTCATTGTTCTTGGTTTTATTGTGATTTGCAGGTTATTGTCTCCATCATTTGCATTCGCTACACTGTGCATGCAAGCTCCTCTACATCAGTGTGCACTCGCTCCTAGAAACGGAATACTATTCTTCAAAGCCTATCCTCACCCCATTCAATTATTTTGATTGGAAAGATGATATGGAGATCATATTACGTTCAAAAGGTTACTACCGAGTCACTCTTGGTCTTGAATTGGAGCCAAACAATCTATCAGATAGAACCAAACACTACAACAAGCTTGATGAAGCTTATGGTCTTCTTTGTCTCTCCATCTCCAAAGATCTTCACTTCCATCTCAGCGGATTGAAGACTCCAAAAGCTATATGGGAGCAACTTGAAACACTATTTGGCAAGCAGGATGAGCTTAGGGATTTTCAATTAGAGAATGAATTGATTACCCTTAGTCCTGAGAATTTCGAGACCATTAATGAATTTTTCACAAAATTCAAGAACTTGAACTTGCAGTTGAAGAACAGTGGAGTTATCAAAGAGGATAAACAATTGATCCTCTCCATTCTTAGCAAGCTTGGTAAAGATTATTTGGTATTTGTCTCTACTTTCAATTCCGGTCGGCTAACTACCCCGAAGTGGAAGATGCCTACATTGAATGCCTTCATTGAGTCCGTCACAAAAGAGCATGACAAGTTGATTCAAATGGGGTCCATAAGCTCCAAATATTCAGCCCTATATGTTCAAGGACCCAAGATCTCGAATGGTAAAGGAAAGCAAAAGAAGGAGAAGCCCAAATTCAAGCCTCAAAAGCAAAGAGAGAAAGGCAAACAGACGGATGCACCATCCATTTCAAAGTTCAAGCAAAAGGGCAAAGAAGGTAACCAAAAATCTAAATGCACTTATTGTAACCGTGGCTTTCATCCCGAAAGTTCATGTATGAAGAAGACTATAGATCAAATGGCCCTCCTTTTGGAAAAGAACTACATAACTCTTCCTGACGGTGCAAGGAAGAAGGATAGGAATGATGATCATGAAAGAGGACAAGCACTCATGCCAACTGTTTCGAAGCCCACTACTCTCTTGATAGATTCGGGTGCATCGAATCATATGGCTGCAAATATTGATTCTTTTTTTTCATTCGATCCAAAAATATCCATCCCCATCCATTTGGGAGATGACTCAAAAAATTCTTCAAAGGGCAAAGGTACGATTCATGTAGATCATGGAAGCTTTCAGAATGTTCTCTATGTGCCTTCCTTGGCTTCAAATCTTCTTTCTGTGTATCAAATGACACACACTGGTGAACCGAAGCAAGTTACATTCAGCCCTAATATAGTTGAAATTTCTGATATCAAAAGTAGAATACTTGTTGCAGTCGGAAAGGCAAACCACACTGCAAAATGCTATGAGTTTTCACACTTTATTCCGCTTGCAAAGCCCACTGCTCTTCGCACACATGGTAATGAGGTTAGTAGGCTTTAGCATGAAATATTTGGACATCTTAATTATAAGTATTTGCTGCTGCTATCAAACAAATCCATGGTAGATGGTCTTCCACAACTCCGTTCCTTGAAGGGAATATGCACTGGTTGCATTATTGGGAAGCACCCCGAGCACAGATTCGACCGCGGAAAAGCTAGTAGAGCTTCTATAGTTTGGGGGTTGATACATTCTGATATCAATGGTCCACTTCCCCATACATCATTAAATGGTTCAAGGTATGTTTTGACATTTATTGATGATTTTTCCCGCTTTACATGGGTATTCTTTCTCAAAAACAAGTCAGAAGTGCTTGGAAAATTCAAGGATTTTAAGGCTTCTGTTGAGACCGCCACTGAGAGCAAGATCAAAGCTCTTAGATCTGATAATGGTGGAGAATATATCAAGTTCGAGTTGCTGTAACTTTGTGCCCAAAGAGGAATTCAGATCCAACATACAGTTCCCTACACACCCCAGCAAAACGGTGTAGCAGAAAGGAAAAATCGGTCATTGAAAGAGATGGCTACATGCATGATTGAATCAAAAGGTTTGGCTGCAAATCTTTGGGCTAAAGCAATCAATGTTGCTTCATACTGTTGGTTGTGGAGCCAGATCTTCTAGTCTCATAGATGATATTGTATTAGCCGTGTTTGTACCCCAGTTCTATATGATGTGTAGGTGGACTGTACACTCACCCCAGCGGGGGGGTGTGGGGGGGCATCGCCCCCCCACGGGGTTCTAGGGGGGTCCGGGGGCAGCGCCCCCGAAGAAAATTTTTGGGGCTATTTTCGCCAGCTGTTTTGCGGGCCCATGGTTTTGGGTATCCCGTGGTATTTTTCCATTTTATTTCCCTTATAAAAGAAAGACATTGTAATACGGCTAGGGTTGATGTATTAGGTTTTATGCATTGTAAAGATCTTTGAGATCTAGAGAGAGACTGTAAAACAGAGAAGAGGAAGTGCAGCGGTTGTGCTGCAGGTTGTATCCCTTCGACTTGCTGGACGGTAATAATAATAAGGACTGGCAAATTCAGTGTGGACGTAGCCCAAGTTGGGTGAACCACGATATATCTGTGTCTCTCTTGTAATGTGTATGTGTGATTTTATTTGCATTTCTGTTTATTTTTATTGCTCTGCGATCCTGTTTTTCTAACACATACATACAGAACCGTGTTCCACATTTATCCGTGAAAGGTATGACTCCTTTCGAAGCATTCTTTGGTCACAAACCGGATGTGTCAAATTTGAGAGTTTTTGGCTCTACTGCATGGGCTAGAATTCCTTCCAAAAAGAGACGAGCTTTGGATCCACAAAGTATTGAGTGCATAATGATAGGATATGGGGAAGAATCAAAATCATATAAAATCATGGATATCAGATCTAAAAAGATATTCATAGAGTGCAGTGTGCAATTTGAAGAACCGCTTCAAGAATTGCAACTAGTCGAGGAAGAGACTGCCGATTCACCGCCTTCACCAGAAGAAGATCCGTGCAGCGATAATGAAGGTATGAGTTCTGATATTTCTGATATTGTAGCAGCATATGATGATCATGACATATCAGGTTCGGAATCTGACCATTATGATCCTCCTCAATTACCAAAGTGGGCCCAAAACACTCTTCAATCTGCTGGTTCAAACCTTGGAAATCCTGCTGATCCGAGACGAACAAGAGCAGACTTTCAAAGAGCAGGTATGGATATTTCTATTGCTGATCCATTACTTCCTGATATTTGTTATTTGATGGCTGGTTCATATCCCACATCATACTATTCTTCCCACCGAGATCCGAGATGGCAAAGTGCCATGGATGAAGAGTACAGTTCTCTTCAAAATAACAATACATGGGAGCTAGTTTCTCTTCCACCTGGAATAAAATTAGTGAAGTGTAAATGGGTCTATCGCACAAAAGTTGCTTCTGATGGCTCTATCAGAAAATACAAAGCAAGTTTGGTGGCAAAAGGTTTCTCCCAAGTCCAAGGAGTGGACTACACTGAGACCTTTGCACCGGTTGCAAAGATGGATTCCATCCCCCTTGTTTTGGCTATTTCCGCATCCAAGCACTGGGAAGTGCACCACATGGATGTGAAGAGTGCATTTATACATGGATACCTTGCTAAAGAGGTATATATGCAGCAGCCAGAGGGCTACACATCAGATCCATCATTAGTTTGCAGATTGAAGAAATCTTTGTATGGGTTAAAACAGGCCCCAAGAGCTTGGTACGCAAAGATGGACTTCTTGCTTCTTTCTCAGAATTTCCAAAGATGCAAATCTGATCCGAATGTGTATCTTCAGCGAGTTAAAGGTAATTTGTTGGTTATTGTACTTTATGTTGATGATCTTCTCATTACTGGTAGCACTCTTACTTCAATAAACAAGCTAAAAACTGCCTTAAATCTAGCTTTTGAAATGAGCGATTTGGGCTTGCTGAGTCACTTTTTGGGCTTGGAGATAGCTCAAAATTTTGATGGGATCACTATATCTTAGCAAAAATATGCTTCCGACCTGTTATTGAAGTTTAATATGGCTGAATGTAAGGCAGCCCCATTCCCATTCCTCTCAGGAATCAGTCTTGAGGAGGGAGATTCTACACCACTTGCAGATTGCAGTATGTATCGACAATTGATTGTTTCACTACTTTATTTGACACACTCAAGGCCTGATATTTTATATGCCCTGAGTGCCATGTCAAGATATATGCAGCAGCCACATGAGCTTCATTGGCGAGCATCCAAGCGGATCTTGCAGTATGTGCAAGGTACGAGACAGTTTGGTATACATTATGCTGCAGATTCTAAGCTTGATTTCATTGGTTTTACTAATTCAGATTGGGCAGGTGATAGCATTGATCGGAATTCCACTTCCAGTTATGTTTTCATGATTGGTCATGGTGCTATTTGCTGGTCCAGCAAAAAGCAAGCATCCATTGCACTTTCTTCAGCAGAGGCAGAGTATCGAGGGGCAGTCAATGCCTGCATTCAGGCAGTTTGGTTGCAGGGTATTCTTTCCGAGTTTGGTTTTGGTGGCACTACTTCGACTGTCCTATTTTGTGACAATCAAAGTGCTATCAATATCTCCACAAATCCAGTTCAGCGGAAGAGGACCAAACACATTGAGATTCATATGCATTACATTCGACAGCTGGTGCATGACTGCACCATCATTCTGCAATATTGCCCTACTGATGAGCAAATTGCAGAAATCTTCACCAAGAGCTTCACTGAGAAGAAGTTCTCTTACCTCCGTTCATTGTTGGGGGTGAGTTCCATCATGGTGGAGACAGATTGATTCATTATTATGCTTTAGCTTGAGGGGGGGCTTTCTTCCCACTGGGTTTTCCCTCTTTCCTCACTTAGTTTATTTTCAGCATTTTTGGATTATTGTATTGGGGTGACCTTTGGTCTTAGTTACCAGGGCCCCACATTTTTTTTTTTGCACATCATAGTCTAGCTTGAGGGGGGGTGTTCGGATATCCACATCATCTTTTTCAGGATCTTGCATGCAATTAGGGTTTGCATGCAAATTCTAGGGTTTGCATGCACTTTGCATGCATGCCAGTCACCAGGTTGATGCCTCCAGAACCTTAGCCACCTTATTCTAGCACTCGGGAGCCACTTACTTCAGAGTTTTATCCCTCCTAGTCTGGAAGGTGCCCACTTCTCACCTACTGCCAGAGAAGGGTGCACTTCTTCACCTACCACTGCAGTTCCACTTCAGTTACACTCAGTTAGCTCTGATTCTCCCTGATTTGAGGCTAGTTTCACTCTCGACTGACTGTTTCACTTCCGTTGGACCTCCAGATTGACTAGATGACTTGTTCTGACTTCAGTTAGCCTCCCATGCGCCCCCCACTGAGCCTCCTTCCCTTAATCAGTGCTACACACTTCAGTTACACTTGTTACACTCAGTTAGACTCAGATTGACACCTGGATGACTGGTTCTTGTGCATTGATGACCACCACCGATTGATGATGAGGACTCCTAGTTGGAGTCAAGCTACTCCATTCAGTGATTCGAATGACCTCCTTAGGCAATTCGAATTGCTCAGTCATTGTTACTGTATTCTATTGTAATCATTCACCCTTACTGGGATATTGAGCATTGCTGCATGTTTTGCACAGTTTTACACCATATTTTCTATGTTCATCTGTTGTGATTGATTTACTTGTTCATTAGATCTGTTGTGACTAATTTTACAAGTTGACCCCTATGTGCAATAATTGCAAAGTCCCTTACTGAGAGAAACCCTAGTTTCCAAAATCGACCTAAACCATGATCTATGTGCCATGGACTTGGAGGAGAGGGGCACCACTAGCACTATCCCAATGTATTCAATCAAATGGATTCAACAGTTTGTCGATATAAGCAACAATCATCATTCTATGGTTTGTTCCAACTCGCACCCCAAAGGATTTTAGGGACACTTGTTGAATACCGACCCAGGGCATAGAATTCCAACCGTACAACAAAACCGGGTTCTAGGAGGTCCTACAAGTGTGTCTAGGAAGGTTCCACATAGGAATGCTATCCATAAGATCCCGATCGAGTATTTTGAAAAGTTGACCCCTATGTGCAAAAATTGCATAGTCCCTTACTAAGCAAAACCCTAGTTTCCAAAATCGACCTAAAAGTTGATCAATGGGCCATGGACCCAGAGGAGAGGGGCACCCCTATCACTATCCTGATGTCTTGAATCCAACGGATTCAACAGTTTGTTGATCCGATCCACGGTAACCATTCTATGGCCCATTAAAACTCGCACCCTAAAGGCTTTCAAGGAAAACTATTAAATCCCTACTAGTGGCATAGAATTCCAACCATGCAATAAAATTGGGTTCTAGGAGGTCCTACAAGTGTGTCTAGGAAGGTTCCATGTGGGAATCCTAGCCACAAGTTCCCGGTCGAGGAATTTGCAAATTTGAACCCTATGTGCAATAATTGCAAAGTCCCTTACTATAACCATATTTTGAAAGGGTAATTTGTACCATCCCTTCAACTTATTAATGACTTGAATTGAGACTTTGCATATGTACGATCCAAACACATTAAATGAAAAAAAGTGTGATAATTGACTCATTGGCCAATAATGAAGTTGATCTAGTGATCTATAGTGGGGTTCAAGGAAAACTTGGTGTTTTAAAGATATCCAAGTTTGGTAGATCCCATTGAGTTCAAAGGGATACTAAAATTGATGTTCAACGTTTTAGGAACACCAAACTTGTATGTTCCCATTGCCATTAGTTTTTTTAATCATAATAGAAATAATCTAATTCAAGGTTATATATTCTAGGTAGATGTCAAATATAGATGTTCGAGACATTCGATATTTAACTATAGATGTTTGAGACGTTCGAGATTCAAATATAGATGTTTAGTCTACACAATAGGGTTTATAGGATTCGTTGTAGTGTTTATAGGATAGGATTTATAGGATAAGGGTTTAGAGTACACAATAGGGTTTCTTGAACTCTTGTAAATGTCTGTAGCACAATGGATTAGATACAAATGGATGCACATGAATATAGGAAATATTTTGGCATGCATATATAGTTGCAGCATGAATTTTTTTAGACTCTTGTGCATACCTATGCACAATGGTTTGGATTCTTATAGATGCACATGAATGCACAAACTAGGTTTTTTTGGACTTTGCATATTTGTAGCATAATGGTTTGGATTCAAATGAATTCACATGAATATACGAAGATTTTTTGGCATGCATATACAGTTGCATCATGATGTATTTTTGAATCCTGTACATAATGGTGTGGATTCAAATGGATGCACGTGAATGCACAAGGTAGGGTTTTTTGGACTCTGGTGCATATTTGTAGCAAAATGGTTTGGATTCAAATGGATGCACATGAATGCACAAAATAGGGTTTTTTGGACTCTTGTGCATATTTGTAGCAGAATGGTTTGGATTCAAATGGTGATGGAGGTTTCTAAGGATTTTGAACACAAACTAGGATCTAGGATACAAATTAGGGTTTCTAGGGATTGGAATTCAAATTAGTTTATAGGCTAGGGTTTATAGGCCAAGTTTTATATACTAGGGGTTTAAAATACAAACTAGGGTTTTTTTGGACTCTTGTGCATATTTGTAGCATAATGGTTTGGATTCCAATGACGATGGAGGTTTCTGGGCAAAGATTAGGTTTACATTCATATAGATTAGGTTGCTAGGGTTATATTTGTGTTTCTATGGTAGATTACATTTATAAGGCTAGATTAGGTTTCTATGTTTGTGATTTGGTTTCTACATTTATAAATTAGGTATCTAAACATTATATTTGTGTGGATGATGGATGAAAATGTTATGGTGAAGAAGGGGATGGCGATGGTGACAACTGTTGAAAATTTATTGAGCTTTGATATTTAATTCTGTTATATACAAAGACTTGAAGCAATGAGACAATTCAATCCATGAAATTCATACAACCATAACACAAGATATACCCGAGGGAAAATCCTCAAAATTATGAGAACAAAAACCCCAGCAATTCTTCTCAATATAATATAATGGATAGTAGAGAATGATTTATTTTACAACATAGCATATTGCCTTCAGAAGATAATAGATCACCAAAATTCTTGGTGAAGATACAGAAGCAATAGATAAGAGAGATCAATCGGATGTGTGCCCAACACAACAATAACAAGCACGAACAATACCCTGCACAAAGAGAAGTGCCTTGCCTTCAAGGAGAAGAGAATTCGCTTCACACTGCATTCAACCATCCTGTATAACATATTTATAAATTCTTCTCTTCTATTTTTAACTTCTAACTTTAGGATAAACTCAACCTCAAAATGGATGTATTAATATTGCATGGAGTGGTGCGCCCCACTTCTCATGCAGTGCTTCATCTCACTGAGCTGTCACTTAGGATGAACTCACCTCTTAACTGAAAGCTTGCCCACTTAGTTAGGTGGCTAAATTAAGTGTTGACATGCAAGTGTCACAACTCACGTGTCATCTTTTAGTTTAACATAAGTGTCTTCATGCAATAACACTTACTTAACTAGATCTTCTTTGTTGTCACTTAGTTAACTCTCTTTAACTGAAGTGACGTCTTTTAGTTTAACTAAAGTGAAAATAATTTAGTTTAACTAGTCCCTTTTATTTACAACTTAGTTAACTGAAATCATGCTGATTAATTTACTTGAAGTGATCAGTATGAGTTCTTTAGTTAACTGAGACATATCTTTAACTGATACTTTAACTGAAGCATTGATACTTAACTGGAGCTTTAATAATTCAAGTTCTCTTTAAATAGCTGAAGTGTCTGCATGGGAAATTTTGAATTCTCTTGATCTCTATGCTTTATCTTTTATTTATTTATCTCTTACTGCATGGTCAATATGTGCTAACTTTAATTATACATCACATTACATTAAACTAAGCCTAGATTTATCAGATGTTGTGATCATAATTATATTATTCCAGACCAAATGATCATATGCTAAAGTAAATCACTTTAGAGGTGATCAATCTCTAAAGGAGACTTAATAGTAATTTGGTGATCATGGTTAATAATATATCACACACCATTAAATGATTTTAACAAGTAAAGCATGACCTTTATATGGAAGGTGCACCTCTATACGGGAGGTCCATCTCATGGATACCTTTATATGGAAGGTTCACCTCTATATGAGAGGTCCATCTCATGGATACCTTTATACAGAAGGTTCACATGATAATCATGACTTGATACACAAAAGTTCGGAGCCTTGTCCAACAGGACTTTACAACATCATTACTTTGATCAATTACCTCTATACAGGAGGAATAACCTTTACACGAAAGGAAATCAAAGTGCTCACATCTATATGGGAGGACCAATCTTGGCTACACAAGATTGGTTTGGAGAATGTCTCCTGATGCTATATATTTAACAACAACATGGAAAGGAGGAGGGTGGTGGTGATGTTCATGATGGCAATAGGCATGGTGGTGGTGGCAATGGCCATGAGGATGATGATCTTATGGTGTACTTAGGATCCATGACAAATATTGTGCAATTTATCAATTTAGGATCCATGACGAAGCTTGTGCAATTTATCAATCTATCAAGCTGTCAATGTATGGTTTCAATAGTCAAAATATTAATGTTAATAATCAATGAGACCATAAAAAAATATAATAATATACATGTGAAACATAAAAACACAATATAAAATGAAAACCACATACCATATTACCTACCTATGGTCATTTGACTAGACCATCGGGATCATCTCTAATACCAATGGTCTCCTTTAACCTCTTGTGATCGGAGTCAGGTAATAAGTATCATGCATTTGATGAGTTCTTCATTTTCATTATTTGTAGTTGGAGGTTTGTGCCAATAAATAAGTGTGTGTAATGGTATACAATCTGACCCAGTCTATAATATTCATAAACATACCATTTTCTAGTGTCTTAATGTGAAACTTGGTTGAAATACCATCCTGTGATAACCATCGACCCAATTGGAAAATCATTGTCCTCGCAGTCCCTTAATGGAACATTGAGGATCTGCTTCCCCTCCAAGCAATGTTCCATCCAATAATAAATGTTCCATGCATTGGGTCTCGGGGAAACCACTGCGTAAATGTTCCCTACAGAGAAAATAGTGCCAACATTTGAGTAAACTAACTAGACACAACAAGCTGTCAAAAATTTCAAAATATTAATCGAACCTGGTTGTACAAGATCTAATATGTGGTCATAGTACGTTGAAATGATTTATTGGTGCTCATCCAACTAGGATAATTCTGTAGCTATACGTTGACCAATTGGGAGTGATACACGGTCCCAACTATAAACCCAATCTGTGAATCACATGATTCCCATTCACCACCACTGCATGAAGAACAAAATCAAGAGACTTTGCTTGTCCACATTTCAAGTATAGCATTGTCTGACATTCTAAATGAATGAAATGAACGATTTCCATGGATGATCTTGTACTCATATAATTGTGATCGATCTACATCCACCACCTCCCAAAAATATCTATGTACATGTGCTTTCTTGGTTGACTAATCTTCATGCCTTCTTGATCCCCCCCATGACTGAAGAACACCATTCAACGATGCTCTTTGCATATCGGATGAGCAATACATTTGTGAAATTGATTTCTTGCCTATATAATGCAGTCTTGATGCACGCACCTACTCCATCATGTTCACCTTTTCCACGTCTAGTCTCAAAATAGTTCCAAATATGTGGCACCTTGTGCCTTTTTTTGGAGCATACACAACCATTGGAAGACACGGGCATTTTTTAATTTCCCTGCAAAACCGTCAGAACAAACCCAATGTTGTTCCATCTATATATTGTTATCCTTCAAGTGGTTGTAGAAGATTTGAAAACTATGTTGTATGAAATCCAAGTCATGACACATGTCATCACTTATGTAGGAATGATACTCCTTCAATATAACATTGTTTTCTTTAGTACTATCTGCCCCATGTCTATAGGTGATATGGACCATTATACTGACCTGGTCCGAGTGATAGGATTGACTCTAAATCTCATTTTGAGATTGAAGGGTGTAGTTTTCCATAAAATTGGCCACTGATAAGATAGTCCCAGCATGAAATGTATCCCTGCATGTTCTAAACTGCTCATCTTGCCCACGAGCCACATGTACATGCTTTACATACTGTTGTGTCTTTTCTAAGAACCCTCCATGAAGTCGCAAATGTTGATGTATTTGTAACTTCGGAAGATATTCACTTGTATATTACATTTGTACTTTATTGTATCCCCAACAAAGATGTATTATTCCTCTGGTTGGAAGTGTCGTCATTTGTATTTGCAAGTGTTGCAAGTTACATTGTAAGTGTCATAACTTATATTTGATGGGTTATTAGACCACCTGTGTGGGGTCGGCCTTGTATGAGTCAAGTGGATGGGTTATTATGATTCCTTAGGAAGTCGGCCAAGTTAGGGTTAAAGGTAGGTCAAGTCATTGTATAAATAGAGAGCATGTGTCTCTCATTCTATTCATTCACTCACTCATCCAACTCACATAGTTGAGAGAGAGGAGTGTGCACAAGCGGAGGAGGAGTAGCTGTTGGAGTCATCTATCTTTTGGGGATTGATCTTTGTGATATTTGTATTGGGGCTTATTCTATCTCTGAGGAAGTTGTGTGGTTTTTCACCTTCTTTGTTTTCCCCAGTGAAATGCTTTGTGTCCATTGTCTCTTGTGATTGTTATGATGTGCTTTTTATTCTCTTAGTGATCCTAGATAATATTGAATGAAATTATCGAAAAATTAACATGGTATCAGAGCGGTACTAAGAAGAAGACACTGTGCAGTTGCGGAAGCTAGGGATTCTTAATTTTTGGGTTTCTCTCCACAGTTCATCAAAGGCAGGAGGCTAGATTGAATCTCCTAGCACGAGCGCATCTTTTTGTCAAGAGAGAATCCAATTCTGAGCATTTTCAGTTTTTGGCCTGTCACTGCTGCGGGAAACTAGGGTTTCAAAGAAAGTTGGAATTTTTGGAATTTGAGACCACGGCTGGATTCTACTTAGAAAAATCGAAGTTTGGATACCAAGATCAAACTTTTTGGCTGGGAAAAACCCCGGGCACTTTCAAACCCTAGTTCGGTATTTTGACCAAAAAACGAGAAACTGCAGATCCAAAAGTTTCAAAGTCAATTTTGAGGGGTCAAATTTTGCAGATTTCAAAATTGAAGTATACCATCTTGATCGGCTCAGCAAGGCACATATTTCCATCCAATTAGAAGTTTGAAATTCAAAGTTTGAATTTTTAGGGTTTCTCTGACAAACCCTAATCCAGCTCCAGATCCAGTTTCAGCAAATCAAGTGGTAAGACCTAAATCTTTTATTTCCATTTGAGTTTCTCATTAAGATGTCTCACCACACCAAGCTTGAGGATAATCTTGAAGGGGCTGATAAATTCCGAGCATGGAAGTATAGGATTGGGTTAATCCTAGAAGAGAATGAATTGGACACCTACATAAGTGAAGAGGTTCCAGTTCCAGAGGGAGATGAGGCTAAGGCCTTACACAAGAAGAACTTGGTTAAGGCCAAGAGAATTATTGTTGATTTTGTCAAAGAGAATCTCATACCCCATGTGTCTTCCCTAAAGACACCTAAGGAGATGTTTGACTCCTTGACCAAGTTGTTTGAAGGAAAGAATATAAATCAGAAGATGACTCTGCAGAACTAATTGAAAGGGGTAAAGATCCAGAATGGAGAGACCATCCAATCCTACTTTACGAAGGTCTCTAAAATTAAAGAACAAATTGAAGCTATGGATGAAGTAGCGGAGAATGGATAAATTGTCATGACCACATTGAATGGCCTACCTAGGTCATGGGACTCCTTCATCCAAGGTATCTTTGCAAGAAAGAAATTGATCTCCTTCAATAGACTATGGGAGGAATGTTCACAAGAAGAAGCTAGGCTTGTGGCTCGAGAAGAAAAGATGGGAAATGAAGATCAAGCTCTCACAACACACACTAAGAAAAGCAAGTTCAAGAGGGAGCAATCTTATCACAATAGATCTTCACACCACCATCAAAGAGAGAAGAAAGATCTGAGATGTTTCACTTGTAATGAGAAGGGACACTTTGCCTCAGAATGTCCCAAGAACAGAAAGAGCTCCAACAACAATAAGAAGAAGAGAAACAAGAAGAGATATCATGCTCATGCTACTGAGGATGATGAATCTCCCAGGAAGAATACTAAGGTAGAAAGTGAAGACTCTTCAAGTGACGAAGAGTATGTTCTAATCTCTACTCTCACAGGTACTGTTACACATGGGTGTAATGATTGGCTTATTGATAGTGGGGCTTCCAAACATATGATAGGATTTAAAGAATCTCTTATGTACCTATCTGAACATGAGTCACCTCATAAGGTGAAACCTGGGGATAACTATCAATACCCTATAAAAGGAAGTGGTGAAGCCTCCTACAAGATAGACTCTAGGAAGTCTTTAAAAATGAAAGATGTCCTATATGTATCTGGTCTCAAGAATAATCTTCTCTTCATCTCATCTTTGGATGCAAAGGGGATGAGAGTTGCATTTGTGGATGGCCAAGTACTTATGTGGCCAAAAGGTAAGACTATAGATGATGCAGTAGTGATTGGAGAGAAAGAGGGAGGATTGTAAAAATTGAAGGGACAACTTGAAAATGCCATGGTACATGAATCCATGGAGCCAAGTGAACTTTGGCATAGAAGGCTTGCACATGTGCACTATAGAGCACTACCAATTGCAAGCAAAGCAGTAGAAGGTCTTCCTAAAATCTAGTCAAAGTATGAAGGTGTTTGCAAAGGATGTGCAAAAGGAAAGAACACAAAGAAGGCATTTGCAAGCAGTGAAAGCAAGGAAAAAGGAATATTGGAGATCATCCACTCTGATGTATGCGGTCTGATGTCATCTAGTTCTCTGAGTGGGTATGTATATTATGTTTCGTTCATTGATGATTTCTCTAGGAAGACTTGGGTTTATTTCTTGAATAATAAAGATGAAGTGTTTGATAGGTTCAAGGAATTCAAAGCCTTAATATAAAACCAAACCGATAAGAATATCAAGACCTTTAGATCCGACAATGGCGGAGAGTTCACTTTAGGATACTTCAAGAAGTTATGCAGTGATTCAGGGATTAAGAGGGAGTTGACCACTCCTTACAATCCAAAACAAAGTGGGGTTGTAGAAAGGAAGAATAGAACAATCATGGAAGCATCACGGGAAATACTTCATGACCAAGATCTACCCATGCACCTATGGGAAGAATCAACAAGGACAACTGTATATGTGCAAAACAGAACACCTCACAAGATACTTGACAATAAGACACCAGAAGAAGTTTTCTTTGGTAAGAAACTAGAAGTTAGCCATCTTAGGGTATTTGGTTGTCTAGTATATACACATGTTCCAAAAGAAAAGAGGACAAAGTTAGATCCTTTAGGAAAGAAGGGTATATTTGTGGGTTACAGTGAAAGCTCGAAGGCATACAAAATCTACTTTCTAGGGTTCAAGAAGATTGACATTAGCAGGGATGTGACCTTTGATGAAGACTTAGCATACATCAAATCAAGGAAGACACCTGTTGAAGACAATGAAGAACCAAGAGTACCCAAAATACAAGACACCACTATGAACGAAGCAATTCCAGAAGTGTATCGTGAAATAGAAGATCCATAAGAACCTATAGATCCACCCCGTGAGAAGAATTCTCACAAGAGGAAACCAGCATGGGCTAGAGAGCTCATCCAAGATGCAGAAAGGTATGGCATTCCAGAGGAGGAACACAGAGAAAGAAAAAGGACAAGGTCACACACTAGCTATGTTTCCTTACTCCGTGACATAATGAACAAAGAACCTTCCAGTTATGAATAAGCAGTAGAAAAGAAAGAATGGAAGGATGACATGGTTTAGGAATACTAGTCGATCATGAAGAATGATGTTTGGGATGTGGTCCCAAGACTAGAAGGGAAGTCTGTTGTGACTTCCCAGTGGATCTACAAGATCAAGCATGCTGTAGATGGCAGCATAGAGAAATACAAGGAAAGGTTGTGACTTGTGGCTTCTCCCAGAAGGAGGGGATAGATTATGAAGACACTTTTGCACCTGTAGCCAGATACACTTCCATCATAACAGTACTTGCTCTGGCTGCAGTAATGAAGTGGAAGATACACCAGATGGATGTCAAGACAGCTTTCTTGAATGGTGTAGTCGAAGAGGAAGTGTATGTCGAGCAGCCACTCGGTTTTGAGACACATGACAGGGAGTCATATGTGTGCAAGTTAAATAAAGCCTTGTATGGCTTGAAGCAAGAACCCAAGACATGGTACGGTAGGATAAACAACTTCTTGTCCAGTTTGGGATTTACCAAGAGTAAAGCAGATTCCAACCTTTACTACAAGGTTGAGGAAGGCAATCAGTGATACTCCTATTGTATGTGGATGACCTGTTTGTGATAGGTGAGGATAGGTTGATTGCCGACACGAAGAGGAAGCTTGTTGCCGAGTTCGAGATGAAGGACTTGGGTATGATGCATTACTTTCTAGGTATGGAGGTGTGGCAGAGTGCAGATGAATCTTCCTTGGACAACGAAAGTATGCAGTAGAGATCCTGAAGCGGTTCGGGATGATGGACTATAAGGCCATGGCCACACCTATGGCATCGAACCTAAAGCTATTGAGTGATGCTTCATCAAAGTCGGTTGATGCCATGGTGTATCGTCAGATGATTGGGTCCTTGATGTACCCGACGAACATGAGACCAGAAATTTGCTTTGCGGTGAACACCTTGAGCCAGTTCCTGACGGTGCTAGACATGTTCACCTGATTGTTGTAAAGCATATTCTGAGGTACCTGAAGGGTATGGTTGATTATGGGATCAAGTATGATGTGAATCAAAAGTTTAACCTGGAGGGTTAGGTTGATTCAAATTGGGAAGGCAGTGCTGTAGATAGGAAGAGCACTTCGGGGTGCTGCTTTAGTATGGTATCAGGTGTGATCTCTTATTTTAGCAGAAATCAATCCTACGTATCACTGAGTATAGCCGAAGTAGAGTATGTCGCAGCTTGTTCGACTAGTTGTAAGGCAGTATGGATAAGGAAGCTACTGTCTGATTTGTTTGATATCCTGTTGGACGCTACCTGTATCTTCTGTGACAACCAGAGTTGTGTGAAGTTGTCTGAGAACTCAGTGTTCCATGATAGGTCGAAGCACATCGAGATCAAATATCACTATATCAAGGATATGGTGCAGAGAGGAGCACTGAAGCTCTAGTATGTTGCGACAGATGAGAAGATTGAGATGTGTTGACCAAACCACTAGCAAGAGCGAAGTTTGAGTACTTCAGAGAGAGGCTTGGTGTTCTTCAGATAGAAGATAATATGAGGAGGAAGTGACAGGACACATTTGCAAGAGCCATTCCAAGCATGGTGGTAGGAGGATCCTTCCCATGGTTGTGGATGTACGAGCTGTGTGATGAGCATCAGGACGATGCTCTAGATGATGTGCATCAAGATTATGTACTATATGATGATGATCATGATGATCATGTGATGATGATGTACTGTACAATGATGATCAGGATGATCATGTGATGATGATGTGCATTAGGATGATGTACTGTATGATGATGATCAGTATGATCATGAGCATCAGGATGATGCTACATGCGAGGATGATCAAGTTGATCATGAGTATCAGGATGATACTCTATGGCCGTGGACAGGTTGTGTGATAAGCATATAATATTTCCTTGGGATATTTGCAGATACTCTTGCGAGGTTTTTCCTATGGCATATTATTGTTCCTTGGGATATCTGGCAAATGCTCTTTCGCGGTTTTTCTTGGAGGGACATATAATATTGCCCTGGGAGATTTGTAGATACTCTTGCGAGGTTTTGTCTGTGGCATATAATAGTTCCCTGGGAGATCCGATAGGTTGAGCAGTAAGCTCATAATTAGTCCTGGGATGATCTTTCGAGGTTTTGCCAGACCACATGGAATTAGTCCTGGAGATTCGATAGGTTGAGCAGTAATCTCGTAATCAGTCTTGGGATGCTCTTTAGAGATCTTGCAAATCGCAAAACACTCTTTTAAGGTTTTGTGGAGGTCACATGTAATATTTCCTTGGGAGATCCGATAGGTTGAGCAGTAAGCTCGTAATCAGTCCTGGGATTCTCTTTCGAGGTTTTGTTGACGCACGTAATGAACCCTGAGGATTCCATAGGATGGACAGCTCGCACAGATGATTTATACCTACAACAAGCTAGGCCTACATCCAACATGAAAAAGGGCCGGCTCTGTAGAACTTCCTATGATGAGAAGAATTGAGATATATCCCAATGATCGAGATGCCGAGTACAATAGTAGTGACGATGATGCTCCGTGATCCAGTGACGATGATCTAGCTCCATAATTGAAGACTTGTGCGTATGTGTATTGATGACCTATGACAAGAGAATACCTTCCTAGTTAAGAGGGAGTGTTGATGTATTTGTAACTTTGGAAGATATTCACTTGTATATTACATTTGTACTTTATTGTATTCCCAACGGACATGTATTATTCCCTCGGTTGGAAGTGTCGTCATTTGTATTTGCAAGTGTCGCAAGTTACATTGTAAGTTTTGTAACTTATATTTGATGGGTTATTAGACCACCTGTGTTAGTTCAGACCTATATGAGTCATGTGGATGGGTTATTAGGCTTCCTTAGGAAGTCGGCCTAGTTAGGGTTAAAGGAAGGTCAAGTCATTGTATAAATAGAGAGTGTGTGTCTCTCATTCTATTCATTCACTCACTCATTCAACTCGCATAGTTGAGAGAGAGGAGTGCACACAAGTGGAGGAGGAGTAGCTGCTGGAGTCATCTATCTTTTGGGGATTGATCTTTGTGATCTTTGTATTGGGGCTTATTCTATCTCTAAGGAAGTTGCGGGGTTTTTCACCTTCTTGGTTTTCCCCGGTGAAATGTTTTGTGTCCATTGTTTCTTGTGATTGTTATGATGTGCTTGTTATTATCTTAGTGATCCTAGATAATATTGAATGAAATTATCAAAAAATTAACAACAAACCCGTACCTGGTAGATCAACAATAAAGACATATATAAGTAGATTGTTACATATGAAATTGCAATCCAAAGAAAAAAATAGTATTCAAGAACTCATTACTAACCTGAGAAGTGACCAACTGTATTTTTTTCTTTCATTCCCTCTGTCAGTATCATACGTGACATATTTGAATGACTGCAATTTCACCTCCTTCCTCCCAAGTTCATGCTCATCGGTCACATGTATGCATTTTTCAAATAATGCCATTCCACCACACACTAGGCATGTTCCATATACACAAGATTTTTGATAAAATTTGCAACCTTCTAGCCTACTACACCATACGCTATGAATAAAGTCTCTAGATGACATTGTCGGCAATGTGGTTGAGCATTCCTGCACAATAGTGTTATCCAATACATGCAAAACATATACCTTATGTTTCATAATAATAACCGTACTCAATGTAGTATCGAAAACAACATGTGTTATGAGTTGTGTTTATTTTAACATACCATGGTTTGCATTTCTCAAAATATATTTGGCCCAAGACAATTTCATTATGTTCATGCCTAAATCTCTCATATAGTTATGTTTGTGTCATTTCAATAAAATGTTTAATGTGGGGTTCACGATCCCTTGAACCCCTTCTCAATTGTAGTACATATTTTTGGTTGTAAGAAGGTCTAGTGTTGTCATACCAAAAATCTTGAACTAGTCCCTTTACTGCATCAATGAGCTTCATATCATAGCATGGCAACCTGCCAATGAAGGCCCAGACATCTATTTGACTAGTTTCAAGTTGCTCCATTCTAACAAAATACCTATGGAGTGTTTTGACATTCAAATTAATAAGTTTGGATGTAGGCTTAAGAATACGAAGGCCCCTAGTGATTTTGTTCACGATTGATTGTGACAACACACGGCGATCCGCATAATGATCCTTTAAACAAGATTCCTTTCCAATTGTACCAAATGCATTTACTAAACTTTTAACAATGTGAGAACTTGGTTCAAAAATGTTTACCATATTTATATTTAACTTTCTCCTAACAACAGTCATACTCCTAGATTTTAATAAAGTGAAAAAAATAATTTAAATTTATCTCCATCATATTTAGAATCAAAATAGTTAACAAGTATTTGTTGAGTTTTATATATGAATTTCATCAATCTGTATGCACTTTGGAGTTATTAATCGTGAACTTGAGAATGGAGGTAGGGAGGTTGGAGCTTCATCACCTGGTCGGTTTGGCGTTTCAACAGTATCTTTGTGTCCTTTATCTTGCTGGCAGTTGGATGATGGCAATAGGAAGCCCTCTTGGATGGTCTCAATGACATTGTCTTCTTCAAGCATATATTCACCATGCAATGCCTCTCTAACTTCATCACTTGTATAACCACAACCTGTCAAATCTTCCATTATTTCAAGTGGCATTGAAGTGAACATACGTTTTACTCCTTGATCAGGGCCATGTGGTGCTTGTTCTTCAACTGTTGTGGAAAGCAAATTCCCTCAAGTGAATGCTTCAGTCGTCTTTCTTGTTGTGGAGTGGTTGGAAGAATCATGACATCCTCTACAACCAGAATTGGTTGAGTGTCCACAAAATGTCTTCAATTGGTCATGCCATTTCTTCTATTTTATCTAATTTCTTCAATGATCTCTTTGAGTAGCTTCTTCCTTGCGGATTTTCTTTTTCGATTGCGTAGATTTCCCATGACCACAATGATCAATGATCTACGGTGCTAATCAATTGTAGATTCTCCAAGCTTAGCTTTTGTCTTTCTCAATTCTGTTATACTCCACCACAATGATTAATGAGAAAAAATGTCTTTAATACAAATCAATGGTGGAGATTGTTTATGGTGCTTCTCAATTGGACATTCTTCAAGCTAAGTATTTTTCTTGCTCAATAGTTTCTACACTCCACCTCAATAATCAATGAGATGATGCCTTTGATGCTCCTCATTGTAAGACCATCAATGGTGGGGATGGTATATCGTGCTCCTCAATATGACATTCTCTAACCTTAGTGTTTTTGTTGCTCAATTGAATCTATTCTCCACCACAATTGCCAATGAAATATTCTATTTGATGTTTTCATAATTTGTAAGAAATTTAATGGTGGAGAATTGGAGATGGTTTTTCTATTGTACTCTTGAAACTTGTCTAATATATTTTCCCCCTCCAAGCAATCCTTGTAGCACTTGTGATGGAGATGGTCTCAACGAAATACTCAATTTGTGTTCAAACTTTCTTGCTATGAAAGAGTGTATGATGTGTATGCAATCCAAAATTGAGCGCGCTATGTTGTTTTTTTGTGATCATGTTAGAGTGTCTCTCAGACAACGATGCGCGCTGTCTATACAGGCACAAAACACGTATGCATTGTGCTTGTACAAACCGCGTACGTGTTTTGTATTTATATAAAGTGTGCACATTTTGATCTACTAACGATCAACAAAATTTAAGAAGGTAGTTCCATGACTAACATTTCATTGAACGTTTCCTACACCCCCTATGTCTTAACCCTCTAACACCCCCCCCACATGTCTTAACCCCCTAAAACATCACCCATGTATTAACCCGCTAATACCCCTAACACCCCCCTAACTCTTAAATTAGTCACCTCTATCTCACTTTAAACATATTTCCTACCCCCCACCCCTCTACACACACACACACACAAAGATACATCCTTGTGCCTCCCCATATGACTAACACCTCCCTCCTCTCTCCCCCTCCCCCCATATTCCCCCTAACTCTTACTAACCCGCTCTCCCACTCTCTCCCACTCCCTTACACCTCCTCCTACACCTAACCCTGACCCCCCCCCTCTCTCTCTCCCCTCCACTCCCTAAACCTTATTAACACCTTCTCTATCTCTGTTTCTACCCTACAGGATTACCCCATCCTCTCGCTACGAGGGAGAATGAGAGTGAGAGAATGGGTTAGTAAGGGTTAGGGAGATAGGGGTTAGAGAGAGAGGGGAGGTCGGGGTTAGGTGTAGGTGGATTTTTAGGGGAGTGAAAGAGAGTGGGATTGTTAAGAGGTTAGAGGTAGAGATAGAGGGGTATAGTTAAGGGGTTAGAGGTAGATACAGAGGGATGTGTTAGTAAATTGGGGGTAAGTAAGAGTTAGGGGGAGAGAGAGATATATGGGGTTAGTAAGAGTTAGGGGGAGAGAGAGAGATAGAGAAAGAGAGAGATTGGGGGATGACAAGGGGTAGAGAGAGGGAGAGAATGTTAGGGGTTTGGGGATAAGAAGGGGGATTAGGGAGAAAGGGGGATATAGGTGAGGATCATGAGTGCTTGTGTTAGAGAGAGAGAGAGAGGTAAAGGGAGATACATTAGGGGGTAATAAGGGGTTAGAGGTAGATAGGGAAGGGGATTGTTAAGGGGTTAGATGCATAGACAAAGGGGGGTGTTAGGATATTGGGGGTAATTAATATTTAGGGGGGAGAGAGAGAGAGAGATAGGGGTTAGTAAGAGTTAGAGAGAGAGAGAGAGGAAGAGAGAGAGAGATATTGGGGGATAGAGAGAGAGAGAAGGCTAGGGTTTGGGCATGAGAAGAGGGATTAGGGAGAAAGGGGGCTATAGGTGAGGAGAATGAGTGTTAGGGTTAGAGAGAGAGAGAGGTAAAGGGAGAGACTTTAGGGGGTGGTAAGGGGTTAGAGGTAGAGACGAAGGGGGATTGTTAAGGGGTTAGAGGTAGAGATAGATGGGGGTGTTAGGATATTGGGGGTAAGTAAGAGTTAGGGGGAGAGAGAGATATAAGGGGTTAGAGAGAGAGAGAGATATTGGGGGGTAGAGAGAGAGAGAAGGCTAGGGTTTGGTCATGAGAAGAGGGATTAGGGAGAAAGGGGGCTATAGGTGAGGAGAATGAGTGTTAGGGTTATAGAGAGAGAGAGGTAAAGGGAGAGACTTTAGGGGGTGGTAAGGGGTTAGAGGTAGAGACGAAGAGGGATTGTTAAGGGGTTAGAGGTAGAGATAGATGGGGGTGTTAGGATATTGGGGGTAAGTAAGAGTTAGGGGGAGAGAGATATATAAGGGGTTAGAGAGAGAGAGAGAGTGGTTAGTAAGAGTTAAAGAGAGAGAGAGAGAGATAGGGGTTAATAAGAGTTAGAGAGAGAGAGAGAGAGAGATATTGGGGTGGAAAGGGGTAGAGAGAGAGAGAGAGAGAGAGGGGTTAGTAAGAGTTATAGAGAGAGAGAGAGATTGGGGTGGAAAGGGGTAGAGAGAGAGAGAGAAGGCTAGGGGTTTGGGATGAGAAGGGGGATTTGGGAGAAAGGGGGATATAAGTGAGGAGCATGAGGGTTTGGGTTAGAGAGAGAGAGAGAGGTAGAGGGATATACTTTAGGGGGTGGCAAGGGGTTAGAGGTAGAGACAAAGAGGGATTGTTTGTGAGGAACCTGCAGCAATTAAATGATGAAAATGAATGATATATCAAAAATAGAAGAACACATAAGAGATTTATTGATCACAGGCCACTTCGAGGGGGAGAAATCCTTTGAGAAAGATCAATACAAATAACTCATGGATGCGTTAATTGGCCTCAACACATAATTATATACTAAGTCTATGCATCCAATACTATGGATCAATACCATGGAACATATAATACTACAGGACAACTTATAAAGCATATGCGTCCAATACTATGGATCAATACCATGGAACATATAATACTACGGGATGACTTACAAAGCATATGCATCCAACAACAATATACTAACAAAGTAAAGAGAAGGGTTGAAACGGTTTCCTAACATCCCCTCCGCCTTAGAACAATCTTTGTCCTCAAAGCTTAGATGTGGAAATTGTTGCTGAATCTGAAGGAGTCGTTCCCATGTAGCATCCTCTAGTTGCATTTTGTGCCACTGAATAAATACCTCTGTGATAAATCGAGAGTGAAGTTGATGAGTGCGCCTATTGAGGATGGCCTCCAACTCCAAAAGAATGGATCCTTCATTATCCAGTTCTGGTAAAATAGTTTGTCCTCTGATGTTGGTTCCAAGAAATTTCTTTAGACAAGAGACATGAAATACTGGATGAATGCAGGAAGAAGGAGGAAGTTCCAATTTATAAGCAACAAACCCAATCTTCTAAAGAACCTTATATGGCCCATAGAAATTTGGAGAGAGCTTATGATTCCCTTTGTGTTTCAAGGAGGATTGCTTGTAAGTTTGTAGACGAAGAAAAACCATATCACCTACTTGAAAAGTGTGCTCAGAACGATGTTGATCGGCTTGTTGTTTCATTTGATTTCTTCCCATGTGAAAATTATCCTACAAAATGCGAAGAATATCATCCCGGTTTCGAAGAACCTTGTCAATTGTCTGAACTGGTGATCTGCTGGGGCTGTATGGAAGAAGAACTAGTGGTTCCTGACCATAGACTGCTTCATATGGAATCATTTTAGATGCAATGTGGTAGGAGCTATTGTACCACCATTCAATGAGAGGGAGCCACTTTTCCCACTGATGTTGTTGTCCAGAGGTGAAGCAATGGAGATAAGTTTCCAAACATTTATTGATAATTTCATTCTGGCCATATGTTTGTGGGTGATACCCTAAACTCATCTTCAGTTTGGCGCCAGTGTGGAGAAATAGTTCTATCCAATAATGACTGGTGAAAGTTGCATTGCGATTTGATACAATGGAAGAAAGGATTCCATGAAGACAAAAGATATGGTCCAGGAAAATTTGTGCGACTGAGGAAGCAGTATAGGGATGGATGAGGGCACAAAAATGACTATATTTGGAGAGGAGATCAACAACAACCAAACTCAATGTTTTCCCTCTAGATTTAGGGAGACCTTCAATGAAATCCATAGAAATATCTGTCGAAATCCATGTAGGGTTAGGAAAGGGTTCGATCAATCCCGGAAGGAGTGTTGTTTCAACATTCTTGCGCTGGCAGGTATCACATTCAACCACCATCTCTTGAATTTTCCTTTTCATTCTCTGCCAAAAGAATTTATGCCGTGCCCGCTCATACGTTTTGAGGAACCTAGAGTGCTTGACTGATGGAGAAGCATGGAGTTCATAGAAGACAGTCTGTTGAAGATCTGTGCTTTGGGGAAGCACCAGAAGACCCTTATATCTCAGGGAAGCACATTCCCAAGAGTAATGCGATACAACATAAGTGTTGTTGATGATCCGTTGGATGATTTGAGATAACGAGGAGTCATTGACATAGCCCTGTTGAACGGATTGCAACCAATTTGGAACATGCATAGAAATCACTGAAAGAGAAACTTGGTCATCAAATGTGTGAGACAGAGCATCTGCCACAAGATTGTCCTTACCATTCTTGTAAGTGATCTCATAGTCATAACCCATGAGTTTTCTAACCCATTTCTATTGTGTTGGGGAGGAGACCCATTGTTTTAGGAAATATTTCAGATTCTAGTGATCAATCTTGATGGAGAAATGATTCCCTAATAGGCATGGCCGCCACTTCTATACTGCATGCAAAATAGCCATCATTTCCTTCTCATATGTAGATGCAGATAAATTATTAATGAAAAGGGCTCTTGAAGGTGGCAATCCCACTGGTTCAATAAAGACACCTGCATATCTATCCAATTTTTTTTGTAGATCCAAAGAAGTGGTGGAGACCACTGACGGGTGCATCTAAATGGAATGGACATGAGCGATGAAACCATGTGAATTAATCTTAAGGATATTTTCCATTCGATGTGAACTGATGATGCTGAGAGACTCTGGTTGTAAGCCCGTCAATGTGTGTTTTTTCCCATTGACTGAAAACTGCATCCAAATTTTAGCAAAATACCATAAGATGGGGCCAAGGAAAACATGTTGGAGTGCAGGTTATAATATCCCATAGAGATATGCACATTGAGACACTTCCCCTTATAAGGTAAGGTTTCCCCATTGGAGATCATGACTTCAAAGTTGGAGAAAGGATGGACAAAACAATCAGTATGTTTGGCAATCTGAGGGTCAAGGAAGTAATGATTGCTAACAGAATCAATGAGTATTGTACAAGGGAGCTTCTTGAAGTAAACCCTGACCCCCATTGTTTGTGGGGTGGTGACTCCGACTAAATCATGGAGAGATATCTCTGGGTGGTCGTCCTTAGATGAAGGGTCAACAGGAGGCTGCTGAATGTCGACCTGATCATCTATTGTATCCGGAGCTTCTTTACCAATTTCAAAGGCAGGCGGAGAATCCACATCCAAGAGATAGAGATTTTGCTCAACACATCTATGTCCCCGAGTGAATTTCTCATCATAATCATAACAAAGTTGTTTTTTCTGTACGTGCCTGCATCTCTGCTTTAGAACAATGCTTGACAGGAGTTGGTCGACGAGCTGGGGTGATGGGATGTCGTTGGGAAACCATATTTATGAATGGAACAAAAGTGGATTTGGATCACTGTTGGGATGTGATATTTTCCTCTGCCAACGTAGCCAACCCTGGGACTTCCTTCATTGTGATGGAATATAACATTTTAACCTCAAATCGGATTGCATGTTTCAGACCACTGACAAAAGAACTCCTGTAGAATTCATCAAACAATCCTTCTGTGTGATTAGCTAGTTTCTCAAATTCGGTCTGATACTCTCTCACAGTGCCAATTTGGCGAAGTTTAGTGAGTGCTCCTGTGAATTCATCAAAAGCACTAGGACCAAATCGTTACAAAAGGAGTTGGCAAAAATCTGTCCATTTTGGCTCTGCATGAGCGTTGATGTAGCAATAGGGCCATTGAAGGGATTCATGTTCCAAATGAAAGGATGCAAGTGGAACTTTGTTGACATCAAAAGTATCATGCAGACTGAAATATTGTTCTGCCCAGTATATCCATCCAGTCGGATCATCACCATTGAAGAGAGGAAAATCAAGCTTCGGCCCATGAAAAGTGTTGGAAGAAGAGAACCCAATGTTTGTAGAAGACTCTAGATGTCGTCTATTGTTCATGGCTGAAGGCTGAAGATGGAGGCCGAGAATTTTTTCACTTAGATCTTGAAGTTTAGTCATGAGGGCTGCAAGCTCTTCCTCCATGTTTTTCTCTCCTGCG
The DNA here is from genome assembly GCA_027924585.1 of Larix kaempferi. Classification (NCBI taxonomy): domain Eukaryota; kingdom Viridiplantae; phylum Streptophyta; class Pinopsida; order Pinales; family Pinaceae; genus Larix; species Larix kaempferi. Next base: position 4,743,793 of record BSBM01001041.1, on the reverse strand, counting down.
CCGGGTGACAACCATAACCAGTTTTTTTGTTTTGGTAATGGGTAGAAAAACAAAAACATAAGCTTCTTTAGTAAAGGAAAATTTTGATTTGGGAAAAACGCTGATGGTTAATTTGGGTTTGACTAGGTTTTGGACACTTTCTAATGGATAGGGAAGCAAAAAATGGGAATTTCAAAAGCGGGGTGAAAGAATGGGAAATGTTTTCAAAGAGGGACAAAGAATCAGAAATAGGAAATGAATACTGTGGCAAAGTTTGAAGGCGATTGGGTGAAAATCGAAGAAGTTATGGCAAACCCTAAAAATAGACAGATGTGAGATTTCTGGCTTCAGGAAGTGGAATTTGGGATAGGGTCCTTAGGAATGAAATATGAAGAATGAGATTGCAGGGGTGTCAGTGAATTTTCAATGGAATCGGAGTTAAAGTGAAGAAGATATGGTGAAAACACAGTTTTTTTTTCTTCAGAATGGATCTGCAATGGCTCTTGACAGATGTAAGCTATTATTTATCCACTGGGAATAGATATGTACCCCATTTATGATCAAATTCCTAAAGTTTCAAGGGATTCAGTTAGTCACCAATGTTGTCTTATGGATTGCATATTGGGGCAATACTCCTCACTCCACGGATCAGGTAAAACTGATAATCACTTTGCCACAAATGACAGCTCTTAGTTTACTTCACGGTTGGGAACTAGTTAATCAGATAGGGGTCGTTTCCCTTTTCCTTGGCAGGTCCTCTCAATGGGAAAACTACTTTGGGGTTCCTGTGGTACTCCTCACAATGAGTTTTAGGGCTATTCCCAAGTACTTCCCACAATTAAACGGATAGGGATTATTCCCGAACCCAAACCTGCAATTGATAGAAACAAATACATATGAAGAGAAAATACTACTGCAATAATCACATCGCCTGGAAGCCAATATGAAAAAAAATGGCATAAATTCCACCCAGCGAGCCCAAGAAAGTGCTCTGATACCAGATGTGAGGAACCTGCAGCAATTACATGATGAAAATGCACGATATATCAGAAATAGCATAACACATAAGAGATTTATTGATCGCAGGCCACTTCAAGGGGGAAACCTCCTTTGATCAAGCTCAATACAAATAACTCGTGGATGGCTTCATTGTCCTTAACACATACTTATATACTAAGTCTATGCGTCCAATACTATGGATCAATACCATGGAACATATAATACTACGGTACAACTTACAAAGCATATGTGTCCAATATATGGATCATTACCATGGAACATATAATACTATGGGATAATACAAACTATGGATAAATACCATGGAACAGATAATACTACGAAACGACTTACAAGCATATGCGTCCAACAAAAATATACTAACAAAGTAAAGAGAAGGGTTGAAACGGGTTCCTAACATTGTTAAGGGGTTAGAGGTAGATACAAAGGGGGGTGTTAGGAGATTGGGGGTAAGTAAGAGTTAGGGGTAGAGAGATATATATGGGGTTAGTAAGAGTTAGAGAGAGAGAGAGATATTGGGGGGGTGGCAAGGGGTAGAGAGAGAGAGAGAGAAGGCTAGGGGTTCTGGGATGAGAAGGGGGATTAGGGATAAAGGGGGATATAGGTGAGGAGCATGAGTGTTTGGGTTAGAGAGAGAGTGAGAGGTAAAGGGAGATACTTTAGGGGGTGGTAAGGGGTTATAGGTAGAGATAGAGGGGTATTTTTAAGGGGTTAGAGGTAGAGATATAGGGGGGTGTTAGGAGATTGGGGGTAAGTAAGAGTTAGGGGAGGAAAGAGATATAGGGGGTTAGTAAGAGTTAGCGAGAGAGATAGAGAGATAGATTGGAGGGTGGAAAGGGGTAGAGAGAGAGAGAGAGAGGGTTAGGGGTTTTGGGATGAGAAGGGTGTTTAGGGAGAAAGGGGGGTATAGGTGATGAGCATGAGTGTTTAGGATAGAGAGAGAGAGATAGAGGTAAAGGGAGATACTTTAGGGAGTGGTAAGGGGTTAGATGTATAGATAGAGGGTGCTTACCCCCTCCTCTCCGTGCAGGGGAGAAAGAGTGTGAGAGAGGGGTTATTAAGGGTTAGGTAAAGGAGGGGAGAGAGAGAGATAGGCGGGTCAGGGGATCGTTAATGGGTTAGAGATAGTGATGGAGGGGGATTTTTAAAGGGTTATAGGTATAGATAGAGGGGGGTGTTAGGAGATTGGGGGTAAGTGGAGCAAGGGAAAACGAGTGAGAGGAGGATTTAGTAATGTTTAGGGAGTGGAGGGGGGGGGGGGAAGAGAGAGAGAGAGGAGAGGGGGTAGTGGTAGGGGGGCATATGGATGCATGTGTGTGTGTGAGAGAGAGAGAATGTCAAAACCCGATAATTTCCGAAAAATTTAAAATTTTTAAGATAGCAATAAATGTTACTAAATGCATTCCTTGATCTGTTTGATTTAGTTAGGGGATCACAACTATGTCTGAATAATTTGTCCTTGTACTTCAATTTCTAATATGAGTCTTATTTTTCGTTACTGATGGTTTTTCTGTTTTCAACCACAAGGGGGAGTTGTCATCGCAGATTGGGCTTACTTAGCTTCCGAGCTAATGCATCCAATTGTCTTTCATTTACAGGTATACAGGTAGAGTACGGTCGCTGCAATTACTTTTTAAAGCATTATAATTTCTTTAATTGTACCAAAATGTCCAGTAAAAGTTTAACATGCGAGACAGGTTGTCAAGTGTAAAAAGGTAGAAGTTTCATTCCTGTAATATTCATACATTCTTACTGTTAGAAAGTTGACAATTTTGCATGAGCATATGATAGATATTGTTCTTTATCAGACTGTCTTAAATTCCACAATGGACTACTGTTCTTTGATATTATTATTATGTTGCAATAATATCTCCTATATAGCATCATGTAATGTCACGGGAATAATGGAAATCCAACCATTTTGCTTTAACTGTTGTTACTGTGTGATTTACGATTATACTTACCAGGATCTAGAAATGTTCAATGTATAATTTCTTAATACTTTCACTGTATAAAAATCTATCAGTTCATATCTTCTTATGATATTCCTCTAGGGTTTTGCTTTGATTGCACCACTATTCCTATTTCTAGAAATAATAATAAACCAAGCTATCAGTTATTCAAGTGAAAACGGTATAGTAGAATTATAAGTCATATTACTTGTCTTCATCTTAATATTTTGTAGACTTACAAATTTTATGTACCCCTTGCCGATTCTCATGAGGCTAAGGTTAAGACGTAAATAGTGTTATACTGTTCTATGCTATTTGACTTACATTACCTACCTACCCAAGATAACATTTATAATGTCGATCCCTTCCTCTATATCTAGAATAACACCTGACTGAGTTTTGATCAATGCACATGTTGTATGAATTGCGGAGTCAAGGTTTAATCTACACAAAAATTAGAGACTCAAGGATATTACCCTATGTCTTGATTATTAAAGGATGACCTAGGATACTTGTATCGATTCCACTTATAAGGACTCCATGCAAAAATTCTATTACTCATGCTTATTTATTATTTTATTTACAACTTATTGGATAAACCATTGGTGTCTTGGGTACCAATGTCATATGTTTAATTCCAATGATTGTATGGCAGGTATATATTTTCTTTGTGCACCAAGCGAGTTCGATATCGTTGGTTTCATTATGTAATTACTAAATAGTCTAAGCATGGTATCATGACCTTGTGAAGGTCACCCATGCTATGATTGAGGTTTGTCACTTTGCAATTTTTTAAATGAACGTCAGAATAATTGGGATCACTTCATGGACTATAGAAGTTCGACCCACCGCATGCAAAGATTTAAAGGGCGACGTGTTTGTTTCTACGCCAAGTGTTTGGGATATTTAAGTGTGACTCAACCCTAACTGGGCACTTTTCCCTCGCCCTAGGGCTCGGCCGCCCTGTGAAACCCTCCTGTCTGAACCCCATCGATACGTTATGGAGTATGGTCTCACTGCATCTGTAATCCTTCAGGCTTGTGGTATATGTTATAAGAGAGTCAAAATACTGTGTTAATGGCACTGTAGTCGGTTGATATCCCAAGGTTTTTATCCTTTTTAATGTCAAGTTAACCTTGCTTCTGCGTTACCAACAATTCTCGGCTTAGTCCTATTGGAGCTTCCATTTTGGTAGCTACCCTAGTTCCTGCCAGCTTGTGGCTTTCATTAACGAGAATGGGGTTCTTACACTCATCATACTTGCGGTTTCCATACTGAATACAGTGTTTCAACTACTACCCAAGCTCGGTAAGTTACAGGTCTTCATCGTTGTTTTTATAGTTAAAGATTTGATTTCTTATATAACCACGTTTATTAATCAGTATCAAAATGTGAATGCAGGACCTGTCTGCTAGCGATGGTGTACAGGGTGCTTCCCTCCATTCGGTGGGCTTCTCCGGGTAAGCCTGGTCGATAGCCATGGCATTCCTCCTTGTTGGTTGTAGGTTTTGGGTCTGTGTTGCATAAGGGGATATAGGGTTTACATCAGCGTTTGTTATGTGTTGTGATGATAAGTTAAGGGCTTAGATCCTGGGTCGTATAGAATATTACGGCCATGGTTAAGGGCTTAGATCCTGGGTCGTATAGAATATTACGGCCATGGTTCAAATTGTAATTCTAGTTTTTTTATTTTTGTGTTGATAATTCCTTTGGAGGAATTACTGTAAAAACTTTGGAGCTAGCCGGTAGGTGACATTATGGCCTCGTAGTTTTTAATACCGGGCTCAAACAAAATCATTCAGGGTTTATTAATGCATGTTTGATCTTAAATTTACCTGTATAAACAAGTTTTGTTGAAACCTTGTATGAGTTTCACCTGTATGATTTAAATGGTGTTTAATGCATAAGTTTGTGATTTATAAGCTCTTGTAGATGTTTATATTAGGTATTTACACTGCTGCCATAAGTAAAACTTAATGTCTGTTACCCTGGTGTTTATTTTTAAAAGGAAACGAACGCAGAAGGAATAGGGTTCTACACGACGTCTACCGTCGTGGATGGTTTGTATGGTTGTGAAAATTAATATGAATAAAAATAACTCGATACTGAGTTCGGAATAAGGGTTTGCTGTTTCGTGTTTTGTTTTTAATAGTTGATGCTATCGTCATGATTTTCTTCTGTTGATAGTCATAAAACAAACAAGAGGCAATGTAATGCTAAAGGAGCTTGACAATGGGCAAAACTGCCGTTCTGAGTGTTTGGTTTGTTACTTGTTTAGTTTTGTAATTAAACTCTGTCAAGTAAGTGAGTCAAATGAAAGTGAATAATACCTTGAATGAGCTCGATGCCGAGCCTACGAGGTTCCTGCTAAACCTTTTATTTTATTTATAAAATTCTCAGTTAGGGTTTAATGAGAGGATTGTAAATATAACCTTTTGTTGAAATAAACGAGTAGGGTTTTGTGATGACAAGGAAACTCGACACTGAGCGGTTAAGCTGTGCTATCTGTTTTGTTTGGTTTATGTTTTTCTCTGCTAAATAAATTTTCACTGTTAAAACAAAGGAATAATCAGTTTCCATTTAACTCCTCGGTTGTGATGTCATCAAATGTTGTGTTTTAAGATTTTGTCGTGATAGGGAGCTTAGAGTAAGCTAATATGGTGATGTTTTAACTTGGCAACAGAGTTCTGTAAGGTTTCTGCATAATCGTTTTGTTTGATAATAAATCAATGAAGAAAAGTTAACTAGGTTCTCGTGAAATAAAATGTTAACTCCTCACTGGGGTTTGCACCCTGAGATAGAGATTCTATTTATGCTTACAACATCTCCTATAAGGTCTATCGACCTAGATATGATTTGTTTTAATATCTATGTTTAGGTTTGCTTTTTGTCTCCTATGACTGTATAATAAATTTTTATCATATACAGAGTTCAAATACTTGATATGCCGCCCCTATTTGTCTGTTCAAAAATATAAATTAACTAGTTTTTAAAATTATAACTTATACATCATTACAATAAGTATGAACAGTTTTTCCGTGTAGATTATAAATACATTAATATAAATAAAACAGAGATTAAATCATACTAACAATACAGAAGACACAGTAACTTTTAACAATCTTACTTCTGATATTCTTGGATATTCGACCTACTAATTAATTAATTACTATTCAGACATATTAACAATAAATGCAGCATACATTCATTCATCCTTAAAGAACATAGAGGAGTAATTAGCAGAACCTGTCTTGATTTGTAGACAACAACAACAATGGGAGGCTGTTCCTACCTACCAATTCCTGGAGAGTGCCCAGACAACACTTCTCAGGACCCCCGAGCTTGCTCTGGTCTCCCTGGCTGGAACTAGGTGCAGCAAAACAATTCACTCAGCCAAATAGCTAATCTGGAACCAAGTTACTACAGCATCTCATATCAAAACACTCCCTTACTGTATTTTCCCTCTTCCTTAATGGGACTCCTGAATAGCATTCACCTGAATGTATTCTCCCTCCAGAACAATGTTGAACCCCCAACTCAATTCATTGAGTACTATTTAAAAGATTGCCTAGGTCTTAGTTGGGTTAACTTTCATTAATTAGCCACCTGCTCAGATTCCACTTTCTTGGGGAATCATGACCCCAAAATATAGGTAAGTTGCCACCTGCAACTTAGGAAGTGTTTGAGGATGCTGCCACTTGTCTTTTGCCTTTCCACCTAGTTCAATCCACCAGTTAGACCAGTAACCTCTTTTAACAGCTCTCCCATGCTGTTGTCTCCATAATTTATTTATTAATAATAATATATTCAGAATTACATTCCATTTCTAGTGACTCTACTGAGTCATCAATTCCTACTTAGCATTAAATTTAACATAATGTCTCAGGAATATAATAAAATAATTACATTAATTTTGCAAAATTGGGGTATGTGACATACACACCCCCTTAAAATGTAACATCGTCCTCGATGTTACTTATTCTTCATCCTCAGCCACCTGCTGGAATAGATTTGGGTATGCTTCCCACATCTTACTTTCTAGTTCCCAGGTAGCTTCTTCAGGACTAACGTGCTTCCATTGCACCTTCAGCTGTCCAATGGTGCGGTTCCGCAGAGTAATTTCCCTCCTCCCAAGGATACAATCCGGTTCCACCAGAACTTCCCCTTCTGGTTCTACCTGTACAATGTTCCAGTCAATAACATGAGTAGTATCATGAACATACTTTTTCAGAACAGAAATATGAAAAACATTGTGTACTTTTAAATTAGGCGGTAAGGCTAGCTGATAAGCAACTTGACCAATCCTAGATAAAATTTCAAATGGACCACAGTAACGTGGCGCTAATTTTGCACAACTTCCCAGTCTTAGGGAGCTCTTCTTTGGCCTTACCTTGATGAACACATGTTCACCTACCTGGAACTCTTTAGGAGTTCTTTTCAAATCTGCTTGACTCTTTTGCCGATCCTGGGCAATCTTCAAATTTACCTGCACTTGTTTCACAATCTGTTCCATCTCTTTTAACAAATCAGGACCTAACACTAATCTATCTACTAGATTACTCCAAGAGATAGGAGTGTTACATTTACGTCCATACAGAATTTCAAGAGGACTAAACTTAGCTGACGATTGATAGCTGTTATTGTATGCAAATTCTGCTAAATGCAAATAATCCTCCCACTTACCTGGTTGATCTTTAACATACATCCTTAGCAGATCTTCTAATACCTGATTAACTCTTTCAGTTTGTCCGTTCGTCTGAGGGTGGAAGGAAGTGCTGAAATTCAGTGTGGTGTTTAATCCTTTAAACAAAGATTTCTAGAAATTCCCTGTAAATTTAGGATCCCTGTCTGATATAATAACTTTTGGTACACCATGTAACCGAAAAATCTGTTTCAGAAAAATATCAGCTATGTTTGCAGCCTTGTAAGTGGTTTTAACAGGAATAAAGTGTGTTGATTTACTTAATTTATCTACTACCACCATAATTGAATCATTCTGATGCTGATTTTTGGGTAATCCCGTAATGAAATATAAGCTGATTATTTCCCACTTCCAGCTGGGAATAGGTAAAGGTTGCAGCAACCCAGCTGGATGTTGGTGTTCTGTTTTCACTTGTTGGTAGTCCAAACATCTAGCTATATACTCAGCTATTTCAGATTTCATGTTAGGCCAAAAATATTCTTTTCTCAACATGGTGATAGTCTTCTGGTAGCCTGGAGGCCCTGAGTAAGGGGTTTTATGAACTTCATCTAGAATTAACAGTTTAACTTTAGGTACATTTGGAACATACAGCCTGTACTTAAACAATAAAAATCCCTCTTTGTTTAGGCTATAACCCTTTATTAAACTTTATGTAGGTTCATCTTTAGCTGTAACTTGTAACTTTTGATAATTTTCATCGGATTTTATCCCTTCAGCCAACTGTGCATTCAAATCGGAGGTATAAGTGCTACTAGCTGATACAAAATTCAGCCTTGCATTTCTGCTCAAAGCATCAGCCACCTTATTTTCCTCTCCTTTTATGTGCTGAATTTCGAAATCATATTCACTTAAGAAGGCCAACCACCTGGCTTGTCTTGCATTTAAATTAGGCTGATCTAAAAGGTATTTCAGACCTTTATTATCAGTCATTAAAGTAAATTTTCTGCCTATTAAGTGGTGTCGCCACATATTTAAAGCATGGATAACAGCATCCAATTCCAAATCATAAGTGGCATAATTCTTTTCGTGAATCTTCAGCTTCCTGGATTCATAGGCAATGACATGCCCATCCTGAGTCAGCACTCCGCCTAAACCATCATTACAAGCATCGGTACAAACCACGAAATCCTTATTACGATCTGCTATTCTTAGAATAGGCGCAATTGTTAATAAAGTTTTTAACTTCTTAAAACTTTCCTCTCACTTCAGGTTCCAATCAAACTTCTTGCCTTTCTTTTGCAAGGAAGTGATTGGGTTGTCTATCTTTGAAAAGCCTTCAATGAATCTCCGGTAGTAACCGGTAATTCCCATGAAGGATCTAACATCTGTTACGTCTTTTGGTACTGGCCACTCTTCAATTGCCCGGATCTTTTCAGGATCAACTGAAATCCCTTCCTTGGTGACTACATGTCCTAAGTACTGGATTTCGTCTTTGAAGAAGTCACACTTACTGAACTTCGCAAAGAGCTGCTGCTCTCTTAATTCTTGTAAGACTATCCGTAAGTGTTCTTTATGCTCCTCCTCATTCTTAGAATAAATTAAAATGTCATCGATGAATACGACAAAAAATTTATCTAAGTATTTATGCATTATGTTGTTCATTAGGCACATAAAGACAGCTGGGGCGTTAGTAAGCCCAAATGGCATTACGACAAATTCGTAATGTCCATACCTTGTTCTGAAAGCTGTTTTGAAAATGTCTTCTTCTTTAATCCTTACCTGAAGATAACCCGATTTCAGGTCTATCTTAGAGAACAATGTGGCTCCACGTAGCTGATCAAACAGATCATCTATGCGCGGCAACGGATATCTGTTTTTAATCGTCATCTAGTTCAGTTGACGGTAATCTATGCAAAGTCGCATAGTTCTGTCCTTCTTTTTAACAAAAATTACTGGTGCTCCCCAAGGGGATACACTGGGTCGAATGTAATTCTTGTCTATTAACTCCTTTAACTGAGTTTTTAGTTCATTAAGATCTAAAATATTCATACGATACGGAGCCTTTGAACTGGGTACTACACCTGGTACCAGCTCGATTGTAAAATCCAGCTCTCTCTTGGGAGGTAATTCTGGGATTTCCTCAGGAAAAACATCAATAAATTCATTTACTACAGGGATGTCCTCTACTATTATCTTGCTGCTTTCAGACTTATCTGTCTCATCTGTAATAGTTACAGCATAGGCTTTGCACCCTTTTCTGACTGCCCTTTTAAGTTGTAAAGCAGAAATCTGCTTGACTACTGTTTTCCTAGTTATACCCCTAACAGTTACAGGCTGTCCGTTATTGTTTACACACCTAAAAGTTTTGTCAAAACAGTTTAAAACTACCCTATGCTGTTCTAACCAGTCCATCCCGATAAGTATGTCGTAAGAGCCAAGTGGTAAAACATTTAATTTAACTGAAGTCTTAAAATCATTCATATCTAGGACACATTCCTTAACATAACAGTTTACTTTCCTTTTTGCCCCAGTAGCTAGTTGTACAGACCAAGAATTATCAAACCTTTCAACAGTCAGATTACATTTTTCTACTAGTTGGGGTGAAATATAACTAAGACTAGCACCTGGATCTATTAAAATAGTTACAGGGATTTTGTTAATCATACCTCCTACTTCCACCATGGAAGTTTGATAGTCAGCTTGGCGGTTCTCCAACGCTGCGTTGATTTGGGGCATAGTCCCTGCAAAGTCTCCAACAGTCATTTCATCTTGTATGGTGTGAATGTTGTTGTTTGGTTTCTTTCGATTTGGGCAGACTGAAGCATAGTGTGGGCCATTGCATTCCCAACACTTGACAGGTTCTTTTCGTTCAAAATTCTTAGTGTAGTTCGTGTGATTGTTAGGAACCTCCTTGCTGCCCTTGAAGTTACTGGAATTATTAGCCACTCCATTTTTGCTTCCCTGGAAGTTTTTACCATTAAACAAGGTTCTGTTCTTGTTATTTTTGAAACTTTTCTGGGGTACAAATTCCTTTTTCCTGTACTCAGGCTGATTGCTGTTCTTTTTAGCTTTCCAGCTGGCCATCCCTTATTTCTTTTTATTCTGTTCATAACAGAAATTAGCCTTTCTCATAGCCTCTTCCAGTGTTTTGGGGTTATCATATTCAATTCTGTCCTTAATATGATATGGCAGGCAGCTAAGAAACCGTTGTATTTTTGGTTTCTCTTCGACAAAATACGGCACATACCTTAACAGACTTAAGAACTTGTTGTTCAAGTCCTTCATAGTCATAGATCCCAGCTTCAGTTCATAAAATTCCTTGGCCCTCTCCTCATAGTACTGTTCGGACAAAAATTTCTTTTTGAAGTACCTTTTAAAAGTACTCCAATTGACTTCTTTTTCTTTGATCCCCTTGACCCTTTTCAGGTCTTGCCACCATATGTCCGCCTTTCCAGAAAGGTTGTAGATGGCCATTCATGCCTTCAACTGATTTGAATAGTTGTAAATCTGGAAATATTTTTTTCATCCCGGATAACCAGGATTCTGCCTCTTCTCCTGTCTCAAATTCTCCATTGAAAGTTGGGGTTTTTATTTTCTTAAACTCCCCGGAAATCTCTTCGTAAGGTCGATACCTTTTCTTTCTGTTATGCAACTCAGCTTCACTGCTGTCACTAGCAGTGCGATAGCTGTGTTGTTCCCTTCTTTCCTCAGATGATGAACTACTGTCAGATTTAGCTGGTTTCATCCTTTTAGACCCTCTTTGATGACTAGCTTCTTCAGATTCAACTCTTTTGCTTCTTCCTTCTGTCTGAAATTTTTCTATCAATAATTGATTTAGCTGCTCTTGAGTTTTCAGAATTCTTTCGTTATCCTTCTTGACTGTTTCTATTTCTGTCTTTAAACCTTTTATGGTCTGCATCAGTTACGTGGAGTGAGCAATTTCTTCCTCTGTCACAGGTTCTCTCGACATCTGTCTTGTCGCAGTGTTTGGAGATTCCTGCTCAACATATTCTCCTAGTTTTTCCATACTGCCTGTTAAATTCAGAAAAAGGAAATTTTTCTGCTCTGGTTTTATAAAACAGAAAATACAAGTTAGTACATAATATTCATATATATAAATTTTTCTTCTCCTTGGCACTGTTCTGCGGAAACTAGTGGAGCCATATGAAGGCCTAGTGTATGAACCATGCTCTGATACCACATGTCAAAACCCGATAATTTCCGAAAAATTTAAAATTTTTAAGATAGCAATAAATGTTACTAAATGCATTCCTTGATCTGTTTGATTTAGTTAGGGGATCACAACTATGTCTGAATAATTTGTCCTTGTACTTCAATTTCTAATATGAGTCTTATTTATCGTTACTGATGGTTTTTCTGTTTTCAACCACAAGGGGGAGTTGTCATCGCAGATTGGGCTTACTTAGCTTCCGAGCTAATGCATCCAATTTTCTTTCATTTACAGGTATACATGTAGAGTAAGGTCGCTGCAATTACTTTTTAAAGCATTATAATTTCTTTAATTGTACCAAAATGTCCAGTAAAAGTTTAACATGCGAGACAGGTTGTCAAGTGTAAAAAGGTAGAAGTTTCATTCCTGTAATATTCATACATTCTTACTGTTAGAAAGTTGACAATTTTGCATGAGCATATGATAGATATTGTTCTTTATCAAACTGTCTTAAATTCCACCATGGACTACTGTTCTTTGATATTATTATTATGTTGCAATAATATCTCCTATCTAGCATCATGTAATGTCACGGGAATAATGGAAATCCAACCATTTTGCTTTAACTATTGTTACTGTGTGATTTACGATTATACTTACCAGGATCTAGAAATGTTCAATGTATAATTTCTTAATACTTTTACTGTATAAAAATCTATCAGTTCATATCTTCTTATGATATTCCTCTAGGGTTTTGCTTTGATTGCACCACTATTCCTATTTCTAGAAATAATAATAAACCAAGCTATCAGTTATTCAAGTGAAAATGGTATAGTAGAATTATAAGTCATATTACTTGTCTTCATCTTAATATTTTGTAGACTTACAAATTTGATGTACCCCTTGCCGATTCTCATGAGGCTAAGGTTAAGACGTAAATAGTGTTATACTATTCTATGCTATTTGACTTACATTACCTACCTACCCAAGATAACATTTATAATGTCGATCCCTTCCTCTATATCTAGAATAACACCTGACTGAGTTTTGATCAATGCACATGTTGTATGAATTGCGGAGTCAAGGTTTAATCTACACAAAAATTAGAGACTCAAGGATATTACCCTATGTCTTGATTATTAAAGGATGACCTAGGAAACTTGTATCGATTCCACTTATAAGGACTCCATGCAAAAATTCTATTACTCATGCTTATTTATTATTTTATTTACAACTTATTGGATAAACCATTGGTGTCTTGGGTACCAATGTCATATGTTTAATTCCAATGATTGTATGGCAGGTATATATTTTCTTTGTGCACCAAGCGAGTTCAATATCGTTGGTTTCATTATGTAATTACTAAATAGTCTAAGCATGGTATCACGACCTTGTGAAGGTCACCCATGTAAAATTAGTCACAGCAGATCTAATGAACAAGTAAATCAATCACAACAGATGAACATAGAAAATATGGTGTAAAACTGTGCAAAACATGCAGCAGTGCTCAATATCCCAATAAGGGTGAATAATTACAATACAATCTGACAATGTGAGTGAGCAATTCGAATTGACTAAGTAGGCCATTCGAATCACTGAATGGAGTAGCTTGACTCCATCTAGGAGTCCTCATCATCAATCGGTGGTGCTCATCAATGCACAAGAACGAGTCATCCAGGTGTCAATCTGAGTCTAACTGAGTGTAACAAGTGTAACTGAAGTGTGTAGCACTGATTAAGGGAAGGAGGCTCAGTGGGGGGCGCATGGGAGGCTAACTGAAGTCAGAACAAGTCATCTAGTCAATCTGGAGGTCCAACGGAAGTGAAACAGCCAGTCGGGAGTGAAACTAGCCTCAAATCAGGGAGAATCAGAGCTAACTGAATGTAACTGAAGTGGTAGGTGAGAAAGTGCGCCCTTCTCTGGCAGTAGGTGAGAAGTGGGCGTCTTTCAGACTAGGAGGGCTAAAGAACTGAAGTAAGTGGCTCCCGGGTGTTAGAAATAGGTGGCTAAGGTGTTGGAGGCATCAACCTGGTGACTGGGATGCATGCAAAGTGCATGCAAACCCTAGAATTTGCATGCAAACCCTAATTGCATGCAAGATCCTGAAAAAGATGATGTGGATATCCAAACACCCCCCCTCAAGCTAGACTATGATGTGCAAAAAATAATGTGGGGCCCTAGTAACTAAGACCAAAGGTGACCCCAATACAATAATAATCCAAACTAATAACACTAAATAAACCGAGGAAATGGGGAAAACCTCATGGGAAAAATACCCCCCCTCAAAATGAACTGTAACACACCAAAAGATATAACTGCTCCAAACTCAAATAGATATGTCTGGAGGTATCTTACTCTTGGGAGTAAATGGATTATGCTCCAAAAACATGTTCTTGAATTCTCCATCAGTGGATGCAAGCGAATGTGGAGACTTTATGAACTTGCTCTTCATACCAAAAATGGTGAGAACAAATCTGAAAATATGAGGATGATCCTAGAACCTGTGATTCGAACCAAGTGAGGTAGGAATAGCTCCAATTGGATCAAATAGATCTTGAAACTTGAACTTCTTATCAATAGAAGTTAAATCAACTCCAAAAATAGATGAATGGTTTCTTAAGATCTCCTTTGAACCAACAAGGGTGAGATCAAAACCAAAATCAGCAAAAAGTGCATGAGAACTGAACTCAAGCGAATGGTAGTGCTCTTCATCTTCATTAAAAATCTGAGAAACTTTGCAAATGATAGAAAATAAGTCTATAGGAGATATGCAATCAAGGAGGGCGAATGCTTCACCTCCAAAATCAGATTTTACCTCCAAAACTTCAAGTAGATCATTATTCTGCATGCCGGCAAACTCATGTGAAGGAGAGGATTCAAGAACCTCTTCGGAATCTAGAGTATGAGCTTGTTTATCTTTCTTAGAATTCGAAATAGAAGACTTTGAGAGAATGAGTGTTGAATCTACAGTTTCTTCTTCATCTTGAACAATTGTTGAGGCCAACACATGATCGGAAAGAACACATAAGGAGATCTCACTGGGCTTGTCCTCCAAAAGGCTAGCATGATCCTCTTCTTCCTGCTTTCCAAATTATCTGTCAAGTTGGACCCATAGATCACTTGGATTTTCAACAGTCTTACTGAGGTAGCGCATACAAGGAGACATAGCAAGACATATTGCTCCAAAAGCTCTATCACAATCATTGAGCCAATCAATCTCCTCTTCATCGGAATAAAAAACTCTTGTATTACCAATGCACATATCAAAAAGACATTGTCTCTTCAAGAATGCAATCATCTTTGGTTTCCATTCATCATAGTTGAATGGAGTAAGAATATTTTTTGAAGAAGAAGTCTCCATCTTTGCATTAGCGAATGCACATGGAGAAGTAAGAAACCTGCAAATTACACACAAACAAACACTATGTTTTCAGCCTTGCATGCACATGAGCGAATGCACATGAGATTTTGCATGCCGCTGCTGAAATAT
This sequence comes from Larix kaempferi, assembly GCA_027924585.1. Classification (NCBI taxonomy): domain Eukaryota; kingdom Viridiplantae; phylum Streptophyta; class Pinopsida; order Pinales; family Pinaceae; genus Larix; species Larix kaempferi. The sequence continues at coordinate 4,728,542 of BSBM01001041.1, read as the reverse complement.
ATTGGTGAGCAAAGATTGCTCTCTCTTCATGTAGAACACCTGTAGAAAAGAAATCTTGTCCCTGCCATGGCTCTGATACCATGTAAAATTAGTCACAGCAGATCTAATGAACAAGTAAATCAATCACAACAGATGAACATAGAAAATATGGTGCAAAACTGTGCAAAACATGCAGCAGTGTTCAATATCCCAATAAGGGTGAATAATTACAATACAATCTGACAATGTGAGTGAGCAATTCGAATTGACTAAGTAGGCCATTTGAATCACTGAATGGAGTAGCTTGACTCCTTCTAGGAGTCCTCATCATCAATCGGTGGTGCTCATCAATGCACAAGAACCAGTCATCCAGGTGTCAATCTGAGTCTAACTGAGTGTAACAAGTGTAACTGAAGTGTGTAGCACTGATTAAGGGAAGGAGGCTCAGTGGGGGGCGCATGGGAGGCTAACTGAAGTCAGAACAAGTCATCTAGTCAATCTGGAGGTCCAACGGAAGTGAAACAGTCAGTCGGGAGTGAAACTAGCCTCAAATCAGGGAGAATCGGAGCTAACTGAATGTAACTGAAGTGGAACTACAGTGGTAGGTGAGAAAGTGCGCCCTTCTCTGGTAGTAGGTGAGAAGTGGGCGCCTTTCAGACTAGGAGGGCTAAAGAACTGAAGTAAGTGGCTCCCAGGTGCTAGAAAGAGGTGGCTAAGGTGCTGGAGGCATCAACCTGGTGACTGGGATGCATGCAAACCCTATAATTTGCATGCAAACCCTAATTGCATGCAAGATCCTGAAAAAGATGATGTGGATATCCGAACAACCCATGCTATGATTGAGGTTTGTCACTTTGCAATTTTTTAAATGAACGTCAGAATAATTGGGATCACTTCATGGACTATAGAAGTTCGACCCACCGCATGCAAAGATTTAAAGGGTGACGTGTTTGTTTCTACTCCAAGTGTTTGGGATATTTAAGTGTGACTCAACCCTAACTAGGCACTTTTCCCTCGCCCTCGGGCTCGGCCTCCCTGTGAAACCCTCCTGTCCGAACCCCATCGATACGTTATGGAGTATGGTCTCACTGCATCTATAATCCTTCAGGCTTGTGGTATATGTTATAAGAGAGTCAAAATACTGTGTTAATGGCACTGTAGTCGGTTGATATCCCAGGGTTTTTATCCTTTTTAATGTCAAGTTAACCTTGCCTCTGCGTTACCAACAATTCTCGGCTTAGTCCTATTGGAGCTTCCATTTTGGTAGCTACCCTAGTTCCTGCCAGCTTGTGGCTTTCATTAACGAGAATGGGGTTATTACACTCATCATACTTGCGGTTTCCATACTGAATACAGTGTTTCAACTACTACCCAAGATCGGTAAGTTACAGGTCTTCATCGTTGTTTTTATAGTTAAAGATTTGATTTCTTATATAACCACGTTTATTAATCAGTATCAAAATGTGAATGCAGGACTTGTCTGCTCGCGATGGTGTACAGGGCGCTTCCCTCCATTCGGTGGGTTTCTCCGGGTAAGCCTGGTCGATATCCATGGCATTCCTCCTTGTTGGTTGTAGGTTTTGGGTCTGTGTTGCATAAGGGGATATAGGGTTTACAGCAGCGTTTGTTATGTGTTGTGATGATAAGTTAAGGGCTTAGATCCCAGGTCGTATAGAATATTACGGCCATGGTTCAAATTGTAATTCTAGTTTTTTTATTTTTGTGTTGATAACTCCTGTGGAGGAATTACTGTAAAAAATTTGGAGCTGGCCGATAGGTGACATTATGGCCTCGTAGTTTTTAATACCGGTCTTAAACAAAAGCATTCAGGGTTTATTAATGTGTGTTTGATATTAAATTTACCTGTATAAACAAGTTTTGTTGAAACCTTGTATGAGTTTCACCTGTATGATTTAACTGGTGTTTAATGCATAAGTTTGTGATTTCTAAGCTCTCGTAGATGTTTATATTAGGTATTTACACTGCTCCCGTAAGTAAAACTTAATGTCTGCAACCCTGGTGTTTATTTTTAAAAGGAAACGAACGCAGAAGGACTAGGGTTCTACCCGACCTCTACCGTCGTGGATGGTTTGTGTGGTTGTGAAAATTAATATGAATAAAAAGAACTCGATACTGAGTTCGGAATAAGGGTTTGCTGTTTCGTGTTTTGTTTTTAATAGCTGATGCTATCGTCATGATTTTCTTCTGTTGATAGTCATAAAACAAACAAGAGGCAATGTAATGCTAAAGGAGCTCGACAATGGGCAAAACTACCATTCTGAGTGTTTGGTTTGTTACTTGTTTAGTTTTGTAATTAAACTCTGTCAAGTAAGTGAGTCAAATGAAAGTGAATAATACCTTGAATGAGCTCGATGCCGAGCCTACGAGGTTCCTGCTAAACCTTTTATTTTATTTATAAAATTCTCAGTTAGGGTTTAATGAGAGGATTGTAAATATAACCTTTTGTTGAAATAAACGAGTAGGGTTTTGTGATGACAAGGAAACTCGACACTGAGCGGTTAAGCTGTGCTATCTGTTTTGTTTGGTTTATGTTTTTCTCTGCTAAATAAATTTTCACTGTTAAAACAAAGGAATAATCAGTTTCCATTTAACTCCTCAGTCGTGATGTCATCAAATGTTGTGTTTTAAGATTTTTTCGTGATAGGGAGCTTAGAGTAAGCTAATATGGTGATGTTTTAACTTGGAAACAGAGTTCTGTAAGGTTTCTGCATAATCGTTTTGTTTGATAATATATGAATGAAGAAAAGTTAACTAGGTTCTCGTGAAATAAAATGTTAACTCCTGACTGGGGTTTGCACCCTGAGATATGGATTCTATTTATGCTTACAACATCTCCTATAAGGTCTATCAACCTAGATATGATTTGTTTTAATATCTATTTTTAGGTTTGTTGTTTGTCTCCTATGACTGTATAATAAATTTTTATCATATACAGAGTTCAAATACTTGATATGTCGCCCCTATTTGTCTGTTCAAAAATATAAATTAACTAGTTTTTAAAATTATAACTTATACATCATTACAATAAGTATGAACAGTTTTTCCGTGTAGATTATAAATACATTAATATAAATAAAACAGAGATTAAATCATACTAACAATACAGAAGACACAGTAACTTTTAACAATCTTACTTCTGATATTCTAGGATATTCGACCTACTAATTAATTAATTACTATTCAGACATATTAACAATAAATGCAGCATACATTCATTCATCCTTAAAGAACATAGAGGAGTAATTAGCAGAACCTGTCTTGATTTGTAGACAACAACAACAATGGGATGTTGTTCCTCCCTACCAATTCCTGGAGAGTGCCCAGATAGCACTTCTCAGGACCCCCGATCTTGCTCTGGTCTCCCTGGATGGAACTAGGTGCAGCAAAACAATTCACTTAGCCAAATAACTAAACTGGAACCAAGTTACTGCAGCATCTCATATCAAAACACTCCCTTACTGTATTTTCCCTCTTCCTCAATGGGACTCCTGAATAGAATTCACCTGAATGTATTCTCCCTCCAGAACAATGTTGAACCCCTAGCTCAGTTCATTGAGTACTATTTAAAAGATTGCCTAGGTCTTAGTTGGGTTAACTGTCTTTAATGAGCCACCTGCTCAGATTCCACTTTCTTGGGGAATCATGACCCCAAAATATAGGGAAGTTGCCACCTGCAACTTAGGAAGTGTTTGAGGATGCTGCCACTTGTCTTTTTCCTTTCCACCTAGTTCCATCCACCAGTTAGACCAGTAACCTCTTTTAACAGCTCTCCCATGCTGTTGTCTCCATAATTTATTTATTAATAATAAAATATTCAGAATTACATTCCATTTCTGGTGACTCTGCTGAGTCATCAATTCCTACTTAGCATTAAATTTAAAATAATGTCTCAGGAATATAATAAAATAATTACATTAATTTTGCAAAATTGGGGTATGTGACAGAGAAGGGGGTGCTAGTGGGTTGGGGGGCTATTTCTAAATTAATGCGGGGGTATTTGGGAGTTGTAGGGTGCTGTATTAGTGGGTTTGGGGGGTTAGGAGCATAGGTAACATAACATGTACGCATTTATGTTAACACAAATGTGCACACGTTTTTTATGAACAGAACGCACACGTGTTTTATGTTCACCAAAATGGGTACGCGATATGAAACATCACAATTCTTCCATGATATTTAACATGACAATTTTGTTGCAATATTTAACATTACACTTTTATCACTATATTTAACCTTACAAATATGTTGTTTGGTTTAGTGAAAAATATATTCAAAAGAATTGGGGGGTGGTAAGGGCTTAGAGGTAGAATGAGAGGGGGTGTTAAAGGGTTAGAGGTAGATACATAGGGTGGTTAGTAAGAGTTAGAGAGAGGAGTTAGAGGTTAGGGGTTAGTAAGGGTTACAGAGGAGATGTAGAGAGAGATATGGGGGGCGGGTGGGGGTTAGGTTGTATTTTAAAATTTGTTTCCCACCCTTATCCATTTTCGTGGATTTCTACCGACGACATTGTTTGAAGGGATTTATATCGCCATTCAAGTGATAAATTATGCAACCATTTTCCGTTGGATTGTGTGCATCAAATTAGAAAAATTACAGTCTTTCAACGCATGGGAAACAACACGAAGATTGACTTTCGGGGGAAATAGCTTTGGAATATCTACTTCATCAAGGTGTCTTCAAATGAATGGAACCAAATCATTAACTCAATACATCAAACTTCCTGCAAAAGGTTGTAATGTAAGGTGATCTTCAAAAAGGGTTTAAAATCCCATAGTAGTCCAGGGATTCATTTCCATTAACTTGGCCCAGTTGCTTGTGGATGAAGACATAAAAAAAAATGGAGAGCCTCGTTCCCTACCGATATTCCCACATTGATCTATAAGGAGAATAAATTCCGGTGTAGATGGAAACATCTAATACACTTGCCAAATCTGTTTTGTTGGAAGAACTTACATACTTCAACAAAGGATCATTTTGCATGTGACTTGAAAGTCCCTTTCAATTTCCAGCAAAGAAATAAAAATGTTCAATGTACATATTTTTAGGCAGGCCTTTCAACCAACCAGATGACCGAATACATGGAGAATACCATTTATGTGGAAAGAAAATCATAGAATCCTCTTAGCTGCCATATTTCCTCTTGTAAGTCGTTCGCCCAATGGAAGAGCTATTGTAATAGCCCATTTTTCGACATCTTTCCTTTCCTCAAACCTACACTTGTCTTCCACAGGAAACCGCTGCCTCCACATGTAATAACTACATTGTGTTGTCTTAAATTGATCTTCTTCTACTAACGAATGCAGAATGAAGGATTCATTGTCATTGCTCCGAGAAGTTCTAAGGTTAGTTTCGGGTAAAACAAAGATTTTATAAATCTTGTTAAGATACATATGTTTTAGCTCATGAACTCAGAGCTTATTTATCTTAGACATAAACAAAAGAACTTCAAGATGAATACTAGAGAGTTGTTGCTTTACATCTTCAACCTTCTCAGGGAGTAGGGGTAGAAATATAACAGTACTGGGAAGCTAACATACATAAATTTCTTCGAGTTGTGTTGTGCATGGCCTATCTTCTATTCATTCCGGAATAATATATCAAATCTTAACATCGAGGTGGGTTCATTGAATCCTATCCTATATCCATTTCTGAAAATGTAAGGTTAGCTTGCAACTAAGACAACGCTCTTAAATCCAATACCTGGAATGAAAACAATAATTTTTCATTCAAAAAAAGAAATAAAACTAGAGGATTATATATTTTCACTAATATCTAATTTAAGAAAAAGGCCGACACACATATTGTTCTAGTTGTATTTTAAAAAAAAAATTCCCACCCTTATCCCATTTTGTGGATTTGTGCCGACAACATTGTTTGGAGGGATTTATCCCACCCTCCGATGATAAATTCCGCATCCATTTTCCGTTGGAATGTTTCCATCAAATTAAAAAAAATACAACATCTATTGCCTTATGGTTACCTGCTTGAATTCCTATATTGATGATATTTGACGCCCTAGGTTGGCTATATTTGGAATCCAAGGAGCACCCCCCTCTCACTTCTAACCCCTTACCACCCCCAATTTCTCTCCCTTCATCAGTCTCTCTCTTTGTTTCTCTCTAAACCCTTAAAACCCCCCCCCCCCCCCCCCTTTTCTCTACCTCTAACCACTTACCACCCCACCCCCCTTTCTCTACCTCTAACCCCTTACCACCTCCCAACCCCTTTTTTCTACCTCCAACCCCTTACCACCAATAATTATTCTTAATGTTATAATTGGTGCAAAATAAAATAATAACCCCCTTTTGGGAAAAAAATTATATTGTTACAAAACTCACACGCGTTATGTAACTGCAAAACATGCACACGTTATGTAAATATAAAATGTGTGCGCGTTGTGTTTTGGCGGGCTTTAAAATTTAAATTTAAACCAAAGAGCGAGTGCATTACTTAGCACTATGCCCGAACCCGAGGTAGCGTCGCATTCATATGCCTATGTGTCTTATTTGGAATTTGCTTCAGATTTCCCTTGCATGTGCCTTGGAATATGATATACTATGGCTAATTGAGCATTATATCCAATTTTTTAAGTGTGTCTGTATTTAGCTGCTGGTTACAATATGCTACACACCATCATTTTTTATGAAATTTTTGACGCATATAGCATTTTTTTTGCAGATTCCAAATATGTAATTTTTAAAAAGAATATATATTTTTCTTATTTTTCTCGTGTCATGACTCCTTAATTCAAAAAAAAACCTTATTAGTGTTTCATCCATAACTCTTCTGTTTCTCAACCATTTTGAAAACAAAATGTATGGTGCACTAAAGGACATCGACCTCTATATGCTATAAAGAAAACATTTCAAAATAGTTGCATTAAGACATTAAGACCTTCAGAGGCTGCACCCACAATTGGCATACTGTTTTCAAGGTTCGATCACTTGAATAATTAAAAAAAAAATGGGGGGGGGGAATAGCGGTGCACTAGTACTACTTGTTCTTTATATGTCTACCAATTTTCGTAAGTTGATTCCATCATTTAAGCACTCAAATGTTGCACCGATAAAAACATATACCTTATAATTTTACCAAAAAATAAAAAGTTCTTATTACAAATAATAAAACTTTGGATAGTTAAGAACATTTTCAATAGAAAAAAATTATATATTGGGAAACATCTTTTAATTTCCTAAGTTTCATCTTTTTTACTCATCACAAAATTAATTTTGTATGTCTCAAAAAATCCATGTAAATTGATAGATGTCTGATTTTTCAGTTTTCTATTGCATCTAACATGTCAAGAGACCCTCATTAACTTGCACACATCCATACATCTTTTTATAAAATTAATAATTAATATAAAGATATATATTATTATGAATAACGTTTATAAAATCAAATATCATTTTTTATTTTCAAATAAATAGTTAACTTTGTAAATCTCATTATAAATAATTTGATTTTAAATTTTAATGAACATATAATTAATATTATTCTCTTATTAAAAACACTATGAATTATATAATCTTCAATTTCATTAACAATATAAAATATGGAATTCATTCATTCTTAATAATACGACCATGTACCTTTTACAATCATTAAAAATTCTTGAACTTATATATTATAAATTTTAATATTTAATATTATTCTCTCATTAAAAGCACTTTATAATCATTAAAATTTTTTGAACTTATATATTATAAATTTTAATATTTAATATTATTCTCTCATTAAAAACACTTTAAATTATCTAATCTTCTTTTTTTCAAGCAGAATTGAAATATATAATCTTCATTTACCCTTGTAAAGTGTGGAATTCATTTACCCTTAATAATATGACTATGTACTTTTTACCAAAACTTATCTTCATTTACCTTTATAAAGTATGGAATTCATTTACCCTTAATAATATGACCATGTACCTTTTACCATCATTAATAAGTTTTGGAATTTTTTTAACTATTTGAAACCATATTAAGAAATATGGAAAAAAATTAAGATTCTTATTCTTTAATTAACATAATACATTATTTCTAGTTTTAAGTAGGTGAATTCTTAATAACATGACCATGTATCTTTTATCATTTTTAATAAATCTCATTCCAACCACTTTTTGGAATTATTTGAATGTCAAGAAAGAATAAAATGATTTAATTACCATTAATAATAGCATGATCATGCATCCTTTCTCACCCTTAATAAATATCTTTCCAACAACTTCTTTGAATTATTTGGAATCATCTTTTATAAGATCATTTAATTAAGATTCCACATTATTTTAGGATAGGTGATTGATCATTTAATTAAGATTCCACATTATTTTATGATAGGTGATTGAGTTATATGATTATATTATAATATTTTGAAATTTTAATTATTATAAAAATTGCTTTTACATTGATTACTTTTTTAAAATAAATAAAATAATTATTTAATTTTTTTTATTTTGAGATAAGTAATTATGTTTATTATCTATCTAGTATGGAACCGGCTTTTAGGAAACTAGTTTTGTAAGTTCTCAATGTTTTTTTATTGGGAGCTTTTTTAAAATAAATAAAATAATTATTTAATTTTTTTTATTTTGAGATAAGTAATTATGTTTATTATCTATCTAGTATGGAACCGGCTTTTAGGAAACTAGTTTTGTAAATTCTCAATGTTTTTTTATTGGGAGCTTCCATGCATTCATGAATAGGTTGTTAACAACATTCATATTTAGTCTAACCTTGTTCCACTCGTGCACTGATATCTATCTACCACCCATGCTAGAGTATTCACTCGTCTATATGCGGTTAATCTATTATATAACCACAAATACAAGGACTATAACTTCTAAAAATTTCCACTTTAGAAAGAGTCTACCTTATATAATCAATAACGTATCTAGTACTCTTACCCATCTACAATTCCACGTTGGCAAACTCATAAAACATAATTTATTATATTAAAAACTTTAATAAAATTTAAAAAAAAAGATACCCACCCCTCGAAGGAATCTTGAAATTGTGGGATTAGTCATGACCCATCAACTTTACTTTCAAATCGAAGGAAGTGTTTGCCGAGTCCTTGCACATGTCTACAACGTACTTTAAATTCAAACTCCTTATCAATCACATTCCCACTAAAACAACTCGAATGCCTCGATTCCACATTATTTTTATTCTAATTTCTTCTGCGCTTCACAATAGCCTTGAAAATTTAAATATTGTATACAGATCTTTTAATAATAGCTAGCTCACTATTCATTTGTTAACTTTAAAATATAATAGATTTAACTAAAACTTTACCTCTCAATGTTTTTTTTTTTTACGATGAGGAATGGGTTTATAATGTCGGCCAAAGCCAGTTTTAGTTTTAAATGTATTTAACTAATTATTATTTTTAAATGTTGTCTAGTTGCCATGAATACTAGGTTCTCTTCTTCTAATATTTGAATAATAAGGATGGAAATATATCATACATAGTCTGATTGTCAACGATTACTATTCACAATTCAATGAGGAGTCATTGGGTGATCAGATTCAAACTTAGGTGGTCAACATATAGTGAATTTATAATATATTTTTTTCACTTATTTATTTGCTGTCTTGGAGATCATATTCAATCAATCACGTTCAGCGTATATATGATATAACATGTCTATGTGTTAGCGTGCTTATGTCATTCGTTCATTAGTTTGAACGGCTATAACGGCATTGATTGATTAAGTGAATATCATGTTTTTCAGTATGTGAAATAACTTGAATACATTCTCAGTGTACTAATGCATTTGTAAAATACATAATAATAATGTAAAATGATACCAATGTAGGCAGGTATTGGTACGTATTCTTGCTGTACTAGTGCATTTGTTGAAATAGATAATAATGTAAAATAATAATGTTGTAAATGGGCATGGTGTATATGAAGACATGAATGTATATGGAATAATGAATACAACCCGAGCTCTCATGAGGCACGAGCATCGACCTAAGTTCTATGTTTTTTATTATTAAAGTAATCAATGTTATTTGCTTTGTAATAGTTCTAGAATGTCTAGAGTTAGTTGTTGATTTATTGTAAATTGTTTTGATTGTAATAATGACGAATTGTCACTCAAGCCTCGAATTTTGCACGAGATAGCTCGAGCATAGGGTTTGTTATCTATTTATTGTCCATAGGTGTCCAAATCGTGCTTAGTCCGATCTGACTGGTTTGTGGGAGTCTTATTTAATTACTAAATGTAACCAAGCTAAGGGTTGTTGATGAAATGAAGAACAAGGCATCCAAACTCTGTGTTTAATTGTTTAACCCCTATCTTCTTTCAATAACCATAACTGTGCAAATTCCCTGTGTATGTGTGAATTGAGTGCTATTGACACGGATCTTCAGATGCCGAGGCCGGGATGTATTCATCTGAACACACAGAAAGAGAAATTGATCGTTACCTTGATCAATTTACGAAAACAAAGTCGACCAGTTCGTGGAGTAAAGCTTGGATGATCATGAGCAGAGGAGAGAGATCGACGATCCAAGTCAAATTTCAAAAGGCCAAGATGCAAGCTTGTTAGAGCGTGGGAAAGCAGAGATCGGATGGAGGAGAGCGAAGTCGAAAGATCAATAGTCCATATGGTATTTCGCTGAAGTGAAATACGCGGGAGTTAGACCTCCGAAATCCAAACCAAACGTTCCAAAACTGACCGCAGATCAACGGACATGAGAATCCCAGAAGAGATCAACGGTTCATACGGTGTTTCACTGGTGAACGTGAGAGAGGGTTAACCAAAGAAACATATGCAAAATATTCTTTGAACTCACCCTAAGTCCAACTAGCCCCACCATTGATCCGATCTGTTTCCGATCTGACGGCCCTAAATAATTGCGGAGGGAACACTTGAGATCCAACGACGCACAACGATTGCGGAAGTATATTTGCGAAGAGTATTTGCGGAAAGCAATTATGAGAAATTTGTGAAGGTGCATCCTTAATTGCAGAAGGAAGGTCGCTGTGGAAAGGTGAATTGCGGATGAGAATTGCAGGAAGATTTTCGTTCGACACCCCACAACCAAGTGAGATCCGCAACCCGCAATTTTTGTAAAATCCAGTTTACCGCCGGTTTGACGTCAGTCTTTCAAAGGCCGATTGAGGAAGGAAGATTTGTTTGTCTTTGCTAAATTTGGAGGTTCTGCTATACTTGGAACCTATCTATTCCCGGGTTTGCGAATTGGATTTGGTTTTCTGATCCTATTCTGCATCAATTGGTATCAGAGCATAGTTATAGCAACGGAAAGATGCCACTAAGACAAGGTCTAGCACATGGAGTTCCAGTTGAAGGTGGTCGAGGAAGACCAGCTGCAGATACAGATACGCACAGAGAACTGCGACAACTTAAAGTTAGGATGGAATCTATGGAGAGAAGAAATATAGGGCCTGTAGATGTCAGTGACGAAGAAGAATCTTCTGAAGAGTAACTAGAGGAGGTTGATGAAGAAGTAAAGGTATTGAGGATACTGGTAAAATCCGGTAGTAGACCAAAAGTGGAAGTTCCTATAAATGAAGGTAACATGAATGTTGAAGAGCTCATGGACTGGATAAATGCTTTGGAAAAGTACTTTGACTTTGATGAAGTTGAATACAAAAAGAAGGTGAATTATGCAGCAACCAGATCGAAGGGATATGCAGCCATTTGGTGGGATGAACTACAGATCCATAGAGAAAGGAAAGGTAAGTCCAAAATCAAGAATTGGAATAAAATGTTGAGTAAAATTAAAAGTCAATTTATGCCTAAGAATTATCAGTTAACTCTCATTAGGAAGCTGCTGAATCTTAGACAAAAAGGTATGAGTGTTAAAGAATACATAGAATAGTTCTTTAGGCTAAATATTAGAGCTGGACAAACACAAGGAGACATAGAAAGATTGGCCAGGTATCTAAATGGACTAAGGTATGACATTCAAGATGAGATCAACTTATTGAATTTTGTGACTGTTGAAGATGCTTATCAAGAAGCCTCTAGGGTAGAAGAGAAGTTATTAAGAAAACAAAACCAAAATAATAGAGGAAGAAGTATGGCAAGAGGGAAAGGCTCTTCAAATAGAGAAAAGTTTCATACTTCTAGGAATGAAGCAGAAGGTTCCAGCAGCCAAACACCCCAGAGAGGAGGATTCAGGGGAGGCATATTTGGTGCTAGAGGAAGAGGAAGAGGCAGATAAATAAAATGATATGCATGTGGTGAGATTGGACACATGCCTTGGGAGTGTCCAAGGAACAAACCAACAGCTCAGAGAAATGAAATCATTGATGAGGCTAGAGAGGATTCCAATGAGAGGGAAGAGATGGAAAACCCTCTTGAGGAAGGAGAATCTCTTATGATGAAGAGAGTTTTGGAAAAAAAAGAGAAAGAAGTGCATGAACCAACACAAAGGAAGAGTCTATTTAGGACTAAGTGCAAGTCACAAGGGAAATGTTGCAAGGTGATCATTGATAGTGGTAGTACAGATAATTTGGTCTCCATAGAGATGGTAGAGAAGTTGGGATTGAAGAGGATGAAACATCCCAATCCTTATAAAGTGTCATGGTTGCAGAAAGGACATCAACTCTTGGTGAATGAGAAGTGCAAGGTGGAGTTACAAATTGGTAATTAAAAAGATGTGGTGTTATGTGATGTAATGCCTATGGATGTGTGCCATATACTCTTGGGAAGGCCATGGAAATATGACAAGAAGGTTCTTCATGATGGAAGAAGAAACACTTATTCTATGGAAAAGGATGGGAAGGAGCATGTGTTGCTACCTTTGCAGGATGAATCAGTTCAAGAAGTTGCAGGACCTAGCATTTTCCTGATGACCGGGAAATCGCTGTTACAAGAAGTCAAGAAGGACGAGGGGTTACATTTTCCCCTTATTGGCAAACCAAAAATAATTTTCATAGCCACAAACTTAGATGATTTTCCTACTAAAGTTAGAATTCTGCTTGATGATTTTGATGATATTATTGTGGATGAGTTACCAAATTCTTTACCTCCTATGAGAAGTATTAGTCATCATATTGAATTAATACCTGGTGCATTCTTACCAAATAAGGAAGCTTATAGATTGAAATCTCAAGAGAATGAAGAGATTAAACAACGGGTACAAGATTTACTGGATAAAGGTTTGGTGAAAGAAAGTTTGAGTCCTTGTGCAGTGCCCACATTGTTGAGCCCAAAGAAGGATGGTGCATGGCGTATGTGTACTGATTCCTAAGTAGTCAATAAGATCACTATCATGTATAGATTTCCCTTACCTCGTATTGATGATTTGATAAATTGTTTGAGTGGTTCCAAGTATTTTTCAAAGATAGACTTGAACAGTGGTTATCATCAAATAAGAATTAGAGAAGGGGATGAATGGAAAACTGCATTCAAGACCAATAATGGGTTGTATGAATGGCTAGTAATGCCCTTTGGGCTTAGTAATGCACCTAGTATTTTTATGAGATTAATGAATGAGGTATTGAAGGAATACACTTGAAATTTTGTGATACTGTATCTAGATGACATTCTGATCTTTAGTTAGAGTAAGGAAGAACATCTGAGACATATTAAATTGGTGTTGAGTACCCTACAGAAGGAGAAATTGTTGATAAATTTGAAGAAGTGTAGTTTCATGAAGAATGAGTGGCTTTATTTGGGATTTGTAGTCTCAGAAGAAGGGTTAAAGATGGATCTTGAAAAGATACAAGCAATTCTCAGTTGGCCAATTCCGAAGAGTCCTTTTGAGGCCAGAATTTTTCATGGTCTTGCAAGTTTGTATAGAAAATTCATCAAGAATTTTAGTCAAATTTGTACACCCATAATAGACACCTTCAGGGAAAGTAGACAACCTTTCAAGTGGACAGAAGAAGCTGACATAAATTTAAATCTGTTGAAGAAGAAGATCACTCAGAAGCCTATTTTGTCTTTGCCAAGTTTTGATAAAGTTTTTCAAGTGGAGACAGATGCTAATGGGACAACAATTGGAGTTGTTCTAAGCCAAGAACAAAGACCAGTAGCATATTTCAGTGAGAAGTTAAATGAGGAAAAATAGAAATATTCCTCATATGACAAAGAATTGTATGTTGTTATGTAGGCTCTTAAGAAGTGGAGGCATTACCTGATGCCCAAAGAGTTTATTTTATATTCAAATAATCATGCTTTGCAATTCATAAATAGTCAACCTAAATTGAATCAGAAACATGCTAAGTGGGTGGAATTTTTGCAGAACTTTAATTTTGTGATGAAGCATACAAGTGGAAAATCTAACAAGGTAGCTGATACTTTAAGTAGAGTAAATTTGATCTTGCAGGAAATTAAGGTCAGCACTTTGGGGTTTGATAATTTGATTAACATGTATAAAGAGGATGTGGATTTCAAGGATATATATGCACCCTGTGAGAATCCAGTTTCCCGCAATAGAAGCCAATGGTTGGACTACATGCTACATGAAGGATTGTTGTTTAGAAACAGTAAATTTTGCATTCCAAAATGTTCTATGAGGGAAAATTTGATAAAGGAGAAGCATAGTGGAGGTTTTTCAGGTCACTTTGGATAGGACAAAATGTTTGCTCAGGTGAGTACTTTTATTTTTGGCCAAGAATGGATCAGGATGTAAAGAAGTTTTTGAAACATGTAGAATATGTCAACATGCCAAAGGAAGGAGCTAAAACACTGGAGTGTATCAACCCCTACCTATTCCAACTAGACCCTGGGATTCGATCAGTATGGATTTTGTTCTGGGATTGCTGAGAACTCAGAGGGGTAATGATTCTATTTATGTTGTAGTGGATAGGTTTTCAAATATGGCTCATTTTATTGATTGTAAAAAGACCAATGATGCAACAAATATTGCTAATTTGTTTTTCTCAGAAGTTGTTAAGTTGCATGGTCTACCTTTAATCAATATTTCAGATAGAGGCACTAAATTTGTTCGTCATTTTTGGAGAACCTTATGGAATAAATTGGGAACCAATCTCAGTTTTAACTCTGCTTATCATCCTCAGACTGGTGTCTAGACTGAAGTGGTAAATAGAAGATTGGGGGATATATTGAGAAGTCTTGTTTATGAGAATCCAAAACAGTGGGATTTAGCTCTTGGTCAAGATGAGTTTGATTATAATGATTCACCTAACATAAGTACAGGTATGAGCCCATTTCAAATTGTGTATGGGATGCATCCAAGAGGGGTGTATGAACTCAGAAATTTGGGAAAGTTGGAAATGAGAAGTGCAGATGGTGAATATTTTGCATATAGTATGCAGGAGCTACAAGAAAATATCAAAAAGAAATTGTAGGAGAGTGCTACCAAGTACAAACATAGAGTAGATTTGAAGAGAAGGGAAGTTGATCTTCAGGTTGGAGATTTAGTGATGGCATATCAGGAAGGAAAGGTTTCTTAAAGGAACCAACAATAAACTGAAACTCAAGAAAATTGGGCCTTGTAAAATTCTAAGGAATTTTTCTGCAAATGCTTATGAAATTGAACTTCCTTCTGACTTTGGAATTTCCCCAATTTTTAATGTTTCAGATCTATATCCTTTTAAAGATTCAGGTGTTCAGACGGAATAAATGATTGCAGGTATGGATGGTCAGGTGGTAGATTGGAAGGAACAGTTACCTTAGAAGGAGCAACCACAGATTGAAGCTATACTGGACAAGAAGATTTATAAGAAAACTAGAAATAGCGATTATTTTTAGTATTTGGTCAAATGGAACGAACAACCATCTGAATATGCAATATCGATGACAACAGTGGAGGTTTCAAAGTTTAATGTGGACCCTGAAGACCTATTGAAGAGTTCTTTTTCTCCCCTGGAGTGTGATGCAGGAGCATCGACCTAAGTTCTATGTTTTTTTTATTAAAGCAGTAAATGCTATTTGCCTTGTAATAGTTCTAGAATGTCTAGGGTTAGTTGTTGATTTATTGTAATTGGTTTTGATTGTAATAATGGCAAATTTACACTAATGCCTCAAATCTTGCATGAGATAGCTCGAGGATAGGGTTTGTTATCTATTTACTGTCTATAGGTGTCCAGATCCTATTTAGTCGGATATGACCGGTTTGTGGGAGTCTTATTTAATTACTGAATGTAACCGATCTAAGGTTTGTTGATGAAATGAAGAACAGAGCACCCAGAATCTGCTTTTAATTGTTTAACCCCTATCTTATTTCAATAACCATAACTGTGAAAATTCCCTTTGTATATGTCAATTGAGTGCTATTGACAGGGATCTTCAGAAGCCGAGGCCGAGACATCTTCATTTGAACACACGGAGAGAGAAATCGATCATTACCCTGATCAATTTACAAAAACAAAGTCGACCAGTTCGTGGAGTAAAGCTTGGACGGTCATGAGGAGAGGAGAGAGATCGATGATCCAAGTCAAAATTCAGAAGGCCAAGATGCAAGATTGTTAGAGCACGGGAAAGCAGAGATCGAAGGATGAAGAGCGAGGCCGAAAGATCAACAGTCCATATGGTATTTTTCTGAAATGAAATACGCGGCAGTTAGACCTCTGAAATCCAAACCAAACGTTTCAGAACTGACCGCAGATCAACAGATAGGATAAGCCCATAAGAGATCAATGGTTCATATGGTGTTTTGCTGGTGAACATGAGTGAGGGTTAACCAAAGAAACATACGCAAAATATTCATTGAATTCACCCTAAGTCCAACTAGCCCCACCATTGATCTGATTTGTTGCCGATCCGACGACCCTAAATAATTGCGGAGGGCACACTTGAGATACGACAACGCACAACGATTGCGGGAGGATATTTGCAAAGAGTGTTTGCGGAAGTCAATTGCGAGAAAGTTGTGAAGCTGCATCCGCAATTGCGGAAGGAAGGTCGTTGCGGAAAGGCAACTGCAGAAAGGTGAATTGCAGACGAGAATTGTGGAAACATTTTCATTCGATGCCCCACAACCAGGTGGGATCCGCAACCCACATTTTTTGTAAAATCTAGTTTACCGCCGATTTGAGGTCCATCTTTCAAAGGGAGATTTTGGAAGGAATATTTGGTTGTCTTTGCTAAATCTAGAGGTTCTTCTATACTTGTAACCTAACTATTCATGTTTTTGCGAATTGGATTGGGTTTTCCTATCCTATTCTGCATCATCTTATTTCAGATATTTATTTTATGGATAAGATGATTATAATCATAATAATTTTATTGGTAAGAAATGAGAATATTTTAAAATTTTCTTATATGATGCTTTTAAATATTAAGGGTTTAAATAGAAGATGGCATTTGAGGTTAACAACTAGGAAAAGTTTAGAATTTGTGCATGAAAATTTAATTGTATTTGTTTATAATTATTAAAATAAAAATTTAGAAAATTAAAAATTGTAATAATAATGATGAAGGTGATCTAGATGAAGCTATTGGTATAGAAGAATATGATATGCTATTTATCTAAGGTGAGGAATATGATATTGATATATTGGTGAATGATATACTTGTGAATGCTATACTTGTAAATGCTCAGATAAAGAGATTGATCCATGACACTTTTATTTTCATGTATGAACATTCAAATATTGATGAGATTCACCACTTGCCTCTTATTACTAACACATGGAAAAACCTATATTATAGCTCAAGAAAAAATATTTTCTCCACTATTTGTTTTACTGTCAACTTGGAGGTATTGAGAGGCATTCCATACATATCTTAATGTGCAATATCCACTATTTAGAACATTAATATATTTTTCCCTTGTAGATCATTAGCTGATATTATCTTACCACAATATTATTTTTACCTCATCGATACCAAAAGGTGTATGCCCTTGTGAAATATATAGGAACAAGGTTGAAAGAATTAACACACATCCATGATTACATTGTATAATATGGAAGCATGCAACAATCATGGAATGCTCTAAATGTCTAATTAGTATGTATAAAATTTGTCATGTGATGCAATGTTCCTTGTAAGGTTCCTCATCATATCCTCATAATTCAACATTTCTAATGATTATTTAGGTGCAAAAACATAGCACAACTTATGAATAATCGTGCATGGAAGAGAAGTGGAGATGGTGTTATGAGAATAACTACAGATCGTCTTACATTTAGGGACATCAAGTGAAGATGACCCATTTTAATTTACAAATATTGTAATTTCAAGCTTTCATTCACAATAATCATGTCAATCCATTTGGAGAGCTTAGACCATTTATTCAGTGTAACCATCTTTTGTTATAAACAATAACATTCCCCCTTGGTGATTTTATATTAAGCAAACAATGCAAGCATCATATAACTATTTGAGATGATATTTAAGGTCACCTTGGTGTTAAACATGTGTTGTAGTCTTTGTAGGTCACCAAAGCAAGGGGGTTCCAAGGGACCAACACCCTCGAAAAAAATTTTGGGTTCATTTTTTGTCCATTTTTATTTGTTTTTAGCCACTGGTTTTGTGGCCTATTGTAAACGAATTCTAGTCTTAGGGTTCTATTCTAATGTGGGTTAATGTAATAGGGTTTTGGATGCTATAATATTGTATTATAAATGGAAAATACAATAAGATTAGAGTGGAGAAACTTAGGAATGTTGGTTTTTCTAGTTTTGGGTTTTTAGGGAAAACCTTTTTGTAATGTGTGTGCGAGCCACTGTTAATTGTTGTGTTTGTACATTATGTGTGGCATTTTTTTCTTTACACAGGTTTATGAAAATTCTTTACTTGGCCTCTATGGAAGTTATTGACTAATATCTTACTCTAATTTTTTTATTGTGGAATTTTTTGAGGGGAAATTGATAATGCTTGCGAGATTTGTTGCTATGTGTGTGACATTGTACAAGTGACTCTTCAAAACTCATTTTGGGTTGTAGTTTGTCTACTGTATTATTCATTGTATTCTATATTTGGGTGAATATGAAGTGTATAGTTCGTTTGACTAAATAATCTTTACTCTTGACCTCACTTAGGCTACTTCGCATGCATCTTTGATTGTGTATTGCTTCGTGGTTTTGCTTTAATCCTGCTTTGAAATTACACTTGGATTAGTTCATTCCATATGAATGCTAGATTTGGTACCTCGACCATTACACATGTAGAACTAATTCACATTCCTATTGATGAATGTATTGGCACAATATGTTTCCTTATCTCCATATCCTTTTTAGATACCACTTTATCTCTATTATAACTGTTAATGCTTAAATATCACATACATGCATTTAGGATTATCTTGCAGAAAAGCATCATCAACATATAGAATGCAACTCACCGAAGACATCCTCATCACATCCAAAAAAAATCTAAGCCTCAGAATGCTAAAAAATAGTCTAAAAGGGACAGTAGTGTGACTATAAGCATTGGAAACCCATGCTATATAGCAAGTTTTATCTATACAATCACCTGCACAACCCCGCACTGGTTTCCCTTTGAAACCCGCATGACTGGTAAAAAAGCGGGAGCACAAAATTCTGCAACACATTAAAGGCTTATAACACCTCTCTTGGATCCAAAATTTGAATTGAGACATCTCACATTCTTGGCAGCATTTAATAGCCTCTCTCGTGTACTTAAGAACCAGTTCAATGAAGAAAAGAGTTCACATTTGGATCTTGTTATTTCTTGGCCACCCTTTAGCCTATACAAAGAAGCCATTGGCATGCAATCTAGAGGCATAAATTATAGAAAAGTTATGATGTTGGAATCACATTGAGAGATTCTCTTTCAATCTCATTCCTCCCTCATATTAGCATATACAAATCTCCCTTTCTCTCTTCCCCTAAGAGGCGAGTGTTTCTACATTGTCTCTCCTAGTTATCTTGCAATTGTGTGGACAAAAAGGACCTCCCTAAGGGAGAGTGTTGGATTACCTTGAATCTTGCACCTCCTAGGTGACACTATTGTATTTAGTTGGACCATTGGGCAATGCAAATTTTGTTTCGAACACTCTTGTTCAAGCTTGTTTGGTTTATCTCTCACCCATCTCTTTATTTTTGTTTTGTTTTGTTTTTTTTTTTTTTTTGGGGGGGGGGGGGTTGTTTCTAATCAAGAGTTTGCTTGACCATTTGGGGTTTAGTTCATTTCATTCTCAAACATAACATCAAGTCTTTGCTGAAACCTCAAGGATACTCTCACTATTGGAAGGTTGTCCACCCTCAGTGTGATTATTTCTCCCACAACAATGTTTATGGTGACTCCACTGTTTTTTTCATCATTTCATGTTGAATTGGTTATATTTTTATAGGTAGCTAATTTTTTATATTTTGCAGGTGTAGGAGCTTGAAGTCTAGCGTGTCATTAGCCAAAATTATGAATCCATCTGGCTGAAATAAAATTTTTATCAGTAGCGCGGATCTCATTGTACTATGATCACTACATAGTGCGTCTTTCCCTTTGACATTCGTACTACTCGCATAGATTAACTACCTTGTTAGCCACATGGTACAATTGCATAGCCCTCTTTCACTGTACTCGTGCTACTAGCGCAAATTTTCTTCACTGTACTTGCACAAATATTGTAAGAAGAAAACTTGCGTGACTATCTGTTTATTTTATTTTTATCTTTGTTTTTCATTATCATCTGCAGTTTCAATGGCTTCTTAATGAACTGAAAAATATAAATCACATGTAGTATAATTTTCTTTAGTAATTAGATAACTTATCCCAAGATAGGTAGTAAAGAAGCGACTTCTTAAAATATCTAGGCTAAAAGACTTTGAGGATTTCAATGGGCCTCTTAGTAATCACCAATGGATGAATGATTATGCTTACCATTTCATTCAAATTGTTAGTATAGGAAATTAGATTTGACAATACTTAGTTATAAATCTTTTTCTTCTTGCTTATTTCTTTGTTTTATGCAAGATAGTTTAGTGCACTTTCCTCACACAAGTAAAGGACCTAAACAATCCTTTATTCGAAGTATGCTCTTTTTCTTGCACTCCTTGTAATATCCCAGGTTTTGACACCCTTGGAAAGTATGTAAAGACTTAAGTGTTTATGTTTTCTTAATATTGGATGTTCATTTAGGAGGCTTTGGAGCATCAAATACATTTGATGTACTTGATGTTGATCTAGGAGTCTCTTTAGCATCAAATACATTTGATACACTTGATGTTGAGCTTGGAAACTCTAGAGAATCAAGCATATGAACCTAAATGCTTTTGTTTGGATTTGATGTCGAGTCGGAAAGACTTTGGAGCATCAAGGATTAATAAATTATAATGTTGTGTTATCTTACCTACTTAGTAATATTGACTGAATTGGGAACAACAAGTTAAAGAGGGACCAAGAACACTAGGATGGGAATGATCCTTTTAATACTAAATAAATGAGAATATTAAAGGAAAATACAATAAGAAAAACACTAAGAGAAGAATAATTAATAAATTAAAAGAAATATCAAAATAACCCTAACTACTTCTTGAATGAAGAAAGATATAAAAGAGGATAACGGAAATAAAAAGAGGCATCTTTTTCCTAAGAAATAATCAGTAGCCAAATGCATGAATAAATCCCTCTTTTCAAAATAAAGATGTAGATATAGACAATACATGGGTCTTGGTATGGACATCACTAGAAGGTTTAGTTGTAAAGACTAGAGAGCTCATCAACCATAAACGGAACATGGTAGTCGTGAAAGGACTGAAATTTATGAAAGGGGATTTATAAGAGGTTACGTAGAGATGGTAAAAAGCTTTGTGGATATTCTACAATAGATTAACCAAGAGATAGTGAACAACTTCCCTGATTATTCCCTATTTAGCAAGCTTGGTCTGGCTCGGGGATGATTGGATAAGTTAAAGTTGTTGAACTACTCAGGAATCTAAAGTTGGGAGGAACACGAAAGATCCTAATTCAGTTAGTCTGCTAAGTTCGATAAGTTACTCTTAATTTTTATATTATATCAATTTCATTCTTAGTATTCTTGGAAATTTCTCTGAGTTCCTATATGACTTATTAAAAGCATTGTTGTTTAAATATCATTGGACATAATTATTAATATAGATTTAAAAAAAATTATAGAACTAGATCATTTTCTTTTAATTTATGAAAAGTAAGAAAAAGAATGCTATCAGTATTATGCTGTAATTATTTCAGTCCTCTTTTCTTCTAGAAATTTTTTTTAAGAGATATTCATTTTGTATTTTAGATAGCTTGATATCATTATAGGAAAATTATAAATAACCGTTTGAAGTTTCAATGCTCTATATTTGTTCTTTAAGCCTAAAAAGTGTTAGGATATTGCTATACTCCATCCTAGTCCCACTAGTATTTTGATCATTTATATTTTCAGTCATGCATGCACTTTTAGGGTTTGCATGCATCATTTAGGGCTTGCATGCATTCCAGTCATCAGTCCCAGCACCTAGCCCTCAGTTAGCTAGCCCCAGGAGCTTCCTTCCAGTCAGTTTCAGCCCTCCTAGCCTGTCATGTGCCCTCCTTTCACCTACTGCATGAGAAGGGCGCCTTTCTCACCTACTAGTCCAGTTTACTTCAGTTAGCCACCAGTATTTCCTTTATTTGAGGCCAGACTGACTCCTCACTGCTGTTATCACTCCGATTGACCTCCGATAAGACATGACTACCTATTCTGACTCCAGTTAGCTCCTCATGTGCCCTCCACTGAGCCTCCTTCATTCAGTTAGTGTCTCCATGTGCTAGTTACATTTAGTTACACCTACCACACTCAGTTAAACTCAGTTTGACTGACGGTTGATAGTTACTTGTGCATTGATGACTCCACCGATGATGAGATAGACTACTAGTTGTGCTCCGATGACACTCTAGTGATCTTTTGCTCACTCCATGAAGGCTAATTCGAATTTCCACCTTGGCATTCGAATCCTCATGCATTGTACTACTTATTTTCCATATTGTGATTAATTAATTAGTGTGTGTGAAGTATTTTTGCTTCTATCCGATTTCTACTGTATTATTATTATGTTGCTCATTATACTGCATTGACCACTCTTCTTCTATTTTCTTGCTTAATCAATTACTTTCTTGTGAGGTATACATCATCTCTTAGATCTGCTGTGAGGATTTTCACATGGTATCAGAGCATGTTGAGAGTATTGTTTATCTCCTTCCCTGATAGTTTTTTGCAGGTTATTATCAAGATTTCGAGTGCAGCAGTTGCAGCAGTTTTTGCATTTTTGCAGCAGTAGCAGTTGCAGATATTCTCTATTGTTTTTGCAGGTCTTCTACAGCTTCAATGTATTCAGAAGAAATCCCTCCTCTTTCTCTATTCAACTATGATCTTCTTTCTCCACTCAACTATGGTGAATGGAAACCGAATATGATAGCACATTTAAAGAAAAATGGTCTCTTTGATCATTGTTTTGAAAGAGAGTTCGAATTCTCTGAAGAAAAGAATGACTGGTTAGATGAAGGTGGAAAAGCTATTGCAGCCATGATGTCTGTTATGCATGAATGGATGTTATATGACTTCCTTGATTTTTTATCACCAAAAGAGCTATGGGCTCACCTGGATGTAATATTTGGTAGACATAATGAAGGAATTGGTCCAAACCCCTTCAAGAGCAAGCAAAGTGATGCATTCTCCCTCCTTGATGATCTCATTGATCATGAACCAGTATCAAACACATCTCATATTGAAGTTGTCCACAAAGAACTTGCAGATTCTACACTCATGCTCCAACTTTCTTCTCTTTCTGTGCCAACTCACACTCTAGATATTGTAGAAGGTCCTAAATCCTCTCTTGCACCAGAGTCTATTGGTTTGCATCATGATCACATGATTATTTCAGAGGTAATGCATTCGCTCTCCTCAAGCAATCACCTCTTATTTACTGCTATATGATCATTATTCCATGATTTCAGAAGGTTATTGAAGAATATGGCCATTTCCATTCGCTTGGGATAATTTCTCATGCACATCATGGTTTTGATCTCACCCCTGCTAGTTCAAAGGAGATCTTAAGAAACCATGGCCATTCGCTTGGGATAATTTCTCATGCATTTACTGGTTTAGATCTCACCTCAAATGGTTCAAAGGAGATCTTAAGCAACCATGATTCAAATCTTGGATATGATTTGGATTCCAAGCAATCTTTATTATTTGATGGTTCTTTTTGACATAATCTCACCCATGATGGTTCGAAGGAGAAGACAGAAGACTATCTGCACATTCATAGGTTTGATCCTACCTCAGCTGATTCGAATCACATGTTTAAGGATCATCCTCATACTTTTGGATTTGTTGTCATCACATTCGATCTGAAGAGAAAGTACAAGCACATGCTTTTTGAGCATGATCCACTTCTTCCCAAGAATAAGATACCTCCAGACATATGACCAAGCATCACACCTACTTGAGTTTGGAGCATTTATTTTTTATGTGTGCCTTACAGTCTATTTGTTAAGGGGGGGGGATTTTTCCCATGAAATTTTCCCCACTTCCTTGGTTTATTGACTGCTATTATTCATTGTATTGGGTGACCTTTGGTCTTAGTTACCAGGGCCCAGGATGGATTAAGGGAGGGTGTTAGGATATTTCTATACTCCATCCTAGTCCCACCAGTATTTTGATCATTTACATTTTCAGTCATGCATGCACTTTTAGGGTTTGCATGCATCATTTAGGGTTTGCATGCATTTGCATGCATTCCAGTCATCAGTCCCAACACCTAGCCCTCAGTTAGCTAGCCCCCAGAGCTTCCTTCCACTCAGTTTCATCCCTCCTATCCTATCATGCGCCCTCCTTTCAACTACTGCATGAGAAGGGTGCCTTTCTCACCTACTAGTCTAGTGTACTTCAGTTAGCCACCAGTCTTTCCTTGATTTGAGGCCAAACTGACTCCTCACTGCTGTTATCACTCTGATTGACCTCCGATGAGACATGACTAGTTGTTCTGACTCCCGTTAGCTCCTCATGCGCCCTCCACTGAGCCTCCTTCATTTAGTTAGTGTCTCCATGTGCCAGTTACATTCAGTTACACCTACCACACTCAGTTAGACTCAGTTTGACTGACGGTTGACAGTTACTTGTGCATTGATGACTCCATCGATGATGAGATAGACTACTAGTTGTGCTCCGATGACACTCCAGTGATGTTTTGATCACTCGATGAAGGCTAATTCGAATTGCCACCTTGGCATTAGAATCCTCATGCATTGCACTACTTATTGTCCATATTGTGATTAATTTATTAGTGTGTGTGAAGTATTTTTGCTTCCATCTGAGTTCTACTGTATTATTATTTTGTTGCTCATTATACTGCATTGACCACTCTTCTTCTATTTTCTTGCTTAATCATTTACTTTCTTGTGAGGTATACATCATCTCTTAGATATGCTGTGAGGATTTTCACAAAAAGTCCTGTCGATTTATATTTTATTGAATTAGAGGCCGTTTATTATTTAGTCTCAACCAAATTATTTAAATATTTAATACAGTTATTAAAACCCCGGGAATAAATCTTCCATATAAACTAACTATGGAGGAAGGAACATATTAGTTCCTCAAACACAAGGTTCTTAGTCCATAATTAAAAAGAGTGATCTATTTATTAATATATATAAGACTCAAAGTGAAAATAACAATAACTTAAACATTGCTGCTATTAGAGTATGAGAAGCATATAAATATAAACTTCCCATTTAAATTAATGTGATAAGTTATAACAAATATTTCCAATCATATAAAAGATATGAGCGGTTTGATACTAATTACTAGGGTTCGAGACCTCTCAACATATCTATAAACAAATTAAATTCATAAAAACAGAAGATAAATAATTTTCTATTATTTTATATGATATGAGTCAATTGACAACAGGGTGATCAATAACTACCTCATATTATAAAAATGAAACCGTAGAATTTAGTCGATTCCTCAACAAGAGAAGGAATCGCTACAAATTAACCTTGTTGCATAAAAGAAAAAATGATACAGGAAACTCACAAGCAGAATTGAACACAATGAACTCGAGCGAAACAAAAGTAAGTCAGGTTTTCATCCCCTTTAATAGGATAAAACAAAAGACATAGTATCTTTTTTATTTAATGATCAACTTGTGAATTTAATCGTGCATATAGTATTCAGACTATTAACCGAATCATAGGTGCCAAGGTCGAAACTCAGTAGAGAATTACCCATTCTCTGCAAACCAAAAATGAATAATAAACAACTACGATGTCAAAAACTAAGATAATTATCATAACAATAAAATAATACTTGAGCTAGAGCCAAATCGAATGGAGACAGGGCTTGAACAATGGAAGTCTTGTTGCATACATAAATACATACATATAACATATAATGACAATAAGAAAACAAACCCATTAATGAGAGGTCGTACCATTCTTTTCCTTACTGGAATTACAACTATAATAAGCCATAATAGAATTGAATATACAGAAAGAATAATGAACTGAATCCCTCTAACTGTCTGCTTATAAACATATTGATAGTGCTAGAATTTAAAATATGGAGAACATAATATATATATATATATATTTATAGATATATGTATGTACATATATCTACATATATATGTATATCTATATATATATATATGTACATGTATATATATGTATATGTATATGTAGATACATATATATACATATACATATTCACACACACACGCACATACAAACTCGTCGATAAGTTACAAATTATTTGGTTCAAAATTTAGCTATGCATACAGGGTGATGAATACCGGGATAATGACAGTGTGGCCAAACAAATAAAAACATATATTGCATAGTTAAAGACTGAATAGTCTGAGTACAAAACCCTTAGGACTATTAAACACTTAAAGAATTAAAAAAAAAATGGCTTGAATCCTGTAGTATAAACATTCTCCTAAAAACCCTCAATTGAAAAAGGGGGATTGTTGTGAAGAAAGAATCTCACCATGGAAAGAAGGATAGTAGCACAAAATAAAACACAAGACCTACTCATCTAATGCCGAGAGTCAACCTATCAAAATCAAGGAGACTTCAAGCCATACAAAGGAACATCGTTTACCCAGGAGGAGCCCTGTTTGGAGGCGTGAATATACAAACCAAGAGCTCAAAGGTTGCCCCAACACCTAAGACATAACATTGCCATGATTAATAAATGTTGAACTCAGAAAAGTAAAGGAAAGTATTAAATGAAAACAATAAAGGAAGGATTCGAGTTGATATAGCTTAAATTTGTTAATGATGAAGAAACCTTGTGCCTTTTGATCCAGATGGATATAGGTGGCCACCCACGTATTCCACTGGCTCAAAACAATTTTCTATTTTGGCAGTTTCTTGTAATTTTTCTACAGTTTTTTGGGTCCCAAACTTCCGAGGCCATTTTTTGGAGATTCATGGGTGCCAATCATTGCCACTGACATGCATTATTTGAATTTTAAAGTTGTATAGCTCGGATAGACCTTTCCAATGGGCTATCGAGCGCCCCAAACGAAGATCGTATGCAAAAGTTTTGACCTCGAAAAGTTGATTGTTCAACTAACCACCTTAGGGCCGCAAACTTTATGACAGTTCATTTTCACAGCTAAGCAGTGCAGGAAGGTAATCTCCCAGACAGGGAAATTCGTCCTCTTCATGGTTCGTTATGAAGGTGAAAAAAATATTGCAGCAACATCCACCACCTCCATGTAGAAGCCATCTATGCAGCAGAATCGGGTGGATAAGATCGTGGGAGCATACAAATACATCTTCACCACACCCACTGGGATGCTAGTACATTGTCGGGTCAAGCATTCCATTTATTTGATCCCTGGTGTGCCTTTACCTAAAGGGCCAGTATACAGTCTTCCTTGAGTTGACTTACCTTATTTTCATGCTTCATAGCTTTAAATTTTTTTACTATTTTTATCTCCCCTTGTGACATCAATGACAAAGAATAATTGAGATTATATGGCTCCCACTGAAAATATGTAGTTACTTTTGATTTTGAACTCTGTTATACTTGGCATGAATAATTTTGATCTATAATTATGGCATGATCCCCTTGAGGCTATACTTGTTTTTCTACTATTCCATCTTCTCATCTTGTTGGACTTCACTATGTTTTGCTCCCCTTGAGATCTTGCTAGGTATTCTCACTAATCTCTTCTCCCCTGGATTTATGCTGCATCATTTACAGTTATAAACCTTCATGCTGCTATCGAAGCTCATCCTTCCTTCTAGAGCTCCTTTCCCACAATCCTAGGACCTATCAATGATGTGCTTGTCATGCTTTCTCATTAGCTGATCTTGGGGTGCTAAATGTATTTTGTAAATCTACTCCCAAATATGACTTGAGCCCTGTCTTTCATATGAATTTACAGCTGTGAGAAATAATTCATTTGTCTTTTCATTTTTGACTTCATAATGCAAGGATGCTTCCTCAACTTCTATTGCACTAGTTTCTAGTCCTTCATGACTATTGTTCTCTTTGGCATTCATCTAAACTTTCATGACTGCAAAATTTCCTTTCTTGACTAGATTAGTCAGTACCAATTGACATGTACCTTCATATTTTGAACTTCTTCTTAGATATATATAGCATACTCTCTTTTCTTGACGTCCTGCAGGCTTGGGCTATGTGTCCTAATGTATTCTAAATTTGACATCTAAATATCTCCAGCTAGTTTGCATCTCCAATATCTTATCTAGGATGTTCACAATCTTCACTTTCTTCTTTATTTCATGACTGTGATGACTCCCCCTATATGTACGTCCCATCATTTTCTACATTTTTTAGTTGCTTTGAATTTTATTCTGCAATTTGTTTTATTGTTACTTCCAACTCTTAAATATGTAGGTACCAACCTACTGAAGCATTAAGTACAAGAATGTTGGTGTAATCACTTCATAAATAGTTCCAACTTCTGCAACTTCATTCTGTATCTTGGATAAAAGGGGATCATAAAGATGTATTGAGAGATTCATTTCTCAATTCTTCAGTATGAAAAAAAATGATGTCCTTTCCTTCAATCAACATACTTCCCAACTTCAAGACAAGAGGCTTAGACTGATTTTCTATTGTCCTTTTACTTTCTGCACATACTAATCCACAAATTTCCTCTTTTTGATTTGTTGATTTCTTTTTCCAAACCTTTCTACATTTTTCTTTATTTTGATTTGCAAGGATACTTATTCTTCTTTTTAGAGCATATCGAGCTGGCTGAGATTCTCCTTCAATCTTATTTTCTTGTTTTTCCTTCCAAAATTTATTGGATTTCTTTGAGCTCTCATAGTACTTAAGCTTTATGGCCAATGATGTTGCATTTGTAACATAACACATTGCTACGTAACTTTTCAAAGTGCCCAGGATTTTTGCACTTCCAACATTCAACAATTCTATTAATTGTTTTGACTTTGTTGTCCATAAAGTTACTCTTGGGATATACTTCACAATCCACTACTTTATGCCCAAGTTTATTACAAGAGAAACAACATCCAAGAAATGTATTTTTGTACCTCATTGTATGTCTTCTCCTTGATAGTACAAACCTCTTATATTTAGTTATGTTATACCTTGGTTGATTATCCTTTTCTCTCATGTTGATATCTTCTTTGTGATTTGTGTTGACTTTAATCTTCTCCTCAAATGATTTGGAGCTTTCTTCAAGAGTATTCTAATTTTTTTCAAACCCAAGACCAGTCTTGTCATGTGGTGATCTTTGAGAACTAAGGATGTGATCTAAGATCATGGTTCTCTTCTCAAACCTTGATTTGTCTCCAAATGGGCAACTGTATTATCCAAATCTTCTTTTATTGAAAGGATCTCAAGCTTTTTCTTTTTACGGATTTCATTCTTCTCATGAAGTTGGTTTGTAAAATCTTCTTCAGTCCTCTTGGCCTCATCTACTTGTGTTTTCAAACCATTAATTTTTATTTCAACATCAAGTAACCGATCCTTTTTTTCATCTACGATCTTCTTGAATTTTTCAAGGTTATGTGTGTTGAGATATTGTAACTTCAAAGAATATTATAATTGTACTTTATTATTCCGGAGATGTTTCATTCCTCCGTAAAGATCTTATTGTATATCCGGAGATGTTTATTCCTCCGTCAGAATGTGGTAACTCGGGTTATTAGACTTCCCTAGTGGAGGTCGGCCCTTTATGTGTTATGTGGGTCAAAGGGTTATTAGACCACCCTAGAGGGGTCGGCCCAGTTAGTTGTAGTGGGGTATTTAACCCATTGGTTAAATACGAGCCTACGTGTACTTGTGTAAAATACATATCAGTGAAGTGTATAAATAGAGGAGGTGTGTTCCTCATTTGATACACTCACTCATTCAAGGGAGGCGCACTTTTGGAGGAGAGGTCTGCTACGGTGGAGAAGGAGATCATGTCTTTGGTTTGCATCTTTTTATATTGCTGGTCATCTATATTGAGGAAGCTTTACTGGGTTTTCTACCCCATGAGGGTTTCCCAGGATAAATTTGTGTCTCTTGTGTTTATGCTATGCTTGTCGTTTCTTCAGTGATCCTGTATATGCTATTATTGTGAAATGGAATGTAATGCTGCTAATTTCTATCTTAGAATATTGAATTTTAACATGGTATCAGAGCTAACCTGAAGGTAGACAAGGTATGGCACTTACGACACTTGCTTTACTTACGACAATTTGAAGGTTAGGGTTTTACATAGCAAAAATCAGTCATCGTGGTACTTTCGCTATAACTCCATTTTGGAGAAGGTTCAGGGTCTGAAAAGTTTACAGGTCGAAGATAACATCCCCAGGTACCTTTTGTCCAAAGGGCACCCTCATATTCGTTGTACTTTGTGAGTTATGATCAGTACAAGTTAGGGTTTCTGCCTCTTCCAGATCTCAGTCAAAATCAGGTGACCTTGGAAAAAAGGTCATAACTTGGGCTAGGAAGCTCCAAATGAAATTTAGTAACAAGTGACAGGTAGTACATAGCCTGTACTATCTCAGAAAACTTTTTCAGAGGCCGAAGGTGAACCAGTGACACGTGGAACTCCGTACAAGTTCGCTCTCCTGGTTTATCCCATAAACAGGTCACGTTGCGACACTTGGCATAAATCTCTCTCAGAGAGTCCAATTGAGGTCAGACCTATCAGGATGGAAAGATAACAGGTCGATCTATCTCAGGAAAAGTTTTCAGACCCCGAAGTTCAAAAAAATGACACGTGGCACTCCGTACAAGCTCGCTCTCCTGTTTTATCCCAAAACAGGTCACGTTGTGACATTTGGCATAACTCTCTCTCAGAGAATCCAATTGAGGTCAGACCTGTCAGGATGGAAAGATAACAGGTCAGGCTATCTCAGGAAACGTTTTTAGACCCTGTGGATCAAAAAGTTCAGAGTTACACCAGAAACAATCAGGTACATATTTCTGTCAAAACAGAATTATTTTTGAGTACCTTCATTCATGGCTTCCAGAATTTAGGGCTTTGGAGAAAGTTGAAATTTTTGTAATCAGAGACCACGGCTGGATGCTACTCATCAAAATAGAAATTTAGAGACCAAGATCAGAATTTTTGGTTGGGCAGAAGGCCGGGCTTGATCAAACCCTAGTTCGGGACATTGATCATGAAAGTGGAAAATTAGGGCTTCTGTAAAAATGGGAATTTTTGAAATCTGTGACCACGGCTGGAAGCTCCTCAGAAGAATAGAAGCTTAGAGCTTTGGATCATACATTTTGATTGGTTAGAAGAGTGGGCTTCATCAAACCCCAGTTCAGGGTCACGTCCAGCGAATCCGGAAGTTTCAAAGACAATTTTGAGATTTCAAAACTGAAGTATGCTAGTTTGATCAGCTCAGCAAGACACATCCTTCCATCCATTCAGAAGTGTGAAAGTCAAAGATTGAATTTTTAGGGTTTCGCTAGCAAACACTAATCAAGCTCCAGATCAAGTTTCAGGGGGAGTTGAGGCTAAGACCTTACATAAGAAGACTACAAAAAGTCTCGACAGGTATGACTTAAGGAGGTTCAGGTATGCCTTGAAATCTGATTCTTGATTAAGTTCATAATGTGTTTGTCTTCATGTTAGTTATTAGTACAATCTTGATTAATGTTATTAATTGTCTTATCACCCTAGTAATAATATGAATGCATGTGAATGATTTGATTAGGTCTATATGATTGTACTTATGCATTATGGTGTTGTGTGAGGTTGATGTTGTCTGCTAACAAAACTCAGGTACATTACAAAAGACAAATCAAGTTCCATGACCATGACAACATGAAGACAAAGACTCACGAGGTATGTATGACTTCGTTATATTATGTTTAACCTACGAGACATGCAGGTTCTAGCTCAAGATCTCTAAATCATTGAAGAGATTGTTTAGGTATGTTGTACATAACTAAGCAGGTATACTAATCCAGGTATGTTTTTCTATGTCATGTTAGAATCTTACCTTATATAAGTATACTTGCTATGATTGGTTATACTTATTCATAAAGCAAGTAATCAAGGGTTTATGAACATTATGTCTTTTATATTGATTAATGATATGCACAAGTAAAAGAAGACTTCCATGAAATATTGAATACTAATGTTTATTATCTATGATCATGACTATACATATTCAAGATTATTTATAATTAGAATGTTTTGAGAATATACTAATGAATGTATGTTTGTGTATGAGATAATGAGGATGACACTAGTGCACACTTGAGCATGCACAGTAGTACAGAATAAATAGAAGTTCAAAAGCCATATAGAAGATCAAGCGGGAGGCAACCACACAAACATAAAAGATAAGTACTTGAGTTGTTATTTGAAATAGTAAATGATATTGCTTGTATTCATATTTGTATTCCTAGAATATATTATGCTGAGTGTAAACATTCATAGAGCATTGAACAGTGTACTACTAATATGCATATGATTGGTAAGTTGGACAAACATTCCATTGTTGCTTGTCTAGAATGAAACCTCTTTGCTGGCATGCTGAGAGCTGTGCACACTCTCAATAGCATGTTCTGGTAGAGATGGAAGGCATCTAGATAGCCACTGTATGCATACAAGATATGGGAAAGTGTTGTACCAAAGTATTGGTCAAAATAGTTGCATAACTATGTAAATGATATCTGTATGCATAATAGGTTATCATGATTACATGATTATGAAGTATTACTAATCATGTACTTAACTTGTTTTGTAGGAAAGATCATGAAGAATGATGAACACCGAACAAGTGATGGATGTTCAACAAGAAGATTTACAAATCAAACAAAATATAGAAGGCTCATGGCTAGAAGATTCTCTTAGAAAGAGGAAAGAGAACCTTAACAAGATGTTTTGCTCCAAGGGACTAGATAAGACCATTCCCTTAATAATGTAATCACGTTCTGCATGGGTTCCCAGGATCGGTAGTCAATTGATGAGCTTAATGATCATCATGGGTGATGTGGAATGCAAGAAGGAACTCACCACAGAGTTCAAATGATTTTGAGGCTCATATTAGTAGACCCATTTGACGAGAGATGGCACAGATAGATATGCAGAAGATCACTCAATGCTGAGTGTGAATAATGGACAATTGACAGCTTCATGACAAAGCTTGGGATTTACCAGAAGTAAAGTTGTCCCTAACCTTTACCTTAAGGTTGTGGATGATGAACCTAACATACCATTATTGCATGACGATGATCTCTTTCTGACAAGGAATGAGAAATAGGTCATGAAAATGGTTGCAGAAATGAAAATGAAAGATCTCGGATTAATGCACTACTTCTTAGGTCTAGAAGTATGGCAAGATCCAAAAGGAATCTTTTAAATCAAGGTAAGTATGCTGTGAAGTTTCTAAAAAGATTTGATATGTTGGAGTATAAAGCCATGGCCACTCCCATGGACTCCAACTTGAAGTTATTAGTTAATGACTCATCGTATTTAGTGGACCTAATCCTTTATAGACAAATTATTGATTCATTGATGTGTCTAAACGAATACTAGGTTAGATATATGCCTTGCTGCAATTACCCTAAGTCAGTATCTAGTAGAATCTAGAAAGGTTCACTTAATAACTACAAAGCATGTAGGGAGGAACCTAAAAGGTACAATAGATTTTGGTCCATATTATCTTGGAGGTCATGAACTCCGTTTACATGGTTACTCAGATTCTGATTGGGCAGGAAGTGCCTCAGACAGAAAGAGTACATTAGGTGGATGTTATAGTCTTGAAACTGCCATGATCTCATGGTTCAGCAAGAAACAATCTAGTGTGGCTCTCAGTACTGCTGAAGCAGAACATATGGCTGTCTGCTCTGCCAGCTGTGAAGCAGAATGGCTTCAGAAGCTTTGGAGTGTTTGACTTAGAAATGGATCCCACTGTGATTATGTGACTGAAAATCTTGTGTTCCACGATAAGTCAAAACACATAGAGATCCGGTACTTCTATATACGAGATATGGTGCAAAGAGGAGCTATCAAGCTTGTTTATTTAAGCACTAAGGATCAGATCGCTGATATCTTGACTAAACCTCTGTCTCGAGTAAAGTTCGAACACTTCCGAGACAAGCTTGGTATAGGACCCTCCTCGAAAGGGGGAGTAGCACAGTATCCGATAACAAGTCTATCTCATTAATGATGAGGTTACCTATTTACTGCACTTAGCTACCTAGAATTATTTAGATTTAGGACTCTTATATTCTTTCTTTTGATAATAGATATATACATGCTTTTGATATTAGTTTCTGATGATAGATGTATACATGCTTTTGATATTAGTTTCTGATGATAGATGTATACATTCTTTTGATGTTAGTTTCTGATGATAGATGTATACATGCTTTTGATGATAGTTTCTGATGATAGATGTATACATGCTTTTGATGTTAGTTTTTGATGATAGATGTATACATGCTTTTGGATATACATGTTTTGATGATGGTGATACATGTTTTGATGATATTGACACATGTTGTGATTATACATGTTTTGATGATGATGATACATGTTGTGGTTATACATGTTTTGATGATGGTGATACATGATTGTGATTATACATGTTTTGATGATGATGATACATGTTGTGGTTATACATGTTTTGATGATGATGATACATGTTGTGGTTATACATGTTTTGATGATGGTGATACATGTTGTGATTATACATGTTTTGATGATGGTGATACATGTTGTGATTATACATGTTTTGATGATAAGGATACATGTTCTGTTATACATGTAATGAAGGGATTGGATCATTCCTGGACTTCAGTCCGAAAGAAGAGCCGTAGACGTATGTCTTCGATAATGAAGGGATTGGATCATTCCTGGACTTCAGTCCGAAAGAAGAGCCGTAGACGTATGTCTTCGATAATGAAGGGATTGGATCATTCCTGGACTTCAGTCCGAAAGAAGAGCCGTAGACGTATGTCTTCGATAATGAAGGGATTGGATCATTCCTGGACTTCAGTCCGAAAGAAGAGCCGTAGACGTATGTCTTCGATAATGAAGGGATTGGATCATTCCTGGACTTCAGTCCGAAAGAAGAGCCGTAGACGTATGTCTTCGATAATGAAGGGATTGGATCATTCCTGGACTTCAGTCCGAAAGAAGATCCGTAGACGTATGTCTTCGATAATGAAGGGATTGGATCATTCCTGGACTTCAGTCCGAAAGAAGAGCCGTAGACGTATGTCTTCGATAATGAAGGGATTGGATCATTCCTGGACTTCAGTCCGAAAGAAGAGCCGTAGACGTATGTCTTCGATGATGAAGGGATTGGATCATTCCTGGACTTCAGTCCGAAAGAAGAGCCGTAGACGTATGTCTTCGAGAATGAAGTCCTTGGTGGACGGTTGAGGATTAAGTCATCCTTGGACGTAGGTCCTAAAAGCACGGTGAAGGATTGGATCATCCTTGGACTTTGGTCCTGTAAACTGAGCCGTAGACGTGAGGTCTCCGAGAACATGATAGGACTGGATCGTCCCTGGACTTCGGTTCAAAAGGTACATGACTGGTTTACATCATTCCTTGATGATGACGATGATCGTGTGATGACGATGCTGATGATCGTGTGATGACGATGCTGATTATCATGCTGATGATCATGTGGTGACGATGCTGATGATCGTGCGATGACGATGCTGATGATCGTGTGATGACGATGCTGATGATCGTGCGATGACGATGTTGATGATCGTGCGATGACGATGCTGATGATTGTGTGATGATGATGTTGATCGTGATGCTGATGACGATGTTGATAATCGTGTGATGATGATGCTGATGATCATGTGATGATGATGTTGATCATGATGCTGTTGATCGTGTGATGATGATGTTGATCATGATGCTGTTGATCGTGTGATGATGATGTTGATCGTGATGCTGATGATCGTATGATGACGATGCTGTTGATCGTGTGTTGACGATGCTGATGATTGAGTACTATCAACTCTGATGATGTTGATGTTCCAGTATTGAAGATGTTCCAGTAACTGGTTGAGTTACTGATGATGTTGAGAAAGCTTCCAATGATTTATAGATGTATCATGTATGATGTTGATGACTCCTTGCTCGTGCAGGTGCTGTTATAATATCCTTCTTGTTAAGGGGGAGTGTTGAGATATTGTAACTTCAAAGAATATTATAATTGTACTTTATTATTCCGGAGATGTTTCATTCCTCCGTAAAGATCTTATTGTATATCCGGAGATGTTTATTCCTCCGTCAGAATGTGGTAACTCGGGTTATTAGACTTCCCTAGTGGAGGTCGGCCCTTTATGTGTTATGTGGGTCAAAGGGTTACTAGACCACCCTAGAGGGGTCGGCCCAGTTAGTTGTAGTGGGGTATTTAACCCATTGGTTAAATACGAGCCTACGTGTACTTGTGTAAAATACATATCAGTGAAGTGTATAAATAGAGGAGGTGTGTTCCTCATTTGATACACTCACTCATTCAAGGGAGGCGCACTTTTGGAGGAGAGGTATGCTACGGTGGAGAAGGAGATCATGTCTTTGGTTTGCATCTTTGTATATTGCTGGTCATCTATATTGAGGAAGCTTTACTGGGTTTTCTACCCCATGAGGGTTTCCCAGGATAAATTTGTGTCTCTTGTGTTTATGCTATGCTTGTCGTTTCTTCAGTGATCCTGTATATGCTATTATTGTGAAATGGAATGTAATGCTGCTATTTTCTATCTTAGCATATTGAATTTTAACAATGTGTCATTTGTTTGTTAAAGCTTTGAACTCCCTCTTGAGATCTCTACATCTCTAATTTCAGAGATAGAATTTTATTTTCTTAGATAAACAATATCAGTTTATCGTCCTTGGCATACTATATTCTTCTCACTTAGCTGATTTACTAAGGATTCTTGAGTAAATTTTGTGTCCTCTATTTGAGCTTCTAAACTCATAGTTACTTGATCCTTTTCTTCATGTTGTAGAAACTGTTCCTTTAATACTTCATTTTATTTTCTTGTTTTTCTTAACTCATTTAGAGCATTAATTATTTCACCCTTCCAATCAACTTTTGCAGTTTCCTCATCTTCAGACTTAAAGCATTATTCTTCACTTTCAAACTCTTTCTGACTATCACTCATATCAGGAAGACTACAAGATCCATTTTCAACAGAATATTTGGAAGAAGAGAAATGCATTCTATTAGTAAAATACTTACAAAGTGCTCCTGTAGTATGATCTGATTGATTTTTATGTGACTCATTTGAAGCTACTTCGTTCTCTGATGGTTCTTCCTTAATGGATGGGTTTCTCTCATCCTTTCCTTCTAATTCTTTACTTTCTATGATCACTTCCTCAATCACGTAGAAACTCTTTAGCTTGTCCCAAAGCTCTTTGGTTGAGATACATTTTCCAACTTTGTCTATCACAGAATCAACTAATCCTTCCATGGTAGCATCCATTGCTAACTTGTTGTTCATTTTCAATTCCTTCTTGGCTATAGAATTTGGTGGCCTTTTCAGAGGGGGGTAACATGTAACAATTGACTCCCAAATTTCAAGTCCAAGTGATTGCAAATATGATTCCATTATTATAATCCAAAGTAAATAGTTTGTTCCGGTGAACAAAGGAGCTCTATCTGTGCTGAAACCAAATTCCTCACAAGCCATATATGTGCAATGATTTTCCTTCTAGTGGTTAGATTGTATCTGACATGCCCACTCTGATACCAATTGTTGAACCCCAAGTGATACTGAGATGGGGGGGGATGAATCTGTATCATGCGTAATCTTAATATTCATATATAATTTTTCACTTCATAAATCATACACCAATATGAAAGCAATTATCAACATAGAAAAACACTGTGTGCAAAGTATTTATAAAGAAACTTAAATATATAGATAGAATATTTGATTACATAAATTGTTAGGAGACACCAATTTTTAATAAAGGTGTGAGCACCCACTCAAACACCAAACTGTGAGGACACATATCCTCTACGCAAGCACCAAATTGATATTTACAAGCACCAACCTGTGAGGACACCAATCCTTTGCGCAAGCACTAGCTTGTTGTCTTCAGGAACCAACCTGTAGGAGACCAAAATCTCATGTCCTTTCCCCTTCCTTCCTCCATGAGATAGATATAGTTTGAGATATAGGACAGTAATTGTGTTCATTTGTTTCACTCTAATATGTTCACTTTCCTCAGGTTACTCTGCACATTCTCTTGTATGCACTCTTCTACATACTCTACTCTATGAACTTTACTTTGCACACTCTACTCTCTTCTCTACACATTTTGCGGTGTGCACTCTACTTTGCACACTCAGCTTTGTGCACTTTTCTCTATGCAAAACAATATTCATTGTTGTCACACTGTCACACACTAAACTACGCAAGATAATCCTAATTGTTGTGCATCCATCACGATACCTACTTTCTTCCTTAACAAGAAAACATCTCTTCCTCCTCACAAGGTGCACCTCCACAACCTTCAAAGAATCTTCAAGAACATCTTCAAGAATCCAGAACATCTTCAATAAAACCCAAGAAATGATCTTCAAGTACCCCTGAAAATTCATCTTCTCCTTGGAATTTTGCACCTTTTCAGAGCTCCATACTTGCTTGGATGGATGATCAAATGTGAAGGGAGCTCCACTTATTTATATAGGTCTTAAATCACTTTTTGGGATGACATAAGATTGTATAATATCATGGCAGGTCCGACCTAACATTCTGGTTGGGTTATCTTCACAAATTATTTCATATCTTCTCATTCCTAAGGAATTAGAGAGACTTCCATATACCGTTAGAAAGGTCTCGGAACAATATTTCCAACCATGAAGCTTAAACTCCAAATTGATATATATATATATATAAAGCTAAAATTCTTTCAAATATAGTTTAACCAAATTAGGCATCTTCAAGGTGCTTCATGTCTTCATCAAGGGACCTCTTCATTTCTTTCTTCTTGTCCACTTTATGGATTCATGTCTTCATGTTGTTTTACTAATTTGACATTGATAAACCACTTCAATGTCCTTTTACTAAGATTGACATCAATGACAACCAAATGGGGCCAAAAAATACTTATATGTGAGGTGCTTCAATATGTGCTACTATTTCCATGGAAGAATCAAGGTTTGGAAGAGTAATGTCCTCCCACCTTGATTCAGTTGTTTCATCTCAAAACAATTGTACATGCCAAAAAACACAAGGTACATATTAAATACTCTAAGCAATGTTTATCTAACAATTGCCAATTGTATAG
Organism: Larix kaempferi; assembly: GCA_027924585.1. Taxonomy (NCBI): domain Eukaryota; kingdom Viridiplantae; phylum Streptophyta; class Pinopsida; order Pinales; family Pinaceae; genus Larix; species Larix kaempferi. The sequence goes on along the minus strand of BSBM01001041.1, from coordinate 4,688,956 downwards.
TTAAAAATATACTCAATCATTTATAACCATTTACAAATCATGTACTAACCTTAGACATAAAAGTATCTCATGCGGGATCCTTCATAGGTCCATGGAAAGTATGGCCGCAGTGAATGCGTTGATGGGGTAATGCTCGGTCGTTGACAAGATCCTTTGCCCCACTGGATGTCATGTATGGTCCATGACCAATGGGGGATGAAGTACCTACATATGATGGTCCTCCCTACTACTTTAATGGGTCATGCCTAGATGATGCCACAAATGTACTATGCTACAGTACACTATGTGTAATCTATGATAAGGTAATGGAAGTCTTAGCTAGGCGATCTAGTAATTGAGGTGTCTATGGGGGAGGGTTATGAATATGCCTAGGAGTAGGTGGCCCTCTCTTTAGGTTACACCTGGCTATGGTTCAATACTAAGAAAATCCAATACCAAACCCCTTAAACTCACCAATGTTAAATTAATTAACGTTCACACCCAACATAAACTTCACATATAACTTTCGAATAAAATTTAATGGAACCTCCCTATTGTTGCAAGGAATTTTGTCAAAAACCATAAACCATCGACTCATCTAGTTTTATTTCCATGGATCGTATGTGCACCAATCCATGCAAAGGCTCCTTTTGTGTGGATCAGGGATTGATTGGTCTTAAGGTCAATGAAAAAACTAACTAGAGTTTATTTTGAGATGTTCAAATCTTTGATTTGTTCTTTACTGAGACTAGTGGAATAATACTCTCTCATCCTATCCCTATACTCGGTTATGCTTAACAATTGACCGTGAGAATTGTTAACTAAGGAAATGATGTTGTTATGGGATGTGGCTAAGGATAGTCTTGATGGTTCCCTTGTGCTTCTAAGCTATTGAACCAACCAACGTTTTTAATTCGTTTATATGTTGGTTAATTTGGATTTCTATGGTTGGGTCCTCCTTGGGGTTAATGTTTACTTTGGGATTAGGTTCAAGGTTTTGTGTGCTTGGGTTATCCTTAGGTTTGTTTGTTTGTGGGTTTCGTTCTTGGTTTTCAGCCATTGTGATGGAGATTAACAGGGTATTTTTTAAGGATTCTAATATTATACTTAAGTATAGTATCCTAGGCGATTATTTTGGATTGAAAAAAATATGTATATAGATAGGTAGGTGAATATTAAAGATGAAACATACAATTTACTACTTAAATGTGTAAATTTTGGCGAATATTATGATAATAAAACATATTTTATGTAAATATATGCAATATTAGAGACTAAAAATGACCAAATAGGTAATTTATTTTTTGAAAAAAAGCCCGAAAAATAGCCAATTGTCGAAATTTCGCCCTTAAAAATTACCCTGGAGATACACTATACAATTAAAAAAAAATGATTTTTGTTTAAGTTTTGGTTCATATTTTTACAATGTTTACAATGTATTTTTTATTAAATCATTGAAAAAATAGATAAAAATGAAAATTTAGAGATTAAATCTTACTTGGTGATTGGTTGGAGGATTGGGAAGTGGAGGGGCGTGCATACCTTCTGTCTGATTCCATTGGAAAGCGCTCATAATGAAATCAGGTCGGAATGAGGCCGAAATGGGCCTCAACCCAATTTTTAATATGGAGAGAAGTGTACATGCATTACTAGTGTGTGCGCACTTTTGAAACATGCACATGTTAATAATGCATGCACGCTTTTCTATCCACCTAGTTGATGGAGGTTCGACAATTGCCAGACCAAAAGCGTGTGCATGGTTTTAGGAGCGCCTGCACATTTTTAATATTTAGCACTCGTGCACACTTCTATTGCATCCATTTTGGGTACCATATTTCCCCGGGGACCCTTGCACCATGCTCATTTTAAGGTTTAAGGAGCTCATAAAAAAGATAACTCCCTTAATATTTTAATTAACTTGTGTGAAACAAGGGATACTATAAAGTTTAAGATGCCTTATTACATGTAATGCCCCACCATTGGTGACTTCAAATGCTACCATTGTCATCACACTAACAGTAAGGACATGCAAAATGTCATCAGACTAACGAAAGTGTTTCCTGCGGAAGTGCAACACAAACTAGATCATAGTTGAGAGTGTAATATCATTAAACATAGTTGCAATTGTAATATCATTTTCGATATACATACATATATAATTTAAGATTGTAATATCATTTAACATGGTTGCAATTCTAATATCATTTTAGATATACATACATACATAATTTATTAGGTATCATGTAAAGCAACATTGTGTCTATATCAATTTCAACTTATTTTATTAAGATATTAATGTGGAGTATTATAGATCGGTGAAGTTACATATACGATGCACCTAATCATTAAATATATGGATTTCTTTCAATAAAATCATAAATTCAAACACCTACACATATCTAATATGTCCTTTCTGAAATCACTTTACTCCTTTGATGATATCACAATCAACTTTATCTTTTATATATCCTTAATCCATTATAATCCTTAATAGGTTCAATTACCAACCACTTTCTTTGAATGATTTGGAAACACATTACCTTTATAAATTAAAAGCTTACTTAAATTATGATATCATATAATAAAATAAAATCCTTTAAAATATCAATTAAGATGTTACATCATTATTGATTTCGGCGCTATGTTCTTATCATAATTATTAAAAAAAAAAGTGTGCTGCCCAGTGCTCATGACTCATTGGTAGAACCTTGAAGGTCTGGTATTAGTCACAGCCCATCAACTTTTTCACAGAATCTGATATCCCCATCAACTTCAATTAATTTCAATTCTCTCATAACTCTATCAACTTCAATTTTCATTTGACTATTAGCCGTGGACGATCAACTTCACTTTTCAATTCGATTGAACTGTTTGATCTGTCCTTGCACACATATCGACAAGTACAGACTCTAAATTCAAACTGACCCCTTCAATCACATTAATTCTATTCTAGTTTTTTCTTCAGTGCTGATGGAAACCTACCTTAGAAATCAAATCTTCGGAGATTTTATATGCAGCTCCCATGGTTTCTTCCGCCATATACAAATGTTTAAAACATATAATAAGCCCTGGGTCACCATATACTATTGGTTCGCCAACCTCTGCCTTCATGCTGAACTAGTTGCAATCATTTTCATTTTATATTATAATGGAAAGAACATGCATTTTTCTATCAATGTTGAAAGTTTGATATTTTTTTTTAAGTTGTGCATATCAATATCATTGACTGTACAGTGTACATTGATTGCCATTGCTATTCCATATTGAATGCCCCCATTTTCATAGATTGACATTACTCCCGAGTTCGCCCAGTCTTATTCTTACAGTATCATAATCCACTACGCCTACTGAAATTGTCAATGTTTATGATTATGATTAGACTATACGCCTATTCTTTCCTGTACTGTAATTGTCAATGATTATGATTAGATTATATGAATACAGGCTATCTCATCGAAATCCATAAATGAACTGTAATGATCTAGAATCTAGGAATCCATAAATTCAAAGTACTGTGACGACGGTATATTGGTCATGATACTTATTGTTTAAATGTATTTCAAACTTCAGGATCATATTCAAATCCCTGAAAAGATTAGCCAATGCAAACTTCAACTTGATAACATGACAAAAGAACATAGTGGCCCGAATCTGTTTGACATATTACACACTAGTATTACAACGTGACTTTCACTGCCATAAACTTCAACTTGATAACATGACAAAAGAACACAGTGGCCCGCCGTACGCACTAGTATTACAACGTGACTTTCACTGCCATAAACTTCAACTTGATAACATGACAAAAGAACACAGTGGCCCGCCGGATCTGTTTGACATATTACACACTAGTATTACAACGTGACTTTTGCTGCCATAAAACGTGGTTTTTACTGCCATATCAATAGCTACCTTCATAAAGGATGGCTTTTTACTATTGATAAGTGTCTAAGATCTCTCTAGATGGCTACAATGGTGAATTTACTTAGCAAGCAGAATATATCATCATTTCAATAATATACACTTCATTATTTCTAGCAAGCAGAATATATCATCATTTCAATAATATACACTTCATTATTTCTGGTTGACTTTTACTGCCAAAAAAATAGCTTTTATTATTCTTAAGTGTCTAAGATCTTTCTAGATCACTAAGTAAGATCTTTTTAGATCACTAAGATGGGAGATTAGGAATCCCATCTTAGTGATCTAAAAAGATCTTACTTAGTGATCTAAAAAGATATTAGACACTTAAGTACAGAAACAGTGATGGAATTTGATGGGTGAATTGTCCATTATGAATCAATTTAACTGTTAAATATAGTTAATAGTTAATTTCACGTAGATAGTCAAAAAATGGTTTATAGACTGAAGAAAACGTTTCAAGATTTGGTTTTAACTAGACAATTTTGACTGGTGTCAACCATTTAAAATTCCAACTTTGGATAGGAATTCACTTACATACAAAATATATCATCATTTTAATAATATACAATTCATTCTTTCTCTCAAGCTTGTCTAGCTTTCTTCTTTCTATTAACTTGGTTCATTGTTCAGATCTTCTCTTAATTTTTTACAAGTTCAGTGTTCAGAGTATGCAAATTATCTTTCTAATTATATATTGTAATTGGAATAAGTTAATGTTGTTGAGACAAATTCAATATGAAATTGATATAAAGATTAGTCAATGCCAACTTTAACTTCATACAAACACATTTTGTCTTCGTCTTTGTTCATGACGATGACAAGAACTTTTCGGTATGTAATGGAGGACATTTTTTGTATTTATTTGATTCTATATGAATAGCAATAATAAGTTTTTTTTTCAGCTGAAAAAAAAAGAATAACAACACAATGGTACCTAGATCTTCTCTTAATTTTTTACAATTTAAGTGTTCAGAATATGCAGATGATCTTATATTTATATATTGTAATTGGAGTAACTTAATGTTGTTTGTGACGAATTTAATATGAATTTTTCTAAGAGATGAATAAATTTCCACCAGAATCCAAATCTGATACCTGAAATAATCTCGTTTTTTTCCATTCTGGCTCAATCACTTCCTTAAGATATCAATCAATATTCTAAATCTACGAAACATGAACTTTACTACAATATGATTTAACAACTCCATATTCAACCTGTTAACCTACCATAATCTTTATCGATTGACTAGAATTACTTTATCGAATATTTAAATCCTGAGCCTCAATCAATCAGTCACGCGTGACCGATATTAATTAAAGGATGTCTGATATGTTCATTAGTTTGACCGACTGTATAAACTGATCTTGATTGATTGCATTAATACAGTTTATCTGCTTCCCTTTACTCATCAGTTCATATTTTTCATTTTGCTGAATTGCAGCAGCTTGACCGACTGTAACTGACCCTGATTGATTGAATGGATCAATTATCTTCTTCTTTTTTGCCGAATTGAAGTGAAGATTTCGTGGCAGGTTTTAATTGACATTAAACTCACTGCATAGTGCCAAATTGCTACTAAAATTAAAATTAATGAAGATAATTATAATATCATTATGATTGAAATTCCATGTTCACCAGCGACAAATATTCTCATCGTAATCCAAAATTTTATTGGTGGAATTGGCGTTGGTGCATGTGGGGAAGTTGAATGTAGATGAAATAATCGTAACAACCTTTACTTCCACGTTGATTTTGATGAATGTGGTGATTATGCACATTACAAAGTGATAAATAGCAATCATATGTGCGTTGGTGCATGTGGAGGAGAATGTAGGAGAAATAATCATAACAACTTTGACATTGATTTTGATGAATGTGGTGATTATGCACATTACAAAGTGATAAACATTTGTTTCATTTCAAATTTTTGGTGCATGTGGAGGAGAATGTAGGCGAAATAATCATAACAACTTTGACTTTGACATTGATTTTGAAGAATGTGGTGTTTATTCACATTACAAAGTGATAAACATTTGTTTCATTTCAAAATTTTGCCATGTGGAAGTGTTATCTCAAAGTGTCATAACAACTTTGACTTTGACATCGATTTTGATGAATGTGGTGATTATGCACATTACAAAGTGATAAACATTTGTTTCATCTCAAAATTTTGTCATCTAATGGTGGAAGTGTTATCTCAAAATGTTGTCATGTGATGATGGAAAATGTTCTTGTTATTGTAATATATGCAAAGCATTAAATAGAAGAAGAATTTTAGTGTTATCTCAAAATGTTGTCATGTGATGTAATGATGGAAAATGTTATTGTTATTGTTGTTGTAATATATGTAAAGGATTAAATAGAAGAAGAATTTTAAAGTTAATAATAGAAAACTTTGTTTAAACTTTGGACAACTAGTTATACCTTATTTTGGACCTTTAAAACATTTTGGAGTTGATGGTCATCATAATCTATCAAAATACATCTTTCAAATCAATTTTGGCTTAGTTACCTTATGCATGTGGGTTGTAGTTAGGCATATCATCATCTTGATGCATCTAGCATGCATATTTTGAATGTGCAAGGGTGTCTTAATCTCACCAAGAACCTCTCTTATATAACATTGGAAGTGGTGGGAAAGAGATATCATGACCTTAAAATTAGCCAAAATTGCACCTCCACGAATTTTGGGATGAGTTTATTATCTATGCATGGCCTACTAAATGGTAAACCTTGCACATTCAAGGTATGCAAGTGGGATGCATCACTATAGACTGCACACATTAAGATATGTGCACGAGATAAATAACTACCATAAAAGAAGATGAAATTGGCCCCAAAGAGATGTGCAAATCACTATTTTGGCACATGATGATGACCAAACTCAACTCTAATGATCTGAACGACCAAAATAAGGGGCGATCAAGGTGATTCATTCATAGAAGAGATCCCATTCTTGGAGAACGACTCTGATTATTTCAATAATAGTCTTGAGTTCTGATAATTGTAAAAGCTTTTCGTTTTTGTGCTTTCGTACTAAATTTTGGAAGGACAAGTTCTATAGGAGTATTCATAACAGGTTGAGATGCAACAAATGCGGGGAAGGAAGTAGGGAAAAGAGATTTAAAATATGGGAGATTAACTTTTTTCTTTTTGGCTACACTGGGTGGGGATTATAAGGCTTGGGGAGATAATTGGTCATGGTGAATTTGCTATATTTTTCCTAAGTAATTTTGAATTCCTTGAATATAAGAGGTGATATCGTCATTTGTACCTAGCCCTTATGGGTTTTCCAGATCGACTTGGGTTAGGGGAGGTGAGTCATTTGACACATCAATGGGTTCTTCTTAACGGTGGGGCTTCTGAGGTTATGATATTTTTAGATTTTTAGGTGGTGGAGGAGGTAGAGGGTATTTAGCTTTTTGCGCGACTGACTACACTAGCTGCTTTTGTCCAAACTGCTTCTGGATCTCTACTTGCAATGGCATGTTGTTCTTTGCTGCTTCCAAAATAGTATGCTTGGCCTATTCGCTCATTTCAGCTAAATAATCTTATGAAGTTTCCAAATGGAGATGCTTCCACTTCTTTACCTGCATCCTTGTCTCTTTACCTCTCTCTTGCTTCTGAAATTCAAGTATCATGTACGATACTTCATTTATTTTCCCCTTGGGTTGGGGACTTCCAAAATCAGGTTCAACTCCTGTCTTGATCAAAGGTTCTTCTTCATCATATTCAATTATTTCTCTAGTGTGTTCCTTTACATTCTTACTAGATTGGTTGATAGTTGGTATTATAGCAAAGTATTTTTCGGCTCATCATCTGGCCTAAAACTAGTAATGTATATAGATTTATTTTCCTTTGGTTTTGGATTTCCCCATCAAGTAATGGTTCTTGAATCTTCTAGTTAGATACATATTCTATGGATATAATGTTGAATGTAATATTGGCCTGCCTGGATAAGTCAACAAAGAGTTGTTGGCTGTTGGGGTAATAGTGAAGCTTTGCAGGTTCAATTCTTATCTTACCTTGCTTGTACCAAAATTTTGTATGTTCAAGTTCTAATTCGATGTGGGATTCTGGTGGAAGACTGTGTCGAACCTATTACAAAACATGACATTGATCACATGCAGACTTGATCACCTAAAGCCAACTTTCTAAGTAGACTCTAACATTTTTGGCTTGCAGATTATTTTTAGCATGGAAAGCTTTATAATTTTTAATTAATGGGATTTCTAGACTGTTGAAGGCTACTTCACCAACTAGGTTGATTTGAAACATGGCTATCCATATGAACAATGATGAAAAACATATATCTTGACTCGAGTCCTGGCATCCAACACAATTAATTTTTACTACCTGAGTGACATGCTCAGCCCAATCAAATATTTTTGCCTCGTCAGTAATGTATTTGACTTCTTTGAGCATGTCAAGTCGGAGGTCATATGGTCGGTCCGATCTTGTTAGAAATAAGGAAACTATTACTAGTGTCCACTTAACATCTTCATACATAACTTTGCTAATTATAAGACCTTTGGAGTTTTTTCCTTGCTCTCACCCTATGAATCTTTTTACTATTTCATTCGACTCGGAAACGACTGGTACTGAGGGTCCTTTGCTGGAGAGTCTAGTGATTCGACTGATGAGGGAATTTGTGATGGGGATGCACTGGTCAAGCCAAATTTCCCCCTCATGATATCGATTGACAAGGAATTTGGCTATCTGGTCATTCATGTCACCAAGGAAGCTAATAAGCAGGGCTGTGAGATAGCCCCTGTTTTTGGAAATAACTAATTTTCTTGATGATTCAATCCATTGATTGTCTTTGACTTCCCATGCTTTAAAATCAACATCCTATTTTTACCAAGTATATTCTTTTCTTTTCTACTCTAAGGGTGTCATGACAGGTATTTCTTGTAGTTCCCTTGCTTTTTCAATATCTTTCTCTATAGCTTTGGCTTTGTTGGTTGTGGTATTCTTTTTAGGGCCCATGGCTAGTTTAGGAGGTTCTTGAATGAGGCTCAACGGATCAAACCTTGGTTGTTGGGTGCTGCAGATACAGAGCTCTAGTTCCAGGGATACAGTATTTGGACTGGATTTTTCCTTCTCAAGTTCTATGCAAAATTGAAGCCAAGGGTCCTCTAGGTCTGTATATTTTATAGGGGATTTCCTTGGTATGCGCTCCGCTAGAGCAGGTGAATTCATTAACGCAATAGGTGATGTATGAATGACATTTCACACACTTGAAGTATCTTGCTCCAAAATTTTTGGTCTTGATACTGTTGGATCATTCATCCATCGTCGTTCTCGTTCATAGCTCTGTCAAGTCTTTCGTTTCTCGTCGGTCATCATACTGGCTTGATCATCTAGTCATGGATGAGCTATGTTTGTTTTTTTTCTTTTTTCCATAGGGTTCTCTTCTTTGTATATATTCCTTGTGTGAACATCTGTAAATTGTTATCTCCATTTGTGCAATCTCTTCATCTTCTTACCAAGTCGTCACTCCTCACAATTGTTCTTTATTCCACCCTTTCCTACCAATATCCACATATAAGTTTTCTTATTTATATATTTTTCTATAGTTGGTTATGTAGCGGTATTTTTAATTTAAATAATTAATCATTCCTACTTTAGTGAAAACCTAGTGGGAAAGTTGATCGTCTAATGGTGATACGACCACTAGTCAGTGACATGCCATTTACTATAGTCGGTAACATTTTAGTCATGCACCTTTCACAATGTTTTTGAATACCCGACCATGCAAAGTCTTTAGTCTCACCATCCCATTGATGTTTATTTCTTCAATAGCATATGGTCCCAGCCATCTGGTCTCCAAATTTTTAGGTTTTCCTTTTATACGACCATTGTATAGGAGTCCTAGGTCTCCAACTGAAATATATCATTGGATGTTTCTATCGTGCCAATATTTTTGTTGCTTCTTTTGAACTTCATGATGGGGCATGGCAAGTATATGTTTCTATTCTAAGTTTTATAGCTCGAACAATCTATCATCAATGGATTTTGCAACATCCAGGTATAGAACTTGTGTGATCACTAGATCCTATTGTTTGAAATAAAGGGGTATGCAAACCTCTTTTTCATAAACTAATTTAAATGATGTCTGGCCTGTCGATATTTTATAGGATTTCTTGTGTGTCCATAGTATTTGTTGGTATCTTGTTGTCCTAGTCATACTTGTCAATATTACATATCTTACTTATTCCTTTGGTCAATGTTTTATTAAAGGATTCGATGATGCCATTCGACTAAGGATGATATGATGAACTCTTATGGTGATCTATCATAAATTCATTTAATAATATTGCGATTCTTTTGCTGATAAAGTGTGTTCCACGATCATTGATAAGAGTAAATGGGAAGCCAAATCTTGTGATGATATTTTCATAAATGAATTTTACTATAACCTTGCTTGAGCATACTTCCATTGGGTCTGCTTCTTCCCACTTAGTCACATAATCAACTGCAGTAACAATGTATCAGGAAGCCATCCTCCAACCGGGGTTTGTGAATGCACCAACAAATTCTATCTCCCATATTTTGAATGTGCAACTAGGATTTACTGATATGAGTGGCATCTCATGTATTTTCAATGGCATTCCCGTACGTTGTCATCTATCACATTTGCTAGCATATGCTTTTCAATCTCTGTTTAAAGTTGGCCACCATAGTCTTGATTGTAAGATTTTGCTTGTAGTTGTGTCCGATTAGTAGTGTCCTCTTGCTGATCCGGCGTGAGCTTATCCTATAGTTTCTTGTCTCTCATGGTTGAGAACACGCCAAAGGAGGACATCATTAGGTCCTAATTTGTATAGATATATGTTAATTAAGGTATAAGTCACAACTTTGATTGCTAATATTTTCTTATTTTTCTTCGGTGTTCTAATTGAGGCCTGTCCTTCTTGTATAAATTATGTTATATATTCCAGTTCCATCAGTACAACTTCAACTATAAATATGTGTGCATTAGGAAATTCATCGTCTATCCTGATTGGATCTTCATTGGTCACTATTCTTGATAAATGGTTGGGTCCAACATTTGTCTTCCCAGGTTGGACTAATATCTCAAATTCAAATTCTTGGAATAGTACAAGCCATATACATATCCGACCATGATGTAGTGGTTTATTGATCAAGTACTTCAGTTCTTGATGATCTGTGAATATATAGATGAGTTATCCAGTAGATAGTGTCTTTTTTTGTAGGGAAAATATCATTGCTAGCACTTCACACTCCATCATGGAGTAGTTTCCTTCTGCCTTGTTAATATTTCGACTAGCGTAGGAATTTGGATGATCCATTCCATTGTCATCGAGTAGTGTGAGTATTGCTGCGACTGCAATTCTTGATGCATCAATGTGTACGTGAAATTTTTTCGACCAATTTGGAAATCTCGGGATTGGAGCCTCGAACAACTTTCTTTTAAGTAGCTCAAATGATTGTTCACATTTTGTTTTCCAATGGAAATCAATATTGAGTTTTAGCAATTCTTGTTGATGTATATGTAACTTCGGAATGTATTTCATCTATGTATTTTATATATATTTATTGTACCCTTATAAGAGATGTGTTATTCCTCTATAAGGAAGTGTCATCATGTGGATTGACAAGTGTCGCAAGTGTGTGTACTTGCCGATGGGTTATTAGACCACCATGTGGGGTCGGCCCTGAATTATATATAATATAATGTGGATGTACCTAGCTAGACAAGTCGGCCCCATAAGGTCACTGGGAAAAAAGGTTAGTATAAATAGAGATCGGAGATCTCTATTTTATACACTCGGAAAAGTATCTCACTCTCACTCAGAAAGTGGCGCACTAGTTAGGAGGAGGATCATCTGCTACTAGGAGACTATCTCAGTGTTATTTGGTTGTACTTTGGTTGAGCCATTGCTCTCTCTATCTCTGAGGAAGTTGTGGGGTTTTTCACCTTAGGGTTTTCCCCACGGAAACTCTGTGTCTCTTGTCTCTTATGCTTTTGATTCTTGTGATGCTTGTCATATTGTTATTGTCATGCATTGATATACTGTATATGTTATTCTCTCAGCAAAGATCCTAGAGTATTGTGAATTAATGCTCAAAATTTAACAATTCTTCCAATGGGAAGGTCATGTCAGAATAATATCTGATGAATTTTCTATCATAGCATGTATGTCCTAGTAGTATTCTGACTTTCTTAGGGTTGACTGGAGGCTTTAGGTCAACAATTACTGTAATCTTTCCTAGATCAACTTTTATTCCCTCTTTGCAAACTACATGGCCTAATAATACTCCAATTGGTGTGGCGAAGATGCGTTTCTTGATATTGAGTGATAACTAAATTTACCTACACATCTCAAGCATTAAACGAAGCCACTGCACATTTTCTTTCAACATTGATTATATTGACCATTCATAAAAATAAACAACCATTTTTTGTATCGATATTCTTGGAATGCTTTGATGACAATTTGAGAAAACATAGCAGGAGTGTTTTTCAAGACGAATGACATAACCTTGTAAGTGAATGTTCCAAATCAAAAAACAAGCATAGTATTATGTTGATCTTCTTTGGATATGGGCACCTAGTTGTAGTGACCCTGACAATCCATTAGTGAAGGAGTAGCACTCATGCCTAGCGAATTCATTGATAATTTCGTCAGAAAATAGAGTTACTTTATTCAGTCGTAGGAAGTCCACACAAATTCTCATACATTTTGAGTCATGCTTCTTTGGCTACACGACCATCGAGATATCCCATTCTGGTTGGTTGACATGATTTATAATTCCTGTGGTTAGTATATTTTCGATTTCTTTTTTAACAATATACTTATATTTATGCACTAGCTTATAAGATATTTTCTTCAGAGGCTCAACGTCAGGCATAATGTCGATTTTCATTTCTCCCATTTCCTGGACTAGACCTTTCAAGTCCTTATAGTTTCGAGAATATACATCTTGATATTATTTTAATAAACTATCAATTTATGCAGTCTGTTGCTCTTACCAATATTCATTTATTTTAGCCATCTTAGGTTTGCCATCATTTGAGATGTCGAATTATTTTATTTTGATTTCTGCATCCATCCATTCTATTGCTTTGGATTAATCGATTTTCCATTTCCTTTCTTTAAATTTTGTGAAGGACGACGAAAAATGTTTGTGTCCATCTTCATCAATATTTTATTCAGTTACAACTTTTAATATTGTCTTGACTAATTGTCGCATATGTGGGTGATTTATTTTCCAACGAAATCTCTTCCCAATGGTGTTTTCATTTTCCATTTGTAGTCTTGTTGGTTGCAGATCCTACTGATTCTCATTTTTTGTGATTATGTTGCACATTTCACTTGGTCGTTTTATTTTATGATTTTCACTGACTGATATGACAACCTATTGGATGAACTGTTCTATCTCTTGGAAAGCTTCTTTTAGGGATTATTCTGTAGGTGAAAAAGAAGAATCCTTAATAAAGTTTTGTTTAATTTTTTTCCAACTAAAGGTTTCTCCTCGTGCTTTGGTGGTTCGCTGGTATGGTGACCAATTCTAGGGTTGATAAAAAAAGATTCCTACTTTATTCTGTCAATTTTGGATCATACAAACTTAAGAGACATTGGAACTGTATGTGAAACTACCAAGATCATTTATTATACAATGGGAGTGGAATGGTTTCTAATTAAAAAATGGAGGATTAATTCGATGATGATATGCCTAAAATGAATCTAAATGAGATAGGAGGATATTGCTAATTGAAATGACTACTTATGGAGTGAATTGCAAAACTATTTAACTATAAAGAAGGGAACAAAACTACTTAATTTGGAAACAAATAACAATTCAGGGAAACATCAGCACTTCTAAATTTAAATCTATGAAAGCATTTTAAAATAACTACTACAATCTAGAAAAGTAAATCTATGAAAGCATTGTAAACTAATTGTTGCAATATGGAAAATTAAATCTATGAAATAATTGTAAACTAACTATTGCGATCTGGAAAAGTAAATCTATGAAAGAATTGTAAACTAACTGCTGCAATCTAGAAAAGTAAATCTATGAAAGCATTGTAAACTAAACTTGAAATGGAAGGAATATATACTAGAAAGCAAAACAAAACTAAGTTGATGTGTTTTGAAACTTGTTAATGATGTAGTTTTGAAACTTGTTAATGGAGTAAACGATAGCCAATAATTCTATTTCCATCACCGCGTAGTTGAGATCATCCCCAATCAAAATTTTCTGGATATAATAAATTACATAGGGATGATTGTCTTCTAGTTTACCCAGTACTACCCCAATCTCTTTTCCAGAGGCATTTGAGTGAATGTGAAATGGTATCTCCCATTTTGGCCCTCGAATTACAGGAGCAGTGATAGTCTTCTCCTTAAGCTACTCAAATTTCACCATACATTCTTCTGTCCACTCAAAATCTGTATCTTTGGTTATAGGGAAAATATGGGATCTGCTACCTTGCTGAAGCCTTCTATGAATCTTATGTAGTAGCCTGTTTTTCCAAGGAAGATTATGAAATCTCTTTGTTTTACAGGTGGGGGTAAATTCTTGATAACCTCAACTTTCACTTGGTCCACTCAGATCCCTTGAGTAGATATATGGTGCCCCAGTACTATACCTTCACTCATCATCATTTCAAATTTCTCATTTCTTAGACATAACCGCATATCTATACATTTCTTTAGGACAACATCTTGATTGTCTAGTTCTTGTTGAAAATATTCTCCATATGGTGTAAAATCATCCATGTACATCTCTATGATGTCATTGACAAAGTATGCAAATATACTTAGAACAACTCATTGAAATGTTGTAGGGGTGTTGCAAGGACAAATGCGAGGAATCTATAAGCGAAGGTTCCCCAAGTACAATTGAACATGGTTTTCTCTTGGTACTCTAGATTAATCTGTATCTGGTTGTACCCATTAAAACTATTGGCTTCCCTAGGAAAACCCGGGTTCAATGTAGTTAATGCAACAACAACAAAAACCCTCTCACTGGCCCTTTCGGCATAATCCTGAGAACAGGATGAAGTCTCACTCGAAGCGAGTATGGGGGGTTACAGAATCAGTCTTCTGTAACCGTGGAGATGTGCAGATGTGGTCAACAACCTGTTTCTTTCTCCTACTTATCATAAACATACAGAACTAGAATGAACAAGTTAATTCACATTTCACAGCTAATCGACATCATACCGAACTACACTGAATCTCTATTGTATTCACCAGCTAGCTATGCATTCATCATTCCAAGTGTTCCTCCATAGCATTCATAGACATGTATTACATTTACTTAGCATACAATTACCATTCACATATGTACGAAATAACATACATAAGCACACCATAAATTCATATATATAACCTAATTATACACTCATATACATAACAACATTGATTTATGTGGTTCAAACCTAGAGGGAGCTACAACCATGGGAATTGTTCTTCTATTAGCTTGTAAGGGTAACAGTTCCAACCTATGCACTTAGATGTAGACTCTTCACTACAATCAGATCTCTATGCACTCAATTGTAGAGGTCGTTCTCTCTTTGATCACTATTCTCCTAACACAAAAGCAAGCTACCCTTAGAGTTCTAGCCACCTCCCCTTCCTCATACAAAATTACCCCTATATATAGGTGTGCCCAAAGTTCACATATTACAATAACTATGGGCCAACCCCCATAGTACCCAAAACCCTAAAACCCTATGGTTCTCTTGTAGACCACGCTAATCTTTAACTCAGTTGTCCCTTTGGCGTTGCTTCTTTTGACTTCGTCGTTTTCTTTGATAGCGTACCTCTGACTTCTATAGTGGCACGTACTTTACACCATTCCGCTTCTTAATGTTTTGTTCTTGCAGCAGTCAAGCTGCCGCTCAGCCCTTAACTGCTCCAACCACCTCTGGTTGTCCTTAGTACTTTTTCTTTATTAGGAAAACAAGTCCTTTTCTCCCAACTGCACTTCACTCCATAACCTCTGCTTGGGATTTGTGGAGTCACCTTTGTCCCAAAAATGTTCAATGTTAGTCCTCTACTAACTGTACTTTCCTTCTTAACTTCCTCTTCTTGGTCCACTCCCAACAGGCCCCTAACACTTACTCGTGGCTTTCCCCGGAGCCACTTCCACTGGGCTTTGCTGACTTTGCGTCAGTTGGGATATTCATGTTCGATGCGAACTCTTGATATGTTGCACTCAACTTTACAACAACCTCCTTAGTTTCCTGCTCGTATTATTTCACTGTGTCAAGTAGCATAGCAGATACCGGTTCCTGCATCTAGTCCTTTAGTGTCTTTTCTATTATGTGAAGCTCCTGCAACTTCACCTCGATCTCTTTAGAGAGCGCTAATGCCTCTTCCCGCATTGGTTGCAACTTTTTCGTAGTTTCTACTTCCTTGGTCCTTAATGCATGCAACTCTTTCTGGATCTCCTTTGTTTCTGCAAACTTCTATATTCTCTGCCTCGATGACAATTCCTTCATCATCGTGTTCACTGAGTCAAGGTCCTTCTGCTTCTTTTGTACTTCACCCTGTATATTCTGCAAGTCTGGGTCTTCCTGCAGTATGGCCCACGACTTGGTCACTTATTCTAACAAATTTTGGCACCTCGCAACTTCCATGGAGATGCTCTCTGTCGAAGTTCATAACTCTTCAGCTCTTTCTGTCTTTACTTCTGGTGGGGTGCTGGGTTGTTGTCTAGACTCCAAGTGTGAAATATTCTCTTTGTATCCAATCTCCATGTCCTCCATCTTTGCTTTAAAACTGTCGACTGTAGTACCAATCTTGACTATAGTCGGTTCTATTTCAACTTCTTTGTCGAAGTCTGGAATATTAGTACAAAATTCCTCTACGGATTTGTTCAGCTTCTTCTACTTTTCATGAGAGTCTACTCACTCTTTCGTTCTTAGTCGGCATTCATTCTTCAACTTGTTGTAGTTCTCTTCCAACTTCAGATGCTGGTTGTATGCTACCATGTCCTTGTCCTTAATCTCTTCTACGAACTGCAAGTGTATATCATGCAGTCCTTCTATAGGTAACATTCCCACATTAATGTCTAAGTGTGTGAGCTGCTTCACACCTTCAATGAATTCATCTGATGGAAATATAAGATTTTTCGGCTTGATGCGCACCAGCTAGGGTCACATTGATAGTGCGGGTGATTTCCTTTTTCTCCGGCTTGTTTCCTCTGATCTATCTTCTGAGTTGAATCCCTTCATTATATCCCTTTGTACCTGCTCTACTCTTTCCATTAGATTCTTCAGCTCGACGATCCTTTCTTCCATGTTTGTTTGAAGCCGCTCCTACTTCTTTTCTTTTTCTACGAGTGTTTCTTCAATATGGGTGTGGAATATGGCTATGATGCAGTCATAGTCATCATTTTCCAACTTCGCATCAAGTGGATTCTTACTCGCTTTTTGTTTCTTTCTTTTTGACCCCTCAGGAACATCTGTGGTAGGGTTCTTTCTCTTTTATCCTACTAACGGATTTCCATTCTGCTGTTGTTCCTGTTCTTTCTCTTCTTTCGGTTGATCATCACCTCCTCCAACACCTTCTTTATCCTGTTTGTCACTGTCATCGCCGCTATCATCAGATGTCATCAGCAGTTCCTCTGGCGCATCAAATTTCCATTTCAGAGGCCAATCCTCAATAATGAGGTCAAGATTCTGTACTTCCAGCTGATATTGGCCCTCATACTAGTATGGCTTTGTTGGCTCTCTGGGTTGTATAAAGATAGAATGGAGATTAACCCTGAATATCATCTTCCCAATGTACATCGCTGTCACTTCTTTCAGGATACGCGAAGTGCACATAATCACCTCACATAATTGCTGGTAGAATGTGTATAGATGCACATTGTTCAACCTTCGTATTTCTGGTCTTGCGTTACTCCACATATTTGTGTACTGAGTTCTGCGGCAGTCTCTAGGGAACACCGGTATGTTCTGTTGGTAGTGTGGCTCTATCTAGCACACAAATGCAATGAGGAATATCATCCAACTGTAATGAAATTGATAGCAATTGTCCTGTACATCTGCTACATCGTCCAAAAATTCATTTAACAAGTAGCCTACCCAGTTGAACGGTAGCCCCTCCTTAGACTTAGCAGCTAGGGAGATCGCGGCAGCTGGAACTTCTGTCGGTATGCACTTTCTGAGTATCCTTTCCGCAAGAAACTATACTGTGAACCGCGTGGCATCATCTTCAATCTGTTCTACCTGATAGCCCTGATTTCCTTTAACTAATCCGAAGTCACTCTTCATCTGCTTGGCGAGGTATTTATCCTTTTTCTTACCCACAAATTTCGTTGCGGGGTCAGTACCTCATTTGTTGAGATGAGTGATCCTGTAGATTAGATCAATGTTTATGTCTATATTGTGGTCTAGCCACAAGTATCCCCGGTGTGTGCATGACAACAACACATGCACAACGAATGTTAGTTTTGGACTTTTCCCGAAGTGTGGAATTCTCAAGAGGTTCAAAAGCCCTGAAGAATCTAACGGTGCAATCCACTCCTATGATTCTATGGTCATCTTCTTAGTGACTTTGTCGAACATTCTGCACATATATCAGTTTGGATGGAACTGTGGATACTTGGAAGCATTCAATAGATTGTAGTCTGCGAACTTAACATCCAAGATATTTCCTAGCAAGTTGACCCGTTCCCGAACATGGATTGACATCAGGGGCAGAGGGATGCCATACTATGGTTTTTTCTTCAACACTACCACCGGTGCATCATCTTCTCATGGAAGAATGTACTCAAGTATCAATAGAATCGACCTCTCACGAGGTCTCTCTCTCTAGTGCTCTCATGGTGTTTCTTTAGTCTGGGGATTCCGTTGTTCTTTTGATTTATTCTTATCCTTCTTATTAGACTCTGGTGCGTGCCGAGGTGAGATCCTAGATGATGCACCCTTCTCATGGGTTGTTTTCTTCACAGGTGTTTTCATAACTACTTCTATACCGGATTGTTGGAATTTATTTAATACCTCTTGTAGTTCTTCTTGCTCAGACATGTACTATTGGAATGTTCTATTCTGCACTAGTAAAAGCTCAGAATTTACTTGTAGTAAAAATAAAAATCACAGTAAAACAGGTAGCTGTGTGCTTCTTTCCTATATATAT
Source organism: Larix kaempferi (assembly GCA_027924585.1). Taxonomy (NCBI): domain Eukaryota; kingdom Viridiplantae; phylum Streptophyta; class Pinopsida; order Pinales; family Pinaceae; genus Larix; species Larix kaempferi. The sequence goes on along the minus strand of BSBM01001041.1, from coordinate 4,669,921 downwards.
CCATAACCCAAACTGAGATGCGCCAAAAAATGGCTAATTTAGCATTAAATGTCATGTTCATTTTCCAAATACAGCTTAGATCCTATTCTTTCCTTGCATTAAATGTGTCTTCAATGGACAAGTAACCCTTAAAACGAAAAAATATGATTTCCCGAAAATACTATATAACGGCTAGTTTTCAAACAAAAACTGTAATGACTAGTTTTCTCTATCTTCGCCGAATGTTAGGTGAGTGGCGAAGCTCACTTCGCATTTCCCTTCTCTTTATGGAACTTCGCAATACTACCCCTTTCTTTACTTCACAAATTGACTTTCTATGTGTGCTTCGCAACACATCTTCAGATCTGTGAACCTCGCATTATGGAAAAATTGTTGTGTGCAAACTCTGCTCTCTGTTTAATGTCCAATTTCAACTGCTCATGACACTTAAACACTATTGCGTTGTTTAATTTTTGGTTGTAGGAGTAGGGCCATCCCTGTAAGGCTTTAACCTACTCCCATTTACAAGTCCTTGTAAGTTGTTTCTAAGTAATGTGGCTAATTGTACTACGCCACTGTTCGTAACATATTTAATAGTGTATGGCCCTAACCAATGCATTCTAAATTTTTCAGGAAATTTCCAAAATTTTCTATCATATAGGAGAACAAGGTCTCCAACCTGGAATAACTTGTGCTTGATGTGTCTATCATGCCATACCTTTTCTCTAGCTTTCCATACTTATTGGTGAAATCCTGCAATGAAGTGGTCTTCCTCCAATCCAATCAACTGTAATAGTCTTTCATTCATCATTTCAGCATCAACCATGTCTGTGAATGCTGCAATTCTCAAGCTTGGTACTATGTATTCCATGGGCATGACAACTTCCTTTCCATACACTAACCTGAAAGGTGTATGACCTGTCAACGTTTTACAAGTTGTTCTATATGCCCATAATACTGCTGGTATTATGAGGTCCCAATAATCCCTATTTGTATTACATACCTTGGTCAATGCATTCTCCAATACTTTATTAAAGGCCTCCACAGTGCCATTATCTTGTGGATGATATGGTGTACTCTTTTGATGATATATTTGAAATTATTTTATCATGGCTTCAATGGTTATGTTCAGGAAGTGAGTTCCCTGATCACTCATCAGAATCTTTGGACATCCAAACCTTGTCAAGATGTTCTCAAAGATAAACTACATTGTTGTAGCCACGCTACAGTCCTTCATTGGTTTTTCTTCTTCCCTTCTAGTTAGATAATCTATAGCTGTAATGATGTATCTTGAGCCAGTTCTCTTCCCTAGTGGGGTGATAGGTCCCATAGAGTCAATTGTCCATTTATCAAATGCTTGTAAATTCAATTGTGGCATCAATGGCATCTCATCTCTACAAGATGTCTTTCCTTTTCTATGGCATACATCGCAACTCCTGCAACGTTCCTTTGAATCTTTATGTATAGTAGGCCACCATAGTCCTACTCTCAAAATATTCTTCGCAGTGGATTTCTCTGCATAGTGTCCTCCAGATACTCCTGAATGTGATTCAACAAGTATGATAGGTCTCTCATATTTCTCTAGCACACACCTACGCAACACTTCATCTGGTCCAAATTTATATAATTGCTCTACAATTAAGGTAAAATCAATTGACCTTACCACTAATTGTTTATTCTGCTATGTAGTGAATTCTACAGGTACTAATCCTATGGTTAGAAATTCTACAATGTCTCTGAAGTAGTCATCTACTATGTGAATAGAAAACAACGGTGCATCTGGTAGGTTATCCTCCAAATTACTAGGTTCCTCTTCTGACTCAATCCTTGATAGATGGTCAGGTCTTGCATTCAATATTTCTGGCTTCACTATGATCTAAAAATCATATTCCTGAAAATGTAGAATCCATCTGCATATTCTTCCTCCTAACACTGGATTATTGACCAAGTACTTTAAAGTTTAATGGTTAGTGAACATGTAAAAGTGCAAACCTAGCAAATAGTGCCTCGATTTCTACAATGCGTACACCATGGCTAAGCCTTCTCTCTCTGTTGTGGTGTAATTTTGTTTCCACTGAAGATAGCTTTCTACTAGCAAATGCGATTGGATGGTCGATTCCTCCATGAACAGGTTGTTCTAGTACAATTCCAAGTGTTATAGATGAAGCATATACGTGTACATGAAATGACTTATTCCAGTTAGGAAAGACTAGAATAGGTGTTGTGACCATCTTCTCTTTCAGTGTATCAAATCCTCTTTGGCAATCTTCAGTCCACTTGTACTTCGCTTCTTTTTTCAATAGTTTCTCCATAGGTGCAGTTATCTGCACATATCCCTTAATGAAATTTATATAATATCCTATGTGTCCCAATGTAGTGCATAGCTACTTAACTGAATTAGGTGGTGGGAGATTTAATATGATAGCTATCTTCATTGGATCAACCATCAATCCTTGTTTGCATACTATGTGTCCTAACAAAATGCCATAAGGAACACAAAAGACACACTTCTTTAAGTTCAAGGAAATCTGATACTGTCTACACTTTGCTAAAATCATCCTTAAGTTTGCATGATGGTCCTTCAAAAGGACAAATACTATCTAGTCATCAAAGTAAACCTCCATAAATTTATGAATATAATCCTTAAATGTAGCTACAACCACCCTTGAAAATATAGCAGGTGCATTCTTCAACCCAAACGCCATAATAGTGTATTGAAATGATCCCCATTCAGTAGCAAATGTAGACTTGTGTCTATCTTCCGCAACAATTCTGATCTGATGGTAGCCAGAAAATCTGTTAGTGAAAGTGTATGCCTCATGTCCACCTACATTATCTAGTACTTCATCTGTGAATGGAGTAGGAAATGGGTCATGCACAGGTTCATCATTAAATTTTCTGAGATCCACACAAATTATGATTTCTCCTTTAGCTTTCTTGTTTTGAACCACCATGGGACTTATCCATTCTGACTCTTCTACTGGTTCAATGATCCCTACCTCCAACACTTTATCAATTTATGCTTTCACTCTTTCTTTATATCTGGGGTTCAATCTGTAAGGTCTTTGTTTTATAGGATTCACATCATGCTTGAGAGGTATTTTCATAACTCCCAAATAACCTAAAATTCCTTTCATTTCAGAAAAATTGGTAGGAAACAAGTGTTCACACCCAAAAAATGCTCACTAGCTCATCTCCCTAGCCACATGACCTATTTGTCCACTTTTCCCACCATTTAGCCTCCAAAACCTCAAAAAACGTTCAAATGGTCACCAAATAGGCCCAACTCAATCTTTTTCTCCTCAAAATAATTAAATATCCTCCAAAAATGCCAAAAACCCTCCAAAAGGGCCCAAAATTCCCAAAAGTCAGATAAAAAGGGAATAAAATTCAAAAAATTAATTCAAAAAAGGAAAAAAGAGGGAAAAAGAAGGAAAGAAACCCTAAACCACTAACCTAAACCATGTGGTACCAAATACCATGGGTCAATACTCCACCACTCAAAAAAACTATAAATAGGTGATGTAGGCACCCTATTATTCATCCACAATCCAATCTACCCTTATGCTGCCCAAATCATCCTCAAAATCCTAGCCATCCTTTTGAGCTAGCTTTCACCATTTGAGTGCCCTTTTGGCCAACCATCTTAGCATTTGGAGAAGAGAAGGAGACCTTGGAGCACTGGAGCATCTTGTCCCTATGGCTGCACAAGCTCCATCAACCTCACCACTGAGGTAAAAAGTCTTGTAAAACGCCATTTTCATCTAATGAAAAGATATAACTCTCTTGTATATTTGTTTTGCATGAAAAATCTATGAATGTTTACTGTTTACTAGTTTTTACTGCAAATTTATTTGATGAATGCCCATGCACATGCTTAGATTTAATTTCTTATTTCTATCATTTACTTAGGTTTATTTTACTGTTTTTGAACTGCTACTAAGGAGTCCATTCTCCTTAGTAGGTGCTTATTTTCCCAAGCTAGGGTGAAAACCCTAGCTACAGTTTTGGCGACTCCATTAGCTTGAATATTTGGTTAAATTTTATTAAGTCTTTATTTTAGTTGTTATTTTGATTTAATATTGCAGATCTGGTTTACCTTTGAGCCTGTCACTTATAGCCCAAGCCCTTGGCTGTCCCTGCAAAAACCTATAAACCCCATTTTTTCTGTTCGACCATCGTTTTCGGCAACCATTTTTTGTGCCGTAAAGGGTTGTTTTTTGCCTCACAACAATGGCCCTGAATGCGGCTATTTATCCCAAATCCATGGCCTGCAGCTCGGCTTCTCAACCGCAATGGCTTGAGACACCGCTTTCCTGCTTCTTCTCGCTGCCCCCCGCCGCAAAACCCCATTTCTTCCCCACAGCCTCAACAACGTCTGCTTGCCTCTATAACGAGGACCCAGCCACCAAACCTAGGCCTGTTCCCGTGGTTTAGACCGTGTCCTTTGGTTTATATTTCACGGCCGTAGCCGCTAAACTCAGCCCTACCCCCGTGGCTTCGATTGCGTCCTTCAGCTCTTGCCCCGCGGCTCTACCCGCGGCCCTAGCCGCAGTCCCCTGCAACGTAACCGTGGCCCCAATCGCAGCTCCCCCTGACCCCTACGTCCCAGGATGTAGCTACCAGACCCTAACCTGCGGTGCCGACCGAAATATTCAACCCCATAACCGCGCCCCAGATCACCAGTTTCGGCCCAAAAACTGCGCTCAGTTTTTTGATGTTTTACCCTTTTTAGCCCAGATTTTTCTGCATTTTTCTTCATTTTTTCCTGCACTTTAACAGCCCCCTTTCTTTCCTGCAACCCTAGTTACTTACTGATTTTTTCTGCTATTTGCTTCACTGCACCATTTTACAAATTTTCAGCATTTACCACATTTGCATTGAAAAGAAAATTTGTTTCTACATAGCAGTTAAATTTCAGCATTTACATTTTTTAGATAGTTTCCCAAGCGTGGCATTTTGTTGGGTGCATCATCTCCCTTACACACACTCTGTCACCTTAATTCAAGTGAGCCATAAAATTTACTTAACTCAACCAACCTTTTAACCCCACTTGGGGAATAGAAAAGAACGTTGTAGTTAGGTAGGACAGGGGGGATAGGCATCCAAATAACACCCCTCGATCATTTACACTTGAGACATAGAAGTTGTCCATTAGGGTACCAAAATCCCCTATTACTTGTTGGTACGGTTATACACCAATTTGTCGAAAAAGGCCTCTCCCTTAGGAGGGAAAGTCATGAGACTGGTTCCAGAGGACTAAGTGGAATGCCGCACTCCACCTAGTTCCGAAGGACACCTACTCGTTGTCCTCGTTTCATTTCCATATTTGGGGTGTAGCGACCAAAGGACTGACACGGTGAACACCTTTTCTGGATGTGCCATGAACAGGGTAGACTAGTTTCCATTCCTCTAGGATTCTTTTACCTGGAGTCCCTCTCAATAGGGGGATAACCTTATCCTTTTGGTTCTGCTTCTCGTATTTTCTGACTTGGATTTCATCACCTTGCAAAGGATATGATTGGTTCAATCCTTCATACCTTCTTAGATAGATGTTTGCATGCTCCCTTACCTCTCCCTGGTTTAGCGAGTACACCATTTTTTCTTGATTAGGAGTTGTTTGCTTGTTGATATTCTGACCACTTTTTCTTGTCGCTCTGCATACCGTAGCACAGCTGTTACAGTGAGCGTTTTGAGCTTGTTGTTGGCCTGAGTGCCATATTTTTTGCACTCTCCATATTCACACTCGGCCGCATTAGGTTTTTTTGAGCTTTTCACTCGCCACAAACCACTTGTTTTACTATCCATCTGTCACCATTAAGTCCCCGAGACATTCTTAGAGTCTCCGGGGAGAACCCCGCAGCATGGTTCACTTGGCACCGCTCATCATCGGCATAGAGCCCCATCACCAGACCCCAATGCCCCCTACTTCACATCTGATTCTGAATCATAAAACCCCACATACACATCTCCGTCTAGCCCCATGGATGGTGTGATTTCCAACCCTTTCTTTGGCAGGATGGTTGGTGGTAGATCTTCCACTAACCCAGCCACCACATCAGCATCTATACCCATCATCCCATCTCTGGGACCTACACCTACTATTCTTGATACCATGACTATCCCTATGGTTAATGGATTGGTTACCACTACAGTTCCTAGCAGCACAATTGGGGGCACAGGCCCTTCCTACACAGTACCCCCACCTATGACTAGAGTCCCCACGACCCCCATCATGACTTATACCACTACTCCCCCCATTGGGGGCACTGGCCCCACCATAGGCGTTACTGCTAGCGCATTCGCCCCAGTGATCATGTCACATCCTTCTGCTAGTTTTCCATTCATGGCTAGCCTCAACCTTCTTGACCTAGCCAGATTGACCAACGAACCCATCCGACATGACCCCACTTGGCCTCATATGCCTAGCAAACTCCCATCGGACATCCCTAAGTTTGAGGGAAAGGCAGGTGAGGATCCCCATAATCACATCATGTCTTTCCATTTATGGTGTTCCTCCAAATCCATAGTGGACAACTCCATTCTCCTATGCCTATTGCAACGAACCCTTACTGGCACTGCAGCTAAGTGGTACATCGAGAAACCCCATGGGACCCACTCCACTTTTACCTCCCTTTCCTTGACCTTTTTGCAGTTCTTTTAGTTACCCGTCCGCTACGACGCGGGAGTAGAGATCCTACTGTCTAGCGGACAAAACACGTCCACCCACATCACTGATCACATTCATGAGTTGCATAAACGCCGAAGCTTATGCAAGATTAATTTAGATGACTGTATCTTCCAAGATTGGTTTATGAAATCTCTCCTTCCAGTTATTTCCAAGGATGTGGCATTTGAATGATCCTAGTCTGAAGAAGAAGCCATTATGAAATCCCAGTAGTTTAATCTCATTTACGCCCAGTCTGGCTACATGTATACCATTTTACCCGATGTTCCCCATGGCGATTCCTCCTGGAACAACACACCGGGGGAATCCCACGCCGCCGATGGCATCATTGGACATGTTGCGTCACACAACCAACCCTTTACCGTTACGCGCAATAATACTGGCCCCGACCTTTCTCAAGCCACATCCCACAACAGAGCTACAAATTCGTATGTTCCCATGGAACACGCTCACCCCACCCATGGACCCTCATTTCCACCACATTGTTATGGACACGCACCTATAGCCTACATCCCTCCAGTTGCACCTACTACATATTATCATCAACAGGACGCACATGCTCCTGTCCACTCTCAAGCCCCATTGGCTTATTACCCACCGCAACTAGCGCCTGCAACAACCCAACCTCCAATCGCTCAGACTTATTAACAACCACAATCGGCACTGGCACCTGGCCCACCTCAAGCCCCTCCAGCTTATTATCCACTGTAGCCTACTCCAACACCTGCTCAACCTCAGAATCCCTCAGTTCCCCATGGGAAAGTGTATGCACAACAAAACCCGCAACCAAACTAGAAATCCCAACACAATCAACAAGGCCAACAAAACCGCGGACGCGAATGGAACCACGGAAACAACCAACCTCAGGACCAAGGTGGCCAACCACCCAATCCTCCAAATAATAACAATGCTGCTCCCACCAATCAAAACCCTAATCGACCATCAAAACAGGGTAAGAACCTCAATTTACAAACAAACCACCCATGTTCCATAAGCGGGGTATACGGCCATTATACACACACTTTCCCCCATTCTGAGCGAGCGCGCCAACTTTGGACTGATGACGCCCAGCGCTAGGGGCATGTAGCACCATCGGCGCCACCTAACCCCCCACCACATCAAACAAAACCCATGGTACTACAGAATCCTTTACCCACGCAAGGAGTGGTGAACACTCAATCGTTGGCTCCCCCTCAAGGAACTATGGCACCACAGCAGCAAATTACTTATGCTGCACCTACACATCAACCCATGGACTCAGGTACTCACCACTTGTTAATGATGTCGTCAGCAGACGTCAACCTCCAAACACGCCAAAACCAATATGGCTCCACCTCTAAATCCATTCCAGCCGATAAATCCACCAACGCTCTTCCCACTGATCAGCCGTTACACATACCTACTACACCATTAGATGGGGGCCCCAAAGCCCCTCGTGTCCCATTGCATCGAATCAATAAAATTCTAATGCTTGTGCTGCTTCTAATTTTAACATTGTGGATGACTTAGCCCAATCTCCTGCTGCTATGTCATCCCTAGAGGTTCTAAAGAACTATCTTGCCCAACGTAAGACTCTGTTATTCTCCATTGGCGCTATTGATCCTTCCGACTCACGAATGATGGCATTTGACCTGGACCAATTTGAACCACGCATGCCTTCCACATTAGCATTTCAAGTTTCTGTATCCATTCGAAATCTTGTGATCCATCGATGCTTCATCGATGAGGGTGCCTCCACATGCGTTATGTCGACATTCCTCTGGAAGAAGCTCAGATCCCCTACCCTGCAGCCATCCACCACTGCATTACGAGCTTACGATGGCTGCTCAGCTCAACCACAAGGCCTCTTGGCCAATGTTCCAGTCTAGTTAGCAGGGAAAAAAGTCCTTATCAACATAGAGGTCATCAATTCCCAACTCGATTATAACCTCTTACTTGGACGCAGTTACATGTATGCCATGAAGGATGTCGCTTCCTCAGTTTTTCGCATCATGATGTTCCCCCATGAGGGACGTGTGGTCAAGATCGATCAACTTACGTACTACGATCCCAATGCCCCCGCCACACCATAAAATGTTCTCCCCATGATTGAACAACCCATTCACAATGCACCTACATCATTGGTCTCCACAGTTAGACCCGGGATATACTCAGATACACCCATGACTTCCACGTTCCAATCCATTCCACCCCCTTTGTGGTCATCCGATATATCTTATTTGTGCACCCTCTCACACAATACATAGACGCCCAACCGACAGCCCCCTTTACTTCCGCAACCACCATCGGTGCCCAGTCATGTCGGAGCCACACCTATCCACAATATCTCATTCCTATTCCCTCCTTCAGGAGCAGTGAGCACCCCAGTAATGGCTACACTAAATCTTCCCAGGTTAACGTTAGGCATACTCATGTGGTACCTACCCACCCCAACTCCTCCCCTGACACCAAACATCATTTTACAACCGGTTCAACCTATTACCATGACGAACCGCCCACCTCCAGGGGTGGCAACCGCATCAACATCGGGTAGTGCACAACATTCACCCCACCACACTGGGGGCAAGGGTCCACAAACTTACGCTGCCCCACCTACACCAAAGCCAGCAAAGAATCCTTCGCCATTTCATGCTCCCCTCAAATTCTCTTTGTGTGACGATTTGGGCCATGCTACCCATCAATTTTCGCAACTATTGGCACTTCAAGAACGCATGCAAACATTAGATGACGATCCCAACATCCCGGTCATCAAAATTGACCCTGCCCCTAAGCCCCATGATAAATCGTTGCGTACCAATTACCCTTGCGCAATATGCAGTATTTACGGCCATTACTCACATCATTGCCCCGATCTCCTGGAATATAGATTTCCTCTCTACGAACTAACTCATTCCGATCTAGAAACATCTGCTCCTACCATTGAGGAAATTCATCCCCCAACATCTTCCTCCTCGGTAGAGATTAATACCATCTACATGATTTCCGCCACCAGTGCACCCCAGTCAACCGATTTGACAAATCAGTGCTTCCGTAGTGATGAAGAAATCCTCGAAACACTTACAGCACTTGACTACCCTTGGGATGATATGCACCATCGGTCATATTTCATTCCAAGGAGTCTACCACCTCCATGGAAACCCAATTCTCTGTCGAGTCCAAAGATTTCCTTCCGCCCAAGGTTAACTAGTTTAAGGATCCCATCCCAGCTCCCGATGCCTTTAAGGAAGGAAACATGGCCAACATTTCACCCACCATACAAGTCGATATTTCCACCACACCCGAAGTACCCGAACTCATTTCGTTAGGTGCATCATGCATTGAGGATGAGGTTCAAGCATATAAGAATCTCTTCCAAGAGTTTCGCGACGTCTTTTCCTGGTCCTACACCAAGATGCCTGGACTTGACCCTTCTATCGTAGAGAACCACATTGACACTTGGCCAGACATGCCACCCATTCGCTAAAAACAACGCCCCATCCACCCATCTAAGTTTCCCGTCGTCAAAGCTTAAATTGAGAAGCTTCGTGCAATAGGTTTCATTTACCACATCGCATATACCACCTAGGTTTCCAACCTGGTGCTATTCAACAAGAAGCAAGGCATCATTCATGTCTGTACCGATTTTTGCAACTTAAACCAAGCTTGTCCCAAAGACAACTTCCCCACGCTGTTTATCGACCAACTCATCGATGCATGTGCAGGGAACGAGACACTATCTTTCATGGATGGTTTCTCTGGGTACAATCAATTTCATATTCACAAAGAAGATCAATACAAGACTTCCTTCACCACCCCATGGGGCACCTTTTCCTATTGTGTTATTCCTTTCGGTCTTAAAACTGATAGGGCCACCTTCCAGCAGGCCATGACCTATTGTTTTCATGACTTGGTTCATATCATCTTGGTCTACCTCGACGACCTCACGACTTGATCCAAGAAACGGTCTGACCATGTGAATGACCTCTGACAAGTATTTGTGCGTTGTCACAAGTATAAAATCCACTTGTACCCACTCAAGTGTGTATTCTGTGTTCTGGCAGGCCAGTTGTTGGGTTTCATCATTTTGCAGAAAGGAATTTCTATAGATCCATTAAAATTCCAAGCCATCTTAGACCTCCCATCGCCACGTACACTACGATAGTTACAGAGCCTTCAGAGGAAACCCAATTTTCTCTGTCATTTCATCCCCGATTACGCCACAACAGTTCATGGTTTCCTTCGTTTGCTCCGTACTCACATCCCTTTTGTTTGGGATGACCAAGCACAAGATGCTTTCGAGGACCTTAAGAAAGCTCACACACATGCCCCATTGATCTCCCCTCCATATTTCTCAAAGGACTTCATCCTTTACGTTTCAGCATCCGATTATGTCATTTCGGGGGTTCTTGTTCAAGAAGATTCTGCTCGTCAAGAGCATGTCATTTATTATGTGATCCAGACCTTATCAGGCCCACCACTATGTTACCCATATGAGGAGAAACTGGCCCTCGTCATCGTCTTTTTCGTGCAAAAGTTGCGACACTACATCCTTATGAGTAACACTACAGTTGTCACAGACTCCAACCCCATGGTCTATCTCTTGAACCGTCGCCCTCTTCAAGGCTGCATCACTAAATGGGTCATTATCCTACAAGAGTATGACCTAACATTCACAACCCCTAAGATTACTAAATCCCTTATGCTTTCCCAAATCATGACGGATTTACCATCCCTATCACCGTCACCCTCGATCACTACTAGTTTACATGACGACCATTTGTTTATCATCTCTTCAGACAAGCCATGGTACGGTGACATCTTGGTCTACCTCTACATGCAAAATTTTTGACCCGATATTGATCGCAATGGATGTCGTCGCATCTGTCACCACGCCTCCCATTATATTCTCCTAGGCGATGTCCTATATCGACGTAGTGTCGACACCATCTTACGACGTTGCCTCACACGAGACGAAGCAGAACAAGTTCTCAACGAATGTCATAGCGGATCCTACGGTGACCATTTATTTGGAATGGCCACTTCCCAAATGGTGATACGCATAGGGTACTTTTGGCCCACACTATTTACTAACTGCATCACAGTGGTAAAAAATTGTTGCAATTTCCAGCTCTTTTCCCCCAAGGCAAGGACACCCCTCGCCCCCCTTCATCCGGTCGTCACTGTTGGTCCATTTTTCAAATGGGCCATTGACTTCATGGAATGTAACCCTCCTTCCTCCAATGGCCATAAATACATCATTGTGGCCGTCGACTACTTTACCAAATGGGTCGAAGCCATGCCTACCTTCAACTACAAAGCCGACACTGCAGCCCGCTTCTTTTTTAACCACGTCATCACTCGTTTTGGAGTCCCTAAGAAACTCGTCTCCAACCATGGTCACATTTCGAAGATACTATTTGGTGAGATTTGTCGACTCTCCTCAAATTCAAACATCAATATGCCTCCGCCTACTACCCCCAAGGGAACAGCCAAGTCGAGGCCATTAACAAAATCTTGAAGACAATCCTTCAACACATCGTTGACCGACATAAGTCCAATTGGCATCATATTCGTTTTCCCGCACTGTGGGCTTACCGTACATCCACTAAGACCGCCATGGGTTTTACCCCTTTTCATGTATTTTACGGTGTACAATCTGTACTCCCCATCGAGTGTTAGATCCCAGCATTGCACATCGCTATTGAACTCTTCCCAGACACCTCACCACTCGAACAACAATTAATTCTATTGGAACAAGCTGATAAAGACCGTCGCGTAACCCTTCAAACCATTGAGGCCGCAAAGAGCTGCTCCAAAGCTGGTTACGATAAGCACGTTCACCCATGTGCCTTCCATGAAGGAGACCTTATACTCATTTATGACCAAGCCCACGATAAAACGGGTAAAGGAAAGTTTGAATCCATGTGGCAAATCCCATACATTGTACACACCTGCCTTGGACATGGGGCATACATTTTGATCAATTCAGAAGGAAACCCCCTATGCAACCCCCGTAATCGGTTGTATCTCAAACGCTTTGACCCTTAGCACTTTTTGGACCCATTAGTCCATGTTGTACAATATCATTCCTTTTTTTTTTCCCTTACCTTTTGCATCTAGGACCTTACGCTTTGCTTCCCTGCATGACCACAGATGTATCCTGTTCCACTTTACTATGTTGGCTTCACCGACAGTGCAAGTCGTTGGTCTCCAAATCTCACCTCCGCAGCTTGGGTACTCTATTCCCCCTCACATGAGTTGATTCACCTCGACGCAGTGTACTGCATAGGTGCTGCTACTAACAACTAGGCTGAGTACAATGTTGTGACTGGTCTCTTGACTGCTACCCTCCATATGGGTAGAAGTCACCTTCGTGTGTTCCTAGATTCCTAGTTTCTTGTCGCCCAACTCAACAATTGTTACCAGGTATGTGATCCTTGCCTCTTTAGAAGGTTCCTGTGCACTAAACAAATGATCAGACAATTTGAATCCATTACATTCACTCATGTCCCAAGAAATCAAAACAGTGTGGCAGATCAAATGGCTTACAAAATTCTAGACTGGCACATCAACCAAACCATGTAGGACATTAACCATACATCATCATAACATCATATAGGCGTCTAAAAACCATAAAAACAACAAAAAGAATCCATCATTATACTGCATCCACGTGCATATCATCACCATCAAAAATGAATCCATGTGCATATAAACAACATAACAATTGCATCCACGTGCAACAAAATACAAACAACACCAAAATGTGCATCCACGTGCATACGAGACTCGATCATCAAAAAATGCATCCATCTGCATGTATATATACCATATCCTCATACAAAAGTCATGAGTGCCCTCAGCACCCACCTATACAAAACATACATCGAGGAGCCCCAACAGCATCCTTCCCATATGATATCAGCCGTATATACAAAAAACATCCCCATATGCTCATCAACATTGGGGGTAGTCCACAAACTATCTAATCAAAGTCCTCCCCTCGGTCTGTGTCCTCATTGTCACCTGCAGCCTCTGCCTCTGCTTCTAACTCATCCTCCCCTCGCTCCTCCTTCCGCTCCTATGGATCCTCATCATCAAACTCAGGAGCGTCCAACCGATCCCGATCCCTCCTCTCCTCCGCTAATACAGCAACCCGCCTATAGATAGCTCTCCACTCCCGTGGGGCATCGTAGCAAGTATCTAGCAGCTCCTGGTCTAAATCCCGCCAACCCTCGTCTGCTACCCTGACTACAAACCGATCAAAGCTGACCCGTAAGGACTCTAATTTCACATCGGCATCACATCTCCATACCTCCCCTCGATCAGGTGGGACTGCTACTTGACCTCTACGGTCTTGATGCCCCTGGGGCGGCCGTGTCCCACATCTGCAAGAACTAACACCAGGAAGGTCAGCATTATCAAACATCTCTAGCTGTCATCATAAACACCCAAGTAAAAATACAACATGATATGCTAAGAAGAAACCAAAATGCATACATACCATCTGGCCCCCAGACCTGTCCAGGAGGCCGCAACAACTTAGGATCCCACTGGTAGTCCATAGCTCTGTATGGGTAGTCCTCGATAAGGACAGGCATTTGCGTCCACTGCCTAAACAACTCTACAATAAAATATCATCCAACGACCCCACCACCACTACGGACCATCATCTCCCCCCACTGCACCATTCGCGGCTCCCTCAGTACTCCATCTCAGATCGACACATGAGGCCGCAGCATATGAACTTGCTCAAAAAAGAAACAACACAAAAAAGAACCATAGCAGAACTTCCCTCCGAGTTGCCTCACCTTGCTCAGCTCCCGCTGAACAATGGTGAGGTACATCTGACCCCATGCATAGTAAGTCCCTGCTAACACCCGCTCAATCAACTGCATCTTCCCTCCCGACACTCGGTGGGGAGACTGCGATCCCAATACACGCACCATGCATGCCGTGATCGCTCGGGTCTTCGGCTACTAGAAATCCCACACCAACAGTGCATTTTTATGCAATGCGACCCTAGATAACAATGCCTCTCCAGCATCTCCTCCATATCCACGTCCCTCGACCTCCTAGGCCGAGTATCCTCCATCTTACCCAAATAGGGAAATCCAGTCAAAAAGTACACATCTGATAGGGTGAGATCCAGTCTCTCACCCTATATCACGGACGCCTCCACATCCAGGTCCCAAAACCCGACCATCCTTTTCAGCAACAGAACCAATTCCCCGGTACACCTCCCCCAAGGACCAATTCCCCACCCAAAACAAACTAATATCAAAGATAAGGGCTAAGAGGGTTACCTGCAATTCACGAAACAAAAAAATCCACCGGTCAGTTCCCCCGCAAATGCCTAATCACCTCTGGTTCACTCAATTCTTCTGTCAAACTCAACCGGACAAATGACACATGTCACTATGGGTCCACTTACTATTTATAGACATTTGACCAATTCTTGTTTTGGCCATTCCGGGGTTATACAAGGTCTTTTTTCCAAACCGTTGATACTAATGGATTTAGCATGAAGAGACCTTCGTGGTGGTCGAGACCATTTCTCAATTTCACAGGACCCTTTTTCGGGCATTTTTTTGTGCCCATCATCGCCTCGATTTGCATGCCACATCGGTCGGTATCAGTTTTTGACATTCTTAATGTCGCCGAATTCAGTTTTCCGCGCTCGTGATGATGCGTGAGATCATTTCTCGCTCTCACCCCCAGATTTTTTGGGTATTTTATCCTACACCCCTTGTCGTCTCGATTTTCATGCCACATCGACCGTTATCAGTTTTTGGCGATTTTTATACCATCGGATTCAGTTTTCCGAACCTGTGATGATGCTTGAGGTCATTTCTCGCTCTCACAATTTTTTTTTTTTTACATTTCGTTGTCACACCTTGCCGCCTTGATTTGCGTGCCACATCGGCCACTTTTTTTTCCCCCAAATTTTCCATCGTGGCCTATCCATGAACCCTTCGCTCCATCCATAATGCAGTTATTGCGTTATTTTTCCACTATTCATCAACCCACAAGGAGGCCCCATGAGTGTTCCCGCCCCCACCGCTATTCTTGGTTCCCATACTTGCCCCTTGATTGAACACTTCCTCCTTGCTTGGCCATTACTTTTGTTTGGTATAATTTTATCCCTTTTTCAGGCCGAACAATTCCTTTACGAAAAAGGCACTTAGGGAGTTTATGTTAAGCTCTTTTCTGACTCCTAAAAGAATGAATAGATCGCTGAGCAATATTGCTTCCATTCTTGCTCGCCAAAAGTATCTGAAAGGGCGTCTACCTGGTATAAGTTTATCCCTTTTCTAGACCTTGTAGACTAAATACGAAAAAGGAATACTCTAGTCACATCAACTATAAGAGTTCTTCATTGCATACTTTTATGCTTTTTTCGGGTCTTGGAGACTAACACACGAAAAATAAACCCCCTGGAGTCTTCTTACTGCTTTCAAACTCTCTAAAATTGAAAGCAACCACGAGCACTCACCGTCCTGGGCTCATATAAATCCACACGACGGTACCTCTCCACCATTTCAGAGTCTTCTTATCGCTTTCAAACTCCTTAAAATTGAAAGCACTTATGAGCATGAACTGTCCTGGGCTCGTACCAATCCACATGAGAGTACCATTTTGAGCACACTTCTATCCCTTCTTTGAGCTCCTTAAACCATGAAGAAGGCCCTAATGGTGTCTCTCAGCAACACAACAGATCATATCTCATCACACTATTATGGCAGCTTCCCCAGTATGGTCTCCTTTGTTTAGAGTATTCTGCGATGTGTCACCCTCAGAGTCTCTTGATATCATTCATCAGTTTGGCCCCCTGAGTCTCTCCCGGTGTAGTCACAGCCCCCGGGTCCATTAAGCTATGATCCCCATACCAGAAGTCAATTTCATATGCTGCCAGGTCAGCCATTCCATCATACTCTGAACAAAGGAAGTTTCAGTCCCCCCCACCCTATGGCCTCAATTGTTCCCCACGCCCAAAGTATGTTAGTCCCACTTACAGTTCCATCACTTTTCGGTTATACACCTCGCGCTCCTATCAAGGAAACATCATTTCCTTGGTAGTTGCAGGTCTCCCTCTGTCGACGTCAGCCAATCTATTCCAGATGATAGACCCAGAGGTCCCTGTGCCTTGGACTCATCACCATCAGTGGTGAGTGCCTACAGACCATTTTGAGAGGAGTCCTTAGTGCCTCTTCAAATGGTTGTTTCTCATGTGCTCTACTTCAACACATTGATCGCACCGTTGATATTCGTGCAGGGTATTGGTCCCTTCAGTTATTAGTCGAAGACCCCAGATGTCCCCTGACTCTAGCACATTGGTGAGTCTACTTCGGAACCCCCCAGTTGTATGTTCTCGTTGATATCCGGGTTGTGCTTGGCGATAGTATTCGGAAGAACCCCAGTCATATGCTTCCTTGAGTACCCCATGCAGATACAATCCAGTGTACCATTGAGATCCCGACTCTCAGTCATTGAGTCCACCCAGTGTTTGGACACCTTCAGATCCAGTAGCTCATTAGTCCCTCTGATACCACATTCAGAGTGACTGTTGTCATTCCAGTGTATCAGTGCTTCAGATCAGTCATGGCAGGACCATGAGTATGTCCCCGTTTTGTACCATTATGATGTACACAACAGTTCTCCATGTATTATTCAAGTCCCATTAGACCTCATTATTATTATTTTGTATATATTGATACGAGCATGGGTATGCCCGCCTCGTCCATATATCATAGATTATTCCTCATTCATTTTGAGGCCATGTATGTTCAATTTTTGTAGTTTGTATGGGGCCGTTGTTCTGGACTCCAATCAGTCTCTTCTCTCCTCCACACCCCAGGAAAAGGACAAAGAAACTATGATTTCTATTGGCTATACGATGAGCTCCTGCCCTCACACATTAGGGGGCAATTTGTTAACACCCAAAAAATGCTCACTAGCTCATCTCCCTGTCCACATGACCTATTTGTCCACTTTTCCCACCATTTAGCCTCTAAAACCCCAAAAAACCTTCAAATGGTCACCAAAAAGGCCAAAATCAATCTTTTTCTCCCCAAAATAATTAAATTTCCTCCAAAAATGCCAAAAACACTCCAAAAGGACCCAAAATTCAAATAAAAAGGGAATAAAATCCAAAACATTAATTCAAAAAATGAAAAAAGAGGGAAAAAGAAGGAAAGAAACCCTAAACCAATAACCTAAACCATGTGGTACCAAATACCATGGGTCAATACTCCACCACTCAAAAAACCTATAAATAGGTGATGGAGGTCCCCTATTATTCATCCACAATCCAATCTACCCTTATGCTGCCCAAATCACTCCCGAAACCCTAGCCATCCATTTGAGCTAGCTTTCACCATTTGAGTGCCCCTTTGGCCAACCATCTTAGAATTTGGAGAATGGAAGGAGACCTTGGAGCACTAGAGCATCTTGTCCCTATGGCTGTACAAGATCCATCAACCTCACCATTGAGGTAAAAAGTCATGTAAAACTTCATTTTCATCTAATGAAAATATGCAACTCTCTTGTATATTTGTTTTGCATGAAAAATCTATGAATGTTTATTGTTTACTGTCTTTTACTGCAAATTTATTTGATGAATGCCCATGCACATGCTTAGATTTAATTTCTTATTTCTATCATTTGCTTAGGTTTAGTTTACTATTTTTGAACTGCTACTAAGGAGTCCATTCTCCTTAGTAGGTGCTCATTTGCACAAGCTAGGGTGAAAAACCTAGCTACAACAAGTCTTGATATTCATGTAGTAGGTTTGCAATCTATCCCACTGTTTCTTCATCCCATTAATCTCCAATAGAGGCGAACTTTGGTTCTTCATCCGTGCTAATATTGATCTTTTTAGTCTTAATGAAGTTACTCATATCTCGAATCTCCAAATCAGGTCCCTGTACATATTGTTTTCCTTCATATTATGGTATATTCACATTGCGGGGGTCTTCATTTTCATCTTCATCCACTGTCAAATTATAACACTCAAGGGAATGTTCCAACTGTATTTCCCAATCTGGTTGATTGTACACAGGGAACGGGACATCATCCAATATCTTATTTTTAATGATACGCAGAGCCTCATTAATGCTTGAGTAGTCATCCTCAAAACTGAAAGTTAGCCGAAATCTCTTTATCATCATGTGCCAATCTATTGTACCATCTCAAATTTTTGTTTCTATATACCATTTCTTTTCTATTGGATCCAATGTGTGCACAAACATATGGACCCACTCTGTCTTTGGTATATGCCTCCATGATTTCAAGCAAGATTCTATATGATCTCTAGGATCCATATATTCATTGTACTTTGATTTTAAATTCTCAGTTTGTTAAGCAAATATAACTTCCATTAAGTGTTGACATTCTTCCCATGTGTTCAACTTGTCTTTGTACGCAGCCCACCACCTAGAAGGTGTAGCTCGCAATGCTATATCTAGAGCTGATAGCCTATGTTCAACTGAAATAAATGCTAGATATTCATGAAAGATGCATGTATACTACTCAAACCATCATAAGTAGGAATTGGACTTACCTTTGTTCCAATCTAGTGAAGTGAATTTGTCATCCTCGCACATCGTCTAGCTGATACTTCATGCATTCTACTCTGCTAGTTCTCTAGTCCTATGTCTGAATTTGATACGCAGGAACTGTTGCATCTCTAGCTCAATGTTCCTTCTTCTGTAGGATTAATGTAATCCTCTTGATTAACTGTCACCTTGTAGATGTTATCTAGTTCTTGAGCTCAATATCTTCTTTTATTGGCTCAACATACCTCGTTCCTTGTGAAGGATCCACGGGTGCAATAAACCTGATATCCCGTCCTTCAAATATCATTTTTTATTTCTTCAAGTTTATAATCGCGAGGTTATCAAATTCCCATTCAATCGCTAATAGTGCAGGATAAGGATTATTGTCGTCTATGATATCAATCACCTCAAATTATACCCTACTTTACACTCCATCAATGTCAATAGGAACACCTAATAGCCTCCCAAAAGGTATAACCTTCTGTTGGTTAGCTAATATCAACTGGATAGGAGACCAATATAGCTTTGGTTTCCCCATCTGCAACCATGTTTGTTTTGTTAGCACATTCACCTCTGAAACCCAGATCAAGGATGACCTGGTTCATTTCAAAATATCCAATCTACGCGCTTAACCTCATTTCTCTTCCTGTCCTTTATGGTTCTTAATGTGATGGACTTCTCTATGTGCATCGTTTAGTGTACTACGCTGCTCATAGTATCCCATCACGTTCTGTAGTTCCCCTAAGGCGTGCTCATGCCTTAGCATCTTCATGCAACTCTGTAGAAAATGTGTTACAGGACTTGTCTATTATGTCAAAGCTCGCGACCCATCGTACAAGAATGGCATATCTAGTACATGTGTCTGATCGCTTCGCAAATGGATCCTTTTAGTAGAAGCTCCCAAGTCCTGGAATTATTTTCTTTCTTCCATGAATACTTATTTTTCTTTGTTATGGTTGAATGAAGGTATCTTTCTAACTGTTTTCCTCACCCAAGGCCCATCAGTACGATTTGGTATGTTTATGTGATTATTAGAATTTGAGGCTTTGTTTGTCCTATCATCTCCCATCGAAGCTCCACTTCGCATCAAAACATGGATGTTGCGATATTCATTCATTTTCTCAGCTGCGATCATCTGAATATTCTAGTTTTGTCCTTTTGGTCCTTTTTATTTCATTTTTCCTAGCAAAATGGGACATGCTTCAATGATATGGTCATAAGATTTACAATACTTACAAGTAGTGCAAGGGTTCTGACAATCCCTTGCCAAATGTCCAGGTTTACCGCAGTCATAACAGATAATCCCACCTCTACCTTGTCCTAAGCCAATATTACATCCTCTTCCTCTAAATCCACCACATCCTCTATATGCACCCTGATCATACTGTGCATTATCATTGTTGTTTTGTATCTCTCCTTGGACTCTATATACATCATGCTTTCTTTCTATCATGAGTTCATATGCTCTACAGGTTGTGTCATCATGAACAACTGACTTACAAAATGTGCAGTACAAATTCTTTGGTGTCTGTGCGTACTTCTAGAGTAGGTAACAATCCTTTGGTCGATGTCCTCTAGATCGAAAAACATCGCACCATGGTCCTTGAGGTTGATTTAATGGATTTGGTGCCCCACTGGCAAGGTAATCTATGAATACAGGACAATGTTCATTGGAATGTCCTTCTCCTTTACATTTAGTACACCAAACCTCTTCTCTTACTTCTTTTCCTTTTTGTATATCTTGTAGCTGTAATGTCAAGTTCGCTAGTTGTGTCTGTATTTGTACCATACCTGTGCTAGTTTATCCTACATGCAAAGATTCTAGATTCATCACAATTTCCAATGCTTTTGTTTGCGAAGTAACCTTTTGTTGCATCAATGGTAATCTAATGTGGGGCAACAATGTAGCTATAAACCACTCTTGGTTTTGTTGCGGTGCAATGTCAAAGCTAACTTGATCCAACAAGGCTTTGAAATTCTGATCAAATTCCCACACAATCTCATTAGGTTTCTGTTTTATCTCTTTCAATTCTGTAATGCATTGAGACTCTGATGTAGGATTCTTAAGTTCTCTCATCAATGCAGCTTTGATGTCAGCTAGAATTATGTTATGTCCAATAGAATATTTCATGAACCATGTCAAATATCTATCTCCGAATGTAGTGACTAGTTGGGCTTGCTTTATATCATCATCTTGTACTTGTTTAACGTTCTAGATAGCATCACAAAGAAACCAATATTGATATGGATATTCTAGACTAGTTCCTTTAAAAGCAGGTAGCTTTATATCATCTTCCATTCTTCTTCTAGGAGGTGTAGGTTTTTTAAACACTATAGTACTACCTGTGGAGTGAGATGGTGGAGGTATACCACCACTCTGCTGATTCTTTGTACTGGTTCCTGCAGAATTATTGGTACTTGTGTTCTGCGAACTAGTAATTATTTCTTTCAACAACTATAGGTTTCTGCAGAGTGATAGGATGATAGGAAGTATGTCTAGGTTATTTTTCACAATTAGACTCCGTTTGAGACGAGTTTCTATCACTTTCTAACTCAGTTTCTAGAAATGTGCAAGGTTCACCTTCACGAAACCTCTTTTTAGTGCTAAGTTTATATATTTTTCAACAACGTAGAATGCCAGTGTCTTCATCTATGTCACTATATGCATTTTTTAACATTACAAACTCAAACCCTAGGAATCTGACTGCATTATTAACACACCCTTTTCAAATAATAGTATTTTGATGCATAAACTTAGGTTTTTCAAGTACTTACCACTAAATACCTTGAAAAAGTATCTTTCAGCTGTGCTGTAGGAATTCAAAGTGTCCACTGTGAAACTCTATAATATAGCCTTCTAACAAGATATCCATCCAAAAGTCTACTGCTCTGGAAATATGGTTATTAATCCCTTTAAGCCTCTGACTCAACTATGGATTCCAAACTGCAGGTTCTTGACCCCGAAAATAGTTCTTTATTTATGCTACCATAGATATCCACTCATGTAAATCATTAGCAAAATATGCAAAGAAAACTTCATGAAACTCAATAAATATGTATCTCTGTAGCCATTTCTCTGTAGTAAGCCGAGGATGTCTGTTTTATTTCTTCGCAAACTTGTGTTCTATCTGACTCACCCATTTCTGTATTTCACTCTCCTCTGGATTCCACATCAACATGACACATCACCAAAATTTTAGTCCAAAGTTGCAAACGAAACCATTTGTTGGCTGCCCTGGGAAGACCTGGGCTCGGCGTAGTTAATGGAGCAACAACAAAACCCCTCTCACTATCCATTTTGGCATCATCTTGAGAATAGGCTGAAGTCTCACCCGAAGCAAGGATCGGGGGTTACAGAATCAGTATTTTGTAACTGTGGCGATGTGCAGATGTGGTCAACAACCTTTTCTTTATCCTACTTATCATAAACACACAGAACCATAATGAACATGTTACTTCACATTTCATAGCTAATCGACAACATACTAAACTAAGCTGATTCTCTATTGTATTCACCAGTTAGCTACGCATTCATCATTCCAAGTGTTCCTCCATAGCATTCGTACACATGTATTCCATTTAATCAACATACAATTACCATTCACATACGTACAGAATCAAATACATAAATACACCATAAATTCATATATATAACCTCATTATATACTCATATACATAAACACATGGATTTACGCGGTTCACCCCAGGAGGGAGCTACGTCCACATAAACTATTCCTATATTAGATTGGAAGGGTAATAGTTCCAGTCTGCACACTTAGCTGCAGAATCTTTGCTACAATCATATCTCTACGCACTCAGTTGTAGAGTTTGTTCTCTCTTTGATCTATATTCCCCTAACAAAAAAGTAAGCTACCCTTACATTTCTAACCACCGACCCTTCCTCATACAAAATTACCCCTATATATAGGTGTTCCCGAATGTCACATATTACAATAACTATGGGCCAACCCCCATAGTACCCAACACCCTAAAACCTTGTGGTTCTCCTGTAGACCACGCTAAGCTTTAACTCTGTTGTCCCTTTGGCATTGATTCTTCTGAATTTGTCATTTTCTTTGACATTGTACCTCCGACTTTTGTAGTGGTGCATCCTTTACACCATTCCTCTTCTTAACTTTATGTTCTTGCAGCAGTCAGGTCGTCTCTCAACCCTTAACTGATCCAACCACCTCTGGATGTCCTTAGTACTTTGTCTTATTAGGAAAACATGTCCTTTTCTACCAATTGCACTTCGCTCCATACCCTCTTCCTGGGATTTGTGGATTCACCTTTCTTCCAAAAATGGTCAATGTTAGGACTCTCCTAACTGTAATTTCCTTCTTAAATTCTTCGTCTTGGTCCACGGCCAACAAAAACCATCTAAGAATGAGAAAAAATTATTTCTAGACAGGGTATCCAGGACTTGATCAATGAATGGCAGGGGGGAATGGTCCTTCTTTGTTTCCTTATTATTTTCCATGTAGTCCACACATATTCTCCATTTCCCCCCTTTATTTGGAACTATAAGCAGGGGTGATACCCACTCACTATCTGAATGTTTGGGTAGATAAAACCAACATCCACTAATATTTTTAACCCTTGGTTGACAATATCCTTTAATGTTGGATTCATCCTCCTCTGTGGATGCCTTATTGGAACACCATATTCTTTTATGTATAGGTGGTGCTTTAAAATGCTTGGTTGTATTCCTTTCATATCAGTGTAACTCTAGGTAAATGTTGCACTATGGTCTGTAAGGACCTTAATCAACTTTTGCTCTTGATCTACTTCTAGATTATTGTTAATCTTCAATTTTTTTTCTGGGAAGGATTTCCACAACTTTGACTGTGGTGGAATTCTATTCCAAAATAAATACTCTTTTCCACATTTCTTCTAGATCCTTTGGAGCACCTATCATCTCTTCTTTTTCACACGCTGCAAATATCTCTTTAAGTATGTCAATATTAGGATAAATATTTTGTAGAATATTAGATAATATTGTATCTTCATATTCATTTCTCAATGCTATGGCGGTGTTTATTTTTAGAATGGGACAATTTTTTTTATCATAATTGTCATCATCATCTATACAAAGAGGATATTCTATATCGACAAAGGGCTTAGTAGGGGGATAAATGTGTTAGAAAAACATGATCGTAGAGCAATAACAATAAACAGAAATGCAAATATAATCACACACACATTACAAGAGCGACACAGATATATCGTGGTTCACCCCAAGATGGGCTACGTCCACATTGAAGTTGCCATTCCTTATTATTATATCATCCAACAAAGTGAAGGGATACAACCTGCAGCACATCCTCTTCACTGTCTCACAGACTCTCTTATGATCTCAGAGATCTTTACAATGCATAAAACCTAATACATCAACACTAGCCGTGTTACAATGTCTTTCTTTTATAAAGGAAATACAATGGGAAAATACCACGGGTTACCCAAAACCATGGGCGCGGAAACTGGTGGCGAAAACAACCCCAAAATGTTTCCTCGAGGGCGTTTCCCCCAAACCCCCTTTCTCGAGGGCGCTGGCCCCCAGACCCCCTGGGGATCGTGCCGGGATCATAACCAAACCTGGGGTACGAACACAACTAAATAATAATATCTTTGAATCTGGAGATCAAGCTCCACAACCAACGATCTCCCACTTGGAGAGTGATCACAACAACTCCACTGCTACTGTACTTGTTGGACCTTGGACTTGTCAACTTTCTTATCTTCACCTTCATGCGAGAAGGCCAACTGAAACCGAGCAAGAACTCATTTTTCTCTCTGGCCACTACCTTTGTGAACATGTCTGTAGGATTCTAGCTAGTATGTATCTTTTCCAACTTCAACGGTTCATCTTCCAGAACAGAGCGTATGAAATGGTACTTGAGCTGTATATGTTTAGTCCTGGAATGGAATGCTACATTCTTTGAAAGATGAATGGCACTCTGGCTGTCACTATACAACTTGCTATCCTTCTGCTTCTTACCCAATTCCTCCATAAACCTCTACAACCAAATCATCTCTTTACTAGCCTCTGTAACAGTAACATACGCTGCTTCCGTTGTTGAAAGTGAAACAACCTTCTGCAGTTTTGAAATCCAACTTACTGTTGTTCCACCTATAGTAAACACATACCTTGTGGTGCTCCTCCTTCTATCCTTATCACCTGCCATATCTGCATCAACATATCCCTGTAGAAAAGTGTCTGAACCTCCAAAACATAATGCCTGAGTGGTAGTACCTCTCAAATACTTGAGAATCCACTGTACTTCCTTCCAATGTTCTTTACCTGGATTGTTCATATATCTACTCACAACTCCCACTGCTTGTACAATATCTAGTCTTATGCACACCATGGCATACATCAAGCTGCCAACTGTTGATTGATAGGGAATCTTGGACATGTAATCTGTCTCTTCCTGTGTCTTGGGACACATTTCCTTACTTAGACTGAAATGGCTGGCCAAAGGTGTACTTACTGGTTTTGCATTCTGCATTCTGAACCTCTCCAACACCTTTTGTATGTACTCACTCTAAGACAATGTCAATTTGTGATTTTTCCTATCTCTCGTTATTCTCATACCTAGGATTTGCTTTGCAGCACCCAAATCCTTCATCGCAAATGAATTAGCTAGCTTCCTTTTGAGTACATTTATATCCTACTTTTTAGACCCTGCAACAAGCATGTCATCCACATACAATAACAAGATAATATATCTTTCGTTGTCTAGCTTCTTGAAATAAACATAGTGATCAGAATGACATGTACTTTAACCTTGTTCTGTCATAAACCTGTCAAATTTTAAATACCACTACCTTGGTGCTTGCTTCAAGCCATACAAACTCTTTTTCAACTTGCATACCAAGTTCTCCTTACCTTTGTCTTCATACCCTTGTGGTTGCTGCATATATATCTCTTCCTCCAAATCCCCATGGAGAAAGGTTGTTTTTACTGTGAAAATCCTCACAGCAGATCTAAGAGATGATGTATCTCACAAGAGAATAATTATGATTAAGCAAGAAAATAGAAGAAGAGTGATACATGCAGTATAATGAGCAACAGAATAATATGGTACAGTAGAACTCAGATAGAAGCAATAATACTTCGGTCATACTAGATTATTAATCACAAATGGACATATAAATAATACAATGCATGAGGAATTCGAATGCCTAAGGTGGCAATTCGAATTAGCCTTCATGGAGTGATCAAAGGATCACTGGAGTGTCATCGGAGCACAACTAGGTGTCCTCATGATCATCAGAGCGCAACTAGAAGTCTTCATCATCATCAGTGGAGTCATCAATGCTCAAGTAACTGTCAACCATCAGTCAAACTAACTCTGGTAGGTGTAACTGAGTGTAACTCAATGTAACTAAGTGTAACTGACTGTAACTGACTGTAACTGAGTGTAACTAAGTGTAACTGAGTGTAACTGAGTGCAACTCAATGTAACTCAGTGTACCTGAGTGTAACTGATTGTAACTGAGTGTAACTGAGTGACAACTGGACTGGTAGGTGAAGAAGGGCGAGTTGCTCCCTAAAATCAAGGAAGAAGGGCGCATTAAGCAACTGGAGGGCTAAAACTGAATAGTGAGAAGCTCCTGGGGGCTATCTAGCTGAGGGCTAGGTGTTGGACTGATGACTGGGATGCATGCAAAATGCATGCAAACCCTATAATGCATGCAAACCCTAAAAGGTGCATGCATGACTGAAAATGTAAATGATCAAAATACTGGTGGGACTAGGATGGAGTATAGGAATATCCTAACACCCCCCCTTAATCCATCCTGGGCCCTGGTAACTAAGACCAAAGGTCACCCAATACAATGAATAATAACAATCAATAAACCAAGGAAGTGGGAAAATTTCATGGGAAACATACCCCCTCCTCAAAAAATAGACTGTAAGGCACACATAAAAAAATAAAAGCTCCAAACTCAAGCAGGTGTGATGCTTGGTCATATGTCTGGAGGTATCTTCTTCTTGGGAAGAAGTGGATCATGCTCAAAAAGCATGTGCTTGTACTTGCTCTTCAGATCGAATGTGATGAGAACAAATCCAACAGTATTAGAATGATCCTTGAACCTGTGATTCGAATCAGCTGAGGTAGGATTAAATTTTTGAATGTGCATATAGTCCTTTGTCTTCTCCTTCGAACCACCATGGGTGAGATTATGCCAAAAAGAACTATTACATGTTTGCTTGAAATCAAAATCAGATTTAAGACTTTCAAAACAGTTTCTTGAGATCTCCTTTGAACCAACAGGGGTGAGATCAAAACTATCATATGCATGAGAAATTTTCCCAAGCAGTAATTGCTTAGAACCCAAATTAGATACAAGACTTGAATCATGGCTTCTTGAGTTCTCCTTTGAACCATGAGAGGTGAGATCAAAACTAGTAGATGCATGAGAAATTATCCCAAGCGAATGGCAATGGCCATATTCTTCAATGACCTTCTGAAAGCATGAATTTATGATCATATAATAGTATAAAAGAGATGTTTGCTGAAGAGGAGCGAATGCATTACCTCCATTAGCTGATTTGACCTATGAAATAATCATGTGATCATGATGCAAACCAACAGACTCTGGTGCAAGAGAGGATTTAGGACCTTCTGCAATATCTAGAGTGTGAGCTGGCATAGAAAGAGAAGAAAGTTTGAGCATGAGCGGAGAATCTGCAAGTTCTTTGTCAACAACTTCAATATGAGATGATACTGGTTCATGATCTGAGAGACCATCAAGGGGAGCGAATGCATCACTTTGCTTGCTTTCGAATGGGTTTGGACCAATTCCTTCATTCTGTATGCCAAATCTTCCATCCAGGTAGGCCCATAGCTCTTTTGGAGTCCATGAAATATCAGGGAAGTCATATGACATGCATCGAGGCATAGCATACATCATGACTGCACAAGCTTTTTCACCTTTATCTAACCAGTCACTCTCTTCATCATAGGATTCGAACTCTCTTTCAAAATAACAATCAAAGAGATCATGTCTCTTTAAATGTGCTATTATTTGTGGTTTCCATTCATCATAGTTGAGTGGAGAAAGAGGAGTAATTCCTGATGAATACATAGAAGCTATAGAGGACCTGCAAAAACAATATAGAATAATTGCAACTGCTACTGCTGCAAAGATGCATAAACTGCTGCAACTGCTGTACTCGAAATCTTGGTAATAACCTGCAAAAAACTCTCAAGAATGGAGATAAACAATACTCTCAACATGCTCTGATACCATGTGAAAATCCTCACAACAGATCTAAGAGATGATGTATCTCACAAGAGAATAATTATGATTAAGCAAGAAAATAGAAGAAGAGTGATACATGCAGTATAATGAGCAACATAATAATATGGTACAGTAGAACTCAGATAGAAGCAATAATACTTCGGTCATACTAGATTATTAATCACAAATGGACATATAAATAATACAATGCATGAGGAATTCGAATGCCTAAGGTGGCAATTCGAATTAGCCTTCATGGAGTGATCAAAGGATCACTGGAGTGTCATCAGAGCACAACTAGGTGTCCTCATGATCATCAGAGCGCAACTGGAAGTCTTCATCATCATCAGTGGAGTCATCAATGCTCAAGTAACTGTCAACCATCAGTCAAACTAACTCTGGTAGGTGTAACTGAGTGTAACTCAATGTAACTAAGTGTAACTGAGTGTAACTGAGTGTAACTGAGTGCAACTCAATGTAACTCAGTGTACCTGAGTGTAACTGATTGTAACTGAGTGTAACTGAGTGACAACTGGACTGGTAGGTGAAGAAAGGCGAGTTGCTCCCTAAAATCAAGGAAGAAGGGCGCATTAAGCAACTGGAGGGCTAAAACTGAATAGTGAGAAGCTCCTGGGGGCTAGCTAACTGAGGGCTAGGTGCTGGACTGATGACTGGGATGCATGCAAAATGCATGCAAACCCTATAATGCATGCAAACCCTAAAAGGTGCATGCATGAATGAAAATGTAAATGATCAAAATACTGGTGGGACTAGGATGGAGTATAGGAATATCCTAACATTTACATCTAACTGTTCAAGGTTCAAATCTTCTACTGCCACTAGACTTAAGATAGTCCTAATTGAAGTCATCTTAACAACAGGAGAAAATATTTCATCAAAATCTATAGCTTTCTTCTGTGCAAACCCCTTTACAACAAGTTTGGCCTTGTACCGCTTCTTACCTCCTTCTTCTACCTTCAACTTGTAAATCCATTTGTTCTGCAATGCTCTTTTACCAGTAGGAAAATGAACCAAATCCCAAGTCTGGTTTCCTACCAATGAGTCCATTTCCTCATTCATGCCTTTCTCCCACTTCTTTCTAGTTTCCACCTGCATTGCTTCTTCATAACACTCTAGTTCACCAGCATCAGTCATTAATAAATAATACATTGAAGGAGAGTATCATTCAAGGAGTCTACTTAACCTGGTATATCTTCTTGCAGTTGTAGGAGTTTGAGGTACTTGCTGTTGTTCTTGATTTTTTGGCACCTTTGCAACTTCATTTTCTTCATCAAGTACTGTGTACTATGTGTTTTCCTTTTCCTATTTCTTTCCCTGCAACTGATCTTTATACATGACCTTTTCATTGAATATCACATCTCTACTCCTGATGATTTTGTTATTTTCATAATCCCATAAGCGATAACCAAATTCATCAACCCCATATCCAATAAAGGTACATTTCTTGGATTTAGCTTCAAGATTTGTTCTATTTTCTTTATCGATATGGACAAATGCTTCACAACCAAACGTTCTCAGAAATGAGTAGTTTACCTTTTTATCTGTCCATGCCTCCTCTGGAATACCACCATCCAAAGCACTTGAAGGTCCTATGTTTATTAAATAAACAACAGTATTTATAGCATCTGCCCAAAACTGTAAGGGAAACCCTGCATGCAATCTCATACACCTTGCACGCTCCATGATCATTCTGTTCATCCTTTCAGACACGCCATTTTATGTGGTGTTCCTGGGACTTCCTTCTCTCTACGAATCCCATGGTATGAAAAGTAACTATCAAACTCCTTGCCGCATTACTCACCTCCATTATCAGATTTGAGACACTTTAACCTTTTTCCTGTCTCATTCTCAACCAAAGATTTCCACTTCTTAAAAGTAGCAAACACATTAGATTTATGTCTAATGCAATAAACCCAATTTTTCCTAGTTGCATCATCAATAAATGTAACATAATAATGAGAGCCACCAAGAGATTGTACCTGAGCTGGTCCCCATACATCTGTATGCACAAGCTCTAACTTTTCATTCTTCTTCTGTTTCCCAACCCTGAAAAATATGACTCTCTTTCGTTTTCCATAAACACAGTTTTCACAGAATTCCAAACTTACCTGCTTCAAATCTGGCAGCAACTTCCTTGAGTGGAGAATATGCATCCCCTTCTCACTCATGTGGCCAAGCCTATGATGCCACAATGCTGTATTTGTTCCTGTGGGATCTAAAGAGATAGAATGGTCAGTATTATGAGGACATAAATACAACGTACCTACCCTGTCTCCTTTTTCTATCACCGTTGATCCTTTAGTGATCTTCCACCACTTTTCTCCAAATGTAGATAGACAGCCGCCATCTCCCAACTGCCCTGTTGAGATCTCCCAATAACCAATCAGTTCCATTCTTAACTTTTATCCATACCTTACCCATTCCAACAATTTTACATGGCTCATCATCACCCAATAAACATGTCCAAAATTGCCTGGAACATAATCATGAAAGTATTTCCTATGGGGTGTAGCATGACATGAAGCCCCTGAATCTACTACCCAATAATCACTTGTATGATCTAATGCAAGAATCAAAGCATCTTGTAACACATCACTTGCTACATTTGCTTCCTGGGTAGTTTCCTTCTGTCCATCTCCTTTCTTCTTTAGAGATCTACAGTCTTTCTTCAAATGTCCTTTCTTTCCACAGTTCCAGCACTCTATTTTTTCCAGTCTGGACTTGGATCTTCCCTTTTTAGAATTGCTGCGATTACCTTGGATCTTTCCTCTCTCCTTTTGTCTTCCCCTGGTCTCCATGGTCAATGCATTTCCTGAGGTCTCACCTGTGATTTTTCTCTGCATTTCCTAGCTAAGAATAAGACCAATAACATCATCAAATTTCAAGGTGTTTGAACCAGAGACAGAGTTACTTACAGTCATGACCAAGCTATTCCATCTTTCTGGCATGATGAACACAAGATTAGAAGAGCCCTAACCTCATCATCAAAGTTCACACTTATAGAACTTAGTTGATTTGTAACCATATTAAACTCATTTAAATGATCAGTAACATATCCACCTTCAGACATCTTCATATTAAATAAATGCTTAATTAGAAATACCTTGTTGGAGGCCAAGGGTTTTTCATATAGCTTACCCAGTGCGCTCATCAAATCCTCCGTTGTCATTTCTTTTGAGATATTGAAAGCCACCGACGAACCCAGGGACATTCGTATTGTCCCCAGTGCCTTTCTGTCAAGAACCTCCCATTCTTCGTCCTTCATGGCCACCAGCTACTTTGCTCTTCCTCCCAATGGCAGGAATAGATCCTTCTAGTACAGATAGTCCTCCATTTGCATCTTCCATAACTGGAAGTTTTGTCCATTAAACTTCTCAACCATACAACCTGCAGCACAACCGCTACACTTCCTCTTCACTGTCTCACAGTCTCTCTTCTGATCTCAGAGATATTTACAATGCATAAAACCTAATACATCAACACTAGCCGTGTTACAATGTCCTTCTTTTATAAGGGAAATACAATGGGAAAATACCACAGGTTACCCAAAACCATGGGCCCGAAAACGGGTGGCGAAAACAACCCCAAAATTTTTTCTCGTGGGCTTCTCCCTCGAGCCCCCATTATATCAGCGGCGTTTCCCCCAAACCCCCTTTCTCGGGGCCATTGCCCCCAATCCCCCGATGGGGGCCCACTGGCCCCCGCGCCCCCCGGACCCCTGGGGATCGTGTCGGGATCATAACCAAACCTGGGGTATGGACACGGCTGAATAATAATATCTCTGAATCTGAAGATCAGGCTCCACAACCAACAAAATGGTGATTCTCTTTTTATGCTATCCACTAGTGATGGTCATATCACATGTTCTGCAGGCAATGTATGCATATGTTGTTTCCAACCATGACCTACCCAGGATAAGTGAATATTCGCTTAATTTTGTTTTTACCTGGAAAACACAAAGTATGTAGGATATTCCCACTAGTCAATAGTGATGATGACATCCTCCAATATCCCTTCTTGTTTCACAATGGATGTATCTGCTAACTACGGAACTGTGGGAATTTTCCTAAGTGAAGCATGTAGTTTTAAATCCATCACGGTGTCTAAAGTCATTACATTGATTTCTACTCCTAAATCTATCATGGTGTTTTGGATCAGAGCCCCCTTTATATGCACATTAAACACAGGGATTCCTAAATCCAAATACTTGGGGTTAACAATCTTTCCTAGCATTAAATATACAAGTTTCCATATGAATTTGATTGTAGGTGGATCCTTTTTCTTTCTTCCAGGCTTCTTAATATAGGTTTCTTTAATGAATTTGTTACAGATAGGTACTTCTTGAATGGATAGTAGAAGTGGAATTTTTGTGTTTAGGTGTTTTAACTCATTGATGATGGCATTCTCTGGGTGAACTTCGATTTTACTTTTCATCATCTTAGGAAATGGGGGGTTTTGCTCTATATGTTGAGGATGTTCCTCGTCATTTTTCTCTTCATCATACTGATTCATATTATTTTCTTATTCCTTTTGCAGGTCCTAGTCTATTGGAGATGTGTTTTTTCCCTGCAGGTGACCAACCCTTATAGATTATGGATGGTTATGAACTATCCTTCCTGAATGTATATTTACTTCATCCAAGTTCACGGTTTCTACAAGGTAGGTTGGAAAATGGAAAGAATCACTATTATAAACTGGTCTATTATTGTTGAATTTTGGTGCAGTATGTTCTAGTAACTGAGGTGGCATAGGTGGCTACTGTAGCGGCGAAATCAAGGCCTGGGGCTGCTAAGGCCTCTAATTGAATGAGGAAGGATATTGATTCATAGGTTCCTGTTGATAATTACCAGGATATTGTTGATTTTGATGGTACTGTTTATAGGGCTGGGGATAAAGAGGAGCATAAGGATTTTGAGCATTCTTCCAATGGTTCTGTCCTAGTGGTGGTGGACATGTTTCCTACCTCATTTGGGTCCAATCAAGAGGTGGTTGATACTAATTTCCATAGGGATGGTTATGTAGCTAGAATGGTTTTGAGAAATTAGGCCTCCAATAATTTACAAAGTATAGTTGCTCCATTGGATCTCCTGCTTCTTGTTCTTGCAAGGTTGTCTTGCAAGAAGGTAAGAGTGGACATTTATATGCTGGGTGATGTTCTACACATAGACCGTAAACTTCTACAATGTTCAATGGGAATTGGTTTTTTAAATGTTTCTTCCTACATTTTGGATAAAACACGACTAGGGCTTGTGTAGCTTCTTCTTGTATCCTTTTTAATTTCATAACATACAATTACATAGCTAGAGACTGAAGAATTCCAGTCTTCATATCATCTAGAAAATGTCCCAAATTAGACTTGGTTAATGTTGAATGTGAGGTATCTGGGTGAGAGGCCATATTACTACTATTTTTCCCTTTTTTGGAACTCAAGTAGTTTTTGAATATTTGTTGGATTTCTTCATATATTTTTGAAAATATATCTCCATCAGTTAGAATATTTAGAGTTTCCAATAGGTCTTATCTTACCCCTTAGAGCAGGACTAACTTCAGGAACTCATTGTCTAAAGTGTGGGTATGGGATATTTTGTAACTCAACTTGAATCTTTGTTCATAATCGTCTAAGGAATCATGTTCTCCCTGCTGCATCCTAAATATTTCATATCTAGTGTCTTTAGCTTTATAGAATCCTTGTATTTATCGAGGAAAGCTTGTTTCATTTGATCCCATGTGCAAATATTGTTCCCCCCCTAAACTCATAAACCATCTTAATGCTAGATATTTTAGAGTGGATGGGAAAAGTTTAAGTTTCTGTGCATCTAATGAGTATTCATAGGTATTATAGAGTACCTCAAATTTGAATAGGAATGTGTCTGGGTCTTCCAAGGTTAAGCCATCAAAATTAGGCATGTTGTTGTTATAGCTATGTGAGGCATCCTCACTAGCCCAACCGACCTAAAGAAGAAAAAAAAACATTAAATGCATTTTCACATTGAAAAAGTACAAGTCGGTCTAGTAAGGGAATTTTACAAAAAGTAATGTATAAATAGAAGTGTTGGTTTCCTCATTTCACCATTCAAATCAAGCAAGTTCTCTCAAGTGAAGTAGTTCTCATTTTCTGGGCACTAGAAGACAAGTGTAGCTGATTTCTTGGACATTGACTCATTTTGTACTTTTTATCTTCATTGTACAAAATATCAGAGTAAGAAATGGTTGTTGGGTTTTTCCCGAGTTTGGGTTTTACCGGGGTAAAGTGTTATGTCTAATTTTCTTTGCATAGTTGTTCTTTCAGTGATCCTTTTATTGCTTATATATTTATGCTTCTATAAGTAAAAACATTGACATGGAATCAGAGCAGTAATGAAAGTGACTATTGCCAGGAACTAAGGTTTGAAGTTTCTTCAACTTCCAACCATCAAATTGGTTTGATCTTACCTTCATTGAGCTCGCCTCAACAAGGCGATTTTTTGTGTGCAAACAAATTTTCATTCTGACAATTTTCATTTTTGACCTAATTTTTTAGAATTAGGGTTTGTTGGTTCTCGGATGTTCTGACCATATATTAGGAAGAAAATAAGGTCCATTCAACTCACCTTAGGAGGGTGAATTCATCTGTGGAAGTGATTTTCCAAAAATCCAAAAATCAATTTTGACCTAGCTCCTGCTAGGGTTTCTGATCCAGTCTGCAGATCTACTACCCAGTTAAAATGTCAAGCATCAAGGTTGAAGATAGGCTTGATGGAGCCTCAAATTACTACTCATGGAATTCTATAGTGCTTATTGCTCTATAAGAAAATGATCTAGTGAACTTTGCTACAGAAGGAGTGTCAGACCCTGAAGGAGATTCAAAGAAGACTCAATGGAAGAAGAATGATGCCAAGGAAAGGAGGATCCTAATAGATTTAGTTAAGGATCATATGATTCCTCATATTTCTCAAAAGAAGAAAACAAAGGAAATGTTTGACTCATTGAAGAAATTGTTTTGAGAATACAAACATTAATAGGGCCCTTTCCCTAAGGCAACAAATCACAAGCATCAAGATTTCTAGATCAGACATCATAACTTCATACTTCATGAATATCACAGAGATAAAAGATAAATTGGAAACAATTGGTGAAATTATTGCAAATAGAGAGTTGGTCATGATGACCTTGAATGGTCTCCCTCAATCTTGGGAACCTTTCATTCCAAGCATATTGAGAAGATCAGAACTACCAAATTTTGAAAGACTATGGGCAGACTGTACACAAGAAGAAACCAGACTTGTGGTTAGAGGAAAAATACAATCCCCTCATGAAGAAGATCAAACCCCCATTACACATACCAAGAAGAAAGGAAAGAGGAAATTTGGATGAACAGACAAAGTCAGAAGATCTATTCCTAATCCTAGTCAAAGGAAGAAGAATGATATTTCGAAAGTTCAATGCTATAAATGCAGAAATTTTGGTCACTAAAAGAATCAATGCAGTTCACAGAAGAGGAAAGAACATGCCTCTGCAGGTGATGTAGATGAAGAAACTCAACCAAAGAAATCAAAGAAGAAAGAAGAATTCTTCTTCATCTCATCTTTATCAGGTACTATTCCTAATGATAATAATGATTGGTTGTTAGATAGTGGTGCTTCTAAACATATGACAGGTTATAAGGAGTTTCTCGCAAACCTAGATGAGAAAGAATCACATATAAGAGTGGTTCTTGGAGACGATGCTAGATATACAGACAAAGGAACTGGGACTACCTCCTTTCAGTTAGACTCTAGTGACTCTCTGCATTTAGGAGAAGTATTATATGTGCCAAGAATGAAAATAAATCTTGTCTCTATATCAGCACTAGAAGACAAGGGTTATAAAGTTGTATTTTCATATGGGAAGGTTATTACTTGGCACAAGAATTCCACTATCGACTCTGCAAAAAGATTTGATGTTATTGAAGAAATTTTATACAGATTAAATGTATGACCAGTTCAGGCTCTAGTACATGACTCTATCAGTTTGACTGAGCTATGGCATAGGAGACTCGCTCACCTGCACTATAGATCTCTTCCTCCTCTCAGGAAGATGGTTACATGACTTCCCGAACTCCAAGTGGGACACAATGGCATCTGTATAGGATGTGAACTTGGCAAGAATTCCAAGGGATATTTTCCTAATACTGACACCATGTCCAAATGAATATTAGAGTTGGTACACTCATACTTGTATGGACCTATGTCAGTTACATCATTGGGAGTATTTTTCTACTATGTGACCTTCATAGATGATTATTCCCAGAATACATGGATCTATTTATTGAAGTCTAAAGAATCCGAAGAAGTTCTGAACAAGTTCAAGTAATTCAAGGCCCAGGATGAGAATCTATCCAAGAAGATGATAAAGGTTCTAAATTCCGATAATGGAGGAGAGTACATCTCCTTAGAATTCAGTAATTTCTGTAAGGAAGCATGAATCAAGAATGAATATATATTGTTGGTTGTGGAGCCAGATCTTCTAGTCTCATAGAGGATATTGTATCAGCCGTGTTTGTACCCCAGTTTTATATGATATGTAGGTGGACTGTACAGTCACCCTAGTGGGGGGGCATTGCCCCCCCACGGGGTTCCAGGGGGGACCATCCCCCCTGGATGGGGGGTCGGGGGCAGTGCCCCCGATAAATGGGGGTTCGGGGGCAATGCCCCTGAAGAAATGTTTTGGGGCTATTTTCGCCAGCTGTTTTGCGGGCCCATGGTTTTGGGTATCCCGTGGTATTTTCCCATTGTATTTCCCTTATAAAATAAAGACATTGTAATACGGCTAGTGATGATGATGTATTAGGTTTTATGCATTGTAAATATCTCTGAGATCGGGAGAGAGACTGTGAAACAGAGAAGAGGAAGTGCAGCGGTTGTGCTACAGATTGTATCCCTTCACCTTGTTGGACGGTAATAATAATAAGGACTAGCAAAATTCAATGTGGACGTAGCCCAAGTTGGGTGAACCACGATATATCTGTGTCTCTCTTGTAATGTGTATGTGTGATTATATTTTCATTTCTGTTTATTGTTATTGCTCTACGATCCTGTTTTCTAACATATATTTCCTTACAACCCTCAACAAAATGGGTTTGCAGAAAGGAAGAACGGGCAGAGGCCTACCGATGATTTTATGGGAAGAGGCCTCCATCATTGTAGTATATGTTCACAACATAATCCCACACAGAATACTGAAGAATATGACTCTAGAAGAGGCCTTCATGGTTGTGAAGCCAGAATTTGTTCATCTATGTATATTTGGATGTCCATTATACATTCATGTACCCAAGGAAAAGAGAACAAAGCTAGAACCTTCAGGGAAGAAGGGTACATTTGTTGGGTACAGTGAATCCTCGAAGGCACATCAAATCTACATCTGTTACACCTAAATATCGTCATCAGGAGTCCCTTTTTAACTTAATGCCTTGATCCCTGAAGTATCCATGGTTAAGAAGTCACTTAGAGAAAGTTGATTCCCTTTGTCCACAACCTCTAGTTGGGTCGGCGCATGTTGTCTTGAGCAAGAAGCACCCAGCTAGGTCTAGCACAGAGTGTATTCTTCTAGACTGTGCCGATGGTGCAGAGTGTCTTGGTTCATCCCGCGTTTCCCCTCTCAGGCGCTGGTTGTCTTCATGCAACTTGTGCCGGAGTTCGTTTATTTGGATAAAGGAGGCTTTCGAGCAATTTCTAGAAGTTGGATGAGGTGGATCCCTATCCCTAACTCCTAGGTGAGTTGTCCTACAGTTCTGTAAGCTCAAGGGAGGATCCCTTAGCCCTCTCCCTGTGATCCTCAACCTACTCTATCCACTTGGTCCTATAAATACAAATCTCCTCTCCATTCCAAAGGGGGGAAGTCTATGGCACTTACATGCTGGTGGAATTAGCCTAGGTGATCCCTATCCATCTCTTGGGAGGCTTATATTTCCTCTGGAGGATTTGGATTACCTTGTTGGAGGAGGATTGTAGCGTTAAGGCTTGGGTTGTAATCTCTCTCTACTTTGTATTTCCCTCTATTTATACAGTAATATAAACTCTTTACACGAATGTTATTGTGTTGATAATGTTTGTAGTTTACTTCCTTAACTATTTACTTAGATCAGCTAGTGTTTAGACATGTTTTACTGCTTGTATTGTTTCCACATGTTTTGACAGGTCTTGTAGCTAAAGATCTGATGACCGTGGAGCTTGGAGCAAAAACAAGGAGGAAGATCTACAATTTGAAGGTGAGACGTCTAATTACTCGATCTCTAACTAGATCTAGGAAAGTAGCTTTATGTTCTGTCTTTATTTGTTCTATATTCGCATTGAACTAGGGAGATCTAGCTCGCGTCCCCTCGAGTAGATTGTCCAATATAATCTGGAGACCATATTGGGGATCAAACCCATAATCTTTCTTTGAGCTATTTTCAGACTCTCTAAATACTAAAAGATCGCCAAGCGAACTTGATACGTTCATGCTTGTAAAAGTATTTGAATGATCATCTTCTAGGTGATAGTTTACCCCTTTTTCGGACTAGGGGGCACTACTTACAAAAAAGGAATACTCCATCTAATCATGATAGAAGAGTCCTCTCTCGCATTGTTTTACCGTTTTCCTGGCGAAGAGGCTAACCTTATGAAAAAGGACCTTTGGAGTCTTCTTTAGCTCTTTTCAGACTCTCTAAACATGAAATGTCACCAAGTTTACCTTCTATGGACTTGCTAAAATTCAACATTGAAGGTCCCGCCATGGGACGAACCCCTCCTTTCCCAGGTTTGTAAAACGTTTGGGATTGGACTCATCCATGGGATGAACTATACCGAGCATCCTTTTACCCTCCTCAAGCTTGTTAAAAGACAAGTGAGGCACTCATCAGTCATGATGGGGAAAAAGGAAATATTTTGTGTTACACTATAATTTATGGAAGTACATCGTCGTTCTTGAACATGGCACTCATTTGCATTTGCATTCAGTACTTGGGTCATCCATTTGTCCTCGAGTCATACTGATTTCATGAGTCTTGTCACTCCTTTGGGTCGTCCGAAGAATGTTTCCACTATCAGTTGCATTAGGGATCAGTATCGTTCTCGTTGTACTACCAAGTCATGCCATGCCCATGTTCAAGGGATGTTCATCGCTCATCATCTGCAGTCAGTACACCTTCCATCATGTCGATTTACCTTGACTCAATCTTTCAC
Organism: Larix kaempferi; assembly: GCA_027924585.1. Lineage (NCBI taxonomy): Eukaryota > Viridiplantae > Streptophyta > Pinopsida > Pinales > Pinaceae > Larix > Larix kaempferi. The sequence goes on along the minus strand of BSBM01001041.1, from coordinate 4,630,262 downwards.
ATTACTCTACCATTCGATCTACTCCAAACATCTATTATCGAGTTTCGTATCATTTATGGGGGATTCATCATGGCCCTCCTTCAACGGATTCATCCTTTTCGACTTCAACACATCATCTGAGGACTGAATCTAGAAACCAATCGAGTACCTTAGAAACCAATCGAGTACCTTGGGCCTACATGCCTCAATGGCAGGTTACCTCACTTTCAACATGAGTTTACATCATTGAATCTTGATTGAAAGGTATAATCAAGCGTTCGAACTCAACTCATTTATTCATGTTTGGTGATATGTACTATGATACCTTGGGGATCATCGACATCAATGGTGATTTCCCTCATGCTTGTAAACGGTATACATTAGTGACCGGTAATCAAGTGTTTTCTACCATGTTCGACTGCAAAACATTGTAATCACGTGGATAGATTGGTATCAATGTGGGTTCAACTTGAAGACCCTAGGGAAGTCATATTCTACCCAGGTTGCGATGGAGATTGTTTGAGTCATATTACACAGATCCACTTTGTATTGGTCGTGGCTTTGTTATCATCTCATCATGGATCTACGATTGTGTCTAATAGCCATGATTGTGTTCAGTCGGTATTTTTCTCCCATGGATCTGTGATGTATTGGTTGGCATCCATGTTGTGAGTCATGTGAGACTAGTATCTTAGAGTCAGTTGTACTGTAGTAGCATCCTCCAGCAAGCAAGTCCTTTCCATCCATCTTTCAAAGCACTTCACATGTCTTGTTTTTCCAACTTCATGCTTTGGGGGGAATTCTATTACACCTAAATCTTGTCATCATGAGTCCCTTGTTAACTTAATTCCTTGATCCCTGAAGTCTCCATGGTCAAGAAGTCATTTAGAGAAAGTTGATTCCCTTTGTCCACAACCTCTAGTTGGGTCGGCGCGTGTTGTCTTTGAGCAAGAAGCGCCCAACTAGGTACAACGCAGAGTGTATTCTTCCAAACTACACCAGTGGAACAGAGTGTCTTGGTCCATCCTGTGTTTCCCCTCTCAGGCGCTGGTTGTCTTCATGCAACTTGAGCCGAAGCTGGTTTATTTGGATAAAGGTGGCTTTCGAGCGATTTCTAGAATTTGGATGAGGTGGATCCCTATCCCTAACTCCTAGGTGAGGTGTCCTACGGTTCCCTAACCTCAAGGGAGGATCCCTTAGCCCTCTCCCCATGATCCTCAACCTACACTATCCACTTGGTCCTATAAATACAAAGCTTCTCTCCATTCCAAAGGGGGAAGTCTATGGAACTTACATGCTGGTGGAATTAGCCTAGGTGATCCCTATCCATCTCTTAGGAGGCTTATATTTCTTTTGGAGGCTTTGGCTTGGCTTGTTGGAGGATGATTGCAGCGTTAAGGCTTGGGTTGTAATCATCTCTCTACTTTGTATTTCCCTCTATTTATACAGTAATATAAACTCTTTCCACAAATGTTATTGTGTTGATAATGTTTGTAGTTTACTTCCTTAACTATTTACTTAGATTAGTTAGTGTTTAGACATGTTTTACTGCTTGCATTGTTTCCACATGTTTTGAAAGGTCTTGCAGCTAAAGATCTGATGACCGCAGAGCTTGGAGCAACAACAAGGAGGAAGATCTACAATCTGAAGGTGAGACGTCTAATTAATCGATCTATAACTAGATCTAGGAAAGTAGCTTTATGTTCTGTCTTTATTTGTTCTAGATTCGCATTGAACTAGGGAGATCTAGCTCGCATCCGCTTGAGTAGATTGTCCAATAACAACATCCCATGTCAAAGACAGATTGAAATCAGTAGGGATGTTTCCTTTGAAGAGGATATTTCCTTCAGAAAGGCTAGAAGATCATCCTCGGACAGTGAGGAGCAAGAATATCCAAAAGAAACAGAGTCATTACCCCCTCCCTCTTCAAAATTTCATAGGGAGCCAACATATCCAGTAGGTTCTATAGATACGATGGATCTAGTTGATCCAGCAGACCCCACAGATGTTCCTAGAGATGTTTCTATTGGCAGGAAAAGGCCTATTTTGGATTGGCAAACTTTAGAGGATTCATAAAAGCATGCTTCTCCCCAGGTACATTTAGGGAGAGAAACAAACCTTGAATATATTCATGATACATAGCACTGATGTCCCACATTATTGATTATGAGCCCTCCATTTATGAGGAGGCTTCCAACTAGCAAGTTTGAAAAGATGCTATGATGGAAGAATATCAATACATCATCAAGAATGACATATGGGAAGTTGTGTTGAGACCTGGAAGGAAGCCAGTTGTGACTTCCAAGTGGATCTACAATATTAAGCATGCAACAGATGGGATCATTGAGAAGAACAAAGCGAGATTTGTGGCTAGAGGAATCTGTCAGAAAGAGGGAGTCGATTATGACGAGACATTTTCTCCAATTGCACAATACAAGACCATTAGATCAATCATAGATCTAACTTCAGATATGAGATGGAAGTTACATCAGATGGATGTTAAAACTACTTTCCTCAATGGAGTAATTGAGGAAGAAGTCTACATCGAAAAACCAGAGAGTTTTGAGATTCATGGGAAGGAATCCCATGTGTGCAGATTGAATAAGGTCCTGTATGGTCTCAAGTAGGCACCGCGAGAATGGTATGCCAAGATTGATGGATACTTGATTAGCTTCGAATTCACTAAGAGTGAGGATGAATCCAACCTTTAATACAGGGTTTAGGATGGAAGGCCATTGATACTAGTACTTTATGTTGATGATTTGTTTCTGACAAGAGATGAGAAACTTACTGAGTGGTGCAAGAAAATGCTATCCTTTGAGTTTGAGATGAAGGATCTTGGTCCGATGCATTACTTCGTAGGTTTGGAGGTGTGGAAAATACATAATGAAATTTTCCTGAGCCAAGGAAAATACACCATTGATATCTTGAAAATATTTGGTATGATGGACTGTAAGTCCATGAATACACCCATGGAGATAAACCTTAAGAAGTTGAGTGACTCAACTTCTGAGTCAGAATTGATAGATCCTACCATGTACAGATAGCTGATCGATTCACTAATATATCTAGTTAACACTAGACCAGATATCTGCTTTACAATGAGTGCTCTCAGTCAGTTTATGTGTGAACCGAGACAAGTACATTGGGTTGCTGCAAAGCATGTGCTAAAATATTTACATGGCACTATGAAATATGGACTGAGATATGCTTCTAAGAGTGACATGATATTGTATGGATATACAGATTCATATTGGTCAGGAAGTGTTGTGGACAAGAAGAGAACCTCCGAGTGTTGCTTTAGTTTGGGTTCTACAGTGATTTCATGGTGCAACAGGAAGGATCCCTCAGTAGCATTGAGCACTGCAGAAGCAGAGTATATTGCAACAAGTGTAGAAACACATGAAGCAATATGGATTCAAAAGCTGTTTACAAGATTGTTCGAGCAGACACTTGAGCCTACTGTGATTCACTTTGACAATCAAAGTTGTGTGAAGCTTTCAGTGAATCCTGTATCACATGACAGATCAAAGCACGTGGAAATCAAGTACCACTATATCAGAGATATGGTACAGAGAGAAGCATTTAAACTCCAGTATATCCCGACAGATGAACAAGCTGTGGACATTTTCACCAATCCTCTTTCCAGAGTGAAGGTTGCGTACTTCCGTGAAAGACTTGGAGTATTGGAGAATGCTCCCCTCAACGAGAGGGAGTGCTCATAGTCCATGTAGGACAGGTGGTCCTTATAGACCGACAATGAACTCTATTCAAGACAGGCGGTCCTTGTAGACCAACAATGAACTTTATTCAGGAGAAGAAGTCCTTTTAGACCAACAATGAAATCAGTCTAGTTAGGATAGGTGGTCCTTGTAGACCAATAATGAGTTTTGTCTAGTTATAATAGGCGGTCCTAGTAGACCGACAAGGAGTTCAGTCCAGTTAGAACAGGCATTCCTAGTAGACCAACAAGGAATTCAGTCCAGTTAGGGCAGGTGGTCCTTTGTTGACCCTAATGATCTTATTCCAATTATGATTGTTGTTCCTATTAGGAAATTTCTGCGGTATGGAGAGGAATCTTGTATACGGTATATTGGATCCCTGTATGGGATATCGTCTTGTATTGACGATGTTAACCCTTTTATTATGATGAAGAGATGTACTAGTCTAGCCGTGATGATTAGAATATGTACGAGTTCATCCATGATAATTCCAATATGTACGAGTCCAGCCATGACGATCATAATATGTACGAGTTCAAACATGATTATGCCAAGATGTACAATTCCAATTGTGATGACCATATGATGCTTGATGAGCTACAGTGTGATGATACCTCTCTATCTAAGAGGGAGTGTTGTTGTTATAGCTATGTGAGGCATCCTCACTAGCCCAACCGAACTAAAGAAGCAAAACAAACATTAAATGTATTTCTACATTGCAAAAGTACAAGTCGACCCAGTAAGGGAATTTTACAAAAAGTAATGTATAAATAGAAGTGTTCGATTCCTCATTTCACCATTCAACTCAATCAAGTTCTCTCAAGTGAAGTAGTTTGCATTTTCTGGGTACTAAAAGACAAATGTAGCTTATTTCTAGGACATTCACTCATTTTGAACTTTTTATCTTCATTGTACTAAATATTAGAGTAAGAAAGGGTTACTAGGTTTTTCCTGAGTTTGGGTTTTCCCAGGGTAAATTGTTGTGTCTATTTTTCTGTGCATAGTTGTTTTTTCAATGATACTTTTATTTCTTATATATTTATGTTTCTATAAGTAAAATCATTGACACGGAAAAACCCGCAGGGTTTATGTTTCTCATTCAAGCTTCCTCTTGGGAAGTAGTGATGGGAAATGGAAAGATATCCTTAGGTTCATCTTCCTCGTCTTCCATAGTTGTGTTGGAACTAGAGTGAGAAAATAATTTTTCAAAGTCTGGGTTATAATCGAGATCATATTCATCAAAAGTGAGGGATTCACCAAACCTGTATTCTTCTGATATTGTTTCACTCATATGGGTATTAGGTAAGAAAATGTTGGAATTGATTTAATGTTGAGAGGGGGATGAATCGGTATTAGCAGAGTTATGAACAGATTTTCCTTAACTTAATTATTGATATTCAATTATGCATCCATCATAAATAAACATCATTCACATATGCACCAAATATTAGAACATAAGACACATAGAATTTTTACGTGGAAACACAAACAAGAGAAAACCATGGAATGCTCTTTTGTAATGAAAAGATTACATTCAAGGAAGCACTAATTTCTTTTGTTTACCAACACCAACTAGAAGGAGGAACCGACCCCCTGGTTTTACAGTCACCGACCTGAAGGAAGCACCAAATCCATGTTTTATCCAACATCAACGGGAAGGAGGCTCTAACCTCATGTTCCTTACCCCGTCCTATCGCCCAGATATCCAAAATAGTATTCTACCTTACTGGTCTTCCAACTCACACAAACTTCTGATCTTCTATAGTTCGTTCTGTTGTGTACCACCTTCGTATGCAGATGATTCTCTATCACTGTGATGCATACATCACTTGACTTCTCATTCCACTCAGTTATTCACTTTTGTTGATGACTTGCTTCATGTATTGTGTTCTTCTAATCTTGCAGTCTATGCCAAGGTTCACTCTATCATTATGCTACTGCACAAATGCACTCACCAACTAATAATGTTCTTTAAATTAGTATCTTGTTGTTATGATATTATGCATCAATATTAGATGGAACTGCGCACTTACTTGGATGTGTCTATTCTATTTAAGTGTTGCATTCTTTTAGACAATATGCGACATGATGTGAATCATATGATTCGTCCTTTTAGTTTGACAAACTTTCCTTAGATCATCATCATCATGACACGTCTACAATATTATGATGTTGTTCCTTCGTTGCACATCTAGTGGACTTCTTTACTTCGCACACTTCACTTCAACATTCATGCATCAACCAAAATTTTGTGCATTTTCTGATATACTTCAGTTATGTCTCCGCGCTTCTCTATTACATCATGTGTGATTGTCTAGATGCTTCCAGCAATACTATCATTCGGTCCTCACAGACTTGTGCATACTTCCATGATTGTTCATTTTAGTATTTGTGCATATGTCACAAATCTACAACATCATTCCACACATCATCAGTAAATCATTTTTCTCCATGTGTGCACTCGGCTCCTCACTAGATTATGTTGTTCTATCCTCAAGACATTGATGCCCCTAATATAAATCTATATCTTCAACTTGAATCTCTATATCCTTTCCATCAAGCTTACCTCAAATATCCAACTTTCATCTCTATTTAGACATGTCATGCATGGATTGTGTGTCCACAAGTTGGTTGTGGTATTCCTTTTTCCTTACTTCATGGATTAATCCTATGCTACATGTCATGTTCTTTGCTGCCAATGTGTCATCCTTTGTGGGTGTTGCGCATCCATGGTCCATGACTTAATGGAACTTTCACCTCAGAGTTGTAGTCTTGTGCTCTCGATGTACCATTGCTTTGTAGAATTTGCACAACCATGGTCCTCAACTTGGTGGGACTTTGACCTCATCTTGTGATTTTGTCATGCCATCTCTTGTATCACTTGTGAATACTTGTTCCTTGACTTAGTGGAACTTTCACCCTTATGGTATCATCAATTTTGGGACTTGCACACTTGTTGAGTCTTTAGCAGTGGAATTTGCACATATACTAACTTCAACCGTTGCACTCTTCTTGGAACTTGTTCTCGCTTCAATAACTGAAAGCATATTCTAATTTGGGAGACTTGTGCACTTTCAGGACTATGAAACCATAATCCATTTCACACTTCTTGTTGACTTCCAATCTTTGACCATACAATGCTTGGGCTTACTTGCACATTTTAGAATATTTCGTTGACATGCTTGCATGCGCCTTTGCTTAACCAACTTCTTGGTTGCTTGTACACATGTACGTTTGACCATCCAATTCTTTGGATGCTACCTTGAGAGAGTAAGACTTATTGATCTTGACATTTGTGTAGGTACCACATGTAGTAGGATACATTACTTATGTACTTCTTTGAACTGGATCTGCATGATGTATCCTTTCTTATGTACTTATTCATATTGGATCTGCATGATGTATCTTCCTTATGTGCTTCTTCATACTAGTCATGCATGATGTATCCTTAGACACACATCTCCAAACTAGATTCAACTTATAGATATAATTCTTCAAACCGGCATCCATATCCTTCATCTATCTAGTGCATATACTTCTTCAAAATGGCTCTCATATACTTCTTTAAGCTGGCATACGAATGTTGTATCCACTTTGACCTCAGTTTAAATAAATGACTCAAACTGAATCAATTGACATCCTCTTTGACATTAGTTGACATCAATGAGAACCAAAGCTCAAAAATATCCCCCTTTGGCATTGATGTCAACACCTTATGAATTTGTGTATAATTTTCTTGAACTATATGCTTCAACTCTACTTGTCGCAATGCCCCCCCATGTATATGATCCACCTAAGTTCTTTGGGATTCTGACTTCTGCGCATACTTGTTACACCCAAAATCTACTCATCATAAGATTCAGTGTATACACCCCTGAAGATACCTGGACTAAGTAATCATCCTAGGAGGATTTGTACCCAATTGTGCTAAGTTTTGAAGGGTCGTCGCAGGCTGCACACTAGCAACATGCGACGTCGCACCTTGCTCCATTACAGGGTGCGACGAAGTCAGTTAGATGGAAAAAATAGCTTCCTCAAGGTCGATCTCGAAGCTTGCTGACTTGGGACCCTATCCTTGACCTCTTAGAAGAGTTGGCACTCAGTTCCGAAACCTTTGGAGAGATCCCTTAAGCCTCTCCTACCATCTCTCAGCTTATCCTATCCATACCCTATCCATTTAGTCCTATATAAATGAAGCTCACTCCCATCCCAAAGGGAGGAAGGCTATGGTATCTACATGCTGGTGAAATCACACTTAGAACATCTCCACTCACCTATTGAAGAACTCATACTTCCTTGGAAGGATATGGCAATCGGCTTTGTCGGAGAAGGGATACAACGTTAATCCTTGGTTGTAGTTCTATATCTCTATTATGTACTCCTCTATTTGCAGTAATACAAATGCTTTCCACCAATATTGTTCATGTGTGTAATGATATTGAGTAGTTTACTTGCTTAACTGTTCACTTAGATCTCTTATTGTATAGATGTATTTTACTAGTTTCTCTTGTTTCTTGTCTTGACAGGTCTTGCAGCTTGGATCTGACGACCGTGAGACATGGAGCAACATTCAGGAGAAAAGATTGCAAAGTGAAAGGTAAGACATCTAGTACTCGATCCTTAAGTAGATCTAGGAAATGCATTGGTAGTCTGTTCTATTTGTTCTAGACTCACTTTGATCTAGGGAGATCCAGCTCGCGTCCGCTCGAGTGGATTGTCCGATAACAAATCTGGCAACCATACTGGGGAGAATAGAATCTGGTCAGTAGTTGTCAATCTGAGAGTCATTTTCAGTTGATTGCTTGACATAAGCCTGTTTATTTTTTCCACTTACTTCTTGAAGTTGATTTCACCATCATATCTTCGTATTGAAGACTCTGATATGCTTCCTCTGAGTTTATACAACTCATTCCCAAACCATTCCATGGTTCATTACTGAGATCTAATTCATTTTTGAATTTAGACTTCGCCTGTCGCACTTGGCCAGTGGGAATAGAGCGACACTGTGTCATTTTTTGGTCTCTATTCTTTACTTGTTAGTTACTCATCACATCCCTTACATTGGTAAACTGTGACATCATCGCACTTCCCGTGTATGCAAACTACGACGTCGCACTGTGTACAATCACATAGTGCACCGATTTGTCAAATTTGGGCATGCAGGTATCTCTTCTCCATTTGACAGTCTGGACTTTGGTTTGCTGTATGAACTCTCTCTGTGCTGCAAGATCCAGCCAGGGATCCCACCTATGATTTGTGTTTTGAGTGTTTGGTTTTGTTTGGATTGATTTTGGGTTCCGTTTTGGACAAGTTTGAAGATTGGTAGTGGTGGATACTCTTGTCGCCTCCACCTTCATCCGCTCACCCTTGCATTCCCTTCCTTCCATCCCTGATCTGATTATTACATTAGATCAGCTTCCAGACCTCGTTTTCATTTTGTTTGAGCTTTGCTTGCTGCTGCTTGATTTTGAGTTAAGTGTGCCTTTTAGCTTGATCAAGTGCTTGTATTTTCTTGAGTTTTCTGAGCGTACTAGTGCTGCAAGTAGTGTCTTCTTTTCAGTCATTTAGATCTGAAAGCTCAATTGCTATCAAGTTTATTCTTTGGCGCATACATTGAAAAGTTAAAAAGTGCTTCTTTCCCATCATTTCTTGAGCATTACTGAAGAAAATTGTTGGGCATTGGAATGTTTTCGTTTGTGTTTTGGAAAATTTGAATGAATGTATGATCTATTGTGTTTTTCTCGAACTATGAATATCCCATTTTCTTGAAAGACTCAAAGTACGCTTCGTTTTTTACAAAATTGATTCCATGCTAAGGAAAGATAGATGCATTTTTAATTTTTGTTGCTTTTAGACCATTGAAAGTGAAATTGAAAAACTTGCATATTCCATTTCAGAATCCTCTCTTTTCATTACCTAGTGTCATTTTGCTTTGAAAAGAAAAAGAAAAGGAAAAATGTTTTGATTTGGATAGTAGTGTTGTAATCTTTTGTGTTTTGTCGAAAAAGGAAAAGAATACTTTCATAGTCAAGTTTTGTTTGAATTGGGATTGTGTTGCATTGAGTTTGTTTTGGCAATACTATTGGAAAAAGTTTTCTCCTTCCCATAGCTAGAATTCATTGAAAGAAAAGAATATTCCGTGCATGTAGCCAGGGCTTGCATTATGCTTCCGATTATGTACTCACCTCATCCATTCACCTAACTGTCCAAGATAAAATTAACGGTAGAAATAGGTAAAATTTTTAGCAACTTGTGTGTAAGTTAGAGACGTGTTCCAATGTCGTTAAGCGTGGCAGTTGTCGTTATTTGCCAGCACTGTATCCCAACGGTATTGTAGTCTTCCACGTACTTATTTGTATATAGAGATCTTTCATGTACCCACCAAGTACCATAATCCATACTTGGCGTATTCGAAGGGTGTATCATGTACTCGGTAGTATCACGTACAAGGGTGATCACCTTCTCAAGAATTGTCCCGGTCTTCCCTGTGTGTCAGCAGTGTGGTCTAAAAACCCCAAACCAATTGTATCATCAACCTATGGCCATCATGTTGATGACACTCCCTCGACTAGTGACCCATTGGTGAAGGGTCGAAAGGGTAGAGCCACAGACCCTTGCTGACTATGCATGGGCATGCATCGTACTTAACTTTGTCCAAACATGGATGAAGCTTCACGGTGGTTGGAAGATATTACTAGTTCTCAATAGGTGCTTCCAACAAGCGATTGTAAGTTGTCCCTCGACCCCCCGCTGGTTAACCAAGTGATCAATTTAGTTTCATCTGTAATTGATCCTACTCTCCCTTCCGAGAGTGAAGAGATCGAGTCGATGTCATCTCCACTCGATCCCTCTCTTTCGTTGGAGAAAGTTCAGACTGAAGCAGTCATTATGACACAATCTTCGTCTCATTCTTATCTTCCAAGTGAGAGTGAATTGGAAATCGCTAATGTTTTCCTTGTCAGTTCAGAATATCCTAGGCAAGGGGAAAACTTGTCCATTCCTACAGGACCCCCCCCAAGTACTAAGTTCATTTCCTTTGATTGGAATGGTCTAACAGAATCTCGTCTTCCTTCGAATATTCCTTTTCAAATATCTGTAGGAGTTTCCGATAAAGAAATCTTTTGTACGATAGTTGATGAAGGAGCTTTTATTAGTATTTTATCCTCAACTACTTGGAAAGCTTTAGGTTCCCCTTAGCTTGTGCCAGTAACTCACCAGATTTTATCTTTCAATAGAAGGCCTACTGGACCTTTAAGGATCCTTCCTCAGTTACCTATCACTTTGGGAGGTAAAACTGTTTATATTGATGTCATGGTTGACCAAGGTCCCTTGGATTTCAATCTACTCCTTGGACATGATTATGTCTATGCTATGAAAGCCATCGTGTCCACACTCTTTCGAGTGATGTATTTTCCTCATCATGGGAATATTGTGAACATTGATCAGCTTTCCTTCGTGACACCCACTCATCATATGACTCCTAGTCATCAGACTTCCCTAAATATTCCACATGTTTTAGTGGTTTCTTCCCCCTGAGGATGGGGGGTACGAGCACGGTTTATGTTATGTTTCAAGCTTGTTAAAAAATGAAACCAACCACCCTAGCATAGTTTCCCTTTGGTTTCAAGCTTGCATAAAAATGAAACCAATCCATTAGAGCACAGTTTTATTCTATTTCAAGCTCGTTAAAAAATGAGATAGACCCCTCTAAGCATAGTTTACCTTTGGTTTCAAGCTTGCATAAAAATAAAACAATCCACTCGAGCATAGTTTTATTCCATTTCAAGCTCGTTAAAAAATAAGATGGGCCCCATGAAGCATAGTTATTGTCTATTTCAAGCTTGTGTAAAAATGAAATAGATCTCCCTCCCTTCAGTTCGAGTCTCTCGCTAGAGTTAGAACTTGAACCTTCATTTCCTCTGATTCTCGTTTTCCCCCCTTGGTGAACATTTTCATATTAGTAGGCAGGTTGGTAGTTGGGTTAGGAAGCAGCATTTTTAGACGAAATGAAGCTTGGGGGGCATGCCACATGTCGTACCGTCAGCAATCATGTTGAGGAAACACTACCATGTTAAGCCACTAGCAATCATGTTGGGAGTATTTACCAACCTCTGGGCATCATGTTGGGAAGGAACCCGTCAATGGGCCTTAACCTATGAGCATAGTTCCCGTTCTATGTCAAGCTCGTTAAAAAATGAAATATGCTCCCATGAGCGTAGTTCCCTTTCTATGTCAATCTTGTTAAAAAATGAAATAGGTTCCTGTGAGTAGAGTTATAATCTTGTGTCAAGCTCATTAAAAAATGAAACAACTCCTTTCCCTTTGAGTCGAGTCTCCTCGTAGACTTAGCACCTGAACCTTCTTTTCACCCGCCTATGCCTTAGGTGAATGAAATCAAGCTTGGGGGGCATGTCTTAAACCTCTAGAAGTTACGTTGAAGTCAACTCGATCACCTCTCCACACCACGTTGGAGCTAAGCCACTTACCTTTAGCAATCATGCTGGGGGCATGTACCAACCTTTGGATTTCATGATGGGAAGAAGTTCACCATTGGGAACATTTTCGAGCATAATTTCCATTTTAGGTTTCCAGCTCATTGAACCATGAAAATTATCCCGAGCATAGTTCATTTTATGCTACAGTCTCGTTAAAAAATGAAGCAGACATCATGAGCATTCTTCCAACATATCTTCGAGCTCGTTAAAAATAGTAAGATATTATTTGAGCTTACTTTTTCATGTTCTTCGTGCTCTGGTTGAAACATGAAAAGTGGTTTGAGCTTAGTTTTTACTTTTTCATGCTCTGGTTCAAACATGAAAAGATTCCAAGTGATTTTGATACCATTCTCGTGCTCATTAAAAATTTGATTTAAAAAGGTGTGTCTAACGAGTATAGGTTTATCACTTTATCCGGCCTTGCTAGACTATTTACGGAAAAGGAACTGTTCCGAGTTTACTTTTTCATTTGTCGTACTCAGTCATCAACCATGACAAAGTTGTTCATGGAGTCCTTTTTAAGCTCTTTTCAGACTCTCTAAATAGGAAAATATTGCCAAGCAAACTTGATGCTTTCATGCTTGTAAAAGCATTTGAATGATCGTCTTCCTAGTGATAGTTTACCCCTTTTCAGACCAGGAGGCACTAATTACGAAAAAGGTATACTCCAGCCAATCATGACTAGAAGAGTCCTCTCCCGCGTTGTTTTACCCTTTTTCGGGCGATGAGGCTAACTTTACAAAAAAGAACTGTTGGAGTCTTCTTTAGTTCTTTTCAGACTCTCTAAACGTGAAATGATGACCGAGTTTACCTTCTATGGGACGAACCCCTCCTATCCCAGGTTTGAAAAATATTTAGGATTGGACTCATCTATAAGATGAGATATACCGAGCATCTGGTTACCCTCATCAAGATCGTAAAAAACACATGAGGCACTCATCATTCATGATGGGGAAAAAGGAAAGCGTTTGTGTTACATACCTTGTTAGTGGCAGTATGTAGTCGTTCTTAAACATGGCACTCATCTGCATTTGCATACAGCACTTGGATCATCCGTTTTTCCTCGAGTTCCACTTATTTCCTGAGTCTCGTTACTCCTTTGAATCATTCGAAGAAAAGCTTCCATCATTAGTCGCTTTGAGAATTTGTTTCGCACTCATCGTGTCAATGCTGCCAAGTCATCATATGCCCATGTTCAAGAATATGTCTATCATTTATCATCTGTAGTCAGTACACCCGCCATCATGTCGGTCTACTCTGAGTCAGTCTTGCATGTTACTGCACCATCCGATCTACCCTATACATTTTTGTCGTGTTTCGTGTCGATTGATGGGGGATTCATCATGGCCCTCCTTCGACGGATTCATCCTTGTCGACTTCAACACATCATCCAAGGATTGAATCTAGAAACCAATCAAGTACCTTGGCCATGCATGCCTCAATGGAAGGTTACCTCGCTTTCATCATGAGTTTACACCATTGACTCTTGATCGAAAGATTTCGTCTTGTGTTCGACTTCAACTCATTTATTCACGCTTGATGATATGTACTGTGATACCTTGGGAATCATTGACATCAATGGTGATCTCCCTCTCACTTGTTAACGGTTGCATCAATGGCCGGTAAAGTGGTTTCTACCATGTTCGATGTCAAGACATTTGTAATCACATGGATAGATTCGTATCATTTGCGGGTTCAACTTGAAGACCCTGGGGAGTCATCTTTTACCTAGGTTGCGATGGAGTTTGTATTGAGTTATATCACACGGATCCACACTTGTATTGGTCGTGGCTGTGTTATCATCTCATCATGGATCTACGCTTGTGTCTAGTAGCCATGATTGTCTTCAGTCATTCATTACTACCATGGATCTGTAATGTATTGGTAGGCAGCCATGTTGTACTTCATATGATATTTTCAGTTCAGATTCAGTTGTACTGCAATAGTGTCCTTCGCCTGACAAGTATATTGCCATTACTTCTATCAAAGCACTTCACCTCTCTATCTTCAACAGATTCATGCTTTGGAGGGCATTCTGTTACACCCAAAATCTACTCATCATAAGATTCAGTGTATACACCCCTGAAGATACTTGGACTAACTAATCATCTTGGGAGGATTTGTACCCAATTTTGCTAAGTTTTGAAGGGTCGTCGCAGGCTACACACTAGCAACATGCGACGTTGCACCTTACTCCATTACAGGGTGCGACGAAGTCAGTTAGATGGCAAAAATAGCTTCTTCGAGGTCCATCTCGAAGCTTGTTGACTTGGGACCCTATCCTTGACCTCTTGGAAGAGCTAGCACTCGGTTCCTAAACCTTTGGAGAGATCCCTTAAGCCTCTCCTACCATTTCTCAACTTATCCTATCCATACCCTATCCATTTAGTCCTATATAAATGAAGCTCACTCCCATCCCAAAGGGAGGAAGGCTATGGTATCTACATGTTGGTGAAATCACACTTAGAACATCTCCACTCACCTATTGGAGAACTCTATGTTCATGCCTCTTTATTTGGGTTCTCATTATGTTTTGGATTTAGAACCACCACCAGTTTTTCCATGAGATATTCAAATGTACATCATGGAAGAGGTTTCATAAATATATCCGCAATTTTTTCCTTAGTATCAACATATTCAAGTTTGATAACATTATCAGCAACTTGCTCTCTCACAAAGTGATACTTGATAGGAATATGCTTAGTCTTGCATTGCATAACAATATTTTTGGAGATACGAACTGCACTTGTGTTTTCACACATAATTTGTATTGGTTGATTTATATTTACTTGCAGATCCTTCAAGTTTTGTTTCATCCATAAAAATTGTGAACAACAAGCAACCATTGCAATATATTAGGCTTTTGTTGTGGATAAAGCGACTAATGGCTATTTTTTGTTGATCCACGATACAAGACAATTTCCTAAGAAAAATGCATCTCTACTAGTACTTCTTCTATCATCTATACTTCCTTCCCAATCTGTATCAGTGTATGCTACGAAGTCTAGTTTTTTTCTTCGTGGATACCATAAGCCAAGGTTTATGGTCCCTTTTAAATACCTAAAAAATTATCTTGATTGCTTGAAGATTTGGTTCCTTAGGTACTACCTGAAATATTGCAACAAGTACAATAGCTTGCATGATATCTGGCCTTGAGGCAATTACATACAATAGGATTCCAATCATGGATCTATAAATCCTCCGATCAACTTCTTTAGCCTCATCTTCTTTACTTAAATTGAATCCAGTAACCATGGGTGTACAAACTGACTTGCAATATTCCATGTTGAATTTCTCTACCATCTCCTTTACATACTTAGATTGGGAGATAAATATTCCATCATTTAATTGAGATATCTGTAATCTAAGGAAAAAGGATAATTCCCTAAGCATGGAAATTTCAAATTATTTTTGCATATCTTTGGAAATTGTTGACTCATTCTGTCATCATTAATTCCAAATATGATTTCATCAACATACAATTCCATAAATATCATCTTCTCATTCTCAATATTTATGTAAAGGTTGTTATCTACACTGCCTTTGTTGAAACCTTATTGTTGCAGATATTTGTCCAACCTTGAATACCAGGATCTAGGAGCCTGTTTGAGCCCATACAAAGATTTCTTTAATTTTCAAACATAATCTTTGTTGTCTTAAAGTGAAAAACCATCTGGTTGTTCGATGTATAATTCTTCTTCAAGATCGCCATTTAGAAATGTCGATTTTACATCCATATGGTATACTTTGACATTTTCAGCACACACATAGGATATAAATAGCCTGATTGCCTCCATCCATGCTACAAGGGAAAATGTTTCTTCAAAATCTACTCTTTCGATCTATGCATATCCCTTGCATACCAGTATTGCCTTACTTTTGACAACTTGTCCTTGTTTGTTTTGTTTGTTCCTAAAAACCCACTTTGTTACAATAACATTCTTATTCTTGGTTCTTAGGACAAGTTCCCAGGTTTCATTCTTTTCACTGTGATATAACTCTTCATTCACGGCCTTCATCCAACCTTCATCAACTTTGGCTTCTTCAACTCTTTTTGGTTCTTACACCAACGTCTTTGTCTTCAAGAATCAAGTTTTCTGAATTATTCTTTTGGAGATATTTGGAAGGGGCCTTTATATCCTGTCTTCCTTCTTCTATTCTGAACTGATATATCTCCTATTGTGGAAATCATGTTTCTTTATTTTCTGGTAGATATTCATATGGTTTTTCTATCATGGGTAAATCATCATCTTCTTCTATTCTCATATGAGTCAGTACTTCATCAAATCTCACTTCTGGACTCTCAACCATCTTTACAAGTTGCAAATTATAGCAATTTTAGGATTTTCTTTTGGAGGAATAACCAATGAAAATTCCTTCATCTAATTTGGAATCAAATTTTCAATATTTTCGTCGTTTCTTTTGATGTAGCATTTTCTTCTGAATATTTTGAAATGCTTAACTGTATCTAGTCTTCCTTTCCAGATTTCATATGGTGTTGAAAAACATTTGTTCTAATCAAGAATCTATTGAGAATGTGGATAGTTGTACAAATGGGATGTGTCCAAAACATGTCTAAAATATTTGATTCATTCAACATTGTCCTAGCCATTTCTCGAACAATTATGTTTTTCCTTTATACCACCCCATTTTGCTGTGGAGTTCTGGCTGCTGAAAACTGTCTTCTAATTCCATCTTTGTCACAGTAGTTTTCAAACTTGTTTGAGGTATATTCTTCTCCATTGTCATATCTCAAACACTTTAATCTTAAATTGGTTTCGTTTTCAACCACTTCTTTAAAGGTTTTGAAACATTTGAATGTTTCAGATTTTTCTTTAATAAAGAATACCCAAGTCATTTGGGTGTAATCATCAATAAAAAGAAGAAAGTAAGACTCACCATTCCATTCATTCTTCTAGTTCTCATTGGACTGAAAATATATGAATGAACCATTTCCAAGGGTTTTGAGGTAGTGTATTCTTTTGTTTTGAACTTAATCCTTGCTTGTTTCCCATGAACGCAGCATTTGCAAAATGAGTTTGGTGGCTTAGGGATTCTTAGAAAGTCCCTTACTACGTGTTTTCTTCTAACTCTGAAAAGGTTGTCAAAATTGATGTGTCGCAATATTCTATGCCAGAGCCAACTTTCATCAATTTCTCCCATACAACATTTCTCTTCCTTTTCTTCATCTAGAATGTAGACATTGTTAGGAGTCCTAGAGGTTGTTGCTACTATTATTCCTGTATCCTTATTCTTTATTTTGCATTCCCCTGAGTCAAACGTGAGAGTGTGTCCTTGGTTGCACATCTAGATGACACTCAAAATATTGTGTTTCATTTTTTCAACTAATAGGACATTTTTTGCCTTGGTTCTTTTGGTTCTTAGGCTTTCCAAGCCCTTACCTAGGATTTTGGTTGATCCATTATCCCCAAAGTAAACATTGCCTCCCTTATCTTATCTAAACTTTAGAAATGTGATTTTATCTCCTGCCATGTGCTTAGAACACTCATTGTCTATGTACCATCGCCCTCTTTTAATTTGTACATGTAAGGCTAAGATGAAGGATTAATAGTGAACTTTATCCTTCTCATATTCAGCTATCTCGGTGGACTACACGGGTTGCTGTTGAATTTCGCAGTTTTGACTTTCATGACCGTGATTCTTACTGCACTCATCATCTAGGATCAAAACAATGAAGATATTGGAATCTTATTTAAATATTTCAGTCGGTTTTCTGATGTTACTCTGTTTAGGTTTTATCTAATTGGACAAACCATTCTTCCTAGTGTACGCTAATGCACGCGCTCTTCAATTTATTGCATTATGACCAAAATTGTGACAGTAATAGCAATTTCCCAAGAAAATATTTTGGTACCTGATAGGATAGATTCTTTGAAGTTGTGCAGGCTCATTTTTTGGATGACTTGGATTTTTTTTTCTTCTTCAAACTTTTGATTTATCCTTGAGAGTGGAGTCTTAAGCGTATCCATAAATTTTAACAAAATATGACTCTTCATTAATGATGTATCTGCGTTTTTGTTCAATCTCTATCTGAAAAATTAATTTTTGGAGATCATTCCTCAGAGAGACAATTTCGGCTTCCATACTTTTGCACTTGTCTTCTTTCAACTTCAATTTTATGGTGGCTTATGCCTCCAATATCATAAGATATTCCTGCTAGAGCTTATTTTTCTTCCTTGACTTCTTCAAATCGTTCATAGAGTCGATCAATTCCCATTCAAAATATACTTCAACCATCTGTTCATATTTTGAATCCATGTCTATTGAGTTCTGCGTAGGGACCTGTCTTCCAGATGTTAATATGTTACTTAAGAAAGCCACTTTGATACCAATTGTTAGAATTGATTTAATACCGAGAGAGGGGTGAATCAATATTAACACAGTTATGAACATATTTTACTTATTTTAAAAAAAATCCTTAACTTAATTATTGATATTCAATTGTGCAGCCATCTTAAAGAAACATCATTCACATATACACCAAATCAAAGAACACATGACACACAAATTTTTTAAATGGAAACCCAAATGGGAGAAAAACATGGAATGCTCTTTTGTAATGAAAAGATTACATTCAATAAAGCATCGACTTCATGTGATTACCAGCACCAACCGGAAGGAGGAACCAAACCCCTAGGTTTATAGGAATCAACCTTAAGGAAGCGCCAACTCCCTGTGTTATCTAGCACCAACTACAAGGAGGTTCCAACCTCCTGTTCCTTTCCCCGTCCAGCCACCTAGATATCCAAAATAAGATTCTTCCTTACTGATCTTCCAACTCGTGCACACATTTGATCTTCTGTAGTTCGTTCTGTTGTGCTCCACCTTAGTATGCAGATGATTCTCTGTCATTGTGATGCATACATCACTTGACTTCTCATTCCAGTCAATTCTTCACTTATGTTGATGACTTGCTTCATGTACTGTGTGCTTCTAATCTTGCAGTCTGCGCTAACATTCACTATGTCATTCTGCTACTGTGAAACTACACTCACCAACTGATATTGTTCTTTCAATTGATAGTTTGATGTTTTGATATTATGCATCAGTATCATATGGAACTTCTCACTTACTTTGGTGTGTCTATTATGTTTAAGTACCACAATATTTTAGACAATCTATGACATGTTATGCATCATATGATTCGTCCTTTTGGTTTGACGCACTTGCCTCAGATCATCCTTATCATGACATGCCTACAAGATTTTGTTGTTGTTCTATCGTTGTGCATCTAATGGACTTCTTTACTTCACACACTTCACTTCAGCATTCATGCATAAGTCAAACTTCTGCGCATTTTCTAATATAATTCGGTTTTGTCTCTGCACTTCTCTCTTACATCATCTGTGACTTTCAGCGTGCTTCCAACAATACTGTCATTTAGTCGTCACACACTTGTGCATACTTCTATGATTTTTCCTTTCAGTATTTGCGCATTCATCATAGATCTACAACATCATTCCACGCACCATCAGTAAATCATTCATGCCTGTGCACACTCAACTCCTCTCTAGATCATGTTGTTTTATCCTCGATCCCTTGATGCCCCAAATATAAATTTGTATCTTCAACTTGAAGCTCTATATATTTTCCATCAAGCTTAACTCAAATATCCAACATGCATCTCTATTTATACATGTCCTGCATGGATTGTATGTCCACAAGTTGGTTGTGGCATTCCTTCTTCCTTACTTCACGGATTACGCCTATGCCACATGTCATGTTTTGTGTTGTTGATGTGTTATCCTTTGTGAGTCTTGTGCATCCATGGTCCACGACTTAGTGGAACTTTCACCTCAGTGTTGTAGTATTGTGCTCTTGATGTACCATTGCTTTGTAGAATTTGTGCAACCATTGTCCTCAACTTGGTGGGGATTTGACCTCATCTTGTACTTTTTTCATGCCATCTCTTGTAGAACGTGCACATTTTTGGTCCTTGACTTAGTGGGACTTTAACCATTGCGGTATCATCACTTGTGGGACTTGCACACTTGTTGAGTCTTTAGCTGTGGAATTTGCGCATATACTAACTTTAACCGTTGCACCCTTCTTAGAACTTGTGTGAACTTCAATAATTGAAAGTGTCTTCTAATTGGTGAGATTTGTGCACTTTTAGGACTGTTCAACCATAATCCATTTCACACTTCTTGTGCACTTGCAATCTTTGACCATGCAATGCTTGGGCTTGCTTGCACATTCTAGAATATTTCCTTGACATGCTTGCTTGCGCCTTTACTTAACCAACTCCTTGGTTGCTTGTACACATCTACCTTTGTCCATCCAATTCTTTGGTTTCTACCTTCAGAGATTAATACTTAGTGATATTGATATCTACGGAGGTACCACATGTAGTAGGATACATTACTTATGTACTTCTTTGAACTGGATCTGCATGATGTATCCTTTCTTATGTACTTCTTCATATTGGATCTAAATGTTGGATCTTCCTTCTGTGCTTCTTCATATTGGTCATGCATAATGTATCCTTGGACACACATCTTCAGACTGGATGCAACTTCTAGATATAATTATTCAAACTGGCATCCATATCCTTCATCTATCTAGCTTGTATATTTCTTCAAAGTGGCTTCCATATACATATTTAAGCTGGCATAAGAATGTTGTATCCACTTTGATCTCTATTGACATCAATGACTCAAACGGAATCAATTGAAATCCTCTTTAACCTTAGTTGACATCAATGACAACCAAAGCTCAACAGAAAATTCCAAATTCATCCCTTCAGCATGTAGGCATGCATGTTATGTACAACAGATTTTTATTTGTGTTTTTTTTAACATTTTTCTAGATTTTATATATTTTTATTTTTCTGATCTTCAAAGTTTTAACACCTCCCCGACAATGATTCCAACAAGTGGTGGTTCGCTAGTATGGTGAACAATTCTAGGGTCAACAAAACATGATTCCTACATTATTCTGTCAATTTGGGATCATACAAACTTAATAGGCTCTAGCACAGTATGTGCAACTTTCAAGACGATTAATTTGATCATGATATGCTTAAATTGAATCCAAATGAGATAGGAGGATGTTGCTAACTGAAATGACTACAAACGAAATGAATTGCAAAACTGTTTAACTATAAAGCAAGGAACATAACTACATAATTTGGAAGCAAATAAAATATATGAAATCCTTTTAAACTAACTACTACAATTTAGAAAAGTAAATCTATGAAAGCATTGTAAACTAACTATTGTAATATGGAAAAGTAAATCTATGAAAGCATTATAAACTAAAAACTGCAATATAGAAAATTAAATCTATGAATGCATTGTAAACTAACTATTGCAATATGGAAAAGTAAATATATGAAAGCGTTGTAAACTAACTACTGCAATTTAGAAAAGTAAATCTATGAAAGCATTGTAAACTAACTGCTACAATCTGGAAAAGTAAATCTATGAGAGCATTGTAAACTAAACTTGAAATGGGAGGAATCTATGCAAGCAAGCAAAACAAAACTAAGTTAAATCTATGAAAGAAGATCTTAATAAAGCATGCAAATATATCTAGCTATCGTAACTTGCATAAATGAGTATTGAGGATTCATGTGCAATCTATGAAATTAATTTATTTTGCAGGAAAACAATTCTATAGGAAACTACAGCAATGGATGAACAACACTACAGTGTCAACTGATCTACACTACAGAATGTGAAACACAATTTATGGCTTAATAAAACCATTTAATTATAACCTAGCATGGACATGGATTACCTAAATTAATTGAATGGATCAGGAAATCTTGTGGTTGCGATGAGGAGGGGCTTCCCCAAAGAAACATGGGAGTGGAAGAAACTTAGCACACACAAAATGCAGAAAACATGGAACTATCATTAAACTGATTAAGTTTTTAAAATTTCAAAAAAGTGTAAATAAGATAAACATGTAACAAAGGAGTTTTATCCAATGGTTAAAAAATACGTGAGATATGAACCCTCATCCAAGATCTCATAGATCTATTTATTATATTCAGTGAATGATAAAAAATAAATACTGAAATTCACTTAAATCTAAACTCAATTATCATAACCGAGCCTTTATCTTTGAAATGTTGGAGATAACTAACTGTTAGTTAGGATCTTTAAATGTATTGGTGACTAGTGTAATTTCACTTTTATTGACTGTTCATTTCTTCATTGATATCTAAACTCTCAGTACTAGTTTTCCTCTGGTAGTGTTGGAGCATTTTCCAACCACACATCATTTATTTGAGCATCACAACTTAATTTTCCACTTATCCTAAGTAATTGGACTCAATTTTGTGCCTACATCATCAATAGATCATTGGTTTCAGTGAACTGGGCATCCTCCTTCATTCGGGGAGTCAACTGGGCCATCAATATCAGTTAACTAAGCCTCCTCCATCATTCGGTGATCCAAATGAGGTGATTTGCATGACTAAAGTTCCCTAATCAATCTAACTGACAACATTTATTATTATATTCAACCAACTGGAGTCAAAAAGGTGCCCTACTACACTGGTTGACCTCATCTGGTGTTATTTTCACATAATATTCAGTTAACTGAAGACAGAAAGGCACCCTCCCCTAATTTTTGGAATTCAGTTGAGTTCTGGATTCAGTTACACTTAGTTAGATAGTTTCAGATTCTGTTAGAGTCAGTTACATGGTAGTTAAGTGGTTAACTGATGTGCCGAGTGGTGTTAACTGCAAAGTAAGCCACTCTCATGCATTCAATTCGAATGACCTATCTGTAATTCGAATTGCTTGGCTTATTGTAGCCATTGTTACACATTGTAATCATCTTATGAGTTTATGATAATGCATGAACTGATGCAAACCTTTTGCATCATTGTTTTGACATATTATTTGCTGCATGCATCTCTAGTAATGGTTGTCTTTGTTTCATAGATATTATGTGCTTAGATTTTACATGGTATCAGAGCCATGGAAGGACAAGGAAACTCTTCTACAGAGTTCTTCAGATGTAGATTGAGCAAGTTTGCTAAAAAATATTCCAACACTGCACCAGAAGTTGAAAGTTTTCCACATAAATCCTGGACAATAGGCATCTGACTTATTAGACTCTGACAACTGCATCTCCATCCACATGGAAGACGATTCACAAATTTCTTCGAAAGGCAAAGGTACTATTCATTTAGAACATGGTAGTTTTCAAAATGTTCTCTATGTTCCTTCTCTAGATTTGAACCTGCTTTCTATGTATCAGATGACACACAATGGTTTTCCCAAGAAGGTTGTATTCATCCCTAATTATGTTGAAATTTCTGATATTAGCACCGGAAAACTATGAGTTTTCTCACTTTTTGTCGTATTCAAAGCCAAGTGCTCTTCTGACTCATGGAAATGAGGTTATCCAGCTATGGAATGAGAGGTTTGGACACCTAAATTATAAATATTTTCAGCTGATACAAAATAATTCCATGGTTGAATGCCTTTCGAACATCAAATCCTCAAAATGGATATGCAAGGATTGCCTCATTGGCAACCATCCTGAGCACAAGTTCGATCGAGGACTCGCTAGTAGAGCTTCTTCTATTTTGGGGATGATTCACAGTGATATCAGTTTTCCTTTAAAAAATCCATCCATGAATGGCTCAAGGTATGTTCTGACATTCATTGATGACTTCTCCAGATTCACATGGGTCTACAATCTCAAGAACAAATCAGAAGTGCTTGAAAGGTTCAAGAATTTCATGGCTTTTGTTGAGATTTCCACTAGGAGCAATATAAAATCTATTAGATATGATAATGGTGTATAATATATCAAATAATATATGCTGCAACTTTGAGTGGAAAATGGAATCCAAATCCAGCACACAGTCCCCTACACACTGTTGATGTATTTGTAACTTCGGAAGATATTCACTTGTATATTACATTTGTACTTTATTGTATCCCCAACGGAGATGTATTATTCCTCCGATTGGAAGTGTCGTCATGTGTACTTGCAAGTGTCGCAAGTTATATTGTAAGTATCGTAACTTATACTTGATGGGTTATTATACCACCTTGATGGGGTCGGCCCTGTATGAGTCATGTGGGTCAAAGGGTTAGTATACCACCCTAGAGGGGTCGGCCCAGTCAGCATTATGTTAAGTGGTTAAGTTGGGGCCGACCTAGTTGAGTAAAGGGCAAGTCAAGTTAGTGTATAAATAGAGAGTGTGTCTCTCTCATTTTACACATTCTATTATTCACTCACTTTGCATTAGTGAGAGAGAGGAGGAGTGTGCACAAGTGGAGGAGGAGTGTGCTGCTGAAGTTATCTATCTCTTGGGTTTGATCATTGTGATATTGTATTGATGCTTATTCTATCTCTGAGGAAGTTGCGGGGTTTTTCACCTTCTTGGTTTTCCCCGGTGAAATGTTTTGCGTCTCTTGTCTCTTGTCTCTTATGCTTAATATGTTGTACATGTTGTTCTTTTAGTTAAGATCCTAGATCAGAATCGTTTAAATTCTGAAAAAATAACATGGTATCAGAGCTAACCTGAAGGAAGGCATGATATGGCATTTATGAGACTTGTTGCACTTGCGAAAAATTGGAAGCTAGGGCTTGATATATAAAAAACCAAGCATCATGGCACTTTCGCTATAAATCCATTTTGGAGAAGGTTCACATTCTGAAACTTCTATAAGTCATAGATAGAATCCCAATGTACCTTGTGTCTGAAGCACAACATCTAATTCGTTGTACTTTGTGTTTTATGATCAGTACAATATAGGGTTTCTGCCTCTTCCAGATCTCAATCATAAACAGGTGACCTAGGAAAAAAGGTCACAACTTGGGCTAGGAAGATCCAAATGAAATTTTGTAATAAGTGACAAGTAGGGCATGGACTGTAATTTCTCAGGTCAGTTTCTCAAAGGCTGAAACCGAACCAGTGACACATGGCACTCTGTACAAGTTCGCTCTCCTATTTTATACCATAAATAGGTCACGTTGCGACACTTGGCATAACTCTCTCTCAAAGAATCCAATTGAGGTTAGACCTGTGGGTTGGAAGGATGACAGGTTAGGATACCATAGGAAAAAGTTTCAAACCCTGTGGATTCAGAATTTCAGAGATGCACCAGAAACAATCAGGTGCATATTTCTGTCAAAACAGATTTGGATTCTGAGCACCTTCATTCTTGGCTGGTCACTGCTACGGGAATTTAGGGCTTCGGAGAAAGTTGGAATTTTTGGAATCGAAGACCATGCCTGAATGCTCCTCATAAAAATTGAAATTTAGAGACCAAGATCAAATTTTTTGGTTGGGAAGAAGGTTGGGCTTGATCAAACCCTTGTTTGGGATTTTGATCGGAAAGATGGAAAATTAGGGCTTCTGCAAAAGTTGAAATTTTTGAAGTTTGTCACCACGGCTGGAAGCTCCTCAGAAAAATCAAAGTTTAGAGCTTTGGTTCGAACCTTTTTGTTGGACAGAAGGGTGGGATTTATCAAACCCTAGTTTAGGGTCCTGTCTAGTGAATCCGAAAGTTTCAAAGGCAATTTTGAGGGGTCAAATTTTGCAGTTTTCAAAATTGAAGTATACCAGCTTGATCATCTTAGCAAGCCACATCTTTCCATCCATTCAGAAGTTTGAAATTCAAAATTTGAATTTTTAGGGTTTCTCTGACAAACCCTAATCCAGCTCCAGATCCAGTTTCAGCAAATCAAAGTGGATTGGTTTAATCCTAGAAGAGAATGAATTGAACACCTACATAAGTGAAGAAGTTACAGTTTCAGAGGGATATGAGGTTGAGGCTTTACATGAGAAGGCTACAAGCAATCCCGACAGGTATGACTTGAAGAGATACAAGTATGTTTTGAAATTTGTTCATGATTAAGTTTATGATATGTTTGTCTTCATATTATTGAGGTTAGTACAATATTGATTAATATTAGACTTGTCTCATCACCCTAGTATGAGTGCATGTGAATGATAGAAGACATTCATTGATTAGGGTTATGACACTTATGATTGTACTAATGCATTGTGGTGTTGTATGAGGATGATGTTGTCCGCTAAACATGAAAGGTACATCAAGAAAAGTTCTAGATCAAGAACATATGACCATGGTGACATGGAGACAAAGACTCATGGATCACATAGAAGCTCTACTTATGAGGTATGTATAATTTGGATCTACAATGCTTAACCTATGAGATATGCAGGTTATTAAGCACAAGTCATTGAAGAGAACAAGAAGATATTGTTTGGGTATGTTAGACATAACTAGCAAACATGATAACCAGGTATGTTTTTCCTATATCAAGTTAGAATCCTACCTTGTGTTAGGATCTTATACTTTTGTATGAATGATAATGATTATTCTTGAAGTTAGAAGTTTAAGTAATCAAATGTCTATGCACATTATGTTTATTACTTTGATTGATGGTATGACTAACCAGAAGAGTCCTATGATCAAATAAGAATATGCATGAGTAAAAGAAGTCTTCCCTGAAACCTTGAATATTACATGTATGTGAAATGATCATGACCATACATGTTAAGATTATTTAGGACCATAATGTTTTGATAGTATTTAGATTATACTAATGTATGTATGGTTATGTATGAGATCTTGAGGATAAAAAAATGATGACACTAGTGCACACTTAAGCATGCATAGTGGTCCAGGATGGATATAATTTCAAGGACAAGTAATCCAGGAAGCAAAGATCAAGAGGGAGCACACTCAAGTTGTTCCTGTAAGGAAGAAAAGATCAAGAGGGAACACACTCCAATAGTTCCTGCAAGGAAGAAAGATTGAGAGGGAGTCCACCCTACAACCAAACAAAGATAAGTATTTGAATTGTCATTTTTTGTATATATGATTACTTAAATGATGTTGTCCAGTCATGTACATACTTATGTTCCTAGATTTAGGATATATATTATGTCTATTAGAAAGGTTGCATCAATGAACATGATACTACTAATATAGTAATGGGTAAGTGGCCTATGGTATTGTACAACATTCCATTGCTACTTATCTAGAATGAAACCTCTTTGTTGACATGTTGGGAGTTGTTCACACTCTTAACAATGTTCTGGTAGAGATGGAAGGCATCTAGAAAGTCACAAGATATGGATAAATGTTGTATTGAAGCATTGGCTAAGATAATTGCATGACTGTATGACATATGTCTTTATGCATAAGAATGTGTTTTTGAAAAACTATGAGAAGTTTCTAATCATGCAATTGAATTTGACTTGTAGGAAAGATCGTGTGCAATCACCTACAAAAGAAGGACTACAACATTTGTTCCAGCAAACGAAATTCAAAGAAAACTGTCTATTGAAGATATTATAGAAACTGAATTTCCCAGGATTCGGGGTGCAGTAATAGAAGAATTCCATGATCGAAGAATACCAGTCGATCTTTTTGAATGATGTTTGGGATGTGGTCCCAAGACCTGAAGGGAAGTCTGTTGTGACTTCCAAGTGGATCTACAAGATCAAGCATGCTGCAGATGACATCATAGAGAAATACAAGGCGAGGTTTGTAGCTCATGGCTTCTCCCAGAAAGAAGGGATAGATTATGAAGAGACTTTTGCTCCTATAGCCAGATACACTTCCATCAAAACAATACTTGCTCTGGCTGCAGTGATGAAGTGGAAGATACACCAGATGGATATGGTGTAGTCGAAGAGGAAGTGTATGTGGACCAGCCACTCGGTTTTTGAGAAACATGGCAGGGAGTCACATGTGTGGAGATTGAAGAAATCCTTGTATGGTTTGAAAAAAGCACCCAGGACTTGGGTATGATGCATTACTTTCTAGGTATGGAGGTGTGCCAAAGTGTAGATGGAATCTTCCTTGGACAAGGGAAGCATGTAGTAGAGATCCTGAAGCGGTTCGGGATGATGGACTGCAAGGCCATGGCCACACCTATGGCATTGAAC
Source organism: Larix kaempferi (assembly GCA_027924585.1). Taxonomy (NCBI): domain Eukaryota; kingdom Viridiplantae; phylum Streptophyta; class Pinopsida; order Pinales; family Pinaceae; genus Larix; species Larix kaempferi. The sequence continues at coordinate 4,602,147 of BSBM01001041.1, read as the reverse complement.
CTGAAGCTTCTGTGTGATGCTTCATCTGAGCCAGTTGATGTCACAGTGTATCATCAGATGATTGGGTCCTTGATGTACCTGATGAACACGAGACCAGATATTTGCTTTGCTGTGAATACATTGAGCCAGTTCCTGACGGATCCGAGAAGTGTTCACCTGGTTGCTGTAAAGCATATTTTGAGGTACCTAAAGGGTACGGTTGATTATGGGCTCAAGTATGATGTGAATCAAAAGTTTAACCTAGAGGGTTATGTTGATTCAGATTGGGAAGGAAATGTTGTAGATAGGAAGAGCACTTTGGGGTGCTGCTTCAGTATGGGATCAAGTGTGATCTCTTGGTTTAGTAGGAAGTAGTCCTGTGTAGCACTGAGTATAGCCGAAGCAAAGTATGTCGCAGCTTGTTCGGCCAATTGTGTGGCAGTATGGATTAGGAAGCTACTATCTGAGTTATTTGATCTCCCGTTGGATGCTACTGGTATCTTTTGTGATAACCAGAGTTGTGTGAAGCTGTCTGAGAACCTGGTGTTCCATGACAGGTCGAAGCACATAGAGATCAAATATCACTATATCAAGGATATGGTGCAGAGAGGAGCAGTGAAGCTCCTGTATGTTGTGACAGACGAGTAGATAGCCGATGTGTTGACCAGTCTGCTGGCTAGAGTGAAGTTTGAGTACTTCACAGAGAGGCTTGGTGTACTTCAGATCAAGATTCCCTCTAAGGGGAAGTGATGAGTCCAGAGACACATATGCACATGAGCCATTTTCACATGGTGGTAGGTGTGTCCTCCCATGGTGCAGATATAATGGCTGGGGCCATTCCAATATGGTTGAAGTGTGTCTTCCCATGGTCATTGATGTAAGAGTTGTGCCACTCGAACATGGTTGAAGTGTGTCTTCCCATGGCTGCGATATAAGTGTTGTGCCATTCCTAGCATGGTTGAAGTGTGTCTTTCCATGGCTATGGATATAACTGTGATGCCATTCTCGCATGGTTGAAGTGTGTCTTCCCATGGCGTAGATATAAGTGTTGAGCCTTTCACGAATGGTTGAAGTGTGTCTTCCCATGCCGGTGAATGTAAGTGTTGTGTGATGTGCATATAGGTTGTGTTGTGCGGACTATGAGGTGATCTGAAGACGATGAGGTGACAGTAGAGTACACAGGTTTTGCAGAGGCATGTAATCAATCCTGAGATGCTCTTGACAAGTTTTGTACTGACATGTAATCGGTCCTGGAGATCTTGACAGGTTTTGTAAAGGCATGTAATAATTCCTAGGATGCTCTTGATAGGTTTTGCAGCGACATGTAATCAGTCTTGGGAGATCTTGACAGGTTTTACATAAGCATGTAATAAGTCCTAGGATTCTCTTGACAATTTTTGCACTGGCATATAATCAGTCCTAGGAGATCTTGCAGGTTTTGCAAAGGCAGTGTAATCAGTCCTGAGGTGTACTTACTTGATGGCTTGCACGCAGAGATGATGAAGACCTACATGGAGGCTAGGCCTACATCCAGCATGAAAAAAGGATGGCTCTATAGAACTTCCTATGATGAGTAGATTAGATATTTTTTGAGATGGCAGCGGCAGTGACGATGATGCTTCGTGATCCAGTGACGATGATCCAGCTCTAGAATTGAAGACTTGTGCATATATGTATTGATGAATTGTGACAAGAGAATACCTTCCTATTTAAGAGGGAGTGTTGATGTATTTGTAACTTCGGAATATATTCACTTGTATATTACATTTGTACTTTATTGTATCCCCAACGGAGATGTATTATTCCTCCAATTGGAAGTGTCGTCATGTGTACTTGCAAGTGTCGTCATGTGTACTTGCAAGTGTCGCAAGTTATATTGTAAGTATCGTAACTTATACTTGATGGGTTATTAGACCACCTTGATGGGGTCGGCCCTATATGAGCCATGTGGGTCAAAGGTTTATTAGACCACCCTAGAGGGGTCGGCCCAATCAGCATTATGTTAAGTGGTTAAGTTGGGGCCGACCTAGTTGAGTAAAGGGCAAGTCAAGTTAGTGTATAAATAGAGAGTGTGTCTCTCTCATTTTGCACATTCTATTATTCACTCACTTCGCATTAGTGAGAGAGAGGAGGAGTGCGCACAAGTGGAGGAGGAGAGTGCTGCTGAAGTTATATATCTCTTGGGTTTGATCATTGTGATCTTGTATTGATGCGTATTCTATCTCTAAGAAAGTTGCAGGGTTTTCCACCTTCTTGGTTTTCCCTGGTGAAATGTTTTGTGTCTCTTGTATCTTATGCTTGATATGTTGTACATGTTGTTCTTTCAGTTAAGATCCTAGATCATAATGATTTAAATTCTGAAAAAATAACACACACCTCAGCAGAATGGTGTAGTGGAGTGGAAAAACCGAGCATTGAAAGAGATGGCTACTTGTATGCTTGAGTCAAAAGGTTTGGATTAAAAAATTTGGGCTAAGGACATGAATGTTTCTGAATAAATTCATAAAATATTTCCACACTCATCCTTCAAAGGTACAACTCCTTTTGAAGCCTACACTACTCACAAGCTTGATGTGTCACATCTCAGGGTTTTTAGCTCCACTTCATGGCTAGAATTCCGATTGAGAAGAGAATATCTTTGGAACCACAAAGTAATGAGTGAATCCTCATTTGATATGCTGAAGAATACAAAGGATACAAACTCATGGATATTAGGTCCAAAAATATATTCATCGAGAGAAGTGTCCAGTTTGAAGAACCGCTTCATGATCTACAACTAGTGGAGGAAGAAACTGCCAAATTGCTTCCTCTTCCAGAAGAAGATTCAGAAGAATATAATGAAATTTTATGTTCTGATATTTATGATATTATGTATTATATTAAATTAACATGAAATATCAAGTTTGGATTCAAATCTGGATGATCCCCCTTAGTTTCCAAAGTGGGAAGAAAAGACTATCACATCTGTCGGTTCTAACATTGAAAATCCTGCCGATCCAAGAAGAACCCGAGCAGACTTTCAAAGAGAAGATAGCTCTTTCATATGCTAATCCATTGATGTCTGAATTTTTTTTTTTGATGATTGGGTTAGATCCTAAATCATACTACCATTCCCACATATATCCTATATGGAAAAACGCCATGGATGAAGAGCACAATTCTCTTAAGAAAAATGCACGGGGGCTTCACTAGAAGGCAATATAATATCACGTTCATTCATATTGCGGTATTAAATATTCATGAAAACCTAAAAATATATATTGCTTATATATTAAGGGGCAAAGTTTTTTATTTATTTAATGTAACAACACAAAAATACTTTGGGGTATTTTTTAAATGGGTAGGATGACAACTATCCGCCAAATGGAGATGGCGGGATCACGGTCGAATGAGAAATCGGGTTGAGGCAAGGCTTAGGCTTACCAGTACGTGGCGAAATCGCGTCTTGAGGCATGCTTGAGGCCAGCAGTTTCGTGGTGAAGTGGGTTTCCAGTCTATCATAGTTGAGAGACAGTGGTCATTAACATCCAATTGTTACCAATAGCACTCAACTAGTTTTTACCAATAGCCTTGGGAGGTGTTGGCCCGGTTTTGCAACCAGGCTTAGTGCTATGGGCACCTGCTAACTAGTAGCAGCAGTTTCAATAGAATTAAACAAGAAACAAATCTAAACTAAACTAAACTAGCATGTGCATTTTGAATTAAAGAACAAGAACAAGAGAGATAAAAAAAATAAATTGTATTGATAATGGGGCAAGCAAATGCTTGCAAGTACAATACCTCCAAGTGATGAAGGTTGTTGAATGGCTCCAATGGTGAGCAGCTCCAATCTCCAATGGGTCCTTTCTCCAAGGCTTGCTACAATGGCCAAAATACTCAAGGGAGATTTTGGCAGCATGAGGATAGGAATATGGATGGATGTGAAATGAGGAGCCCCTACCACCTTTTTATAGGTTTTGGTGGTGGGGAATACCATTTGTGGTTTTGTGGAAACCAAATGGTATTGACCAACATGGTTTAGGTACTTTTCCCTCCTTTTTCCTTTTTTGAATAAAAATAATATTTTAATTCCCTTTTTAATATTTTTGGGAATTTGGACCCTTTTTGAGGGTTTTTTATGCTTTTCAGGAAAAATAATCTTTTTGAGTGGGAAAAAGGGGTGTACTAAGGTCTTTTGGTGACCTTTTGTTGGTTTCAAAGACTCAGATGGTGGAAAAGTAGACAAATGGGTCATGTGAATAAGGGAATGAGCTAGTGAGCACTTTTTAGGTGTTAACAGATTGCCCCCTGATGTGTGAGGGCAGGAACTCATCGTATGGCCGATAGACATCATAATTCTTTTGTATTTTTTTCTGGGGTTTAGGGAGAGAAGAGACCGGTTGGAGACTGGAGCCACGGCCCTTGGAAGCTGCAAAAACAACAAATATTACATGGCCTCAATATGAATGAGGAATAATCTATGATATTGGACGAGGCGGGCATTCCCATGCTCGTATCAAGACATATACATAACAATTAGTCCCAAGAAGGGGGATCTAATACATAAAGAATCTACTGGTACATCATAATGGTCCGGGGGGGACATTATTTTGGGATATACTCTTGATCATAACTGATCTCAATAACTGATACACTGGAATAACTGATGAACTGCTGAAACTGAAGGTGTCCAACATCTGTAGGGACTCAAAGACTATGAGTCATCTCTGAGAATTAATGTAACTGTATACTCAAGGGAGTATGAAACTGGGGTACATCTGAATACTGTCGCCATGCGCAACCCGGATATCTACAGAAAAATTGTAACTGGTTGTTTCCATAGGTAGACTCTTAAATGTGGAAGAGTCAGGAGGTACCCGGGGTCCTCGACGAAAAATCTTGAAACGATCAATGCCCTGTGCGAGTCTCAACGATGCGATCAAAGTGTTGAAGTCGAGCATGTGAGAAACAACCATTTAGAGAAGTACTGAGGAGTCTTCTCGAAATGATTCGTAGGCACTCATCATGAATGGTGATGAGTCCAAGACACAGGGACCTCTAGGTCTATCCTCTGGAATAAATGTGGTTGTCGTCGACAGAGGGAGACCTGCAACTAACAAGGCAATGATGTTTCCTTGATAGGAGTACGAGGTGTAGAACTGAAGTGTTGTAGTGCTGATGGTAGGATTGACATACTTGTGGGGATGGGAAATAACTGGGTCATAAAGTGGATAGACTCAAACTTCCTTTGTTCAGAGCATGGAGGAATGGTTGACTTGGCAGCGTAGGGGACTGACTTGTAGGTGTGGGGATCATTGCTTTTATTGACTGAATGGTATATATTGACTCTGGGGGGGAGGACAAGCTGATAGGTGCTGTCGGGGATTTTCAAGGTGACATACTGTAAAATACTCTGAACAAAGGCGACTAAAATGGGGAAGCTGCCATATGAGTAGATGTGATCTGTCGTGGCGCCAAGAGGCACCATTGGTTCCTTCTTCGTAGTTTTAATGAGCTCTAAGAAGGGATAAAAGTGTGCTCTGAAATGGTACGTTCCTGTGGATTTTGTGAGCCCAGGATGGCTCGTGCTCATGGTTGCTTTCATATTTAGAGAGTCTGAAAGCGGTAAGTGGACTCTTTTGGTGTTTCTTTTTCGTAAGTTTAGTCTCCAAGGCCCGAAAAAGCGTAAAATGATACGAATGGAGAACTCTTCTAGCCGATGTGACTAGAGTACACCTTTTTCGTAATTAGTCTACGAGGTCCGGAAAAGGGGTAAACTTATACCAGGTAGACGCCCTTTCAGATACGTTTAGCGAGCATGAAAGGAAACAAGATTGCTCGGCAATCTTTTCATTGTTTTAGGAGTCATAAAAGAGCTTAACAGAAACTCCCTAAGTGCCTTTTTCGTAAAACGGGATTGCTCGGCCCGAAAAAGGGATAAAATTATACCGAAAAAATGGATAGATGGGAGCGAGAAAAGGTCTCAAGCGTCATCATGTGTGTGGGATATTGGATCCGGTGACAGAAAGATTGTCACAAAAGGGGGTTGCGGCCGTTGTGGCATGCAAACCGAGGCAATGAGAGGGCATTTTGAAAAAATGGCCGAAAAGTATGGGTGTGAGAGCGAGAAATGATATCAAGCATCATCACAACCGCGGGACACTGAATCCAGCGATATAAAGATGGTCAACCATGGAGAATGGCGGATGTGGCACGTAAACCGAGGCGACGAGGGGGCATGGAAAAAATGTCCAAAAAATATGGGGGTGAGAGCGAGAAATGATCTCAAGCATCATCACGAGCGCGAAAAACTGAATCCGACGATATAAATATTGTCAAAAACGGAGAACGGCGGATGTGGCACGCAAATCGAGGTGACGAGGGGGGCATGGAAAAAATGCCCAAAAAATCTAGGCGTGAGAGCGAGAAATGATCTCTAGCATCGTCACGAGCATGGAAAACTGAATCCGGCGATATAAAACTCGTCGAAAACGGATAACGGCCGATGTGGCACGCAAACCGGGGCGACAAGGTGTCGGGACACAATGTTGATATTGGTCCTGGTGAGAGCGAGAAATGATCTCAAGCATCATCACGGGCATGGAAATATGAATCCGGCAGTGCAAATGGTGCGAAAAATGGAGGTCATAAGGACTCCGGAATGGTTAAAGGAAAGAACTAGGTTAAAAAATGGCTACAAATAAAGGTGATCCCACCAAGCGAAGGATGCAGTGGTGGGGAGAAATGATGACCCATGGGGGGGAACACTATGTGTATCAACTCAAATATACAAGTGACATGTGACCTCAAAAAAGGTTGAGATCACGAATATGAAAAAGTGAGCAGGGTTAATGACCTGCCCCCATGCTATGTGCATGGGGTTTGTGATTGTGGATCACATGTGTGTTGGTTTGAACGATGGGCTCATTGAGGTGTTGAGATAGAGATGATGGGGTAGGTTCAAAATGATTGATCATGCCCCCTATCCCGGGGTCAAGGTAATCTATTATGCCCCCTAACTCAGAGGTGTCAATGTGGTGCAGATGTTGTCTCAGAGAGAGATCAATAGGGCATTGAACAACTGCTGGCGGGGTGTTATACCATGAGGTTGTGGGTCGTGGTGGCATACTGAAGTGATGATATGATGATCGTGGATTCCCTTTGTGGGGTGGATGCCCCCAGTATCTCCGACGAGGATCACGATGATGACAAGTAAGCAAGGTTTTGGGCCTGCCCCCATGTTGTGGAAATGTGGTTTCCTCATCGATTTGAAAGAGTTGAACATGTGTGTCTAAGGTATTAATTGAAGTGGCCGACCGGACAGAGGGGTATCCAGTGGAAACCGTGTAAATGGTGTGGTCAAGGCCAGGCATTTCGGTATCTGACCAAGTAAAGACATCAGTGAATTCTTGGAACAGTCGTTGGTATTCTCCGATCTCATGCTCACTGTGGGAGGCTCCTAATGTAATGGTATGAAGGGCACCAAGTGGGTCAGAGATGTCAATGTGGATGACGGGAGAAATATCGGCTATCAGATCCTTTAACCAGTCGACTCTAGTAGGAAAGAACTCTTTGGACTCAACCGCGGATTGCGTAGCAGTGGTGGATGAAGTCTCTTCCGGGAGGAAGTATGGACGATGGTGCATGTCTTCCCAGAGATGATTAAGGGCAGTAGGAGCCTCTAGAATTTCTTCATCATTGCGGGAGCTTTGAGTTGTCAAATCAAGTAATGAGGTATTGGTAGTCGAAGAGATCATGTAGATGGTGTTAATCTCTCCGGATGAGGATGATGGGGGAGGGTAGATCTCCTCGATAGTAGGGGGTGCCATCTCAAGGTTCAAATTGTTCATCTCGTAGAGAGCTGCTCTGTAATCTGGGATGTCAGGACAGTGATGTGAGTAGTGGCCGTAAATACCGCATATCGCACATGGGTGGTTGGTACGCAGTGATTTATCATGAGGCATGGGGTTTGGATCGAGTTTGACAACCGGGATGTTGGGGTCGTCGTCCAGCATTTGCATGTGTTCCTGCAATGCAAGTAACTGTGGACACTGATGAGTTGGATGGCCTAACTCATCACACAACGAGCATTTTGGAGGAGCACAAAATACGGGGGGAGGTCTAACTGCCTTGGGTGGGGGTACCGCAGTGTATGGCTGTGGGCCTCTGCCCCCAATGGGTCTAATGACTGGAGGGGGATTCGTCAATGACGAAGGAGTAGTGATACCGGGAGGTGGTTGGGTAGAAGTAACAATGGGTTGCACCGGTTGCAGGATGACATTTGGTGTCGGTGGTGGAACGGGAGGCGAAATATACCACACAGGTAATCCCAATGTTAACCCGGGGAGACTAAGGGTAGCCATAACCGAAGCACTTACTACGCCCGAAGGAGGGAATAGAAAGGGGATTGTGATCCGGATCTTGGGAGCTGAGAACCGGAAGGCTTAAATGCCGAGAGAGGAGGAGATTAAGCATGCAAATCTGTCATAAAATTCACATGAAAACCCTAATATTGCATAAGAATAAGCATGAACAAAAACACATGAAATAAATGGGAGGTGAGGCTCAAAGAGGAGCCCCACCTCTAAAACTAATTACCAATAGCTCACTCAGATCTAAATAATCTCACAATGAACAATAGAAAATAGGAGATAAACCAAATGAGTAACTTGTTATCATGAGAAGGCTTGCTAGGCCTTTATATAGCATTATTACAATGTGTCTTGAGGCCATACCATGGGCCAAAACCATGTGCTACCAAATACCATGGATATGAGAGGGTGGCCTCTTCATTTAATGCTTTTATGGCTTATACATCCGAATTTAGACCATATGCCCCCTAAAATTCGGATCATTCCTCCCCCCTTAGAAAATGATGGTCCCCATCATTTCATGCTAAGAAGAGACACATGATTACAATGTGCTAGTTACCAATGAAGAGAAGGGTTTTGCGTGGTTGACCCATAACCGTGGGTTTTGCGAGGTTGACCCATAACCATGATGGCAATAACAAGCTTGATTCCAATGAAGAGAAGATTTTTGTGTGGTTGACTCAAAACCATGGGTTTTGTGTGGTTGACCCATAACCGTGGGTTTTATGTGGTTGACCCATAACCATGGTGGCAATGACAAGCTTGTTTCCATTGAAGAGAAGGGTTTTGTGTGGTTAACCCATAACCGTGGGTTTTGTGTGGTTGACCCACAACCATGATTACAATATATAACTATGGTTTTTGTGTGGTTAACCCATAACCATGGGTTTTGTGTGGTTGACCCATAACCGTGATTACAATACATAACTGTGGGTTTTGTGTGGTTGACCCATAACCATGGGTTTTGTGTGGTTGACCCATAACCATGATTCCATTAAGATTTAAAAAAATTGAAAATTCATGATCTTTGGTGCAATTGATGTCTTGCTGCAAATTCATTCATAGCTTCTGATGCATGTAGTGAAATTGAATTCTGTTGAAGACCCATTTGAGGTCTCGAAGAGACCTTTCTATCCATATAACATACTTGGTCTGGGGTGACCCAGATAGTGAGAAAATGTTTGTTGAAGCTCAAGAGACGCGCGCACACTATTTTGCAGACATATGTTGCTTCAATCGATGATATCTCTCAAACCAGAAAGCCAAATAAAAAATCATGAAATACCCATTTTAGATGACAGAAAGAGCTTTCCAATGAGCTATGGTAGAGCCTCTGAAACGTTATGTGGAGTTTGTAGCACTTGTTTAAAGTGTTTGTACGTCCGACCACATTGTGTACAAACATGTGTTACTTCAAACAAGCATATCTCACAAACCAGGAAACGAAATGAAATTCCGTGAAATACCCATTTTAACAGACGGAAAGAAATTTCTAATGAGCTATGGTAGAGCCTCTAAGACATTCTGTGGAGTCACTAGTACTTGTTTAAAGTTGTTTAACGTCCGGCCGCATTATGCACAAACATATGCTACTTCAAACAAGCATATCTCACAAACCGGGAAACAAAATGAAATTCCGTGAAATACCCATTTGAGCTAACAGAAATACCTTTCCGATGAGCTATAGTAGAGCCTCTGAAACCTCCTGTGAAGTCCATGGAACCTATTCAAAGTTTGCTGAATGTGAGAGTGTTGAGTATAGAGATGCCAAGGGTTTGTAGAGAATCATGGGTTGTTGTAGAGGTTGTGGAACCTCCATTGAACCCGCATAATCCTTCAAAATATTGTTCCAATGGAGAGCGTACCCGCTCTGATACCACTGATCTGGATCTTGGGGGCTAAGAACCGGAAGGCTTAAATGCCGAGAGAGGAGAAGATTAAGCATGCAAATCTGTCATAAAATTCACATGAAAACCCTAATATTGCATAAGAATAAGCATAAACAAAAACACATGAAATGAATGGGAGGTGAGGCTCAAAGAGGAGCCCCACCTCTAAAACTAATTACCAATAGCTCACTCAGATCTAAATAATCTCACAATGAACAATAGAAAATAGGAGATAAACCAAACGAGTAACTTGTTATCATGAGAAGGCTTGCTAGGCCTTTATATAGCATTATTACAATGTGTCTTGAGGCCATACCATGGGCCAAAACCATGTGCTACCAAATACCATGGATATGAGAGGGTGGCCTCTTCATTTAATGCTTTTATGGCTTATACATCCGAATTTAGACCATATGCCCCCTAAAATTCGGATCAGATTGTGTGGATGGGTGTAACGCCGATGTGACTAGGGACCAATGGTGGTTTAGGGAACAAAGGTGGTTGATTACCGGGTGGTTGTGTATTCTGTGAAAGAGTACAGAGATTCGCGACGTGGGTCTCCGGTGACAGTGGTGGAATGGCCTGGAAAGTAGAGGTCATTGGCTCCTCGGAGTAAAGTCCAGGTCCTATTGAAGAAATGAATGAGGTAGTCGCACCACAAACAGGTTGTTCAACCATGGGGAGAACATTTTCAGGTGTGGCGGGGGCCTTGGGATCGTAATAGGTGAGCTGGTCGACCTTGACCACGCGTCCCTCATGGGGGAACTGCATGGTGCGAAATACGGATGAGGCAACAACCCGCATGGCATACATGTAGCTGCGACCAAGTAAAAGGTTATAGTCTAGTTGGGCATTGATGACCTCAATGTCAATGAGCACGGTTTTACCCGCCAGCTGGACAGGGACATTGGCTAAAAGACCTTGGGGTTGAGCCGAACGGCCGTCGTAGGCTCGTAATGCAGTGGTGGACTGCTGGAGAATGGGGGATCCCAACTTCTGCCAAACGAATGTAGACATGATGCATGTGGAGGCCCCTTCATCGATAATGCACCGATGGATAACAAGATTCCGAACAGAAACGGAAACTTGGAACGCTAACGAGGAAGGCAGGCGTGGTTCAGACTGGTCTGAATCGAATGCGATCAGCTGTGAATCATTGGGGTCAGTGGCACCAATGGCAGAGAGCAAAGTTTTGCGCTGCGAAGGACAGTTCTTCAAAACCTCTAAAGCAGACATGGCTGCAGGAGACTGGGCTAAGTCGTCTACGATGTTGTAATTCGACGTAGCGCGAGCATTGGGATTACTGTTGATGCGACAAAGTGGGAAGCGAGGTGCTTTGGAAGCGCCATCAAGTGGAGCCGGAGGTATACGTAACGTTTGATCTGTGGGATTAATGTTAGTGTTCTTGTCGGCGGGAGGGGCTTCAGAGGTGGAGCCATATTGGTTCCAACGAGTTTGGAGGTTAGCATCGGCAATTGACATCATCAACAAATGGTGAGTACCTGAATCGAACATGGATTGATCAGGGGCTAGATAAGTGATCTGCTGTGGTGGCACGTTTCCCTGAGGGGGGGCTAACAGCTGAGTGTTCACTACACCCTGGTTTGGAAAGGGGTTTTGCAGCACCAAAGGTTGATGTTGAGGTGGTGGAGGGTTGGGTGGCGGCTGAGGAGCCGCTTGCCCTTGACGATGGGCATCGTTGGTCCAGAGTTGCCGAGCTCGCTCCAAATGTGGGAAAGAATGCGTGTAATGACCATAGACCCCGCAGATAGAACAAGGGTGGTTTGTTCTGAGATTATTATTTCTAGGCTGCTTAGGATTCCGATCCGGATTGCAGTTGGGAGGAGCAGCATTGCTATTCTGCGGAGGATTGGGAGGTGGAGGACCTTGCTGATGTTGTTGGTTTACCGCGGTTATGACCTCTACCACGGTTCTGTTGCGCACCTTGGTTGCACTGGTTGTTTTGGTTCTGGGGCTGGTTGTGCTATGTGTACACTTGCCCTTGAGCAATGGGAGGATTTTGGTTCGCCGCAGGTGCAGGAGCAGGTTGTGGTGGATAATAAGCCTGTGGTGCTGGAGGTGGTCCAGTTGCTGCTGGGGTTGTTGGTAACCCTGAGCTATTGGATAGTACAATGGTTGAGGTGCAGCTGGGGGGGCGTATGCAGGTGGTGCATGACCAAAACACTGAGGTGGACATGAAGGTCCATGGGTATGGTGGTGATGTGCCATGGGAGCATACGAACTGGTTGCTCCAGACTGAGATGTAGCCCGCGAAAGGTCGGGACCATGGCTAGGATGTGTAATGGAAAAGGGTTGGGGATGTGCGGCCATACGACCAATGATGCCATCAGCGGCATGGGATGCCCCCGGCGCATCATGTTGGGATGACTCGCCCTGAGGAGCGTCTGGAATAATGGTATACAGATAACCCGATTGGGCGTAAATGAGATCAAACTGTTGGGCTTTGAGGATGGCCTCTTCTTCAGACTGGGGTCTTTCGGATGCCACATCCTTCGCAATGAGAGGGAGAAGGGTTTTTAGAAACCAATCTAGGAAGATACGGTCATCTAACTTGATTTTGCAGAGGCTTCGGCATCGACGCCACTCATGAATGTGGTCAGTGATGTGGGTGGCCGTGTTCTGTCTGCAAGACAGTAGGATCTCGACGCCCGCATCATAGCGGACAGGTAACTGAAAGAACTGCAGGAAGGTCGAGGCAAGGGAGGTAAAGGTGGCATGCGTCCCATGGGGCTGCTCGATATACCACTTAGCTGTAGAGCCAGTGAAAGTGCACTGTAACAGACGGAGGCGGACAGAGTCATCCACTATGGAGTTGGAGGAACACCATAGATGGAAGGACATGATATGGTTCTGGGGGTCTTCACCTGCCTTGCCCTCAAACTTAGGGATGTCAGAGGGGAGTTTGGTGGGCATGTGAGGCCACGCAGGATCGTGTCTGATGGGGTCATTTGTGAGCCTAGCTAAGTCTGGCAGGTTCAAACTCGCCATGTATGGTAAGCTAGCAGATGTGGTGACTGGAACTGGGACATGCCTAGTCATTGTGGTATGATGTAGGGGTCCAGTAGCGCCTAAAGGTATGCTAGGTATGGAGGATATGTTCCCTCCAATAGGTGTAGTCTGGTATGGGCCAGCGCCTCCAAGTGCAACATGGGTTACACTTGGGTTAGGAATAGCAGTGGGGATTCCTGGGATAGGGTTTGTGGAAACCAGAGGGGGTGTGACCCCTATGTTGGGTATACCCATAACAGGTGGTGGCCCTGTGTTGGGCATTCCTAAATGTGGAGTGTTACCCATGTTGGGCATACCCAGGGGGGTGGTTGTCGCCATGGATGGCACCGCCGCAGAAGGGTCTGTGGATGTCTCACCTATGGTGCTGGTAAACAGTGGATCAAATGGTGTTTCAGCCATAATGGTGGTTGGTGGTAACTCTGTGGGGTTTTCGGATTCTACCTCCAAATCAAATGTGAAGTGAGGTGTGTCAGAATCGGATGACTGTCTAGTCGATTGACGATGTGTCGAATCAAGGGATAAGGCTCTGCGTCTGTGACGTGGAGAGCCAAGTGGACTAAACTCTGGGAGTTCGCCCTGTAGACGACGAGAGCGTCTAAAATTCTCAATGGTGAGAATTAAGTTTTTGTGTAAAAAATTTGTTTAAGTATCAGGTGGTGATATATCTATAAAAGACTCAAAACCCTAATGCAACCAAGGGTGCAAGAAGGGGAGTGAAAAAGAAGGCTCTCAGGCCAAAAAATCAACCTCAAAAAAGGCACTTATTCTAGCAGCTGTGCTACAATAAGTGGAGGAATGCAACAAATGGTCAGAGTACCAACATGCAAACGACTTCTAGAAAAAATAGGTGTAACTAGACCAAAGGTGGGTTGAATCATGCAAACACCTAACTAAAAGTATTGTGACTCAAACAAACGATATCCTCTGCAAGGTGATGAAATCCAAGTCAGACAATATGAGTGTTGAGACAACGGCTAGATATCCCCCTACAGGGAGGGACACCGGGTAATCAATCCTAAAGAAAGGCTACTAGGATACTCCGTTCATGACGCGTCGAGAAAAGGTAAATCTGTCATTTGGTCCTTTGATCGCAATATCCCAATACAGGGATATCCCGAGAACTGCGAATGGTAGCCCTTCAGTTACTGAATAGATTTCGGTATTCCACTCAGGCTTCCGGAACCATTCTCGCGACTTCAACCCTCCTAGGGGAGAGGCCTTCCCACAAACCGGTTGTGACCGCACCAAAAAGTACTAAGAGATTTTAGCTCCCTAATAGGACAACTTCTATGTCTCAGATGTAATAACTGAGGGGTGTTATTGGAACACCTATCCCCCCAATACTACCTAGCTACAAAGTTCTTTTAGTGTTCCCCAAGTGGGGTTAAAAGTGTGTTTGAAATTAGGGTACGTTTTAAGGCTTAGTTCAATTAAGTGATCGAGTGAGTGCACGTGTGGTATTGTAAACTGAACTTGAAAGAAGTAAATGCTTTACTGAAAATTTCAAAAAATAAAGGATCTTTCGAAAATAAAAAGCAATTTTATGACTTTTTTCAATAAATGGAAATTAAATGCTTTTCAATGACTATTCGAAAAACAAAGGGTCTTTCAAACAGGAAAGCAAATAATATAACTTCTTTTCGAAATAAATGGATTTCGTTTTCAATAATTGCTATGGGCAAAATATTAAAGAAGCAAACAGCAAAAAATTTTAAATCTAGATAAAATGCAAAAATAGATCTTTCTTTCAATTGATGAAAATTTTTAAAAAGACTTCTTTCACATGTGCATTCTAAATAGTAAAATGTTCCTATGGCTGTAAACAATGTTGGAATCTTAGTACTATAAAATATGAGCCAAAATGGGTGAACTAAAGTGATAAATAACACTAAAATACAATATTAGGTAAATTTCTATGAAAAATTTCTTAAATCCAATAGCATATTTGGATTCCTTGATCGAAAACACCCAATTTGAAAAAAACAATCGTTCCAAACGGAGTTCGGGAGAGGGAGATATGGTCGTTTGAAAATTGAGCTGCGCGGCCAAAAAATCACATCACAGGTTTCGGGCCAAAAGTCGCGATGGACCGCGCGGGTTTTGGACTAAAAGTCGCGATGGACCGCGCGGGTTTTGGGCTAAAAGTCGTGATGGACCGCGCGGGTTTTGGGCCAAAATTCGCGATGGACCGCGCGGGTTTCTGTTGCACAGTCGCGATGGGCAGCGCGGGTTTTGACCGCGAAGCCGCGATGTGCAGCGCAGAAACAGGCCGCAAAGCCGCGGTGAACCGCGCGGAAAAAAGCCGAAAAGTCGCGATGGACCGCGCGACTGTCAGGATAAAAACTGCGAGGCGAAAGCCGTGCACGGAAGCCGAAAAACGAACCCGAAAATTGAGAATTCTGGGCTGTTAATGGGAATAGATGGGGCCAAAAACTAGAGCAGCAATGGATCTGCTGTCTAGAATGGCAGATTTATGGATCTAAAGGCTAAAAACTAATAAAAAACAAAGATTAAAAAACAAAACTAGAGATCTATTGTTCAAACCCAGCGGAGTCGCCAAAAACTGTTGGCCCAGTTTTGCAACCAGGCTTAGTGCTATGGGCACCTGCTAACTAGTAGCAGCAGTTTCAATAGAATTAAACAAGAAACAAATCTAAACTAAACTAAACTAGCATGTGCATTTTGAATTAAAGAACAAGAACAAGAGAGACAAAAAAAAAAAAAAATTGTATTGATAATGGGGCAAGCAAATGCTTGCAAGTACAATACCTCCAAGTGATGAAGGTTGTTGAATGGCTCCAATGGTGAGCAGCTCCAATCTCCAATGGGTCCTTTCTCCAAGGCTTGCTACAATGGCCAAAATACTCAAGGGAGATTTTGGCAGCATCAGGATAGGAATATGGATGGATGTGAAATGAGGAGCCCCTACCGCCTTTTTATAGGTTTTGGTGGTGGGGAATACCATTTGTGGTTTTGTGGAAACCAAATGGTATTGACCAACATGGTTTAAGTACTTTTCCCTCCTTTTTCCTTTTTTGAATAAAATTAATATTTTAATTCCCTTTTTAATATTTTTGGGAATTTGGACCCTTTTTAGGGTTTTTTATGCTTTTCAGGAAAAATAATCTTTTTGAGTGGGAAAAAGGGGTGTACTAAGGTCTTTTGGTGACCTTTTGTTGGTTTCAGAGGCTCAGATGGTGGAAAAGTGGACAAATGGGTCATGTGAATAAGGGAATGAGCTAGTGAGCACTTTTTAGGTGTTAACAGGAGGCTCTAAGCCTCCAGGGCTTGTTATAGGCCCTCGATAGGCCTTGGGGGCTTGAATACCCAACCACTCGTGCCTATTACAGGCATTGGGAGGTTTAGTCAGCCTCCTAGAGCTTGTTAAAGGCCCTGGGGGCTTGGATACCTATCCCACAACAGGCTTAGTCAGCGATTGGGTAACTGCAACATGCAATCTAAATGTTGTGCTTTGTGCATTGGCTCTAATGACATACAAGAAGTGATATCCTATCTCTTCATTAGACCATTAGATGTTTCAAATCATAATGATATGTGGTTGAGTAATTGCATTGTGGGTGAAGTAATGTGCATCCACAATATACATCGAAAGAAGCAAGGTGCATTGTAGAATGCATGTGGGGTCATAAGAGGGGCATCATATCAATATACTACATAGAAATATAAAGGGGTATAAAAAATTTTAATGAAAAGAATGATACATACATTATCTAGTGAAAATAGGGGTTTTTTTAAATTAGGAAGGCATATTGGGAGGGGGTTAAAAAAACGATTTTGGAAGGTATTTTCCAATATTTAGTGAAATTATGGGTATTGTTTCATATTCCACAAATGAACGTGCTATGATAGCGGTTTATTGAGTTAAGCTCCCGTAGAAAAATGCAACATGGGAGTTAGTTTCTCTTCCACTTGGGAGGAAATTAGTTCAATGAAAATGGGTCTACCGAACCAAGGTTTATGCTGATTATTCAACCTGAAAATACAAATCTATGTTTGCAGAAAAACATTTCTCACAAGTTCATGGTGTGGACTATACAAAAACTTTTGCACCGGTTGCAAAAATGCACTCAATCTGGCTAGTTTTGGCAATTTCTGCATCCAAGCACTGGGAGGTGCACCACATGGATGTGAATAGTGAATTTCTCCATGGGGATATTCAGGATGAGATTTACATGAATCAACCTAAAGGTTACATATCATATCCGACACTTGTTTTCATATTAAGGAAATCCTTGCTTGGTTTAAAACAAGCCCCAAGAGCTTGGTATGCAAAGATGGATTCCTTTCTTCTGTCGCAAAACTTTGTGAGATGCAAATCAGATCTGAATGTGTATATACAGAAGCATGAATTTAATTTTCCGATCATTGTACTTTATGTTTATGACCTATTGATTACAAGAAGTAGTCTTTCTTCGATCGACACTATAAAAATCTCTCTACAGCAAGCATTTGATATGAGTGATTTAGGCCCGCTGAGGCAGTTTCTTGGTCTCGAGATCACTCAGAATTTTGATGGGATTATGATTTCTCAGTAAAAATATGCTCTCGACCTACTAAATAATTTCAATATGGAAGAATGTAAAGCGGAACCATTCCCATTCCTCTCAGGAATCAGTCTTGAGGATGGTGATTCTACACCGTTGGTGGATTATACATTATACAGACAATTGATTGGTAGTATTTTGTATCTGACACACTCTAGGAATGATATTTATTATGACGTGAGTGTTGTGTCAAGGTACATGCATCATCCCCATGAACTTCACTAGAAGGAATCCATAAGGATCTTGCACTATGTGCAGTGCACGAGACATTTTGGCATTCACTATGTTGCAAATTTCGATCTTGACTTGATTGGATTCACTGATTCAGATTGGGCTAGTGATAGAATTGCTAGGAAGTCAACTTCCGGATATGTTTTCATGATTGACATAGGTCCTATTTCTGGTCAAGCAAAAAGAAGGCCACCATTTCCTTATCTTCAATAGAGATAGAGTATCTAGGAATAGGCAATGCTTGCATTCAGGCAGTTTGGTTGCAAGGTATTCTAACAGAGTTTGATATTGGTAGCACATCCTACTGTCATTTTTTTTTAAATCAGAGTGTTATCAATATCTTAGCAGATCCGTCTTAGAGACAAAGGACCAAGCATATTGATATCCACATGCACTACATCCGAGATCTTGTGCATGACAGAACCATTGTACTACAATATTGCCCTACAAAAGAGCAAATTGCAGACATATTCACCAAGAGCTTCACTGAGAAGAAGTTCTCTTACCTCTGTTCATTGTTGGGGGTGAGTTCTACTATGGTGAGGACAGATTAGATCCTTCAGTGTTTAGTTTGAGGGGCGGTTTTATTTCCCACTGGGTTTTTCCCTCTTTTCTCACTTAGATTTTTTGAGCATTTTTTAGATTATTTATTTACTGGATTACCTACAGAATTTGTTGTCGGGGACATTTTATTATTTTTATTTACTCCTCGACATGATATTAGCTTAAGGGGGGGGGGGGTGGAGAATTTTACAACCACACATCATTTATTTGAGCTTCACAACTTAATTTGCCACTTATCCTTAGTATTTTGACTCAATTATGTGCTTACATCATCAGTAGATCATCAATTTTAGTGAATTGGGCCTCCTCCTTCATTCGAGGAGTCAACTAGGCCATTCATATTAGTTAATTGGGCCTCCTCCATCATTCGGGGATCCAAGTGAGGTGATTTTCATGACTAAAGCACCCTACTCAGTCTAACGGACAACATTTATTATTATATTCAGCCAACTAGAGTCAGAAATGCACCCTACTACATTGGTTGACTTCATCTGGTGTTATTTTCACCTAATATTTAGTTAACTGAAGACATAAAGGCACACACCCCTAATTTTGGGAATTCAGTTGAGTTTTGGATTCAGTTAGACCTATTTAGACAGTTTCAGAGTCTGTTAGAGTCAGTTACATGGTAGTTAAGTGGTTAATTGATGTGTCGAGTGGTGTTAACTGCCAAGTAATCCACCCTCATGCATTCAATTCGAATGACCTCTCTGGAATTCGAATTGCTTTTCTTATTGTATCCATTGTTACACATTGTAATCATCTTCTGATTTTATGATAATGCATGAACTGTTGCAAACCTTTTTCATTAGTGTTTTGACATATTATTTGCCGCATGCATCTCTAGTAAATGTTGTCTTTGTTTCATAGATCTGTTGTGCTTATATTTTATAGGTAGTGGAATTCAGCTGTGGATTTATCATCATTGGATCATTGGCATCAATTCACTGGTACAAAATGAGAGATAAATGACCATGCAACCAAAACAATTGGTCACCATAGTTTTTTCAAGGGATAAATGACCAAACTTGAGTGAGCCAACTAAAAACGAAAAATATAAACGACCAATTTGGTCATAGAATAAAATATATGACTAGATAACAAGTAACTAAACTAAAAATGACCACATAAGAATAACCTTAAGAATATTAATTGGTTGTTTATTTGGTCATTTTTAGTTGTATCACTCTGACAATGGAAAATTTCAAGTTTAACAATGAATTTGTACAATTTACTAATTTTTAACAATGCAGATGGATTCAGAGACTCCCTAGAAGGGGGTCTCTGAATCCATCTGCAGTGTTAAAATATAGTAAATTGTAAACCCCCTCATATTGTGTCACAACTCGACAATTGACACCAAATTAGTGTTAATGATCATGACGACGTCCTTATAGCGAGACACCAAATTGATTAGGATGTGTTGACTAGCGACATCATTATACATATAGACATACCCCGTAGCCATAATTGTGTAACCATGTATATCAATCAGGGTCACACCTGGCTAGATCCCACAACACCTACCTGTCAACTTGGTCAATTTGCTTTCAAATGGGATTTCGAACAAGGAGATATGCATAACCAACCCTGGAATGAATATAGTACTTGATAAAAAATATCGAGCATTCTAAGAATAATATCATCTTTTTGAAGTTGTAAGAATAAATATATTTAAATACAACATAAACATTAGAGTTTGTTAAAATTATTTTATATTCATATTGTGTTATTAAAAAGTGAGATATAACACGATTAAAAAATGAAATTGTTCTCTCAAATTGTGGAAAAAAAATTAATTAAAATTAGAGTTAGTTAAAATATGTTATATTCATGATACATGATATATTATAATATATATATGTGCTTTGGCTATCCATGATGTGGATTTTATAGAGTGTAGAGACAATCAATATTCCCCCCATACCACCCAAGCTACAACCAATTGACAAGCTCCTTTTAATGTCATGGCCAAGAAACCATGATTTTACAAATGGTCTATCTAATCTCCACCAAAGTTAATATTGCTTCAACCATTTTCATCAATATTAGGTAATTGGCTAATATAGAATGTTAATTTTATCTTTATACATTATTGTTTAAGATTATACTTTCATTATAAAATTTAAAAAAGAATTGTGACCTCGCGACTCCTAACATTGAAAGTAGAAAAATATTTGGAATTCCATTTTCATCAATATATAATACTTTTGGCTCTCAAAAATATTTTAAAAAAAGATTATTACATATCACCTTGTTATTCAAACCCCATGGAATCAAGTGTTACACAATAGACCTTTATGGGACTGGATCCCAACACCTGAGTGACCCTAGCCACTCCCCAATATCGTTATACCACAGCCCCGTGTCTAGCTCTCAAATATCTACTATGTGCATTATGTTGGTATTGCATTGAGTGGAGTATTTTAGTGAATGGATACCTTATATTAGTTAAGATGTTAAGGAAGAGCTTCCAATAATTTTAACCCATCCATAGCTTAAAGGGTTAAAAACACTCTCTTGACTTCACTGACAACATTGAAGGATAAATATCATTTTTGTAATATCTTGATTAAGGATATTGCAGATTGAAATTGCATTTTATCCAAATTTTCTTAATTTTTTTCATCCATTTGGCTAATTGATGTGTGGTTAATGGAGACTTAAACAATGCTAATTGCATCACATATTTTGGTTTGGTCAAGTTATCTGAATCTTGGGTCCTCTTATCACTTGTGAAATATAATATCCACCTTTCACTCTTCAAAGTCCCTTTCCAAGAATTCATCGCTAAGTTTTCTCACTTGCTGGGTTTGTTATTATTCCATTTTTTAGCATGAAAAATATTTCCCTTTGAACAAGATTCACAGGCATGCACCTAGATATTGTTCAGGTACATAGGGTACTCCCAAAATACAGAACACCTAGAGCAACCACTTCACACAAACAGATCATAGATCGATACACTGATGTTTTGACGTGGTTTAAACCCTCGTGAGGGAAACACTCCATGGCCCCGGCCAAATAGCTTCTACAGGACAATTTATTATGCAAAGAAAGAAAGTTACAAATGAGCTTCTCATAATCGATCAACTTTCCAATGACCCTCCATGCTCTTTAAATAGAGATCATGGACCAATTGGGTGTTAAGCCATGGATCAAGGGTAGGTATGATCTAAGAGAAGTTGGGCCGTCGGATCACAACATATCGTGACCGTCGAATTAAATATTTACAAATGCATACTAAAGAAACACACCTTACCTAATGGATCTATTACACAAGTTGATCTTAACTAACTCCCGAGTGTCTAAATATCCTAACATCCCCCCTTAAGAACAACGTGGGATAAGATTGAAGGATTTACAAAAGTGACACTATTAGGAGAAGGAAGGAGGCATTAGAGCCTATCCCCCCCTTAATGACAAGTTCCTGAACTCCTAACATAGATCAAAGTTTAGAAAACTTCGTTTCTGTAAGAGACTTGGTGAAGATGTCTTCAACTTGATCATCTGTAGGAAAAAAGAGCACTTCAAGAACATGATCATGAACAAGATTTTTGATGAAGTGCATATGTAGATCAATGTGTTTGTTGCGTTGATGTGGGACTGGATCTTTGGAAAGCTTGATGGCACTTTGATTGTCACACCAAAGTGGAGTAGGTTGTTGCTGCTCGAATCCAAACTCTTAAAGGATCTGTCGAAGCCATAAAGCTTCCTAAATGGCATTAACCGCGGCTTGATATTCTGCCTCTGCTGAAGAAAGAGCAAGAGCTTGTTGTTTCTTGCAAGCCCAAGTGACAGGTCCAGATCCCAAACTGAAAACATAACCTGCTATAGAATTTCGAGGATCAAAATCGTCGACCCAATCTGAATCAGTGAAACCAACCAACAAAGGTTTCCCCCCTATATTGTAATGAATCCCAAACTGAATTGTACCTCGAATATATCGAAGTATTCTTTTAGCTGCTTTCCAATGACTTTCATGAGGTGTTTTCATATAACGGGCAACACAACCAACGACAAAGGAAAGGCCAGGACGGGAGTGAGTCAAGTATAAGAGACTACCAACAAGTTGACGATACAAGGTGGCATCTACTTCAGGTGAAGTACAAGTGGCAGAAAGTTTGACTCCGGACTGGAAGGGAAAAGGGGCAGGTGTACAATCTTCCATGTGAAAGCGAGGAAGAAGGTCACAGGCATACTTAGACTGAGAAAGAAAGATTCATTCTTTGGTTTGTAGGACTTGGAGACCAAGAAAATAATGCAAATGTCCTAAGTCTGACATTTCAAAATTTTGCTTAAGACTAGATTTCACATGGGTTATAAGCTTAGGGTCACTACTAGTAAGAATAAGATCATCAACATATAGAACAAGTATGATGAGATGGTTTCCTACTTTCTTGGTATAGACATTGGGGTCAAAATGGCATCTAGAAAAACCAGTGTCAAGGAGAAAGCTATCCATTTTGGCATTCCAAGCTCTAGGAGCTTGCTTAAGTCCATGTAAGGATTTCTTAAGGCGGCAGACAAGGCTAGAGTTATTTTGAACATAGCCAAGAGGTTGTTCCATGTAAATTTCCTCCTGTAAATCACCATGTAAGAAGGAAGACTTGACATCCATTTGATGGACTTCCCAGTTATATAAGGCTGCAAGGGAAAGAACAAGGCGGATGGAGTTCATTTTTGCGACAGGAGCAAAGGTTTCATTGTAGTCAATCCCTTCAACTTGGGAAAAAAATTTGGCAACTAACCTTGCCTTAAGTCTTCCAACACTTCCATCTCATGCATACTTAGTTCTGTAGACCCATTTACATCTGACAAGTTTTCTTCCTTTTGGAAGAGGTACAAGATCCCAAGTATCGTTCACCATTAAGGAACGATATTCTTCATCCATAGCTGCATTCTAATCTGGATTTCCTGAAGCTTCTGCAAAGGTTTCTAGATCATCATTCTCGGAAACTTGAGCCAAAAGAGAAGAGGCTCATTGAAACTGAGAACGTGTTCGACGTTGATCTCTAGGATCACCGGCAAGATCACCAGTTGCTTCACATGTTGAACGGACCCATCGAGGAAGCACTTGTGCTGGTGCAACTGGAGGAACATGAGAAGGCGGAGGTGGATTTTCATCCTCATTGTCATCATCAGAAACTGGAGTTGGAAACCTATCAAGGAAGTTGGAAGAAGAAGAAGAAGAAGGCACAATCACCGAATCAGGCTCGCAGGCCAAAGATTGCACAATCGCTGAGTTAGGATCACAAGCCAAGATATTTTCATCAAATTTAACATCTCTTCTAATTATTACATTATGAGAATGTGGTTGAAGAAGTCTATAACCTTTTACATCTTCAGAATATCCAACAAATATGCCATTTTCACTTTTAGGCTGCAATGTTTTCCGTTTTTCATCCGGAATGCGAGCCCATGCTTCACTACCAAACACACAGAAGTGACTTACATCTGGTTTAATTTTACTCCATGCTTCTTCCAGTGTGATACCTTGTAAAGCTTTAGTGGAGGTGCGATTAACTATGTAATTTGCACAATTTATGGCCTCAGCCCGAAATTGAAGACTTAGTCCCTTAGATTGGATCATACAATTAGCCATTTCTTTTAAAGTGCGGTTCTTCCTTTCAACTACACCATTTTGTTGTGGTGTATATAGAACAGTGTGTTGTTGTTGGATTCCTTGTTCGGTGTAGAAAGTAGTGAACTTTTTGTTAACATATTCTCTTCCATTGTCAGATCTTAATTTAATAATTTGATGACCAGATTGTTTTTCAACAAGGGCCTTGTAGGCCAAGAACATGTTAAATACTTCACTCTTAAGTTTTAGGAAATAAACCCAAGTACGTCTAGTGTAATCATCAATGAAAGTTAAGAAATATTTGAAACCAGAAAAAGAATCAAATGGAAAAGGACCACACAAATCACTATGCACAAGCTCCAAGGGAACCGAGGCGTGCCAAGAGGTACATTTGTCAAAACTGTCCCGATGATGTTTTTCGAGTACACAACCGGAACAAACACCATCCCTGCAAGATACCATTGGAAGACCTGTCACCATATTGTCTTTACATAGTTGTTGCAATGCACGATAATTTAAGTGACCAAATTGCTCATGCCAAAGTTTGCTCAAGTTATCACTATGAGCAACAAAAACTGAAGGAAAAGGTGATGACCCAAAGTTGTTAAATTTGTACAACCTGGTAATATCACCAACAATTCTGGTAGATAGGACCTGTTGAGGATCTTTAAAATCCTTGATTACAACTTGGTGAGGTGTAAAGGTCACAGTTTTACCTTCACCAGAATGAGTGATTTGATAGACTGATAACAAATTGCAGGAAATTCTTGGAACACATAGTACATCACTGAAATGACCATTATCTACTGGAACTATTCCAGCTCCTACAACACTTAGAGATCTATCATCACCAACAAATATTTGTTTGGTGTTACATTCATGCATAGTAGAAAAGATGGCTTGATCCTTAGCCATATGATAAGATGCTCCAGAATCAATGAGCCATTCATTTGAAGTAGAAGAAGAAGATGCATTATAAGAATAACCAGAAGCACAAAGTGCATGTCCATGAGAGGTAGAATCTGAAGGTGAATCTAGGTTGATGTGGTGCTTCTTCATTGCTGCTTCCAAGGCTGACATCTTCTTGAAACACTTAGATTCATCATGATTATCTTTCCCGCAATAGTTGCAATGACACTCAGTCTTCTTTCCTTTTGGCTTGGATCCTTTGTCATTTTTTAAAGAAGGAGCTGACTGAGAGGGTTTGGGACCCTTGTTTGACTTATTATTGCGAAAATTTTGTTTCTTGGGAGGCTTGGATTTTTCTTTCTATTGGGATAATAAGGCTTTCCCAGATGTATCTGCATTGTTAATTATTCCAAGATGGGTGAGCTTATCTTTCTCTCTAATTAAGGAATCACAAAAGGATTCAAGACTAGGCTCTTGATAACTAGTTGCATTTAAGGATTCTTTCATGGAGTAAAATGTAGATACAAAAACAGAATATGCAGGTCCAAGTTTGGAAAGAATATGATAAATGCATTGTTTGTCTTCCCTCTTAATCTTGCATTCTTCACATAAGAGTTTAAGAGTTTTGTACTTAGATAAATAATCTTGTATGCATGAAAAATCACTAGGATTTAAAAAAAATCAACTCATTTTCGAGTTGGTGACCTCGAATTTCATTCTGTTTACCAAACACAGATTCCAACTTGTCCCAAGCAGCATTAGGTTCATCTATTCCAAATATGTGGAATCACAAATCAGTAGAGATTGACATCCCAATCAATCCACGAGTTTCTTCACATCTATTTTCCCATTTTATTTTCTTGTCATCATCAGTGGGTTCTATTTCTTTCCTTGAGGTAATTCTGAAAAGTCCCCTACTTCGTAGAACATCCTCCATACGAGATTTTCATGAGAAATAGTTGAAACTTGTAAGTAGAATATCACAAGGGGCGTCCATACTACAAATTAATGACTATAAAAACAGAAACCAATAGTCTGGATGCAAAGAGCTCGAAAAAATAGGCAATTTATAAAAAAAAGCACTGAAAACTGATTCTGTATGATGAAGTTATGCTTGAACAAATAAAAAGTTGAAGATGTCCCCAATAGTGACGTGGCAGATAGAGAATGACCAGCTAAAAAAAAGGACCCCCCTCTTCCCAAGATGAACCTTTTACAATCACTTTACAAGAAAGATTTTTTAAGTGAATCACTTTTATAAAATAAGTGATTCCACTTTTACAATGATTTACTTTAAATAGTGCAGCAATAAAAATGAACTTAAGTGACTCACTTTGTATTTTTATTTTTTATTATTTAAGTGAGATGCACTTTTACAATAAAGTAACTTGAAAATAGAAATTGCATGCACTTTTTCTTTTAAAAGTAACTTCCTAAGACTTGAACTCAAGACCTATTAAGGAGTAAAGCAACTTTGAACCAAGTGAGCTAGATTAAAAGGTATGTAAAATATGGGAAGGAGGAAGGGGGCTTTTTTTTTCCTGGTTTCCGTGCTTGCCTTTTTTTCTGCAAATCACACCATAAACAAAAACAAAACAAAATTTTCACGGGGTTAGATCTCATTAGCTTTCCCAGAAAGTCTACGTTTTCTCTATGTTTCTGATTTGCCGAGATCGCACAAGGTGCACGGCAAAGAGCATACGCAGCCGAGAAAAACCCTTTCCCTTTTTGTTTCTGATTTGCCGAGATCGTGCAAGGTGCATGACAAAGAGTATACGTAGACAGGGAAAGAAACAATCCTAAACTAAAAAAATCTAATAGTAAAAACTGATAAAATATGAGTTTTTTTTTAAAACAAAAAATAAAAAAAATGCGTCACTGTAACATTATACCTTCAGATATGATCAAATATGTGTTTCTGAAGCAACAGGAAACCGTTTTCGATCAAACAAAAACTATTTCCCAATGGAAACGGAATTCCGGGCGCAATGGAACACCTCCCACAGCTCAGAAATGCACAGAAATACTCGAACCATAAACCCTTTCAAGTTTCAGCAACAACAGTTCAAGATCTAGATCATAACCGGAAGCGGCTCTTCATAAAAGCTCTGATACCATGTTCGGGTACACAGGGTACTCCCAAAAGAATGAACACCTAGAGAAACCACTTCACACAAACAGATCATAGATCGATACACCAATGTTTTGACGTGGTTTAAACCCTCGTGAGGGAAACACTCCACGGCCCCGGCCAAATAGCTTCTACGGGACAATTTATTATGCAAAGAAAGAAAGTTACAAATGAACTTCTCATAATCGATCAACTTTCCAATGACCCTCTATGCTCTTTAAATAGAGATCATGGACCAATCGGGTGTTAAGCCACAAATCAAGGGTAGGTATGATCTAAGATAAGTTGAGCCGTCCGATCACAACATATCGTGACCGTCGAATTAAATATTTACAAATGCATACTAATGCATACTAAAGAAACACACTTTACCTAACAGATCTATTACACAAGTTGATCTTAACTAACTCCTAAGTGTCTAAATATCCTAACAGATATATAGTATGCATGTAAGTATTTCATTCTCATTTAGTGTTGTGCACATTTATAACATTCACATCCTAAGATGATATTTGGACATGAATAAATAATTTGTGAAATTGTCATCTTTATGGTGTCAACATTTTGAGCCAACCAGCTACACTTCTTATTCGGGACTTTGAAGAAGAAGAGCCATAGGCGGTTGGCTCAAAAATTTTACACCACCATAAAGATGTCAATCATGGAATATCCAAGTTCTATCCAATGATACAATGATATTCTATAATATCAATCAGGATCACATGTCCCTAGCTCCCACAACACCTTCCCGTCGAGTAACACAATTTATATATATTAATATTGGAATATGTGTGTTTATATATTATAATATATTTCATCATATATATCTATATATATATACTAAAACCAAAACATATAATGTTATTAAAATACATTTATAATCTATAATGTTGTAAATAATGTTGATGTATATGTAACTTCAGAATGTATTTCATCTATGTATTTCATATATATTTATTGTAACCTTATTAGAGATGTGTTATTCCTCTATAAGGAAGTGTCGTCATGTGGATTGACAAGTGTCACAAGTGTGTGTACTTGTCGATGGGTTATTAGACCACCATGTGTGGGGTCGGCCCTGAAATATATATATTATAATGTGGATGTACCTAGCTAGACAAGTCGTCCCCATAAGGTCACTGGGAAAACAGGTTAGTATAAATAGAGATCAGGTGATCTCTATTTAGATCACTCGGAAAAGTATCTCTCTCTCACTCAGAAAGTGGCGCACTAGTAAGGAGGAGGATCATCTGCTACTAGGAGACTATCTCAGTGTATTTTGGTTGTATTTTGGTTGTACTTTGGTTGAGCCATTGCTCTCTCTATCTCTGAGGAAGTTGTGGGGTTTTTCACCTTACAGTTTTCCCCACGGAAACTCTGTGTCTCTTGTCTCTCATGCTTTTGATTCTTGCAATGATTGTCATGCATTGATATACTATATATGCTATTCTCTCAGTGAAGATCCTAGAGTATTGTGAATTAATGCTCAAAATTTAACATGGTATCAGAGCTAACCTGAGAAGAAGACATTTTGCAGTGACGGAAACTTGAGTTTCTTGTTTATTGGGTTTCTCTCCACAAATTTTGGAAAAGCAGTATAGTAGATTGACTCTACTCATCAAGGAGAATCTATCTGTCGAATTAGAATTCAATTCTGAGCATTTTCAGATTTGGCCCTAAAAATTATGGTTTCCACAAAAATAAGAATTTCTGAAATCTGAAGACATAGCTGGAATCTCCTTGAAAAAATTGAAGTTTAGAGCTTTGGATCAAGATTTTTGGCTAGGTAGATCTCCGGGAAACTCAAACCCTAATTCAGGGCTCTCCCAGTGAACCCGGGAGGACAAAAAGGAAAATCTGAAGGGTAAAGATTTGCTAATCTCAAATTCTGAATACACCAAGCTGATCAGCTCATCAAGGCACATCTTTCTATCCTTTCAAAAAATTGAAATTCACATTTTGAATTTTTAGGGTTTTTTCGACAAACCTTAATCCAGGACCAGATCCAGCTTTCAGCATTTCAAGTGGTAAGACCTAAATCTTTTCTATTTCCATTTGAAGTACTCTTTAATATGTCTCACCACACCAAGCTTGAGGATAAGCTTGAAGGAGCTGATAACTTCCGAGCTTGGAAGTATAGGATTGGGTTAATCCTGGAAGAGAATGAGTTGGACTCATATGTAAAAGAAGACATCCATATCCCAGAGGATGAAGAGGCTAAGGTATTGCATAAGAAAAACTTGGTCAAGGCAAAGAGAATCATTGCTGATTCTATCAAAGACCATCTCATACCCCATGTGTCTTCTCTAAAGACACCTAAGGAGATGTTTGACTCTTTGACCAAGTTATTTGAAGGGAAGAACATAAATCGGAAGATGACCCTGCGGAACCAATTGAAAGGAGTAAAGTTTCAGAATGGAGAAACCATTCAATCTTATTTTTCAAGGGTCTCCCAGATCAAGGAACAACTAGAAGCAGTGGATGAAATGGTGGAGAATGGTGAAGTGGTGATGACCACTCTAAATGGCCTACCCAGGTCATGGGATTCCTTTATTCAAGGAATTTGTGCAAGGAAGAAGTTGATCTCCTTCAACAGATTGCGGGAAGAATGCTCTCAAGAAGAAGCTAGGCTTGTGGCCCGAGAAGAAAATATGGGAAATGAAGATCAAGCTCTCACAGCACATGCCAGGAAAGGCAAGTCCAAGAAGGAATCATCTCATAATAGGAGATTCTCACACCACCATTATCATAAAGATGAGAAAGATCTCAGATGCTTCAATTGCAATGACAAGGGACACTTTGCTTCAGATTGTCCCAAGAAGAAGAAACAAAACAACAACAACTTCAATAAGAAGAAGAAGAATAACAAAAGAATATATCATGCTCATGCTGCAGAAGATGATGAACCCCCAAAGAAGAAGTCTAGGTCAGAAAGTGATAGTGATGATGACTCATCAAGTGAAGAAGAATATGTTCTAATTTATTCTCTCACAAGTACTATCTCCCATGGTTGTAATGATTGGTTGATTGATAGTGGGGCTTCCAAACACATGATTGGGTTTAAGGAATCTTTTGTGAATCTATCTGAACATGAATCACCCCATAAGGTGAAACTTGGGGATGATTATCAATACCCAATCAAAGGAAGTGGTGAAGCCTCCTACAACCTAGATTTTGGAAAATCTTTGAAGATGAAAGAAGTCATTTATGTACCTGGGATCAAGAAGAACTTACTCTCCATCTCTGCATTGGATGCAAAAGGTATGAGGGTTTCATTTGTGGATGGACAAGTCCTAATGTGGCCAAAGGGAAAGAGCATAGATGATGCAGTAGTGATTGGAGAGCAAGAGGGAGTTTTGTATAAATTGAAGGGACAACCTGAACATGCCATGGTACATGAATCCATGGAGCCAAGTGAACTTTGGCATAGAAGACTTGCTCATATGCACTATAGGGCACTTCCAATTGCAAGCAAGGCTGTAGAGGGTCTTCCTGAAATCAAGACCAAACATGAAGATGTTTGCAAAGGATGTGCAAAAGGTAAGAACATTAAGAAGGCTTTCCCAAGCAGTGAAAGCAAGGAAAAAGACATCCTGGAAATCATCCACTCAGATGTATGTGGTTCTATGTCATCCAGTTCTCTGAGTGGGTATGTTTACTATGTCTCATTTATTGATGACTTCTCCAGGAAGACTTGGGTATACTTCTTGAAAAACAAAGATGAGGTGTTTGATAAGTTCAAGGAATTCAAAACCTTGATGGAGAATCAAACTGACAAAAAGATCAAAACATTCAGATCCGACAATGGTGGAGAATTCACCTCAGGTGACTTCAAGAAGCTTTGCAGTGATTCAGGGATTAAGAGGGAGTTGACTGCTCCTTATAATCCTCAATAGAATGAAGTTGCAGAAAGGAAGAACAGAACAATCATGGAAGCAGCAAGGGCAATGCTGCATGACCAGGATCTACCTATGCATCTATGGGAAGAAGCAGCTAGAACAACTGTATATGTGCAGAACAGAACACCCCACAAGATATTGGACAACAAGACACCATAAGAGGTCTTTTTTGGTAAGAAACCTGAAGTCAACCATATCAGAATATTTGGTTGTCCAGTATACACTCATGTCCCAAAGGAAAAGAGGACTAAACTAGATCCTTCAGGAAAGAAGGGTATCCTTGTGGGTTACAGTGAAAGCTCGAAGGCTTACAGAATATACTTTCCAGGGTTCAAGAAAATTGATGTCAGCAGGGATGTAACATTTGATGAAAACTCATCCTTCATCAAATCAAGGAAGGCACCTATCGAAGTTTATGAAGAACCTAAGGAAACTAGATTTCAAGACACTACCATGATTGAAGCAGTTCCAGAAGTTGTTCGTGAATTTGAAGATCCACAAGAACCTGTAGATCCACCCCATGAGGATAACTCTCATAAGAGGAAACCTGCATGATCTAGAGAGCTCATTCAAGATGTAGAAAGATTTGGCATTCCAGAAGAAGAACACAGTGCAAAGAAGAGAACCAGATCACATACCAACTATGTTGCTTTACTCTGTGACATTATGAACAAAGAGCCAGTTATGAAGAAGCAGCGAAAAAGAAAGAATGGAAGGATGCCATGGTTGAGGAATACCAATCAATAATGAAGAATGATGTTTGGGATGTTGTCCCAAGACCTAAAGAGAAGTCTGTTGTGACTTCCAAATGGATCTACAAAATCAAGCATGCTGCAGATGGCAGTGTAGAGAAATAAAAGGCAAGATTCGTAGCTTGTGGCTTCTCTCAGAAAGAGGGAATAGATTATGAAGAAACTTTTGCACCTATAGCCAGGTATACTTCCATCAGGACAGTACTTGCCCTGGCTGTAGCAATGAAATGGAAAATACACCAGATGGATGTCAAGACTGCTTTCTTGAATGGTGTAGTTGAAGAGGAAGTATATGTGGATCAGCCACTCGGTTTTGAAATACATGACAGGGAGTCATATGTGTGCAGATTGAAGAAAGCCTTGTATGGCTTGAAACAAGCTCCCAGAACCTAGTATGGTAGGATGGACAGTTTCCTATCTAGTTTGGGCTTTACCAAGAGTAAAGCGGATTCCAACCTTTATTACAAGGTTGAGTAAGGGAATCTTGTGATTCTACTTCTATATGTGGATGACCTATTTGTAACAGGAGATGGCAGATTGATTGCAGATACAAAGAGGAAGCTTGCTGCTAAATTCGATATGAAAGATTTGGGAATGATGCATTATTTTCTAGGTATGGAGGTGTGGCAGAGTGCAGGTGGGATCTTCCTTGGTCAAGGGAAGTACACAGTATATATCCTGAAGAGATTTGGGATGATGGATTACAAGGCCATGGCCACACCTATGGCATCGAATCTGAAGCTTCTATGTGTTGCTTCATCTGAGCCGGTTGATGTCTCTATGTATCGTCGGATGATTGGGTCCTTGATGTACCTGACGAACACGAGACCAGACATTTGCTTTGCTGTGAACACATTGAGTCAGTTCTTGACAGATCCGAGGAGTGTTCACCTAGTTTCTGTAAAGCATGTTCTGAGGTACTTGAAGGGTACAGTGGATTATGGGCTCAAGTATGAGGCGAATCAAAATTTTAACCTACAGGGTTATGTTGATTCAGATTGGGCTAGCAGTGCTGCAGATAGGAAGAGCACATCTGGGTGTTGCTTCAGTATGGGATAAGGTGTGATCTCTTGGTTTAGTAGGGAGAAATCCTGCGTAGCACTGAGTACAGCTAAGGCAAAGTGTTGGCTTGGTTTTGCAACCAAGCTTAGTGCTATGGGCACCTGCTAACTAGTAGCTGCAGTTTCAATAGAAATAAATAACAATAAACTAAATCTAAACTAAACTAAACTAGCATGTGCATTTCGAATTAAAAAACAAGAACAAGAAACATAAAAAATAATTTTTGTATTGACAATGGGGCAAGCAAATGCTTGCAATAACAATACCTCCAAGTGATGAAGGTTGTTGAATGGCTCCAATGGTGAGCAGCTCCAATCTCCAATGGGTCCTTTCTCCAAGGTTGCTACAATGTCCAAATACTCAAGGGAGATTTTGGCAGGATGAGGATAGGAATATGGATGGATGTGAAATGAGGAGCCCCTACCACCTTTTTATAGGTTTTGGTGGTGGGGAATACCATTTGTGGTTTTGTGGAAACCAATGGTATTGACCAACATGGTTTAGGTACTTTTCCCTCCTTTTTCCTTTTTTGAATAAAATTAATATTTTTATTCCCTTTTTAATATTTTTGGGAATTTGGACTTTTTTGAGGGTTTTTTATGCTTTTTTAGGAAAAATAATCTTTTTGAGTGGGAAAAGGGGTGTACTAAGGTCTTTTGGTGACCTTTTGTTGGCTTTAGAGGCTCAAATGGTGGAAAAGTGGACAAATGGGTCATGTGAATAAGGGAATGAGCTAGTGAGCACTTTTTAGGTGTTAACACAGAGTATGTTGCAGCCTATTCAGCTAATTGTGAGGTAGTATAGCTACGGAAGCTACTGTCTAACTTATTTGATCTCCCGTTTGATGCTACTGGTATCTTCTGTGATAACCAGAGTTGTGTGAAGCTGTATGAGAACCCAGTGTTTCATGACAGGTCGAAACACATAGAGAACAAATATCACTATATCAGGGATATGGTGCAGAGAGGAGCTGTGAAGCTCCTGTATGTTGCGACGGACGAGCAGATTGCAGATGTGCTGACGAAGCCACTGGCCAGGGTGAAGTTCGAGTACTTCAGGGAGAGGCTTGGTGTTCTTCAGATTGATGACACTTCAAGGAATAAGTGATGGACACATTTGTTGAAGCCATTCCAAGCATGTTGGAAGGAGGATCCTTCACATGGATGTGGATGTAAGCACTGGATGATGAGCATCAGGATGATGTTCTAGTTTCTGCTTTGTATGATCAATTGGATCATTTTTTATGTATGTATGTATGCATCACGTTGGATGCTGGATATGATAAGTTGGATCATTTATATGTATGTACGCATCATGTTGGATGTTTAATATGATCAGTTGGATCATTTATATGTATGTACGCATCATGTTGGATGCTGGATATGATCAGTTCGATCATTTATATGTATGTACGCATCATGTTGGATGTTGGATATGATCGGTTGGATCATGTGTATGTATTTTGTATTAGCATCATGTTGGATGCTTGGACCATGTATCAGGTGGATCATGTATGATGATATGTATCATGTATTTGTATTTGTATCAGGTGTATACATTGTATGATCAGGTGGATCATGTATGATGATATGTATCAGGTAGATACTTGGTATGCATCAGGTAGATGCGTTGTATGATCAGGATGATCGTGGATGACAAGCTTCAGGATGTTGCTCCATATGACTTGCAGCAGGATGTTGCAGTGATGATGATCAGGATGATAATGTGTACATCAGGATGATGTATGGTGAGTATCAGGTTGATACTCTATGGATGTGGATCAGGTTGTGCAGATGAGCATATAATTTGGCTCTGGGAGATTTGCAAATAGTCTTTCGAGGTTTTGCCTATGGCATATAATTTGGCCCTGGAATATCTGGCAAATGCTCTTTCGAGGTTTTGCTCTGGGAGGACATATAATTTGGCCCTGGGAGAGCTGTAGATAGTCTTTCGAGGTTTTTCCTATGGCATATAATCTGGCCCTGGGATATCTAGCAGATGCTCTTTCGAGGTTTTGTCCTATGGCATATAATATGTCCCTGGGAGATCTGATAGGTTGGGATGTGTGCCCGTAATCAGTCCTGGGATGCTCTTGCGAGCCTTTGCCATGACCACATATAATCTGTCCCTAGGAGATCCTATAGGTAGAGTTGTGTGCTCATAACAACCTGGGATGCTCTTGCGAGGTTTTGTGGTGAGGTCACATATAATATGTCCCTGGGAGATCCTATAGGTAGATCAGTGTGCTCGTAACAGCCTGGGATGCTCTTTCGAGGTTTTGTGACACACGTAATAAGTCCTAAGGATTCCATAGTATGGCCAGTGATGACGAAGACTTGCAGGTGGTGGGCCTACATCCAGTATGAAAAAGGACTGGCTCTGTAGAACTTCCTATGACGAGTAGAGTCAGAGATTGGTTGAGATAGCAGCAGCAGTGACGATGATGATGACGATGATCCCGAGAAGAAGACTTGTCTAGCATATATGTGTAGAGAAATACCTTCCTAGTTAAGAGGGAGTGTTGATGTATATGTAACTTCGGAATGTATTTCATCTATGTATTTCATATATATTTATTGTAACCTTATTAGAGATGTGTTATTCCTCTATAAGGAAGTGTCGTCATGTGGATTGACAAGTGTCGCAAGTGTGTGTACTTGCCGATGGGTTATTAGACCACCATGTGTGGGGTCGGCCTTGAAATATATATATTATAATGTGGATGTACCTAGCTAGACAAGTCAGCCCATAAGGTCACTGGGAAAATAGGTTAGTATAAATAGAGATCAGGTGATCTCTATTTAGATCACTCAAAAAAGTATCTCTCTCTCACTCAGAAAGTGGCGCACTAGTGAGGAGGAGGATCATCTGATGCTAGGAGACTATCTCAGTGTATTTTGGTTGTACTTTGGTTGAGCCATTTCTCTCTCTATCTCTGAGGAAGTGGTGGGGTTTTTCACCTTAGGGTTTTCCCCACGGAAACTCTGTGTCTCTTGTCTCTCATGCTTTTGATTCTTGTGATGCTTTTCATGCATTGATATACTATATATGTTATTCTCTCAGTGAAGATCCTAGAGTATTGTGAATTAATGCTCAAAATTTAACAAATAAAATAAAATAAAATCATTACACAACATGTGTCATGTCCCAAATTTGGAATTGGGTCACAATGGCCTAATCACATTAGCCATATTCATTAGAGTTTGTAAAATTGATGTTAAGGGTCAAATAATTGGTTTCCTAGGTTTGGGGTGGAAGCTTTGGGATTTGGAATAAGGGGGATAATAAATGATGTTTAGACATTAGAAGGGTTCAAGTATTTAATAAATAGAGTGAATAAAGAAATTCAAGAGAAATCATAAGTTACAAATGGTTTTGGAGACATATGGAGGATGTGGGACCCACACTAGCTTGACTTTTCATAATACATGGTATCTCTCTTTTGCAAATTCGAATTAATGGGAATGTGAACACTCTTGGGTGAGTTGGTAAGTCATAACACATGTAATTGAGCATCTTAGGTCAAATTTGGAAGGATTGGTAACCTCCATTGAAGATAAAGAGTCAAAGTGGAAGTTTGTGGACACTTGGGCTAGATTCCCTAGCCCCTATGACACCAATGATGGAGCATCTATGACAACTATGACAAATTGCAGACCTGACCTCTGACATTTGACCACTATGACATGTCAGCCCCAAAAATAGGCTCAAAGAAGGCGAATTTGGGAGTTGGAGAAGCCAAAGAGACTCAAAATCGAATTTGGGAGAAGATGGAAGGTTGGAACTAGGAGACAAGTGGCAAATGTGGAATATTTCCTAAATGAAAATCTATTGAATCTATTGAGAGTATTTCGACCCTTAGAAGGCTAATGTTGGTTATAAAATGTAGAAATTAAGTATGAGAATGGCTTTTTATCATTTGTAGAATTTGCAATTGCATTTGTGAAGAGGGAGAGCTACTGGATGACTAGTTTCTTGCCTTAGCCAATTTCGAGGGTGAAAGATTCCCATCCAAGTTGGCAATTGGAAAGGCCATTCAGACCTTTCATTTGGAGCTTTAATGGAGTCTTTATTTGCAGGTGTAAGCTACAGGGCAGCTCATGGTTTCTTCTAATGCAGCTCGCTCCTTCAACCATTTCCAGTTTTGATGGCATATTCTTGATCCTTGAGGGAGGGAGTTTTTGGTGAGCTATTGTACTCTTTGGGGGAGATTCTAATGCCCCATTTATTTTTTAATATGAATTAAATACTCTGTTCTTCATCTCTAGAAATTTTCAGGTCGAAATTCCAAGTAGAAATGTATAAATCTCATTTTTAATGGAAGAACAATGCCATTTCCCCACTACCTTGTTGTGAACCAATGTATTGATGATGATTTCGAATGAATGGATGATTCTATGATGAATTTGTGATTAATGGACTTCCATGGATGTATTTTACAAGTTTCATGTACTGTACTTGAGCATTTGAAGTATTTTTACTCAGTTTAGTTGCATTGGGAGAAGAAATAGTGCCATTTCCCCAAGGGTAGAACTGGTGATTTTTGCAGTTGAATGGGAGAGGGTGAGAACAGTTGTAATAAACCATTAATGGTTCATATGATACCTTAATAACATAATTAACACATTACATACCTCTGTTCATAAATTTGAGTGGGTTTGGAGGCATTTGGGAAGCCATTTTCAGTACTTACCTTAGGGGGATTTGAACCCCAAATTACTAATAAAATTGCATACTTGGTCCAGAATCTTAAGAGAGTTTGCAGAGGTCTTTTGGTGGTCATATGTTATCCCTGAACATCATATTCAATCCTTAATATCATTCATACACCTTCCTTGAATATTTGAAGGTATTTGGAGTTAATTTGAGACCTAGAGACCAATACTAGTCAAAGGGAAATCACTAGTAAAGTTACCTACATTGACCAGAATTGAAAGAGTATTTGCAGAAGTGTTTTAAAGGTACAAAGGAATCCCTGAAACACATATTTATGTTCTAATATCATTCATATACCTTCTCAGAATATTTGGGATCATTTGGGGCAAATTTGGGACCTAGAGATCGAAACTAGTCAAAGGTCTAACTAGGGTAAAAAGCGAAAAATTGCCATTTTGATAAAATTCCTAACAAGGGACATTACAGTGGTATCAGAGCATGGTCATTGCACCTGTGTATTAGGTACATACATTCAAGAATAATTAGTAGCCATGTCTTACTATTATGATGAATCCTATGAGTACAATTCTTATGAGGAATATGCAGATGCTTATGAGCAATATGAAGCAGAATGTGAATGGTATGAGGAAGAGGTGCCATCATGCAACACTTCTTACAATTTCAAGAGAAATGAAGATTATTCTTATGACTTTAAATCTGATGAATATGAGTGTGTCACACCAACCAAGGATAATTCTATGAATGAGTTCCAAAGATGGAGAGCAAAATATAAAACCTTGCCCCAACAATATCAAAAATATCAAGAATATCTTCCTTTTAGCAAAAATATACAAAATGCCATGTCTTTTGAGTACTATGCTGAACATGTTTTTGAAAATAGGCCCAAAAATGAAGATGTGGAGTTAGTGAAGAAAGGTTTATGCCCTTCTTGTAAAAACCCTTGGAGCGAGTATCATATATGTGTGCATGAAATGATGTCCTCCTTGAGGAGAGCTTTTGAGATTTATTCAAGAAGAGATTCCAAATATATTGATCCTAAGGAAAACAAGGGGCAAAATGCATCAGCTTGCTTTAAGGATCAAAATGAAGAGACATCACAAGAGCATGAAGAAGATTCTATTGAAAATATGGAAGATCATTTCGAGACACCTTCTAGCTTAGACATGAACCAAAGAGCATCTACTGATGGATGCTTAAACTATGAAGGAGTACCTACTGATGGGTTCTCACACCTCTATGTTGGTGACATAGAGATCACTTTTGAAAGTGTTTCTACAAGTACAAGTTTCATTAAGCATGATAATGAAGACCTTGTAGCAGTTGAAGAAGAACCAAGATCAACTTCCACATCACCACTTGAGCTTCATGAAGTTGGTCCAAGCAAAATTGAAGAAGATGAGGAGGTTCATTTGCAAGAGCCTCATTTTCTTGAAGGGTCCTTAAAGATGAATGAAAATAAGATCCAAGAGTCCCTCAGCATTCTCCATGACATTCAAGCATTGGTGTCAAATTCTTGTTGGAGAGCTACTTCATTGGAGGAAACATCCTTCCTTGAAGACATGGAGAAGATTCAAAGAGCAATGTGCCACATCAAAGGTAATTTCATGTCTTTGCTTTTTGATAGAAACCATTTGTTTGAGCTTAATGAATTGTTACATGATGCATACTTGAAGAATAATGAGGATATTCATAAGCTCACAATTCAAAATGAGCAACTTCTTGAAAAGTTGCAAGATACTTGTTTTTCCTCCTATGTTTCAGATTGTCAAATGGTATATTGTTTAGAGGATTCTCATGACATGGTGGATCATGAGAAATGTGAAAATTTGAATGTTCTTGATGTGTTTGAAGATGAACTTGAAGAGATCCAAACACTTTATGTGGTGGAAGAGGAATTTGAATTGCCTCTTAATGAAGGTTATGCAATTTTTAAAGAAGAGCATGATTCATCTACATTGGAACCAAACTATGACAAAGAGTTCACACTTTTGAAGGAGCTGCATGATACTACCCACATGGATCCTTCCCATGATGAAACTCCTGAACTTTTTGATCATTTGGGTGAGTTAGTACATTCTCCTACACCCTACAATTCCATGTTTTGCAGTATTAGTCTCAATGAAGTATGGGTGAAAGGGTTCTTTTTGATGGTGCCACATGAGGAGTATGGAACTCCTAGATTTAACTTTTATGATGACATGGTTGGAGCACATTCTTATTCACATTTGCAGCAGCATAATTTGTCACTTTATGATGATTCAAATCTACATGGATGCACCTATGATATGGATTTGAGTCACTTGAATACTCATGGTTTTTCTTACTCAACACTGGGTTCATTTGATGTTAGAGGAACTTCATCCAACACTTGGATGAATAGATTTATGATGGGAGAAAATTTTTGTTGGAAACCACATACTTTGTTACATCTTTATGATTCTCACATTCATGGATATATGGGTGAGACTTCTTTGAGTCATTTGAAGTCTCCTTGTTTTTTATGCTCATTATTTGGTTCAAATTCTAGTGGAGATTCTTCATTCACTTCTTGGATGAAAGAATACATGGCTGAATATTTTGATGCATATCACATCCTTTTGGAGCAGCATTATACGACATGGGATCCTCACCTATGTCATTGGAGCAGATTTGATTGGTCACTTGAAGCTTGTATGCACTTGGAAAATGGTGGTCTACTTGCTTGGAGGTATAAGCACTTCCGTGACTCTTTGATGAAGCATATCCTTGATGTACATTTTCATTATGTTGTTATGTACTTTGATGATATATATTTAGTACTCATGATGTTTGGAAGAATGCATACAAGAAAATGGGACCCAGGAATCCTCTTATCTAATGGTGTAGGTTGGAGAGCACTCTTAATTGTTGGGGTGCAATACAAGCAATGGGACCCTGGAATAATTTTTGTCTCATTGGTTTCATTTTTTTGGGGGAAGCAAGCAGCATGGGAGATGGATTCCCCACTTAATAAAGTTATTTTAATCAGAGTAGTGCAGCAGCAAGCATGGTGGTTCCTCTCTAAAATATTCATGGAAACTCAAAGACTCAAGGTTTGGCAATTCAATGGCAACTTCAAAGAATTATACAGAAAGCAGGTTCTTCAACACCCATGTTTGAAATTGCTTGAGGACAAGAAATATTGGGAAGGGAGGATTTTTCATGTCCCAAATTTGGAATTGGGTCACAATGGCCTAATCACATTAGCCATATTCATTAGAGTTTGTAAAATTGATGTTAAGGGTCAAATAATTGGTTTCCTAGGTTTGGGGTGGAAGCTTTGGGATTTGGAATAAGGGGGATAATAAATGATGTTTAGACATTAGAAGGGTTCAAGTATTTAATAAATAGAGTGAATAAAGAAATTCAAGAGAAATCCTAAGTGACAAATGGTTTTGGAGACATATGGAGGATGTGGGCCCCACACTAGCTTGATTTTTCATAATACATGGTATCTCTCTTTTGCAAATTCGAACTAATGGGAATGTGAAAACTCTTGGGTGAGTTGGTAAGCCATAACACATGTCATTGAGCATCTTAGGTCGAATTTGGAAGGATTGATAACCTCCATTGAAGATAAAGAGTCAAAGTGGAAGTTTGTGGACACTTGGGCTGGATTCCCTAGCCCCTATGACACCAATGATGGAGCATCTATGAAAACTATGACAAATTGCAGACCTGACCTCTGAC
The DNA here is from genome assembly GCA_027924585.1 of Larix kaempferi. Taxonomy (NCBI): domain Eukaryota; kingdom Viridiplantae; phylum Streptophyta; class Pinopsida; order Pinales; family Pinaceae; genus Larix; species Larix kaempferi. Next base: position 4,560,816 of record BSBM01001041.1, on the reverse strand, counting down.
ATCTGAACACTATGACATGTCAGCCCCAAAAATAGGCTCAAAGAAGGCGAATTTGGGAGTTGGAGAAGCCAAAGAGACTCAAAATCGAATTTGGGAGAAAATGGAAGGTTGGAACTAGGAGATAAGTGGCAAATGTGGAATATTTCCTAAATGAAAATCTATTGAATCTATTGAGAGGATTTCAACCCTTAGAAGGCTAATGTTGGTTATAAAATGTAGAAATGAAGTATGAGAATGGCTTTTGATCATTTGTAGAACTTGCAATTGCATTTGTGAAGAGGGAGAGCTAGTGGATGACTAGTTTCTTGCCTTAGCCAATTTCGAGGGTGAAAGATTCCCATCCAAGTTGGCAATTGGAAAGGCCATTCAGACCCTTCATTTGGAGCTTTAATGGAGTCTTTATTTTCAGGTGTAAGCTACAGGGAAGCTCATGGTTTCTTCTATTGCAGCTCGCTCCTTCAACCATTTCCAGTTTTGATGGCATATTCTTGATCCTTGAGGGAGGGCGTTTTTGGTGAGCTATTGTACTCTTTGGGGGAGAATCTATCTGTCTAATCAGAATTCAATTCTGAGCATTTTTAGATTTGGCCCTAAAAATTAGGGTTTCCTCAAAAATAGGAATTTTTGGAATCTGAAAACATAGCTGGAAGCTCCTTGAAAAAATCGAATTTTAGAGCTTTGGATCGAGGTTTTTGGCTAGGTAGATCTCTAGGAAACTCAAACCCTAATTCAGGGCTCTCCTTAGTGAATCTGGGAAGACAAAAAAGGAAGTTTTGAAGGGTGTATATTTGTAGATCTCAAATTCTGAATACACCAGGTTGATCAGCTCATCTAGGCGCATCTTTCTATCCTTTCAGAAAGTTGAAATTCACATTTTGAATTTTTAGGGTTTTTTCGACAAATCCTAATCCAGGACCAGATCTAGTTTTCAGCAATTCAAGTGGTAAGACCTAAAACTTTTCTATTTCCATTTGAAGTACTCTTTAAGATGTCTCACCACACCAAGCTTGAGGATAAGCTTGAAGGGGTTGATAACTTCCGAGCCTGGAAGTATAGGATTGGGTTAATCCTGGAAGAGAATGAGTTGGACTCATATATAAAAGAAGACATCCCTATCCTAGAGGATGAAGAGGCTAAGATATTGCATAAGAATAACTTGGTAAAGGCAAAGAGAATCATTGTTGATTCTACCAAATACCATCTCATTCCCCATGTGTCATCTCTGAATACACCCAAAGAGATGTTTGACTCCCTAACCAAATTATTTGAAGGGAAGAACATAAATCGGAAGATGACTCGGCGGAATCAATTGAAAGGGGTCAAGATGTTGAATGGAGAAACCATTCAATCTTAATTCTCCAAGGTCTCTCAGATCAAGGAACAACTTGAAGCTTTGGATGAAGTAGTGGACAATGGTGAAGTTGTTATGACCACTCTGAATGGCCTACCTAGGTCATGGGACTCCTTTATTCAAGGAATCTGTGCAAGAAAGAAATTGATCTCTTTCAATAAACTGTGGGAGGAATGCTCTCAAGAAGAAGCTAGACTTGTAGCTCGTGAAGAAAATATGGGAGAAGCAAGCCCAAGAAGGAGCACTCTCACTACAAGAAGTCCACTCACTATTACCAAAAGAATAAGAAGGATCTAAGGTGCTTCACATGCAATGAGAAGGGTCACTTTGCTTCAGATTGTCCCAAGAACAAAATGGATAACAACAACATCTCCAGCAAGAAGAAGAAGGGCAGCAAAAGAAAGTTCCATGCTCATGCTGCTGAAGATGATGAACCTCCAAAGAAGAAGGCTAGGGCAGAAAGTGATGATAGTGATGATGAATCATCAAGTGAAGAAGAGTATGTTCTAATCTCTACTTTCACAGGTACTATCTCCCATGGTTGTAATGATTGGTTAATTGACAGTGGGGATTCCAAACACATGACTGGGTTTAACGAATCTTTTGTAAACTTATTTGAACATGAATCACCCCATAAGGTGAAACTTGGGGATGATTATCAATACCCAATCAAAGGAAGTGGTGAAGCCTCCTACAACCTAGATTCTGGAAAATCTTTGAAGATGAAAGAAGTCCTTTATGTACCTGGGCTCAAGAAGAATCTTCTCTCCATATCTGCATTAGATGCAAAAGGCATGAGCGTTGCATTTGTATATGGTTAAGTCCTAATGTGGCCAAAGGGTAAAACAATCGATGATGCAGTAGTGATTGGAGAGCAAGAGGGAGGATTGTATAAATTAAAGGGACAACCTGGACATGCTATGAAGACAAAGATTCATCCATAGTCATGGATCACGTAGAGGTATGTATAATTTGTTTTTGCAAAGGTTAACTAATGAGTTATGCAGGTCATTGAAGAGAACAAGAACACATTGCTAGACATAACTAGCAAATATGATGACCAAGTATGTTTTTTTTATATATATCGTATACTTTTGTATGATTGATAATGATTACTCTTCAAGTTACAAGTTTGAGTAATCTAGGGCTTGTGCATATTATGTTTCTTACCTTAATTGATGATATGACTAACCATAAGAGTCATAGGTTTGAGTAATCACGGGTTTAGGTATATTATGTTTATGACTAACCATAAGAATGCTTATTATTTCTGTTTGAAATAATCCTGACTATACATGCTTGAGATTATTGTGTTTTGATAGTATCAAGATTATACTAATGAATGTGTGATTATGTATGAGACCTTGAGGATAACACAATAGTGATACTAATAAGCATGCATAGAGATCAAGGATGAATATAAGTTCAAGGACAGGTAATCCAGGAAGCAAAGATCAAGAGGGAGCACACTCTAGTTTCCCCTGCAAGGAAGCAAAGATCAAGAAGAAGCACACTCCAGTAGTTTCTCCAAGGATGCAGATATTCAGAGGGAGTTGACTATATTTTTACATTCCACAACAGAAAGGTGTAGAAGAAGCTACTTCAGCAGCTCCTGCAAAGAAACAAAGACTTAGAGGGAGTCCACCCAACAAACAAACAAAGATAAGTATTTTAATTACCATTTCTTCCATATTTGTTTGTTTAAATAAAATTGTCCAATGATGTATATGCTTATGTTCCTAGACTTAGGATATGTATTGTGCATATTAGAATGATTGCATTAATAAACAGTATACTACTAATATGCATGTGATGGGTAAGTGGCTTATGGAACTGTACAACATTCCATTGCTACTTATCTAGAATGAAACCTCTTTGTTGACATGTTGGGAGTAGTGCAAACTCTTAACAATGTTCTAGTAGAGATTGGAAGTCATCTAGAAAGTTACAGGATATGGATGAATGTTGTATTGAAGCATTGGATAAAATAATTGCATGACTGTATGACATATTTCTTTATGTATAAGAATTTGTTTTGAAAACTATGAGATGTTTCTAATCATGCAATTTAACTTGTCTTGTAGGAAAGATCATATGCCATCCCCTACAAAAGAAGAACTACAACATTTGTTCAGCAACAAAATTATCTATTGAAGATATTGAAGTTCCCAGGATATGGGGAGAATGCCATGATCCGTCGATCATGAAGAATGATGTTTGGGATGTAGTCCCAAGACCTGAAGGGAATTTTGTTATGACTTCCATATGGATCTATCAGATCAAGCATGCTGCAGATGGCAGCATAGAGAAATATAAAAGTGATGAAATAGAAGATACACCAGATGGATTTCAAGACAGCTTTCTTGAATGGTGTAGTTGAAGAAGAAGGGTATGTGGAGCAGCCACTTGGTTCTGAGACACATGACAGGAAATCATATATGTGCAGAACTTGGTATGGTAGGATAGGCAGCTTTCTATCCAGTTTGGGCTTTACCAAGAGTAAAGCAGGTTCCAACCTTTACTACAAGGTTGAGGAAGGAAATCCAGGGATACTCTTATTGAATGTGGATGACCTATTTGTAACAAGAGATGATAGATTGATTGCCGACATGCAGCGGAAGCTTGCAGCTGAGTTCGAGATGAAGGACTTAGGGATGATGCACTATTTCCTAGGTATGGAGGTATGGCAGAGTACAAATGGGATCTTCCTTGGACAAGGGAAGTATACTGTAGATATCCTGAAGAGGTTCAGGATGATGCGTTGCAAGGCCATGGCCACACCTATGGCATCGAACCTGAAGCTTCTATGTGATGCTTCATCTAAGCCGGTTGATGTCTCTATGTATCGTCAGATGATTGGGTCCTTGATGTACCTGATGAACATGAGACCAGATATTTTCTTTGCGATGAACACATTGAGCCAGTTCCTGACAGATCCGAGGAGTGTTCACCCGGTTGCTGTAAAGCATATTCTAAGGTACCTGAAGGGTACAGTTTATTATGGGCTCAAGTATGATGCGAATCAAAATTTTAACCTGCAGGGTTATTCAGATTGGGCAAGCAGTGCTGGAGATAGGAAGAGCACATCTGGGTGCTGCTTCAATATGGTATCAGGTGTGATCTCTTGGTTTAGCAGGAAGCAGTCCTGCGTAGCACTGAGTATAGTTGAGGCAGAGTATGTTGCAGCCTGTTCAGCTAACTGTGAGGCAGTATGGCTTCGGAAGCTACTGTCAGAGTTATTTGATCTCCTGTTGGATGCTACTGGTATCTTCTGTGAGAACCAGAGTTGTGTGAAACTGTCTGAGAACCCAATGTTTCACGACAGGTCGAAACACATAGAGATCAAATATCACTATATCAGGGATATGGTGTAGAGAGGAGCAGTGAAGCTCCTGTATGTTGCGACGGACGAGCAGATTGCAGATGTATTGAAGAAGCCATTAGCCAGAGTGAAGTTCGAGTACTTCAGAGAGAGGCTTGGTGTTCTTCAGATCGATGACACTTCGAGGAAGATGTGATGGAGACATTTGCTGAAGCCATTCCAAGCATGTTGGAAGGAGGATCCTTCACATGGCTGTAGATGTAAGCGTTGGATGATGAGCATCAGGATGATGTTCTAGTTTCTGCTCTGTATAATCAGTTGGATCATTTGCATTTGTGTATATATGCATTAGGATGATGTTGGATATGATCAGTTGGATCATTTATATGTATATGTATGTACGCATCATGTTGGATGCCGGATATGATCAGTTGGATCATTTGTATGTATTTTGTATATGCATCATGTTGGATGCTTGGACCATGTATCTATATTTGTATCAGGTGGATACATTGTATAATCAAGTGGATCATGTATGATGATATGTATCAGGTAGATACTTGGTATGCATCAGGTGGATGCAGTGTATGATCAGGATGATCATAGATGACAAGCTTCAGGATGTTGCTCCAGATGAAATGCAGCAGGATGTTGCAGTGATGATGATCATGATGATCATGTGTACATCAAGATGATGTATGGTGAGTATCAGGATGATACTTTACGGCCGTGGATCAAGTTATGCAGATGAGCATGTCTAGGAGATCCTATACGTCGGAGTTGTGTACCCGTAACAACCTGGGATGCTCTTTCGAGACATTGCTGTGGGAGGACATGTAATTTGTGCCCTGGGAGATTTCAGGTCGGAGTTGTGTACCTGTAACATCCTGAGATGCTCTTGCGAGGTTTTGTCCTATGGCATGTAATTTGTGCCCTAGGATATTTTAGGTCGGAGTTGTGTACCCGTAACATCCTGAGATGCTCTTTCGAGGTTTTGCCATGACCACATGTAATTTGTGCCCTGGGGAGATTTCAGGTTGGAGTTGTGTACTCGTAACATCTTGAGATGATCTTGCTAGGTTTTGTGGTGACCACATGTAATTTGTGCCCTGGGGAGATTTCAGGTCTGAGTTGTGTACCCGTAACATCCTGAAATGCTATTGCTAGGTTTTGTGGTGGGGTCACATGTAATAAGTCCTGGAGATCTGGACAGGATGAAAAAGGCCTCAGATGCTCTGTAGGGTTCTTGCTAGGAAAGAGACTCTTTAAAGGTTTTGTGACGCATGTAATAAGTCCTGAGGATTCCACAGTATGGCCAGTGATAACGAAGACCTGCAGGTGGTGGGCCTACATCCAGTATGAAAAAGGACTGGCTCTGTAGAACTTCCTATGACGAGTAGAGTCAGATATTGGTTGAGATAGTAGCAATAGTGACGATGATGATGACGATGGATCGATGACGATGATCCCGAGAAGAAGATTTGTCTAGCAGATATGTGTCGAGAAATACCTTCCTAGTTAAGAGGGAGTGTTGATGAATATGTAACTTCGGAATGTATTTCATATATATTTATTGTACCCTTATAAGAGATGTGTTATTACTCTATAAGGAAGTGTCATCATGTGTATTGACAAGTGTCGCAAGTGTGTGTACTTGCCGATGGGTTATTAGACCACCATGTGTGGGGTCGACCCTGAAATATATATTATATTGTGGATGTACCTAGCTAGACAAGTCGGCCCCATAGTGTAACTGGGCAAACAGGTTAAGTATAAATAGAGATCGGGAGATCTCTATTTGATCACTAGGAAACTCACACTTCTCTCACTCAGAAAGTGGTGCACTAGTGAGGAAGAGGATCATCTGCTACTAGGAGACTATCTCTGTGTATTTTGGTTGTACTTTGGTTGAGCCATTGCTCTCTCTATCTCTGAGGAAGTTGTGGGGTTTTTCACCTTAGGGTTTTCCCCATGGAAACTCTGTGTCTCTTGTCTCTCATGCTTTTGATTCTTATGATGCTTGTCATGCTTGTTATGATTGTTATGCATTGATATACTGTACATGTTATTCTCTCAGTAAATATCCTAGAGTATTGTGAATTAATCCTCAAAATTTAACACGATCGACGTTTGGTCACCCAACTAGGTTTATAGATAGACTAGAAGGATTGTAACAAAATATAAATTTGTTGGTATAAGATCCCATCAAACGATATCTATAGGAACATCCATCCCACTCTCAACATTATGCCCCATCTGTTCTCGTTTTGCCTTAACTACTGCAAGGCCCTTCTTTTTCTATTTTTTTCCCATGTCCATCCTAGTCTTGGTGACCATGCCCATATGATTCTATTTGCATCAATCATCATATTTTCTTATGCAAAAAGAACCCATTGTTGCTTTCTATTTAAGCAGTTTTTGTACAAGACCTTCATATCCTTTGATGCTCCTGTTGGCTTCCACCATTGCACCTCTATTTTGTAAGACCCAAGAGTACTAGCATATGAATCCTGATAAATATTACCAATCTCCCTACCCAACCATATTGCACAATTTGGATCAAGTGATTTCACAATGACCATTTGGCCCTTTACAACATCCACTCTTGGAATGAATTCATCTCGAGGCTTGTCGCATATTGGTCCAACATATCAATCCTGCAAAGCAGGAACATTTTCCTTCAAATAGGCATCCATAATTTCATGTTCAGATCTTGTAGGTTCACTACTATGAATATCATGGCTTGTCGATGGCCAAAAGTTAGTTGTTGAATGATCAACACTCTCGAAGGGACTACCCAATGTTAGGAACCCATGTCTTTACTTTGTTAGTATATTGTTGTTGGACGCATATGCTTTGTAAGTCGTCCCGCAGTATTTGTTGATCCATAGTTGTGTTATTGTTGTTTGGCACATATGCTTTGTAAGTTGCCCATAGTATTGTTGATCCATAGTTTGTATTGGCCCATGGTTTTGACCCATAGTATTGGCGCCTAGACTTACTATATAAGTGTGTGTTGAGGCCTATGAAGGCACCATGAAATTATTTGTATTGAGCTTGCTCAAAGGATGTTGCCCCCTCGAAGTGGCCTACGATCAATAAAAGTGATTTTGAGTTTTGATAATTTTGTTATCTCGTGAATTTTGACTAATCAATTGTTGCAAGTTCATCACATCTAGTATCAGAGCACTTTCTTGGGCTCGTTGGGTGGAATTTCTCCCAAAATAAAAAGTTTCACATCTGTTGCAAGTTCGGATCTAGGAATAATCCCTATTCGCTTAACTGTGGAAAGTACTTGGGCATAATCCCTAAAACTAATTGTGAGGAGTACCACAGGAACCCCAAAGTAGCTGGCCCATTGAGAGGACCTGCCAACGAAACGAGCAACGACCCCTACCTTATTGACTAGTTCCCACCCGTGAGGTAAACCAAGAGCTGTCGTTTGTGGCAAAGCGGTTATAAGTTTTACCTGAGCCGTGGAGTGAGGGGTACTGCCCCAATACGCAAGTCGTCAAACAGTATTGGTGGCCGAGTGAAATTTTTGAACTGTTAGGAAGCTGCACATACCTGGGGTCCATATCAATTTCAGCTGAACTCTTGTCGATCACCGCCACGCCATTTCAGATCCATTCTGAAAGACGTTCTAGATCCATTCTGAAAGCCATTCCAGATCCAGTCGTTTCAGATCTATTTTAGATCCAGCGGTTTTCGATCCTTTCGGCGCTGTTTCAGATCCCTCTGTTTCCGATCACTTCCGCGCCGTTGCAGATCTATCTGTTTCAAATCCCTTCCGCACTGTATGGGCTCCATTCTGAAATTTAAAAAAAAAAAAAAAAAAAAAAAATTTCTCCATATCTCCCTTGTTTTCACTCTGTTTTCCTTGAAAATTTCCTGGAACCCCTGTAATCTCATTCTACATATTTCATTCCTGAGGACCCTATCAAAAATTGCACTTCCCAAAGCCCGAAATCCCACATTTGTCTATTTTTAGGGTTTGCCATAACTTCCTCAGATTTCACCCAATCACCTTCAAATTTTACCACAGATTTCCTTTCCTAATTCTGCTTCTTTGTCCCTCTCTGGAAAATTTTCCCACTCTTTCACCCCGCTTCTGAAATCCTCCTTTTTTGCTTCCCTGTCCATTCAACAGATTCCAAAACCTAGTCCAACCCCAATTACCCTTCATATTTTTTTCCAAATCCAGATTTTCCATTACTGAAACAGTTTCTGTTTTTGTTTTTCTACCCACTCAAAAAAAAAAAAACTCTTGGTTATGCTTGTCACCCACGTAGGAGCAAAAACCATGGAAGAAGCACTTGCAGCCATCCAAGCCCAACTCCAGGATCTTGATGAAAAATTTATCGGCCTCCATCTTGAGCATTCAGCCATGAACAACAAATGACAGTCCGAGTCTTCATCAGACAATGGGTTCTCTTCTTCCAGCAATTTCCGTGGTCCGAAGCTTGATTTTCCTTGCTTCAATGGTACTGATCCAACTGGATGGATCTGTCATGCATAACAGTGTTTCAGTCTGCATAAAACTTTTGATGTCAACAAAGTTCCACTTGCATCCTTTCATTTGGAATAGGAAGCTCTTCAATGGTATCGTTGGTACATCAAGGCTCATGAAGAGCCAAAATGGACAGATTTTTTTCAGCTCCTTTTGCAACGATTTGGTCCCAGTACTTTTGATGACTTCACATGAGCCCTCACTAAACTTTGCCAAATTGGCACTGTGAGAGAGTACCAAACCGAATTTGAGAAACTAGCCAACCACATTGAAGGATTTCCTGATGAATTCTACCGGAGTTGTTTTATCAGTGGTCTAAAGGATGCAATCCACTCTGAGGTCAAAATGTTCTGTCCCAACACAATGATGGAAACCCTAGGGTTGGCTAAGTTGGCAGAAGACAATATTGTAGCCCGATAGTGCTCCAAACCCCCTTTTGTTCCCTTCCAAAATATGGGTTCTCAACGACCTCCCATTTCACCAACTCCTCGACCAACTCCTATCAAGCATTTGTCTGAAACTGAGATGCAAGCACGCAGAGAAAAAGGGCTTTGTTATAATTTTGATGAGAAATTCACTCGAGGACATAGATGTGTTCAGTAAAAGCTCTATCTCTTGGATATGGATTCTCCGCCTGCCTTTGAAATTGGTGAAGAAGCTCCAGATACAATGGATGCTCAGGTCAACATTCCGGAGCCGCCTATTGACCCTCCGTCTCAGGATGACAAGCCAGAGATATCTCTCCATGATTTAGCTGGAATCACCACCCCCCAAACCATGCGGGTCAGGGGTTACTTCAAGAAGCTTCCTCTTACAATAATCATTGATTCTAGCAGCACTCATAATTTCATTGACCCTCGGATCGCCAAACAGGATGATTGTTTTGTCCATCCTTGCTCCAACTTTGAAGTCATGGTTGCTAATGGGGGCACCTTATCTTCCAAAGGGAAGTGCATAATGTGTGTATCTCTATGGGAGATTATAACCTGCGCTCTGACATGTTTTCCTTGACCTTAGGCAAATGTGATGTGGTATTGGGTGCTCAATGGCTACGCACACTTGGCCCCATCTTATGGGATTTTGCAGAACTTTGGATGCAGTTTTCCACCAATGGATAGAAACACACATTGACAGGCTTACAACTAGGGTCTCTCAGCATTATCAACTCACATCGCATGGAAAAACACCTTAAGAAGAATTCACATGGTGCCATTTCTCAGATCCATTCCATTCAGATGCAACCATCAGGGGTCTCCACTACTCCTTTGGATCTACAACATATTCTGGATCGATATCCCGATGTCTTTGTTGAACCAGTGGGATTTCCACCTTCAATGCCAGAGGACCATCGTATTCAACTCCTTCCTGGAAGCGTTCCTCCCAACATCAGGCCCTATCGCTACCCATTTCACCAAAAAACAGAGATTGAAATGCTCGTCTGGGCCTTACTGAAGCAAGGTATTATTCGCCCAAGAACTAGTTTCTTTTCTTCACCAGTTCTTCTCATCCACAAAAAAGATCGGTCATGGTGCCTTTGCGCTGACTTCCAAGCACTTAATCACCTCACTATCAAGGACAAGTTTCCAATTCCTGTTGTTGATGAGCTTCTTGATGAGCTTCATGGTGCTCAATTTTTCTCCAAGTTGGATCTTCGTTCTGGGTATCATCAAATTCGGGTTCATGAGGATGATATCCCTAAAACAACTTTCCGCATACATGATGGCCACTATGAGTTTTTGGTCATGCCCTTTGGCCTCACTAATGCTCCTTCCATATTCCATGCCTTGATGAATAAAATATTCCAGCCCTACTTGTGGAAATTCATTTTGGTATTCTTTTATGATATCCTCATCTACAGTAAAACCTAGGCTGAACATCTCCAACATCTGGATCTTGTAATGAAACTTTTCTCTGACCATCATCTCCACGCCAAACAGTCTAAATGTGTTTTTGGACAGCAGGAATTCGAGTATCTCGGGCACATTATCTCAACAGAAGGAGTTCTCTTGGATCCTACCAAAATCACTGCCATGAACAATTGGCCGCGTCCTCAGACACTCAAGAACCTTCGTGGTTTTTTGGGGTTGACTGGCTACTACCACAAGTTTGTCAAGGATTATGGGAAGATTGCAGCTCCATTAACTACTCTATTGAAAAAGGATGTTTTTACATGGACACATGCTACTGAGTGTGCATTTGACAAACTGAAACAAGCTATGTGTACTACACTTGTTCTAGCTATGCTTGATTTTTCCAAGCCCTTCACTATTGAGAGTGATGCTTGCGGAAATGGACTTGGTGTTGTTCTCCTTCAAGATGAACACCCCATTGCGTTCACCAGCAAATCCCTTTCAGGTAAGAATTTAGCTGCCTCTACATATGAGAAGGAAATGATGGCTATTTTGCATGCAGTACAGAAGTGGTGCCCATACCTATTAAGGAATCATTTCTGCATCAAGACTGATCACCAGAGTCTGAAATATTTCCTGGAACAACGTGTATCCTCCCCAGCACAACAGAAATGGGTTAGAAAACTCATGGGTTATGACTATGAGATCACTTATAAGAAGGGTAAGGACAATATTGTGGTGGATGCTCTTTCTCGCACATTTGATGACCAAGGTTCTCTTTCAACTATTTCTATGCATGTTCCAAATTGGTTGCAATCTGTTCAACAGGGCTATGACAATAACTCTTCATTATCTCAAATCATTCAATGCTTGGCCAACAACCCTTCTGCTATACCACATTACTCTTGGGATGGTGCTTCCCTGAGATACAAGGGTCATCTAGTGCTTCCCCAGAGCATAGATATTCAACAGGTTGTCTTCTATGAACTCCATGCTTCTCCATCGGCAGGGCACTATGGGTTCCTCAAAACGTATGAGCGGGCACGACGTAACTTCTTTTGGCAGGGAATGAAAAGGACAATTCAACAAATGGTGGTTGAATGTGATACATGCCAGTGCAATAAGGGTGAAACGACACTCCTTCCGGGATTTTTTGAACCCTTTCCCATACCTACACGGATTTGGACAGATATTTCTATGGATTTCATTGAAGGGATCCCTAAGTCTGGAGGGAAGATAGTGATTTTGGTTGTGGTTGATCGCCTCTCCAAATATAGTCATTTTTGTGCTCTCAGCCATCCCTATACAGCCTCCTCAGTTGCTCAAATTTTTCTGGACCAGATCTTTCGTCTTCATGGCATCCCTTCTTCCATTGTCTCGAATCGTGATGTGACTTTCACCAGTCATTTTTGGACAGAACTATTTCGCCACACTAGCACCAAACTGAAGATGAGTTCAGGGTATCACCCACAAATAGATGGTCATACTGAAATTATCAATAAATGCTTGGAAACTTTTCTTCGCTGCTTCACCTATGAACAACAACATTAGTGGGAAAAGTGGCTCCCTCTCGTTGAATGGTGGTACAATACCTCTTACCACACTGCCTCTAAAATGACCCCATATGAAGCAGTCTATGGTTAGGCACCGCCAGTTCTTCTTCCATACACCCCCAACAGTTCACCAGTTCAGGCAGTTGACACATTCGTTCGCAACCGCGATCACATTCTTTGCATTTTGTGGGACAATCTTCACATGGAAAGAAATCGCATGAAGCAACAAGCCGATCAGCACCATTCTGAGCGCACTTTTTAAGCAGGTGATATGGTTTTTCTTCATCTCCATTTTTACAAGCAATCCTCCCTGAAACTCAAAGGGCATCATAAGCTCGCTCCGAAGTTCTAGGGGCCATATCGGATTCTTCAGAAGATTGGGTCCGTTGCTTATAAATTGGAACTTCCTCCTTCTTCCTGCATTCATCCAGTATTTCATGTCTCTTGTCTGAAGAAATTTCTTGGCACCAACATTAGAGGAAAAACTATTTTACCCGAACTGGATAATGAAGGATCCATCCTTTTGGATCCGGAGGCCGTCCTTAATAAGCGCACTCGTCAGATTCGCTCTCGCTCTATCACAGAGGTCTTAATTCAGTGGCACGGCATGCAACCAGAGGATGCTACATGGGAACCACTCCTTCAGATTCAACAACAATTTCCACATCTAAAGCTTTGAGGACAAAGCTTTTTCTAAGGGGGAGGGGATGTTAGGAACCCATGTCTTTACTTTTTTAGTATATTGTTGTTGGGCGCATATGCTTTGTAAGTCGTCCGTAGTATTTGTTGATCCATAATTGTGTTATTGTTGTTTGGCGCATATGCTTTGTAAGTCACCCATAGTATTGTTGATCCATAGTTTGTATTGGCCCATGGTTTTCACCCATATTATTGGCGCCTAGACTTACTATATAAGTGTTTGTTGAGGCCTATGAAGGCACCGTGAAGTTATTTGTATTGAGCTTACTCAAAGGAGGTTGCCCTCTCGAAGTGGCCTGCGATCAATAAAAGTGATTCTAAGTTTTGATAATTCTGCTATCTCGTGTATTTTGACTAATCAATTGTTACAGGTTCACACACCCAAAGCTTTATATACAACCTCCGAATAACTCAACTTGGGACACCAAAAATTTTCACCTCCCTTCTCAATCCCTCGATTCTAGAATGAAATATATGTTTCTATTCATTTTTTTATTTTGTCAATGTCTGAAGGTATTTTTTATTGCAGATTTAATATCCTAGGCTACCCCTCCAGCAAGTCTGTGCTACCATCTGGAAATGACCACCACAGATGCATAGGATACGACCAATTTTCATCCCGAAGTGATTCCCTCCATAGCATGACTTGAATGTTATCTATGAGCTAAAATTTAAAAAACTGGCATTTTTTTATACTGATGATTTTGGCATTTCCATCCAAAAGGTGGGGTTTCACAAAACCCTTAAAATCATAAAGTTCATCAATTATATAAGGGACATAAAAATTTTGATCTTCACATGTCCTATGCATATCCATAATTTCTGAGAGTGAAAATATATCCTTGCGCATTAGCTTTACTGATAACCTTCCATAAGTTCCATCTATGTCTTCATGGGTGTGTCCAACCGGGAGGAATCCAACTTCAACTATCTCAAACACTCTCCTTTCTGTTAAAAGAGATAAAAATGCAAATACAAAGTGGTTTTTTTATCGCCTGAACAATTATCCATTTGTAACAACAATATGGGTTGTAGTTTTCTATATGGCATGCATTGATTAGTACCATCAACACACAATATATCATGTTGCATTACATCTTGTATTTATATCAAACACTTTTCATATGAATCTGATTGCAATAGAGCGTCATGCAATTGGTCCTTAGATGTTCCACCATTGTAGAGAAAATCACCATATTTATCAACTGATGGTTCTTCAAGGCTCTTCAATCATTTAGCCAGGGATGGCACAGTGAAATTCGATCCCATCTCTAAAAATGAGAGGTTGAACTGGCCAAAACCCCCAATCTTGTGCCCATGAGTCATCATTCCAGTCAATGATATGGGAAGATTCATAACATTACTAAGAGATTTTTCTTCTTACCCATCCTTGGAATGGAAGTCTTTGACTTATCCATTTTTTCATGAACAATTCTTAGAAAAGTATTTGGATTTTTTTGTGAAGCTAATCTGTGAGAATAATATACTTGGCGACAACTTGCGATATATTTATTATGAGCTTCATGATGTCCCATTTAATAAGCCTTTCTTGTATTGTAATGCACTCATTACACCTTGCAAATGAGTTTGATTTAGAAATTTTAACATCTCGAAAATATTCTCTCATCACCTTGCTAAAGGAGGATTGTGATACTGGAGGCAAACCAATACTTTCAATTTCTTCATTTGCCATTTTTCATAGCAAACCATGGGACATATTAGATGGAAATAATTTCAAGGTTTTCCTTGTTCCATCTTCACTTATTAATCGTGTAAGATGTGGATATTTTCCTGAATTCTCCTCTACAATTTTATTAATCGTAGCTACCAGTGCAACAATGTTCGCCCTACATTTTTCCAAGCCACTGTTACCATGCACAGATATCACATCACCATTCAAAAACATGCTTTTATAATTGTATAAAGTGCTCATTTTTGTCCCATGGAATTTATACCATGCATTTTGACAGATGCCTATTGTGTCTAATCTCATTGTAAAATGCTTCTTTTTTCTGTCATCTCCTTCTTTGGCCACAGGAGCATTTGATCCCATAGAATTTATAACATACTGTCTTCTTGAATTTCCATTCATACTATGAAATTTATTCACATTCAAATATCGATTGAAGTGAAATTTTTTATATACAAAGATTTGAGCAACAATGTTCAATGACAATTTTTTAAGGAATGCACACTGATCAATTCCAGGCCTGTAAGGTACTGAGCTTCAATTTCTTTCAGAAATTTTGGTTCCAGCTTGCCGCTTTATGGAATTGTATGGTCTTGTTCCATTACCTTTAAAATATGTATATTCACAATGGGGAGTACCTGGAAGGACCATCTGTAAAGGACATTCTTCAAAAATATTCCAAATGTTGACCATTTCTTCGTCTATGTTATTTTTTAGTATAACATCCAAAGGAACATCATTGAGGTCAAGGAAATTGTTTACAGGCCATCTTACAAGAGAGCCTTCAAATACATCACAATCCTCACAATTGCAGAAGACTATATGAACGAAAATACCAAACTCACCAACATCTAGTGGTTTGAAGTGTACAATGTCTCCTTCAAAAACACTTGACACTATTCCCCGAGCAACATAATGTGGCTTTAAAGAACATTGATGTATCAAATTAACTTTCTCTCCCATCAACTTGATATTGTGATTTTTTCTTAATACTTTCAAAGTAGTTTCATATTGATTATTGTTGAAATTGCTTTCAACAAAAAGCAATGTTTCTGTATTAAAATCTATGATTATTTTAATCAGCCATACAACAAAAACTCCACTGCTTAACCTTGGACAACATGCCATACAATAAAACACCACTTCATCCACCATAATACCAAAGGAGAAGTCACCCAAAAACGTTTCCCCAACAAAATCAGTCCCACTCACATTTGTTACAAAACCTATGGAAATGTGAACCTTGCATTCTGAACACTTATGTAACAACTTAACTTTTCTCATAATAAAAAAAGATTTATTCTTAGTTGTTATGGTATGTTCTAGACTCGTCCAAGTATAATCTGGTATATCATTCACCTCATTCTCGTGAAGAGAATATCCAATGTGGTTAACGATCTCATATGTAGGCCATTGAATATAACGACTAACTGCCTCTGACAATGTATCTGCACCTTCTGATGGATAGGGAAATTGAAGAACTGCATTTAAAGTCTTGGTAATGTTTACAATGATACATCCATCATGAATGTTGATATTATGCAATATTTTTCTTTCTGGAAAAGAGACTCCTTCAGCAACTTTCAATCCATTCAAAAGGAGGTCCACACATTGTTGAGAACCAAAATCCATTTCAGAAGCGATTTCTGAAATATAAAATAATAGGACACATTGTTGAGAACCAAAATCCATTTGAGAAGCTATTTATGAAATATAAAATAACAGGAGCACATTAAAAATAATATTTATTTTAAACAAAGAATATTTTTTTCCACTAGTATATATTATCAAATAAGTCAATGCTCTACATTTTAATAGAATTATTGTATGCTATCATTCTCCATAAGACGATAAATTAGAAAATGTTCCTCACTACGAAGAAAACGTTTAGATTTCTAGTAACAACAATCTCATGTAGATTTACCATGCTATTTTTTTTTTAGATGGAATCAATTTCAGAAGGAGCGGAAGATCCTTCCTAATTGGATACAATGTAATTGTTGCTCAGAATAAATCCATGAGATAAGGAGGTGTCGTCGAATGCTCGAAAGGTAACTTGTTGTTTTCATTGGAAGATGCTCGAAGCGATGATGGATGAATGGGTGACTAATTGTTTGAGGAAGGAGCGGTTTTTCCTTCTTAAAAGGATCCCTTGGACCATAGAGGTTGGAAATATTTATCAAGATAATATATTATTAGTAAGAGTTAAATATTATACATGAATTTTCTTTACATATTTGAATTACGAATTATATTAGGAGTTATCAATAAAGGACAGGTGTCCTTAGCCATCTAACACAAATATCTCTGAATGGAGTGCACGATCTTTGAGGCTCTTTCTTCTAACCATCTACTTTCCCCAACCCAAAATTGGAAACCCTTGAGAAAGGATCGGTCGCTCGTTCTGAGATAAGAATCATTTCTAAAAGGGTCCATACATATATATACCAACCATTGCTTTTCCGCCCTGTCCCCATTCTCCTTGCAGAGGTTGACACTCTTTAAACGATTTACATCTTCACATAAATCATATACATTATTCAGAATTACCAAAAATCCACAATCGACTTACTTTTTTTTAACAGAAACAAGGTAATTAATTTTGTATTCAAAAGGCTGTGCACAGTCATTCATTACAAAAAGGAGATCCTGGGAGCAGAAATAGCTTTCCTAGTCTAGCTCTGTAATACTTTATGATTTGTTGCCTAGTATTTGTAACTACAAGGGAGGGATAAACCCTTACAAATTGTAAATTTAACAAGATGCAGAAAAAAAAAAAAAAAAAAAAAAAAAAAAAAAAAAAAAAAAAAAAAAAAAAAAATAAAAAAAAAAAATAAAAAAAAAAAATAAAAAAAAAAAAAAAATAAAAATAAAAATAAAAATAAAAATAAAAATAAAAATAAAAATAAAAATAAAAATAAAAATAAAAAAATAAAATAAAATAAAATAAAAATAAAAAAATAAAAAATAAATAAATAATAAAAAAAAAAATAATAAAAAAAAAATAAAAATAAAAAATAAAAATAAAAATAAATTAAAAATTAAAAATAAATTAATTAATTAAAAAATTAAAAAATTAAAAATTAAAAATTAAAAGAAAAAAAAAATCCAAAATGGAGGTAACAACTCATCAAAGTAGGGAGCTCTTCTAAAAAAATTATGTTGTTGAAGAGAGGTTTCCTCAGCCATTCTCATGTCCACGAATGGGGATTCTTGGTAGTGGCTTCACTATGACATCCTGGCCATCTTCAAAATTTCATCTTTTATAATATCCACTGTCCCCATCAGTTCAATCAAATTGCATTTCAAATCATCAATTCTCGAGTCTTGATAGGTTAACTATTGATAGATATACCTCATGTCGTCGGATAACTCTCTGTGCGCTTTAATACCCAAGGAGACTTCCTCATAAACCTTTCACAGGTGTTGTTTGAATTCTTCCACACTGGACTTTAGGAACGCCATTCCGTCTACAAGGCCCTCCATTGAACTAAGAGCATAGGTCTGAGAAGGGGTCAAACCATCCTGTTTCCCTGACAAAAAATAAAAAAAGCTGAAGGACTAGACTCCGAGCTGAGAGGACGGGCTAAAATTTCCTTCCGAACAATGAAGGAGAGGTTTTAAAAACTGTAAAGAAACCCAGGAGGAAATTTTTTTGCAAATAGGTCTGAATTGCTTGGAGGGTTCGAAATACTTCCAGCGTTAGGGCCACTTAAAAAGGGAACAAGAGCCTCATTAAATGTAGGAGCATGGATACCGCCAATGAAGCGACATGCGCCACTGAAAAAGGAAACATGAGACTCATTAAATGTAGGAGTGTGGATACTGCCACCGAAGGGATTCTCTTTCTCCTTAGTTTTTATTTTCAACACCCCAAAATAGCACATATTGAGAAAAGAGTGGTCGCCTTTTGCTCTGAGAAAATTTCCAACTGTAGGAAAACTATTTAAAGCAAAGTTCCTATCAAATTTGTGATTAAGGTACTATCGACTTTCCTCACCCCATAAAAAGAAACCCTGGAGGAAGGAGCAGGCGCTCTTTCTCCCCAGTATATACTTTCATTAACCCAAAATAGAACAACATGAGGAAAGAGTAGCCTCTCTTTCTATGAGAAAATTTCCACTTTCCATCAAACTGTTTCAAGCAAGTTCCTACGAAATTTATGTTTAATTTTTCGATATCTACTTTCCCCACCCATAAAAAAGAACGCCTGGAGAAAGGAACGAACGCTCTTTCTCCTCACAATATTCTTTCAAAACACCAAAATAGAATAACTTGAAGAAAGAGTGGTCACTCTTTCTCTGAGAATATTTCCACTTGCCAGCAAACTGTGTGAAGCAATGTTCCTATGAAATTTGTGTTCAGAGTGTCGATATATACTTTCCCCACTCCTAAAAAAATACCTGGAGGAAGGAGTGGATTCTCTTTCTTCTCAGCATCTACTTCCAACACCCCAAAATAGAACAACTTGAGTAAAGAGTGGTCGCTCTTTCTCTGAGAAAATTTCCACTTTAAAACAAATTTTTAAGGGAAAAATACTACGAAATTTGTGCTTAGGGTGCCTATATATTCTTTCTCTACCCCTTAAAAAGAGCACCTAGAGAAAGGACCAGATTCTCTTTCTCCTCAACATATACTTTCAACTTCCCAAAATAGAGCAACTTGAGGAAAGAGCAACCGCTCTTTCTCTGAAAACATTTCCACCTTCCAGAAAATTGTTTGAAGCAAAGTTCGTATGAAAATTGTGTTTAAAGTGAAGATGTATAATTTTCCCACATTTAAAAAAGAACCCCTGGTGGAAGGAGCAGACAGTCTTTCTCCTCAGCATCTACTTCCAACACCCCAACATAGAACAATTTGATGAAAGAGCGTTCTCTCTTTCTCTGAGAAAATTGCCGCTCACCAGCAAACTCTTTGAAGCAAAAATACTATGAATTTTGTTGTTAAAATGATGATATCTTCATTCCCCACCCCAAAATAGAACCCATGGAGGAAGGATCAGATGGTATTTCTCCTCAGTATCTATTTTCAACACCCCAAAATAGCACATATTGAGAAAATAGCAGTCGTCTCTTGCTCTGAGAAAATTTCCACTTGCAGGCAAAGAGTTTAAAGCAAAGTTCCTATCAAATTTGTGATTAAGGTACTATCTAATTTCCTCACCCCATAAAAAGAACACCTAGAGGAAGGAGTGGAATCTATTTCTCCCCAACATATACTTTCATTAGCCCAAAATAGAATAACATGAGGAAAGAGTGGCCTCTCTTTCTCCGAGAAAATTTTCACTTTCCAGCAAACTATTTCAAAAAGATTTCCTATGAAATTTATGTTTAATGTGTCGATATCTACTTTCCCCACACATAAAATAACTCTTGGATAAAGGAACGAACGCTCTTTCTCCTCACCAGATTCTTTCAAAACCCCAAAATAGAACAACTTGAAGAAAGAGAAACCACTCTTTCTCTGAGAATATTTCCACTTGCCAGCAAACTTGCGAAGCAATGTTCCTATGAAATTTGTGTTTAAAGTTGTGATATCTACTTTCCCCACTCCTAAAAAATACATGGAGGAAGGAGCGGATGTTCTTTCTCCTCAGCATCTACTTCCAACACCCCAAAATAGAACACCTTGAAGAAAGAGTGGCCACCCTTTCTCTGAGAAAATTTCCACTTTCAAGCAAACTGTTTAAGGGGAAAATCCTATGAAATTTGTGCTTAGGGTTATGATATTTCCACTTTAAAAATCCTACGAAATTTTTACTTAGGGGAAAATCCTACGAAATTTCCACTTTAAAAAGAGCACTTGGATAAAGGAGAAAATTCTCTTTCTGCTCAGCATATACTTTCAACTCCCCAAAACAGAGCAACTTGAGGAAAGAACGGTCTCTCTTTCTCTGAAAACATTTCCACCTACCAGAAATCTATTTGAAGCAAAGTTTGTATGCAAATTGTGTTTAAAGTGTCGATGTCTAATTTTCTCACTTTTAAAAAAGTACCCCCGATGGAAGGATCAAACTCTCTTTCTCCTCAGCATCTACTTCCAACACCCCAACATAGAACCATTTGATGAAAGATCCTTCTCTCTTTATCTGAGAAAATTTCCGCTCGCCAGCAAACTCTTTGATGCAAAATTACTATGAATTTTGTTGTTAAAATGTTGATATCTACATTCCCCAACCCAAAATAGAACCCATGAAGGAAGGAGTGGACTCTCTTTCTCCTCAGTATCTATTTCCAACACCCCAAAATGGCACATATTGAGGAAAGAGCGGTCACTCTTGCTCTGAGAAAATTTCCACTTTCCACCGAATTGTTTAAAGCTAAGTTCCTATCAAATGTGTGATTCAGTTACTATCTACGTTCCTCACCCATTAAAAATAACCCATGGAGGAAGTATCAGATGCTCTTTCTCCCTAGCATATACTTTCATTAGCCCAAAATAGAACAACATGAGGAAAGAGTGACCTCTCTTTCTCTGAGAAAATTTCTGCTTTCCAGCAAATTTCCTATGAAATTTATGTTTAATGTTTCGATGTCTACTTTCCCCACCCCTAAAAAAGAACGCCTGGATAAAGGAATGAACGCTCTTTCTCCTCACCAGATTCTTTCAAAACCCCAAAATAGAACAACTTGAAGAAAGAGCGACCGCTCTTTCTCTAAGAATATTTCCACTTGCCAGCAAACTCTACGAAGCAATGTTCCTATGAAATTTGGGTTTAGAGTGTCGATATCTACTTTTCCCACTCCTAAAAAAAATCCATGGAGGAAGGAGCGAACGCTCTTTCTCCTCAACATCTACTTCCAACACCCCAAAATAGAACAACGTGAGGAAAGAGCGGCCTCTCTTTCTCTAACGAAATTTCCACTTTCCAACAAACTCTTTGAAGCAAAATTTCTATAAATTTTGTTGTTAAAATGTCGATATCTAGTTTCCTAGGGTGACACGTGGAATGCTCATATGGTGACACATGGCATGTTGTATAAACGAATATTCAGGATATTAATGGTACCATTTCAATATAAACATATGGATTTAAGTTATATAAATTTTTGGAATAGGTATCGGAGATCAAATTTGAAGGGATGACCATAATTTCAGGTTGAAGGGTATATATTCATACCACCCTTCTAGCATGAAGGGCCTTAATTAAAAAAAATTACACTTCAATTGACAATAATAAAGTAACTCAACGTTTCATTAAAAACATTGTTAAATAAAATATTACTAGATATGACTCATACATTACATATTTCACTGCATACACTTAAAGAAATTGAAGTCTAACAATGCCATGCCACCCAACTTAATAAGGAACATCTAACAAACTGTTCAAATGAAATTGATCCTATGGAAAACTATATCTCCCTTGCTGATATAACAACAACTTTATTCAGATAACCCCTACTCTGAATGGGAAACAAATAGATGTTTTATGATTGGAAAGATCATAAGTACTAGTGTCTGGGTCATGTCCTATAGTTTGTATTATATGATGTTTTGTAAGGAGTATTGGTATGGACTCAACGGTATGTGTAATTTTGGTTTAGTGTTATGGTTAGACAGTATTATGATAAATCTCATGTTTAAGGTCAAAGAGCCAAGAAGTGAAGGAGAACAGAGCTTTGGCCTATTTTGCCCAAATGTAATTTGATCCTTTTATATAATACAAATTTCCTTACTTACAAAAAAAACCTACTCTCCTTCAGGCACTTTTCAAGAATGTGGGAAACACAATGGCGTATAGGAGGAGAACTTTAAGAAAATTATTTTCTGAGCTACATGGTTTAGTGTTAAATTTTATGCAAAAGATGTTCATAATGTTCATAAAAAAATTAATATATAAATCAATCAAGGTCCTATATATAAAGTTGCAGCGAAAATAAGAATTAACCCCGTCTCATAAATTCGTTTAGATAAGAATTCAATATCTTGGAACCTGTGTGGACTTTGGAGTAGACCGGTTCTAGAATGGTAACCTGTGTGGCAGCTTGCAACTGGAGTCTAGACCGAGCATGGAACCTGCGTAGGTCTTGAGCTACGTCCAATGTAGATGGGACCGAGCGTAAAACAAATCCAACTACGTGGAACTGTTACCCAAGCTTCGACTGCCGCACCAGATGTTTCTTGTTGTTGCAGGGGAATTGGAACCCAAACCTAGTAAATACGATGGTGGCTAAACAATGCCTGTGAAAACTTGATGCATCACCCGAAATAAAGACAAAATTTACGTTTATTACATGCTACCTCCAGGAAAAAAATAGGATTAATCTCTGTCGTAGTTCATATTGGATCGGATGGTTGTTGTTGATTTCGCACTTTCAAATAGTGCGGAGAATGAAAAGGGTAAGCGGTAGCGGAATTTTTACCGCTTAACATGTGTCAAGTCGAGGATCATTCCATTGAATGAAAAATTGTAATGGAAAACCACTTCTTGTGATCCCGAAACCACCTACATGAGATATTATAAAAGGAAAAGGGGTCACGGGGAATATTTGTCACTTTGTGCCCTGTTGCTCACACAACATATCCCATTTTTTTTTATAAAATGGGAACCCCTTAGATTTAATTTTGATCATTTTTTTTGGTTCTTTGCTTCGAATTTTTTATATTATTGAGTGATTTTATTTGCTTTGCCTCATTTTTAATAAATGATTTGACCAAGATTCCTACTTAATTTTCAAATCCTGACTTATCTTTTCCTTTGAAAAAAAAAAAATTCTCAGTCGGAATCGGAAATGTCAATGTTCTTTGCTAAATGTTATGACTATGACTTCCCGATGACGACTGCGAAAGTCAGGAATTGGGCAAAAAAATGATCACTTTATTTTAAAAATATAGTGTCCTGACTCCGCCATTCCGATACCAACTTTCCAAATTCGATTTCTTTTGAAAACTTTCGGCTTTAATATTGAGCGTCCGATCTTGTCAAATCAACTGTCATGTTTTAAGTTTGTTGAAAGTCTGAATTTTTTAAAATAAAATTATTTGAGTTAAGTTTTCTTTTACTTTTTACTCTGATATTTTACTCAGCGCAGTGTTTTAGCATAATCATTGCTCAACTTGTTTTCACTACTCTACAAATTCTTGCAGGTAAGTATTTTTTCAAATCTTTGACTATTTCAATGATTTCAAAATTTATTTGGGAAATTTTCTGAAACTTAAAATCTGGTTTTATATCTTGTAATCAGAAAATTCAATTGATTTCAATCATGTCAAGAAATAATAGGTACAAGTCAGTTTTGGATGAACTGTGGATGAAATAGCCAACCGCCAGAATATTTTCTAATACTAAAGGGAGGGTTTCCGATACCTATTTCCTCGACTGGTAATTAATTTATTCCATATTTGATAATGACGATTTGTCTAAAATTCAACATGACCAGCAAGCATACCAGAACATTAGTAAGTCTCAAATATATGCCATTGCAACCAAACCACCATTGATGCCCTATACCGACGTTGTGAAATGGATTATAGATAATTCTAACCCTGCTAATCTTTCTTTTAAGGATGTGAACCATACCCAATTGGCCTCTTTCATGTTTGAAGTTTTTGCTAGGATTTATGCCCTAGGAACTCCAAAACAACTTCTTTCTAAGAAATTCATGGCTTCTTTTGTAGGTCGTTTCAATTTTGATGAAATATTGAAATCTTGGATGGAAAACCCCACCATTTTTGTTCCCAAGGCTGATAGACAATATCCTATTTCATGGTTTAGAGAACCATTCTCTTTGTTGGAAGCCATGTTGTGTTGACTGTATGGATTACCAAATTTTGTATTTTTCAAAGCAGAATGAGAACCTCTTGCGCATCATATTCTAAAATATAGTGAATCTTTTAATTGGGAACTAATAACATCTTTGGTAATGAGGGGAACTATTGAGAAGTATAACAAATCTTTTGTTACCAAAAATTCAACATTCTATCTTTCAGGGTAAGTGACGGATGTTTTCTTCTCATCTTTTCCTTTCCCTACCATGGGATGGAAATGGACAAAAGCAGCACCATCGGTTCATATCTATTTCTCTGCATTATGGGAAGGCAATTACATTCCTTTCATCTATAACATATGTACCAATTTTTTGGATCTATTCATTTTATGATCTTCAATGACTGTGCACCTAGATTTTCACCACAGGAGAAGTCTTTTATTTCTACAATGGGATATTGGTATTTGGGAGAGTATTTCTCGTATATCAGGATCTGGGGTAGTAAATCATCTCATATTCTAACCAGAATTGTACTTGATAAAATGGTACTTGAGGAGATATCGTATCAGACAATGATTGAAGGAATTTATCATAAATGTAGTGCCTCAAAAAGAAAAGCTTGGCCAAATTTTCCTCTTTCTCTTGGACATTTGGTTATTTAGAGTTCTACACATGCTAGTTTGCTTGGGAAAAAGGTCACCACTTTGAATCTTGGAGAAGCTCTTAAAAAAAATGCATGATCCCAAATCATTTTTAGCAGTTCATTTCTCACAGGCACACTTGAAAAGCATCTATGTTCATGAGACAGAGCCAAATGATCTTATTTACCAAGGAGCAAATTCTTTCCAAAATGTATTGAATAGAGCAACAACTTCAAATGAAAAAGGTTTTATTTATTAGTATCAACAGGAACTCAAGTTAAAAGTTTGAAGGGATAGAAAAAATAAACTATCTGATGAAGAAAAGGCCCAAGAAGAAGTTTTTGAAAAGGAAGCACAAGATGCTCAGAAAGAAAGGAATAAGACCCCTTTTCTTCTGACTCATTCACAGGAAGACGGGAAAGGGAAGGAACCAATGGAAGGCTCCCAGGAACAACCATTGGTGAATTTAAATACATTGATAAAGACAACTGAGGAATTGAAGAGCAGAACTTTGGCTCTGATTAATTCACCTACTACTACCAGAATTTATGTTACAACACTCCCAATCAAGAAATACAGAAGACAAAAAGGTCTAGAGTCAGTTGTGCAGTTTAAGTTATCTCATATTGATGACAGTGATATAGATGAAGAGTTACCTTATCCTACCATACATTTACCTTTTTCCACTTATTATTTTCCCTTACTTATGATTTTACCCTGACCACCTCAGTGAATCAATCCTACTTGATTTAGTTCATAATTCACATATGGAAGGTTCCCCTCCAGAACTCTCTCCTTTAGAAATTCCTACTCCATCTGTTTCAACATCTTTTCCACTTATTCATGTTTCTACTATCCAATCCTCTGTACCTTTATATCTTCCTATTCCTACCCAAATCGATGTTCCTATATCTGATTACCCTATTCCTATCGCCTCTATGACCATACCAACATTTCAAAAAACCTTTCTAGTTGAAACCTTATTTAGCACATGTGAACTGCAAATTCCATCTCTGCCTATAATTACTCTTACTCCACCAATAATGTATATCACATCTCCTACCATTGTGACTATTGTTGAGTTGACTATACAATCCACACAACTGGTTGTACCTATTCCTACTCCTGTTTTTTCACACCCAATTCATGTAGTCACTATTTTTGAGCCATCTTCATCCACTGCTAAGGTTCTGGCATATTTTGGTGAAGATGGGGTAGTTTACCTAGGTGATTATTTATAGAGTAAAACTGAAAAGGCATTTTTTAAGAGAGGATCTAAGAGATACAGGGAAGGTACAGTCATTCAAGGCGTTGTTCCCAATCAAATCATTTGGAAAAGAGCCTCTACAGACATCAAAAGAGAAGTTGTGGAAACAACTGCTTCTATGGGATCCTTTGATGGTGCAAACTTTGATTATGTTACATGCTTAAATAAGGAAATTGAGGAAAATGAAACTAATCTACAGGAGCTTAACAAACAAAAATATGAGTTGGAACAACAATATCAAAATCAGTTGTAGGATTTGAAGAATAAATATGATTGTCAAAATCAGGATTTGCAGTCTGAGAATAAAAAGCTTAATGAACAAGTTAAGAAGACTAAAGAAGAGGTAGGAAAATTTTCTGAAAAGTTGCAAGCTATGGAGCAACAACTTAATTTAGCTCTTTCACATTCTGCTACTTCTTCATGTTTCAAGTTTACAAAAGATGAATCTAAGGATTTTTCTTTCAGAATTAATGATGATTATAACAATTTATTGATTAAGTTATTTGAAGGACTGAATCAAATTCAAGATGATTACAGTTCATTTTATCATCTATATGATCTTTTAAATGATCATGTAAATATAAGGAAGGATGCTTCTAAAGGAAATGATGATGTGTTTGATTGTAAAAGATTCATCGGAGATAAACCTGAAGGAGTTCCTATTCTTGTTAATATTAAGATAAGGAGAATTAGGATTTCTCTGCAATCCTGGGGAAATGTTTGTGATATGGTTGAATCCGCTATTGATGAAGGACATAAGGATTGCATAAAACAATGGTTTGCTTCCGATGATCTATTTAAACAAATAAAATTCCCTATCATTTATCAGATAGCTGATGCACTTCCAGCCAAACTCATGATCACAGAAGTTGAGGAGAAACATGAACAGTCCAGAGCATATATTGAGCAGCAAGAACATATCTTTCTCAAAGATGTCAAAGAACTAGTTGAGTTACCGACTTCTTTGGGATTGAAGGTTAACATGTTTTTTCAAGACTGGGAAAGAATTAGAAGGAAAGAGGTCGAGCATTTATTTTGTAAAGCGCAGCTACAATTGGAGCATGCCAAGTATACATATGTTGATGATATTTTAGATGTAATATCCAAGTGGCAGTCTGCTTTAGATCAATATTAGAAAATATTTTGTAATCCGTTATTTCATGGGATAAAAGATCTCTTTGTAACAAACTCTAGTGATTATTTAAAGAGACTTGATCTCATGTAAAGAGGAGAGGAATCGCTGGAGAAAATACTGAAAGCGTACTGTTGCATATAGGGTTTGTAATTTGTTACAGTTCTTAATATAATTTAGCCATCTTCTTTTATCTCTTCTTTCTAGTGATTTATTAATCAAGTTTTATTGATAAATATATGTTTCCTTGCATCCATTCAGTAAGTTATCTTTTTAAAGAACGTGCAGCACGTCCAATTCGTCAAGTACGAATTCACAATTGTCGTGTTTCACTTGTGCTTGCATTTTATAACCTTTCAAAAAAAAGTGGTTTCGTAACCAGGGAGAGTGGTTTCCTCCTACCACCTTTTAACCAGCGAAATCCTCCCATGATGACACGTGGTAGGCGGTTTTGGATTTCGCAACCGCTCAACATTTTCAATGCCTGCGCATCTTCATGGTGTTAAATCAACGTCGTTCGTCAATATTTCACCTGTTGATCAACGATCAACGACCGTTTATATTTTCTACACTTTAACCTGGGCTAACCGTAATTTCACCGACAATCAATATGTTATACATTTTTCAACTTTCCCCAATGGAACCATCATCCACCGTTGATCTTATTCCTTCTTTGAACTAAGCCGATGATTTCTAATTCTTTTGCAGAACCCGCTCCTTTTCTAATTTCAAATGAATTCCTTGTATTGCCACAATCAAATAAGATATTTTCCATTTGGAACTTAGTGCCTATTCTTTTATGCATTTTTATTTTCTCCATTTTCATATGGTAATAAATTGTAAAAGGAATAATTCCCATTACTACAATTCTATTTATCCAAATCTCTTTTTCTTTTTAACAACAAAAATATTTGTGTCAACAGAGATGATTAATTATGACGTCCCCTCTATTGAGAAATGGAAGACAGTTGAAAAGTTTGGGAGGATGAACTACAAATTGCACCAATGAGGACACCTGTCAATGATACTTAAGTGAAGGTTATGCCAAATCCCACTTCAATGTGGCATCAAATTGTCTTTCAACATTTCGAGGATTATGAAGACTTAGTTTTGTGATAGATGTAATAAGTAGTTATAAAATTCCTATTTTCAAGCAAATATTTAAGCAATCACTTAGATATCATATCTCTAATTGGGGTTGGAGCCCATGAGAGAGAGACCTCTTTGAGTGAGCATTTTCAAGAGTAATAAGAAATTTGCAGAGTTAAGAAAATACTTTTATGAGCATAAATTCTCCTGTTGTTATTTTGCGGTCTGTATTTCCTTTCCTTATGTGAATTTTATTCTTGTTATCTATTTCTATTGTGTTTTCTATGTGAGCATAGATTCTCCTATTGTTATCTGTTGTATGTTGTGAATGAGATTATGTTGAGTCACAATTCATATTTATATGCTCTGGTTCATAGGATTCAAGTATTCACAGAAACCTTCTTCTAAAATTAATATTGGATTCATAAAAGAACACATACAACAAAATAAGTTAATATTGGATTCATAAAAGAACACATACAACAAAATAAGTTAATATTAGATTCATAAAAGAACACATACAATAAAATAGTGCAAATTGATGATGTTAAAGTTACATTATATATATATATATATATATATATATCCGATAACACTGATAAATTTCATAAAGGTTTTCAGTCAAACTGGACAACTAGATAAATCAGTTAAACTTTCATTTATCCCAATTATACAAAATGATGAATGGAAGACCCTTTGAAAAATAGTTCAATCTAATATTATACTTCTATTATTCTATTGTCCCTCTAAAAGTAAAACCCTTACAAAATACCTGCCTATACAAATTGAAAAGAAGGGCCTCGAAAAATAGGACAAAATCCCTCCCCTAAACTAACAGAAAATGAAAATCTAAAAACAAGCAAGTAAACCTAATAGAAAATGAAAAAATAAAAGTTATCCTGGAAATATCAAGAAACTGTGGTGGGTGGGATGCGTGGTTCCCTCAGTCAGGCTCCATTGATTTTGGCCCTAAGGGAGGCCTCTCAACTGGAGGGGATTGTCCAGAACCTATCGAAGTCGTTGGGATCCTCTCGGTGTCACGTTGAGATCGGGTGGCTTCGTCGTGTTCGACAAGGAGCCTTCGCATCCGTTCGTTCAGTTCGTCACTTTTATTTTCGAACTTGCGGTCGATGGTATCCTCGATTCTCTTCTCCATTGACTCCAAGTCCTATTTGTCACTTTTCCCCTCCAACTTCTGCTGAAGCTCTGCTATCCACTTTTATAACTGCTCCACTCTTCGGTTGTATCCATCAATGTCACTAGTGCTTCCAACAGGGCCACGAATTCTACCTTCCGCCATTATATAACAATGAGATAGGCCTGAAGAACTACTATAACAAATCTTCCCATACGGGCGCTCGCTGCCAATAAGTAGAGCACTGGTCAGAATTCGGTGCCTGCCATTTTTTGAAACTTAAACAACCAATCAAGGAGGAGGGCCAGTGGAGGGAAAAACTGTTGAAGATAGAGCTAAGTTAGACAACATTTTTGAAAAACACCAAGAAACAGGGGCAGATCCAATTTAAAGGAGAAAAAATGAACAAAAACTTGAACATGGATTGGAAGAAATCCCCACAACCATCGAAATTAAATATCAACGTACTTGAAAGAGGGTTATATGACATTATGAGTCAGACACCTTACCCGAGACCTTACCCTGACTGACTTTTGGATTAACTGATGGGACAGATTGACTACTAGGGTTCACCGATATAATCAAGGGTAGGGTCCCATTTCACTTTGAAGGGCTATGAGATATTGAACCCTATGCTGAAATGTAAAAATAAATCATTCTTTTCATTTGAAAATGTAATAGTACATCAAAATTTCATTATTGCTTTTACAAATTTCTTAATATAGTGACAATATTTCCATTGTTCCTCTCTATAAATTTTAATAAGCAATTTTATATTAATATGGGCTAGTTAAATAACCCAAGAATCCATATAGATTAAATTTAAAAAACGGAAAGACAAAAAAGCAAACAATATGAAGAAATCAGTTGTTTGATCAATTATACCAATTGCAGACATTTTTTCTAGATGGGCTTGTAGAAGATCTAGTGTAACATGGGAAAAAATCGATTAAGAAGAGGGAGATATGACCATAAGAGATGAGAGAAGTCTAAACAACAATATTAATCTTCCAAGATGGCATTGAGATGAAACATAAAAAGGAAAAGAAGGAGAGATAACATGTTGTAGGAATAACATCTAAGGTTGGTGTTAATTTTTTACATGACCCATTTCATATTATCTGCATAATTCTACCGTTCAAGGTTTGGAAATTGTGAAAAATGGTAGTGAGGTAGTACAATCTGGGAAGTGTGATTTTTTTTTGGTTCATTAGTGTGGGTCATTCAAGACTTTTCATCCATACACTAGTCGCATAATGCATTACAAATTTAAAAAAAATTGGTTGTGGAAAGTTAAAACCCTACATCTAACTCCGTTCTCCACATACAAACTGCTACACATATTTGAAAATCCAATCCATAGTGCAAAATTCTGCACATACCTGTAAATTCACAGTAGCCCAGTCATATAAGGAGCCCACTAGACGAATCTTGAATGGAAATGTTGCAGAATATGTTTGTAAGGAGCCCGTTGGATGAATCATGAATACATAGTGAAGAAAATGAGGTGGAAACGACAATGGGGATGAATTGCCCAAGATAAAATTTGTTTCAAGTTTCACCCCTACGCAGTTGGAGTATTGGGCATGGTTGCATCCAATTTATCAAAAAAGCAACAAAATTTGCATCGTTCCACTCTTTATATTTTAATAAGCAATGTCTAACCCAAATAAACCAAGAACCCATATAGAGGAAATTTTAGAAATATAACAAATACCTAACAATATGAAAAAAACATTTGAAAAATATTTATAACCATGGAGATTGAATTGACAAGTAATCAAATATCTATTAGAAAAATCAAGGTTGGATGGAAATGAAATACAATCTATACAATGTCCAATGAATATAGAGATCTATAAATACAAAAGAGGGAGTGAATCTAAAAAATATGTTGATGAATACAAAAACTATTATCTTGAATCACTTCAATAACAAACTTCACTCATTTGAATCCCTTTGGAAGCTTGAAAGTGGATGACAAAGTGCAAAGGTATTTGGAAACTGACTGCCACAAATTACCAATTGGGAATTAGTGGTCCCTTAAGTAGTCTAATGTTATTTCAATATTAGTAATCTTCTCATAAGATATGGGATTTAATCTTTAAATTGAGTGTGCTTTTAAGATTTATCCATATCAAGTTGTCTACCATTGCATCACCAATTATGATTCCTTCTAAATAATCAAACTATGCAACATCATCTCTCTTTTGAGTTAATAGATTGGATTTGTACTCATCCTTCTTATACATATCACCATTCCCATCCAATGGATGCAGTAAACCAAGACTAATGCAAGACTTTTCTTTATAAATACCTTTGAATCTAATAATCTTGTTAGCCAATGCTTTAGCTTTGTCTTGATCTCTACACATCAAGACCTCCTTGGTAATCATTTGGTTGGCTATATTTATCATATGAATCTTGTTTTCAACCTACAAGTGCTCCAATTGCTTCTTAGTTATACTAGTATTCAGGAAATTTATTATTTCAACATCCTACTCAGTCATTTCTCCAAGCTGCTTTTCAACATATTTGATTTCCTTTTGACATATTTCATACATATCTAACTCATCTTGTATAAGATAAAAATAATCTCATTTATCTAGCCTTCCAACTGATATTTTGTCCCAAAGGGTCTTTCTATTTCTACTCAACAACTCTTCACCCTAGACATCTAGTTGCATCTTGGTAATTCGAATTTTTAATTCATTTATCTCTGACTCTTGATCATCAGTACCTTTGTACTTTGTTGTTCACTTTCAAGTTCACGAGCAAGGGTCAAGAGTTACTCAAGCTAAAGATAAAATCTCTTAAAGGGCAACCATAAAATAAGCTAAATCATGCTCTTGGAGTAGTACAATGTCATGTCCCCAATTTTAACTCATTTAATTCCCAGGGGTAAAGGGGACAAAATAACCCCTAGGGAGATAAATTTATTTCATTTTATGTATGCTTAGAATAAAAATTATCCCAAGTCTAGTATAAATAATAATTTTATTAATTTTAATTATTTCTATAAATAATTGTTCCTAAAAATTGATCAAGTGGGACAAGAGGGCGCCCTCATGAGGATAAGGTTGCTAAAATGGAACTGAAGGTAAGAAAATACCAAAAGATGAAAACCAAGGAAGGTGTAAGAAGTTGACAAAAGTAGGAAATTGGAAACATATAGAAAAGCCAAGGGAGGGCGCAGTTTCCAAATTGGAGGTCAGTTTAAAAAGCAAGCAACTATTTTACAAAGCAAGAAACATCTCAAGTCAAGGAGGGCGCAGTTTCTAAAAGGTTGAAAAGTTGTAAGAGAGGAAAAGGAGGAAATCCTATCCACTCAAGGAGGGATAAATTTGGAAGGGCTCTCACAGGTCACCAAGAACATCAAATTTCTCAGAAGGTCATCATAAATTTTATAAAAGAAGCCAAGCAACTCCTTTTCACAACTTTTAATCATTATTGAATTTGTGTGTGAGCAATCTAGCTTACCAAGGCAAGGAGATGTTCCATAGACAACCTATGGGATATGTGCCCCATAGTTCCAGTTCCACTCTTCTGTACATGATCTCTTGTAGCCATTGATGTCAAATTTCAAATCTGATCCATCTCTCTGATTACATCCTCTCTTATTTCTATCTTCTGAAGCATTCTCCTCATTCGGTGGAAACAACGTTGAAGGGATGAAATGGAGGTCATGGGTTCAAATTGTATGTGAATTTATGGGTTGTGAGACCTATTCCATTGCGTCCATAGGGTCATTTCCAGTTTTATTCCTCTTTTCTTGTTGAAAAAGGTTTATGGATGACCAATATACAACCATTCTCACCAGAGCCAAGGTTTCAATGTTGAGGAGCACACATGTGAAGTTTTGGTTGATGAATGCACCCCTGATCAGCTCATGAATATCATTGCACCCTCCATCTACATCTACCATATATGAATTCATAACTCTTACAGATTCAGTGCATAAATTCTCCTTCTTATCCTCCAATCCTACTCATTCTCTCAGTGTTTAAGGTTTCTCTAGCATTGGATATTCCTTGAAGATATTAATGTAATAATTTCTCTAATATCTACTTAGGACCTCCAATTTAGATTTGATTATATTAATAAAATTATATCATAAACCTAATATACTTCATAAGTGAATTTTGTAAGCCTTTAAGGAAATTTGGATCAAGTAATTCAAAGACTAGGTCTTTAAGCAATTTTTATTGACTAGTTTTACCATTTTTGCAATTTAGAGCTTTTTAGGAGTCATTTTTCTGATATGAAGGTCATTTGTGAATCCTGATACATTATTAAATAATCCCAAACCATTTCCCCAAGTATTCAAAGACATCTCATCCCATTTGGAAGAGTTTGGAAAATTGCTAGTTGAGAAGTCCAACATAGCACCCTTGTCTCTTTTGCTCCCAAACTCACCCAGAACCTCCCAAATTCCCTGAAAATATTGTCCATCATAAAATTTGGAGTTTAATTTCTGAAATACACCACTTTTTACATTTAGGTGTAAGAAACTGAGTCTAGTATGCATATGCCAGAGTGCCCAGGAAGCCTCAAAGTAGACCTAAGTGACAGTTGTTGTTGAAATGTAAATGGCACCAATGATTTGTGCATATGACTCGAAATTTGGTGATATTTCTATCATGTTTTCTTCTACACACATTTCCATACATTTTGAAAAACCTAAATATCTCAAATTCATAATCCTGGAGTCATCTACTTATGTCCTTGACCAGTTATTTTCTGACTAGTTGTGTTAACTAGTTTCTATTTGTCAAAATTATGTTGTAAAGTTTTAAATTTTGCATACCTGATCTAGGATATTACAGTGGTATCATATCACTTACCTCCACCCATGTGGAAAGAAAGAAGCTCACTGTTGAATAATATTGCGGAACAAATCTTCAAAAGTGCAGTATGAGGCTCCTACCAGTGATTAAGGAATATTTTGAGCCATATGAAGAAGAGGAAATGTCCTCTGTTGGATATTTTTATTTGCATAGATATGAAGAAGATTAATTTGTTGACCATATGTTTGAATAGGACATAGGATCTAATCTACCTATTTCTAAATGGGATGGAAAATTTTCATGTGGGAAGAAGGTGAAGGGATCATTCCAGTATCTCATGGAATACTATAACTTAAAGGAAGAGATATGGGATCTCTTATCTTTTCGATATTACTATGAAATTGAGGTATATAGGATGATGACAAGAGGATGGCTTCCCTTACTGTTGATAATATGTGCCGAGAAATGAATCATGTGTTGTAGCAGAGAGAAGAATCAAATAGCTTTTCCAATCTATGCCCTAAGACATCAGTTCATAAAGGAGAAAATATTAGTCATAGGTATGATCAGAAATATGATTTTTCCTCACAGCCATCATACCATGAGGAAGAGCCTGCAAATATAAATCAGCCTATTTGCATCATCCATAAGGTTGATGAGTTACCAAATCATTCATCAGAACAATATTAAGAAGGTCCATGCACAACTGAAGATCCAGCAGTCCAACATCTGGTTGTTGGTAATGCGAAAGGTGAAATCACTCCTAGTTTCTTTGTGGGTAATCTCAAAATAATTACAAGGGATGATGATGTTGTCAGTAGTGGTAAGACATATTTTGGATCTGATACAAAGGATGAACATGAATCATATTTACAGTCACCACTTGAGCTTCATCATGAAGCAAAAAACAAGCACACATCAGCAGGGTGTGAATAAAAAAATTTGGAGAAGAAGCCTGTTGATATAAGAGTGTCACGGGAGGAGGAGAATTGGGCACAAAGGTATCACTTCAATTCTTATTTTTGTATGCATTTTTTGAAGCCCCAAATGGAATCCACTTCTAGTGGGAATATTGGCTTGGTTGATTCCTCCAGTATTGGGATTCATGAATCAAAGGAGATTGAATTGCAAGAAGCAGAAGAGGAGGTTCACCAGCAAAAACTTATTTCCATGATTGGGAGTGTTGATGATGGTGAGGAATATTTTGGATATGATCCAAAATAAGAACATAAATCAGATTCACAGTCACCACTTGAGCTTCATAAGGAAGAAGAAGTCAAGCACACATCAATTGGATGTGAACCAGAAGATTTGGTGGAAGGACAAGCCACCATAGCTCCACCGCATGAAGAGAAAGACATGATACAAAGGTATTGCCACATTTATGATTTTTATATCCCTTTGTTTCATTCTAATATGTCATCCACTTACAGTGATAAGGTTGGTATGGTTGATTCCTTCGGTATGGAGGCTCAAATTTTTGGTGTTAACTATGAAGGCAGTAATGGAGATGAATCATTGGAGGAGCATGAGTCACTGCAAGGTGGTATCAATGGGGAAGGAAGATGTGTAGAAGAGGTTGTTGCAAGAGATAGTTCCCATGAATATGAATATCTTGCAGTTGGGAAATATGAACAAGGTTCAACCTCTCATTCACACCCTGATATTCATCATGAAGTTGATCAAAAGCAGGAAGAAGAGGATGTTTTTCCTAAAGAACCACATTTTGTTACAAGGTCTTTGAAGATGAGGGAAGTGAATATATATGAGGCCTTGAACATTTTGCATGACACTACTACATGGGTGTCAAAATCCTGGAAGATAGTTGCATCAATGGAGGATCCATCATCCATTTCAGGCTTGGATACCATTTGGGAAGCAATGACAAACATCAAAGGTGATTTTCTGCATTTGCTTTCTGATAGAGATCATTTACTGGAGCTTGTGGATATGTATCATAGTGCTTAATTGGAACATGAAGAAGAGGTTAACAATCTCACTCACATGTTAAATACCACCCAATATTCTTTGAGGAGTGCTCTTTGTGCACTTCAATAATCTGAGCATTAGATTAAGCATCTTGATGAGGAGTTGCAAGGATCACCTTTCACTTATTACATTGTAGACAGTCACTCTCATATGGTTGATTGTATTCATGGTGTAGAGGATGAACTTCATGTGATAATGGAACATGAAGTACATTCTGATTTGCATGTGCTTGGGGGGTTTGAATTTAAGCAAGATGAAGGGAAAGAACCTGTTCTTTTTCAAAGATATTATGAGTTGCCTCTAGGAGATTATTACACAGTTTTGGAGGAGGAACATGATCTCACTACAGTTGGTCCAACCTCAAGTCCAATGGATGAATGTTGCATAGATTTGGTTCACTATTCTCCATCCCAAACACATATGGCAGCCAACACACATAGGGATGAAGATTGGGTAAAGGGATTCTTTCTTTGGGTGCCCCATGAGGAGTAGGAGGCTCTCACATATCACATTGATGACTTAATGGTCAAGCCACATGGTTTGACAAGTGCACCATTCCATTCCCAGTATGACAAGAAGCAATAGAGGAATCTCTCAGATGGTTCCATCGTGGACAGGAATGCATGGAAGTTCCACTTGGGCCAGCTGAGTGGAATAAGTTGTAGAATGTTGATCCTTTGCACCACAAAAAGGCTAGCACATGGGGAAGCTAGAAGAAGTTCATTTGGACCAATTAGATGTGGTTTTTTTTTCATACATTGATTGGTTGAGTGGAGAAATGTTAGAGGTAAGCAACCCCAAAGGTAAATTTATTGCTTGCATAAGAAAACATCCATTAGACATAACAGGTATCTCATGTGAGCAGTGGAATGGGAATCTATGGTTACTAGATGATTCTATCAGTATTATTGGATGGACATGGGTCACCACATGTTCCTTGGGAAGACTTGATATGATTCATCCCCAGATTGAGTACATTCATATTTGGTGGGGAATTATCACTGATATTTAGTTTTGCATTGGAAGTTATCAACTTTCAATGTGGTGGTGTGATATGGGAATCATGCTTGATGATTGATGCTCTCAAGTGATTTTGATGTTTGGAAGGATGCAATATTTGAGATCTTGGGATCTTGGCATTCCTTGGAGTGATAGATTTCCAAATGTGGTAGAAAACTTTGGGTCCTTACAGAGGAAGTAGTGGGATCCAGGCATTCTACTCAGTTATCCTAACTGGGTTGAAAATTTTGTTATCAAAAAAAAAGAGTTAGTCATTTTGAGAATGACTATAATCAGAGTGGAGCAGCAGAAACATGATGGACCCTTGGTAATTTAGCTTGGATTGGAGGATTCCAATTCTAGATAGACAACAACATATTTTCAGGAGTGAATTCATTGGCTGGCTTCATAGTTGGTTGGAGTTGTTTTCAATTGCTTGAGGACAAGCAATTTTGGGAAGGGAGGACTATCATGTCCCCAATTTTGGCTCATTTAGTTCCCATGGGTAAAGGGGACAAAATAATCCCTAGGGAGATAAATTTATTTCATTTTATGTATGCTTCGAATAAAAATCATCATAAGTTTAGTATAAATAATAATTTTATTAATTTTAATTATTTTTATAAATAATTATTCCTAAATCGTGATCAAGTGGGCCAAGAGGGAACCCTCATGAGGATAAGGTTTCTAAAATGGAATTGAAGGTAAGAAAATAGAAAAATATCAAAAGAAGGGAAGGTGTAAGAAGTTTCCAAAAGAAGGAAATTGGAAACATCCAAAAAAGACAAGAGAGGGCACAATTTCCAAATTAGAGGCCAGTTTACAAAGCAGGAAACTATTTTACAAAGCATGAAACATCTCAAGTCAAGGAGGGAGCAGTTTCTAAAAGGATGAAAAGTTGTAAGAGAGGAAAAGAAGGAAATTATATCCATTCAAGGAGGGATAATT
Source organism: Larix kaempferi (assembly GCA_027924585.1). Taxonomy (NCBI): domain Eukaryota; kingdom Viridiplantae; phylum Streptophyta; class Pinopsida; order Pinales; family Pinaceae; genus Larix; species Larix kaempferi. The sequence goes on along the minus strand of BSBM01001041.1, from coordinate 4,522,144 downwards.
TGGAAGGGATCTCACAGGTCACCAAACACATCAACTCGCTCAGCAAGTCATCATAAAGTTTATAAAAGAAGCCAAGCAACTCCTTTTCACAACTTTTGATCATTATTGAATTTGTGTGTAAGCAATTTAGCTTACTAAGGCAAGGAGATGTGCCCTAGAAAACCTATGGGAGATGTGCCCCATAGTTCCAATTCCACTCTTCCGTACATGACCCAGTGCAACCATTGATGTCAAATTTCATATCTGATCCATCTCTTTGATTACATCCTCTCTTCTTTCTATCTTCTGAAGCATTCTTCTCATTCAGCAGAAACAATGTTGAAGGGATGAAATGTAGGTCATGGGTTCACCTTTTCTGATATGTTGGGAACATCCCAAGTTGGAGCCGTTTTGTTGAGCGAGGCTCAAGCGCAACAGTTTGCTGGCAGAAGTACAAGTTAGGTGAGGCCTAGTACTGGCCTATTTTGGGAAAAACAACTCCGCAATTCTTGGGAGTAAGCTATGGATCAACGCAAATATGGAGGATAGTGGCCTACCTCCTTAGTAAAGGAAAAGTACAAAGGACGGCCAAGGTAGTGGGAGCAGTTAAGGAAGAAGCAACGGACTGAAAACTACAGGAACAATGGTAAAGAAGAGGAATGGTGTAAAGGACACACCATGGTACAGTCAGCGTCGCGCAGTTAGAGAAAGAGGCTATCACAAGAGCATCAAAGACAACGAAGCAGCGCAAAGGACAGCCGATGACAAGAGAAGTAGCTGAGAAGTTATGGAAAAGTATGGTTAGTGGAGTAACCACGCCGTTTTGGGGGATTTAAGGGTATTATGGGGTTTTTTCCCGTAACTATTATAAAGATGTGACCTTCGGGCACAATCTATAAAAAGGGAAATTTTGTATAGGGAAGGGTTGATCGTTAGATGTGGGTTGATCTTTCGATTTTTGAATATTGTAAGAGATCAGAGAGAGGGAGAGGCTCTGTAGCTGTGTGCACAGAGACCCATTGTAGATAAGAGTCTGCAGCTGTGTGCGCAAACTAGAACTGTTACCCCTTCTGATTAATATAAACAACATTTCCCATGTGCGTAGCTCCCATATGGGGGGTGAACCACATAAATACCTGTGTTGTGTGATTGCATCTGTGAGACTGTTTCATGTTCATGTATGTTTATGCTTCTATGTGTATTTTCATGTGTATGTTGATGAGAATAATATTCTAAGTGGTGAGTCACACATAACTGAATATGAAAGTGTCAATGAATGTGATGAATGCGTAGTTGTATAGATAACACTAAATCATCGAAGTCTGTATTGTGGTAACTACGAAGCGCGCAGTCACATATATGCGTAGTTGTATTCGAAGTAAATGAGAAGCAGGTGTGACTTCTCTCATAGGACCGATTCCATATATGTTCATCACCAAGGTTACATAAACCTTCTTTTGCAATCACCCCATAACTTCTCCTCGGGTGAGACCTCATCTTGTTCAGAGGTTGTTGCCGAAAGGGACGTTGAAAAGGGGTTTTGTTGGGTCTCTAACAACGCAGAACCTGGGTCAGCCTAAGAAAGATATAGTGAGCCAACATGAGAATTTATGGGTTGTGATACCTATTCCATTGTGTTTGGAGGGTCATTTCCAGTAATAAATTCATTTTTTATTTTTGAAAAAGGTGTTCGGATGACCAAGATACAACCATTCTCACCAGAGCCAAGGTTTGAGTGTTAAGGAGTGCACGTGCGAAGTTTCGGTTGATGAATCAGCCCCTGAGAAGTTAATGAATATCAGTGTGTCATCCATATTCATCTACCAGATCTAAATTCATCATTCTTTCATATTCAGTGCATAAATTCTCCTTCTTCTCCTCCAATCCTACTCATTCTCTCAGCGTGTAAGATTTCTTTAGCATTGGAGATTCCTTGAAGATCTTAATGTACTAATTTATCTAATCTTTTCTCAGGACCTCCAATTTATATTTTATTATGTTAATAAACTTATATCAAAAACCTCATGTACTTCGGAAGTGAATTTTTTAATCCTTTAAGTAAATTTGTATCAAGCAATTCGAAGACTAGCTCTTTAAGCAATTTTTATTGACTAGTTTTACCATTTTTGCAATTCAGATCTATGTAGGAGTCAGTTTTCTGATATGAAGGTCATTTGTGAATTATGAGACATTATTAAATCTTACCCAACCATTTCCATGAGGATTCAAATACATCTCATCCCATTTGGAAGAGTTTGGAAAATTGCTAGTTGAGCAGTCCAACATAGCACCCTTGTCTCTTTTTCTCCCAAACTCACCCAGAAACTCCCAAATTCCATGAAAATATTGTCCATCATTTAATTGATAGTTTAATGTCTGACACAAACCACTAGTTACATTCAGGTGTAATCAACTGAGTCTAGTATGCATATGCTGGAGGTCCCATGAAGTTTCAAAGTAGACCTCAGCGGCAGCTGTTGTTGAAATGTAAATGGTCCCTGTGCTTTGTGCATAGGAATCGGAAGTTGGCCATGTTTCTGTCATGCTTTTTGATGCACACATTCCCATAAATTTTTCAAAACCTAAATATCCCAAATTCATAATCTTGGAGTCATCTAATTGTGTCCTTGACCAATTCTTTTCTGACTAGTTTTGTTAACTAGTTTCCACTTGTAAAAATTGTGTTGTAAAGTTTTAAATTTTGTATAATATCAACTCCAACCTGATATGGGATATTACATATAAATAGGAGAGAAAAAATTTCATCTTTATCATCCAAAATTGAAGAGCTCAGATGCAACAGTAGAGGGTCAAATTTAAGGGAAAGATGAAGTGAAGAAGGCCAAAATTATAATGGAAGATGAAATCTTGAGATGGTTTCTACTTGGATTTTTTTTGTTTTAGGTCATCTTGGAATTTTTAGTATATCTTTGTTTTTGGGATATTCAGACCGTGAAATTTTTATGGGGTGGAGACATGTCAAGACTTGTGAGTGCCTATGGTAAATATTTCAGATGCGGATTTGTTATAGTTCCGAAGATATGACCTCAGAAAGTTAGGGTTTTTGAATAACCTTCAAACATGTCAATTTGGAATTTTCCTTATAATTTTTTATCCAAAATGTTTCAGATAGTTCCCTTTGGAGGAGATGAAAAATATATCTTTAAGAACATATGGTTAAAATTTCAGATCTTTGTTCGCTATATTTTTTGAAGATATGAACTTGGGAAGACGGGGATTTTAAATGACTCAAAAATAATCTTTAACAAGTTAGTTTGGCATTTTCACTATAACTTTTTATCCATGACGTTCCAGAGAATGACCCTTAGAGAAGATGTCGTAGAGATATTGAAGAATATGTGGTGAAATTTTCAATCTTTATTCATTACATGTTAAGAGTTATACTTGTTGAATGTTAGGGTTTGTGACAATGACAAAGACAATGAAAATTCAAGAGAAGAAGGTTGACAAAATTTTGCATAACTTTCTCATATGGTATCAAAATCACAAACTTGTTGGCACATTGGATCAGCATACTTAATGATGATCTTGGTAATTATCTTGACACATTCTATGATGATATTGGCATAGATATTATTGGTGATTGTATTGAAATATTCCATGGTAATGTTATTGGCATGAGATCCCTCTAAGATTTTGGAATGTACTATGAGGTCTATGATGTAAGGGTTTGAAGGTACAAATAGATGAAGTCTATTGGTGATTATTTATAGGATTTGATTACACTCTTTGGAGGCATATTTCTGGTATTGCTATACATCTGAAGTATATCTTGGAAGAAGTTGTTAGCATTCTTGGAGGACAGATTTGAGGCATGTACAGGTTGACATTGTGACAGAGACAATTTTGTGGCATTGTGACAGATACAATGATTGTGTCATTGTGACAAACAGGCATTGTGATAGTGACAACAATACAATGATTGTGACAATTATAGATATAGGTACAAGGATATAGATACATGTATAGGTTGATGGATACAGCGATACAATGGTAGTGGAATATTGTTCTCCTTATTCATATCAAGGTGGTAGGATGGGGCAATGATAGGAGATTGAAGTCTCCTTTAGGTTGGTGCTTGTGATCTCAGGGACTTGGGGCTTCCTTCCAGTTGTTGCTAGTAAAAATATTGAGTTGTATTTTACTGAGGACTGGAGTCCTATATATAGGTTCAAAATTATGAAAACCAAGGGGTTGTAGGCTCATTCTAGTTTGAGCTAGTAAACCGAGGAGTTGGATCTTCCTTCAGGTTGGAGCCTATAAATTAGGGGGTTGGAGCCTCCTTCCAGTTGGTGCAGGTAAATCAGGGAGTTGGATCTTCCTTAAAGTTGGATATTGTAAAATAGGGGGTTGGTTCCTCCTTACATTTGGTGCTGGGGTGATTCCTATGAATGCAATCTTGTTATTTTTATATAAGAAAATCATTATGTGGTTTTCTCTTATCTAGGTTTTAGATCCACGTTAAATATCTTGTGCATTGTGTATGATATTGTTATGTGTTGGTTTTATGTGATGGTGAATGGCATTGTTAATTATTAATGTTAGATGTTGTACTTAAGTTTAAAAGTGTTAAAAAGTGCTAAATATTGATTCACCCCCCCTCTTAGTATAATTTTCCAATAGTCAATTGGTATTAGAGTCAATTCCTTCAAGAGAGTCTAATAATTGGAACAAACATCTCTAGAAAACCTGGATGAACATGAAAGTATCTACTCTACAGATGGGGTTCGACTTTTCTATGGATAAAAATTATCATTGGATTATAAGAATGCGAGTCCATTCACATGCACAAGGTTTTGATATCTGAAAATCTGTTGTAAATGGTTACATCGCTCCAAAAAGACCACAAAAAACTGCTGACATGAAGGATATAAGAAATAATAATGCAATGCAAATGGATATCATCTTGCATGGAATATATGATCATGTGAAAGATAAATTTGGAAATTGTTCATCAGCTAAAGAGATCTAGGACAAGGTACACAATATCTGCACAAAGGGACCCCATTATTAACATTATTTTTGTTCCAAGTACCTAAGAAGATCGGGTAAACAATTCACGAGGTTTGGATTCCAAAGAAGACTTAAACATTATAAGGGAAGTAAGATTACCTTAGGGAGCCTACAAATTTATTCCAATGGGCCCAAGCGCTTAAAATATTAAGTAGAGGCGCTATAGAATCAACTACACAGGACCCTAGCCGATGAACAAGGCGTTATGTGGAGGGTGTTGGTTTATCCATCAATACTGAGAGGTGGGGGGGTGAATCAGTATTTCCATTTTCAAACCTTTTATAAAAAAATAGTGTTAAGAACAAGTTAAATAATCATAAGTAACATGAATAAGACAATTAACAATTTGAACACACAGATTTATCATGGAAACCTCAAAGGTAAAACTAACAAAGCTTTCTTAGTAATAAGCTAATCTTATAGAAAATTGTTTTACAAACACCAAATTGATGGAGAACTTAATATCCTAGATTCTTCTGCCACTACAGAAAGGATGCACCTACACCCCTGGTTTTCTACCTGCTCAACAGACAAGGATTCCCCAACACCCTAATTCTACAGCCATGGATGGAAGGAGGAAACAACCCCCATAGCAGGCCTCAACCTGCCCCAAGCACCACCCAACCACCCTCTAATTTATAATAGTTTTAACTTAAGTTTTTCATATCTTCAATGGCATCTTGAACTTTTGTAATGATTCATATATCTCACTGGACTCTTTCTTGTTTCTGATATGCAATTACCAAAACTTCAGAGACACCTATGGTCCTCTTCGTACATTTGACTTGTATGGTTATATATATTTTTGAAGAACTTTATTATTTTAAACATTGTGTCTCTTTAGGAAAACCATACCTCTTCATAAAAAATATTGTATCCTTTTAATGGCATCGATTCATCATTGATATCCATAGTATTTCAATATTGTTTTAATTAATAAGGAATTACTATTTTGCATAGTTAACCAATTTTGGCATTCTCCAAAGTTGGAAATTTGGCCAAATTGTTCTCCAAATATACTATTGCCAAAAATCCGTTCAATGGAGTGGGTGTCAAACCAGTGGTCAACTAAGATTTACAAATATTCTGAGTCCAATCCTTCTAATTAACCCTCGAGCATCTTTTAACAGCGAAATGATTCAAATCCTTTGGATCTTCATCAATCCACATCAACGGTGGACTTCAACATGCGCTTATCTAGATTTCATAAAGATTTTGCATCACATCCTGAGCTTTAAACTCTGAACAACTTAACCCAGTGAAATTTTCCTGTACCACTGGATCACCCCATCCAATATCGACGGTGGAGTTGAAAAGTGGATTTTGTGTCACATTCTTGGGTTGAACTTTGTGCATGTTAAACCAACGAAATGCATATGATCCGTTGGATTTAATTCCTCCGAGATCGACGGTGTTCTTTGCAATTCAACTTCATGGGATTTATGATTGCATGTAGGGGATTCAAATGCATGCAGGGGCCTCAAATGACCAAGGGAGGAGATGGAAAAAGCGCTAAAGAATTGAAAAAATCACACCAAAATTTGCAAACGTGTAAACCCATGGAGGAATAATGATGTGGACCCACCCAAAAGAAAATCGACGGTGGAAATGGGTTTCAGCGCTAGAAAGTGCACGGTGGTTAAACTTGGAAAGGTGGAGCGAAAATTAAATCGCTTACCATGTGGCAAGCGTTGGTGAAGTGCGCTCTGAAAAGCGGTAAAAGTTAAACCGCTCATCGTAAGTTCCGAAACCATCTAATCATATGTTATATTAAAGGTTAATGTTCGAAGCTTCAAAAAATGCATTTGTTGATTATTTCCTGGAGGAGAAGAAACCGCCAAAAACACGTCACTTGTATTCGTCAACAAGCACAGAAGCTCTTGTTCATAATCTCACTTCACAAGTAGCTCGAAACCCTCACTTTTCAGATTTTGTTTCCCAAATGGAGAAAATTGAAGACCTTGTTCCGTTCAATGAAATTTTAGATGAAAACAAGGAGCTTGTAGTTGACAGGGAAAGGGATATTTTGGACCCTATTTTGTCTGTGGATCATCTTTCGCAATCTAAATAGAAATTAATGGATTTAATTCATAGGAAATGATGTAGCTAATTTTTTTGGTTCTTTTATGTATTATTTTTGTGTCGAATAGACCCTACACTTCCCTGAATTTGTTGGTTGGTGTGTGGTGAATTATTCGTAGGACGAAAGGGTAATATTTAATGTAAATACAACCAAAATTCTATGTCGAGTCAATGCACATATTTTCCATGAGGTTCTAGGTTTACCTAAAACATTTCCCAAAATACCTGAGTCATTTAACGAATAAAATTTGGTAAAGTTTTATAGAAATTGCAATCTGGAAGAAAAAGACAATTTTTTATTACAAGTCTTGAAAGATGGTTAATCGCATGAAAACCTATCATTCCCTTTGAGTATTGATGTATTTCACTGAGATACCCAGCTATTTTTGTCCTTGTTGAGTCAAATTTTAGGTCTAGATAGTGATAAGTAAATCACGGAAGTTATGTTAGGTTTCCTTCTGAAGGTCATTTCACCGAAGTCATAGTCGAGTCCAGTATGTGGTTTTAATTTTGATGAATTCCTAGCTGAAGCGATTCATGTATAGTTGGTGAATTTCCATGAGTTGAATCATTTCAGATATCAGTCATATCTCTTGAACCTGTTCTTGTGTCCAAAAATTTATGAATTGAAGTTTCTTGGTACCATGTTTTCTCATTACCTTCCTAAAAGATAAATATGTTTGAGTTCACCAATATAATCATGGAATAATTTTACATAATTATTTTTAATGTTGAATTGCCCTGCATGTTAGAAGAAATGAATGAAATGTTGCAGCTTAGACCAGAAGTCCAAACAGGTTATTGGTTCTTGTATAAAGAACATACTATAATTAGAGCGTATGGTTTTGATGGAGCACCATATATGTTGCCAGCCTTTTTAACACCAAGGTTTTTTTCCTTAGAATTTATAAGATAAAGGCTGCATTCAAAAAAAGAACGTTTCGATGTTTTAAAAAAATCATCAAATGTGAAATTCCCTCCTAAAGTTGGTCCATTCATCATTAAGACTAAGGCAACCCTATCTATAGTAGAAAAAGTATTGAAGATCATGGATTTCCTAGAGGCTGAAAGGATTAATTATGATCCTCATCAAATTATATCGCAAATGAGAAAACAAAATAGAAACAATACTTTTGATCATCAAACAGTTGAAGGATTAAAAGAAACGAAAAGTTTATTCAAATTTGAACAAGATAAGAAAGAAGTGAATATGGAACAGACAAGCAATTTGGCAATGTTGCCTCAGACACTAACTAAATATGATATAACCAATAAGAGAACTATTTCAGAAGTTGATACTATGGAATTCGATGAAGAATTTTCAAGCAAGAAATCAAAAGTGGAACGACAGAAGGAAATTATTAGTATGGAGGAACGAGATTTAATTGTTCTAGAAAAAACTACTTTGATTCTGTAACCACCTGTAAATATGCAACAATATTCTTTTTTCAGAAATAAAGGAATCTGGAAGTAACTCTCAGTATAAGTCCAGATTTGATTTCCTTTCACAATATGCAGAAAAGAAGAAGCAATCTTTGGTAGAAACTCAAAAATTGTTCCCTCAAGTAAGAAACTTGACAAAACTAAAAGTTTCCCTTCTTATAGTTCAGGATCCAGAAAGAAACACTATAAGGTTTGCAGTGGTGAACAATGAGAAATTTTATGAAATGGAAGTTAAGCTTGATGATATTAATATACCCGATAAGATTCAATTGCATAGACAAACCAGAGATGTCTTGTATACTGATTTATTACAACCCACTTTAAAATTTTCTAAATTACGGTACCTATGATAGCAAAGATGGAGAGTCAATTGAGGCAAGAGAAGTAAGAAAACAAATAAAATTTGGTCCAGATTAAAAGACTACAAATGGACCTTGTGAATCTGGGAGCTGAGCCAGGGAACACTTAGTGTACCAAAAGGCTCCTTGATGAAAAAGAAAATACCATTCAAATGCTCAACAAAAAATTGAAGGTGCCAAATAATCAACATGTGCAATCTCCAGAGTTGATAGCATTACAACAAGAAAAGGAAGCCATATATCAAGAAATGACAGATCAAAAAGGTAAAATGTTAAATTTACAAGATGAAAAACATGCTTGATAAAAATAAAGGATTGAATTATTGTCAAAAATTTCAGTATTAAATACCAATCAGATTGAAACTGTGCAAGTTCCAGATAAGCCAAGGGATCAATCTCTATGTACGGATGAAGGACAAATGGAAAGTTCCTCCACAAAGGAACTGATCAGTTCTATGTCACAAATTAATCTAAAATATGTAGAGATAGAAGAGTTGAAAGCGGAAAACCAGAAGTTGAAATAGGATGTAATTCAAAATTCTGATGAAAAGAAAAAAGCATTGAGTGATAGAAAATAGTTGCAAAAGAAATTTGATGAATTAAAAGATAGATTGACATGTAAATTTCCATTACAAGGAGCTAAACACCTTATATGGGATGATATATCAATGGAATTCACCAAATTCTAGTCACATTTGAATTTTATGGAAGATAAAGATGCTATAGAAAACATAGCTCTCTAGAGTTGTAAAGTGGAAAAAGAGACATTAAGCAAAAGGCCTTCAGAAAAAACTCAAAATATAGTCTGTTTTTTAAACACTCAAACTCAATCAGATATATAGAGTTTTGGAATCAAAGACACACCATCAATCATCATTTGGGAAAGAAGAATTATTAGCAAGCATGATCGTGTTAAATAAGTACAAGACAAAGTGCAACAAATGCTCCTTCAAGTTCAAAATTTTAAGAAAATATTTCAGGGGCTTTTTGAAAATGGTCTACCTTATTTTTGAAGTGATGATGGAAAATTAATGACTCGAGAAAATTATCATAGTTTGATAGTACTGGCCCGTATGGATCACTCAAAATTTGATGGTTTGTTCAAAGGATTAACTGGAAAAACAATAATTGATAAATTGACCGATGATTTTGAAATTTTTGATCAATTTCTAATGATTAAAAAGGATATCCCAGCTGTATGTTACAAAACATGCATAGAATTGGAGGTGACGGTGAAAGAAATGACAGATTATGAAATCCCATATCAAGAGCAATGGAAAATTGTTGGAAATTTTGGCAAAACAAAATACAGGTTATATCAAGAATGAATATTCAAGTGTCTTAATTTGAAATGAAGTTGTGGTTCCTTTGTTAACTTCCCAAGTGTTACATCATCCCAAATCAAAGCACCATGATACCATCTTGGTCGACAACAAAAAAATGTTCCTAAAGTTTAGAGATTTCTTTGAAATTTCTATTTTTAGCGAAGAACCAGTCAAGGTTTATTCAAAGAAAATTTTGTGTAAATTTTGAATTTACAAAGTAATCGGGGTTGGATCCGAGAGAAAAAAATACAGTGATGTAATATTTTTTGAAGACTTTAATGAAGAGCAGAGGTACAGGTCTATCGGAAACATAAATTCATATGTTGTCACTTTATTTAGTTTGTTAATTTCTATTTTTTTGAATGTGTTTCTTGTTACACCATCTTATCACTTTGCCTCATATTTGACTGAACTATGTGAGTTAGAATTCATCTTATATGCTCTAATTCACACATTTAAATATTGTCAATGTTCTTTCTTCCAAATTAATGCAGAATTCATCCTAGTTAGATGCTCTTTTTTTCCAGAATAAAAAGAGCCTATTGGTATTCATATTATGAATCAAAGAAACTACACATATTCTTGTCCATAAAATTCAATGATAATGATAATCATTTGTTACATGTGAAACATACTCGTCTCCCAAATGGCCACTATTCCTCATGTTACATAGGTTTTTATCTCATAATAACAATGTTTGTCATATTCCATCCACATCAACATTTAGCATTCCATATCACAATCAATAAACCAAATTTTTTTATCTATGCAATTTAGCTAATATTCTACAGTATTATACAACTATTTTAAGTAGTGTATCAAAATATTATTGTCCAAAAACTCCTTCCCTGCTTAGTATAAATTTATGTCAATTTCATCCAACACCTATGGTTTGTAGAAAAGGCAGATATGAGCCCTTATGTACTCCATAATGAGACCACTTTTTGATAGCATGTATTCCTACATGTTATATATCCTGCTTAGATTTTTATAACATATATATTCAAAAGTATTGTGTAAATGCGCAATCCTTTGTTTCCAAGATTTCAAATTTGAAACCTGTAATATGCAACTGCCATTGATCCAATTTATGAGTCAACAAAAATGTTTATCCTGTTTGAACCCATATTCTGTGCTATTTTCAACAATCCCCATAATGCAAGTGTTTCTTCCCATTCCGCATCCAAATGACATATCCATGTTATGTTCTTGATCCATGAACAAAATGCATCATGCCCCACATCTTTCCAATTGACTAGCTCCGTCGAAATAACCCACAGGAAAATGATAATTTATAATTGGGAGGTCAAATTTTTTTTCCTTGTAACAGGAATCTTCCAGTTTATGTCTTTCATGTAATGTAGTATGAATTCCACGAACCCACACAAAGTGTAGATTTTCTCATCAAATAAGATAGATTTCCTTAGTCACCAAAGACCCCAAATGAAATGAATAGGATATGCCATCAAATGTCTGAAATTTGAATACCAATATTTAAGATTTTCATCAAGAGTGCTTCCTGCCCAAGTATCTACTTGACAATGGGAAATCGTTATCTCATCCCAGAGATGTAAATTCAATATGCACTGATTGAATAGATGATCACATGTTTCTTCTTCTTTGAAACAGAGTTGACATAAATTAGGTCCACTTCCCCCAAGTTTTGTAAATCTGTCACTAGTCATAATGCGATAATCTAGTGCTAACCACATGAAAATATTCAATTTTTCTAGGACCTTCCATTTCCATAAAATATGATTCCACCAGTCTGGATAATATTTCTGATGTTCAAAATCATTTTACCCATATGCCATATTTGTGGTAACCATTCCATTCCCACAACCATAATCCCAATAAATATCATCCATTTCTTCATTTAAGGAAATACCTGCATGTTTCAATCCTGCAATATAGAGATCCCAAACTGTTGTCACCTCCCCGTCAAGATGTAAAAAAAAATTCGATAAACAATAATTATTCACCTGTTGGTTTTGAGTATTCCTCTTTACCTGGTTAATACAAGAAATGGCCATAATTTGAATACAACTGAGGATATGTTCTATAAGAATACCCTAATTTTTTGTGCCTGGAATCCGATCTCTACCAACCACAATCTGGAAACCATTTCCAGTTTTCCAGGAAATCCATTGCTGAAGAAAAGGCATGGTTTCCACTAATACCATCTAGATAACAGAGCTCTGATATTTTACCTTCTTCACCGATCAAATCCAACTAACCACCGTATTTGGATAAATATATTTGTCCCGAGTGAGATTTCCCCATAGTCCTTCATCAGTAAGACTTCTCCAAAGACTTTTTAAGTGAAGAGTTGAGTATACCCAATTTAAATTGTGGATACCCCAACCACCCCTATTCTTTGGAGTTGAGATTCTTTCCCATGAAACTAAGTGACATCCTTTGAATTGATGAGAGCCCTTCCAGAGAAAGTTAAAGCAAATTTTCCTGATCAATTTTAAGATGGTCCCAGTTAGATGCTCTATGTTATTAATGTATTGTTTTCTTTAATATTCTATCATTCCTAAAATTTCTATTTGTCTGGACAAATGATACCTACTTTTCCTCTGTGAAATAGTTATCCTACCACCAGGCTCTTAAATAATTTTGAGAAATGCGTGTGTTGACTCCATACCCAATGTATTTTGTTTTTATTCAAACACTTTGTTAAAATGTATGTTGTAACTAAAGATATGGACATTGTTTTAAAATTGTGAAATATTATGAGTGGCCATTAGATAACATATAAAAAAAAAATTCCTGAATTTCGACTTCCAACAAGAAGGGTCGGTCGACCCTTCATTTATGAGAGACAACAGAAGAATGAACGGTCAACCCTTCCTGTATTTTAGGATTAGTATGAATAGTAAACACTAGAAGGATTGGTCACCCCTTATTATATCCTCGAAATACAAAGCATATCATGAAGAGAAAGGATCAACCTCCCATTCGTTTAGTAGAGAATTGTTAACACCTATATCCATCAATTCACCTATATCCAGAATGGTGAACACAAGAAGGATCGACCGAACCTTCTTGCAATCTAGAACTATTATGAAAAGAATCATTGGGAAGAAGAAGGGTCGGTCACCCCTTAATTTATGAGGGAATTGTAAAAATATTCAACCTACAAAGGCTAGGCCGTCAATTCATGTATATCCAGAATGGTGAAAACTGGAAGAATACCGAGCACAAGAAGGGTCGGTTGACCTTCATTTATGAGAGAATGTAAACATATTTAACCTAGGAAGGCTAGGCCGACAATTCACGACTTCCAACTTACACAATAAATAGTAGGGATCGATACATTGGCTAAGTTATAACATATAAAAAATATTTATCCCGACTTCCCACTTCCGACAAGAAGGATTGGCCACCCCTTCGTTTAGTAGAGAATTATGAACACCTATATCCAACAATTCACCTGTATCCATAATGGTGAACACAAGAAGGATCGACCGACCCTTCTTGCAGTCTAGAACTATTATGAAAATAATACTAGGCACAAGAAGGGTTGCTCGCCCCTTCATTTATGAGGGAATTATAAAAATATTCAACCTATGAAGGATATGCCATCAATTCATGTATATCCAGAATGGTGAACACTGGAAGACTAATGAGCACAAGAATGGTCGTTTGACCCTTCATTTACAAGAGAAATGTAAAAATATTTAATCTACGAAGGCTATGCCGACAATTCTTGACTTTTGACTTATGTATTAAATAGTAGGGATCAGGACATTTTCTAAGTTATAACATATAAAAAATATTTATCCCAACTTCCGACAAGAAGGATCGATTGCCCCTTCATTTAGTAGAGAATTATGAACACCTATATCCAGCAATTCACCTATATCTAGAATGGTGAACACAATAAGGATCGCCCGACCCTTTTTACAGTCTAGAACTATTATGAAAAGAATACTGCGAAGAAGAAGGGTCGGTCGCCCCTTCATTTATGACTGAATTGTAAAAATATTCAACCTACGAATAGGCCTTCAATTCATGTATATCCAGAATAGTGAACATTGGAAAAATACTGAGCACAAGAAGGGTCGACCGACACTTCATTTAAGAGAGAAATGTAAAAATATTTAATCTATGAAGGCTGGGACAAAAAATTCCCGAATTTCGACTTCTGCAGTAAATAGTAAGGATCGAGACATTGGCTAAGTTCTAACATATAAAAAATATTTATCCCGACTTCCGACTTCCAACAAGAAGGATCGACCTCCCCTTCGTTTAGTAGAGAATTGTGAACACCTGTATCTAGCAATTCACCTATATCCAGAATGGTGAACACAAGAAGGACCGACTAAACCTTCCTGCAGTATAGAACTATTATGAAAATAATACTGGCAAAAGAAGGGTCGGTCGCCCCTTCATTTATGAGGGAATTGTAAAAATATTCAACCTATGAATGCTAGGACATCAATTCATGTATATCTAGAATGGTGAACATTGTAAGAATACTGCGCACAAGAAGGGTCGTTCGACCCTTCATTTACAAGAGAAATTTAAAATTATTTAATCTACGAAGGCTAGGCCAACAAATCCTAACTTTTGACTTCCGCAGTAAATAGTATGAATTGGGACATTGGCTAAGTTATAACATATAAAAAATATTTATCCTGACTTCTGACTTCCGACAAGAAAGATTGGTCGCCCCTTCATTTAGTAGAGAATTGTGAACACCTATATCCAGCAATTCACCTGTATCCAGAATGGTGAACACAAGAAGGATCGATCAACCCTTCTTGCAGTTTAGAACTATTATGAAAAGAATACTGGGAAGAATAAGGGTCGACCGCCCCTTCATTTATGAGGGAATTGTAAAATTATTCAACCTACAAAGGCTAGGCCTTCAATTCATGTATATCCAGAATGGTGAACACTAGAAAAATACTGAGCACAAGAAGGGTCGTCCAACCCTTCATCTAAGAGAGAAATGTAAGAATATTTAATCTACAAAGACTGGTACGAAAATTCAGCTATATCCCAAATAGTGAACAAAAGAATGAACGGCCAACACCAGAAGGTTCAGGAAACGCTTCTTATATCCTCCAAATATCAAGAATATAATCGAGAGAAATGATCGGCCACCCCTTTGTTTAGTAGAGAGTTGTAAAACTATCAAACCTACGAATAGTCGTTCAGAAATTCACCTATATCCAGAATGGTGAACACAAGAAGGATCGACCAACCCCTCTTGCAGTCTAGAATTTTTATGAAAATAATACTGGGTAGATAAAGGTTCGGTCTCCCTTTCATTTATAAGAGAATTGTAAAAATATTCAACCTACGAGGGCTAGGTCGTCAATTCATGTATATCCAGAATGGTGAACATTGGAAGAATACTGAGCACAAGAAGGTCCGTCCAACCCTTCATTTAAGAGAGAAATGTAAAAATATTTAATCTCCTAAGGTTGGGACGACAATTCAGCTATATCCCAAATGGTGAACAGAAGAATGAACAATCGACCATTCCTATATTGTAGGATTAGTATAAATAGTAAACACAAGAAGGATCGGGTGCCCCTTCTTATATCCTCCAAATATAAAAAATATCATGGAGAGAAAGGAATGGGCGTCCAACAATTCATCTATATCCACAATGGTGAAAACAGGAAAAAACAACTGACCCTTCTTGTGTTATAGAACTATTACGAAAAGAATACTTAGCACAAGAAGGCTCGGTCGCCCCTTCATTTATGAGATAAATGTAAAACACAACAAGGATCGGGCGCCCCTTTTTATATCCTCCAAATATGAATAATATCATGGAGTGAAAGGATCGGTCGCCCCTTCGTTTATTAGAGAATTGTAAAACTATTGAAGCTCTGAATTGTCGTCCAACAATTCACCTATATCCAGAATGGTGAACCCAGGAAGGATCAAATGACCCTTTATGTATTATAGAACTATTAGTAAAATAAATACCAAGAAGGATTGGACGCTCTTTCATATACTATCCAAATATCAAGAATATCACGGAGATATTCTACCTAGATAACTTTGACATAAGTAGCTTTCATAAATGAATGGGTGCTCCTTCTTGCATCGATCCATTTTCTACAAACCACAATAAAGAT
This sequence comes from Larix kaempferi, assembly GCA_027924585.1. NCBI lineage: Eukaryota > Viridiplantae > Streptophyta > Pinopsida > Pinales > Pinaceae > Larix > Larix kaempferi. The sequence continues at coordinate 4,505,815 of BSBM01001041.1, read as the reverse complement.
CAATTTAAATGGTAAGGGGTAGCACTTGATTGAAATGTGACTTTCCGTAATATTCTCGATCGGTTTATTTCTAGCAGAAATAACAAATTAAAATGATGGTTAATAATAAATAATGACTGCTCCTTCTATGATTGAGTCTATCTCAAATGACTATATAAAATGTGCATTCGATCTATCATGGATAATGCTAGTAGATTTTTTCTTAATCAATCAATTGATTTTGGAAAAGAGAGGTCGTTCCTTCTCCATCGATCATTCGCCTAAACATTTGCAAGTATACATCTATTATTAAAACATTAATTGATAATTATAAACATTGTATGCATTCTTATATTAACTACATAATATTTATTGTTTTGCAGATAAAACATGTGTGTGTTGTTGAGCCTTAGTCAATACCAGGAAATCACGTTCCTTGATGTGTTAAAAGATCACAACCTTGGTTTATTCAAGCATGGATGGTATGTTGAGATGGATGAACCAAATAATTTGTACCCAGATTTATATCTATTCTTCTTGGATGAGGAAGGAGCTCCAAATCGAGCTGAAATATTGACATCTGTAGATCCAATTTCTGACGATTTATTGCGTGTTCAAGTTGAAGTGGTCGAGAGAGACCGGTGTTTCCTTCTACAAGATGATCTTATGGTTTGTAATTTTCGACCATATCTAATGAAAAGTGGTCCCGATTCATATCTGGTTTCCTATGTGAACCAAGGGTGGGTTTTTCCCTCGTATGATGTTTGTAATCGGTCTCGAATTAATACCGCTTCATCTTTGAATAAAATAATTTTTTCGGTATGGAAGAAAAGAATCTTGGCTGCGAAAACCTCGTCTGTATTGCATTGCATGAATATTGAAAAGAAGTTTACAAATGTAGACCATGAAAAGATAATGTGTTCTACTTTAGAAGAACATTTATCAATCATATTGAAAAATATGTGACCAAATATTCCTTCAAAGCACTTAAATCAATTCCTTCTATACCGATGATGCGGGAAGAAACTAAGAGCTTCGAAAGTTCAAAAGAAGTTCAACAAGAATAGATCAAATATTTTTTGTTCAGTGAGAAAGTTTTTTCTATTGACGTAACAAGATGTGTTGTTGTGCCTCCGCATTTGCAATATCAAAAATTTGATGAGGAGGTCATGGAAAATATGGTTTTATCTCTTGTCTCAAATTTTAAAAAAACATTGAGAGATGTTATTATATTGTCTTTCGATAAGGTGACCACGTTGGGATTTCTTCCTAGAAATGAAGATGAAATTAATTTTCCTTCAGTAAATTTTTATATATTGGATGGGAAACATACTATTTCTATGCATAAAAAATCATTGAAACTGATAAATATCAATTGTTCCATTCAAGGTATCGGCATCGAACAGCTCCTCTTCTACATAAATATGTTCCTCAACACATTATCAGAAAATTATGCAAACAACAAAATTTATCAAACAAATAATTTGTAGACACTCCATTCATTTCTCAAGTTGTAAAATCAAGGGAGAAATGGATATCCTACGGTAGGCCATCCCTTCCAGGAAAGGGAAACACTTCTAGTGATGATTGGTAGGTATATAATTTTTCTTCTTATCAATCAAAGTCTTTAGATTGCGGCCTGTGTTATGAAATTAGCAAATTAAATATTATCTTTAATTTTATATTTGTGTAGTCTTTTCAAGGTGAATGTATGGATATCTTTGTTGTTCAAACAAAGGACATCCTTAAAGACAAGCTAAATCTTGTTTTGACATTGGATCTACTATGGAGCAAATGGATGTCTATATTCGAGCTTTACAAAATTGGTTCCTTTCCATTGTCACCCAAGAGCATCACTCAGGTTGATTTTGTTCAAAATAAAATAAAGAATCATGGATCTGATTTTTTTAGACCATTCCATAATCTTGATGAATATGAATTGACCGCTATGGTGGACAATATAATCAACAGATCAGTTTGGACGAGCACATCAGTCGACAAAAATTTTTGCGTACAGAATTTATATGAATATTGCACGTGAATCAAGGACGAGAGGTCAACCAGGCATTTGATCTTTGAATATTTCAAAGTTCATGATGTTCAAACTTTTCGATCACAGATTATCACTAACGATAATGTCATTGAAATCTATAAAATTGCACCAAATCATCTCCAGCAATTGTGCAGTATTTTATGCTCTGAAAAGCAATCAAAATATCTGGGTTAAAAGAGAAAGAAAGAATCTGAAGAGGATAATGGTACCAAATTACCAAATGATGCTGAGAAAATATTGAACATATATATCAATAAAGAGGGTATGGGTATGTCCATTGACTCCGTCAAAGATAGTTCACAGTTTGCTTGTCAATGTTGTTATCCTACATCTTTGGTAAACATACTAAGATCCATTGCATTTTTTGGTGCGGCAATCAGTTATGATTTTGTTGTTGTTGATATGTGTAATTGTGATAGTCCCTGGACGGAAGAATATATGCTTGCATTGTTGTACTACTTAGAATCAAATGAAGCGGCATGTACTTGTATTTTTTTAGCTGATATGGAAAAATCTTGTATGATTTCTAAAGCTTTCACACTTTTCAGCAAGAAATAAGAAAGAAAGGTAAGTGGAATCCTACCAAGGGAGTTTATAGAGATTTCTCCAAGGACTTATTTATAGGATTCTCTATTATATAGTGTTAGAGAATTGGAAGGGATGAGAATAATTTGTCTACTTTTCAAATAGATATGGATTGGAAGGATGAGGGCCTACCAATAATTGATTTACCTTTTCCCAAGGTTAAAAATTATAGTTTGAGAAGCCATGTTTTTTCAAAAGAAAGGACACGGAAATTTTGGGATCACATAGTTTCCAGACTGGTCTCTTCTCGAGGTACAGTTCTTTTGTTGTACACAGGAGGTAGATTCCTTCATTCGTTGATTAGGTCGCTAGATAGAATACTTATTTCTATTGTGGAGACAGTACAACAAGAGTTGTTTATGAATAGTTTATATCATGAATTGGGTATAAACCAAGGTATTTTTATTAACATTTTCAGATGTCTTGTTTCATTGTACTTTACTTTTCTCAGTCGGTTATGTTCAATAACTTCTTCAAATTCCTTTTCAACTATAGCTTCAAATAAAGAGCACACTCAGGTATTGTCCAATAAAATTATAGTATCTAATGATGACATTGAATGTGATGGAGAATCCACAAAGAACTACCAAATTGGAGAACAAGATGGACAAGAAGGTAAAAATTTATTTTTCAAAGATCCTAGTTAAATTAACTAAATTATGAATGGGGATAGTGACCTTGAATACTTGCAAAAATTTATATAAATGTATACCTGCAAATTTCCAGGTCAAGATGATTGGATTTCTATTCAACATGTGGATCATCCACAACCAGAGTTGGGATCGATGATGTCCATGGATATTAGCCAAAAATCACATTGGATAATAATGAACCAGGCGAGAGCTTCAATAATAATGAATCAGGAGAGGGCTTGGTGTCAAAACACGGTATCTCCAGCAATGTTACTCACCACTCAAATGTTGGCCTGACATTGACAGGTAAAATACAAAGATTATTTTCTACTTAAATTGATTAAACAAATTTATTCCGAAATATATAATCACAATAAATATTTATGTGCAGCTTCCCATACAAAAATGTTATTGATATTAGAAATCGAAGGTTTTCTATTTCGCAAGAAAGTCACAAAAAATTAATCCAAAAGAGAAAAAAAGGGAAATCAAAGAAATACTATTGGAGGGAAAATAGTAAAAAAAAGGGGAAGAAAGTACTATTGGTGAATTTGAATTTAAACACAAAGAAACTTCATCTAAGTCATGAACATGAGTCATACAATTTTTTGGATTATGTATTTCCAAATTCAATGTTGGGATTTGGTCATCTAAATGTGGGGTCAATGAGGGGAAGTCATTGTTTACAAAAATTTTGAGGGCAGGTAGTGCAGAAAAATCATATGGGAAAAAAATTTATTTTTATGGTTTTGAAAGAGATGTACCAACAATAAATAAGGAAATACACAAAAAAATATGGAGAGTATGTGGGAGGATTTCCCAATGAAATATTCGCAAAGTAATACATCAATGATTGTTTTGGAGGGTGATGATGTGAAAGCACATCCATGTGAAAACTGTATTTTGAGTAAGCCCTTTATTGCATCGTCCGCTAGGATAGATAGTGAATTGGTACATCGACTCTGGCAGGGTTTTAGTAAAATGCATGAATCAACTGATATCAGAACCTTCAATGCCTTCTTCTAGTTGAGTAGCAGCCATCAAATGTAACCTATCATTTCCTCTTTGAAGAGCGGGAAACACTAGATGTAACCTATGGAGATTTTAAATCATTCAATGTGTTTTCTATTTTTTTCTGTGACGTTGCTATTTTTGTATGAATCTAACATATTATTAGTTCAATGTGATGCTTTTATTAAATCATTTGAATCTGTGAAATTTTGGGTTATTTTTGTATTAATATTTGGAAATCAAAATCTCCATTTACAGCTGCATGTTTGTGATCATTAACTTCATGAACGAAGTGTTTTCATTGTGGTTATATATATGGTCATGGTTTTTGTATGCAGTCCAGATATCACTGCAAAAGAAACTATCGGTCCTAGGAGTAGAGGGATTTCTCTTTGGAGTTCAAATGTTATCCAACATTGAAGATTTTTCCAAACAACCTCATTTTGTCCATAATTGCTATCGTTATTATGCACGGATGTTCAACCTCGATATTATCAGTGTTTCTAGAGAACATTTTGACGTTGCTCTGTGGTTTTCCTCGCTCGACAACATGGAAATTAAAAAATTCCTTGGTATATTTGAATGCTTGAAGAATGAACACCTTGTATTTATTTTGGGTCGAGAGCAATGTAAACATAGTACTATTTATAATTGCTCAATGTCTGCATATTATAATGTTGGTGAAGTATTGCACATATACAAAAAGTCATTCAAGGATGTACTTATCCAATACGGAGATATATATAAAAAAACAGACATGTTGTTTATAGATGAAGGGCAATATCATTTAGCAGATAATAGCAAGGAAAACTGCTTGAAAATTCCAACTAGTTAGACATTTGACGGTTCACAAGAGAGAGAAATAACTACAAAAACAATGTTGTGTTCTCTATTGAATTATCTCGGGGCTCATTCAAAAATGGGGCATTGGTTAAAGACATTCAACTCCAAATGACCATCATATTATATAGACAACAATTCATTTAGTGATTTCTATATTTGTTAGAACTTCTACATTTAATCGACGTAAATTTTATTGGACAAATCTCATATTATTTATGGACATCGTATCATGTATCTGGTGATGTGTTCCAAAAATTGTTTCAAAAATTGCAGAACATGAAAGCAATATACTTAGAAACATTGAAACATAATATTTTATTGATTCGGTTGTGTGTGTGTTTTTTTTGTTTGCGGATACTAGAAGATTTGTTACTAGTAAACCATTGATTATTTTCGATTTCAATGGAGTTTTGTTACACGCAGTTCATAAAAAAAAAATCGAATTTCAACGAACACCGGATATCGAATCAACCACAAAGAATTATTTTATACATCCAGGATTTAGGGAATTTTTTGAAAATTTATTTAGTATATTTGAAGTTGGAGTATGGACATCTGCACAACAAAAAAGAGTTGGCGAGTTTTTGCCAACATTATTACAAAGAACGGGATTGCAAAGGGAACAATTTAGAGTAATTTTAACACAAGAATATTGTTCGTGCATAGTTAGAGAGGGTTATCAGGGTGATGGAAATACTTATGTATTTCTGAATCCTTTAAACAAAGTTTGGGACATTTTGATCCATGGTTGGGATGCTACAAATGTAGTGATTGTAGATGACTCGAAAGAAAAACATGTTTGTAACAAGGAATGGAACTGTATTATAACAAAATCATATACTTTCCAAGATGTCAATGACATATTCTTGTTAGATCGATTATGGCCTTGCTTGCTGCACCTGAATGGCATGAGTGATGTGAGTCCAATTGTGAATAAAATTAAAATGAAAGTATTTTGTCAAATAATACACTTGATTTTTTGTTTGTACTAGTATGTTCAATTTCACTGTGATTACACTACTTGTGAAGTGTCGAGTTTGGTTTTCGAAAATGCAAAACTTAGAGCTTGAAAGTGCCAAATCGGTTTTCAAAATTACAAATTTAAGTATTGGAAGTGTCAAAAGTAGCCTTCCATAGGGGAAAAATCGGGTTCTAAAAGTGCCATTATCATATTTATCATATCGAAAAAGCGCAAAAACCAATTTCAAAAGTGGCGATATCAAAAACAAAAGTATGCTTTTGGAACTTGGATTTGGCACTTTTGGAACCGGATTTGGCACTTTTGGAACCATATTTTGCACTTTAGAAACCTTGATTTTGGGGTTTAGAAAGGTTTTTTTTACCCATATTCAAAGTAACTTGGACTAGAATATGTCCAAGTTTAATGAAATAGGCGTTATGGCTTAGATTATTCATGATCCACTACTTCTTCCAGAGGATATGAGTCCATAACTTGCAAACTTACTTGAAGGTCTTCTTTGCAAGGATCCAAAGAAAAGGATGAGATTAGATGTTGTTGCAAGGCATCCATGGGTTGTGAAGTATTTTCCGTCAACTCTGCATGTTTTGGGGAAACATGAACATAGTAGCTCCAGATATCATTATGATCATCATGAGCAAATTGTAGCTTCCTATGAAGTATTGTCAGAACCAATTTAACGAGAATGGTTATGATTTTTATTTACATATTTCATGGCTACTTACTAAGTCATGGAAGAGATGTTGTGGTTCTTTAGAATATTTACCGTTTTCTCATTGTATTTATATTGAGGTGTACTATGATGATTGTACATTTTATATGCCTGTGTGAATTTTGATCTTCAGTAGCATGCTTAAGTTGGATTTCATTCTAATGCAATTGGGACCTCAAAGGAATATTTCTTGACATTTCTAAGCATGCAAATAATAAACATGAATCACATCATATGGTGGTTAATGTTCAAATCACTTCACGGTCAAGAGATGAGGTCATTCTTCAAGAACTCGTGGTCTATGTTGTAGAATATGTGCTGGTGAGGTGTAGCAAGCAATTTTGGTGTCTCTATTGTAGAATATGTGCTTGTAATATGTAGAAAGCATGTTCACCTTACAAGGAACATCCTAGTGTAATTGATGCCATTCAATTGAGAATAAAATAATATTGAAAATTATATGTCGCTTGTTGTAGAGAAACGAGGGATTTATTACGGAGGGTTTTTAAGCACCTTTGTGCATCCAATAACTATTTTTATGATAGCTTATTCTTTATGGATTTGTGCAACTGGTTTTCAAGCTAGGATGGTTGCTATCTATAGAAATGTATTTGTAGAGATGTTGGCCATTTCAAATTGATTTAGAATTGGTCAAGTTAGTTTTCTTGTCGTGGAATATTATGAAGACCTTGCGTTTTATGGTTGTGGTACACAATTTGACAAGTGTAACAATAGAATAGCAAGCTAATTGTGTGGCCATGTTTTTTATGGCAGTGATGGAACTTTCTCTGAAAAACTAGTCATATGGGGTTTCACATTTAGATTATGATAATTATTATATATTGAAAAAAGAGATCTGTATATTCAAAAATTAAACCCAACGGATTTGCTGCTTATTTCTGGGTGCAAAGGGTTTCTATAACTATATATCCATACCACCAAAAAGTGATGAAATATCATATTTTGAATGGAGAATTTTGGGAAAGCTTGATGATATTTTCTACTCTTTTTTTGCCACCATTTGAAAGAGATGGAAGCCTTAAAAAATTGGTGTATCCTGGATTCCAAAAAATATTGATATCATGGATCCTAGATACATTCCAAAGGAAAGAGGAATGACACCTATAATAGATAAGGAGACTTATGCTAACAGTGATATTGGAATGGATAATAGAAAAAAGAAATGTGGCAGTGGGAAGAAGAAGTCCAAACTGTAAAAAACAAGCCTTTCAAAAGATAGCCAATAAAGGTGTGTGGGTATTAAGAATAGACTGATAGATGCAGTAGTTGCAAAAAGTAGTAACTCAAGCCAACATGCAAAGAATGAAGTGAAGAAACCAAAGGACACTCATGTTTCTTCATCATGAAAAAAACAAGATATTGACACTGGGATCCTAAGATGTCGGGCCATAGATGAAAACTCTCTTCAGAATTCAACACATGTAGCACAATTGGACACTAATGACATGTTTTATATAAGGAAATATTCAAAATAACGTCGATGCATTGTTAATTCAACTGAAAATATCCAGCCTAGAAATCGAAAGGTTGTGTCTAAAAGAAACATCGTTGAAAATTCATATCATAAATTAAAGCAGTTTAAGAGCTCTACAGAAGTTACCTTATTTTCTATTATTCTACTTTCCTCGTGAGAGTGTTTGGAAGGGACATGTCAAAGAAAAGTGGAGAGCACTTGTGGTAAAATCATTATAATGGTTCAAAAAAGTTGTGACTGCATTAACTCTTTGAGAACTATTTATTATTGTATATTATATAATGTCCTAATTACTCCTAGTGATATGTTTAAATCAAGGAAGTCAAGTCTCTATGGAAGAAATAAATTCATATAATTTTTGTGTGGGATTACATTTATGAAGATGAACTGAAGAGATATGTGGAAAATGGTGTATTGATTGATCGTGTTCTTGCTTTCTCTTGTGAAGAAGAAACCAAAGAGTATTTGCAACACAAGATTATAGAGAAGGTATGTTTAATTCTTTTCTGAAATAGTTTATCTATTAGTTCTTTGTATACAACAGTTTATTGATGTCACGTCTGCATACAGGGATCCTATATATGTAATATCCATTGGCATATATTATCATGCTTGTTTCGTGTCTAACCTTGACCATTGCATCTTAGTTGGGTACCACAGTTTCCCACTGGGTCTTTCTAGATCTCAAATGGAATTCCTTAATTTTATCAAATCATTGAGCTCGTGATTGAACACAAGGACACTTAGCCATTCTAAATTTGTAAAGCATCCAAATTAATCCTTATCTCTTCCACTTCCCTTACCACACCCAGTGACATGATAATTTTCGTTAGTGTATGTATTAAATTGGCAACTGATCCTCAAATTTCATGGTCAATTTCCACTTCTACATGGACTACTTTAACAAGCCTAACATGGAGTAAATATGCATCTATGGTCCTAAAATCATATTTGTTGGATCCAATTTATTAAAAAGGATTGCATGCTTCCATAAAATTATTTCATAGATTCTCTAGATACCTATTGAATAGCCTCTTTGATGCTTGCAAAATGGATGGTAGATCTTACAATTCTAAATAAATAAATTTTGCATCTATAGACATGAAGGATTATATAGGATCACATAATGATATCATAGATTTTCTACCCTTAACAGGGTCACAATAAAACTTAGCATTAATCTCCCTTATATTCATGAATTTCCTTAAAATGATCTAATTCTTGAATAGTACAGAACCAACAATGGGATCCCCAGTTCTATAAGAAGCTCTATTTATCCCATCTGATTAAAATTGTATTCCTAGGTTCATATTCGCCATTGCTACTTGCTAAGATGTGGTTGTTTTGCCACCTCCACCCCTCTTTCAAAATCGATCTTTAAATTTGTATTCTTTAACCGATATTTAAGAATTTTCACTTTGGAACCTTCCATTTGAGTAATTGTCCCCTACCTCCCTCTACGATGCTAAAACCAACACTACTCCATAATTCCCCTATAGATTCCAAGTTCCCATATTTTCAAATATTCCTAATTCAATTTCTTTTTGTAGACAGATTCTCACATAGTATATAATGTGGTTTCCAAAGAAATTCATTGTTAAGGTAATTACAACAAATTCTAACTCTACCAATTTTAGTCTTGCCCTTGTGTAATACCCCCATTTTGACCCTTAGGAAATATGGGCTTTTAATGTAAATATTGTATACATGAGATGTATGTTTTCCTTGCGTGGAGCTCAAGGCCAAGGCCCCACTAGTGTATGTTCGGATTTTATTTAAAATGGACAAGTATTTGATATTTTTCTATACATGTGTTATTAAGCCATGGAACATTGTGAAATGATGTAAATATTTAATATTGCAATAAAATAACAAAACTGGCTATGGAAGAAACTAATGAGAAGGGGCCATGTGTATTCCATTAGGGAGTGGTGAGGGGGTTGTGGGATTGAACCATAGGCTTCCAAATGTCATCTTGAGAACCCATTTGACATTCCTTGCTTACATTTCATTATGTGTAAGAAAGTTGTTGAAGAAATCAGTCCATGGCTTCAATGGAGCATGGACAACCCAGAAATTTGTATGGCAGAGTATGGGCTCCGTTTCCTTGACCCACAAGTCACTCTACCTGATGGGAATTCATTTTTCCTCATTCCCATTCCATTGTTGAACATCTAAGCTTCAGTTTTCATCCATTACACATGCCCAGCAGTGAGAAAAAATAGAAATCGCAACTGTCAATTAACCCATGTTTTGAAGTGCCTTAAACACCCAGAATTTCGTATTGACAGTGAAATCCAATGGGGGATCCATAGAAATGAAACTTGGGACGAAATTGAGAGTATTAGATATCCTGAAATCCATTGGAAACCCCAGTTTTTATAGCCCGAAAATCCAATTACGGGATTGAATTATTTGGCCATCGAATTGAGAAAATGCAAGCATGAATGATAGAATAGAGGTTGGGATTGCCTGAAAAACCCAGTGAAGACTAGAATCTCGAGGAATTATCATCTTGGACCTTTCTATGCCCACCCTTAAGAGCACTGGAGGGAAGGGATGCGTGAGGGACTGTGCAAGAGAAAAGGGGACCTTCCTTGTGTTGGGTGTGGTAGGTATTGTGGGTATCATGACTCTTTGAGTCTAGTTGAGATGTCTATAGCTCTGTGGTTGAGCTCACTGGCTTAGAATCCTCCTCATTTGTCTCTGGCATGCTTGATAAACCCAACCATGTGTTGGCTTAGCATGTTTGGTTGTGTGAAACCATGGTTGTGAGTGAGCCTATTTAGTTCCTCCTTAGTGGATACACATCCCAGATCGGGGGTGGTCTCTCAGCTAAAATAATACAGGCTAGACAGAGACCTATGGTTGGGTGGAACGTTGCTCACACATAGCCAGTTGTTGGATAGTTTCATCTTAAAGATAAGTATTCTCTGTGGTTTGAATTATGTTAATTATGTGTCCTGCCATGTTTTTAATTGATGTTTTTTATTGATATGTTGAATGCATGATGTAGTTGTGTGTGGATAATGTTTATTTCCGTTGTGTTTATATCGAGTATGAATATGCACGCATAATTTTTTATTTATTATGAATTTTGTTAGTAATGAACGGGTTGAGCTCTCCAAAGAAGCCAAGAATGTTAGTCATGTTCCCTTCCTAGCATTGGATTGATGGGAGGGGATGTGACAGAGTGGTATCAGAGCCCATGTTGCAGCACTGGGGCTGCTTGGGCCATGTTGTGAGTTAAGGGCAGATATCAGAGTGTTTTAACATGGTATTGATGAAGTTTGGATGACATTTTGATTATAAAAATGTCAGGATCAGTGTTCGCAAATGCGACAGAGGATCACACCATTGCATAGATATATCTAAGAGCTTTCCAACGGTACCAGACTCGCCTTATTTGGTTAAGGGATGAGGGAGATATGAACCCCGCAAGTTGTTGGAGTAGAAGTGTTTCTGCAATTGCGGATTGCAGAAACGAGGATTTTCAAATTTTACGTTGTGGCTTTTTGCAATTCCAAACCCGCATTGCGGATTGTGGAAAAGTAAAATTTTTGATTTTGCATTTTGGATTTCCACAATTCTAAACCCGCATTGCAGATTGCGAAATGCGGAAACGTTAAAATTTTGAATTTGCATTTTGGCTTTCCGCAATTCCGAACCCGCAATTGTGGATTGCGGAAACATTAAAATTTCGAATTTGTGTTTTAGCTTTCCGCATTTCCGAGTTCCGCAGTACGGTTGCGGATTACGGATTGCGGATTGCAGAAATGCTAAATTTTCAAATTTGCATTTTGGATTTCCGCAATTCCGCACCCGCATTGCGGATTGCGGAAAGGAGTATTTCCCGGGTTGAAAAGTTGGCATTTCCACACCCGTAGTACAGATTGCGGAAGCAAAAAAAAAGTGTATAGAGCTCGAAACTCGATTTTTGGATAGCAGGAGCATGCGGAATCAGAATTGGATGAGTTCTATGGTGTCCTAAGGCCATTAACGAAGGCCATGAGAGAACAAGGGAAGATCCCGAGCCCATTATGCTCCAATTTGGCATAAAATTAAAATTAATGGCAATTACAAATCGGAGTCTTGATGCTTAACAGAAGGTCGTATTGAGATGAAACTGATATGGAGCAGCCATGGAGCAAGCATAGTGTTAAGTTTGGAATTTTGGAGCCAATATCCAAAGGATGTGGATTCGGAGTGAGTGAGAAGGCTAAAAAGCACTATTCCGGGCCACTTTTTAGAGATTTTGAAAAGCTTGCAGTGGATGAAAAAGAGCTTAGATGAAGGATTCAAGAAAATTACTGAACTCAACATTTCAAATTCTCACTAAAACAAACAATTCACGATAAACAGATATTTTCCAGAAATGCACAGTTTGGGAGATAGCCATTTTTGGCCCAAAATTTAGGAAAAAGTTAAAAGTGAAAAGTAGTCAAACCTAGAATTTTATAGAAGATGAATGGTGCATCAGAACAGAGATCCACAAGTTTTTGAGTGTTCTGTTAGCACTCCAAGAGTCCTTCTAGGTTGTAGGTCAAAGGAGCCTGGTAACTTGCAAATTTTCTTAATGATTTGTGAAATGGATCGAGTTGGATTACTTAATGAAACTCATTCGCTCAAAACATGCCCAGGCATACTCAGATAGACGAGGCTTTTAACCATGTTGTTTAGAAAGTTTATAAAAGGTAGATGTAGGTAGAAATCCTATTATGCTAGCAGACTCATACAAAAGCATATATGAATGGCTAATCACAACAGATAAATGATATTTGACATTCAATTTATCAACACAAAGATAGGATGACAACTATCAAGCATAGACAAATAGAACATACATGAAATAAACACTTCACTGCAAGTATAGAAATATAGAAAAGGAAAACTGAACATAAATGGCAAAAGAAGCTCTTATAACCAAGATGCAATGAGAAGTCAGATAGTAATATTATAAAAAAGGTCGAACCCTTTCTTGCTCTCAATTTCTAGGATTTATATCCTTTACAACATCTTCCCCAGATCCTAAGAAGCTAGGTCGAAATCACTAAAAATAGAAAACCAAAACCGTTTTGAATAAACCAAGAAAAAATACTCTTTAATTTGGCCAAACTGCTAAAAAAAGGGGCTCAGAGATGGATTCGATTCTCCCAATCTGTGACACCTGTAGGGAGGTTTGATCAAAAGAAAAGTGGCTTCAAGCCACCAATCAAAAATCATCCCAGAACCTTTCCACAGGGGCAACAAGCAAGGAGCGGATTCAAGCCAGCAGTAGCAGCAGATAAAGCATCAAAAGGACCACTTCAGTGTTGGGGATGTGGAGAAAATCCCCGAAGCTTGCACAACTTAAAGGGAGCATCTACAGTGGAGGATATGGAAGGGAAATGCCTTGAATTTATGCAGCATTGGATAATCATCAAGAAGACCATCAATCAGCAGTAGTGGAAGTTGAAGGTAAGATTGCTAAGCAATCTATTTCTGTTTTGATTGATCCAAGATCTACTCATAGTTATGTTTCTCTAAAAGTGGTTGAAGGTTGTTCTCTTAGGAAAGTGAAGCATAATAAGTCTTGTCTAGTTCAATTAGCCACAAGGACCAAGAGAAAAGTAAGTGAAATAGTGGTGGAGTGCCCCATAGAATTGAATGGACTCCACACACATGCAGAATTAAATTTACTACCATTAGGATCTTATGATGCATTAATTGGCATGGATTTGTTGGAAAGGAATAGAGCCAAGTTGTACTATTATAAGAAATCACTTGAATGCATTGATGAAGAGGGAAGACCCATATTAATAAGAGAAATTCCCAAGCAAGTTTCAGTAAGACAGATTTCAGCCTTACAGTTAAAAAAAAATTATAAGAAAGGTTGCCAATTATATGCAGTTCATATATCAAACTCATCAGACGAAAATGGACCAAGGATAGAAGACTTCCCATTGTTGCAAGAGTTCCAAGATGTGTTTCAGGATGAAGTGTCGGGACTACCACCAAAGAGATATATTGATTTTACCATCGATCTAGTCCTAGGGGCAGCACCAAATTCCAAAGCTCCTTATAGAATGAGCACACCGAAATTTGTAGAGTTAAAGATGCAGATACAAGAGTTAATGGACAAGAGGTATATCAGGCCAGGTGTATCTCCTTGGGGAGCACCCGTGCTATTTGTTAAGAAGAAGGATGGAACTTTAAGGTTGTGTATTGATTACAGGAAGCTTAATAAATTGACAGTCAAGAACAAGTATCGATTACCAAGAATTGATAACGTATTTGATCAAATGAAGGAAGCTAAGGTGTTTTCAAAGATTGACTTGAGGTCTGGCTACCATCAAGTGAGGATTAAAGAAGAAGACATTCACAAGACGAATTTCGGAACTAGATATGGTCATTATGAGTTCACTGTGGTGCCATTTGGTCTTACCAATGCACCTGCCACATTCATGTGTCTCATGAATAGTGTCTTCAACAAATATTTGGATAAGTTTGTGATTGTGTTTTTGGATGACATTATTGTATATTCAAGGAATGAAGAAGAGTATGAGGAACATCTAAGGATGGTGCTGCAAGTCCTTAGAGAGCACCAGTTGTATGCCAAGTTAAGCAAGTGTGGATTCTATCAAAAGAGGGTGCAGTATTTGGGTCATGTTATTTCTGAAGAAGGAATTGCAGTAGATCCAGAGAAGATTAATGCCATCATGGATTGGTCTAATCCAAAGAATGTTTCAGATGTTAGATATTTCATGGGTCTTGCTGGTTACTACAGAAGGTTCATCGAAGGATTTTCCAAGATAGCACATCCAATAACTTCATTGCAGAAGAAGAATATCAAATTTGTATGGTCTGAAAAGTGTGAGAAAAGCTTCCAGCATTTAAAGGAGCTACTTACCAGCGCTCCCATTTTGAAGATAGCAGATCCAAGGAAGGATTTTGTAGTGTGCATAGATGCTTACATTGAAGGGCTAGGTGTTGATGTATATGTAACTTCGGAATGTATTTCATCTGTATATTTTATATATATTTATTGTACCCTTATAAGAGATGTGTTATTCCTCTATAAGGAAGTGTCGTCATGTGGATTGACAAGTGTCGCAAGTGTGTGTACTTGCCGATGGGTTATTAGACCACCATTTGGGGTCGGCTCGGAATTATATATAATATAATGTGGATGTATCTAAGTAGACAAGTCGGCCCCAGTAGGTCACTGGGCAAAAAGGTAAGTATAAATAGAGATAGGAGATCTCTATTTTACTCACTCGGAAACGTAACTCACTCTCTCTCTGGAAAGTGGCGCACTTGTGAGGAGGAGGAGGATCATATGCTAGGAGACTATCTCTGTGTTATTTGGTTGTATTTTGGTTGAGCCATTTCTCTCTCTATCTCTGAGGAAGTTGTGGGGTTTTTCACCTTAGGGTTTTCCCCACGGAAACTCTGTGTCTCTTGTCTCTATGCTTTTGATTCTTGTGATGCTTGTGATGCTTGTCATATTATGATTGTCATGCATTGATATACTGTAGATGTTATTCTCTCAGCAAAGATCCTGGAGTATAATGAATTAATGCTCAAAATTTAACATGGTATCAGAGCTTAACTGAGAAGAAGACATTTTGCAGTGACGGAAGCTTGTATTCCTTGTTTATTGGGTTTCTCTCCACAGATTTTTGAAATTCAGTATAGTAGATTGGATCTACTCATCAAGGCGCATCTATCTGTCCAATCAGAATTCAGTTCTGAGCATTTTCAGATTTGGCCCTAAAAATTAGGGTTTCCACAAAAATAGGAATTTCTGGAAACTGAAGGCACAGCTGGAAGCTCCTTGCAAAAATCGAAGGTTAGAGCTTTGGATCGAGATTTTTGGCTGGGTAGATCTCCGGGAAACTCAAACCCTAATTCAGGGCTCTCCCTAGTGAACTCGGGAGGACAAAAAGGCAATTTTGAAGGGCAAGACTTTGCTGATCTCAAATTCTGAATGTACTAGGCTGATCAGCTCTCCAAGGCGCATATTTCTATCCTTTCGGAATTTTGAAATTCACATTTTGAATTTTTAGGGTTTCTCTGACAAACCCTAATCCGGGACCAGATCCAGTTTTCAGCACTTCAAGTGGTAAGTCCTAAATCTTTTCTATTTCCATTTGAAGTACTCTTAAAGATGTCTCTCCACACTAAGCTTGAGGATAAGCTTGAAGGGGCTGATAACTTCCGAGCCTGGAAGTATAGGATTGGGTTAATCCTGGAAGAGAATGAGTTGGACTCATATGTGAAAGAAGACATCCCTATCCCAGAGGATGAAGAAGCCAAGGAATTACACAAGAAGAACTTGGTCAAGGCAAAGAGAATCATTGCTGATTCTATCAAAGACCATCTCATACCCCATGTGTCTTCTCTTAAGACACCCAAGGAGATGTTTGAATCTTTGACCAAGTTATTTGAAGGAAAGAACATAAATCGGAAGATGACCCTGCGGAACCAATTGAAAGCAGTGAAGTTTCAGAATGGAGAAACCATTCAATCTTACTTTTCAAGGGTCTCCCAGATCAAGGAACAATTAGAAGCAGTAGATGAAATGGTGGAGAATGGTGAAGTGGTGATGACCACTCTAAATGGCGTAACCAGGTCATGGGATTCCTTTATTCAAGGAATTTGTGCAAGGAAGAAGTTGATCTCCTTCAGTAGACTTCGGGAAGAATGCTCTCAAGAAGAAGCTAGACTTATAGCTCGTGAAGAAAAGATGGGAGGTGAAGATCAAGCTCTTGCAGCCCACACCAGGAAAGGAAAGTTCAAGAAAGAGCCATCTCACTCCAAGAGATCTTCACATCAATTCAAAGAAAGAAGAGTATGATTCACCTGTAATGAGAAAGGACATATTGCCATAAATTGTCCCAAGAACAAGAAGGACAACAACATCTCCAATAAGAAGAAGAAGGGTGGAAAAAGAAGGTTTCATGCTCATGCTGCCGAAGATGATGAACCTCCAAAGAAGAAGGCTAGGGCAGAAAGTGATAGTAATGATGACTCATCAAGTGAAGAAGAGTATGTTCTGATCTCTGCTCTCACAGGTACCATCTCCCATGGTTGTAATGATTGGTTGATTGATAGTGGGGCTTCCAAACACATGACTGGGTTCAAATAATTTTTTGTGAACCTATCTGAACATGAATCACCCCATAAGGTGAAACTTGGGGATGATTATCAATACCCAATCAAAGGAAGTGGTGAAGCCTCCTACAACCTAGATTCTGGAAAATCTCTGAAGATGAAGGAAGTACTTTATGTACCTGGGCTCAAGAAGAACTTACTCTCCATTTCTACATTAGATGCAAAAGGTATGAGGGTTGCATTTATGGATGGCCAAGTCCTAATGTGGCCAAAGGGAAAGACCATAGCTGATGCAATAGTAATTGGAGAGCAAGAGGGAGGCTTGTATAAATTGAAGGGACAACCTGAACATGCCATGGTGCATGAATCCATGGAGCCAAGTGAACTTTGGCATAGAAGACTTGCTCACATGCACTATAGAGCACTTCCAATTGCAAGCAAGGCAGTAGAGGGTCTTCCTGAAATCAAGACCAAAAATGAAGGTGTTTGCAAAGGATGTGCAAAAGGTAAGAACATTAAGAAGGCTTTCCCAAGCAGTGAAAGCAAGGCAAAAGACATCCTGGAAATCATCCACTCAGATGTATGTGGTCCTATGTCATCCAGTTCCCTGAGTGGGTATGTTTACTATGTCTCATTTATTGATGACTTCTCCAGGAAGACTTGGGTATACTTCTTGAAGGGCAAAGATGAGGTTCTTGATAAATTCAAGGAATTCAAAACCTTGATGGAGAATCAAACTGACAAGAAGATCAAAACATTCAGATCCGACAATGGTGGAGAATTCACCTCAAGTGACTTCAAGAAGCTTTGCAGTGATTCAGGGATTAAGAGGGAGTTGACTGCTCCTTATAATCCTCAACATAATGGTGTTGCAGAAAGGAAGAACAGAACTATCATGGAAGCAGCAAGGGCAATGTTGCATGACCAGGATCTTCCTATGCATCTATGGGAAGAAGCAGCTAGAACAGCTGTATATGTGCAGAACAGAACACCCCACAAGATATTAGACAACAAGACACCAGAATAGGTCTTTTCTGGTAAGAAACCTGAAGTCAGTCATCTCAGAATATTTGGTTGTCCTGTGTACACTCATGTCCCAAAGGAAAAGAGGACTAAACTAGATCCTTCAGGAAAGAAGGGTATTTTTGTGGGTTACAGTGAAAGCTCGAAGGCTTACAAAATATACTTTCCAGGGTTCAAGAAGATTGATGTCAGCAGGGATGTAACATTTGATGAAAAATCAGCATTCATCAAATCAAGGAAGGCACCTACTGAAGTTTATGAAGAACCTAAGGAAACAAGATTTCAGGACACTCCCATGACTGAAGCAGTTCCAGAAGCTGTTCGTGAGTTTGAAGATCCACAAGAACCTATAGATCCACCCCGTGAGGATAACTCTTACAAGAGGAAACCTGTATGGGCTAGAGAGCTCATTCAAGATGCAGAAAGATTCGGTATTCCAGAATAAGAACACAGAGCAAAGAAAAGAACCAGATCACAGACCAGCTATGTTGATTTACTCTGTGACATTATGAACAAAGAGCCTTCCAGTTATGAAGAAGCAGCAGAAAAGAAAGAATGGAAGGATGCCATGGTTGAGGAATACCAATCAATAATGAAGAATGATGTTTGGGATGTTGTCCCAAGACCTAAAGAGAAGTCTGTTGTGACTTCTAAATGGATCTTCAAAATCAAACATGCTGCAGATGGCAGTGTGGAGAAATTCAAAGCAAGATTCGTAGCTCGTGGATTCTCTCAGAAAGAGGGAATAGATTATGAAGAAACTTTTGCACCTGTAGCCAGG
This sequence comes from Larix kaempferi, assembly GCA_027924585.1. Classification (NCBI taxonomy): domain Eukaryota; kingdom Viridiplantae; phylum Streptophyta; class Pinopsida; order Pinales; family Pinaceae; genus Larix; species Larix kaempferi. The sequence continues at coordinate 4,486,626 of BSBM01001041.1, read as the reverse complement.
TATACTTCCATCAGAACAGTACTTTCCCTGGCTGTAGCTATGAAATGGAAAATACAACAGATGGATGTCAAGACTGCTTTCTTGAATGGTATAGTTGAAGAGGAAGTATATGTGGAACAACCACTTGGTTTTGAAATACATGACAGGGAGTCATATGTGTGCAGACTGAAGAAAGCCTTGTATGGCTTGAAGCAAGCTCCCAGAACTTGGTATGGTAGGATGGACAGTTTCCTATCTAGTTTGGGCTTTACCAAGAGTAAAGCGGATTCCAACCTTTACTACAAGGTTGAGGAAGGGAATCCTGTGATTCTACCCCTGTATGTGGATGACTTATTTGTAACAGGAGATGACAGACTAATTGCAGATACTAAAAGGAAGCTTGCCGCTGAATTCGATATGAAAGATTTGGGAATGATGCACTATTTCCTAGGTATGGAGGTGTGGCAGAATGCAGGTGGGATCTTCCTTGGTCAAGGGAAGTACACAGTAGATATCCTAAAGAGATTTTGGATGATGGATTGCAAGGCCATGGCCACACCTATGGCATCGAATCTGAAGCTTCTATGTGATGCTTCATCTGAGCCGGTTGATGTCTCCATGTATCGTCAGATGATTGGGTCGTTGATGTACCTGACGAACACGAGACCAGACATTTGCTTTGCTGTGAACACATTGAGCCAGTTCCTGACGGATCCGAGGAGTGTTCACCTGGTTGCTGTAAAGCATGTTCTGAGGTACCTGAAGGGTACAGTGGATTATGGGCTCAAGTATGAAGCGAATCAAAAGTTTAACCTGCAGGGTTATGTTGATTCAGATTGGGCTGGCAGTGTTGCGGATAGGAAGAGCACATCTGGGTGTTGCTTCAATATGGGATCAGGTGTGATCTCTTGGTTTAGCAGGAAGCAGTCCTGCGTAGCACTGAGTACAGCAGAGGCTGAATATGTTGCAGCCTATTTAGCTAGTTGTGAGGTAGTATGGCTACAGAAGCTACTGTCTGAGTTATTTGATCTCCCGCTGGATGCTACTGGTATCTTCTATGATAACCAGAGTTGTGTGAAGCTATCCGAGAACCCAGTGTTTCATGACAGGTCGAAACACATAGAGATCAAATATCACTATATCAGGGATATGGTGCAAAGAGGAGCTGTGAAGCTCCTGTATGTTGCGACGGACGAGCAGATTGCAGATGTGCTGACGAAGCCACTATCCAGGGTGAAGTTCGAGTACTTCAGAGAGAGGCTTGGCGTTCTTCAGATCGAGGACACTTCGAGGAAGAAGTGATGGACACATTTGTTGAAGCCATTCCAAGCATGTTGGAAGGAGGATACTTCACATGGCTGTGGATGTAAGCGCTGGATGATGAGCATCAGGATGATGTTCTGGTTTCTGCTTGGATATGATCAGTTGGATCATTTTTATGTATGTATGTACGCATCATGTTGGATGTTGGATATGATCAGTTGGATCATTTTTATATATGTATGTACGCATCATGTTGGATGTTGGATATGATCGGTTGGATCATGTGTATGTATTTTGTATGAACGCATCATGTTGGATGCTGTTGGATACATTGTGTGGATCATGTATCTTTGTATGATCAGGTAGATCATGGATGCTGTTGGATACATTGTGTGGATCATGTATCTTTGTATGATCAAGTAGATCATGGATGTTGATGGATACATTGTGTGGATCATGTATCTTTGTATGATCAGGTAGATCATGTATGTTGATGGGTACATTGTGTGGATCATGTATCTTTGTATGATCAGGTAGATCATGTATGATTGATGGATACATTGTGTGGATCCTGTATCTATGTGTGCATCATATGGATGCATTGTATGATCAGGATGATCGTGGATGACGAGCTTCTCCAGATGACATGCAGCAGGATGTTGCAGTGATGATGATCAGGATGATCATGTGTACATCAGGATGATGTTTGATGAGTATCAGATGATACTTTGTGGCCGTGGATCAGGTTGTGCAGGAAAGCATGTAATTTGTGCCCTGGGAGATTTGCAGATGGTCTTTCGAGGTTTTTCCTATGGCATGTAATTCGGTGCCCTGGGACATCTGGAAAATGCTCTTGCGAGGTTTTGCTTGGGAGGACATGTAATTTGTGCCCTGGGAGATCTGCAGATAGTCTTTCGAGGTTTTGCCTATGGCATGTAATTCGGTGACCTGGGATATCTGGCAGATGCTCTTGCGAGGTTTTGTCCTATGGCATGTAATTTGCTCCTGGGAGATCTGGACAGGATGAAAAAGGCCTCAGATGCTTCAGCCAGGTTTTGCCATGACCACATGTAATTTGCTCCTGGGAGATCTGGACAGGATGAAAAAGGCCTCAGATGCTTCAGCCAGGTTTTGTGGTGAGATCACATGTAATGTGCTCCTGGGAGATCCGACAGGTAGAGCCGTGTGCTCATAACAGCCTGGGATGCTTCAGCCAGGTTTTGTGATGGGTCACATGTAATGTGCTCCTGGGAGATCCTACAGGTAGAGCTGTGTGCTCGTAATAGCCTGGGATGCTGCAGCCAGGTTTTGTGACGCACGTAATGAGTCCTGAGGATTCCACAGTATGGCCAGTGATGATGAAGACCTGCAGATGGTGGGCCTACATCCAGTATGAAAAAGGACTGGCTCTGTAGAACTTCCTATGATGAGTAGAGTCAGAGATTGGTTGAGATAGCAGCAGTAGTGACGATGATGATGATGATGCATCGATGATGATGATCCAGAGAAGAAGACTTGTCTAGCAGATCTGTGTCGAGAAATACCTTCCTATTTAAGAGGAAGTGTTGATGTATATGTAACTTCGGAATGTATTTCATCTATATATTTTATATATATTTATTGTACCCTTATAAGAGATGTGTTATTCCTCTATAAGGAAGTGTCATCATGTGGATTGACAAGTGTCGCAAGTGTGTGTACTTGCCGATGGGTTATTAGACCACCATTTGGGGTTGGCCCGAAATTATATATAATATAATGTGGATGTATCTAAGTAGACAAGTAGGCCCCAGTAGGTCACTGGGAAAAAAGGTAAGTATAAATAGAGATAGGAGATCTCTATTTTACTCACTCGGAAAAGTAACTCACTCTCTCTCTGGAAAGTGGCGCACTTGTGAGGAGGAGGAGGATCATCTGCTAGGAGACTATCTCTGTGTTATTTGGTTGTATTTTGGTTGAGTCATTGCTCTCTCTATCTCTGAGGAAGTTGTGGGGTTTTTCACCTTAGGGTTTTCCCCACGGAAACTCTGTGTCTCTTGTCTCTATGCTTTTGATTCTTGTGATGCTTGTGATGCTTGTCATATTATGATTGTCATGCATTGATATATTGTAGATGTTATTCTCTCAGCAAAGATCCTAGAGTATAATGAATTAATGCTCAAAATTTAACACTAGGTGGAGTGCTCATGCAAGAAGGGTTTGTGATTTTATATGAGTCAAGTAAATTAAAAGAGCATGAAAAGAATTATGCCACACATGATTTAGAATTAGCATCCATAGTACATGCTCTCAAAATGTGGAGACATTATTTGTTGGGAAGAAGATTCGAGCTTAGGACAGACCACATGAGCTTGAAGTATTTGTTTGACCAACCAGACTTGAATGCTAGGAAAGCTAGGTGGATGGAATTCCTTTGTGAATTTGATTTTTAAATTAAACATGTAAAAGGGAAACAGAATAAGGTTGCAGATGCTCTTAGCAGAAAATTTCATGTTGCATCATTAAGTGTATGTAAATCAGATTTGAAGGCAAGGATTTTAGAAGCTCAAACTAGTGATGAAACTTACCTTCAAATTAAAGAAAAGTTGCAGCAGGGTAATGTGGATGAAGGATGTACACGATATCAGCTGAGTGAGGATGATGTTCTCATTTATCAGGGTACCAGACAGTACATTCCAAATAGTACATATTTGAAGAAGCTTGTGATGGATGAAATACATCAAATCCCATATTCTGGACACCCAAGATATCATAAAGCTATTACAGCATCAAGAAAGCAATACTTTTGGCATGGTATGAAGAAGGACATAGCTGAGTACATTGCTAGGTGTCAAAAGTAACAGCAGGTCAAGGAAGAGCACCAACATCCAGCAGGATTGTTGCATCCCTTACCCATTCCAAAGTGGAAGTGGGAAGTGATCTCTATGGACTTTATAACAGGTCTGCCCATGACAATGAAGAAGCATGATTCAATCATGGTTGTGGTGGACAAACTTTCAAAGGTAGCTCATTTTATTCCAACCAATTCCACTCACAAGGCTAATGACATTGCAAATATCTTCATGAGATAGATATTCAAATTGCATGGATTGCCTAAGGCAATAATTTTTTATCGTTATACAAAATTCACTTCCAATTTTTGGAAAGGATTATTTCAGGAATTGGGAACTAAATTGAATTTCGGTACAACATATCATCCTCAAACAGATGGCCAAACTGAGATGGTGAATCGGGTTCTTGAAGACATGCAGAGAATGTATGTGATGGATAAACCATCCAAGTGGGAAGATTACCTACACTTGGTAGAATTTGCATACAATAATGGACATCACACATCATTGGGAATGAGTCCATTTGAGGCATTGTATGGAAAAGGATGCAGGACTCCAGTGAATTGGGATAGTCTGGTGAACAGGGTAGTACTTGGGCCAGAGATGATCAAGGAAATAGAACATGAAGTTGTTAAGATCGGGCAGAATTTAAAGGCAGGAGGACAGGAAAAAGAGTTATGCATATTTGAAAAGAGTGCATAAGGAATTTCAGATTGGGGATCATGTTTATTTGAGAGTGAAACCAAGGAAAATTTCTCTCAAGTTGGGAAGTTGTGCCAAGCTGGAACCAAGATATTGTGGGCCATTTGAATTCCTTGATAGGATAGGGCCAATTGCATATAGAATTGCATTTCCTGCTAATATAAGAGCTCATAATGTTTTCCATGTATCTTTGCTTAAGAAGTATGTACATGATCCTAATCATATGATTGATTGGAATGTGATACAGGTGGAACCCGAGGGAGAGTTCCAAGTAGATCCTATGCGCTATTGGAATATTCACACCATCATTTTTGTATTTTGCATGCTTGCATGCAAATCTGCATGCTACATGCATTTGCATGAAACTACATGCATCCAGTCATCATCATGGTGGTCTCCCCAGAACCTAGAGCTTTCTTCTATCTCTCCAGAGCCTGTCTTTAGCCCTCATTTGGCCTCCTACCTACCTAATGTGCCCTACTTGACTTATTTGCCTAGCTAGTGTGCCTTTCTCACCTACCACTATCAGTTAGAGTGCACTTACTCACCTACCACCAGTTATCATTCAGTTGGGGTGCCTTATCTCACCTACCGAGAGTTATCATTCAGTCAGTGCACTGATTGAGTAGTTATTCCACTGATTGCTCATGCAGAATACTTGTAGCTTCTAGTTAGCTAGTTCTGGAGTTCCACTTGACTATTTGAAAGCCTCATGTTCCCTCCTTGGAGTCTCCATTCCTTTATTTATGCCTAGATGGTTCTATTAGACTCAATTAGACACACTTGAATGACTCTTACCACTCATTACTGATACTACCGACTGGATGATGTCTCCATAGTTATCCAAGCTAGACTATAGATCAAATTCAAATGCCCTACTTGGCTAATTCGAATCCTATATGATGCCATCATCATAGCTATTGTATTCATTTACTTACATTCTTATTCATTGTATGATACTGAGATATTATCTATTCTTCTGTTTTTATGAGTGATCATTGAGTGTCTCCTTCTCTTCTTCTTTGCAACATACTTGATAGTTTGATTGTGAGTTTCTACAGCTGCTAGATCTCTTATAGATTCTTACATGGTATCAGAGCAGGAAGCACCTATTCGAATTGCAGCAGCTGCAGCAGCAGCAGTTGTAGCATTTCTTTGAGTAGCTATATTTCACTTGTTCCAAGTGTTCTTAAGGTAGTGTTAAATCGAAGTGTAGCATTCTCCATCAGCACAACTTTTCATGTTTTGCAGGTTTTGAAGTTTTTCTACAGTTGCAGCAGTAGATTCAAATTGAACATCTTCTATGTATCCGGAAGGAGTTCATTCTCTCTCTCCATTCAACTATGATGAGTGGAAACCAAAGATGGCATCATATATGAAGAGACATGGTATTTTTTATGAGTATACTGGTATCAAGACATATTTTTCTTCCGATGGAGAGAAATAAGATTGGCTTGATGCTTGTGAAGCAGCCTCAAGAAAAATATGTATTACTATGATTTCCAATATGGAATACTACATTGATCTCGATGAACATCCAAGTGATCTATGGACTAGATTGGATAGATTATTTGGAAGTCATAAGGAAGAGGTTGATGCTATTCATGTGGAAAGCAAGACCAGTGATACTTCCTATAGTGCTCTCTCTATTCAAGATTTGGCCTCTATCATCTCCCATGATGAATTTGTTCAAGAAGAATTCGAACATATGGTTTCAGTTGTTCCATCTTCCTATCTTATTTCTGAGCAAAATAATATCGGCTACTACTCTAGAATTTGAAGAGATCTTTGAAATCTCTACTTCCCATGAGCTTGTTGATGTGCAAGATGATGAACTACTGAGTTTTTGGAAGAAAAAAACAAATTTGGAAGGTAATGCATTCGCTCCTCCTCATCATATGCTTTCTTTGATTTCCTATTTGGTCATTGGAACATGCTTTCATAACTTCACCGAAGATAGAAGACTCTACCATTCGCTTGGATTCAAGTCTCAAGCATATCCTTGTGATTTTGGTTTTGATCTCACCACTATTGGTTCAAAGAAGATTGATCTCACCACTATTGGTTCAAAGACGATCATAAAAAACCATCCCCAAAATCTTGGATCTAATTTGAAGTTCAAGCCATCACCATTATATGGTTCATTTGATTCTTATCTCACCCCTACTGGTTCAAAGGATATATCAAAGAACTACATACACTTTCATGGAGTTGATGCACCTGTTGATGTGCAAGATGGTGATCTACTGGGTATTTTGAAGAAAACAGATTTGGAAGGTAATGCATTCGCTCTCCCTTATCATATGCTTTCTTTGGATTCCTATTTGGTCATTGGCACATGTTTTCAAAGTCTCACTGACGATGGAAGACTCTATCACTCACTTGGGTTCATGACTCATGCACCTTTTTAAGATTTTGTTTTTTATTTCACCCCTGTTGGTTCAAAGAAGATCATAAGAAACCATCTTCCAAGTCTTGGATCTGATTTGCTTGCATCCATTATTGGAGAACTCAAGCACATGTTTTTGCAGCATGATATATTTCTTCCCAAGAGGAAGATAACTCTTTTTGAGAGAATGCTAGATCCAGATCCACAAGAACATGAAGATCTAGCACCTATTGGTTCATGGGCCACCATCATTGTTGCATCCACCAGTGATCTTGTTGAAGATTCGCCATCATCATGTCAGAGTTTCTTTGGTGATAATCACACCTATGTCAGTTCAAAGGAGATATCAAAGAACTATCTGCACATTAATGGTTCTAATTCTACCTCAGTTGGTTCGAATCACATGCTTCATCCTGATCTTCATATTATGTTTTTGTGGCATGATCCACCTCTTCCCAAAAAGAAGATACCTCCTTCCTTGATTGATGATCAAGAGAGAGATGCATCATCACATGAGATTTCAGATTCAGAATCAAAAGATGGAGATGATGATGGAATGCTAGATCCATATCCACAAGAACCTGAAGGTCTAGCAACTAGTGATGAAGATGAGCGAATGGGAGATCCAGATCCACAAGAACCTAAGGGTCTCTCACCTGATATTCCTCCTCTTCCTCGATGGGAAGCCACTACACTCTGATCTGCCATTGATTTGGTTGGTGATCCACATGATCATAGAAGAGCCAGATCAGGTTTGCAGAATGGAAGGTTACATCCTTCTCACATTGCTGATCCGTTTCAGATCAATCGATCCTTCTTCGGAAAAGAAGGGCACTTACCTCCTTTAGGGGTGAGAGATTATATGCTACTTTAGCATCTTTCAGTCTATTTTGAGGGAGGGCTTTCTTCCCACTGGGTTTTCCCTCTTTCCTCACTTAGTTTATTTAGATTGATTGTACGGGGTGACATTTGGTCTTAGTCACCAGGGCCCTATTTTTCAGATTTCAATTATTACCTCATAGTATAGCTTACGGGGGGGTGTTGGAATATTCACACCATCATTTTTGTATTTTTCATGCAACTGCATGCATCCATTCATCATCATGGTGGTCTCCCCAGCACTTAAAGCTTGCTTCTAGCTCTCTAGAGCTTGTCTTTAGCCCTCATTTGGCCTCCTACCTACCTAATGCGCCCTCCTTGACTTATCTTCCTAGCTTGTGCGCCTTTCTCACCTACCACTATCAGTTAGAGTGCACTTACTCACCTACCACCAGTTATCACTCAGTTAGGGCACCTCATCTCACCTACCAGGAGTTATCATTCAGTCAGTGCATTGATTGAGTAGTTCTTCCACTGATTGCTCATGTTGACTGCTTGTAGCTTCTAGTTAGCTAGTTCTGGAGTTCCACTTGACTATTTGACAGCCTCATGCGCCTTCCTTAGAGTCTCTATTCCTTGATTTATGCCTAGATGGTTCTGTTAGACTCAATTAGACACACTTGACTGACTCTTACCACTCATGACTGATACTACCGACTAGATGATGTCTCCATAGTTATCCAAGCTATACTAGAGATCAGATTCGAATGCCCTACTTGGCTAATTCGAATCCTATATGATACCATCATCATAGATATTGTTTTCATTTACTTACATTCTTATTCATTGTATGATACTAAAATATTTTCTATTCTTCTATGTTTATGAGTGATCATTGAGTGTCTCCTTCTCTTCTTCTTTGCAACATACTTGATAGTTTGATTGTGAGTTGCTATAGCTGCTAGATCTCTTGCAGATTCTTACATGTGCATCCTCGACAAGAAGGTCACATTGCTCCAAAACAGAGCCATCAGGAAGGTAAAGGTCCAATGGGAGCACCTTAGTCCCGATGAGGCTACATGGAATTTGGAGGATGCCATGAGAGAGGCATTCCCATTTTTGTTCAGTTTTGAGAACACCGAGGACTGTGTTATTCTAAGGGGGAGGGGAATGTAATACCCCCATTTTGACCCTTAAGAAATATGGGCTTTTAATGTAAATATTGTATACATGCGATGTATGTTTTCCTAGTGTGGAGCTCAAGGCCAAGGCTTCGCTAGTGTATGTTTGTATTTTATTTAAAATGGACAAGTATTTGATATTTTGCTATCCATGTGTTATTAAGTCATGGAAGATTGTGAAATGATGTAAATATTCAATATTGCAATAAAATACCAAAACTGGCTATGGAAGCAACTAATGAGAAGGGGGCATGTGTATTCCACTAGGGAGTGGTGAGGGGGTTATGGGATTGAACCATAGGATTCCAAATCTCATCTTGAGAACCCATTTGACTTTCCTTGCTGACATTTAATTATGTGTAAGAAAGTTGTTGAAGAAATCAGTCCATGGCTTCAATGGAGAATGGGTAGCCCAGAAATTCGTATGGTAGAGTATGGGCTCTATTTACTTGACCCAAAAGTCACTCTACCTGATGGGAATTAATTTTTCCTCATTCCCATTCCATTGTTGAACATCTAAGATTCATTTTTCATCCATTACCCATGCCCAGCAGTGAGAAAAAACAAAAATCGCAACTGTGAATTAACCCGCGTTTTGAAGTGCCTTAAATGCCTAGAATTTCGTATTGACAGTGAAATACAATGGGGGTTCCATAGACATGAACCTTGGGACGAAATTGAGAGTATTAGATACCCCGAAATCCATTGGAAACCCCATTTTTTATAGCCCAAAAATCCAATTACGGGATTGAGTTATTTGGCCATCAAATTGAGAAAATCCAAGCATGAACGATAGAAAAGAGGTTTGGATTGCTTGATAAACCCAGTGAATACTAGAATCTCAAGTAATTAGCATATTGGACCTTTCTATGCCCACCCTGAAGCGCACTGGAGGGAAGGGACGCCTGAGGGACTGTGCAGCAAAGAAGGGGACCTTTTTTGTGTTGGGTGTGGTAGGTATTGTAGGTGTCATGACTGTTTGAGTATAGTTGAGATGTCTATAGCTCTGTGGTTGAGCTCACTGTCTTAACATCCTCCTCATTTGTCTTTGACATGCTTGATAAACCCAACCGTGTGTTGGCTTAGCATGGTTGGTTGTGTGAAACCATGGTTGTGAGTGAGCCTGTTTAGTTCCTCCTTAGTGGATACACATCCCAGCTTGGGGGTGGTCTCTCAGCTAAAAGAATACAGGATGGACAGAGACCTATGGTTGCGTGGAACGTTGCTCTCACATAGCTAGTTGTTGGACAGTTTCATCTTAAAGATAAGTATTCTCTCTGGTTTGAATTATGTTAATTCTATGTCCTGCGATGTTTTTAATTGATGTCTGTTATTGATATGTTGGATGCATGATGTAGTTGTGTGTGGATAATGTTTATTTCCGTTGTCTTTATATCGAGTATGAATCTGCATGCACAAGTTTTTATTTATTATGAATTTTGTTTGTAATGAACGGGATGAGCTCTCCAAAGAAGCCCGTAATGTTAGTCATGTTTCCTTCCTTGCATTAGATTGAGGGAAGGCGATGTGACACCTTGGATCAAGTCTCTAGAAGTTGCAGAAGTAATTTGACCATCTTGTTGCTTCAATGTTGACTTCCCTACATCTGTGTCCCTAGGGCATCCATCTTTCTTCTTTGCATACTTTCCCAAATCCCCTTATATCACCTTGCCTTTTCTTATACCATCTAGGACCTTTGGTTCCAATGTGAAAAACAACATGAGTCACAAGGACAATCACTAGTTCTAATATCCTTGTATAGCATAACAGTATTCCACCAGAATCTCGTCCCCATATCAATTATCCCTCCATCTTTCCCCATCAAATTGTTTGGTATTTCCCCACTACTTGCTTTAAAATTTTGGAAACTATTTTTTCTAATATGCCAATGGTTGTCTCCCTCCCTATCCTGAGTCCATTTCCATCCACATCCAACATTGATTTCAGGAAGTTGTTAATCTCTTTAGAAACACAGATACCCCTTAGGCCAACCCCTCTTAATGATAGTTTGTAATGAGGTTACAGAAATTGTTTATTTTCTTATATTTAGTTTTTGTCTCTGATTTCTTTAAGTTCCTTCTTATTTGTTGGTGGTTACCAGCCATATTATTCCACACATAATTCACTTAAATTCTCATTACACATTCTACTGGCTAGAACAACTTATTTGGGCATCAAAACCTATTCATCATAACACAACAGTAAATAAGAAAACAACGCACCAACCACACGATGACATAAACATTACACCAAATGCAGACTAATTATTTCCTTTCATTACGTTTAAAGCCGAATGCTTTGATGGAATACCAGAACTCCATCTCCGTGTGAAGGAAACATTGAGTGGTAGAAATACATTTTTTGTTTTTAGGCATCCTTTTAGTAGAGACTTCTTTTTAAATACATATTATATTTATAGAAAAATATTTACAATTAGAAACCCAAAAATTGGAAGGGAATATATAATGATCGTTATAACCTCTACCAAAGAGCTACTAAGGGAGAAATAAAATCAGAGTAATCACTGTGATTCAAAGGTTGTGCATATTTGATTAGAAAATATCTTTTCCACAACTGATGATGAACCTCATCCTTCCATACTAAACTGAAGAAAGACAAGGATCTAGCCTCATGTTCAAAAAACAATTTACATCTCAATGTCCAAAAAAAAAACACCACTATCCTCAAACAATGCCAAATCCAAAAAAAGCAACATGAACAAAAGCATGGCCATCATCGAGAAACTTTGCATGCTAGTGAATCCTTCCTGGAGAAGCATCGAGTGATGATCCTCAAAGAAACTCCAACAACCCATGGAAAATTGACAGTCCCAAAAGATATTCTTGTCTCTAGGAACTAACAAACAAGACAAAGGCCATTCAGCGGACTAGTATTCACCAAACTAGCCTTAGATGGAAGCCCCTGATAAATGATGAGCTATTCAAACACTCTCGACTTATAAGAAATTTTTCTAGTCCAAACAGTGTGCAGGCACCTCACCTAATACTCCTTCGGATCCTCGAATACCCAGGGACAATTTTACTACTCATATGAGAAAACTTATTTATGATAGTATATTTTATTGTAGGCTAGATTTAGAAAAGGCTCAACATTTATTATTGTTCTCAGATACTAGTTTTCCATGAATTTCCAATAATATTAATATAAATAATAAATATGTTTTGATACAAAGATGATGGATTCAATACAGTTACCTTTCTGAATTTATCACATATACTGTGTACACATATCAATATCAAATATCATTAGCACCATACATATTCAAACCAGGGCCTCACATAGTACTACAATATAGACCATACTAATAGAGCATAGCATATTTGACATATTGCACATTAACATATCCTAAGCTTGAAATGTATTCATTTGCAGATTGAAAATCATCAAGTCAACATTGCTTAGGAAATAACTAATATTCAATCTTAAATTTTGAATAAAAGAGACTATCTAACAAAGTCACAAGAGCATCAACAATGTAACATATATCTGAGTAACTTTTAGAATTTGCGGGCTTAAAGACAACCTTTGATTGATACCTATCAACATCAAATATTATTCCAAATGAACCAAACTTATAACCTTCCTATTATTTCCACTTTCACACACAGTAATTCTACAAATCTAACAAATGACATAAAATGAAAAGCACTCACATGATAAACTGGGAGATCAACGACGTTGTACAAGCTAACTGTAGTTTCAAGTGCTGAAACAGTGCATTCCCACATCATGACTTTGTAATCAGCACCATGTGGCTTGGTCTGTTTATCGGACAATCCACTCGAGTGGACGCGAGCCGGATCTCCCTAGCTCAATGTGAGTCTAGAACAAATAAGACAAGCTACGAATGCATTTCCTAGATTTACTTAAGGATCGAGTACTAGATGTATTACCTTTCACTTCACTATCCGTTCTCCTGAATGTTGCTCCACGTCTCACGGTCGTCAGATCCAAGCTGCAAGACCTGTCAAGACAAGAAACAAGAGAAACAAATAAAGGGCATCTATACCAATAAGAGATCTAAGTGAACAGTTAAACAGGTAAACTACTCAATATCATTACACACATGAACAATATTGGTGGAAAGCATTTGTATTACTGTAAAAAAAGGGAAGTACATAGCAGAGATATAGAACTACAACCAAGGCTTAACATTGCAGCCCTTCTCCAACAAAACCATTTGCCATTTCCTCCTAAGGAAGCTTGAGTCTCTCAAGGATGAGCAGAGATCTCTCAAAAGTGATTTCACCAGCATGTAGACACCATAGACTTCCTCCCCTCTCTCATGGAGAGAGTGGGTGTTTATATAGGGCTAAAGAGATAGGGTAGGTTGAGGATTAGGGGGAGATGGTTAAGGGATCCACCCATAAGGCTAGGAACCGAAATGCCACCTCAAAAAAATTCTAGAAAGACCTCGAGACTCCCCAAAATAGCCTTTAACCAACCTCATCACACCCTGGTAGAGGACACAGAGTGACATAGGGGGGTCGTCGCACTCTGTAGGAAGACAAAGTGCGACAGTGTCTCACCCTAGCTGACCAGAAACTGCGATGTCACACCCTAGATAAAGGAGAAGTGCGACAGCCTACTCAAAAAGGTCAACTAGGCAGGGAAATCTCTCAGTTGGATGTGTTTTAGCCCAGAATGAGTTTAGGGGTTAGAGCAAAGAGTTTACACAATGGTCAAGATGACGACATTATCGGAACGTTCATGATGATGACACTTGGTCATAATGACGATACTTGCAACGGTCATGGTGACGACACTAGGTCAGGATGACGACACTTGCAACACTTGCACAAGGGTGACGACATTTTGGTGTAACATGGTCACATATGGCTTGTCCCCTGAGTGGATACAAGAACCCTTCTTTTCCAAATTATGAGTAAATTAAAATTCCATCCATGTCTTCAATCGCTTTGTAAGCAGATTGCATTGTGTGCCACCTGGTTTGATGTCAACCTTGACTCGAAATGGCATCGTTAACTTCCAAATACAATAGTTTTCTTTATCTGAAAAAACACTTGTTTTTGCATAGATATGAGAACATTTCGTAGCAAGAAAAAAGTCCCTAATACTCTGATAGGAGAGCCAAACAAAGAAGTTTACAAGCAATAAAATTCATTCTCCTCTTAAGTTGTGTTCTTGTTTCCTTGTAATTATTCAATGAAGCAAACTGCATTGTACTAATGAATGCAGGTACTCCACATTACAAGAAGATCAATCTAGATTAATTAGTCCTAAGAAATATCCATAATGTACAGTAAAAAGCAAATATTGAGGGGAAGATAAAGCAAAAGATATCCCAATTCATGTCCATGAAATAAAATTGGAATAAAACAATAACAAACAACAAAGAAGCATGTAAAATGTTGGCACGAACATCACAAAAGAGGAACTTTACCTACAAAAATAATGATAGCAACAATGTCAATAAATTATGGAGATAAACAAAATTAATGCAAACTCCATAGATGAAACCCCATAATATTGATCAGATAATGCCTCCATTTAAAAACTTGAATTCTCTAGACATACTCAAGTTTCAACTAAAGAGCATTTTGTGTAGGGGGTCACATGATGCCAATGTGGCTATAATTGTTGGCATATAGTACCATTCGATGTCTAAATGAATTTATTTGTGAATTGTCTATATAAGATTAATCTATGTAAAATATTATTTGTTTCAGCATAGAATGACATAAATTACATGTATGTACCTACAAGGTTGACATCAATAGTTTTACTTGAAAATCGATTCTAATGTCTAGGACCTAGGTGGTTATCAACTTGTGTTCGAAAGGTAGAATCTAATTTTTCTAAGACTTCCGTTGACATGCACAGTGTCAAAAAACAAACAACAATATTTACCTCTCTCGGAATTTGAAAAGATGTTGCTATTGCAACCTTTAATATCTCCAAAATAGACGTGCTTCCCTCTTTTAGACATTGTGAATCAATCCCTAATATATCCAACATTAATATGTACAAAAAAAAATCAAACAAGGATGTACTTGCACATTTATTCATTACCACTACAATTGGTACTCTATTTGGTAAAGCAAAAAACGATATTGCCTTTGGACATTCTCATCTGAAGGGAGAAGAGATAAATATAGAGACCAACATGAATCTAGTTGAATTCTATTTGAATGTCAAACTGTGATGTACTGTCTCCCATATCATTATAAATCAGTGGTCTATTGCTTTGCAGTTTAGTACCTATTATATCATTCTCAATTCTCGGCCCTTGGCCCTTATAGAAGTACTTCATGCTTAGATTTGGAAAAGTGAAGCTAACCTTACAACAAAGAATGCAAAATTTGTTAATAATCATCAAGAATGACACTCTACACAAGTATGAAGATAAATATCCAATAAAAATGAGGGATAAATATAGACTAGACTTTATAAAAGTAAAACTGAGAACAATACATCAATAAGCAATAGTCTTTCCAACAAAAGAAATATACCACATGATGGATGAATTTTACCCCAGTTACAATTGTACCAAATATAGGTTCATTATTAATAACTGAAATCCAAAAAAATATACTGTTAACTATCACATAGCCACAATCAATTGTGTGGTGAAATTTTCTATATTGAGCATGCATGATATTGCCATGCCAAGCATTGTCTTAATGTGAATTTTGAACACATGTCATCATTTTTTCATTTGCAGGCAAGTTTGAGGACTTGGCACTAAGGGTGACAAACATGAATAATGAGGATAAAGGTACGATAGTTCTAGCTAGGGATTTGTTTGATGTACCAATTGGAAAATATATTATTCACCGTGTTGTACATTGGCAGCTAGCAAAAAGACAACAAGTATTACATGCATTATGATTTATTCTGGTATAATGATTTTGTTTCCCATCTTAAGATA
Source organism: Larix kaempferi (assembly GCA_027924585.1). Lineage (NCBI taxonomy): Eukaryota > Viridiplantae > Streptophyta > Pinopsida > Pinales > Pinaceae > Larix > Larix kaempferi. The sequence goes on along the minus strand of BSBM01001041.1, from coordinate 4,470,549 downwards.
AAAAAATAATATTTTGTGGTAACTACACAATTTTCATTGTGCTATGTTTATGATGGGTTTCCAGACTAAGTTTTATTATTTGTTCTTATCACATTCTAAAGGTTAAGAGAGAAAAACCAATGCCAAATGTTATAAGTCAACAACAAAACTTTTTCATTATCCATCCTTTGAAGGTGGTGATAAAGTGGATCTAAGAATAATGTGATGTGACTCCAAATTTTCCATTATTTTTCCCGTCTTATGTATACATTTGATATATTTTTCCTAAGCCTAGACCCTCATGTTAAAATTTTATCTCTCTTTCAATTCTATTTTTATTCACAGATAGACTTATGTAGTAAAACATAGTATTAGTTGTTTTACACTATTTTACATCAATTTTGAGATTTATTTTCATTATTGAGCAACACTTATGCTTTCTGACTTCAAATGCTTCTTTTCAATAGTTTATCATACAATGTTTAACACTTTGAATTCAAGAAGCATGATGGATATTTTGTCTTATTTTCTCATTAGTGAGGAATTTTGGTCATGCAAGTTCATTCTCTACTATTTTCAGTTGCATAAATATCCAACACACACACACATTTCTTAACACAATTGGATGGATATGGCTTAGGATCTTTCCATATTGGATACCAAACCCATGCTCCAGTCATATCAAATATTGATCATGGATGTAAATAGGACATATATATGTATTTGGGTTTTATTTCTACTGGACACAAGATATAGTGTGTCCTTATCCCTACCTAGCTATATTTTTTAACAGAGACAGTGATACATCAAACTTCTTACATTCCAAATCCTCCATGGAAACCAAATAGAGTAAACAACCCACAATACATGTGGTAGTTTTTTCACTTCAATAAGTGCTAAGGCATTGTCAATAAGGAAATTCAGACCCTTCTTCCTATATGAGCACTTTTACTCTTTCTAAAGCTCCCCATACAAATTAGGATAGTTAATAAACACAAATTACTCTGATTTCCATATATTTGAATGTTGTTATTCCATTTCTTGGCAAATTTATTTAGCATTCAAAAAAATAGGAATATTACTTAAATGATTTTTTGCTTCTTGATTTACTAATATATACCAAAAAAATCCCCAATCTTTACATTTTACAGATTGCACATTATTGTATTATGTCCTTGGAATTTTCCACCATTTATATAATTGGATCTTTAGAAATTTCATGTGAAGAATAGAAAATAAAGCCAAAATCATAGTACTTTCTAGTGGTTTGGGTGATTGTACATTGTTGCTTAATTTCAATGAAATTGGTTCTATTTTCATTCCTCCAATTCTAAGTTTTTTCTTTTCACTTCTAGTTAGGAATTGTGAAATTATAAATATGATTAAATTCATCACCTTTGAAGAAACTAATAATAGATATATGTGACTCTATAAATTATTTAGGAATTGTCTATTATGGTCTAACATCTATGTTAATTATCTCAACTTTAGGGTATGTTGTAATTCTAAAGGACATAAACCATTAAAACATATTTGAAGGACTAATATAGGACATATAGTTTAATCGATCACGAATAGTTTAATATCTAAGGAATGGATCACAAATAGTTTAATCATTAATGGGACTTCAAAGGTACTAGCTCAATAGAAGAGGACCTTCTTTACAGGTAGGCGGTTGGTGGTTCGATTCATCCATGCCCTATCTAAAACAATCAATGAATAATTCTACTACAAAATGAGAGATAAATGACCAAAATATGCATATAAACAACTACTTTTGATTTGGTGACCACTGATGGCAAATTAGTGGTCATTTATCACGTGACCAAAAATGTGGTGAGACAATTAATGACCAAATCTACGACCAAATTAACGACAAAACATATGACCACAAGACAAGCTATAAACAACCAAGCTAAATATGACCACATTTTTGGTCGTGTGATAAATGAACGGTAATTTACCACCAATGGTTTCCAACTCAAAAGTGGTAATTTATATGTGGATTTTGGTAGTTTTTTTGTCATTTATCTCTCATTCTGTACTAGTGATTGTGCAATAAGTGGTTCATAAATTGATCTTTAAAACAGGCAACACTAGAATTGGACTTTAACTCTTGACTTGATTCTCTGCAATTCATAATTACACATTAATACCGTGCATTAGACTGCACTTTAGCCAAAATTAAAGTAAATCAATAAAACGAAAGGATAAACACTTCTATAATCATCATTCAATTCATAAATACATAATCAACCTCAAAATGTGTTACCGATCCTTTAAATAATGCTTCTCTATTTTCATGGTTAAGCTCTTAGATATGTATTTTACTTATCAAAATTGGGACTCATCATGCTTCTTCCATCTTGTATCATTTATTAGATAGACTATACAATGCAGTAGGAAATAAGTGTGGCCATATTCTTTCATCTCTATATCCCAATCTTTTCCATTCTTTCTGACATATTTAGATGTGCTCTTCAAGGTATAATCCTTGCACAAACTTTGGTATTTGAACTTCAACTGTTAATTTATTCCCTCTGAATCTTTCAATAAAGCATGTTCATGCAATTGACCATGTTTTCATCCATGAATGATGCGTACCCCACCATATACCTGCTTGGCCCGTGAAGGTTTTGACTAAGCTTTGTAGTCTCCCTTTCCCATCGACATTCTTGGATACTTCTTCTATATGCATCACTGGTGATTCTCGTTCTTTATTGTTTGACAGACAATCCACTCGAGCAAACGCAAGCCGGATCTCCCTAGCTCAATGTGAGTCTAGAACAAATAGAACGGGACATAAACCACTTTCCTAGATCTAGTTAAGGATCAAGTAATTAGATGTATTACCTTAAGTTTGTATCACCTTTTCCTGGATGTTGTTCCACGCCTCGTGGTCGTCAGACCTCAGCTACAAGACCTGCCAAGACACATAGAACAAGACAAACAGGTAAAAGCATCTAAACGATAATAGATCTAATTAAACAGTTAAGTAGAGATCACACAATCATGGCTACTAGACACAAGCGTAGAACCAATACAAATGTGGATCCGTGTGATATGACACAATACAATCTCCATCACAACTGGGTAAAACATGACTCCCCAGGTTCTTCAAGTCGAACCCGCAATGTTATGAATCTATCCATGTGATTACAAATGTCTTGACATTGAACATGGTAGAAACCACTTGATTACCGGTCATTGATGTATACCATTAACAAGCACGAGGAAAATCACCATTGATGTCAATGATTTTCAAGGTATCACACTACATATCATCAAGCGTGAATAAATGAGTTGAAGTCGAACGCGAGATGAAATATTTCAATCAAGATTCAATGATGTAAACTCATGTTGAAAGTGAGGTAAGCTGCCATTGAGACATGCAGTGCCAAGGTACTTGGTTTGTTTCTATATTCAATCCTCGGATAATGATTTGAAGTCGACAAGGATGAATCCGTCGAAGGAGGGCCATGATGAATCCCCCATCATCGACACGAAACACGACAAAGGATGTGTAGAGTTGATCGGATGATACAGTAACATCCAAGACTGACTCAGAGTAGACCGACATGATGGAAGGTGTACTAACTGCAGATAATGAGTAGTGATAATATTCTTGAACATGGGCGTGGCATGACTTGGTAGTATTGACATGACGAGTACAACACCAACTTCTAAATGCAACTGATGATGGAAGCGTTCTTTGAATGACTCAAACGAGTGACTAGACTCATGAAGTAGGTAAGACTCGAAGATAAACAGATGATCCAAGTATAGTATGCAAATGCAAATGAGTGCCATGTTCAAGAACGACTAGGTACTGCCACTAATAAAGGTGTAATATAAGAGCATTCCTTTTTCCCCATCATGAATGATGAGTGCCTCATGTGTTTTTTACGAGCTTGATGAGGGTAACCAGATGCTCCGTATAGCCCATCTCATAGATGACTCCAATCCCAAATATTTTTCGAACCTGGGATAGGAGGGGTTCGTCCCATGACGGGCCCTTCGATGTGAAAGTTTAAGGAGTCCATAGAAGGTAAAACTCGGTCGTCATTTCATGTTTAGAGAGTCTGAAAAGAACTAAAGAAGACTCCAACGGTCCTTTTTCGTAAAGTTAGCCTCATCGCCAGAAAAAGCGTAAAACAACGCGGGAGAGGACTCTTCCAATCATTATTGGCTGCAGTATACATTTTTTGTAAGTAATGCCCCTGGTCCGAAAAAGGGGTAAACTATCACCAGGAAGACAACCATTCAAATTCTTTAACAAGTGTGAACGCAACAAGTTCGCTTGGAAATCTTTTTGTATTTCGAGAGCCTGAAAAGAGATTAATGATAGACTCTGGGGGGGTTCCTTTTTTGTAGGAGTTTAACGAGCCTGGAAAAGTGATAAATCGTAACTCGGTAACTTATTCTCATGGTTTTAAGAGCACGAGAAAGAACAAAGAGTAATCTCGTCATCATAAAATAATTACAATCTAACGGATACAAAATAACGACAAAACATTCAAGGGGTTGTTCATACCTGAAATGACCGTTATAACGTGAGCATGGTGTGCAAAGAACACTTAACAACTCATGCACACTTGAAAACTAGGTCAAAAAGTCAATCGGGTATTCAAATGTCTTAAAAATGATCCAAACTATAGCAAATGACCTAAAAAGCATCAAATATTTGAAAAAGAATATGCCTTTTGTTTATAAATAGAAACAAAAAACCAAATATAGTCACCATTGTTTATTTGTCAAATTGGGGAGAAGAAGTGCCATTTGGAGCCAAAATTTCACTTGTCGATTCCGGGAGTTGCGAGCAACCATTTCACCAACCATTCGGAGAAGGTAACTCTAAACTCCATCCAGCATATTTCCAGTGGTTTACATTTTTCATTTTAGTTCATTTTTTTGGATTTTGAGTTGGTTTGTGGAGGGCTATTGCGTCCTCGGGTCGTCGCAGGTTTCTCTTACGGGAACTGCGATGAACCCAGGTCGTCACAAATTCTACAAAGTCAGGTTGCAACGATGTCGCATTGTCAGTATTGACGGGGTGCGACGGCAGAAACGTCCAACCCCAAACACAAACCTAGCCCAAAAAATGAACTTTCAGTGGTTGAAGTGAGTCCTAATGATGTTAAAATGCCCCTTTTGGCAGGTTAGTAGTAGCCAACATGGTCTTGGAGTGGCGTGAGCGAGAACATGAGGTAGATGACGTGGAAGCTGCAAGTGACCCATTATGTGTAGAGGCACTGAGGAACTGTCATCTCCTAAATCTCTTCCAGATCCAGGGCATGAGGGCCCAAATACCATTGTTGACACATATGCTTCGATGTTGGGATGCGGCTCAGCAATATTTTGTGATCGGTGAGCACATACTCACTATGGATGTCGAGGACATCTACTTTTTGACTAGATTGTCCCGGAGAGGGGACAACATGACTCTTACCGGATCACGGGGAAGTGATCGGACCGTGGATGACATGATCCTACAGCATTGTACCCCTCATACCCGTGCTTCTGGTGGGAATATTCCCATCAAAGAAGTATGGGAACGTCCACTGCGTGCCATACTTTTTACCATCACGAGGATAGCAGGGAGCCAAGCTCCTCACTTCACTACCAAGTCCCAAATGCTATATGCAGAGGAATGCATGTCTCTGAAGATCTTCAACTGGTGTGAGGGACTCCTCGCGAACATTCGAGCTCAGCTGACCAAGTGTTGGCGGGGAGAGCTAAAGCAGTTCGGATATGGGTCGATAGTAATCTCATTTCTATTGGAGCGGGTTCCCCTCTTGCACTCGCAGGTACCGTCGGATGACAGGGATCCTAAGGATCCTCACATGGCCATATGGACAGAGGTGATGGCCCGCCATGGTGGGGGCCCCATCATCGGATATGGTCTTGAGTTCTTCACCTGGATAGAGGGCCAGTTGCTCATGGTAGAGGACTACCCATACAGTGGTACGGATTACAGAGATGACCCAGACTTGGCACTTCCCGAGGGAGCAGTATGGGGAGGTATAGGTAAGAACAATAACCCTTGTACTTTTTAGTTTTGTATATTTATGATTTTTTTTCATCGTGCTGACAAGTTAATAACATGTGTGTGCATATGTGGGCCCCGTACAACTAGTAGGAGTCTCTCTTCTTGCAAGGAGAGAGAGAGGAGAGGGAGCAGTCATGGCTCCGACCGTACATGCTGTCATCAAAGAGATGGAGGACATCTACGCGAACCTAACTGGGTTAACGTTAGACCTTCTAGAGCCGATAGTGGATGAGTTACCGCGGCCTATGCAAGGGTATATGTTGGGAGCCTCTACACGCTTCAATGCGTTGCTTCGCAGGGTCGCAAGAGAAGTTGACTGCTTCCATACTCAGCAGGCTAGAGCTGTGAGACCTAGGGGTGTACAAGCCAGGCGTTAGTCCTTATGTTATTATTATGTATGTACTGAGAGCTTAGAATCCTCAGATTTTGTACTACTGAAAGCTATGAGGCTTCATATTTTGTACCAGCACTACTTTTTATGATGATATATATATATATATATACAAACATTTCCAGCGGTTTTATACATTATGTATTTTAAATGGATGAATGATGTGATCTTGTTTATGTGTTTTGCTTATAAAATGAGTTATTTACATGTTATGTCTACTTTTAACAGTTCATGAATATGCTTATGTGTGTGCAATGTACCAATCTAAGATGAAGTTGGCCATAGAGTCGGCAACTGTGTTCACGTCTCGTGGAATGTGTAGGTACTGAATGTACTCGAAGGACCTTTCCAGAATACAGACTCGTCTATAGAGACGGAGTAAGGTAGGATCACGGAAGACGTAGACTCAGTTAAGATGAAAGACCTCTAGTTGAGAATCCAAGTGGATGACAACGTGGTCCATACCCAAAGAAATAGAGTCGGTTAGGGTTCCAATGACTGCTTGATATTTTGCAACATTGTTGGTCGCGAAACCTAGACACATTCCTTCTAAGCTGATAAGCTCGCCAGTAGGTGAATAGAGTACCTAGGTTGCCGAAGCAAGGTTGCGGGAATGCCGGCTGGCACCGTCCGCGAATCCATAGCAAGTTGCCATCTGCACACACAGACAGAACATGGTATAAGAAACGAAACAAGATCTAAGCACACAAAAATCAAAGCGTCACACCACAAAAAATACACACATGCCATGTACAGTATATACAAAAGTACTTATGCATGAAAGGCTCAGGCATAGTACCTCTTCAGGTAGAGCCCATTGCGAGGCTCACCCAAAGATATCCCGTCGTAGTCTTCAATCTCTTAAGTTCCCTTCTCTAAGACGTGTTTCACTATGCAAGGTCCATGCCACATGGACTCAAATTTTCCTACCCCCAGCTTATCATGTTTTTGGTCATATGTGAGGACCAAATCTCCTTCGTTGTAGGCACGAGGTTCTACCAACTTGTCGTACTACGCTTTGATGCATCTTTTATGAGCCTTGTTGGCAAGAGCAGCATCTCGGCGAGTCTCATCAAGCTTAGCTAGGTAGAGGAAACGTTCTTCCTCAGCAGTAGTGTTGGGGAGAAGTTCGATGGAGAGCTTGGGGGACGGAATCTCGCACTCAATAGGAAGGAGAGCTTCCAATCCATACACTAGTTGGAAGGGAGTAAATCCATTGGTGGTTTTAACGGAAGTTTGATAAGCCCATAGTGAGGAGAAGAGCATGTTATGCCAAATGGACTTGTGTGTACCCACCATGCATTGGACCATGGTTTTCAAGACCTTGTTGATGGCCTCTACTTGTCCGTTTGACTGTGGGTAGTACGGTGTTGAGTTTTCATGGCGAAAACCCAATCTATCGCTCAACTCGTCAACCATGTGGTTCATAGAGTGAGAACCATGGTCGGTAACTATCGCTTGAGGAAATCCAAACCGCGCTATTACATGATTAAACATGAAGAGTGCGGCGGTCTTGCCGTCATTCGTGTATGTAGGAATTGCCTCGGCCCACTTTGTAAAGTAGTCCTCAGCTACAATGACCTAACTATGCCCCCAGCCAAGGTAGGCTTACAAGGCATGAAGTCAATGCCCCATTTAGCCAAGGGGCCAATGGAAATAACCGGGTGTAACGGGGCGGGATGGGTGCGCTTTTTCGTATGAAAATGTTGACATTGACATTTTTTTACGGCCTCGATACAATCTTTGAAGATAGACGGCCAATAATATCGTGCACACAGAATCTTCTGCGTTGTAGCCATCCCAAAGAGATGACCGCCACAAGCCCCAGCGTGACATTTATATAGGACGTGTTCAGCCTCATTATGAGTCAAACAATGTCGAAGAATAGAATTGATGCCACGATGGTACAAAGTATCACTGATAATCAGATAATAATTCGCATGGTGGCCTATTCGACGACGGTCGTCACGAGACAATTGAGGGCTGAAACATTGAGTTTGAAGATACAAAGTGATATCTCCATACCACGGATCAGACGTACTGATAAGAAACAACGACTCATCTAGAAAAGAGTCATTGGGCTCAGATTCTACATCAGCACAGGGAAGGTCGCAGATGAACTCAGCAAACACCAAATATTTTTTAGACTTGGCTTTTTCGAAAAGAATATCAAATTCTTGCAGTATCACGATCTAGCATGAATACTTGCCCCCGAGCACCTGACGAGTCAGAACATGGTACATGGGGTTCGAATCGGCGATGATGGTGGTGGTGCGGAGCAAAATGTAATGTCGAAACTTCTGCACGGCAATGACTACCGCAAGAGCGAGCTTCACAACATGTGAATATCGATTTTCAGCATCAATAAGACCTTTACTAGTGTAGTATATCACATGTTCTTGGGCATTCTAGTCTTCGTGTACCAAAACCATAGCGATAGTGGTGTGGGAAGTGGCAGTTGGAGCATAGGGGCATGCGTGATGGCATATTTCAAACTATCAAAATATTGTTGAGCTTGGTCGTCCCAGATGAATGGGACGTCTTTCTTTATCAATATCATGTAGCCCTGCATCTTTTGCGCGAAATTAAAAACAAAACGCCTTAAATAAGTCGCTCATCCTTGCAGACTTTGAAGTTCCGTAATATTAGTTGGAGATGGGAGTGGGACAATGGCTTCCACCTTCAAGGGATCAATGCGGATCCCATCTTTCGAGATGATAAACCCTAAGAGGCATCCAGACTCTACACAGAAAATATACTTATGAGGGTTCAGATGGATATTGTACCATCTACATCTGAGGAAAATGGTTGTTAGATGATTTATGTGGAACTCACGCTGCTTTGAGTGGGCAGGGAGGTCATCCAGGTATGGTTCCACAAAGTCCTTCACATCATGGAAGTCATACGACATGGCCCGTTGGAATGTGGCACCAACATTTTTAAGGCCAAACAGAAGTTTACGATACGTAAACGTTCCCCAAGGGAAAATGAATGCAGTCTTTTGTTGGTTGGCGGGGTGGATCTCAATCTGGTTTTATCCGAAAAAGCCAACCATAAATGAAAAAATGACACTTCCAGCACAATTGTCGATAATCTGGTCAATAAAGGGAGTCAGGTAGTTTTCCTTAGGACAAGCTTTGTTGAGGTCCCGATAATTGACACAGACATGAATGGTACCCTATTTTTTAGTAACAGGGACGATGTTTGAGACCCATTCTGTCAATGGGATAGGGTAGATGAAGCTGACCTTCAAGAGTTTCTCAATCTCTGCCTTGACTGTCGCAGTCTTCCGAGGGTGTACCAGTCGCAACTTTTGGCGGACAAGTTTGATGTTGGGATAGGTTTTAATTTCATGTAAAACAATGGTGGGGTCTATCCCAAGCATCTCCTCGTAGGTCCAAGCGAACACGTCTTGGAATCGCTTGAATAAGGCCGTATAAGCAATGACTTCTTTAGGGTAACACTTCTGGCCTAAATGAATGTGTTCCACTACACCAGGAGCGACCGAAATGTCTATTGAAGTGGTGGGTTCAATGTTGGCTAAGTTTCCTTCGGAGTCCGTTTGACACATAAGTATCGAGGACTGAGATCGAGAGTAGACATCCGGTGTAAAGATGGTGCTAATACTATTCTCCACAGTATCCAAAAGGGGAAGGAAAGATGAACGATGATGGAGGTCTTCCCACGGAGGATCATCTGCACTCATGATTTCCATAATGGACTCGTCAGAATGAAAAGTCTGTAGCAGAGGATCGGATGATGTCCACTGTAGAGAATAGGAGGTGGAGGCCATAGCTAAGTGGTCCTCCAGTGCTGACTGGATAGCCTCGTATGTGAGTTCAACAGGTGATAGAGGCATAACGTTTCCAATTAGGTGTGTGGTGGCTTCATCAGGTACAAGCCATGAATCAGTGGAGTTGGGAATAGATGAAATCTGCGAGGAGATCATGTTCACCGTGGAAACATAATTTGGGGGATACGAAGTAGGAAAGACACCCATAAGGGATGAGTCCTTAAGGAAGCTGACCCCCATGCTCTCATACTGAAGTGAAGATTATCCGATCGAAGGAACATTATCGCCTGGATGAGTAGCGGTGTTAGGTGTGCATAAATCCAGTTGGTCGATAGTAACAATTCGACCTTGATGAGGAAATTGTACTATGCGGAAGACAGATGATGCGACCGCAGTCATGGCGTAAAACCAATTATGACCAAGCAGAATGTTATAATCTAACAGGGAAGCGACCACTTCCACGTTGATGGTTGCGGTCTTACCCCCCATCTCTACTACTAAAGCTTATAACAGCCCATAAGGTTGAAAGCCACGTCCGTCGAAGGCTCTCAAAGTGGTAGGAGAACGGTTCAACTCAGGAGAGCCAATGGCTCTCCAGCATGAGATCGACATGACTGAAGTAGAGGCACCTTCGTCTAAAACGGCACAATGGATTGTCTTCCCAGCTATGTTTGTGGCAACTTGAAATGAAAACTGATGGGAGAGCCTCGGTTTAAAGTATTCCAACCAGAACATGATGGTATTAGATGAATCTGGGTCAACTGCACCGATGGCAACAAGAAGAGTCTTGCGCTGATTAGGAAAGTTTTGCAAGACCTCGAGCATCAACATAGAACAAGGAGCTTGTGCTAGGTCCTCTACAATGTTGTAGTTTTGAGCATCCCGGGCATTGGGATTGAAAACCGATTTTCTAATCGTGCTCTTGGGTGGACGCAACATTGACTCGAAAGAGGGATTCTCAATGGTGAGAGGAGCAGATGGTATGGTGACGTCAGGCATCGAAGTGGAATCTTTTTCAGTATTACTTCCAACAGGTTCCTTCACCAGAACAGAGTCATATGAACGAGAACGAGTGTTCAAGTTGATAGTCTCACTACACATCATGAGAACATGCACGGTGGTAGATGCTTCTCCTTGGGAAGGAGAGGTGTGAACAATCAACTGCTGATTTTGTGCAGGGAAGGGATCGTTGAGAACTGCGGGTGTGGGTTTTCCCTTAAGAAACTTTTGAACTTCATCTCTATGGGGGCACTCTTTATAAAAGTGGTCATCACCACACAGTAGACAAGGATACTTCAACTTCATTTTCTATTTGGTGTCATCAGGGGTGCTCTTATGTTCCTGCTAGGTGGAAGATTTCTTAGGTTTTCCTTTGTTCTTCTTCTTACCACCATAGTTTTGAGGTGAAGCTGATGAAACAAAATTCACTTCTTCGGTGACAGCAGGAGTGGATGATTTGGTGGTGTTGTGACCAACCTGTGTTGGTGATGGGGAAGAACCTTGGGGGTTCGACAAACCAACAGTTTGAGAATGATGCTGGGTGTTAAGGGATCCAATGATGCCATGAGCATGGGGTCCCTTGAGTGGTTTCGCAGGTTCATACATGTTACGGGGTGCGTCAGGAAGGATATTAAACAACGTGCCAAACTGGTCATAAACTAAGTCTAATAAATGGGAACGAGCAATGGCTTGTTCCTCAGTGACAGCACCTCCCATGGAAACATCTCATGCTATGGTCGGGATGAGAGACTTAATGAGACGTCGTCTCCTCCGCCACTCATGTATATGATCTAAAATGTGAGTAGCGGTATTCTAATGGAGCGAGGTTAAAAGCTCTGTACCAGTTTCATACCGTATAGGCAGCTAGAAATGAGTCAAAAAATTCATAGCAAGAGAACCGAAATCGGGAAAAGAATGGTGTGGCAGTTCAATATACCACTTGGCAGTTGAACCAGTGCGAGTCCATTGAAATAACCTAAGACGGATCGAGTCGTCCATCAAGGAGTTGAATGAACACCACAAGTGGTATGTCGTCATATGGTTTTTAGGATCCTCACCCGACTTGCCATCAAATTTTGGGATAGCTGATGGAATTTTCACCAGAATGGGTGGCCAATTAGTTCCATGGTAGATGGGGTTGTTGGTTAGGCGAGACAGGTCGGGCAGGTCCAAAGTAGCCAAAAAGGGCAACTGCAGATTAGGATGCGGGTACTGATAGTACTGATAAGGCATGTAAGGACCTTATATCGACTGACCATAGGGTGTTCCAAGAGGAAACTGGTCATAGGGGTACGGGCCGCTCGGACCAAATGTAGGTCTGCCACCATAGTAAGGTGGTCCATTACCATAATAAGGTGGCCTATTTCCATAAGGTGGGGGCCCGCCTCCGCTGTCGGGAGGGTGTGGGCCACCTCCAAATGGTGGGGGTCCACCACCACCTCCAGGGTAGGATGGGCCGCCACTGCCTCCACTATGAGGAGGTGGTGGTTCGTTACCACCGCCGAAATAGGGTGGGCCTCCACCACCTCCTCCGGGAGGGGGTGGTGGTCCACCGCCGCTACCAGAAGGGTAAGAGCCTCCTCCGCTACCTCCACCATAGTATGGTGGTGGTCCACCACCACCAGGATGGGAGGGTCATCCACCACCACCACCGGGATGGGATGGTCCTCCACCACCACCACCGGGATGGGATGGTCCTCCACCATCGCCACTAGGATGGGATGGTCCTCCACCACCACCACCGGGATGGGATGGTCCTCCACCACCACCACCACCAAGGGGGGTTGGGACATGATGGTCGGAATGAGGTGGTCCTCCGCTAGAAGGTAGAGGTCCGCCTCCTCCAGAGTTATGTGGGGGCCCGTCGCCTCCCATGGGAGGTGGAGGTGGACCAAACGGGGGTTGATGGACTTGAGGGACTATAAGTGGGGGTCCATGTTGTAAAATATTTTGTTGTCCCCATAGAGTGTAAGGGTTTCCGGGGTAGGTACCCCGTATAGTGCGTTTCCAGGATTAAGTTGACCCGGCACAGGGTTAAGATGACTTGGATACGCCTGACTCGATGGTGGTTGAATTACGTTGGATGGTCCCCCAACATGGGATAGTCCCGTAGTGGAAGGTTTGGGAGGTAGGGAATTTCCAACAGAAGGACCAATGAGAGGTCCTGCTGCTGCAATATTATGGCTAAGAGACGGGGGTTTCCCCCAACAACAACTTGCTGGCCACTAAGTAAAGGTTGACCCAACACTAGTTGTTGATTATCTACCATAGGATTAACATTACTTGTAAGGAAGGTAGGGGGTAAAGAGTATCCTCCTCTCGAAGTTTGAGGTGAGAGAGGAGCAGGTAATGCAACCGTAGTAGTGATAGGTGTGTTGGACTGTTGTTCTTCAACAGGTTGGTCAGTAGGGTTGGGCTCCTGTGAGGGTTTCCCAGTCTCACTGATGGTCAGGTTGTGGATGGATGCTTCCGGTGAATCAAAAGATACCATGTGAATCTGGATTTCTCTAAACCTAGCCCTATATGCCAGATGTTGTCGTAGAGCTTCATCGCCCAAGAAACGTAAATTATCCAAGCGTGCACGAAGAGGTGTGAAAAGCTTGGCGGAACTGGGCCAGTTAGTTGTTGGAGTGCCTTCTGAAGTGGTCCAGTTAGGTAGGGATGCAACGGAAAAAATGGGCCACTGGGTGGCCTAGAGAAGATGTCCAATAAGTCGCCAAAGGACCAGCAGCTGCTGAAGGGATGTCCTAGGGTGAATCTATCCATTCCAACAATCGAGGCTCTCCCATGAAAACGGGAGGTAGGTCTTGTGAAGTAGAATTTTGTGCTTCTTCACCCTGCGGGGGGTGAGAGGCAGGTAGATCTAGAGGAAACATATGCGTTCCAACATTCGACGTGGGTTTTTCCACTTTAGGTGACATGACCATGGCTTGTGGGTCCATTCTTACCCTCGAAATTACCTCCTGGTTAAGGGGATATTCGGGTGGCAAGTTTTGAATCCTACGGGACCTTCTCCAAGGAAAGTCAGCCAAAGTGACTGAAACGAAAGTTTCTCCTAAGGCAAGCTAAACAAAAGAAAAGCAAACCAGAAAAAACCTACACAAACTTAGGCCACAAGAAAACTTATGTTATAAGAGTGGATTCAAAGGTCTGGAACCCCACAGGATTGTCAAGGCTTCGCAAATCGCTATATACTGCAAGGTCCAACAGTAAAACGCGACAAGGAGGATTGAGACCATACCCTTTCTTGAATACTCGATTACCTGGATGGTACGTGAGTAGTAATCTCCCTGAGTGTTGTTCTCGGTGTATTGTTCTGCCAAGATGACCAAAAGGTTAACTCAGTTGGTCTCAGGAATCGTAATGGTGTCTCCTGATATACCCAAGGTACGTGGGAGCTCAAATCCGTAGTGGTGTTGTCTAATGCACAACCGTACGGCATGAGACCTTCCAATATACTACCAAGTACATGAAACACCTTTCGATATATGCCAAGTACGTGTGGTACTTGGTGGGTACGTGAAAGAGCTCGATATACCGATAAGTACGTGGAAGACTACAATACCCCCAGGATACAATGATGGAAAATAACGACAGTTGCCACACTTAATGACACCGGAACACGTCTCTAACTTACGCACAAGTTACTAAAAATTTTACCCTAGTTATACCGTTAATTTTATCTGGAGGGTTACGTGAATGCATGAGGTGAGTACATAATCGTAAACATAATGCAGGGCCTAACTACATGCAAAAAATACGCTTTTCTTTTGATGAACTCTATGTTTGGGAGGGAGAAATTTATTTCCAATGATTTTACCAAGGCAACACAATGCAACGCAATCCAAAATCTACCAAAAAATGACTATGAAGTATTCTTTTCCTTTTCAAGCGAAACACAAAAAATAACACAACACTACTAAGCCAAATCAAAGCATGTTTTTCTTGTTCTTTTATCTTTTCAAAACAAAAGTGATGCTAAGGGATTAAAAGAGAGAGTTTCTAAGCAGAGTATGCAAGCTTTTCACTTTCACTACAATGGCCTAAAAGCATAAAAACCAAAATATGCATGTAACTTTCCAAGCATGGAACTACTTTTGCAAAACTTGATATCTATTCGAATTTTTCAAGAAAATGAGCAACTCACAATTCGTGAAAAACACAAATAATTCAATTCTCTTTCAACTTCTCCAAAAGATCTACAAATGAGACATTCCAATGCATAAACAATTCTTCAAGTGAGCTTTAGAAATGATGGAAATAAAGTACTTTTGATCTTTCAATGGATGTATCAAAATAACAATGTGATAACAGTGATGCTTTTAAACACAAATACTAAAATAAAAAGATTACTTGCAGCACTCCAATGATTCAGAAAATCTCAAGAAAAGGACGAGCACTCAATGGACTAAAAGTACACACAAACACTCAAAATCAATCAGTAACAAGTAGCACTAACGCAAGCAAAGCTCAAAAATGTATGAAAATGAGGTCTGGAAACCGATCCAATACAATGACCAGATCCGGCAAGGAGAGGGGGGAATGAAAGGGTGAGTGGATGCAGGTGGGGGAGACAAGAGTGTTCACCATGTTGAAATATTGTAACTTCAAAGAATGTTATATTTGTATATTATTTATTCCGGAGATGTTCCATACCTCCGATGTGATTATACTATAAATCCGGAGATGTTTATTCCTCTGAGTTGGGTGTGGTAACTAGGGTTATTAGACCCACCATGTGGGGGTCGGCCTAGTCAGTTATAATGGGGTATTTAACCTAATGGTTAAATACGAGCCTACATGTACTTGTGTAAAATACATATCAGAGTAGTGTATAAATAGAGGAGGTGTGTTCCTCATTTGATACACTCACACACTTGAGGATAGCACACTTGTGGAGGAGAGGTCTGCTATTTTGGAGGAGGAGATCATGTCTCAGGGTTTCATCTTTGTATATTGCTGGTCATCTATATTGAGGAAGCTTTGTTGGGTTTTCTACCCCATGAGGGTTTCCCAGGATAAATCTCTGTCTCTTGTGTTTATGCTGTGCTTGTTGTTTCTTCAGTGATCCTGTATATGCTATTATTGTGAAATGGAATGTAATGCTGCTATTTTATGTCTTAGCATATTGAATTTTAACATGGTATCAGAGCTAACCTGAAGGAAGACAAGGTATGGCACTAAAGACACTTGCTTTACTTACGACAATTTGAAGGTTAGGGTTTTACATAGCAAAAACCAGTCATCGTAGCACTTTCGCTATAAATCCGTTTTGGCGAAGTTTTCGGATCTGAAATTGTTACAGGACGAAAAATAAATCTCCAGGTACCTTGTGTCCAAAGGAAAACCTCTAATTCGTTGTACTTTGTGATTTATGATCTGTACAATATAGGGTTTCTGCCTCTTCCAGATCTGAGTCAAAATCAGGTGACCTTGGAAAAAAGGTCATATCTTGGGCTAGGAAGCTCCAAATGAAATTTCGTAAAACGTGACAGGTAGTAAACAGTCTGTACTATCTCAGAAAACTTTTTCAGAGGCCTAAGTTGAACCAGTGACACGTGGCACTCCGTACAAGTTCGCCCTCCTGTATTATCCCATAAACAGGTCATGTTGCGACACTTGGCATAACTCTCTCTCAGAGAGTCCAATTAAGGTCAGACCTATCAGGATGGAAATATAACAGGCCGAGCTACCTCAAAAACGTTTTTCAGAGGCCGAAGTTCAAACAGTGACATGTGGCACGCCGTACAAGTTCACTCTTCTGTTTTATCCCAAAACAGGTCACGTTGCGACATTTGACATAACTCTCTCTCAGAGAATCCAATTGAGGTCAGACCTGTCAGGATGGAAAGATAACAGGTCAGGCTATCTCAGAAAACTTTTTCAGACCCTGTGGATTGAAAAGTTTGGAGTTGCACCAGAAACAATCAGGTACATATTTCTGTCAAAACATAATTATTTTTTAGTACCTTCATTCATGGCTTCCGGAATTTAGGGCTTTGAAGAAAGTTGGAATTTTTGTAAACGGAGACCACGGTTGAATGCTACTCATCAAAATAGAAATTTAGAGACCAAGATCAGATTTTTTTGGTTGGGCATAAGGCCGGGCTTGATCAAACCCTAGTTCGGGACTTTGATCAGAAAAGTGGAAAATTAGGGCTTCTGTAAAAATGGGAATTTTTGAAATCTGTGACCATGGTTGGAAGCTCCTCAGAAAAATAGAAGCTTAGAGATTTGGATCAAACATTTTGATTGGGAAGAAGAGTGGGATTCACCAAACCCCAGTTCAGGGTCACGTCCAGTGAATCCGGAAGTTTCAAAGGAAAAATTGAGGAGTGAAACTTTGCAGTTTTCAAATTCTGAATATATCAGTTTGATCAGCTCATCAAGGCGCATATTTCTATCCTTTCGGAAGTTTGAAATTCAAAGTTTAAATTTTTGGGGTTTCTCTGACAAACCCATATCAGCTCCAGGTCCAGTTCTTGCAAATCAAGTGGATAGGGTTAATCTTAGAAGAAGATGGATTGGTCACCTGCATAAGTGAAGGAGTTACTGTTTCAGAGGGAGATGAGGCTAAGGCTTTACATAAGGAGATTACAAGCGATCTCGACAGGTATGACTCATCGAGGTATGTTTTGAGATTTGTTCATGATTAAGTTTATGGTATGTTTGTCTTCATGTTATTACGGTTAGTACAATCTTGATTTTAGATTTGTTGTATCACCTTAACAAAATTATGAATGCATGATAGAAGATATTCATTGGTTAGGGTGTTGACACTTATGATTGTACTAATGCATTATGATGTTGTGTGAGGTTGATGTTGTCTACTAACAAGATACAGGTACATCACAAAAGACAAATCAGGCTCCATGACCATGAAAACATGAAGACAAAGACTCATCCATAATCTTTGTTCTACTGACGAGGTATGTATGACTTTGTTATATTATGCTTAACCTATGAGACATGCAGGTTCTAGCTCAGGATCTTTAAATCATTGAAGAGATTGTTTAGGTATGTTGTACATAACCAAGTAGGTATACTAATCCAGGTATGTTTCCCATGAATCTTACCTTGTGTTAGGATCCCTTATATAAGTATACTTGGAATGATTGGTTATGCTTATTCATAAAGTTAGTAATCAAGGGATTATGCATATTATATCTTTTATCTTGATTGATGATATGCATGAGTAAAAGAAGACTTCCCTGAAATCTTGAATACTAATGTTTATTAACTATAATCATGACTATACATTTTCAAGATTATTTAGTACTATAATGTTTTGATAGCATTTAGAATATACTAATGAGTGTATGTTTGTGTATGAGATCATGAGGATGACTCTTGAGCATGCACAGTGGTACAGAATGAATAGAAGTTCAAAAGACATACAGAAGATCAAGCGGGAGGCAGCCACACAAACATAAAAGATAAGTATTTGAGTTGTTATTTGAAATAGTAATGATATTGCCTGTAATAGGTTGTATGCATATTTGTATTCCTATAATATATCATGCTGAGTGTAAATATTCATAGAACATTGAACAGTATACTACTAATATGCATATGATTGGTAAGTTGGACAAACATTCCATTGTTGCTTGTCTAGAATGAAACCTCTTTGCTGACATGCTGAGAGTTGTGCACACTCTCGATAGTATGTTCTGCTAGAGATGGAAGGCATCTAGATAGCCACTGTATGCATACAGGATATGGGAAAGTGTTGTGCCAAAGTTTTGGTCAAAATAGTTGCATCACTATGTAAATGATATATGTATGCATAATAGGTTATCATGTCAATATGATTTGATGATTATGAAGTATTACTAATCATGTACTTAATTTTGATTTGTAGGAAAGGTCATGAAGAATGATGGACACCGTACAAGTGGTGGATGTTCAAATAAGAAGATTTACAAATCAAACAAAATATAGAAGGCTCATGGCTAGAAGATTCTCTTAGAAAGGGGAAGAGAATCACGACAAGATGTTTGCTCCAAGTATGGTGTAATTAAAGAAGAAGTGTGAATCAGGTTCTGTATAGGTACCTAGGATCGATAATAAATTGATAAGCTTAATGATCACCATGGGTGATGTGGATCTCAACCTTTGCTACAAGGTTGAATATGATTTCTATACACAAATGACATGGATGCAAGAAGGAACTCACCACAGAGTTCGAATGATATTAAGGTTCATATTAGTAGACCCATCTAACGAGAGATGGCACAGATAGATATGCAGAAGATCATTCAATGCAGAAATGAAAATGAAAGATCTCAAATTGATGCTTTACTTCCTAGGTCTGGAAGTATGGCAAGGCTCAGAAGGAATATTTCTCAACCAGGGAAAGTATGATGAGAAATATGACTTGAGGTGTTGGAATGGCCACTCTTATGGATTCCAACTTGAAGCTGTTAGGGGATAACTCATCAGAGTTAGTGGATATAACTCTGTACAGTCAAATTATTGGGTCATTGATGTATCTAACATATACTAGATTAGATATATGATTTGTTGTGAATACCTTGAGTCAGTATCTAGTGGAAACTAGATGTTTTCACCTGATAGTTGCAAAGCATGTGATGAGGCACCTAAAGGATACGATAGACTTTGATCTGTGCTATCTTGGAGATCATGACTTCAGATGGCTACTCAGATGCTGATTGGGCAGAAAGTGTATCAGACAAGAAGAACACATCAAGAGGATGTTATTGTCTAGGATTAGCCATGATCTCGTGGTTTAGCTGGAAGCAGTCTAGTGTGGCTCTCAGCACAAGCAGAATATATGGCTGTTTGCTCTGCTAGTTGTGAAGAAGTTTGGCTTCAGGATTGTTTGACTTAGAGATAGAACCAACTGTGATCCTATGTGACAAATAGAGTTGTATCAAGATGACATAGAATCCAGTGTTCCATGATAAGTCAAAGATCATAGGGATCTAACAAGATATGACACAAAAAGGAACTATAAAGTTTGAATTCGTAACAGGTTACCGTTGTACTAACCAAACCTCTACCTCGAGTGAAGAAGTTACCAACATACTAACCAAGCCTCTGTCTCGAGTGAAATTTGAATACTTTCGAGACAAGCTTGGTGTAGCTCAAAAGGACCCTCCTTGAAAGGGGGAGTAGTATAGTCACTGATGATGAGATTGTCTCATCGAACAACAAGGTCGATGATGAGGTAACCTGTTCTCTACACCTAGATACTTAGAAATATTTAGATTTAGGACTCGTATACTTAGAATACTTAGTTTTACTTATACATGCTTTTGATGTTATATGTATTAGTAAGAATACATGCTTTTGATGATAGATGTATTGATGAGAATACATGTGGGGATTGTATCATCCTTGAACACATGTTCTAAAGTGAGCCGTAGACGTATGGTCTCCGAGAATGAAGTCCTTAGTGGACAGTTGAGGGGATTGGATCATCCCTGGACTTTCAGTCCTAAAGAGAGCCGTAGACGTGAGGTCTCCGAGAATGAAGTCCTTAGTGGACAGTTGAGGGGATTGGATCATCCCTGGACTTTCAGTCCTAAAGAGAGCCGTAGACGTGAGGTCTCCGAGAATGAAGTCCTTAGTGGACAGTTGAGGGGATTGGATCATCCCTGGACTTTCAGTCCTAAAGAGAGCCGTAGACGTGAGGTCTCCGAGAATGAAGTCCTTAGTGGACAGTTGAGGGGATTGGATCATCCCTGGACTTTCAGTCCTAAAGAGAGTCGTAGATGTGAGGTCTCCGAGAAGTGGGGATTGTATCATCCCCGGACTTAGGTCCCTGAATTGATCCGTAGATGTGAGGTCTCCGAGAAGTGGGGATTGTATCATCCCCGGACTTAGGTCCCTGAATTGATCCGTAGACGTGAGGTCTCCGAGAAGTGGGGATTGTATCATCCCCGGACTTAGGTCCCTGAATTGATCCATAGACGTGAGGTCTCCGAGAAGTGGGGATTGTATCATCCCCGAACTTAGGCCCCTGAATTGATCCGTAGACGTGAGGTCTCCGAGAAGTGGGGATTGTATCATCCCCGGACTTAGGTCCCTGAATTGATCCGTAGACGTGAGGTCTCCGAGAAGTGGGGATTGTATCATCCCCGGACTGCGGTCCCTGAATTGATCCGTAGACGTATGGTCTCCGAGAAGTGGGGATTGTATCATCCCCGGACTTCGGTCCCTGAATTGATCCGTAGACGTATGGTCTCCGAGAAAGTGATTTTTGATGTGGTTACTTGTATCGGTAGGATACTTGTATTGATGATGTGGTTACTTGTATCGGTAGGATACTTGTATTGATGATGTGGTTACTTGTATCGGTAGGATACTAGTATTGATGACGTGGTTACTTGTATCGGTATGGATACTTGTATTGATGATGTGGTTACTTGTATCGGTAGGATACATGTATTGATGACATGATTACTTGTATCAGTATGGATACTTGTATTGATGATATGTATACTTGTATTGGCATGAATACTTGTACTAATGATGTGGATACTTGTATTGTTATGGATACCTGTGTTGATGACGATGCTGACGATCGTGTGATGACGATACTGATGATCGTGTGATGACGATGCTGATGATCGTGTGATGACGATGCTGATGATCGTGAGATGACGATGCTGATGATCGTGTGATGACGATGCTGATGATCATGTGATGACGATACTGATGATCGTGAGGATCCAGATGTTGATGTTGTTGTAGTTGTTCGAGTGCTGCAGAAGATAAAGACTCAGTACTGAAGATGTTGATGTTCCAGTATTGAAGATGTTCCAGTAACTGCTTGAGTTACTGATGATGTTGAGAAAGCTTCCAATGATTTATAGATGTATCATGTATGATGTTGATGACTCCTTGCTCGTGCAGATACTGTTATAATATCCTTCTCGTTAAGGGGGAGTGTTGAAATATTGTAACTTCAAAGAATATTATATTTGTATATTATTTATTCCGGAGATGTTCCATACCTCCGATGTGATTATACTATAAATCCGGAGATGTTTATTCCTCCGAGTTGGGTGTGGTAACTAGGGTTATTAGACCCACCATGTGGGGGTCGTCCTAGTCAGTTATAATGGGGTATTTAACCTAATGGTTAAATACGAGCCTACATGTACTTGTGTAAAATACATATCAGAGTAGTGTATAAATAGAGGAGGTGTGTTCCTCATTTGATACACTCACACACTTGAGGATAGCACACTTGTGGAGGAGAGGTCTGCTATTGTGGAGGAGGAGATCATGTCTCAGGGTTTCATCTTTGTATATTGCTGGTCATCTATATTGAGGAAGCTTTGCTGGGTTTTCTACCCCATGAGGGTTTCCCAGGATAAATCTCTGTCTCTTGTGTTTATGCTGTGCTTGTTGTTTCTTCAGTGATCCTGTATATGCTATTATTGTGAAATGGAATGTAATGCTGCTATTTTCTGTCTTAGCATATTGAATTTTAACACACCAGTACCAAATCTCAGACTTGTCCAAGATGGAACCCAAAAAAAACTCCAAATGAAACCAAACTACTTAACACACAAATCAAAATGGGGTCTCTGACTGGATCTTACAATATAGAGGGAGTTTGCACACAAACCAAAACTCAAATCAGAAATGGAGAAGGGGTTCTTTTATGGCAATTTTGGAAGATCGGCAGAGTCTGTGCTTGTACACAGTATGACGTCGCAATTTACCAATGCGGGAAGTGCGACGGTGTCGCAGTAGACCAATGAAAGGGTTGCGACGATAGGCCAACAGACAGAGAACAAAGAAGAAGAAAAATGACACAGTGTCGCTCTGGGTCCACTGGCCAGGTGCGACAGGCGAGATCTAAGTTCAAAAATGAACCAATTCTCCAAGCAATGAGCAATGAAATGGTTTGAAAATGATGAGTACAAGCTCATAGGAGGACTACAGACTCTTCAAAGCGAAGATCTGATGGTGAAACAATTTTAAAAGGAAAATGACAAATAAAATGGCTTGTAACAAGAAATCAACCGAAAATGACATTCAAATTGACAACTACAAAATAATTTCCTTCCCCAGTATGGTCTCCAGATTTGTTTGACGGACAATCCACTCGAGCGGATGCGAGCCAGATCTCCCTAGCTCAATGTGAGTCTAGAACAAATAGAACAGGACATAAACCACTTTCCTAAATCTCGTTAAGGATCAAGTAATCAGATGTCTTACCTTAAGTTTGTAGCCCCTTTCCTGGATGTTGTTCCAGGCCTCGCAGTCGTCAAATCTTAGCTGCAAGACCTTCCAAGACACATAGAACAAGACAAACAAGTAAAAAGCATCTAAACGATAACAGATCTAAGTAAACAGTTAAGCAGGTAAACTACACAATATCATCAACATAACAATATCGGTGGAAAGCATTTATATTACTGTAAAAATAGGGAAAGTACATAGAAGAGAACGACTACAACCAGAGCTTAATGAAGTAATCCTTCTCCATCCAAGCCAATGCCATATCCTCCCAAGGAAGTGTGAGTCTCTCAATGGATGAGTAGAGATCTCTCTAATATTATTTCACTAGCATGTAGACACTATAGACTTCCTCCCTTTGGAATGGGAGTGAGCTTCACTTATATAGGACTAAGTGGATAGGATATGGATAGGGTAGGTTGAGATATGGTAGGAGAGAGATAGGGAATCCTTCCAAGAGGCTAGGAACCGAGTGTCAGCTCTCCCAAAAGTTCAGGGATAAAGATCCATGTCAGCTAGCTTCAAGAATGAGCTCGAAGGAACTATTTTTATCCATTAACTGACATCATTGCACCCTACAAGAGAGCGAGTTGCGACGTCGCAGGTTGCATGAGGGCAGCCTGCGAAGACCTCTCAAAACCTAGTATGAATGGGTATGTATCTCTTCCAGGTTAATGACTTAGCCAAGGAAACTTTAGGGATGTATACACTGAGTCTTATGATGGTAAGATTTAGATGTAACATTATACCATAAAGGAGGAATTTTGGTCGATTCAAAAATAGTCAGCACAAAATTAGGATATTCCCTTGTTCTTCTCTCAAAAAAATTTGGTATGATAGATATAACAAAGAATTATCTTGTTCCTCATCGTGGAATAGTTTCTACCAATCAACAGTCTCCTACATGCGCCTCATAGTTGTATATCTTCCATTCACATAGTTATGATTCGTAGTTTTTTTTATCAACATATGTAATCCCAAATGAAGCTCACCATATTCATTTGGTTCAACTAAATCCTCATTGTTTTTCATTACTTTATACAATGTTCTTATATATCCATCATTTTCGTCAGATTCCTCCCAAGTATTTTCTCAGGATGGATAAATCGACACAATAACTTTCTTCCCTTATCATTTGAGTTTTATTCTATCTTTTCTCAATCAAATAGATGCTTTCATTTGTCTGTTAGGATATTTAGACAATTAGGAGTTAGTTAAGATCAACTTGTGTAATATATCCGTTAGGAAAAGTGTGTTTCTTTAGTATACATTTGTAAATATTTAATCTGACGATCAAGATATGTTCTAGACATAGAGTGATCCGACGGCTCAACTTCTCTTAGATCATACCTAACATTGATCCATGATCTCTATTTAAAGAGCATGGAGGGTCATTGTCTAGTTGATCAATTATGAGAAGCTCATTTGTAACTTTCTTTCTTTGCATAATAAATTGCTCCGTAGAAGCTATTTGGTCGGGGTCATGGAGTGTTTCCCTCTCGAGGGTTTAAACCACGTCAAAACATCGGTGTATCGATCTGTGATCTGTTTGTGTGAAGTGGTTTCTCTTGGTGTTTGGTCTTTTAGGAGTACCCTGTGTACCCGAACATGGTATCAGAGCTTTTATGAAGAGCCGCTTCCGATTATGATCTAGATCTTGAACTGTTGTTGTCGAAACTTGAAAGGGTTTCTGGTTCTAGTATTTATGTACATGTATGGGTTGTGGAAGGTGTTCCATTTCATCCGGAGCGTCGTTTCCATTTGGAAATAGTTTTCGTTTGATCGAAAATCGTTCCTAGTTGCTTCAAAAACGCGTATTTCATCATATCTGAACGTATAATGTTACAGTGACATTTTTTTTTTTTTTTTTTTTAAAAAATCTATATTTTATCAGTTTTTATTATTAGATTTTTTTGTTTCGGATTGTTGTTTTCCTTGTCTGCGTATGCTCTTTTCCATGCACCTTGTGCGATCTCGGTGAATCAAAAACAGAAAAGGAAAGGGTTTTTCTCGGCTGTGTATGCTCTTTGCCGTGCACCTTGTGCGATCTCGGCAAATCAGAAATAGAGAGAAAACGTAGACTTTCCTGGCAAGCTAACGAGATCTAACCCCATAAGTGTGGGAAAAAAAAATTGTTTTGGTTTATGGTGTGATTTGCAGGAAAAAAGGCAAGCACGGAAACCAAGCAAGAAGAGTAAAACAAAACAAAAAAAACCTTCCTCCTTCCCATATTTTGCATACCTTTTAATCTAGCTCGCTTGGTTCAAAGTTGCTTTATTCCTTAATTGGTCTTGAGTTCAAGTCTTACGAAGTTACTTTTAAAAGAAAAGTGCATGCAATTTCTATTTTCAAGTTACTTTATTGTAAAAGTGCATATAACTTAAATAATAAAAAATAAAAATAAAAAAGTGAGTAACTTAAGTTCATTTTTATTGCTGCACTATTTAAAGTAACATCATTGTAAAAGTGATTCACTTAAAGCAACTTTCGTGTAAAGTGATTGTTAAAGGTTCGTCTTGGGAAGAGAGGGGTCCTTTTTTTTTAGCTGGTCATTCTCTATCTGCCACGTCACTATTGGGGACATCTTCAACATTTTCTTTGATCAAGCATAACTTCATCATACGGAGTCAGTTTTCAATGCCGTTTTTTTAAAACCGCTTATTTTTTCGAGCTCTTCGCATCCATACTATTGGTTTCTACTTTTATAGCCATTAATTTACAAATATGGCCACCCCTTGTGATATTCTACTTACAAGTTCCAACTATTTCTCATGGAAATCTCGTATGGAGGATTTTCTACGAAGTAGAGGACTTTTCAGAATTACCTTAGGGAAAGAAACAGAACCCACTGATGATGATAAGAAAAATCAAATGGGCAAATAGATGTGACGAAGCTCGTGGATTGATTGGGTTGTCAATCTCTACTGATTTGCAATTCCACATATCTGGAATTGATGAACTTGATGCTGCTTAGGACAAGTTGAAATCTGTGTTTGGTAAACACAATGAAATTCGAGGTCACCAACTCAAAAATGAGTTGATTTCTTTAAATCCAAACAATTTTTCATGCATACAAGATTATTTATCTAAGTACAAAACTCTTAAACTCTTATGTAAAGAATGCAAGATTAAGAGGAAAGACAAACAATGCATTTATCATATTCTTTCCAAACTTGGACCCGCATATTATGTTTCTGTATCTACATTTTACTCCATGAAAGAATCCTTGAATGCAGCTAGCTATCAAGAGCCTAGTCTTGAATCCTTTTGTGATTCCTCGATTAGAGAGCAAGATAAGCTCATCCATCTTGAAATAATTAACAATGCAGATACATCTGGGAAAGCCTTATTGTCCCAACAGAAAGAAAAGTCCAAGCCTCCCAAGAACCTAAATTTTTGCAATAATAAGTCAAACAAGGGTCTTAAACCCTCTTAGTCAGCTCCTTCTTTAAAAAATGACAAAGGATCCAATCCAAAAGGCAAGAAGACTGAGCGTCATTGCAACTATTGAGGGAAAGATAATCATGATGAATCTAAGTGTTTCAAGAATATGGCAGCCTTGGAAGCAACAATGAAGAAGCACCACATCAGCCTAGATTCGCCTTCAAAATATACCCCTCATGGACATGCACTTTGTGCTTCTAATTATTCTTATAATGCATCTTCTTCTTCTACTTCAAATAAATAGCTCATTGATTATGGAGCATCTTATCATATGGCTAAGGATCAAGCCATCTTTTCTACTATGCATGAATGTAACACCAAACAAATATTTGTTGGTGATGATAGATCTCTAAGTGTTGTAGGAGTTGAAACAGTTCCAGTAGATAATGGTCATTTCAATGATGTACTATGTGTTCCAAGAATTTCCTGCAATTTTTTATTAGTCTATCAAATCACTCATTCTGGTGAAGGTAAAACTGTGATGTTTACACCTCACCAAGTTGTAATCAAGGATTTTAAAGATCCTCAACAGGTCCTAGCTACCGGAATTGTTGATGATATTACCAGGTTGTACAAATTTAACAACTTTGGGTCATCACCTTTTCCTTCAGTTTTTGTTGCTCATAGTAATAACTTGAGCAAACTTTGGCATGAGCGATTTGGTCACTTAAATTATCGCTCATTACAACAACTATGTAAAGACAATATGGTGACAGGTCTTCCGATGGTATCTTGCAGGGATGGTGTATGTTCCGGTTGTGTACTCGAAAAACATCATCGTGACAGTTTTGACAAACGTACCTCTTGGCACACCTCGGTTCCCTTAGAGCTTGTGCATAGTGACTTGTGTGGTCCTCTTCCATCTGCTTCATTTTCTGGTTTCAAATATTTCTTAACTTTCATTAATGATTACACCAGACGCACTTGGATTTATTTCCTAAAACTTAAGAGCAAAGTATTTAACATGTTCTTGGCCTACAAGGCCCTTGTTGAAAAACAATATGGTCATCAAATTATTAAGTTAAGATCTGACAATGGAGGAGAATATGTTAACAAAAAGTTCACTACTTTCTACACTGAACAAGGAATCCAACAACAACACATTGTTCCATATACACCATAACAAAATGGTGTAGCTGAACGGAAGAACCGCACTTTAAAAGAAATGGCTAATTGTATGATCCAATCTAAGGGACTAAGTCTTCAATTTTGGGTTCAAGCCATAAATTGTGCAAATTATATAGTTAATCACACCCCCACTAAAGATTTACAAGCTATCACACTGGAAGAAGCATGGAGTAAAATTAAACCAGATGTAAATAACTTCTGTGTGTTTGGTAGTGAGGCATGGGCTCACATTCCGGATGAAAAACGGAAAGCATTGCAGCCTAAAAGTGAAAAGTGCATATTTGTTGGATATTCTGAAGATGTAAAAGGTTATAGACTTCTTCAACCACATTCTCATGATGTAATCATTAGAAGATATGTTAAATTTGATGAAAATCTCTTGGCCTGCAAGCCTCACTTGGCAATTGCGCCATCTTTGGCCTGCGAGCCTGATTTGGCGATTGTGCCTTCTTCTTCTTCCAACTTCCTTGACAGGTTTCCAACTCCAGTTTCCGATGATGACAGTGAGGATGAAAATCCACCTCCGCCTGCTCATGTTCCTCCAGTTGCACCAGCACAAGTGCTTCCTCGATGGGTCCGTTCAACATGTGAAGCAGCTGGTGATCTTGCCGGTGATCCTAGAGATCAATGTTGAACACATTCTCAGCCTCAGCGAGCCTCTTCTCTTTTGGCTCAAGTTTTCGAGAATCATGATCCATAAACCTTTGCAGAAGCTTCAGGAAATCCAGATTGGGATGCAGCTATGGATGAAGAATATCGTTCATTAATGGCGAATGTTACTTGGGATCTTGTACCTCTTCCAAAAGGAAGAAAACTTGTCAGATGTAAATGGGTCTATAGAACTAAGTATGCATCAAATGGAAGTGTTGAAAGACTTAAGGAAAGGTTAGTTTCTAAAGGTTTTTCCCAAGTTGAAGGGATTGACTACAATGAAACCTTTTCTCCTATCGCAAAAATGAACTGCATCTGCCTTGTTCTTTTCCTTGCAGGCTTACATAACTGGGAAGTCCATCAAATGGATGCAAGTCTGCCTTCTTACATGGTGATTTACAGGAGGAAATTTACATGGAACAACCTCCTGGATATGTTCAGAATAACTCTAGCCTTGTCTACCGCCTTAAGAAATCCTTATATGGCCTTAAGCAAGCTCCTAGAGCTTGGTATGCCAAAATGGATAGCTTTCTCCTTGACACTGGTTTCTCTAGATTCCATTATGACCCCAATGTCTATACCAAGAAAGTAGGAAACCATCTCATCATACTTGTTCTATATGTTAATGACCTTATTCTTACTGGTAGTGACCCTAAGCTTATAACCCATGTGAAATCCATTCTTAAGCAAAATTTTGAAATGTCAGACTTAGGACATTAGCATTATTTTCTTGTTCTCCAAGTCCTGCAAACCAAAGAATGAATCTTTCTTTCTCAGTCTAAGTATGCTTGTGACCTTCTTCGTCGCTTTCACATGGAAGATTGTACACCAGCCCCTTCTCCCTTTCAGTCTGGAGTCAAACTTTCTGCCACTTGTTCTTCACCTGAAGTAGATGGCACCTTGTATCGTCAGCTTGTTGGTAGTCTCTTATACTTGACTCATTCCCATCCTGACCTTTCCTTTGCCGTTGGTCGTGTTTCCCGTTATATGCAAACACCTCATGAAATTCACTGGAAAGCAGCTAAAAGAATACTTCTATATATTCAAGGTACAATTCAGTTTGGGATTCATTACAGTACAAGGGGGAAACCTTTCTTGGTTGGTTTCACTCACTCAGATTGGGCCGGCGATCCTGATGATCGGAAGTCTACAGCAGGTTATGTTTTTAGTCTGGGATCTGGACCTGTCACTTGGGCTTGTGAGAAACAACAAGCTCTTGTTCTTTCTTCAGCAGAGGCAGAATATCAAGCCATAGTTAATGCCAGTCAAGAAGCTTTATGGCTTCGACAGATCATTTCAGAGTTTGGATTCGAGCAGCAGCAGCCTACTCCACTTTGGTGCGACAATCAAAGTGCCATCAAGCTTGCCAAAGATACAGTCCTACATCAACGTAGCAAACACATTGAGCTACATATGCACTTCATCAGAAATCTTGTTCGTGATCATGTTCTTGAAGTGCTCTTTTGTCCTACAGATGATCAAGTTGCAGACATCTTCACCAAGTCTCTTACAGAAGCAAAGTTTTCTAAACTTCGATCTATGTTAGGAGTTTAGTAATTTGTCATTAAGGGGGGATAGGCTCTAATGCCTCCTTCCTTCTCCTAATAGTGTCACTTTTGTAAATCCTTCAATCCTATCCCAAGTTGTTCTTAAGGGGGGATGTTAAGATATTTAGACACTTAGGAGTTAGTTAAGATCAACTTGTGTAATATATCCGTTAGAAAAAGTGTGTTTCTTTAGTATGCATTAGTATGCATTTGTAAATATTTAATCCGACGGTCACGATATGTTCTAGACATAGAGTGATCCGACGGCTCAACTTCTCTTAGATCATACCTAACCTTGATCCGTGGATTAACACCCAATTGGTCCATGATCTCTATTTAAAGAGCATGGAGGGTCGTTGTCTAGGTGATCGATTATGAGAAGCTCATTTGTAACTTTCTTTCTTTGCATAATAAATTGCTCCGTAGAAGCTATTTGGCCGGGGCCGTGGAGTGTTTCCCTCTCGAGGGTTTAAACCATGTCAAAACATCGATGTATCGATCTGTGATCTATTTGTGTGAAGTGATTTCTCTTGGTGTTCGGTCTTTTGGGAGGACCCTGTGTACCCGAACATTGTCAGCCCCAAGGAAAACCAACCAATGCAGTAAAGGATTTTGCTCCTTCCTTTGGACCAATTATTTCAAATTCAGTTTCAGTTTCTATTCCCATGATTCCAGTGTTAACATTCTTCTAGACTCCAATAGGTTCGATAAGGCCTTGGTTGGAAAAATTAAGGTATGTTCCTGACTCTGACAAAGGAGGCCGACCAAGGCTTTCCCAAGTCATCCTAATATTTATATTTTCTTGCGAACCGAAATCAAAGACAACTTGTGAAATGTAGTAACCATTGACATCTAGGTCAACAAGAGGGTTGACATTCATTTTCTCTTTTTTATTAAGTCTGCACAAATTTTTAGGCATATTTTCATTACTTGTTCCAGTCCTTATTGTATACATTAAATCAATCAGTTGTACAACAACTTCTTCTTTTGTTAACAGTTGAAGCAGTTCATTCAAAGTTTTATTTTTGGACATTTGTACTTCTTCCTCTTTAGATAGCTCTTCAAAAATTCTTGAAGCATTACGGTAATTTCTTTCTAATGATAGGGTTGGGGGTAAATGTTGTCTTTATTTTGTAACTTCTTAATTTGAGGGATATCATAACCAATTTGTGTTCCTTGTCTTATAACAATTTGTAAATTCTTACTATTCAATACGCCATGCTTTGGCACATCGGACAAGAGGTTAAAATTCCTTTTATTAATAATTTTATCAAGCATGATGGGACATTATTCTAGAGAATGCTCCCCCACACCACATTTTGTATAAAATTTGAGATCTGTTATGTCCTTCCAAGGGTAGTTCGGACTCAAATGTTCTTCACTAAAACAAATGAAACATCTCATCTTAGCATGACCATGAGGGATGTTCCCATGGCTGTTTTAGCGTCCACATCCTCGGTATCCTCCTCATCAGTTATATCCATTGTTGCGTTGGTTGTTCTTGTTGTTCTACCAACCTATTTGATCGACAGTTTGCATCTGATAAACTGTATTGTAATTATTTTTGTTCTTCATGTTCTTTATGCACTCAGATGTGTTGTACTAAGTCATTCAACATATTCCACACCATTTTGGCTTGTCAACGTCAACATTATAGGGACATTTAGTTGTTGTGTTCTGCTCAAATCTTTCACAAATGTTATAGAAGTACATTGTTTGAGCTATTTTGAAATTTTCAGGTTGTCTTTCTTCTAGAAAAATCCTTGGTACTTCATGCAGGTATCGACATTCTTATGAGAATAACCTTATGTCATCCTGATGTTGTTTCTAGTCGTGAAACCGATCTGAATCTTTTGTATGGACTTCAGACAAACATGTTGTGCACCATAGGTTGTTGTGCCATAATGCAAGTTGTTGTAGCGACTTTTGCATTGTTTCAACCTTCTCTTCAAGTCTTCGGTTAGCCAGGATAACGGAGAAATATGCATTCGACTTGACTTTCTGTGATTTTTTATGGGCATCGTCGCAAGAGGTGAACTCATATAAGCTCAGGGCATTTTGATTCTTGGAAATAATCCTACACTAAGCCATTGGATAAGAATAACTTTGTCCATTTTTTATGGCATTTGGCTGAGCAGATCTTTAAATATCTTATCATATTTTCGTACAGATTCACCCAATCTTTGTGTTATTTCTTTAACTTTTTGAGTAGCTAAGTGCTTGATGTCTTGAATGCGGAAGAAATCCAAAAATTTCTTCTTCATTTCTTGTTTGTACTTTGGCCCATTTTCTATAAAACTCATGTACCAGGTGAGAGCTCTTTTATGGAGACCACCTGTGAACATTGTTATTTGTTTGTTCCCATCAAGAATAACATTACCTTCCCATACAGTTTCACAGACAAACAATTGTTTTACAAGGTCTTCATCGCCTTCATAAATAGGACACTATACTTGAGTAGAAGCCATATTAAGAAAATTATTATTTGTATTACCTGAACTGCTATTGTTTGTAATACTTACTAATGACGATGACCTACCGACTAAAGAATGACTAGCTTAACCTCTTCTTCAGACTCTTCACCGATAGGTTGGGATTCTGACTGATCTCTAGCTTCAATAGATAAGATTGCTGGTAGGGGGGTACCTCCACACATTCTGAGTAGACGAGGTGAAAACAATTTCTTGCATATTCAGGTGTAAAAATGATCTAGTTTCCATGTAATGGTCTTGAAGTCATCACTCGACCAAGAATACGTCCATATCAATCTAGTCGACTATAAATAATGTTGCCACCAGGTCCAAGGCCCAAGTCATGCTCAACAATTTCTCTAACACTAAGGCCAGTCATCATAATCATTGGTATGGCATTGACAAGTGTCAAAACATTAGGTATTGCAATGTACATTGACAAGAGTCAAAACATTAGGTATTGCAATGTACAAGGGCTGCAAGGTCAACACCATTGGTTGCAGCTCAACGATCGACGTCATATCCTCACCCTCTTTATCCTCTAGTTGACTTTCCCTCGACTCAGATAGGTCTTTTTCCAGCACGAATCTTACTTCCAGTTTCTTCATACTTCTTTTCCTACGTAATGGACTAGCAATGTTTCTCAGCTCTTCCCACTTTTTGAATCTTTTATCACTTTTGAGATTGAATATCTGGTTTGTTTAAAGCTATTTGTAGTTTTGCTTGGTTAAGGTGGACTTGTCTTCTTGGTGACCTTCATTCTCAATTTTTTTTTGTCGACTAGAATCCTCTCCTATCTACTCATATCTTCATATGGTTGGTGACCCCCCCATAGCTGACCCAACTACTGTATAGTCGGACGACTAATATGATTTCAGAAAAGTTGCTCATTTGCTAAGGAAGTACTCCCACTATCGTTTTTGGATAAAACCCTCCCAGTTTTTTTGCTTTTGTTCCCAGTTTGAACTTCCACGAGGGTAAAGGGGTGGTCGTGCTTCCACAATGTGACCGGCTCCTCTCTAGTGCAGGTTCCATGGTTTCTACCCACATATACAAATGTTTAAAACATAAAATAATCCCCGGGTCACCATATACCATTGATTCGCCAACCTCTCCCTACATGTTGAAGTAGTTGCAATCATTTTTTTATTATAATGGAAAGAACATGCATTTTTCTATCAGGAATAATTGTGGACAATGTTGAAAGTTTGATCTCTTTTTTTAAAGTTGTGCATATCAATATCATTGACTGTACAGTGTACATTGATTGCCATTGCTATTCCATATTGAATGCCGCCATTTTCATAGATCGCCATTACTCCCGAATTCGCCCAGTCTTATCTCACAGTATCAATATGGGCATTATACTCATTTCTTAAACGAGGAACGTCAAGGATGGAAATATATTTTATTTTTATATATAATCCATTAAATCTACTCTTTCCTGTACTGAAATTGTCAATGATTATGATTATAGACTATATGAATACAGGCTATTTCATGGCAATCAATAAATTAACAGTAATGATCTAGAATTTTAGAAATTCATAAATTCAAAGTACGGCGACTAAAATATAGTGGTCATGATCCTTATTTTTTGAGTTTATTTCAAACTTCAGGATCATATTCAAATCTCTGAAAAGATTAGTCAATGCAAGCTTCAACTTGATAATATGACAAGAACACAGTGGCCCGGATCTTATCTTATGTTTTACAACTTCAGTGTTCATAGTATGCAAATGATCATTATAATTATAAATTGTAATTGGAATAAGTTAATGTTGCAGCCACAAATTCAATATGAAATTAATATTCAATGCAAACTATAACTTCATACCTAACATTTCGTCTTCGTCTTTGTTCATGAGGATGACAAGAAATTCAATATGAAATTAATATTCAATGCAAACTTTAACTTCATACCTAACATTTCGTCTTCGTCTTTGTTCATGAGGATGACAAGAACACAATGGCAGCCTGGATCTTCTCTTAATTTTTTACAGTTTCAGTGTTCAGAATATGCAGATGAGCTTATATTTATATATTGTAGTTGGAGTAGAGCAATGTTGTTGTGACAAATTTAATATGATTTTTTTCAGATATGATTAAATTTGCACCTTAATTCAAATCTCATACATGAAATAATCTCGTTTACTTCAATTCTGGCTCAATCAGTTCCTGAAGATATCAATCAATATTCTAAATCTATGAAACTTGAACTTAAAATTACCCATAATCTTGTTTATCGATATTTATATGCTGAGTCTCAATCAATCAGTCAAGTTCACTGATATTAATTAAAGGATGTCTGATATGTTCATTAGTTTGACCGACTGTAACTGATCCTGATTGATTGCATTAATCAATTATCTGCTTCCTTTTACTCATCAGTTCATATTTTTCTTTTCGCTGAATTGAAGCAGCTTGACCTACTGTAACTGACCGTGATTGATTGAATGAATCAATTATCTTCTTCCTTTTAGTTTTTCTTTTTCGCTGAATTGAAGTGAAGATTTCATGGCAGGTTTTAATTGTCATTAAAATCATCGCACAGTGACAAATCACTACTAAAATTCAAATTAAAATTAATGAAGATAATTATAATATCAATCTGATTGAAATTCCATGTCCACCATTGACAAAATATTCTCATCGTAATCCAAAATTTTATGGGTGGAATTTGTAAATACCAGTCGAATTGAATCTATTGGTGTACAAATATTTGGGTAAAATTTGTTGAGATAGACAATAATGTCAAATAGCACTCATATTGGCATTGGTGCATGTGGGGAAGTTGAATGTAGATGAAATAATTATAACAACCTTCATTTTCACGTTGATTTTGATGAATGTGGTGATTATGCACATTACAAAGTGAAACATAGCAATCATATGGGCGTTGGTGCATGTGGGGGAGTTGAATGTAGGTGAAATACTCATAACAACTTTGACTTTGACGTTGAATTTGATGAATGTGGTGATTATGCAAATTAGAAAGTGCGAAACATTTGTATTATCTATAAAAATTTTCCATCGTTATTTCCAACGATGGAAGTATTATCTCAAAATGTTGTCATTTAACGATGGAATTTTTTTTTTTACAAACAGAAAAAACTGTAACTTATTATTATTTGGATATAATCAAAGTTATAAAAGGCACTCCCTGAAAACACATATCTTAGCTGTCACATACCCTTGTGATCATACAATCGAGCATAAACAAAGCCACTATCGGGCTACCCAACACAAAGGAAAAAAGAGACCCAACCCACAACCAAACCAACAACACTGACAGAAATCAAAAGACAAAGAAAGAGCGCAAATCGACAAGAGAGCCATCAACAAACTACTCATAAAAGATAAAGCCATCCATAGGCCCTAAAGAAGCCTTTGATAAAATGTCAGCTTGTTGATTTAGCTCTCTGTAGATATGAGCAAAACAGATTGAAGAGAAAGATTTGATGAGAGCCCGGATTCGAAAAGCTCATTGCTCTAACTGTGGGAACCGGAGATCTTCCACGCCCGCATCCCAATCAATCACAACCCTTGAGTAACTAAATATTTTGATGCAAAAAAACCCTCTATGTAACAGGGTCCAGAGAAGACCCCAAAGTGCTACAAGCTCCTCCTTGGTATTTGATCACTACCCAACCCCGATCTTTAACCGAATGATATGATGTGGTTTAATATGCAAAATCATACCTTCCCCACAGCAACCAGCCTGAGCAACACCATCAAAGAACTCGTAAGAACTGTGGTCATCCAGAAAAGAGGGGAATAAATCCTCGATTTAATAGGTGGCTTTGCTTTATAGAGTTCAAGAAAGGAAGAAACCACTTCAATAGCCACCAGACTGCAAGAAGTCCTCCTATTGTCGAAAATAGCATGATAATGCATCTTCCAAACCTACCATAAGGTGAACAGAGGAAACTCGGGAAATTTGGGAGCTGAATTGAACTAGAGAAGACAACAATCATGGAAAGAGGTACCCTTCCACTCATCCATGTGGGGTAATATCGAACTGACCTATTCCCAAACCAACTTAAAAAACATGCACCAATTAAAAAGATGTGAGACGGATTCATTAGCTACAGAGAAAAGAGGGCAATGACCAGGCCCAACAAAGCCCCTTTTCACAAGATTATCCCAAGAAAGAATCTTATTTTCTAGGCTTAACCAAACGAAACATTTGACCTTTAAAGGATTGTTCCACATCCATAACATATTTTCCCACCAATCCGGACTAGCCTCCGTCAAGCACACAATCAAGGCCTCATAAGCTTTCTTCATAGAGAGCACACCATTAGCGTTCCCCCAGTCCCACACTAACACATCATCCTTCAAGTTTAGAAAAATTCTTGTACTGTAGAGGGAAGAGACACACAGATCACATTCGGTCGCAACCTCCCCAGGGAGATTTAAATCCAAATCCCTGTACCAATAAGGAGATCCTGCACCTGGTCTCCTAGCTTGAGAGAGGACTTGAACATTACGATTCTCTAGCTGCAACAAAAAAGGGGAAGATAATTTAAAAGAGTCACCCAAGCCCAATATAGGGTCAATACCAACTTGTATCGACGAACCACTACCAACCTTCCAGTTTAACCAATCTCTAACCAGCAGCATGGCTTTGAGAAGCCCCTTTCACAAGACCGAAGCACTAGGACAGGAAAAGGAAAGGTTTCGAATCCAAAGAACCACTGGAACAAAATTTAGATATTTAGAAGAGACAACCCTGTTCCATAGCTCAACACCAAAAATACCAAGCCAAAGACTTTTGGCCAACAATGCCAAACTGAACCATTCCAATTTTTTAAGTCCCCACCCTCCCAAATGTTTGGGTAGGCAAATGATTTTCCAATAAGCAAGATGAAACTTAGAGGCCTGAAGGTTCCCGACCCATAAAAACTAAAAGACAAGTCTTTTGATCTCATTTAATATAGAAAATGAAGCTTGCATAAGACCAAACCAATACACATGAACACTTTCCAGAACCGATTTAATAAGTGTGAGACGCCCACCAAGAGACAACCAACGATAAGACCACCAATTTACCCTCTTTTCAAATCTACCAATCAACTAGGACCAATCTTTTTCTCCATAACCACAAGGCTTCAGAAAGAATCCCAAATATTTAAAACATGTGTCTAGCTTCTACATATTAAAAGGGAAAATATGAGAGATATGTTCAACAAGGGCATCATCGAGACAGTGAACCAACACCATTGATTTATGAATACTAATCAACATCCGAGAAGCAGAACAGAAAGAATCAAATATTGACTTGAAGTACCTCCATTCCTCCGCAGACTTGAGCCTAAAAATAAGCACATCGTCGATGAAAAACATATGAGTAATGAAAAGGACGCGAGAGACCTTAATACCTATGATAAAAAAAATTGGATCTAGCTTCGACGAAGGAACGATCGAGGCCTTCAATAATAAGCAAGAAGAGTAACGGGGATAGTGGACATCCCTTTCATAACCCCCATTCACAAGGAAAAAATACCGATGGAGAGCCATTAATCAAAACTGCAAAGTTCCCCAAAGTGATACATACCATCAACCAGTTCGTGACCTCCACCAGCAACCCAATCTGCGGCAGCACAAATATAAGGAAAGTCTAATCAACACGGTCATAGGCCTTCACAAGATCCAACTTCAAAATGCAGTTTCCTGGTAGATGTTGCACAAGAATGCCTACACTCCATCAAATCTAGATGGAAAATTTTATTATCATTACAACATATGCAAAGGATTAAATAGAAAAAGACTTTTATTCAACTATTAGGAAACCTTGTTTAGACTTTAGACACTTAGTTATATTTATTTTGGTTTTTTAAATCATTTGGGATTTGATTGTCATAGACACTTAGTTATATTTATTTTGGTTTTTTAAATCATTTGGGATTTGATTGTCATCGTCGTCTATCAAACCACATCTTTCAAATCAATTTGGACTTAGTTACCTTATGCATGTGGGTTGTAGTTATTCATCTTGCACCCAATTATCATGATCTTAATGCACGTACATGCTTATTTTGAATGTGCAAAGGTGTCTCAATCTCACCAAGAACCTCTCATATACAGGATATATGATTGAAAGGGGTGGGAAAGAGAGATCATGACACTAAAATTATATGTCCTGAAAATCCATGAACCAAACATGCACTTCCACGAATTTTGGGGTGACTTTATTATCTATGCATGGCCTACTAATTGGTAACCCATGTGCATTCAATATATACAAGTGGAATTCATCACTATATCCTACACACATTAAGATTTGTGCCCAAGATAATAACTACCACAAAAGTGGAATGCATCACTATATCCTACACACATTAAGATTTGTGCCCAAGATAATATCTACCACAAAAGGAATTGGCCAAGAGATGTGCAAATCACTATTTTTGCACATGTTGACGACCAAACTTGACTCTAATTATCTAAACGACCAAAATAAGGTACAACACACCTATGAGAGGGCACTTGGTAAGATAATGAAGATATGTAAATTTTTCAAACCTTTTAATATATAATAATTATATTTGTTTTGTTTGTGATTACAAACACAAATTCCTAGGTTTGAAATTCCTAAGTCACAAGTTGTAGTATTAATGGTGAAGGAAAAGAATACGATGTTAATCCTATGAAAAAAATGATATTAATATAATTGTGAATGATGAGAGAAATACATTGATTTATGACACCTTTGTTGTCATGGATGAGAACTATGATAAAATTAATGATATTAATATAATTGTGAATGATGAGAGAAATACATTGATTTATGACACCTATGTTGTCATGGATGAGAACTATGATAAAATTTATGGTATATCACTAATAAATCAAGCATAAAAAACCCTATACAAAGGCTCAATTAGAGAACTTCTCTCTCATATTTTGTTGTTAGCAAACTTGAAAGTATTAAAGTGTTTCAAACGCATGTTTCACAAAGATCCTAAAGAATGCAATATATTTATTTTTAGTGATTGTAATAAGGATGTGATAATCACTATTCAATACATTACTTTATTTTTTCTTGTATAATAATATTATCCTATGAAGCCTAAATAATTTAGGTCATATGTATTGTTAACTGTGTGCCCTTATGAAAGAGATAGGAATAGAGTAACAAATAATTGAGGTGTGTCTTATTGATTATATTATATATAACAACAATTGAATGTAATGGATGTCAAATTAATAAATATCACATTGATTGGGTGAAAAACAACATGTGATGTAAGGCTTTTCACCATATTCTCACAATTTCACTGTCCCATTTATTGTTCAACTGAAAAACGTAACTCGACCTATGGATTATCACATATGAAAACTAAGCAAAGTTGGTGTTTGTGAATGTGGATTATGTGAATGCTGAGAAATGTTTTTTTTTCACTTAGGGACATTAAGCAAAGATATACACTCATTTTTAATCAATAACCTTGTAATGTTAGGATTCCATTGGTAACTAATAGTTTCAATGCATTTCAGGATATCATAGCCATTTACTCAACGTAGCCAATGTTTGTTATAAACAATAATTTTCCACCTTAGATGTCAATAAAAAGGGAGCACTTAATGTCAACATTGATTGTTTTAAGTATTTATTTTCACTTTTTTACACCATGTGAATTAAATTTTCTTGTTTAATTAGATAAACAAGACAAATGCACTAGTGTGCTAATGTACAAACGCCCCAGTGCGTTGATGCACTCCATGCACTAAATTCAATATTCCTTGTTAATTGGTGTTTGAAAAAATGTTGTCCATTGGCATTACCTAATGGTGCGCTCATATCTAACAAATGCACCAGGGAGGATCATTGTAGGGCACATCGTCGTAGGGTAAAATTAAAAATGTCGGGTGGGAAACTATTTTTTATTTTTATATTGATTAGCGGTGTGTTTCATTCTTCTAAACACATTGGGGCGTTTTTTAATTGAGAGCACCAGAGTAGGGTAAAATAATAAAAAAATATGGATGGAATACTATTTTGATATTGATTATCAGTGTGTTTCGTTATATGGATCATACCATTTGATACATTTAATGAAGAGCATTAGAGTACAGTAAAATTAAAAAAAAAACAAATGGAATAGTATTTTTACTTTTACATTCATTAACAGTGCATTTATCCCTTGCAATCGCACGGGTCCATCTAATACTCGGGTACACCACAATAGAGTAAAACAAAAAAAAATTACCGCACCGAAAATCATTTTTACTACCCTACAGTGTTGTAGACTACCTAAGCATCAATGCTATAGTTGACTCGTTGAAACGCCCTATCATTGGTGCTTCCCTATAGTTGGATTTCTCCTATCTGTTGCTTCCTACATGGCTTTTGAATTTTTCCATGTGGTGGAAAAATTTTATTCTTTTGTGTATGTGGAAACCATGCATCCCTAGTGCGCAATTGTCTATGTAATGTCTTTGTTACCATCTAATTTAATATTTTAGCAGATAAAAAGTTGAAATTCACTTAGAATTTTCCCTTTATTCTAAAAAAATAAAATTTATATGCAGTGTGTTCAAATGGTTCAGCTTGCACTACAAAATCCAATACTCCATGTAAATTTACAGGGTGCACTGCATGTAGGGCAGTCTATTCTTATTACCACATAGTGCATCGTCTCATCAGTTCTTTCCATATTAAGAGACATGGTACTTATTCTATCACAAAGCACCACATTTTCTGTGCATGTTATTTATAATTATGCACAGTGTCTAGCGTGTAGTCGTAATTGACATGCACATGTTCTAATGTGTAATAAACACAACGTTATGTCCGTGCACTAATTGTTAACTAATGCACTGTCATTTCTTTTTAAAATATATTTTTTTACACCACATTCTGCAATATTTTCACATAGATGTGCCCATACTAGTGCATTTTATGAACACATGTGCATTGGAGATGGTGCAAACACATATTTTTAAAGCACTGATGTTGTGTAGTTGACTCAGTCCACCACCATTGGTAATTCTAAAAATAATTTGTTCACATGACGGTGCGTTGTGATCACCTAAGCACACCATAGATGGTGCTTATATGGTGTATAATGCACCAGGTGATAAAGTTATTATAATGCACCAAGTGTATTTAATTTTTATTTTTATTTTGCGTCCTCGATGCGGTGTAGTTAGTTGAACCCACCCGTTTCGGTGCACTATAGATACAAAAGCACCATTTACGGTTGTTTAATGTTATTATAGTGCACCAAGTTTATTTTATTGTAATTATATGTTTTTTACACCTTTGATGCAGTGTAATTAGTGAAGATCACTATTGTCAGTGCGTTGTACGTACAAAAGAACCGCTTACGATGCTTCATGGTTATTTTGGTGAACAACCTATCGAATTCATGTAGTTTGAGATTTTGTTTATCTTCATATATAAAAAGGGTAATTTAAGAATTTTTTGTTTTATGTATACATGTGTGTGTGTGTGTGTGTGTGTGTGTGTGATACTGATGGAAGTTATATGTGAATCAGAGATGTCATCGACGAGAGTAGCAGTAATAGCAACATGCATGGGTTGACTTGTACAATGTTCTACGGAAGTGGGAGGCCCAAGAGAGGAAGAGGTATTTGTAATCTCTCACAATTGAAGCACAGGCCCAACTTCACTTGAGGCATATTGGCCTCCTCAAGTTCTATGAGGAGGCTACATCCCTAAATGGGAACTTGACATTACTAAAGTAGTTGATCCATCGTTGGGATCAGTGAAGATAGACATTTTGGTTCGGTCCTGATCTGCGGTTCTATCCCATAAAGGAGGAGATATATTTCATTACTAGGTTATCCAGGAGAGGGGAGGACTTTCCCTAGTTCCCTGATGTCCCACTTGAACAAGTTATACAACTTGACGAGAACCCGACATTGTTCTCGTGTTTTGGGGGGTCAATTTTAGTAGTTGTTTTTACCTCCATTTCAAAAAGTGTGTATACTGGTAGAACCATATTTCATTTTGAACCTTTTTTTTGTGATTTTGAAACTTCTTGGTCATAAAAAATATATAATTTTTATTTACAAATGCATTTTTTGAACTTTTACTAAAAATATATACATTTAATAGCTACTTGCAATAAAAATATATATATATATATTTTTTAGTTTTTTTTAGTTTTTTTTAATTTTTTTTAACATTTAGAAGCTAGTTAGAATGAAAAATATATACATTTTGGAAGTTTTTTCTTTAAACTTTTCCCTTAAATAAGTCATTTTTGGGGAAAATTTGTAAAAACAATTGAGACAATAAATACATTACAAACCATTTTTAACATATTTTCAGCTATTTTATGTATATATAAATGATTATATTTAACATTATTTTCCATAAAGTGATCATTGACATAAACTGAACAAAACGAATACCATATATTTGTAAATAACATATTAAAAACATAATATTTATTCTCAAAATAAAATCTTAAAGTCAAAACATTACAAAAATATCTTATAAAAAATTTGTCAAGTTTGACAGTTTCCTAATAATTGCACCGCCCATTGGGGCGACGCTTTTGGAACCCAAAGAGGGCTTAGGGTAGGAGTGGAGATTTTCCTCACAGCCCAAAGAGGCGTGGCACAACAAAGTGAAAAATTAAAATTTTTAAAAAAATG
Organism: Larix kaempferi; assembly: GCA_027924585.1. Taxonomy (NCBI): domain Eukaryota; kingdom Viridiplantae; phylum Streptophyta; class Pinopsida; order Pinales; family Pinaceae; genus Larix; species Larix kaempferi. The sequence continues at coordinate 4,427,243 of BSBM01001041.1, read as the reverse complement.
GAGAAACCAAAATCAGAAAACAAATGAATTCTTTTTCAAAAAAAGTCAAAAAAATATATAAATTTATAAAAATAATTTATAAAATTTATGAACAACAATTTTTGTTTTAAAAATGTAAACAAAATTTGAAAAAAAAAAATTATATATATATAATCCAAATAAAAGTAATACCTAAAACATTTAAAACAAAAACAATTAAAAAAAAAATTATAAAAATTTAAAAAAAAACATTTAAAAAAATTATTAAAAAAAAACCATTAAAAATTAATCAAAAACCTCTAACCCCTCCCCCCGCACCCTATCCCTCCTCCCCTCCCCTTGCTCCCCCATCCTCCTCCCTCCCCCCTTCCTCTCTCCCCTCCGCACCCATCCCCCTCCCCTATCCTCCTCCCTCCCCTCTCCCCTCCGCCCCCCTCGATCTAGCTAAAATAGCTTACCTATCTAAGCATCCAATAACATATCAACATAAATAAGAACATAAAGACAACAAGGAAAAGAATACACCAAATATACGTGGTTCACCCAATTGGGCTACGTCCACGAGAAGGTTGTCTTCTATTATCTCCAGAAATATCCTTCAATCTTACAAAGATAGCAACTCCAAATAACCCCAATACAATATAGCAGAGAGCTTGTGAGCACAATAGAATGTGTTGTGATAGTATGATGGTATGATGATGTGATGTGAATGTGACTCATTTGACCCTATTTTATACCAAGAGATGTGGAGGAATTACTCTCACATATTGCATGTGGGATAATATAATTCTCCATAATAACACCTCTTTATGTAACAATGGATATCAAGAGTATACTTTACCATATTAAATATGGGATATAATGTATTACTCTTTTACATAAGATTGTGGATAACTTTCGACATAATACAAATACATTATTACCTTCCAAGGAATATAATATATTCCAACACTCCTCCTTAATAATGGTTGGGAGAAATTCTCATACTAACACTAAGGAAGGAAGGAGTCATTACTGCTCCCCCTTGATGACAACTTCCCTCATCCCAAGCAAGGAACGAAAATGCACATACTTTACTGTTGTTAAGGATTTGGTGAAGATATCGGTTTCCTGCTACTCAGTAGGACAATAATCAAGAGAAAGAATACCATATGCTACGAGACCTCAAATATAATGAGAATCAAGGTCGATATGCTTCATCTTGGAGTGACATATTGGATTATAAGCAAGCTAAATTGCACCCTGATTGTCACATTTCAACACAGTGGACAATTTTGGAACCAGAACAAGCTCAGTAAGGACATGTCGTAACCAAACTGCTTCTTTAGTTGCTTCTTTGGTTGTTTTATACTCTGCTTCACACGAAGAGAAAGAAAGAGTCTTCACCTTCTTGTTGGGCCAAGAAATCGAACCTGAACCAAGTTGAAATATATAACCAGCAATTGACCGTCGATCATAACTATCACCTACCCAATCAGAATCTATATTACCAGAAAGTGAAACTGTAGCACTACTCGAATAAAAGAAACCATAGTACAATGTCCCATGTAAATATCTCAGAATTATCTTGACTTCCCGCCAATGACTTTCATGAGGTTGTTGCTTGAACGAAGAAACCATACTGACAAAAAAAGAGAGATTTGGTCTGTTGTGAGTTAAATATATCAAACTTCCCACGAGCTGACGATAAAGAGTAGCATCAACAAGAGGGGTGGTACACTCAACTGTTAAATTTACACCGGACTGAAATGGCATAGGAGTAGGCTTACAATCACTCATATGGAAACGAACCAGTAAGTCTGTAGCATACTTCGGCTGAGAGAGAAAAATACCATCTTCCATATGCCAGATCTGAAGACCCAAGAAATAGTGCGATATACAGAAATTAGTCATTTCAAACTGTTTTTGAAGATCACTTTTCATACTTTGAATTAATACAAGTTGGCTGCCAGTGATGATAAGATCATCCACATATAACACAATAATGAGGATATTATCACCAAAGTTATTAACATACAGATTTGGATCAGATATACAACGCTTAAAACCATTATGCGTCAATTTATCATACCAAGCCCTAGGTGGTTGTTTGAGACCATATAAAGACTTGTGTAATTTGCATACTAAACTTGATGATTCAGTAGAAATAAAACCAGGATGTTGTTTCTTATAAATGTTTTCATGAAGATCACCATTTAAAAAAGCACTTTTAACATCCATTTTGTGTATTTCCCATTTAATAATTAGATGCATCAAGAGATAAGATGGTTCTTATTGTATTCATTTTAGCAACAGGAGCAAAAGTTTCATTATAATCAATACCTTCAAGTTGATTAAAACCTTTTGCAACTAATCTAGCTTTATATTTTTCAATTTGTCCTTCTGCAGTGAACTTAGTTTTATAAACCCATTTGCAACCAACTAAATGTTTTCCTAAAGGAAGAGGAACAAGATACCAAGTCTCATTCTTCATAAGAGATTCATACTCAGCAAACATAGCTTGTTCCCAATGAGGTTTTCCCTTAGCTTGAGCATAAGAAGTAGGATCGTCTGTGGCCAAAACTTTGGTCATAAGAGCAAAGTTAGATCTAGTTCTACGAGTATCGAAAGGATTACTGATGTCACTACCTGCAAATTCAAGAGTTTTTTGGTCCCAAATAGGAATATTAGAAGGAACAAAAGTCACTTCAGGAGCTTCGGGACATTCAGGTGGAACACTTGAAGAAGATGGTGAACTAAGATCAACAACAGGCACAGAACTGGAAGAAGGATTAACAGATATAGGAGTAACATCAGACAGCGGAATATTCATGGTAACATGAGGTTCTACAGACTCAGGTGGTGGAGAGACTGCAGTAAATTGAACATATATTCTAATTATGACACTCTTATTAGAAGGATCGAATAACCTGTAAGCCTTGGAATCCTCAGCATAACCAATGAATATAAACTTGTGATACTTGGATTCTAACTTTTTCCGTTTGTCATCAGGAATATGAGCCCAACATTCACAACCAAACACCTTAAAGTTACTAATATATGGTTTTCTTCCATTCCATTTTTCCTCAGGGGTAACATGCTTAAAATATTTTGTAGGAACTCTATTTAAAATAAAATTAGCACAACTGATGTCTTCAGCCCAAAATTTCTTGTGTAATCCTTTAGAATAAAGCATACATCTAGCCATTTCAACTAAAGTTATGATTTCCCTTTCAGCAACACCATTTTGTTGAGTTGTGTAAGGAACAGTCTTTTGATGTTAAATTCCATGTTTAGATAAAAGGCTTCAAATTCTTTCTTAACAAATTCCCCCCCATTATCAGATCTCAAAGTCTTAATCCTTTTACTAGAATAATTCTCAACCAAGGATTTAAATGCTTGAAACTTAGGAAATGTGTCACTCTTATTTTTGAAAAAATAAACCCATGATTTTCTACTAAATTCATCAATAAAAGTAAGAAATTAGAATACATGAGATATAGAGGGAACTTCAAGGGGACCACAAAGATCACTATGAATTAATTGCAAAGGTTCTTTAGCACACCAAGTTTTACCCTTATCAAAAATTTCTCTATGATGTTTACCAAGGACACAACCTTCACAAACACCTTTAGTAGATGAAACATTAGGAAAGCCATGTACCATTTTAGTTAACATTTTCATTTTACCATAATTCAAATGACCCAATCTTTCATGCCACAATTTACTTAGTTCATCAACATGAACAACATAGGAATAAAAGGGTTGTCTCTTAGTTGAATTAAAACCAACAAATTTATATAAACCAGCGGTATGATCAACAGGACCATAAGAAACTACTTTAAAATTATGGTTGATATCTTTAAGAACATATTTTCAGGCCAAGCTTCAAATTTATATCCTTTTTGGCATGCACGATAAATAGAAAGCAAGTTGATGGGCATGTGTTCAACATGAAAAACATCTTCCAATTGACCATTAGCAACATTAACATTACCATAACCAAATATGCAAACTTGTTTACCATCACCTATAGATACTTTATAATATGTGTGCTTATTATTGTCATAAGATTTAATATCCTGAGCAAGATCTGACCTAGATATTAAGTCCACTTTAAAACTTTTACTAGTGAAATTTTGTGGCAAATCCTTCGAACCGGACAGGAGGTAAGTGAGGGGTACTGGTGTGCAGACTGAGGATGGTAGGATGAAAGTTTGATTCTAGAATTTATATGGGATTAGGTGCAGCAGCAGCAAAATATGTTTTAGCAGGAGTCCTTGGCACAAGGTACTAGGGCCATTCACTTTTCAGCAATAGAATGAATCTATTGCCTACTTCGAGGCTTCCTGGGCTTCTAGCATATGCCAACAAGACTGGGTAAGGGTTAAAGGTGTTTAGGATAGAGATATATCAGTCATACAACTCATAAGGAATGCTGGAATAAAGACTGGATTGACTTGGAAAGGTTTGGAACAATTTGGGGATTATTTGCAGATGGTGGACAGCTGAGCTAGTCACAATACAGGCTTTCCAAAACGAAGTTAAAAGCATTCAAATTCTTATTACAAGGACTGATATGGATATTATATTGAACTAAAAACCTCCTCCAACTGACATAATGCAAAATGGATCCTCAGAAAAGATTCAGCAGCAAATATGGTGAAACTAGTATAGATTAAGCACCAAACTAGCTAGTCTTGCTTTTTAATCCTTTAAACTGCTCCAAAAAATGATAAACTATGCTATGACATTAAATAATGATCTGATATAACATACTGAACATATTCAGGTTGAAAATAATATATCAGAATCCTTCTTTTATTGATTTAACTGTCTCCCAACACAACAGTGCCTCATAGGCTAAATACTCATTACATTTGATGGAGAATGAATAGAAGAAATAGAATATTACTGTGGATCTGCTATGGTGATAGGATTAGGTAATCTACAATTCATATGACTGTAAATGGCTGCTTACTGAGCTTCTGAACTTGTCTGGAGCGCATTCACTAGGTCAACCCTCTCCTTCGGGGAAAACTCCTCTAGATTTAGTTGTGAATGGAGAACGAGTGAGAAGAGAAGTATGGATCTGATCTGAAGCTGGTTACTGATATTGAACACCTTTGATGTCTGCAACAATGGCTGCACCAACTCTCCTTCATCCCCTGGGCGCACTCCCAAGTTCTATCTTCTTCAATGGATGGATCTTCACCAAAACTAGGTGGAGAATCACTATGGAGGAACCTGTTCTCCCGAATGACTGTAGATCTTCAATGGAGGCTGGAAGCATATGTTACTGGCTGCAATATCTTGACATAGACCTGCACAACACTCTTTGGAAACTAAGGGCCTTGGGGCACATCACCCAAGAAGCACAGCTGAGGCACATCACTCAACTAGAGAAGCATCGGAGCTCTCATGAGAAAACATAAATGATCAAAAGTTATCAAATGGAGTTGGTTGGATTCTTTTATAAACATCATGATGACATGTTGAACAATTTCTTGACTTGGTGACCTGTGAGAGTAGGTTACCCACTTTCCCATTCTACTCCAAATCCATGAGGGTGCCTTTCTTGAGGAGAATATCAACTTCTGAGCTTTCAAAACTTTCTTTCCTTCACCTCCTTCACTGAATTTGGGCAACTGCACTTTAGGTAGCTTTTCTGGTTGTTGCTATTTTCTTTCTGAAAGATTTTCTGAATCTTTCCACTTTCTTTACTTTCCTCTTTCCTACTTTTGTCTGATTTTGCCAGCTTTTGTCAGTTTCCTTTCTGAGTTCATCTTGCCAACTTGTCTCCACTACATTCCTTAGCTTTTCTGAGACTTTACCACTTAGAAAAGTTTGGCTCACTTACCAATTCAAATTTCCTAGGAATATCATCACCACTTGCTAATATTTATTAGCAATATTTATTATTAAAATATTATAATTCTCAGAATTAATTCAGACTTCAGAATTTAATTAATTAATTCATAATTAATTAACCACTATAGTAATTGCCTCAAAAATTCCCCATTAATTAAATTCTCATTTAATTAATCACTTAGACTTAGTCATGGGGTTAATAACTACATGGGGGGCCCACCTTGTCCATTTAATTCCCAAATACAACCTTAGGCATATTTCATGAGGTAGTTTCCATACTTGCTCATTAATTAAATAATGATTTCCTAGGTGACCTAGGCCAAAATTATCCCATGGACCATAGAAAAATATGGGGACATGACAGTCCTCCCTTCCTAATATTGCTTGTCCTCAAGCATTGTAAGTATTCCACCCAGCTTCTGCTGCACCACTCTAATTATAATTGTCCCCATTCACTGCGCAGTCTGAAAATTAAACTTGGGCCTTCAAAAAAAAATGAAGAAAAACTTCACTGTAATTTATATCTGCAATTTAACCAGCAAAGAACAAAATTTTCAACCCAACCATTATAACTTGAGTAGAATTCCCGGATCCCACTGTTTCTCCTGCAAGGACCAAAATTTTCCTGTCATCTTTGGCAATCTGTCACTCCCATGAATGCCAGGATCCCAAAGTATCAACTGCATTTTCCTGATCTCCGAGCATGTGGATTCCCTCCACATAGGCCAACTTCTGCCAGTAAAATGTTCCATTAATCTATCTTGGCAACTTGCTTGCTTAGCTTCCTTCCCTTGACCATAAGCAGAAACATTTTTGCAAGGAGACTTCATGCTTTGCAAGTAATCTTTCACCCAATCCATATGTGGATGAGTGACATCAAATGGCTGCAAAATATACTTTTGTTGTTGCTCACAATTCAAGACAATGTCAATTATAATAAGAATTTTATTGCAGAAACAAGAAAACCTTTTACCTCTAAGATTTCCTTTTTTGTGATTCCTCTATCCATCCCTCCAATGGATGAATCAAATATCTTGCTTGCTGATTCACATGAGCTAAAATCAGTCATCTCTTTTGCAATAAGATCTATCTCCCATAGGAGCATATCATGATCCATCTGTGGTACATGTGACATCAACAAGAAAAACTTCTTCACCCACTGTTCATTCCCCATTGTTATTGTTGAATCCATGACATGTGGGGAAGGAATGTGAACCTTCTTGGTATGTCTGCAAACTTTAGTGATCAGAATTATGGCTGCAACTTATTCATTATTGGCTGGCCCAAATTGGGTGCTCTCATCCCACTTTTCCATGGGAGAGTGGTTGTTTCCAAGGAACAGCTCAAGTTCCCTTAGGAAATGATCAGGTGCTTGGTTTTCATCAAACTGTTCTGCACACTCCTCAAGCAAATGTAAAGATAAATGATCCTCATGATCCACCATCTCATGAGGTTCCTCCATATGATCATGAATGCTTTCACCCCACTGTAATTGACTGAATGGCGTGTAGGAGGGTAGGGAGGATCTTTGCAACTTTTCATGAAGCAACAACATCTCCATCTTGGATTCTTGGAGGGCACTTTGAGTGCTTCTCAAAGAATCTTGGGTGGCCATCAATTCATCATTAAGCTTATAGTTCTCTTTCTCATATCTGCAAATACTTTCTTCATCATGCCATGATGCATCCCGCAACAATTCAACAAGCTCAAACATGTAATTTTTATCTGAAAGCAACTGTGAGAAATTACCTTTGATTGTGGACATTGCTTTCTGTATATTCTCCATGGCTGTAAAGAAATATTGATCTTCCCTTAAAGCAGCTTCCCAACACAACCTTGACACTGAGAAATGAGTGTCATGGAGAATTTTCAAGGCCTCTTGGATCTTTTGTTCATCCATCTTCAATGACCATGCAAGAAGATGAGGTTCTTGCAGATGTTCCTCCTCTTCATTTTCCATCCCCGGATTGATTTTATGCAGTGCACTCAAAGTTTGGAAATCTGATCCATATATTGCTGCTGCAATATATTCATCTCTTAGGTCCTCAACAACATAATTTGGGCTGCAAATTAATTGCTCATTCATCCTGGTTATACCAGAAATATCTTCTCTCAAAATTCCAGCCTTCACATTGCATTCCTTTTTTACATCAGAATTCCGAAACTCCTCTCTAGGGAGCTCAACCACTCTGAACTTTTCACTAGAAGTGGATGCCATATCAGATTGAAATAATGACACATAAAAATCAGAATTTAATAACTCACCAGGTGTCATGTTATCCTCCTTATGAGGTGGAGTGTTGGTGGTTTGGCCTTCTATCAATTTCTCATTTTCAGTTTCTGTTGTTGCCAGAAATTCTTCTTTCCCCATGGATATTTCACCCACCACACCTTCATCAATGGGAATCTCCATGTCCCCCACAAATATGTGAGAGTACACATCTTTAGATGCTTCCTCACACTTAAAACATTCCTCAATAGATTCTCTTCTGTCCATGTAGGCATCCTGCAAACACCCTTCTAGTGATTCAGCTTGGTCACTACATTCACCCTTATCACCAAGGATATGAAACTCAACATCCAGGGAATCCCTTATGCAGTAATTGTCTTCTGATGTGGCTGCAACATCATCATGACACAATTTAGTACAAAAATCTGAAAGTGGTCCATACTTTTGCATCATGCTTCTCTCTTTAATGGGTGGGGTTATGGTGCCTTGTTCTACCACTGATTCTACTAGTTCACATCTAATTGATGTGTGGTCAATTTCTACTTCTTTGTGAAGCTCATGTGGTGTCTTTGGATCTGATTTAGGTTCTTCTTTTGGATCTGATCTAAAGTATGCCTTACCATCCTTAATCTTACCAAGCTCCTCTAAGGATATCTTGGAATCCTCTACATAGAATCTTGCAGTAGATTATGCTCCCAATCTATCAACAACCTCATGATTAGTCTTTGGTTCTTGCTTCCCCAAAAAAAATAGTGAAGCTTCTGCTTTGGTTGTTTTAGGGTCAGGATTCTTGGAGGCTCTTTTGGAAGAGGATCCAAACATTCTTGTGAGGTGTAAATAACATCCATCCACTGAAGCTCTTGCTTCTTTTAGGTACTCTTCAGAAGTAGGTTGATATTTGGCTGTAGAACATGCAACCTTTTCCTGCATATAGATATCAGAATAACCATAACTTATTCTGCCAATCATGATTTCATGGGTCATACTTGTAGAGGGTACTTCTCGGAGTTCTTCTTCCTCATACTGTCTACAATACTCTTCATATCGCTCAACAAATTCATCATCATATTGCTCATAAAAATCCTCATCGAAGTAAGAATCTTCTTCACTAAATATTGACATGACTGCAAATTCATTAAATTAAGAATATTCTTTCCATTGAGATTTAATTTCCACAGGATGAGCCAAGGAAAGAGCTCTGATACCACTGTAATATCCTGAGCAAGATCTGACCCAGATATTAACTCCACTATAAAACTTTTACTAGTGAAATTTTGTGGCAAATCCTTCGAACCGGACGGGAGGTAAGTGACGGGTACTGGTGTGCAGACCGAGGATGGTGGGATGAAAGTTTGATTCTGGAATTTATATGGGATTAGGTGCAGCAGTAGAAAAATATGTTTTAGCAGGAGTCCTTGGCACAAGGTACTAGGGCCATTCACTTTTCAGCAATAGAATGAATCTATTGCCTACTTCGAGGCTTCCTGGGCTTCTAGCATATGCCAACAAGACTGGGTAAGGGTTAAAGGTGTTTAGGACAGAGATATATCAGTTATACAAATCATAATGAATGCTGGAATAAAGACTGGATTGACATGGAAAGGTTTGGAACAATTTGGGGATTATTTGCAGATGGTGGACAGCTGAGCTAGTCACAATACAGGCTTTCCAAAACTAAGTTAAAAGCATTCAAATTCTTATTACAGGGACTGATATGGATATTATATTGAACTAAAAACCTCCTCCAACTGACATAATGCAAAATGGATCCTCAGAAAAGATTCAGCAGCAAATATGGTGAAACTAGTATAGATTAAGCACCAAACTAGCTAGTCTTGCATTTTAATCCTTTAAACTGCTCCAATAAATGATAAAATCTTCTATGACATTAAATAATGATCTGATATAACATAATGAACATATTCAGGTCGAAAATAATATATCAGAATCCTTCTTTTATTGATTTAACTGTCTCCCAACACAACAGTGCCTCATAGGCTAAATACTCATTACATTTGATGGAGAATGAAGAGAAGAAATAGAATATTACTATGGATCTGCTATGATGATAGGATCAGGTAATATACAGGTCATATGACTGTAAATGGCTGCTCACTGAGCTTCTGAACTTGTCTGGAGCGCATTCACTAGGTCAACCCTCTCTTTCAGGGAAAACTCCTCTAGATTTAGTTGTGAATGGAGAACGAGTGAGAACAGAAGTATGGATCCGATATGAAGTTGGTTACTGATATTAAACACCTTTGATGTCTGCAACAATGGCTACACCAACTCTCCTTCAGCCCCTGGGCACACTCCGAAGTTCTATCTTCTTCAATGGATGGATCTTCACCAAAACTAGCTGGAGAATCACTGTGGAGGAACCTGTTCTCCCGAATGACTGTAGATCTTCAATGGAGGCTGGAAGCATATGTTACTGGCTGCAATATCTTGACATAGACCTGCACAACACTCTTTGGAAACTAAGGGCCTTGGGGCACATCACCCAAGATGGGGCACATCACCCAAGAAGCACAGCTGAGGCACATCACTCAACTAGAGAAGCATCAGAGCTCTCATGAGAAAACATAAATGATCAAAAGTTATCAAATGGAGTTGGTTGGATTCTTTTATAAACTTCATGATGACCTGCTGAACAAGTTCTTGGCTTGGTGACCTGTGAGAGTAGGTTACCCACTTTCCCATTCTACTCCAAATCCATGAGGGCGCCTTTCTTGAGGAGAATAGCAACTTCTGAGCTTTCAAAACTTTCTTTCCTTCACCTCCTTCACTGAATTTGGGAAACTGCACTTTAGGTAGTTTTTCTGGTTGTTGTTGTTTTCTTTCTGAAAGCTTTTCTGAATCTTTCCACTTTCTTTACTTTCCTCTTTCCTGCTTTTGTCTGATTTTGCCAGCTTTTGTCAGTTTCCTTTCTGGGTTCATCTTGCCAACTTGTCTCCACTACATTCCTTAGCTTTTCTGAGACTTTACCACTTAGGAAAGTTTGGCTCACTTACCAATTCAAATTTCCTAGGAATATCATCACCACTTGCTAATATTTATTAGCAATATTTATTATTAAAATATTATAATTCTCATAATTAATTCAGACTTCAGAATTTAATTAATTAATTCATAATTAATTAACCACTATAGTAATTGCCTTAAAACTTCCCCATTAATTAAATTCTCATTTAATTAATCACTTAGACTTAGTCATGGGGTTAATAACTACACGGGGGACCCACCTTGTCCATTTAATTCCCAAATACAACCTTAGGCATCTTTCATGAGGTAGTTTCCATACTTGCTCATTAATTAAATAATGATTGCCTAGGGGACCTAGGCCAAAATTACCCCATGGACCATAGAAAAATATGGGGACATGACATAAGATGTAAATAAAGAAGCATTACCATTCATATGTTTAGAAGCACCAAAATCCATTATCCATTCCACATTAGAAGAAGAACTATTAGACGAAACAAAAGATGCACATAAAGCTACTTGTGATTCATCGGAACCTTTCTTTTTAACCTTAGACATTAAACGTTTCGATTTAAAGCAATTCTTTTCATGATGGTTTTTTTTACCACAATGCTTACAAGGATCATACACTTTCTTCTTCTTACTAGTTTCATGATGTGCATTAGAAGCATGACAATAATTATTAGTATGATTAGAAGTGTGTGAAAAAAATCCTTTAGCATTATTAAAAATTTCTTAGGATTCTTATTATGTGCCATATGAGATTTATTAGGTGAGACTTGTCCTAGAACAATCAACATTTCTCGCTCATTTATCAACCCTTTACAAAAATAATCAAAAGTAGGTTTCGTGGTACTTTGAGACAATTCAAGAGCCCTATTCCTAGTTTGGATGAACATGTCAAAACAAGATGGCAATTTTTGTTCTACAAGAATTATAATAGCGGTGTCTGTCTTCTTGTAATCTTTACCACAATTATTAAATTTTTCATTTTAATTTTTCAGTTCAACAAGATATAATTCTACTCTTTCAAAATTAGTAGGATCTAGCTCAAAAATATTCTTTTCAAGGTAATAAGCAAAGACATCGTCAGATTTATCAAATAAATAAGCAAGAATTTTCCATACCTCAACCGGGTTTTCTTCTTCCTCAATACTTACCTGAAGACTATCTGAAACCATTTGACCAATGAGCCCTCTTGCTTGATCACATTTTTCTTCCCATATAGCCACATCTTTAGCATCAATAGGTTTCTTGTGTTCACCATTAACAATCCTCCATAGATTATTACTACTGAGAACATCAATCATTTTTCTTTTCCATGCAAGACAGTTAGGACCAACAAGTTCAAGAACATAAGCTACTTCTGAAGTCATAATGATAGAAAAATTTGACAAGAAAACTAAACCCAAATACTAGAAATGATAAGAGAAAAAAATGAATAACGGAAAACTGATAAACTTTACCGATCTTATCTGGAAAAAAAATGACAGAAAATTTACTTACAGCCCTTAAAAAAGTGTCAAATAAAGTCACTTGTGGGTCTGTCACAGGAAACTCGTGCGTAGATCTGATACATGCGGGTTCTACACATGAAAGTCGTGAATTATACGCGGGTTTACAGTAGAGAAAGACGTGTGTATGCCGAAGCATACACAGATCTGTAAACGAAAATCCACGGGTGTGCAAAGTTATACGTAGGTTCGCAATAGGCAAGTCACATGTACACGCAATGTCACGGGTGTCTTGTTTTAGGCTGAAACCAGTGTCGACAAATACGATAATAGAAACCTGCAAAAATTCTACCAAACTTGGACGGAAATGACAGATCTTACAACTGTAAGAAAGATCTCTTTGAGAAAAATCCAAAAAACATATATATCTAGAGAAAAAAAATCAAGAGACCCTTGAAAAATTCCTGCAAAAATCTACACAACAAAGTTAGGGTTATGAGAGAAAAAAATCTCAAATATGTAGAATCATGCCCAGATCTGAAGAGAAGCCTAATGGCTACCAGATAGAAAGAAAATCTACAAAAATAAAGAGTGCCTAGATGAAGATAATAGTAATTGGTTGAAAGTTATAAAAGGTGCTAGATCATAACAACCAGCTTTGATACCATGTTAGAGTTATAGATCTAGCTAAACTATATTACCTATCTAAGGATCAAATAACATATCAACATAAATAGTTTGGACAAACACTAGTTCAGAATGTTGATGTATGTGTTGTACATCATCATCTTTGTCTTTTAAATCTTGCATATGAGTGATAATAGTTTGGAGAGTTTCTTAGTTGGTTGTGATTGAGTCGTTTAAAGAAGTATTAGAGTGTTCAGTAACTCTAATATTTCTTCAATTTGAGACATTATGAGGACTGTGTGAGGCCTCCTTGTGCAGGTAGGACCAAAATTGACTCAATCAACAAGATGAAGGATTCTTGTAACTACTCCCTTTTACAAACACTCTTCAACTCAAAAAGTGAAAAGGTTGTTGGGTTCAATCGAAAGTGCACCTGAATACAACTCATATGCATTTTCACACTTCAAAATAATTATTTCAAGTATCAATATAAAAAATACAAGTAAAATTACATAAAAAAACATTATTTGCAAGATACACACTTATGTGGAATTTGATGTTGAATTGATCTCCAAAAATGAATGGTCTACCTATGACTTCTGATGGTTTGTTTTCGTGCCAATTCCACACAAAAAAAAAAGCTTTCATATGATAAAGTCATTGCAGCCAAGAATCGTTGCACTGCTATAATAAAATGGCACCCACTCACTCAAAATAGGTGCCAAAAGCAACATTACTAAACCTCCCAACAACATACATATGTGAAATCATTACAACTCGATGCGAGTTTACATAGCAATTCTTGATGACAAAAACTTCATGTAATCTTCATAACAGAGAATACAACAATGCACAGAAGATACCTATAAATTTTTCTGGATTTGTTATGAGATAAACTTGACCAAAATATTTTTTTCAATCGATCCAACCACTCAAGTAAACAAAATCACACCAAAGAAAGATTTCAATCCAAATGTCCACAATTTTCACTCAAGCTTCTTTCTAAAAGTTTTTTGAAAATTGAATGATTTACCTATTTAAACAAATACACTTCTTAGTTCAATTGCTCTGATTTCTTTGGTGTTACTATGTTATGCTATCAAGGCTAGAGGAATGAATTGTCTAGCATAATGTTGGTCTTCACACACACACACACACATATATATTTCAACTTTTTAAGTCATTCACCTAGTAGATAAACTTTATTCCACTTAAAATACATGCTTCCTTCCAAAGAGATGCATATCCATAATCACCTTGGGAATTAGTCAAAACATCAATTATAACAATAGCTGGTAGTCTATATACACCAATGTATCGCAATTTTATAGGGTTTCTAGAATGCACAAACTTCGCAGCTTCTTCAAGCACCAACAACGTTCATTTCACGTTCAAAGATCAGTGTAGCAGTCCCAGGATCCAAAGATGACAAGTATTTTATTCAAATATTAGAAGCAACATGTTCCAACACTCTTCAAGTTGCAGTGAGGGATTCGATGCCTTCCATACTGGACAGGTAGAATAGCTCCATGATTTTGGCATAGAGTGATCTCCAAAATGAAAATAATATTCACAACATGATGAAGTGATCCTCAACAAATAATGCATGGAAAAAGTGTGTTTCCAATCGTTCCTTAGTGTACGGTGCTCACATGAAGTAGAGAACTGAAGTAAATGCCAGAGATATCATTGCACACGTCAAATAATTTGAACCGCCATCTCCCACATCTTCGCTTCTTCCTAAATTCATATATATGCTCTGGCCATTTCATCATTGCATAAATGTTCACAAAAGTAATGTGCAAGTGATACCAGTAGTAGAATGAAGGATGTTTATATGGGGGTCAACACCATCCCAACACACCAAGAAGAGAAAAAACTTACACATAATAGTGCACAGGTGAGAATATTATGATGCAGGTCGTGGGAGAGGAGCGCACACCAAGTTGTTGAAAAAAATGAACATGATGCAACTGAAGCAGATCTAGAAGTGGGTCTTTCCCCCATCGAGAGCATGGCTATGACTAGGTACTTGATGCACAAGCACAAGATAAATAACATGGAAAACGAGAGACTTCCTAAAATTGCTTTAAATTGAAGTCAAAACCAATTACGCCTCAAGCGGAGTTGGTGTAAAGATACGATGGCTTGGTTAGACCATTGGGGCATTAATGAAAATGACACTTTGCATAATATCAATAATCTCAAAAATATTATTTCTTCTAAGTTTAAAGAAAAATTGTAGTGCGAGGAAAATTTAGCGATTAAGCTAAAACTAAGATACTATAAGGAGGTCATTAACCCAAATTTGGAAGATCAAAAGTATCTCTCGATAGCAACTAGTTCAAAAAAGAAAATGTGATAAAAATCGGGCTAATGAAGCCATGGAACCACTCAGCAAAACACTTAGATTTCAGACTTAAGTAGTCATAGTTAAATGACAATTTACAAGCACTTAAACAGTGAATCAACAGGCTGAAACACACATGCTGAGATAAATAAGCAGCGAAAAACAAATATAACAACAGACTATAAATTGTATGCACAGAGAATTTTGGTCAAACTAGACCCTGGAAAAACCCACTTGGGGAAAACTAGTCGAAGAGCAAATTTTATTTAGCATTTTTCAGGCATAAAAACAGAGTTACAGCAGTAATAAAATCAGCATTTAATCACTGTACCAGCACCTGGAAATCTGTGCAACACCTCGAAATTCATGCCTAGCAGTACCTCAAAATTCGTGCCACTGTATGGATTGTACGAAATGTGCAGATTGTACAGGTTTATCCCTGCCTCGAAATTCGTGCAAAAAAAAAATCTCGAACTATGTGCCAACCCTCGAAATCAGTGCCCAGCAATTTCTAGAAAATCGTGCTAGTTGAGTAGTACGACCTAGGTGTACGGACCAGAAAATAAGTGCAGCGAAGCTGCCTTAGGATTCGAGCCACCTTCTATTTGGGATGAATCCCTCTCCTAGGGAATAGAGCCACCCAAAAGAAAACTTGCACTCACTCTCAAAAATTCACAAATGCCAAAATGCTCACTCTTAGGAAAAACTGTGTCTTGCACATTACCCTATGCTTGCTCTTATAACTTGAAAGTGACTTTGTACCTTCGCAATCCCTAAATCCAACAGTCAAGATCTAATGAAATTTCATTCCCTCCAAAATAATTCACTTACAATTTTTTAATAAAGTAATTCTACTTTATGAAATATGTGCACTTTTACTTCATAAAGTCACTTTATTATAGACTGGAACATTACATAAAAGTCACTTTATAAAAAGAGTCACTTTATTACACTTAAAAAAAGTGAAGTGCTTAGGTAATGTAAATGCAAGGTCACTTCCACATACAAGACAAAACTATGTGGAGTGCCTCCCAAGCTAAAAAGCTAACAAAATGAATATAGCCAAGATTAGAACGAACTCTCATGAGCTCCATAGCGAAACAAGGCGTTGGTCTATTCCCAAAACTCTGTGGGTGGAAAGGGTTTGCCATCTTTGTGAGTCTATGAGCGTTGAGGATGAAAATCATTTTCTCTTAGAGTGTCTTGTTTACACCCACATTAGATATGAGTTTCATAGTATTTGCTATAATACAAGCCTTTCTAACCTCCTGACTTGCCAAAACTATAGTGATCTTGGAAATCTTCTTTCTAAGCTTTTTGAGCATATAAACAAAAATTTAAAGCAAACCAAGTAATAACCTTCTTGCGATCCGATAGACAAAAGTTGGTCTCAGTGAAGATTAATCATCATCATCATCATCAACAACATAAAACTATATGTTTATACGTTTTTCAAAGTTTGACAAAACTTAACTTTGTTTCTTTATATAAAAAATAAATCGTAAATGACAAAAAAAAAATTAAGAATATTTTAGTGGTGAGAAAAAATCTTTAAAATATTTTAATTTTAAGAAAATATTTAAAATGTCTCAAGTTGTGTTTGAAGTGCTTCAAGGATGCATATTAATATAAAATTCTATACTTATTCGCTTCCAAACAAATTGTACAATTTAAATAGTTGTAACAATTGAAAACATGTTCATCTTCTTCCTGACAATCAAAAATTCAAATCCAAAATGAATTGACCTCCTTCATATTTAATAATAAATCTTTAAAATAACCTGTATACTTTGAAAAGCAAAAGCACACGTAAGCTTATATTGTCATTTTTTATTGTTTCTTTAATCCTCAAATTTAATTGACAATTTAAACATGACATAAACTCGAATGGCATTCGATTTAATTTAGTCAAACAGATAGTGACAGGAACATAGGCTACCAAGCAATGTAATCTGAAAACAATGGTGTGATAGTGACGGGTATTATTTCTCAGTGTATTATCAGATTTGGCTAGGGTTGAGAAAATTTTGTTGCGAAATCTCAGAGATGTTTCTCTATAGTTGGATTGAATTCAGAAAATTTTATTAAACTAAATGGGTGGAAATTAATTAAATGTTTAACAATATAAATTTATTGAAATAAATTAGTAAAATAAATTAATGTATCTTATTCAATATTTGAAATATTAATTACAATGAATTAAAGTAATATTAAAGTAAATAAATAATTAAAATAAATATATTAATTAAATATTTAATAATATTAATAACAACCAATTAAACTATTTTAAAATGAACAAGTACATTGAATCTATTGAAATAAACAAATTCACTCATTAAATACTTAACCATATTAATTATAATCAATTAAACTAATCCAAAAACATATAAATACGTTGAATCTGTCACGATAAACAAATACCTTATACTAATCAATTGCTTCGTTTGGAATAAAATTAATAAACAAATACAGAAATTAGTATATGTCATCCATAACAAAACAAATACATAGATTACTGTTGATGGTAATGTTATAATGGGTCGCGCATCTCCTTTCCCTCATGATGAGAGCTTCCACAAGAGCCATGAAAGCTTACAAAGCTTATACAGGGAAAATCTTTTCAATCAGTACCTTTCATTAATAGCCGATTCGGAGGGCGTACCGATCACATAAAGGTTTGAGAATGGTTGTTGTCTGATTTTCTATGGCGTAGGGTTTGGGGAGGAGATGGAGGTGTTTGAAATTCCTAGGGTTTGAACCTGGAATGTTAATGGACTTTGAGAAACAGTAGAAGAGACCTGTGTAGGAGCCATGGAACAATAGAGGTGGGACAAGGTTCAGGGGGGGGTGACCAAAATTATTACAAAACTTATCCCTTGAGCAACGGACCGGTTTATCTTTGAATCAATATTAGTCAAAATATAAACGATTCGGGGTTTAGTGGCAAAAGACTATTCTTTGAACTCGGGGAAGCCTGGTGGTCATATGTCAGTTGCTCTACAAACTGTCAGTTAATCGAGCACGTGTTTTTTGTCACTGACTAGTACCCTAGTTTATTAGTTTTTTCTATGAGATGGGGGAGGTTCCAAATACATACAAAACCTCCCTTTCGGATGGATGGTGGGAAAGGGAGGTACAACAAAAAACAGATGAGGAATATCGTGCCCTCCTCTGTGATCATGTCGAGAGGAAACCTATAAGGCATGACACGGGTCCCCCGGTGGTCGATGAGCATGGATTACCTAGTGGTGAATCATTATTTACGACGGGGATCTCTAGGTCACACAGACCAAAAACAAAAAAAATTCATGGGTCCTCTTTTGTTCCGTTGGTCGGGGGTGAAAATACAAATGGGTTTCTGGGTTCTGTCTAGAAGGCAGGTAATTTAGGAAAATGTAGAAACTGGTATCTACGTTCTGGAGAGGAAAATGTGTTTCTTGGTAACAATATTGGGCTAGAAGGTATGGCAGCTCTCTCCCTGAAGGCCCTTGTTGGAAAGTTCTCATACAGAGTTATGAACCCTCGGGATATTGGGCAATGGGTCTCCACGATATGGTCTCCAATCATAGGCTATACTCCTGATATACTCATATTAAACCAAGGATGGTACGCCTTCTACTTCGGAACTGAGGAGCACACAACGCTCATATTAGGGAAAACCTGGATAAAAGGCATCGGTAGTTTAATGCTTAAACATTGGCATACAGGGTTTGACCCGGACAGGGAATGGATTCAATTTCGACATTTATGGGTACATCTGCCTGGATTTCCTCTAGCATTATGGAACCGGGATGCATTCGAAGCAGTTGTGAATCATTTGGGGAAATTCCTTCATTTACGGGAGGGTCATTTGAAGGGTATGGACAGAAGAGTAGGTCGATTCCTAGTTGAAATTGATATGGCCAAAGGACTTTTGGGAAAAATGGATATTCATTGGAGGGGTGAAATAATTTCCCAAACCCTTGATTATTGGGGTTTGTCGTTTCGTTGCTCCAGATGCAAGGAAGTGGGTCATATTTGGAAGGATTGTCCGCAGACTTTCTCTAGATCTGAGGAGGAGGATTCTTCGAAGGAGGCATATGCGTGGTCTTGAGATAGCAGCGATGGTTCAGATGGAACCTCCCTGAAACGAGACAGCCTGTTTCTGGGATTACCCTCCTCTGTTGCTCCATCTATGCCGACCTCATCTTCTCTACTGGGTAAGTTAACTCATTAGACCCTTCATTTACAGAATCTTTAGATGAAGGTGAGAAATAATTTATAATTTCTTTGGAAAAGAAAGGTAACAAGATTGGGGATGAAATTATTGGGGGTGGGCCATATTTTTATCAAGGTGTTTGCCATAGTGGAAGAGAGGATTATGAGATTAAAATGCCTTTTGATTCCCCTGTTACAGACAAGGGAGGTGGGCTATCACTCCTTTTTTCCTCGTCATTGTCTGTTGATCTACCTTCTTCATCCAGCCCTAATCCCATTGAGTTTACACTCACCTTGCCACTCCCGGACCCATCTTTAAAGATATCGGAGATTTCTCTTTTATTGTGTCTGCCATCACATGCTCCTATTTCCATGACTATTCCATTGGAGAATGCTCCTAAATCTTCAAATTCGCTGTGTGAAAACTCCCTACAAACAACACTAACAACCTATGTTGGCAATATGCCTATTGACTTGGAAGTGGAGGGAACGATCTCTACAATTTCTATTCTACCTATTGTGCAGAAGGAAAAGGGCATGGTACAGGGTGGCTTAGCAAGAAACTTGTCGCCTTTACATACCCGTAGTGGTCATAAAGGAGCAACTATTCACTCTATGACTTCTCCAAATGTAACAGTTCCTTTAACGAATCCTGTCTCCCAGTCATCTATCACTAAACGGGCGCTTAGAGATTTGAAAGCCCAAGCAAGGGTGAAAAGATGAAAGTTCTTTCACTTAACACTCGAGGGATTGGGGGCCCTCATAAAATATTATCCCTCAAACATTTGTTGGAGAAGGAGTCTCTGTATATTATTTTCTTATAGGAAACCATGGTCTCGGCCGAGAAGGCTCGGACTTGGATTTCATTCTTTCAAAAACGATTGGGCAGTGGCCTCAACTGATGCTGAAGGTCAATCCAGGGGGTTATTACCAACTTGGAACCCTCATTATGCTAATCTGGCGGTATTTCGAACTCATTGGGGCATACTATTAAAAGGACATTTTGTGGGTTTCTCAGGTATTTGTAATTTACTCAATGTATATGCTCCCTATCATAACAGGAAAATTTTCTGGGATTCGACAACACATTTGGATCTTTTAACTCTTCCAAATTTGGTTATAGCATGTGACGTGAATCTCACATTATCGGATGCTGAATGTTGGGGAGATTCCAGTAGACCGGATCCTCTCTCCAATTATTTTCAAGATTATTTCTCTTCTTTTGGGTTAAATGATATTGAACCCTTTCCGTTGAATCCCACTTGGAGTAATGGCAGGAATGGTGAAGCTTGTGTTTCCAAAAGACTGGACCGATTCTTGGCAGCGGATTCCCTCTTGGATTTGGTTTTTAAGTATAGATCCTGGATTGATGTGTCAAGGATTTCGGATCATTTCCCGATGCTATTGGAGTTGTACTTTGAGGAAAAAAAAACAGAAATTTTCCATACAAATTCAATCACACTTGGATCAAAGATGTATAATTTGTAGAACCAGTTCAAAAGTCTTGGAAGGAATATACAAATGATTTGGATGATCCTCCCTCTTATTATCTGATTAAAAAATTAAGCAGATTGAAATCGATTGTTATCAAATAGGAAAGGGAGAGAAAGATGGCACAATCTAGGGAGCTCCATCTGATTGAGGGTGAACTCTCATGGCACAAAACATCAGTAAAATGGGGTCATTACATGTTCATTCACAACAGTCTTTACTGATGCTGGAACAACTAAGACTGAATTTTCTCTCTCAGGGGGAGGAGACTTGGCGACTTAAAGCTGTGCTTTATGGATTTCCTTGGGTGATAAAAATAACAAATTCTTCCATAAATTTGTTGAAAGTTGAAGAATCCAGAATTCCATTTGGTCTTTAAAATCTATTGAAGGAAAGCTCATAAGCAAACAATTGGACCTTATTGAAGAGGCAAAAAAACACTTCAAAGAGTACTATAATGATCTGGGTAAATGTGTGGTTAGTGAACATATAAAGGTTATTAGAGAGTTTCCATATTTCTTCTCGGATCAAGATGGAAATGATATTTTCAGACCGGTTACCCTTTCTAAAGTTCAAAAGGTAATTCATAAATTTACTAGAGCAAAAAGCCCTGGTCCAGATGGTTGGACTACGAAGCTTTTTACAGAATTTTTTGAATTGATGGGTCCTGATTTGTTGGCTAGGGTGGAAGATACGAGGACAATGGGAAGAATCCTTATGGCACTAAATTCTACATTTATTGCCTTAATCCCCAAGACATCTTTACAGGAATCCTTTGAATATTTTTGGTCGATCTCCTTATGCAACTTGGTCTACAAATTAGTTACGAAGATCATTGTAAACAGAATTAAGCCGGTACTCTCTAAGACCATTTCATTAGAACAATTCAGGTTCCTTTAGATTCGTCAGATTCTGGATGCAATTGGATTGGCACAAGAGACCTCCCATAGCATCAAAACCCGTAGTAAAAAAGATTTGATTCTCCAAATGGATTTGACCAGGGCATATGACAAGGTCAATTGGGGGTTCCTTAGACTTGCATTGATTCAAATAGGAATACCTTGCCAAGCAATGAAATGGATAATGGCATGTGTCTCCTCGGTGAATTATTTTTTCCTAGTTAATGGTAACTCATCTAAGTTCTTCTCAGCTTCCCGGGGTCTTCGACAGGGTTGTCCACCGTCGTCGTTGCTATTTCTCATTGTGATAGAGGGATTGAGTAGACTTATGATAAAAGCCTGAGCAGAAAAAACATATTTCTGGTGTTAAGATATCAAAAAATATCTCGGTCTCCCATCAATTCTTTGTGGGCGACGTGATGCTATTTGGGAATGCCTGCAAAAAAGAATGGTAAAAGATTAAGGAAATTCTCGATATGTTCAATAATACAACTGGTATGATCATAAATGAAAAAAAATCGACCTTTCCTGAGCATAATTTGGATGGTCAACTGCGAGTGGAATTATCAGCATTATTTCACTATAATTTCAAGGAGCTAGCGGTTGGAACTATGTATCTAGGATACTACATTAAACCGGATGCCTACAGAATTCAAGATTGGTCCTGTTTACTTAAGAGGTTCGACAAGAGAATCCACAAATGGTGTTGGCGATGGCTATCAATTGGAGGTCGACTAACTCTAGTTAAATTGGTCCTCCAATACATTGGCATATACGGGCTATCTTTATGTAAGGTTCCAAAGTCCATCTTGACTGGTATTCGCAGGAAAATGCATAATTTTATTTGGTCGGGGCAGAATGTACATAAGATGCACTTGGTGGATTGGCGTCGGTTGGCCTCTCCATACAAATTAGGGGCCGAGCCATCAAGAATATATATTTTTTCTCCTCGGCATTGCTTGCTAAGAGTCTCTGGCGGGCCCTCATGGTTGAGGGACTTTAGGGTTTGGTGGTGAAGGATAAATACCTAAAGGGGCTATCGATACCGATGTGGCTCATAGCTGGAAGAAAAAAGACAAAAGGTGTGTCTAATATATGGGCGGGACTTATATCAGCAATTCAGATCTTGGCATATTGGGTAGCATAGCAATCGGGGAATGGTCATCTTATACAACTGGGAATTGATCCAATCATCGGGTGTCCATCACAGTTTTAACTTTCTCAGGAATTGATCGTTTCTCTCTGAGCGCGGGGTTATTACACTCTTCAACATGCTAACCCGACTTCTTTATTAAATTCTCCATTCCAGGCCTCGATAAGTGCATCACAATTGGGTCTACAAGGTTCTTTGGCCTCGGAATGGACTAATTATGTTATGGCGCTTCATAGGGGAAATATCCACCTTACAGTTGTTGCGGATAAACTTTTCTGGTTGAGGAACACTTCATTGGGGATTCTGACGGCCCGCTTGGCATATGAGACTTTTTTCCTTTTTCGGATTTGATCAATTGGTGGCATTCGGTTGTTTGGGGTTGGTACATTCCACAAAAAATTAAAATCTTCATTTCGCTGGCATTTGAGGGTAAGCTTTTACTCTAGGGTAATTTGTAGAAGCGCGGATTTATTGGGCCAAATATCTACATACTATGCAACGGGCAGAGGAATCAAATATGCACTTATTTTTCAACTGTGGTTTTTGCGTCTGGGTATGGGAGGTAGTCTGTCTCTCCTTCTCAGGGTTACCTGTTCGGATTGACACTACCCTTTCAGATGGTATGCATAAATGGTACAGTTGCAACCACCGTTTCGCTGCCATGGCATGTGTGGTAATCTGGGAATTTTGGAAGTCCAGAAACTTGGCCATTTTTTAAGACAAATATCTCCAGCCAGTATGGGTTGCGGGGAAGGCAATAGCTACACACAATGAGTTTTGGGACTCAGCGATATCAAAATCTAATAGGTTAATTCCTAATTGCATATTGATGCCTTTTATTTTTTCTGGGTCTTATGGCAAATTTGTGGGGCATCTCAGGAATTGGCATGTGTTTGTGGGGCAGGTGCTTACATTGTTTTAACAGTCGATGCTTTTGTAATATTTGGATGCATGTTGGCCTGGGTACAAATACTAAAAGTGAGGTCTGTGTCCTCTGGATTATTCTATATTTTGCAAAAATCAAGAAGTTGGATCTCATTTAGATTGCGGGGGACTCACAAGTTGTTGTAAACTAGATCAACGGGCTTGGGCCATTAAATGTTATCACTCTTTCCCCATGGCTGGATATGATTAGAATTTTACTGCTTGATCTTAATGGTATTCAGTCTATACATATCCCTCGTGATGAGAATATTTAGGCGGATGCTCTCTCGAAAAGAGCCCTATCAATGGAGGAAGGTAAACTATTTTTTGAGTTTTGGGTAGACGATCTTCTTTGGGACTCCGGTTGGTTCGACCTATTTGGACCATGATTTGATACTTGGTTATTTTTTGTTCTCTTTTTGTTGTGACATTGGTACTGAGATCCATCTGTCAGCTCAAATTTGTTTTTATCTTTATGGTTTTCTGTCTGGCTGGGGGCAACCATGTTTTCATCTCATCTGTATTTTGGGGATTTCTTATTAGTTGTGGGGTGTTGTTGTTTTTTCTGCCGATGGTAGGCTATGTGACTGTATCTTTACTTGACTATGGAGGTCGTCTTTGTATTTTCTATCATATACTTAATATTAAAATATAGCTATTTTTACCGTGTAAATAAAAAATACATAGATTATTGTATTTCATCCATATTTATGTTAAGTCCGCAACTAACTAATACCTTACAATATTAATTCATTAACAAATAAATAGATTAATGCAATTTTCAATTATATCTATATCTAATTAACAAATAAATAGATTAATGCATCTTTTAATTATATTTATATTTAATTAACAAATAAATAGATTAATGCATTTTTAAATTATATCTCTATTTTTGTTAGTATGGAATTAACCAAATACCTTACAACATTAATTCACTAACAAATACTTAATTTAGTGTGTCTTATTATAATACATTTTTAAATTATATCTATATTTATGTTAGTATGGTATAATACATTTTTAAATTATATCTATATTTATGTTAGTATGGAATTAATGAGATACCTTATAATATTAATTCACTAAACTATATATTATTATAGATATATAGGTTAGTGTATTTTATCTATATTATTGTTAATTAATGTTTTAAAATTTCATTTTTGTTTACCAGAAAACTAATTAATCAATATAGGTCCATCTTAAACAGTGATTTCTAATTTCTCTAATTTATTAAGGTGTAAATTTTTCTTAATATATAAACAATTTAAAATAATAAAAAATTATACATCAATAAATTAGATCCTTTCCAATGCTTAAAGTAACAACATCTTACCCATACTAAACTATAAAACACCTCACAACTTTTATTGTAAAATACTAACCAATAAAACTGACATCACAAGAAGTAAAACTAACCCAAGACCATCAAAGCCATCACAATCAGTGAAATTAACCCTGTTATCACAACCATCACAATCAATGAAATTAACCCTAAAACTCAAACAGTTGAAATAACTCAAAATGCTGAATTATGAGTCGTGTTTTGGCTTCAAATCAAAATGTCAACCAATAAATCTGTGTAAAGGAGGTAGTGGCCCTAATAGACTATTTTGTTGCTTTCAAGCTAAATATGCGGATTCAAAGCAATGGGGTACTCAACACGTTTGGAGGGAAGGTGGCCCTAATAAACTTTTGCCTTAAAGCTTAAAATACGCAGAGTTCAATTCAATGGTGTGCTCGCCACGTTTATTTGCCGAGGACACTACAAGCTTCCATTAGATCCAGTGGTGCAAATTTGAACACCACAAAGGAGTGGCCCATATTTGAACAACACAGAGTGGCAGTAAGATATACTAAATATATATTGACTTTTGTAAGGAACAAGGCATTTATATCTGGCATTCCCATGTGAATAAAATCCAAAAACACATGCATAGCTCATGTTCCTCTCTTTCCAGCCCATAGTGACAAAACACAGACCACATTCTCTGACAACAGCACAGCAAAGACGGGCCATCTGTACAGAAATCCAGCTTGTTATATACTGGTGGTCATATTATTAGGACTCTATCCTCCAAATATACTAACAAACAAAATCCTTTTTTTTTCATTTTCCTCGTCATTTTTAATAAGGATACAAACAACTCAATTGCAAAGCCCAGTGACCATCAGCTTCGTCTTAATTTTCTTCATGGCAAGAAGCCCATTGAACTCATGTCAACTAGGTCCTAATTCCATACATAATTATTTCAACTGAGTTCTTCACATCTATGAATCATACAAAACAACACTTGAACTGATCTATACAGTTGTTATCAGAATCGTGAGTTAAAGATGTCTTAGCATATGGCATAATCTAATGACTTGGTTTTGGGATGAAAATCAAACAATATATGCAAGCAATGCAAAACAGGTAGGAAACTTCCTTGTGGAGAGGACCCTAGCTGATCAAATAAGTCTATTGCTAAAGTAAACATATGCAATGAAGAACAACCAAGCTGACTTTCTTGGATTTTTTGGACCATGAGGTCTCAGGAGATTGCTTTGATATCCTTGCTTGATCTGTTGTACTTCATATGGCTCTTCACCAGCTGGCCTGCAGCCAAAGCAGACATAAGAGACAGCTCACCAGCCAAAACTGCTCCTGCCACAATCCTGGCCAAGAGCCGAGCATTATCCCCGGGGGATTGTGCATTTGCTCCTTTTACTCCAAGCAAATTCAAACAAGCAGCTTGTGAAGCCAACTGTGTTCCTCCTCCTACTGTTCCCACCTGCAAGCAATGGATACAAATATGCCCACAGTAAGAACAATGTTAGGGAGCAATCATTTTCTTCTCTGATCCTTCTTTTAACTACTCAACAGATGATCTAGCTATCTAAATCAAAGTCCTCCTCCATATATAAAAGCCTATAGGCCATAAATACACCAACTCTGATTTTTAAAAGGCCAAGATTAATAAAAATCTAGTCCATCAAGTACTTCCCAGTAATAAACAGCCCATAAGTCATAAATACACCAACTCTAATTTAAATGCCCATAAGTCATAAAGACACCAACTCTGATTTAAATGCCCAAGATTACTGGGAATCTAGTCTGTCAAAATCAGCAGGAGGATTACAGGGGAATCTAGTCTGTCAAAGTCAGTGGAGATTTTCTTACCTCAATACAAGGCATTGTGACTGATACATGCAGATCCTTGCCACCATTGGAAGCCTCCATCATTGTAATGCAATGAGAGCTCTCAAC
This sequence comes from Larix kaempferi, assembly GCA_027924585.1. Classification (NCBI taxonomy): domain Eukaryota; kingdom Viridiplantae; phylum Streptophyta; class Pinopsida; order Pinales; family Pinaceae; genus Larix; species Larix kaempferi. The sequence continues at coordinate 4,399,851 of BSBM01001041.1, read as the reverse complement.
GTTTTGGGCAGGATCTTGGCCGGTTGCAATGAATACAGCAGAGACAATATTGGATGCATGGGCATTGAACCCCCCCATGGCACCAGCTAGTGCAGATCCAGTTAAGTTCTTGAGCATGTTCAGTTCCAACAAAGCTGGAACAGTAGTCTTCAAGACCTTCCTAACAACAGCCTCGGTGATGACAGCCTCACAGACTACTGATTTCCCACGCCCTTCAATCCAGTTCACAGCTGTGGGTTTCTTGTCTGCACAGAAGTTGCCTGACCACAGACCCAAAATTTGGCATATAAACAAAAAGCCAACCCAGCAAAATCCAAACAGGGAACCAAGAGTTTACCAGGCCTGAAATAAGGATGACCCAAAAGTCAAATACCAATCAGACTTGCATAGGTAGACTCACCAGAAACACTGATAACATCCATGTCAGGAAACTCATCCTGAAGGAAATCCAAAACATTCTGCACGCCCTTGGATACCATATTCATCCCCATGGCATCCCCCGTGAAGCAAGAAAACCTAATGTACAGATTCCTCCCTGCAATTCCACACTGTAAACCTTGCAGCCTAGCAAATCTGCTGCTCCTGTTATGCAGATCAGATCAACAACAAAAAGTCAACACCCACAAAATGGTTATTACACATTATTTGGTGAGTTTTTCCAAAAACAAAAATCTAAGTTCACTGATCTCAATTAGAAACGAATTTAATGCAATACATGGTAAGAAAATTTGTGGAATGTTTTTTCTTAAAAGAAAAAAGCCAAAGCCAATATGTTTCCAGGTGTTTTTTAGATTTTAGATTTTATTATTCGATGAAGTTTGAAATTATACAGATTAACTTTCTTTAAATTCGTATTCAACCCAGAAAAGCTAAATGGTCTATAATCCTTGTGGGGCAGGAGATCCATCAACTATGATAAAGTGGGTGCACTGAATATGGACATTACCACAAACCCATCTAAACAATATGCGTGCTGCTTGGGTTTCCCAGCCCAAGCTTCCTTAGCTGCTCTACGAGTAACTTTTCTCTGCTCTGGTGGGATGGAAGATCCACTTTGTTCATATTAGCACAGTCCCATTCAAAACATATGCACCTCAAGCTGATGAACATGGAGGTGCATATCAAACCGGATTTAAATGGGTGTGTAATCATACTTTGAATTGGAACACGGGCATTGCCACAACCAGGCAGCATACCATAAAGCATTTCAGAGGTATAAAATGGTTTGCATGCAAAACAAGAAAAGCAAGAAAGTTATGGCCATACCTATTGAAGATCACAGACAAATTCTCGTAGCTATCGGGATCTTCAAGGTAATACTTGAGATGTGCAGCTCTCTTGGCCGTGGGGAATCTAACCACGGGAGCTCTGGTCATCCCATCTCTCAAAAGGACACTGGAAGCACCGCCAGACATATGAATGGCCTTACAACCTCTATTGGTGCTTGCAACCAAGCAGCCCTCTGTAGTAGCCATGGGTACCATGTATTCAAGCCCATCAAGAAAAAGAGGCCCTGCAACTCCCACGGGAATCTGCACATATCCAACAGGCAGTTCACAGCATTGGCCAAAAATGGATCCATAATCAAATCCCTCCAAGGGCAACCCATCCAGCGATCTACCAGTCGTCATCTCCAAGGCCCTCCTTCTCACCCCAGCAGATCTTCTACAGTCCCCAAGAGTCGACTCCAGAGAATAAGAAGCCACATTCCCATTGCAAACAGCAGCTGCAATATCTTCATCCTCGTTATCCCCCAACGAAATCCCCTTGATCTGGACTTGAGGAGGCTTGGCATTAAGAGCAACTGCTTCCTTAGGAAGAGGGCTAATTAGCTTCTCCTCTTCCCTCACATCATCATCATAATTGCTCCCACTGATGAAATTCTGGACATAATCGATGCCAAAGAATCCTAGCAAATATATGAAGGAAGCAAGCTGAGCTACAATGGCCACCAACTCCCCTAAGCTGAGAATATGAAGGGGCGTTGAAGTCCTGATCTTCTCCCTCCATCTTCTCATCAGATAATAGGAGGCAGTGAAGAACAAAATAAAGAACACCTTGTTGGTCAGTCCCACTGGCAGTGGCAAAGCATCAGAGGCCAATGTCTTTGAATTTTTCATTTTCTTTCCACAGCCACACTTATCATAAGCACGACTCTTACTGGAATCGTCCATCTTCTTGTTGCTGCAACAATCCATTTCTCCACTATTTTTTCTTGCTTTTCTCAAAACCATACCATCCATTGGACTGGGAGAACGGGAGGAAGAACTCCTCTGGAATCTCCCCCAAACTCTCCGTATGAATGCAGTCGAAGAGACAGTGGTCTGCAATATTTGCAAGCCTATATTTTTAACAGTGCACAAGTATTTTAAATTCCCATGTTCTCTACAACTGGCATGACAATGTTATGACCATGCTGGCCCTCTAGGAACGTGCGCTGATGTTACACGTGGGTTGACTAACCGTCTAACTCGGCTGATAGTTACTGCTGCCCTTCAAAATAAAGTGTTCGATAGGCTGAGTTAATAAGTGCACACCTAAACTTTAGGATGCAAAGTAATTATTTGCCTCTGCGCATATATATAGGAATATCAAGCTACAGCGTTTTTTATGTTTGGAAAAAAAGTGCACATCTCAATCTTTTCTTTTGATTGTATTTTTTTCATGATTTATGTTATTTTTTAATCGTTAAATTATAATTAGTAATAATAAATTGATTTATATCATTCATTCAGATTTTTTAAAAGAAGAAAAAAACTTTTTAAATTTAAAATTAGAAATCTTCATATTATTTATAATAATAATATATTTAAGAAATTATTATTTATTAATTTTAAATATCAAAATAAATAAAATTATTAATTTTTATTGTAAAAAATAAGTTTACTATAAAAATGAAAATATTATTTTATAAATAAATATTTATTTAATTAGAGATCTCAATGCGTTTACTATAAAAATGAAAATATTATTTTATAAATAAATATTTATTTAATTAGAGATCTCAATGCTGAGAGATCAAATATTTTGAAGTACAAACATTTTTTAAAATGTAAAATTTTTAAAAAAGTTTGCAATTATTTTTAAGGCTTAGAAGACTTGGAATCAAGATGTATCTATGCTCATTTTTTTATTATTATAATAACTATACCTACCTATTCTACTAACCTACACGTGGCCATCTTAGAATATTGGAAGCTTATGATTAGGGATCTGCAAGGTAAGTTCAATTTCATAAGTCACAAGTACATGATTTGGGTTTCATGTTTTATTAATGAAGTTGTCTAAATGATCTACGATTTCGCAGCTGCAAGGTAAGTTCAATTTCATAAGTCACAAACACATGATTTGGGTTTCATGTTTTATTAATGAAGTTGTCTAAATGATCTATGATTTCGCAGCGAAATCGTAGATCCTTTTTTCGGCTTGAAATCGCAATTGCTTTATGTAACAACACCCTTCATCGACACATCAGCTCTGTTCATTGTTGCTTATATCCTTGGATTTCAACTCTACTCTTGCAGTAAACAAAAACATACACATATCGCCGGAAAAAGGATCTACGATTTCACCGGAGAAGAACGATTTCCGGACGAAATCATAGATCATTTAGACAGAGCATTTTTTAATTATGAAGCGGACACCCTTTCCAAAACACCAATTGGTACGTTGGAGGGTCTCATGTTTTTTTAAAGAAGTTATTGGACAACCAAGTACTTATAGGATTATGATCACTAGATGGTTTTGTGGTCTAAACTTCTCTTAAGGGACTTCAAAGTAACAAATGGTGTGGTCACTCTGTTGGTTATTATGTATTTGGTTGGAACTTTAGGTAGTTTAGGATCTCTTTTTTTGGTGTATTGTTGTGGACCTTTTGATTATGTTTGATTTTTTAAGGGATAAACAAAATCTGTATGTGTTCTCTTTCAATCAATTTATGCATAGTAAGGAATATTTTTTTTATGTGAAAAAAAATGTCATTAACCACAAACAACAAAGAAAAATATCAATGAGATTCCAATTACTTTACTTTTTAGTTTTGTAAAATATTACATTGGTTGTAGAATTTAATATAAATGTATTCAATAATCGTATTTATGTTTGGAGAACTTAATATATATTTTTTTGAATTGTAATTATGATTTTAAGGTGATTTAGGCTTCGGCACTATCTAAATGATCCATTGTTCTTTTGAATTCTTCAACATGGTTTTTTCATGAATTTCTTGGTTGTAAAAATCCAAAAGAACAATGAATCATTATGATTTTATCTAATATTTTTATATTATTTTATTTTTAAATGGAATTATATTACAAATATGACACATCTCAAAAATAAATTATAAATTTTCTATTTGTCAATTGAGTGTATCGAGTGGTTGGAAGGAATGTTGTTATCCTTCCCACCTGAGTTTAAATCTAGCTCAAGTATTGGCATTCGTGAACCATCACTTTAAAAAAAATATACTCGAAAACATTAAAACCATAACTACACCTTTAAATTTTATCAATTAAATTAAATTATAATTATAATTATTCAATTTTACAATAAATAAATCTATATAATTATTAGCATTATTTTTAAAAAAATTAACATACACATTCACATATTTTAAAAGCATTTTGAAAATCTGATACCTAAACTTTTATAGAAAAGTGGATCTAATAGTCACTTTGGACCATTCAATTCTATTGAACTCATGAACTCTCCACTTTAATCATAAGGACTGGGGATACCAAAATCACACTATGGATTTTATACTTTATACACATATACCCATACTTAGTGAGGTGTCCATGACGATATATACAACCATGCATGTGTATGTCCAACTAATTAGGGATTTATTAAGTCCTCTCGACAAAATAGAAAAGGATTTAAGGAACCATAATCATAAACAAATGCATGTACCTTCATCTCAATGATGGTAAAGTATAAATATGTCATCACATGGAGAGTCTTTAAAAGTTTTGTTGAAAATTTTATCTTAAGGTTGTTGTGAAATAAGTGGTGTCTTTATTTGAATGATTTTTATTTCCTATAAACCTTTTTTTAAATGTTTTTTACATAAATAAAAATATTTAAAATTTATATATTTTAAAATCGTTATTACATTATAATTATCTCTTTATGTGATATATATAACCATGCATGTTTATTTCCAATAAATAAATTAGGAATGTATTAAGTCCTCTCGACAAAATAGAAAAGGATTTAAAGAACCATAATCATAAACAAACGCATGTACCTTCATCTCAATGATGGTCTATATTTAAAGTATAAATATGTCATCACAGCGAAAGTTTTTAAAAGTTTTGTTAAAATTTTTATTTTAAGGTTGTGAGATAAGTGGTGTCTTTATGTGAATGATTTTTATTTTATTAAAAAAATTCGAAAAATGTATATATTGTAAAATTGCTTTTACAATATAAATATCTCTTTATATATAAAAATGTAAATACTTTATAAATTTTTACTAAAATATGGTGGTTGAAAATATCATATTACTATGAAATAAGTGGTCTGGATTGAAAGTGGTTATATATCTTATTCATTCTATGTCTATGGATTAATAATCAAATTTTACTAAAACATAGTGGTTGAAAATATCATATTACTATGAAATAACGGGTCTTTAAAAGTGATTGAAAATATCTTACTAGTGATTGAAAGTGGTTATCTATCTAACCCACTTTATGTCAATGGATTAATAACTTCAATGTGACATATTTGTAAAAATGTAAAATATTATCTATCTATCTAACCCACTTTATGTCTATGGATTAATAACTTCAATGTGACATATTTGTAAAAATGTAAAATATTGGTCTTTGAAAGTAAGTGTATATCTAATCCATTTTATGTTTTTTTCACAGAAAAATATAACTTACTATTAATAAGCGAAATAGTAAAATATGTCCAACTGTCAATCCAGAACAAAGTCATAACAGAGCTATCAGAAGTAGCCCCCGGAACATTCCGGTAACATCACCATAAAGTATCAATAAAACAACCAGAAAATGACAAAAAGAGGTGCCACAACACCCAAGCATCTCCCATAAGACACATCTCTATGCGCCCAGCATCATAACAGAAAATATCATCACTAAACATATGTGTCAATAGAGTCCAAAATATAGATAACAACATATGCCAAACATCAGAGGCATCCCCAGCAGATAGGTAGTCGCCGAAATCGGAGTGTAATATAGAGATTACAACCGATCAGAACAAAAAGGAATAGCACCTGCAGGAGAATGATATAAAGGCCGCAAAAATATGATAGGATATAGTAATGTCCAACAAGTAATCGGAGTGTAATCCATTCTATGTTTATGGACTAATAACTTCAATGTGATATATTTGTAAAAATGTAAAATATTTCATCAAATTGTGTTAAAATATAATGTTTATTTGTTATGGTTGTGTAATATTGTGGTTATTATGATTATTACTAAAGTAGTTATGTATCTTTATCTTTGTATATGTAAGTGTCTCTACATGAGGATTAATGGTTCCACTACCACGTATTAAATTTATGGGTCATTGTATCATTTACTACAAATGTGTGTGTATGTGTTATGTTGTTAGTGGAATTTTCTCCACTTTAACCTTTGTGTTTCGCCTTTTTCTAATAGTGTTTCATAGAATAATGATATGCATTTATTGATATGTTTATGTTAGACACATATTTTGATTATTTGTATTTGTATTTCAACATGTTGAGAGTGTTAGGACATTGTGGATCCTTTTTTTTGTAAGTAAGTATGATATTATATTAGCAAAAACTGATATTATATGAGATCAATTACATCCAGACAACTTATGGAGAGTATATCTTAACCCTCGAACACAACCCGAACCCACAAACCTCCCTGTACCAATCCCCATCAAGAATTATGACATTGTAGCCCTTCTTGTCACTTTGCCAAAACATCATAACATACATAGCAAAACGAGACTACTCGACTATAGAATATTTGAAAAGGAAACTAAAACCCAAACCCATACATCAACACACAGACTATAACACAAAACAAAACAAATAAATTCTACCCGAACCCTTAGAATCCATGTGAAATAGTCGTAAAGCCAGGAAAAGGACTGCAGGAGCCGACCACCGAACCACCAACCAAAGCAGAGGAAGGCAGAGGACGATGTAACCCCAACGCATTCATGATGGCATTAATCTTCTGGTGCATTTCACTCTTGTCGGCATGATGCTCCTTCCAATTTTGGGTAGGAACCTCGTCCCCTTCTGCCTTATGTTTCCTTTCCCACAAAACATGTCCTATGATGTTCTTCATTACCCAATAAAGGGCTACAGTTCTCTCATAAAGCCCCAAACGAGCCGCATTATTTCCAAGATCCATAACCCAGTCCTCTATCGCCTTGCTCTCTTTCTGCAGTTGCTCCTCATCCAAGTCCTCCCATAATCTAGCCTCCACCGCATCTAGTTTGTTATGGACCTCATACGGAAGTCCCAACTTGAAGATAAGAGTTTCCCAAGCTGCATGCTTCTAAGCATGGGCGATGATTTGGATCTCACCAGAGGGCTTCCCCTTGGTCTCCCTCTACTTCTTAGCCATGATCCCCCCGCCACTTCGGCCATCCCCTCTATAATAGACCAAACATTGACAATGTGTAACCTACCTAGAACTTGAAACATTTTATGTTGTGGAAAACATTACATTAAAATTTATTGTAAATTTTTATGTTATTGACCAAGGATGGTCAGGGATGTTGTAATTGAATATTATTATTATTTAATAAATTAAAATAGGAGACACTCATCCAAAGAAGACTATTGAAGAGTGTTCCTTGACCCACTAGGAGGAATGAACTAGTGTAGAAGGCAATTGACAAGTGGCATCATCTGCACTCACTTACTAGCTGTTGCAGGAGGCAACTTCCCTAAAAATGTGGTCATGTTCCCCAAGGAAGGTGGAACTGAGCAGGTGGCTCACTAAACACTAGTACAAAATGAGAGATAAGTGACTAGGCGACTAAAAAATTTAGTCACCATAGTTTTTTCAAGGGATAAATGACCAAAATTGAGCAATTTTAAGTGATCCAACTAAAAACGACTAAGATAAATGACTAATTTAGTCACGGGATAAAATATACGACTAGATAACAAGTGATTAAAATAAAAATGACTAACACAAATGATAAATTTAGTCACAGGAATACAAATATGACTAGCCAACAACGTCTAAGAATATGAATGAGTCATTTATGTTAGTTAATTTTAGTTGTGTCACCTCGACGATGGAAAATTACAATTTATATGAATTTGATATATGGATTTAGAGACCCAAGTGACGTTAATTGTGTGACGCAGCTATGGAAAATTGCAATTTTGATAATGAATTGTTATGATGTACTAAATTTTAACATTGTAGATGGATCATTCAAAGACCCCCTAGATTTTAACAATGTAGATGTGAATCCATCTATAGTGTTAAAATTTACTAAATTGTAACACTCCTGTAGATGGATTCATGAGAGACCCCCTATGTCACTCAATGACATTTTCTTCTTTCAAGACATCTAGTGAGTCCAAGTCGAGTTTCAAAAAAAAATCGTTTCCTGCTATGAGCATCGTAATGTCTTGATTTTTAATATACCATCATGTTCAGCTTATCACCCTCGCCATGCCCATATCTCATTTGAAAAAAAACGTCATCGTTTGACCCTTTCGACAGTCGGTTGACGTTTCAACAAGCAAGATCCTTTTATGTCTTATTCCTGAAATTCACCAAGTTCATGTCCTCCATAATTCATCAGTTTAACCCATTTGCTAGTTGTATTCTCATCGCGACTTCATTGATTAAATTAAATGGATTACAAAAGCTAATAGTCCAAATACATTCCTATTCCATAATACATATTACATTTTAACACATAGCATTTTTCAATGATGACACCATTAAGAGCAATTACTAGTATTAAGCTTTTAATAATAAGAGCAATTGTTAATATTAAGCTTTTAAAGACAACACAAGTGAGAAAATGATAGGCAAGAAAATTCATCAATCGAAATATACCAATGATTTTGGTTTATAAGCATAAAGAATGCCTCATCATCCTATTTTTTCTCCATTTCTTTTTCATTATTATTGAATTTTCATCATTAATTAAATTTGATGTTTTATGTAAATTTCATGGTAATTGTTTAATTCTTGTTAGAATAGGGATTTATATATTTTAATGGATGATAAAAATAGATCGACCTCACATTTGTTTTCCAATTTAAAAAAAAAAAAGTAGTTATAAGTTACTAAAAGTTTTCAAACATAATATTATTAATTAAATACTTTGAAGATAATTTCTTATAATTATTAAAAAATATATTGGGAAATTTTGATGGATGAATCGGGTATAGATGGACATGTTAGTTCAGTTTTACTAAAAATATTATTTAAAAAATAAATTAAAAGTGAAATCCCATAGCTTGACATAATAGTGTCTATGCTAAATGTACTTTTAGTTGCTTTATGAATGGCAGTACCCCTTTAACTTATCATCTCTATCACTTGCAATGTCATTTAGTTTTATTGCAATCTCATTTCTATGGTATTGATCACATCCCTCGATTGGATATCCTTTGTTTTGAACTAAACCATGTATACCATGTCATCAGGGGGACTCTTGCAAAAAATCATTTTCAAAGTCTGTACTCTCTTGTGAGCCTTGGTTTCCTACAATTTCATCATTCTTACTACCTACATTGAAGACAAGTGAATCTAGAAAATGATTGGGTATTCTCCAAACCCGTGTATTTATGCAACTATCAAAGAAGGTTGCCTCCATGGGCATTGCTATCGCCTTTGTTCACGCACACACTAATGGCATAAAATCATCATAAGGGCCTACCATGGAACCACTATGGATGCACTTGAGTACTCTTAATAACTTAGCCTCGACCCTCAACATTTGTGTGGTGTCTATATGGGATGCATGATATGGGAGTTCAAGATATGGAATAAGATTGAAATTTTTTATTAGTCATTGAGTAACATGGAAGGCCATGTGGAGGAGGTCATCAACAATCTCCATCATCAGTCCAATGTGACTCATGTCTCTTGCATCATTATTGACACTTTATTTGGCTTTGCAGTGGCTCTCTCCAAGAAGCTCCACTTTATGTTCATCACCTTCTCAATGTAGAATGTCTCAATCCTTTCCATATGTTACCATGCAAAATTAGGTGATAATTTAAATTAGAATCAAGAACTCTTTAAACCCCAATCTACCTATAAATTATCTTGTATTGATTTTTTTTTTTTGCTACATTGCAGTCTAATGTCAAGCATGATTGATATAGTCCATATTCCAAGTGTAGCCCCCATACTACTCCCAAATATTTTGGCATTTTAAAAACCAAGTACAAATCCTACAAATGCCAAAAGTGTTGATCATTGTTACAAAGAGTTGAAGAAGCAAATCAGTTTGCAGCCAATTCATTTTTAGGCTTCAAACAACTTGCATTGGAGGATTTGTGGGAGAAAATGTGAGTATACTATGTGGTACCAATGCTTTCCCCTACCTACCTCGGCTGTCAAGACCATCTAGAATTTATTATTAGGGTTAGGTTGTAGGTATAGATAGACTAGAAAAAAAAAATTGGAAGACAAGCCTCCCAAGTTTCTCATATACAATTTGTTTAGTAGTTTAATCCCCATGTATTCAAACCAAGTAGAGGAAATAGCAACAAGTTTGAAGGAGATTGAATATGGTTTTATCTAAATGCTTCAACGTCCCAATAACTAGGCCAACAAAGTATCCTACATGTATTTGAATGACTTAGTGAAACAAAACACTAAGGTATAGTTTTTCCATGGAACTCATAGTTCAAATTTCAATCTCATGTATCCATTGGTAGGTTTTTTAGCCAATGCAGGTCAAATTCCACTCTAGAGATCATTTCCTCTAGCCTCCTCATGTTGGTATTTCCTCTCGAAGTGGAAATATTTGCCATCAATCAAAGTTGACGTCGTCGTCTAGTAACGGATTTTCGAAGTGGAAATATGTGTTGGAGAAAACTCACTATGGCTTGGGGTAGACCACAACAGACAGTTGACTACTAGAAATTACCTCAATTCTCAATATTATGCTATATAAATGACAATGCTAAGATAATGAAGAATATAACCAACCTCGATCCAAATGTTTGATGTAGATCCCCGTTAGAGCTTTTCAATCCATGCACTCAAATCTACAAATTAGTCTTGACAGCCAATATACAACAAGTACACATAATATATAAATGGCATTAACATCATCAATAGCAATGGCCCATGATATAACAAGTAAATGCAACCCAATGTAAGATAAACAACATTTACAACATTAATGGACAAGAATATGAGTATTTCTATTAATAAACAAGAAGAAGTACAATGTGATACGACCTCTTTCCAGCAACCAATCTGAACCAAGATCTAGATCAATCCACTTGTGCCTCCACCACTTCAATCCTCCATGGAATGGCAAACTAAAACTAGAATAGGAGTTTGGAAGGTGAACATAAAGGGTTCACAACTACAAGGATCAATGAGTGTAGACTCAAGATTGGGCAAAAATCCACTAGAGTTCTCTTGCTCTTCTTTCTCCTCACGTCCATAAGCCATATGTGCTCAATATATAGTCCTCTCAAAGGTAAGTGAAAGGACACATCGAGGCGTTTCTTGGGCAGATGGAGAGTCAAAGGTCACCCAATGACCACTTTTTGGGAGTAAAAAGTAATAAACTAGTTATTTTTACCATCTTACATGCTACCCGCGGGCTATAGTGATGCAACTCGCAGGTACACATACTGTAATGATGCAACAAGTGTACAAGGGAAAAAATAGGGAAAAATAGTGTCTGAAGGATATACAACGGTTCTGAGTCAGTGGAATGGATCCTCTAGGCCAAAGAGTGTTGATTCTCACAAGGTGGAAGATTACGTTGTAACAGATGCCCCCTAATGTGTGAGGTCAGAGATTGATGCTATGATGGCCGAAATACATTATAAATCTCAGAAGTGGAGTGATGGAGACACAAGTCGAAAGAGAAGCTCACTCGTCATAATACAATAGTGTCCCTGAATACATGTCGACAGTACAACAATCTGATACAATGGCCATGAATAGGCAGTACATAGTGAATATATGTCATAAGTGATCATAGCCATGATCCCTCTACAGTAAGATATGGTCTTCTGCTGAAAAGGAAACAACTCGTGCAAATTGGAGGTACAAACTGCAGATATCTGAGAGGTGATATCTCAGATGTAAAGTCATAGTCATGAGTAGCATACTGAATGCCACTATCGCCTGGGGTCTTCTACACAAGTCTTTGACGGTGCAAGTCCCATCAAGTGAATAAAGGAGTTGAGATCGAACCTGATGTGACATCGTCTGATTACCGGTCAATGATGTATACCATTAACAGACGCGAGATAACCCACCAATAATGAAAATGGGTATCAAGGCACAAAGCACAATCATCGGAGTGTGAATAGATGAGTTGAATTCAAACACTAGGATGAATCCATCGATCAGGGGACATTGATGTATTCCCTAAACTGTTGATGGTGAGAGAACCTGCAGGTACCCGCGAGCAGTAGAGTAAACAAAGGCGGGTGTACGTGGGCAAAGTTAAGCTAGCCCGCGGGTAAGGAAAGGCAAATGGGCAAACAAAGAGTCCAATGGCTTAGAAAAAGCAAGTTTTCTATAGTGTATCTCAACGACAAATAAGTGACACGGAGCTTCGACAAATAGCAACTCTAATTAAGGACTAATGCCCAAAAATCCCCCAAAATGGATGTTTTCCCCAGCGGAGTCGCCATTTCTATGTTGGAGAAAACTCACTATGGCTTGGGGTAGACCACAACAGACAGTTGACTACCAGAAATTAACTCAATTCTCAGTATTATGCTATATAAATGACAATGATAAGATAATGAAGAATATAACCAACCTCGATCCAAACGTTTGATGTAGATCCCCGTTGGAGCTTTTCAATCCATGCACTCGAATCTACAAATTAGTCTTGACAGCCAATATACAACAAGTACACATAATATATAAATGGAATTAACATCATCAATAGCAATGGCCCATGATATAACAAGTAAATGCAACCCAATGTAAGATAAACAACATTTACAACATTAATGGACGAGAATATGAGTATTTCTATTAATAAACAAGAAGAAGTACAATGTGATACAACCTCTCGCCAACAACCAATCTGAACCAAGATCTAGATCAATCCACTTGTGCCTCAACCACTTCAATCCTCCATGGAATGGCAAACTCAAACTAGAATAGGAGTTTGGAAGGTGAACATAAAGGGTTCACAACTACAAGGATCAATGAGTGTAGACTCAAGATTGGGCAAAAATCCACTAGAGTTCTCTTGCTCTTCTTTCTCCTCCCGTCCATAAGCCATATGTGCTCAATATATAGTCCTCTCAAAGGTAAGTGAAAGGACACATCAAGGAATTTCTTAGGCAGATGGAGAGTCAAAGGTCACCCAATGACCGCTTTTTGGGAGTAAAAAGTAATAAACTAGTGGTTTTTACCATCTTACATGCTACCCGCGGGCTATAGTGATGCAACTTGCGGGTACGCATACTCTAATGATGCAACAAGCGTACAAGGGAAAAAATAGGGAAAAATAGTGTCTAAAGGATATACAATGGTTCTGAGTCAGTGGAATGGATCCTCTAGGCCAAAGAGTGTTGATTCTCACAAGGTGGAAGATTACGTTGTAACAAAATATTTGCCATCAATCAACATTGACGTCGTCGTCTAGTAACAGATTTTTAAACTGAAATGAACATCTTGCTCGTGCGGCCGTGCCTTCATGCTCCATGGGAGAAATAATCTTTTCCATTATCGAGATGAAACTTTACGTTGCTGCAGTTGGTTAAGAGATTGAATCTGTTAACAATGGCTTCAGCTGTCCTTAGGAGAGAAGCAAAGCGGCTGGGAAGCATAACCGCATCAGGGATGCTTAAGGCCCTAACATGAGGAACGCCATGGCCACATTCTGCGACTGCAATCCAACAAAAACAGTAAGTCTCGTTTAATCCTTTGAATATTCCAATGTCTCTCTCTGTGGGGTTAACCACTCACTATGATGCTAGTGGTTCATGATGGTTCATAGACTGAATAAAGATAAACGGTTATGGCGTACATTAAACGAAGGACATGTGGAGTCATATAGGATAAAGGGTGCAAAATGGAAAAGGGAATACGTGGATAATTGAATCTGAAATACAATAAAAAATCCAAGGAAGGAATGCAATGGAACCAATTGTTGGCTCAAATCAGCACCCTATCAGTTGATTCATCAGTGGTAAAGATAGGAGCAGAGCAAGCAAGGGCAAAGGCAGAGCCTGTTACTAAAGCAAGGAAATACAGGTGCAGTAGTTTAAGTGCCATATATGGATACAGATCGAGCAGATCTATATCGAGTTGATTAAGCAAGTCGAAGCAGATTGGGCGTTAGCGCCTTTACCTATATAAGGGGGGTCCTAGCCCTAAAGTATTTGTTCCTATAGGTTAATAGGGAAATTTCCCACCCCATGTATTATCTGAACTTCGTTCTCAAGTCCCCGCATGATGGGATATGATTTAAAGGATTTCGCACAGGATTTGAGTCGATCATGTTATTTATTAGATTTTTCCATAGGTCTTAGTCTCATTTCAACAGTTATGAGACATGCCAAGGCTAGGGATTCAAGTCAAGATAAGGTTGAGTATATGATAGGCCAAGCAGCCAAAAATAACAAAACATGTAGCAACACTTTTCAAATATACTAGTTTATCATTTTAACAATCAACAGAGGGCTAATCCTTAAAATTAATACCATGATCTGATGGGAAACTGCAGGAAATTGTGAATGGATCGTAGTTTCAGAGTCCCTAATTATGAAAGCTGCTAAATTCCATCCAGTTTTCTGATTGTTTCTCTGAATCTCTTGTTCTGATATTTGAGAGAATCTGTAGATAAAGCGTGTTTAAATTTGCATCCATAAATTTAAATAGAAAAAAAAATCTATTACCATCATAGCAATTTTTGGAATCTTTTTTGTTTTTACAGATTTTGGTAGAATTGTTGGCTGTAAATAACCTTCAGGAGGTTTTCAACATAGACCCAGGTACTTCTAGGTTCAAGGAACCAACAAAACCCCTATTCATCGGCCCTTTCGGCAACAGACTACGCACAGCCTAAGGTCTCACCAGAGGCGAAGCTGAGGGGGTGGTTGCGGAATCAAGTTTTCACAACCGGGTGATGCGAGGGGGGAAAAACTGATGAGCAACGCAATACCTTTCGGACTGCTACAGATAGACAACTGCACGAAACCCCTGTTCCGCATCGGATACTTCAGAAAGCAGAGGTGCTTGCACACTAGCACCTCCAATGACTGCACGATACGGGATACTTCTTGCGTCACGATAATAAGCTATCAACAGCTTACTTCGCAGAGAATCTCAACAGTTCAATGTGTCAACTAGACCGCGTGTCTCTTCCAAGATGATTAATTCTAACCAATCCTACTTAGCATTCTTTATCCTTTCAACTCGTTCAAGTTCTTATCATTATGTTGCAGGTGATAGAATAAACATACATTACTGCGTGCTCCAACACTGCCCTTAAATTCAATGTTCAACTATGTGACTAATTGGCAGATTCATACATTCCCAAACTCGTAAGTGTTGAATACTTAACATTCCTCCATGCATGTATTACTTAACATATTATTCCCATTCTCTTAAGCGAATACATATAGAAGCAATCACATAACAGAAAACTACAGTATTAAACATTCATACCAAGCAAATGAACAATCATAAGCACACAATAATCACATAACACAGAATTTAACATGGTGTTGTTGCTACAACACCCCCCCCAAATTTTTTGAAAAAATATGTCGGGGCCCCTCCTCTACGTTTGGACGAAAGTTTGCCTAGAAAGCCGAGGCTATCAATAGTTTTCTTTCTTAGTCTTTCTACAGATAGGTCCTTTTGCTTGCTCCCTTTGAGTCTGTTTTCACTAACTTTGCCTAAGCAAAACGCGAGTTTCTGGGCATCCGCGGCAGAACCTTTAAGACAAATTTTCCTAAACGGCGGAGAATTTTGGTTAACCTTGCCGAAACCCTGCGGAATAAACTCGTAAGATTTTTCCGCAATAGCGGAGAAACTCAACTAATTTTTTCGCAACGACAAAATCCTTTTCGATTAAGTAAGTGGCAGAGTAACTCGCGTAAGTCTTCCGCAACGACGGAGTAACTTACGTAAGTCTTCCGCAATGGCGGAGTAACTCACGTAACTCTCCCGCAACGGCGGAGCAACTCTATCAAGCGCTTTGTTTCGCAACTTCGCACTTTTATTTTGCAGATGAACTCGGATAATTCTTCTGCAATGGTCGGAAAGGTTGGCCAAGTCTCTCCAGTTTGGAAGTCACACTTAATGTCGAATGCGTCGATTTGACCCCATTCGTACACCCATTAACCCCGTTTAAATTTTCACACCTACCCCATTAATGGCTCGCACGTGTTTAAACATTATATAAAGGGTTTAAACCCCGTTGAATTTCATTATTTCAACTATTCGAAGGCTTGCTTCCATTCCGTTTCACTTCAATCTCACCAGCTCCCAGGCGACACTACTACAAAAAGGAGGAATTCACCAGGTTGGTACCCCCCAAGCTTCATATCCCGATTCGAAGAAGTTTTTCTTTGTCTTTCAAGTTTAAAAGGGCCATGATCATAGTTCGTTTATCCAAGCTTTTTAAATTTTGCGTTTTATTCATGATCTTATGTTAAGCCAAGACTAGGATCACGCTCCTATCGTGCTAAAACACAGTCGAGCCTAGATTCATGGGGGTTCACTGTTGCCTGGGCCGTAAGCATCTACCACGTAAATCATTAGCAAGACCAGCGACCCATCATTGTCTAGTTTCAGAATTCAGCTGCGTCATAGAATTGAAACCAACCCTGTCTATCCTTACCCGAACCACGTCGTTATTCCTACCCGCCATGAAGTTTCACGCCACTTTCGTACTTGGAACATGTTATTACCAAGTCAACCCTCATGCCATAAAACATAGTATACTCAAAATTGTTGAGATACATGACCCTTATATTTCATAGTTGTAATAGAGAGGCTGACGGAAATAATCAGTTTTACACGGGATTATAAAATAACATGTGAAATAAATGTTTAAATTGAAAATAGAGGAGCCATAACATTTTGGAATTTGCAAATTGATGGTGAAATAAGCATATCTAGAAGGATTCAGTTGGCGTTTAGGCCTCAATAGTATGAGTAGGATGATAGTTTGAATTGATGACATTGTGTCGTATGCCTACAGGATTTTTCAAAATGACTAAAGGTGGCAGGAGAAGGTCAAAGGTGACCTGCCCAGAATTAGCTGATGACAACGCAAGGGTGGAAACTACATTCCAAGATACTAAGTGCACTACAGGCATGCCCCCAGAAGTAAAATGGGGATATGTATACCATATGGTGAGAGACCAGGACTTCCCTGAAGCTCTTCTTAAAGAAGAATATTTATGCCAGAACATCAGGAACTCCTGTATATCAAAAGTAGCCACGCGTCCAGAGCTCTTCCCATGCTCAGAAGTAATTGGATGGATTTTGCAGCATACGAATACCGAGACAAGAGTTCTTTCGAAAAACAAAGGAAAAGATTTTGCTTCATTTCACCCATCCTATATCTCAACGGCTTATAAATTTCCCAAGCCCCAATAGCGGCTTGATGATGCATGGCTGGAAGAAATCAAGATGGATAATCTGGAGATGGCTAGGAGGATGCTAATCTCGGGAAAACAAATCAGAAAAAAGGATAGTGAGGAGTATGAGGTTCAGAATCTAAGGCCCCCTTTCAGATTGATCGCTCTCATGCTGAGCAGAATATTTGGGAGGCCCGATGGGACGATGTTTATGCTGTGATGGGTTCCCATCATCCACTATGTGGTGTTCAAAGGAACAATTTTTAACTGGGCTGATATTCTCTCAGACACCTTGTCATCAGCTATAATTGCTGCACAAGAAGGGTTAGTGGAGAAAAGGGAAGAATGTTATATGGAATCCTACTTGATAGATTGTATTGTGGCAAAGTGTCCCTTTCCCAAGCTGGGATGCATATGGAACCTGGCTAATACCTCAGTATTCATTACTTACAAAATATTTTGGGCTCAGAATTACAAAAGGCATTACAAACTCATTTGTGAGGAGTTTATCATACCTCTATACGAATTAATGTTCAATGAGGAACCCAATTGCTTGTCTGAGAACGCCATGGAAGTCCCGGAGAACTATGGTGATATCTATATCTCGTCAGAAGGCACCTACATAAGAATGTACAGAGGCTCTAAACCCTTGTATATCCTACCTAGGTATGCTACTGACTATGTAGTCCACAAGGAGGTGGTGAGACAATTTTTCATTGATAGAATTGGTAGTACCTTGAACAAGGCAAAGAAGGCTACCTTCCCGCCTTTACCCTTTTATGTTGGGACTTACTAGTTTTCAAAAATCGCGACAACAGAAGATTTTGTCGCAGAGCTAAAAGGTTTTCATTTTGGGGAAAATATTTTCCACAGGAACGATCGACGAGGCAAAGCTGCACAACATTGCAAAGAGATTTCTGCTCCCTTTGAATAAGCTAACTATTATGATGAAGATGAGGAAGTATATAGGGGGGTTAGCAATATGACTAAGTTACGGATTTTCCGACTTGGCAAAGGAGGAGCCAGCTCGAGCTCTAATATTGTGAAAGAAATAAAACAACAGCAAGAAAAGGGCACTTCGGGAACTGCCGAAGCTTTCTCTAAAGAAGAACAAAGGCTTAAGGAATAAGCCAAGAAGATCCAAGAGGAAATTGAGAAAAGAACCAATAAAGGAAAAGAGGATAAACTCCGAGAAGAATAAACTTTAAGAGCCCAAGCAGCTGAAGATGAAGCTCGAAGAATCCAAGAAGGAGAAAGGACCAAATTGGAGGGAATTGCAAAACGGGAAGAAGATGACAAACTGAGAAGGGAACATGAGGAAGAAGTGAAAAGAAAAGAAGAAGGAGAAAGGACCACATTGGAAGGAATTGCAAAACGGGAAGAAGATGACAGACTGAGAAGGGAACGGGAGGAAGAAGCGCAAAGAAAAGAAGAAGAAGAAAGGAAATCCAAAGAAGATGTTGACCCTAAAATTCCAAATATGCAAGACTTGGATATGAATTCCCCCATAAGAGACCTCCCACTTGTCCCTTTTACACCATCCAAGAATAGTGCGGTGTCCCAATGGGATAAGTTTACTTATAACAAGAAAAGGAAATCCATTGTCAAAGAAACGGTGACCAGAATGAAGAGGCCTTTTCAACCGGATATTGTCACCAGGCATGAAACCACGGTCATGCAAGGTACCCAACATGCGCTCAAACTCATGGCATCTAATTCTGTGGCCTTTGTTCTAGCAACCGCTGACAATGTCGACATATTGGCAGACAAGTTAGAAGCGGAGAAGGAGAGAGCCCACCATTTGCAGGAAACTATGGTCAAAGAGCATAATTACTCAAATTTGATGGTTGAGAAATGTGACACCCTTGTGTTAGGGAAGGGAGAACTTAACAGGATATTTCAGCATCTAGAAGCTGAAAAGAGAGCTTTGGTGATACAAATGAGAACTCTGGAGACAGAGAAGAGAAATCTAGAAAGTCGCAACCTATAGTTGGAGTCTGAGAAGTTTGATACTGCTCAACAGATCGATGACCTAAAGGAGAACGTTGAGAAGCTGGAAGAAAAGGAAGAATTTCTAGAACAACAATTACAACTCGTAACCAGCAAGGTTGGCAACCTGGGACCCTTTCATGAGTAAGCTTGTGAAATTATGGAAAGGACACACAAGATTCAAGAGCTCATAACAGAGGAAATTTGCAAGTTAAAGGAAGTGGTGGCTAGAATCAAAGAAATAAATGCTGAGGCCACTAGGCATAGGAGAAAATATGTATGTAGTAGTGAGGACATTAGGAGGCAAATCAAATGGAAAGAAGGAAGGTCCGGATACCCAGAAAGACTCCCTCTTTAGTCCATCGTCGCTTTCAAAGTAGATATCCCCCTCTTGGGGTTTTGCCAGAATTATGGAGTGAAGTTGAATGAAGTGGCCATGGTTACGCTTGAGCAGTGTGGGAATTTGTATTTGAAAATACGAGCCACCCAAGAAAATTGTCAGGTGAAAATGCCCCAAACTATAGAGGAGTTTCCAGACAAAGCCCAACGTTTGTCTGATCTAAGGGATGGGTTGAATGCTGAAATGGATTATGTAAGGAAGGTAGATGCTTTGACCACAGAAGACCTTCACGATTGGATTGGCCAGGCTACAATTCGTGCACATCTCCTAAATGAAAGTCTCCAAGTTACAAAAGTAGAAGTTGCTAATCTTGAAGAACAGCTGGCCAAGCATGAAGTTTCTCTGAAAACCATGCTTCCCCTTGATGAGAACAATATCATTAAAGAAACCAGTCTCTGGGTGAGGCATATAGTAGAAGCGGATAGGGTACTAACAGCGAGAACACATCAAGAAACAGCAGGAGGAGCATAGGCATCAATTTCAGTGGAATTACTAGCAGCACCAGTAGCGCAAACCCCAACAAGAGTACCAGCTTTAGCAGAAACGCCCAAGTCAGCAAAGGCGTCATCTCATAAATAATCCACCTTTTGCCTAATTTTTTTTTTGATTTGAAACTAAGGTGTCTTCCTTCAGCCTTCATATGTGTTAATTATTAAAATGACATTTGTAATATTTCTGGGCTTTTATTCGTTCTGTGACATGGACATTACAAGACAAATTAGAGGAATGTGAACGGTTAGGGTATAGGTGGCAGCTCTTGGGGTATTTTGTAAAGCTATATATAGCTGAGTAGAAGAGAATGAAAGGACTTTTGGCAGGTGAAAGAATTTCTTCTTGTGTATGAGAACTACTTCAGCTACATGAATAGAGAAACGATTTAGACCTTTGGACGTTGATGCATTGTTTTGCTTTGAGTTGTGATGAATAATTGCCGAACTATTTCGACAGTTTCTATATACATTCAGTGAGATCTTTCCTGGCTTACATGAATTAATTCTATGCTATGAATGATTTTACTTCTTGGCAAAATTTCTGTACATTATGGGTGATGGAATGTTTTAATATAATCATAGCTATCTTTGATATCATTTATATTATGTTGAAAATGCTTTTATGGGATTAAATGGCTATCTATTTCAACCTTTAAAGGTTACTTTCAGTTTATTGATCATATTTTAAAAGTGTTGTTCCTTGCAAGGATAGGTAAATTTAGATTTAAATAGCTTAGAACAGATTTGTTTAACACATGCATTTAATTTAAGGCATATGCATATCATCTTAATATAAAATATATAAATGGTGGATCAGGCTGCAACTGGTAAAATAAACAAATCTTTTAAAAATTCACACGGTATTCGAACCGTTAACCGGACGGATTCCCTACACCAAACGGTGGGTGATCTAATTGGGATCGCTTACTAGGGAGAATCCCTTCCTGATTGATGCCACGATTTTCGAGGCATCAACAGTTTTGGAGGGCCATCGGTGCATGGCTGGCAGAAGAGACCCTTTTGTTAGAAACTTTTCCACTGAGAACCCAATCTGAAACATCTATCCCAGACATTTCAGATCTGGAATCAAGAAATCAAGGAAATCCTAATTCTGAGACGAAACAGCAAGAAACATTGTATGCTGTCCCTTTTGAGGAAGTAAACTGCTTCAGAAGACATACTCACTCCTACGTTAGAAGTCTTGGAGGACTAACTACTAATCCCATGTTACCCAGAATCAGAGCTCCTCGGAAAAACCCTCAATGTACAAGGGATATCATTCTCGTTCAAATTCTAGAAGAATTATTGGATTTGTCTCTAGAAGAAATCACTGAACCTTTTGACGAAGTCAGACCCAAAACTCCTACAAATCAAGAAGAGCCACTCACGCCAGAACATACTCCTCACAATTCACCACCGCATACACCACCACGTTCTCCACCGAGAATCATGGTCGTACCTGCATGGAGAGCAAGAGGAGCATTAAATGTGGTTGGACCATTCCATGATTTGCCTAAAAACCCAGAAAAGGTTTTGCCTAAGTATGACCCCGGGAAAGGGATTTCCACTGAAGACCACCTCAAAAGTTTCTATTTATCCTTGACTCTTCTTAATGTAGAATATGAAGACGTGGTCTGCTGCCTTTTTCCTTACACTTTCAAACCCAAGGTGTCTTCCTGGTACTTTAGTCTGCAATCTAATTCGATAACAAGTTGGGAAGATTTTGAGAAGTGTTTTCTAAAAAAGTATGGGAATCAAAAAACTGTAGCTACCCTTATGAAAGAATTGATGTCTATGAGAATGGAAAAGAATGAGAAAGTTCAAGAGTTTAATCAAAGATTCACGACACTGTTAAATAATTTTAATGATGCAACAAATCCTGTCGAGGAATGCTTGGTAGAATATTATACAATAGCTCTTAAATCCCCGCTAGCAATGTTTGCAAGTGAACGAAGAAGATTACCATGACAAAAAAAATTTAAGAAGCCAAGAAAGTAGAAGAAGAGGTTGATAGCATCGCCAAACATGCTCTCGATGTAGAGGTCAAGCCAACAACCATTAAAAAACCTTTTATGTTAACTAGGGATAAAGAAGAACCCATAACAGATTTATAAAATGTCATAAAAATGATGCAAAAACTCTCCAATAAAATTGTAGATTTAGAGAAAGATAAGGCGACTAGTTCTTCAAGGTCACCTTTCAAGCCATTCTATAAAAATAAAGAAGAAAATGGACAGTCAACCCCACCTGTAAACAATTATGTTGTACTAAACTTAAATGAAATAGGCATGGACTACTTTTGCACTTTCCATCAAGAACAACACTCGAAAAAAAGTTGTCCACAGTGGATCAATTCGATGAGTTTAATAATGAACCAAATGTTAGATGCACAAATGCCCGAGCAAACAAATCCCCAACAAGAACCAATTCCTGAGAGGGAAGAGTCTGCTCCCGACACTACGATGATCCTTTGGGATTGGACTCCTACCCAAGAACCATCTAGTGAAGATTTCGTTGATGAAGTGCAAACATCATCTATTAATATCACTACTAGGAGTAAAGGCCCAGTGGTTGATCCAACAGTAGAAGCGCCAAAATCTAGATCTAATCAAATACCGAAAGACACATAACTATCATTCCGCCCCAACCCAAGACAAATCCAGCAGTTGCTCCCACAGTGACTAAAGAACCAAACTCAAAAATAACCCAAAAGTTGCAAGCTTCTTCAAATAAAATAGAAAATCCGTCAAAAGTTTCAAAGGAATGTGACATGAGCTATGGTATAATCGAAGATATTAAGAAAACAAAATCAAACATTTCCATTTTTTATATGTGTAGCTTTCCGCAACAAAGAAAGAAATTGATGGAAGCTTTTGATCCACAAACAAGTACTCCATTAGAAAACACCGATGAAAACCTGAAAATTAATGAAGCAAGTATTGGCGGAAAATCAAAATCTCAAACTCTGCCTTTCCTCTTAACTTTTGAGTTTGGTAGACTCTGGTGCTAGCTCAAATGTCATGCCTCTATCTGTTTGCAGAAAGATTAATAGGCAACCTATCCCTTCCCCATCTCAAATCATTCAATTAGATAGAACTGTTGTCAAGGTTATTGGTGAATTGAAAGATGTACTTATTAGGTTGTCATCCAATTCTAGAGTATGCCAATTCATTGATATAATGGTGGTCGATATCCATGAAGCATATGGTTTAATTTTGAGTAGGGACTGGTCTGCGAAACTGAATGGTTATTTTGCAACGGATTGGTCTCATTTGTGGCTGCCATATCAAAATAGGAAAAATCAAATCAAGATATTAAGAGAGCCACACATGGAACAAAATGTCACTCAGCTAGAAGAGAAAAATGAAGCTGTAGCTTTTTCATCTCCAGTGTTAGGGAACTACTTCCTAGAAATCGAACCTGGAAATTATCAATCAGAATATGCCAGCCATAATTCAGACAAACAGTCCGATCTCCTTCATTTTTCACGGACTGATGATATTGATTGTAACATAGTAAATTTAGTTACTAACTTAGATAGCAATAGCACTAACTTAGTTAAAAAAGAAAATACTTTTTGGACTCTATACTTTGATGGCTCCAAAAATCAAGAAATCGGGAGAAATTAGACTGTGTGTAGATTTCTAGAACTTAAACAGAGCTTCCGATAAAGACAACTATCATGTGCCCCCAATGGAACAAATCTTGCAGATGGTGTCAGGATCAGAACTTTTCTCCCTACTAGATGGTTTTTCTGGTTACAACCAAGTGCTAGTGGAAGAAGAAGACTGAATCAAGACCACTTTTCGTACAAATTGGGGAAACTTTGCATATCGAAGAATGCCTTTTGGCTTCATTAACGTAGGAGCTACATTTCAGCGAGCCATGGACATTGCTTTTCGAGGATTGGGCGGTCAATGTGTAGTAGTATACTTAGATGATGTGACAGTTTTTTTGAAGAAAAGGGAAGACCATTTTTTCCACCTAAAGCAAATATTTGATCGCTGTAGGAAGTATGGTATCTCTTTAAACCCTAAGAAGAGTGTTTTCGTTGTTCTTGAGGGCAAGCTTTTGGGTCGTATCATTTCAAAGCAGGGAATATCGATAGATCAAGAGAGAGTACAAGCTATCAACAAGATTCCCATGCCCCACGGCAAAAATTATATGCAATCATTCATGGGTACCATAAATTTTGTTCGAAGGTTCGTACCAGACTTCACTCAGATCGTTAAATCTTTGCAACAAAATGTGAAGTAGAGTGTACAATTTAAGTGGACAGATTTGGAAAAGGTTGCATTTAAATAAATCGAAGCGGCCATAGCCAAGACACCTTCTTTAAGAAGTCCAGACTTCGATAAATATTTTATTACGTACACATTTGCCTCCGATAAATCTCTCGCAGCTATGCTCACCCAAAAGGTAGAATCAGGATATGAATACTCGATTTCTTTTAGGAGCACTGGACTGCAAGGCGCTGAACTGAATTACCCAATTGTGGATAAGCAAGCATACACAGTGTTCAAAGCAGTAAAATAGTTCAGGCCATATATCCTAAAAAATAGAACTAAAGTCATAGTTCCTCATCCCGTTGTTAGATCTATGTTTGTTCAGAAAGAATTAGGAGAAAGGAGAGGAAACTGGGTCACTTCTCTTCAAGAGTACGACTTGGAGTTCAAACCGGCTACTATCATCAAAGGACAAGGACTATGCAAGTTGATCACTGAAAATCCAACTAATGAAGAGTTAGATTGGGGAATGAAGCCGAGCTGAATGTGATAGACGTATGTCCAATCTTTA
The DNA here is from genome assembly GCA_027924585.1 of Larix kaempferi. Lineage (NCBI taxonomy): Eukaryota > Viridiplantae > Streptophyta > Pinopsida > Pinales > Pinaceae > Larix > Larix kaempferi. The sequence continues at coordinate 4,374,413 of BSBM01001041.1, read as the reverse complement.
CAACTCTGGAGTCTTGGTACAGGGACCTAGTGCACTATTTACAATCGGGTTACTTTCCAGAGCACTGGAACCCGAAACAAAGAAGAGCCCTCCATCTTAAATCAACAGCTTATCAAATCATTGAAGGAGTACTCTTCAGGAAGAATTATGATGGTATTTTTCTCAGATGTTTGGAAAAGGAAGATGCAAGTAACGTGGTGAAAGAATTACACGACGGCCCCGCTGGGGGACATTACTCTGGAGATACTACAGCTCATAAAATCCTCAGGGTTGGGTACTATTGGCCCACTCTTTTCAAGGATGCTCATGCCTATGCTAGAAATTGTGATGTATGCCAAAGAAGCACCAGAAAGTTACCGAAGGCAGCAGGACCCTTGCAGCCAGTTATTATCTCTGAACCATTTGAGCAATGGGGTATAGATATTATCGGCGAAATAAACCCAAATTCCTCGTTGCAACATCAGTATATCCTAATAGCTACAGACTATTTTACGAGATGGGCAAAAGTCGTTCCTCTACGAAAAGTCAATGAAGATGCAGTTATCAACTTCCTGGTAGATAACATCATAACCAGGTTTGGGGTTCCAATTTCTCTAGTCTTTGATAATGCACCTTATTTTTCATCAATGAAAATTAATGAATTCATGTATGAGAAAGGAATTAAACTGCATTATTCAGCCAAGTAATATCCCAAGGAAATGGATTAGCTGAATCCACCAATAAAAATCTCATCCGAATACTTAAGAAAACTGTGATTGAAAATCAAAAAAGTTGGCACATAGCTCTCCCGAATGCTCTATGGTCAGACATAGTTACTCCCAAGAACGCCTTAGGGGTTTCCCCATTCACCTTAGTCTACGGAAAGGAGGCCATCCTCCCTCCGAATGTTCTTCTCCCATCCTTGCAATTGGCCGAGGCCTCCCGAGGTTCTAGCAGTTAAGCCCTACAATCCAGGATTAATACCCTGCTACAACTTGAAGAATCACGACAGAAAGCCAAAGACCGATTCCATCATCACCAAGACATAGTCAAACGATGGTTTGATAAGAGGAAATCTGGCAAGAGAAATTTTGAAGTAGGCGACTTAGTTCTCAAATGGGATCACCAGCACGAAGGTAAGGGGATGCACACAAAATTTCAGCACCTATGGGTTGGCCCTTACCAAATTTCTGAAAAGCTTGGCCCATCAACTTATAAATTGAAAGACCTGCAAGGGGGGGAAGTAAATCTTCCTCTCAACGGCCTCGCCTTAAAGCAATACTTTGCATAAACCCTAAACGAGATTTTTTGTACATAAATAAATCGTGGTTTCTCTTTTCTGATTTGATTTTGTTTCATTTTTTAATTTTATTTTTGCTTTCACCTTTTGAAGCCCTTTTGTTTAAAGAAATCTAAGCTCAATCTTGGTGTAGCTGAGAGATTAAACTCCAGACACAACGCAAAAGACGGTCATGAAGGAGCTCATTGATAAAAGAAATTATGTGTGTGACTTTGTTTCCACTGTGTGGTTTCCCGGAATGCAGAGATGCTTTTTCTCATGGGTAAATATAACCCCTGTTAAAAAAAAACTAAAATTCATCTTTTCCTTCTTAACTATCTTAGGGCTCCATTCACTCTAATATAAATAATTGTCTCAGGAAGTTTGCTATGACAGACCCATGGAGAAGAAGTGTGTCTCACAGATGTATGGCATTTTAAATGATCCCATGCTACAAGTAAAAGCCAAAAGGATTATATCGAAGAGTCTGGTTTCCATAAATTCTCGCCTCAATTAAAGCATGGTCGAGATAATCAAGAGAACTCTCAGATCAAGGGAGTTGTTCAAATAAATCAGCCAGCAAGGTTCTTCTCCGTCCGTGAAGCATGAAAAACAATGAATCTCTCGTTCACACAAAAGGACATTATGGATTGAAGAACCTTTATCAATTATTGAAATATGAAGAAGTCCATTTCTGGAAGGCTCACACGGCAAAAGTTGTAAATTAAAGAAACATCCAAAAGGATGCAGAATAACATGGGAATGAGTAACAAACGAATGTATCTGTGAGATATTGTTACAATCCTGTGGAGTCTTGTAATGGTAAAATTTTGAAGGGCTGAATTCTAAAATAAACCTCACGCTTTGGCCCCTAGAGAGTTAGAAGGAAGGCTGAGTCAAAAGTTTCCTTTTCCCTCATCACCTTTGTGATAAGAATGATCACTGCATTCTCAGAAGCTGAACTATGAAGACATCTTGTTGCACATGTAGCTAGCACTTTGCAAGTTTCTTGACCCCGTGATGAGTTTTGTTCCAGAGTTCTATGTTCACCAACGAATCGCCATTTGTTGTTGCTACAACACCCCCCCCCAAATTTTTTGAAAAAATATGTGGGGGCCCCTCCTTTACGTTTGGATGAAAGTTTGCCTAGAAAGCTAAGGCTATCAATAGTTTTCTTTCTTAGTCTTTCTAAAGATAGGTCCTTTTGCTTGCTCCCTTTGAGTCTGTTTTCACTAACTTTGCCTAAGTAAAACACGAGTTTCTGGGCATCCACGGTGGAACCTTTAAGACAACTTTTCCAAAACGGCGGAGAATTTTGGTTAACCTTGTCGAAACCCTGTGGAATAAACTCGTAATATTTTTCCGCAATAACGGAGAAACTCAGCTAATTTTTCCACAACGACAAAAGCCTTTTCGATTAAGTAAGAGGTGGAGTAACTCGCGTAAGTCTTCCGCAACGGCGGAGTAACTCGCGTAACTCTCCCACAACGGCGAAGCAACTCGATCAAGCGCTCTATTTTGCCACTTCACAGTTTTATTTTGCAGATGAACTCGGATAACTCTTCCGCAACGGTCGGAAAGGTTGGCCAAGTCTCTCCGGTTTTGGCGGTCACACTTAATGCTGAATGTGTTGATTTGACCCCATTCGTACACCCATTAACCCCGTTTAAATTTCCACACCTACCCCATTAATGGCTCGCACATGTTTAAACATTATATAAAGGGTTTAAACCCTGTTGAATTTCATTGTTTCAACCATTCGAAGGCCTGCTTCCGTTCAGTTTCACTCCAAGCTCACCAACTCCTAGGCGACGCCATTGCAAACAGGCATAATTCACCAGGTTGGTACCCCCGAAGCTTCATATCCCGATTCGAAGAAGTTTTTCTTTGTCTTTAAAGTTTAAAAGGGCCATGATCATAGTTCATTTATCCAAGATTTTTAAATTATGCGTTTTATTCATGATCTTATGTTAAGCCAAGACTAGGATCATGCTCCTATCATGCTAAAACACAGCCGAGCCTAGCTTCATGGGGGTTCACCGTTTCCTGGGTCGTAAGCATCTACCACGTAAATCATTAGCAAGACCAGCGACCCATCATTATCTAGTTTCAGAATTCAACGACATCATAGAATTGAAACCAACCCTATTCGTCCTTACCCAAACCACGTCAATATTCCTACCCGCCATGAAGTTTCACGCCACTTTCGTACTTGGAACATGTTATTACCAGGTCAACCCTCATGCCATAAAACATAGTATACTCAGAATTGCTGAGATACATGACCCTTATATTTCATAGTTGTAATAGAGAGGCCTACGGAAATAATCAGTTTTACACAGGATTATAAAATAACATGTGAAATAAATGTTTAAATTGAAAATAGAGGAGCCATAACATTTTGGAATTTGCAAATTGATGGTGAAATAAGCATAGCTAGAAGGATTCAGTCGGTGTTGAGGCCTCAATAGTATGAGTAAGATGATAGTTTGAATTGATGACATTGAGTCGTATGCCTACAGGATTTTTCAAAATGACTAAAGGTGGCAGGAGAAGGTCAAAGGTGACCTGCCCAGAATCAGCTAATGACAACGCAAGGGTGGAAACTACATTCCAAGATACTAAGTGCACTACAGGCGTGCCCCCAGAAGTAAAATGGGGAGATGTATACCATATGGTAAGAGACAAGGACTTCCCTGAAGCTCTTCTTGAAGAAGAATGTTTATACCAGAACATCAGGAACTCCTGTATATCCAAAGCAGCCACGCGTCCAGAGCTCTTCCCATGCTCAGAAGTAATTGGATGGATTCTGCGGCATGCGAATACCAAGATTAGAGTTCTTTTGGACAGCAAAGGAAAATCTTTTGCTTCATTTCACCCATCCTATATCTCAACGGATTATAAATTTCCCATGCCCCAGCAGCGGCTTGATGATGCATGGCTGGAATAAATCAAGATGGATAATCTGGAGATGGCTAGGAGGCTGCTAATCTCGGGCAAACAAATCAGAAAAAAGGATAGTGAGGAGTATGAGGTTCATAATCTGAGGCCCCCTTTCAGATCGATCGCTCTCATGCTGAGCAGAATCTTTGGGAGGCCCGATGGGATGATGTTTATGCTATGATGGGTTCCCATCATCCACTATGTGGTGTTCAAAGGAACAATTTTTAACTGGGCTGATATTCTCTCAGACAGCTTGTCATTAGCTATAATTGCTGCACAAGAAGGGTTAGTGGAGAAAAGGAAAGAATGTTATATGGCATCCTACTTGATAGATTGTATTGTGGCAAAGTGTCCCTTTCCCAAGCTGGGATGCATATGGAACCCAGCCGATACCTCAGTATTTGTTGTAGTCCCAAGGTTCATGAGGTTACCATAGACACATTACATGATATAAGCAAACATACACAATGAGATAGATACAAGAGACGAGACAGATAGAGAGTACACAAGCCTTTATATTAACCAGCAAGAGCAGAATACAGTCTTAGAACCAAGCTTAACTAGTACATCGGCTCAGCAGCCCCTATATATATATATATATATGAAAATACAGTTACATAACCGTCTGTCGGTTTATCCAACCAACTTGACCTATACTAATCGATGCGACCTGTCGACATGTGCTGCAGAGTGGTCAGGCGAAGGGCCTAGTTGACAGGCCGACCTAGTCCCCTCCAACATCTCCCCCACCTCAAAATCTTTCTTCGTCTCGAAGAAATGGAGAGATCAAAATTTCAAAAAGAATTATACAGACGGTTATGATGAAGGAGCGCTGGAATCAATAGCATCAGGTATCTGGAGACATGCTTCAAGAATAACTTCAGCAGAGACAGAGAGGTGGTGCTGGAACTCTTCCCAAGTTCGTAGCAGATTCTGGATGTCTACGGTCAGAGTTGTGAGGTTCGACAAGTTTTCCATCTTGTCATGAGTGGATGTAGCCTGCAAGTGGATCATGTCGGGACCAAATGTGTTAATTGTTTTGTCGGTAGCGGCAAGTAACTGATGGAATTGGGGCTGAATTTCTCCAATTTTGTTGAGGCCTCCTCGGGCTTGGGACATCCACTGAACTTCTTGTTTCCCTAATTTATCCAATTTCTTGTTTTCCATGATGATTTGGCTATCAAGTTTTTCAATAAGGGCTTCATCTGCAGTTAAGCGCTGGTGCTGAAGCTTGCTTAGCAATGTTCTTGTTTTCTGAAGATCTTTGTAGACATCGCCATAATATACATACCAATTGTTCAAAACTACTATAAGTTTTTCTGCTTGATTATCGTATTGCTTGAGTACTTTGAGAGCTTCTGAAAAGGCTGTAAAATGATTTGTCATGAGGGAAGCTACCTCGACAGCTTGATCCTGTTGTTTCTTGAGAAGCTCAGATTGTAGCATCAACATAACAAACTCGAATAAGTGATATGCTTGATCAAGGTGATGTCGTTTCTAAACTGGCTGGAAGCGTGATAACTTGCTGCGCTAAATTTTCACATTTAGCGAGGAATGAAGTCTTTTCTTCCTGAAGCTGCAGTATCTATTCCTCTGACTCATGTCGGCGGTACTTTTTCACTCTGAAGACTATGTCTTCAAGTAGATCAAGTTCTTCTTGGGACTCCAACTGTGGTTGATATCTTGTGGCAACTCCGAGTTGGTCTAAGTGTACTAAAAGAGTATTATCTGATTGTTTTAACTGTGTTTGCTGCATTTGCAGTTGCTGCTGCAATTCTCTTTCTTTGCGTTTCTTCTCTTTGTGCTTCCTGCGGCTACTCTTTTCTTTTTCTTTGCTTGAGATTTGTTGTTCTGGGCCCTTATCTTTTCCTTCTGTTGCTGGGTTCCTGACGATGAATGCTTGTGTGCTGGCAACAGCTTGTTCTGTCTGACTTTGTGTACTGGGTACTGTTGCTATGATGATTGGAGTCTCATGTTCCGCATCTTTGGCATTTGGTGGATTTGTTGCTGGTATGTTGGAGATTTCCACATTGATCGTACTAATATCTGAAGTATTTGTGTGCTCTGATGGTCTTGTCATGTCGGCTGCAGTTTCTTGAGTTGCGACTGATTCCTTGGTTAGAGTAGAAGCAACTTTATCTGCTTCTGTCGTGGTTGCTTCTTTGTTGTGCTGTTGTGTAACTAGACTAGACTTGGATCCGTTGACAGGGGGACTCGACTGGTTTATCGGGAGTGATGGTAGGTCGACAGATGTCACATTTGGACTCGATGAAATGGTACTGTTGAGCGGATCCGAACTAACTAGACTAGACTTAATTGTAGACTCGACATGGGAACGCACGGCTTGGGGATTTTCCTTTCGAACGATATTTGCTTGAGGTGGATTCATTTGTTGTGGTAATGTATTGACTGGAAGAGGGGTATAGACGCCTATTTGTTGTGCATACACTAGACCTGATGGGTCAGGATTTCTGATATGATGGGTTTTCGTGTGACCGACAATTTTTGGAACTGATGATGATAAAGGTAAACTTCTGGTTTGAATGGTGTCGAAGGGAGCTAAGTTAAACAGGACAAGAGACGGAGAGGCAAAAACTGGTTGTTGGATGACCATCTCACGCTAGTTGGGGCAAAATATTGGAAGGTTTGCAATGAATGTATTCAAAGCGTTGTCTGTCGTGTTAGGAGGAGAAGGTAATGCTAATAGACTGCTTTCTTCTTCTACTGCAGTTGGGGAATGAGGGGGGGACTGGATAGTTAGGTCGATATTAGGTTCGATAGAAATTTTGGGTTTTTTAACAATAATTTGGGAAGATGGATACTTATCTGTTTCTAAGAATTTTCTGAATTGATCTTCGACTGGTAGTTTTTTCTTGGCTGCATCTTCAAGGATTTGGGTAGCAGTTTCATATAGCTCGATCTCATCTGCTACCGAAGGTTCTTGAAATGTTACTTGTCTTTTCCCCGTTCCCTTGGTCGATGTTACTCGGTTCTGTCGGGATGTGACAATTTAAGCTGCTACCTTTTGTATATTATCGTCTGTCAAAGGATGTTCTGGATTGTCGGACTATGTGCTGCTGTCTAAATGCTCTCTGGCCTCTGCTGATTCTATGTGCGGAGTCTAGGTAAGTGCTAACACCTTAGGGTTAGGTGTCGGCACGGGTTGATAGCTAAAAGTGTTCATGTACAACCGACTTTCGTATGCTTCTTCTTGTTCCATATCAGAGAGAGGCTCAACATATTTGAAGTTGATTTTCCTTGCTTGTGCCAGGATGGGTAATACTTCATGATTTATACCTTTTAAGTCGGGTGTCATTTACCGCTTTCTTGAAAATATTTCCTTGTAGCATTTTCAATCGGACTGATCCGTTAGGATTTAACGTTTTGATAATATAGGGTCCCATCCATTCTATATGCAACTTTTTCGGCTTTCCTTTTACTCGGCTATTATAAAGGAGTGCTAATTCTCCAACTGACAGATTTTTCTGCCTGATATTTCTATCATGCCACGCTTTCTGTTGTCATTTTTGCACTCGCTGATATTCTATCGCCGGCTGTCAACTTTCATCCAGCTTCGACAGTTGGAGTAGTTGTTCTTGTCGAGTATATTCGACATCGATATGTGGAGTTGTTGCAATGGTCGGTACCTGTCGTTCTTTTGTATGTTGTTCTATATGCCTAGAGAACAGCAGGTATTTTGTCATCCCAATCATCTTTCTCCATGTTGCATATTTTCGTCAGTCCTTTTGTGAGTGTTTTATTGAATGATTCTACGGCGCCATTCGACTGAGGATGGTACGCTGTGCTTATTCTATGATCAACTGCAAATTCCTTAGTCAGTTCTTCAATGGTTTTACATACAAATTGTGTACCTTGGTCACTTATCAGTGTTATGGGGCATCCAAAACACATTAAGATGTTTTCATAAATAAACTTAGCAGCAATTTCGCTTGAACATGTTTTGACTGGTTCTACTTTTGCCCACTATGTAACATATTTGACAGTGGTGATAATATACCAAGCACCTGTCCTTCTCCCCACTACTAGAAATGGTCCAATAAAATCAATAGCCCAAATTTCAAATGTTCGGCTGACATTTATCACACTTAGATACAAACTCTCGACAATCTTTATGAATTGTCGACCACCAAAGTCCTGCCTACAGTATTTTTCTAGCTGTTATGTCTGCATGATAATGTCCTCCCACTGGTCTAGCATGTGCTTCTGTAAGTATATCCTGTCGTTCATGCTCAAGTGTACATCGACGTAATATATCATCCAAGCCAAGTTTGTAGAGGAATCCATTGATCAAAGTATAGGGGGCTACTTTCATTGCTAAGATATTCCTCTTTTTCTCAGTCGTTCCTTCAGGAGCTTTCCCATCCTCGAGAAATTGTGCAATTTCCACAAGTTCTGAAGGGACTGCTTCAATACGAAACAAGTGTGCGTCTAGTAAGTCATCTTCAATTCCTGTCGGTTTTTCTCCTGTGTCTACTCTCGACAGGTGGTCAAGTCCGACATTAGCTTTCCCAGGTCGAATGATTACCTTGAATTCAAATTCTTGAAACAGTAATAGCTAGCGGCATAACCTCCCATGATGTAATGGTTTATTGACTAAATATTTTAAAGCTTGATGATCTGTTTAAAATACAAAAGGGTTAGCCAATAAATAATGACGGTATTTTTGAAGTGCGAATACCATACCTAATTATTCCCTTTCAGTTGTGGAATAATTTCTTTCAGCTTTATTCAATTTCCGACTGCTAAATGCATTAGGGTAATCCATGCCATCTTCTTCGGGTTGTGCTAGAATGGCACCCACTACTATTCCAGATGCGTCAATATGTACATGAAATTTCTTTGACCAATCCGGGAATCGGAGAATGGGTGCTTCAACCATTTTTCTTTTCAATGTGTTGAATGAATTGTCACATTCTTCCGTCCACCTGTAATCTTGATCGTCTTTTAGCAATTCTTCAAGAGGATAAGTCATATCGGAATAGTGTCTAATAAAATTCCTGTAATATCTGGTATGACCCAACAGGATTCGTACTTGTTTCGGATTAACTGGAGGCTTCAGGTCGAGGATAATTTTGATCTTCACGTAATCGACCTTGATTCCTTCTTTGCAAACTACATGGCCTAATAATATGCCGATAGGTGTCGCAAAGATGCACTTTTTAATATTCAGCGACAATTGTATCTGTCGACATCGTTCCAACATCAGTCGAAGCCACTTGCAATGATCTTTCAACATTGTATAGATTGTCCAATCATCAAAGTATACAGCCATGGTTTTGTAGATATATTCTTGAAATGCTTTGACGACAATTCTTGAGAAGATCGCAGGTGCATTCTTCAGACCGAAGGGCATAACTTTGTACGCGAATGACCCAAATTTGCACACGAATGTTGTCTTTTTCTGATCTTCCTTCGCAATAGGTACTTGGTTGTACCCTGAGAATCCATCCATGAAAGAATAGCACTCGTGCCCTGCAACTTCATTGATAATTTCATCTGCGAACGAGGTGGAAAGGGATCTGTGAGTGTTACCTTATTCAGCTCTCGGAAGTCGACATAGATTCTCAGTCGTGTTGGATCTTGTCTCTTTGGCTGAACGACCATTGGGCTTGCCCACTCCGACTGGTCAATAGGATATATGATTCCTGCTGCGAGCATGCTATTGATCTCCTTTTTGACAATATCTTTATATTTGTGAGCAAGTTTGTAGGGTCTTTTCTTTATAGGTATGGCGTCTGGTTTAATATCAATTTTCACCTCACCCATTTCCTGTACAAGTCCTTTCAAGTCTCTATAATATCGAGCAAAGACGTCTTGAAATTCTTTGAGTATACTAGAAATTTCTGTTGTTTATTCCTCACTCCATTAATAGCCAATCTTTGCAATTTTCCATCGAACGTCATTTGAAATATTTACTTCCTTTGTTATAATCTTCGCGTCCATCCATTCTGGTGCACAACTGTTACTTATCTGTCTTTCACCTTCTTTGATTTGTGTGAAAGTTGGGGGAAAGTATTTTTTCTGATAATCTTTCGGGTTCCTCTTTTTCGACAATATCTATGCTAAAGATTGTTCTTACTATCTTCGATACGTTGGGATGATCCTTTCTCCATTGAAAGATTTTCCCGACTGACCTCTCCGTTTCTAGGCTTAGTCTTGTCGAATGATGGTTTTCTGTCAACTTTATATTGTAGCAGGTGTTAGGTGGGTGCATAATCTTCTGCTTGTCTACAAGTGTTAAAGTTTTTGTTGGATGCAGAAATTCTTTGATGCTTTTACTTGCTTTGACCATTCTTTCATCCTGCGGAGAAAACTGGAAATCCTTAATAAAATTTTCTTTTAAGTCTTTCCAAAAGAAATTTTCTCCTCTTGCTTCTTCCATCTTGTACCATTTGTTAGGTAGATCATCAAGTGTTCTAGGGAAGAGGTGAGGCCATTTTCTTTCATCTTTATAGCCTAATTTTCTCCATTCTTTTTCGCAACAGTCGATGTGAGCTTCAGGGTTTTTCCCTTGTGTAAACAAGGGAATGTCAACCTGAGTTGTCAATTTTCTTCCTCCAAACCTTTCTATGAAAGATGTTGATGTAGTATTCCAATTTTGGAGTTTCGACTGATGAGTGTCCCACCATCTCGCAGCTTGACCAGTAAATGTCTCTACCAAACTCTGTAGTCGGCCTTGCTCTCCGACATGTTTTGATACCTATTCGACATGAACATCAGGTGAATCACGTTCTTTATATCTTAATGTTGAGCTACCGTATTGTGCATTTTCGTCTGGAACAAGTGTTGGATATGCTCGCATTTTTCGTTCGAATATCTTCGGTGTGTAAGATACTGAGAGACACTTCTTTATTTGCTTCTTTGAGATGGCTTCCACAGTCCAGCATTCTTTCGCATGCAAATCATAATTCTCTATTTACCAGTCATATATTTCTGCATCGGAATTGTATCCGAGCGAGATAGGATCTCCGAGATGAAGTTCTCCTTGGATATTTGGCTCAATGCGATCTTCATTATTGTCTATGCGGTAAAGCTGTCGAACATCATTATCGATTTCTGTAGGTTCCAACCAAGGTTCTCCCTGAGATGGGAAGATTGGGACGGTAACCTTCTGCCCATTTCCTTTCATCTTAATACGACTTTTGTCTAAGGAAATCAAGGCCTTCATCTTTCGTCCCCATGGTCGACCGACCATTGTGGGGAAAGAACTCACATCATCTTTTGGAGTGATGATTTCGAAATCTACTTTAGTCATGATGCCTTTAATGGAAGTTTCAACTCCTTTCCATACTCCAATCGGCTCAATTAATCCTTGATCTGCGAAGTTTAAATAGATGCATGATTCCTGCAGTTGAGGTCAACCGAGTTGGTCCCAGGTATCACGAGTCATGATATTCACTTGGGATCCAAAATCCAGTACGACTTGTTGTACATGATATCCATTTATGTCGAGGTCGACTAATGGATCAGCATCATTTTTCTCTTTTTGTTTTAGTCGGCAAATGTTTTTAGTTTGTCTTTGCTCAACATGTTTATATTTTAATTTATGCAACAGATCAATCATTTTTCCTACAGCTTCCTCATTTGAAATTAATCTGAGCAATTCATTTAGAACTTACTGTCAGCTTTCTTTGACCTCTTCGTGTGCTGCTAAGTCATGAAATATGTCAGATGCATCTTTGTACACAGATTTTTGTTTTATAGGATTTGGGTAATCCTCTTTATCGACAATTCTACTTATCTATGGTTTATCTTGACCAATGTGAGTGCCTTGCCTAGTTACAATTTGCAAGTTTTTTGTACGAAGCACATCATTTTTTGAAATACAAGATAAAACATGAACATTCTTTTTATTATTTATTTTCTCAATCATGGTAGGGAAATCCTCTAAATAGTGATCGCCTACCCCACACTTTGTACAAAATTTAAGATCAGTTCTTTCCTTATAAGGGCATTTTGCATGTCGATGGTACTCACTGAGACATGTGAAACATGCGCCAGGTCGACTAGATCGAATACCACAGCCTCCACTGCCACGTCCTTGATTCTGGTATCCTCCGCGTCTATTGTAGCCGTCATATTGCTGATCATACCGACGGTCATTATACCTTGGGTATCTTTCATTCTTGATTTGATTGTACCGGTTATTTCTTCCATCATTTCTCTCAAATCTTTCGTTTGTTGTATTTCTATCGTGATGCTGTTCGACAAAGTTTGTTTGGTACACTGCATGATAATTTTGCTAATTTTTCAGGTTCAGATGACAATCTTCAATTGTATGTGTATTCACTTTACAAATTTGACACCATCTTGCCTTTTTATTTTCAAATTGTATGGACAATCATTTGTGGTATGTGAATCATACTATTTGCACAGATCACAGAAACATCTAGATTGAATGAGTTTCACTTCTTGTCGTCGATCCTCAATTCGACAAGAATCTTTGGTACGTCCTGAAGTTAGACAATTTCTACACCATAATTCCGGACCTTTTAGTGTCATATTTCAGATAGCCTACTCCATGCTCTCAAGGCGTTCGTCGACGTGTCTATCCATGGATACTAGGGGGTATTCATCATCCATTTCAATTTCTAGTGCTACTTTTAGTGCATTTGCATATGTATTAACACTTTGTCAGCGGACATGTATTCTGATTTTATTTATTAGACCAACAATAAACCATTTGATTAATAGTTTTTCTTCAATTTCGTAGTCTAATTTTCTTAGGAGGTCTTTGAACCTCTTGTCATACTCCTTGACAGTTTCTGTCATCTTCAGTCGTTCTACCGCCAGTTATGTCGCATATTCAATCATAAAGAAGGCCAAAAAGCTTTGTTTGATTTGTGCTTTTGTTGCATTTGGTGACTTTGCTATGTATCCCATGTACCATGTCAATGCTCTTTTTCTTAACGAACCAACAAATTGAGCAACTTGTCTTTCTTCGCTGGTGATTTGATTGGCTGTCCATATTGCTTCACACACAAACCAATGTCTTATTGGGTCTTCGTCTCATTCGTAGAACGGGAGGTGTGTTGTTGTGTGTGCCATGTCTGCTGGTGTATTATTTTGAGAATTTGATGGAGGTGTTGGTGGGTTATTTCCACAATCAAAACCTGGTGCTTTGTCAATTTGGATTAGCTGTCTTTCTGGACTTGGTTCTCTATCTTCAAAATCAGTAACTATAATTTCTTCGGTATCGCTAAATCTTCCTTCTTCGACCACTTCTGTCAAAATCCAGTTAAAGTTCTGCTCAAACGGAATTTCACTAAATATCAGGCTTTCCGACATGCTTTTCGAGTCACTCAAACTTGGTATTGGCAGGGGGAGCGCTTCCTCATGCTCTAAGTACACTAGATGAAAACTTCTGTTTGAAAATTTGGGTTGAAAAGATACCTAGTTTCCTTCCTCCAGCCGATGAATCAATAGTCTATTAATATCATCTCCTTCTATGCTTCAACGACTCCAAATTCCCAACTGACTAGCATGGAGACCAAGATTTTCTTCGACAATTTCTTCCACTCGAATGCTTTGTGTTAAACGAAATGGAGATAGAGGTACTACTATTTCAGGTATTTGAACACTGAGAGCTCTACCACGCTCTATCCACAAGTCTTCATCCATTGGCGACAGTTCTTCTTCAACACCCCGATCATAGCGGGGTTGGCTTGATTCTGGCAGATTCCCTTCTACATCTGTCGCAACATTTGATCCTCGCGTCCTCGAGAGCGCAATTTCCTGCTCCCGCAGCTCTTCATGTCGTTGTCTCCTCTTTTCTCTTTCAATTTTTTGAATATCTGGGGTGCTTTTGTGACTCAAAAGTCTGTCTTTATCGGATTTTTTCCCACTGCTGGCCATGTCCTCTTGTCATATGTCGAATTTCATCAAACTAGGTACATCAGAGCATGCTTCATCAGCCCCCCAATGACAGCCCGAAGGTTTCTAGATTATTGGGGAAGTGCAGACCATCATTTGTTCAAGAAAAATTCCCATTCACGCTCCTTTAAAAAATTTTCCCACTTATGTTCTGTCTCCTTCCAGTTAGAGTTCGGAAGGGGCAGGAGTAGCAACAGTCTTGTTTCGACAATATGTGCAACACCTTTGTCGATCAAAAATTTGAACAATAAGGTCGGCAGAGAACACAGAAATTGATCAGCTAATTCGGTGAAGAACTTTCTTCTTATTTCATCTATCAAGACTTGATTTTCAATCCCCTACTCTTCACAGAAATCGTCTGCAATCTTTTCGCATCACTCCGACAGATTCGTGCGTCCTCCGTTGATCAACTTTGACAATAGCTTCCACTCTGCTTCATCGACTGGTCTATTCATCTAGAATCTTCTTCAAGGCGGTTGGCACAGATTCTACAAATCGCTCATGGGTCTCGGAGAAGAATCAATCTCTCGCTTGGATAATCGTCAGCTTGTTACGTCGTGCATAGTTCTGTAGATAATTCACGATTTTCTTCTCCCACCAGTCTCTAATCTCCTGTTCTAAAATCATAGGTCATGCTGCTATTTTATTTTTCATGCGTCAACCGACAACGGAACCAGATGTTGTAGTCCCAAGGTTCATGAGGTTACCATAGACACATTACATGATATAAGCAAACATTCACAATGAGATAGATACAAGAGATGAGACAGATAGAGAGTACACAAGCCTTTATATTAACCAGCAAGAGCAGAATACAGTCTTAGAACCAATCTTAACTAGTACATCGGCTCACCAGCCTATATATATATATATGCAAATACAGTTACATAATCGTCTGTCGTTTTATCCAACCGTCTCGACCTATACTAGTCGACGCGACCTATCGACATGTGCTGCAAGGTGGTCGGGCAAAGGGCCTAGTTGACAGGCCCACCTAGGCCCCTCCAACAGTATTCATTGCTTACAAAATATTTTGGGCTCAGAATTACAAAAGGCATTACAAACTCATTTGTGATGATTTTATCATACCTCTATACGAATTAATGTTCAATGAGGAACCCAATTGCTTGTCTGAGAACGCCATGGAAGTCCTGGAGAACTATGGTGATTTCTATTTCTCGTCGGAAGGCACCTACATAAGAATGTATGGAGGCTCTAAACCCCTGTATATCCTACCTAGGTATGCTACTGACTATGTAGTCCATAAGGAGGCGGCGAGACAAGTTTTCATTGATGGAATTGGTAGTACCTTGAACAAGGAAAAGAAGGCTACCTTCCCGCCTTTACCCTTTTATGTTGGGGCTTACAAGTTTTCAAAAATCGCGACAGCAGAAGATTTTTTCGCAGAGCTGAAAGGTTTTCATTTTGGGGAAAAGATTTTCCACAGGAACGATTGATGAGGCAAAGTTGCACAACATTGCAAAGACATTTCCGCTCCCTTTGAATACACTAACTATTATGATGAAGATGAGGAAGTATATAAGGGGGTTATCAATATGACCGAGTTACGAATTTTCCAACTTGGCAAAGGAGGAGCCAACTTGAGCTCTAATATTGTGAAAGAAATAAAATAGGAACAAGAAAAGGGCACTTCGGGAACTGCTGAAGCTTTCTCTAAAGAAGAACAAAGGCTTAAGGAACAAGCCAAGAAGATCCAAGAGGAAATTGAGAAAAGAACCAATAAAGGAAAAGAGGATAAACTCTGAGAAGAAGAAACTTTAAGATCCCAAGTAGCTGAAGATGAAGCTCGAAGAATCCAAGAAGGAGAAAGGACCAGATTGGAGGGAATTGCAAAACAGGAAAAAGATGACAGACTGAGAAGGGAACAGTAGGAAGAAACGCAATGAAAAGAAGAAGGAGAAACGACCATATTGGAAGGTATTGCAAAACGGGAAGAAGATGACAGACTGAGAAGGGAACGGGAGGAAGAAGCGCAAAGAAAAGAAGAAGAAGAAAGGAACTCCAAAGAAGATGCTGACCCTAAAAGTCCAAATATGCAAGACTTGGATATGAATTCCCCCATAAGAGACCTCCCACTTGTCCCTTTTACACCATCCAAGAATATTACGGTGTCCCAATGGGATAAGTTTACTTATAACAAGAAAAGGAAATCCATTGTCAAAGAAACGGTGACCAAAATGAAGAGGCCTTTTCAACCGAATATTGTCACCAGGCATGAAACCACGGTCATGCAAGGTACCCAACATGCGCACAAACTCATGGCATCTATTTATCTGGCCTCTGTTCTAGCAACCGCCGACAATGTCGACATATTAGCAGACAAATTAGAAGCAGAGAAGGAGAGAGCCCACCATTTGTAGGAAACTCTGGTCAAAGAGCAGAATTACTCAAATTTGATGGTTGAGAAATGTGACACCCTTGTGTTAGAGAAGGGAGAACTTAACAGGATATTTCAGCATCTAGAAGCTGAAAAGAGATATTTGGTGATACAAATGAGAACTCTGGAGACAGAAAAGAGAAATCTAGAAAGCCGCAACCTACAGTGGGAGTCCGAGAAGTTTGATACTACTCAACAGATCGATGACCTAAAGGAGAACGTTGAGAAGCTGGAAGAAAAGGAAGAATTGCTAGAACAACAATTACAACTCATAACCAACAAGGTTGGTGACCTGGGAACCTTTCATGAGCAGGCTTATGAAATTATGAAAAGGACAGACGAGATTCAAGAGCTCATAAGGGAGGAAATTTGCAGGTTAAAGGAAGTGGTGGCCAAAATCAAAGAAATAAATGCTGAGGCCACTAGGCATAGGAGAAAATATGTACGTATTAGTGAGGACATTATGAGGCAAATCAAATGGAGAGAAGGAAGGTCCGGATTCCCATAAAGACTCCCTCTTAAGTCCATTGCCGCTTTCAAAGCAAATATCTGCCTCTTGGGGTTTTGCCAGAAGTATGGAGTGAAGTTGAATGAAGTGGCCATGGTTACGCTTGAGTAGTGTGGGAATTTGTATTTGAAAATACAAGCCACCCAATAAAATTGTCAGGTGAAAATGCCCCAAACTATAGAGGAGTTTCCAAACAAAGCCCAACGTTTGTCTGATCTAAGGGATGGGTTGAATGCTGAAATGGATTATGTAAGGAAGGTAGATGCTTTGACCACAGAAGACCTTCACGATTGGATTGGCCAGGCTACAATTCATGAACATCTCCTAAAATAAAGTCTCCAAGTTACAACAGCAGAAGTCGCTAATCTTGAAGAAGAGTTGGCCAAGCATGAAGTTTCTTTGAAAACCATGCTTCCCCTTGATGCAAACAATATCATTAAAGAAACCAGTCTCTGGGTGAGGCATATAGCAGAAGCAGATAGGGTACTAACAGCAGGAACACATCAAGAAACAGCAGGAGGAGCAAAGGCATCAGTTTTAGTGTAATTACCAGCAGCACCAGTAGCGCAAACCCCAACAGGAGTACCGTCTTTAGCAGAAACGCCCAAGTCAGCAAAGGCGTCAGCTCATAAATAATCCACTTTTTGTCTAATTTTTTTATTTATTTGCAACTAACGTGTCTTCCTTCAGCCTTCGTATGTGTTAATTATTAAAATGACATTTGTAATATTTATGGGCTTTTATTCGTTTTGTGACATGGACACTACAAGACAAATTAGAGGAATGTGAAAGGTTAGGGTATAGGTGGCAACCCTTGGGGTATTTTGTAAATCTATATATAGCTGAGTAGAAGAGAATGAAAGGACTTTTGGAAGGTGAAAGAATTTCTTCTTTTGTATGAGAACTACTTCAGCTACATGAATAGAGAAACGATTTGGACCTGTGGAAGCTGGTGCATTGTTTTTCTTTGAGTTGTGATGAATAATTGCCGAACTATTTCGACAGTTTCTATATACATTCAGTGAGATCTTTCCTAGCTTACGTGAATTAATTCTATGCTGTGAATGATTTTACTTCTTGGAAAAAATTCTGTATATTATGGGTGATGGAATGTTTTAATATAATCATAGCTATCTTTGATATCATTTATATTCTGCTGAAAATGCTTTTATGTGATTAAATGGCTATCTGTTTCAACCTTTAAAGGTTACTTTCAGTTTATCGCTCATATTTTAAAAGTGTTGCTCCTTCCAAGGATAGGTAAATTTAGATTTAAATAGCTTAGAACATATTTGTTTAACGCGTGCATTTAATTTAGGGCATATGCATATCATCTTAATATAAAATATATAAACGGTGGATCGGGCCGCAACCGGTAAAATAAACAAATATTTTAAAAACTCACACGGTAGCCGTATTGTTAACCGGACAGATTCCCTACACCAAACTGTGAGTGATCTAATTGGGATCGCTTACTGGGGAGAATCCCTTGCTGATTGATGCCATGATTTTCGAGGCATCAACACGTGGTTCACCCCCCAGTTAGAGGCTACGTCCACAAGAACGGTTGTTAATATTGCCCTTTATGGGAAGGGTATAACCGTTCTTAGTCTGCACACTCAACTGCAGACTCTCTTCTCTCTCAAAATTAGGTCTCTGCGCACTCAGCTGCAAAGCCTTTACAATAGCTTCACAACTCAAAAGATGCTATAATACTAAACAATAGCTAGCTCTACGAGAGATCTCTCTAACCCTTTCCCATACAATTTGCCCTTATTTATAGATCACGCCCAAGGGTCGTGTCTTTACAATCATTAGGCTGAAACCCTAAGGTTTCCAAAACTGGCGTGGCTAACTGCCACCCTAGCTATCATCGTTGACAACCTGCTCCGCCTACTCCAGCTGGGCCACTCATGGCTCACACGCTCGTCTGACAGCCACAGTCACCAAACGATTGTAACTGCATCATGGCCTGTCCCTTTCCACTCCTTCGCCTGCCTGTTGCCATCGGCATCGTGGCCTAGATTCTCAACTGCTTGCTGCCACATGTTCGAACAGGTTGCTTTCCTTTGCCTTCCACTTGTTCCTTACCCAAAATAGGTCATATCCTTGTCTAACCTTTACCCATGTTATGAACCAAAAATAGCTCATGCGCTATGATGCGCATCGTCCTACTACGTGACTGTGCCTTGGCCATTACCATCACATGACATGCGCAATTTCTCAAAACTGCCTACAGCCTGTCGCCGTGCACAATGCGCACTTTTTAGTACTTGTGCAAAATATTCCAACTTGGGCCCTGCCCATCAAGCCCCTAACACTCACTTGTGGTTCATCCCGAGCCACTTCCACCTGTGGACTCTGGTGCCGCAGCTTCCACTGTACTGAGCTTTGATGTAAATTTTTGCAGAGTCCCTGATAGTTCTTCAACTATCTCCTTGGATTTTTGTTCGAAACCTTCAAGCGTCTCCAAAGTTGCCTGCGAGACCTTCTCCCTAGCCACTTGTTCTTTCATGGTTCCTTCTGCTGCTTGAAGTTCTCTGAACTTTGCGTCGAATCACTGCATCAATTCGAGGCCTTCCCATTCAATGGGTTGCAGCCTGTCCGATGTAGCAACCTCTTTCTCCCTTAATGTTTCCAACTCTTTCTGTAGGTCCTTGACCTCGTTAAATTTCTACACCTTCTCCCTTGCCGGCGCATTCCTCAGCTCCGTGCTTGCAGCATCTACCTGTTGCTGTTTCTGCTGTAGTTATGCTTTTACCTGTTGGAGTGCAGGATCCTCATTCAACCCGGTGACTGCTGTAGTTATCTGTTCAAGTAAATCTTGGCATTTCATCACTTCCGTCAAAATGCCATCCATGGTTGCTTTGATGTCCTTAGTTGGAGCTAGGCACTGATCCGGTAGAATGACAGGGTGCCTAGCTTCCAACTCTACAATCTTTCCTTTGTAAGAGGCCTCCATTTGCATTCTCTCGGAGGTGAGGGACTCTACCTTGGACCCAATTTTCTTTATCGTGTCTTCCACATCATCCTCTTCTTCGCATTCTTCTATTTTTGCACATACCGTTGAAACGGTCTCCTTCAGCTTCTGGCCTTTTTCCCTGGCTGTGCTCAACTCTTGCTTGTTGTTATCTGATTCCTGCCTTAACTGCTTGATATCTTCAGTTAACAGTGCACACTGATCGTATGAGGCTAGGCCTATCTCGTGAATTTCTTTCGCAACCCTAATATGAAACTCATTCAGGTCCTCTAGGGGCAAAGCCCCAATATTTAGGTCAAGGATACCAATATTTATTGCCTCCTTAACCGCTTCATTTGGATAAATGAGGTAGCCCAGTTCCAGGTTCAAGACACGTGGATACTTACTTCCAGCGACAGGTGGTCTTCTTTGCGCACTTGGTTCCCCTGACTTCCCATCAAAACCTGAACCTGGCTGCCCCAACCCCATATGGGCTACCATTGTCTTCACCTCCTCCATAGCTTGTATTATGGTCAACTGCAGTTGTTCTTGCTTGGCTTATTTTTCAGCGCGAGTCTTTTCCCATACTTCCTGCACTTTTGTTGTGATGATCTCGCAATCATTTGGATGTAGTTGTGGCTTGAGCTCGGGTTTTTAAGCCTTCCACTTTGTGTGTCGGCTTTGTGATTGCGAGGGGCCTTCAGTGGCCTTTATTTTTCCCACTGACATGGCTGTATGTTGACTCTATGCGTCATCCTTTTCTTCCTCAATGGGCATTCCTATAGGTAGCCCACCCTTCTTTTCCTTCTTTGTTGCTATGTCTTCACTATCCCATTCAGTATCTTCTTCATCGAAGCTTTTTATGTCAATCTTGGCCATCGAGACGAGCGGGATGTTTTGTTCATAATCTGACGCATCGTCTCGCGAAGAAGGAACTTTCTAGTCGGCATCCCAACATTCCATCATGGCCTCTATGGTGTCCTCATCGAGTCGATAAAACCGTGGATACCATAATCCTTCATGCGCATCAGCCCTTGGTTGAATGTGCTACTGGTGCCTTCTCACACTAAACCTCATGATGCATGTATACTTGTTGGTCAGTGGTTGGGAAATGCGCGGTGTTTCCATAATCTCCTCGCGCAACTGGTGATAATAGACATAAAATACTTCGGCGGTATGCCGTTGCCTTGAAGCCTTAGAACTCGCCCATAAGTTGGTAAAACGTCTTCCACGTCCCTGTCATGTCAAGGTTGGAGCTCCTTGATACGCGTCTGGATCTTTCCAGCCTATAAAGGCTATGAGCACTAGTAGCCAACTGAAATGGAATGGTGTTCCATTATCCTGCGCTTCTTGAATATCTTCCAAAACCTCATTCAATAGGAACTGGCACCAATTATAATGCTTGCCGCGCAATATGTCAGATGTTTCCTTGATTGCGACCGTCGGTACCTCGGGTGGTCTACACTTGCGCAAAAGCTTTCCTGCAAGCAACTGGGTTGTAAACTTTGTTGCGTGGTCATTGATGTCAACCGTTGGGAACCCACATCCCTTTCACACTATGCCAAATTTTTTAGCGACTTCGATGCTCAGATTTCTATCCTGTGCCCTCTTTATGAGAAGGTCAACAGGGTCCTCACCTCTTTTGTTCAGGCCTGTAATGTGATGGATCATATCAATGTTGATATCAATGCGGATATCTAGCCATAAGAATCCTTCATTTACACAAGTGAGTAACGTGTGCACTACCGCGGAAAACTCGGGGCTCTTAGTAAAGTGCGGCATTTGCAATAAATTTAACAGGCCTGACGGTCGGATGGGCCTTAACTATTCTTGGACTTCCAGCCTGTCGGTTCCGATCTGTGTGTCCTTCATGTAGTTGATATATGCGTCTATTCTAAACTGTGGGTAAGTCTTCGACGTTACCAGCGTATTTTCAAGTTAGTCTAGGTCGTCTAGCTTGCAACCTGGTACACTACCCATCACAGTTTCCTCAATTTTCACCCTGGTAGAGATAGTGGGCATCGGGATTTCATACATGAAATTATTTTCAATGTGGACTGGTGGGGCATCGAGCTTCCATGGAGGGATGTATTCGGGCACTGGATAAATGGGTAAGTTCTGAGCCAAAGCCGACTGCTGCAATGGTACTTCGGACCCCCCTACACTGAAGTTGTCTCTTTGCCCTTGCTGCTTCTTGCAGCCTGTCATGTTGAAATTCCAGATGCACCTGCCTTCGTCGCTGTCATTGCTGCTGGAATTCCCACTTGCTCAAATAACCATGAGATATCTTCCAACTCAACCGGTTCACTCATACAATGCTATGGTCACTCAGCTCTGAAATAGTTCAAATGCTTCATGAAAATGGTTAAGTGGCCGAGTGAGGTCTATTTATAGCCATTGTTGATCTACAACGTGGGCTTCTGCAGTTGCCGAGGCACTAAATGCCATATTAATTATCAGTTCGTGCATATGATCTTCACCCTGTCCGCCAATCCTTCTCATCATGCCAATGTTGTTTCCTTAAATGCCAAAAGGTTGCTTGGCAAGCCAGCTTGTCAATTCCGTCGAATCGGCGTTAATGGCTCAGCCTGCCAACCGGATTTCGATGCTAACTGGTCACGTCGGTCATTAATGGGTTCCAAAATGTCCATACGCCCTTAAATTTTAAATTTCCCAAGTGCCTCCAATTTGGTTAACGGCCCACTAACTGGTCGACAGATGTCATGGTAACGGTTTCCGTCATAATGTGTTGGCGGTCTAACCGGATGTTTACGTCGGGACACACACTTGGTGTCGTCTTCTGTGCAACTATCATTCCGTCTTCTCTAGGCGATCAGTATCTGGACTTGTTCTGCACAACTGCTCTCCTTTTCTTTTCTTTTTTTTTTGCGCGCAACTTCAGCAGTGTTGCGCGGTACACCTCCCTGAATCATACAGAACTCTGCGCAGCCGGACTATCACGGTAAAGCTTTAGTTTGCTACCATTTATCAAACTTGGAAAGGTATCTCCGGTCAATGTACCTAACTGGATTGCACCATCGTTAGTAACATGCATTACAGTATATGGGCCAAGCCAATGCATCTTAAACTTCCCAGGAAATTTCATGAATTTGCTATCATACAGGAGGACTAGATCACCTACCTGAAATCTTTTGTTTTTGATGTGGCGATCATGCCATGCTTTTTCGCGCTCTTTATGTACTTGTTGGTGGAAACCTGCGATGAAGCGATCTTCCTCTAGCCCAACCAAGTGTAGGAGCCTTTCTTCGAGTGCTGCGCGATCTTCCATGCCTATAAACGCTGCTATTCTCAAGCTGGGAACAATGTACTCCATCGACATTATTGCTTCTTGCCCATAGGCCAACCTGAAAGGCGTATGGCCAGTCAGTTTCTTGCAGGTAGTCCTGTGTGCCCATAGTACAGATGGAATGCACAGGTCCCAATCGTCCCGATTGACGTTGCATATCTTGGTTAGCACATTCTCCAACACTTTGTTAAATGCTTCAACAGTTCCATTCGCCTGTGGATGATAAGGTGTGATACACTGATGATGAACGTGGAACTCTTCAGTCAAAGCCTCAATGGTCTTATTCAGAAAATGAGTGCCTTGATCCCTCATCAATATCTTTGGGCATCCAAACCTTGTAAGGATGTTTTCGTATATAAACTCCGCAACTGTAGCTGCGCTACAGTCTTTAACTGGCTTTGCTTCTGCCCATCTGGTGAGGTAATCGGTAGCAGTAATGATATACCTCACACCAGTTCTTTTCCCTGGTGGGTTAATAGGACCCAAAAAATCAATGTCCCACTTCTCAAAGGCCTGCAATGTCAGCTGTGGATTTAAGGGAATTTCATCTCTGCTCGATGGCTTCCCTGTTCTTTAACAAACATCGCAATTCTGGCAATGTTCCTTCGAATCTCTATGAATTGTAGGCCACCATAGCCTTGAGCGCAATGTCTTCTGCGCAGTAGCTCTCCCTGCATAATGGCCTCCTATGACTCCTGAGTGCGCATCAGCTAGTATGAATGGTTTCTCATGCTCTAGCACACATCTGCGTAGTACTTCATCCAGTCCCAGCTTGTATAGTTGACCTTCAATTATAGTGAAATCTGATGCGCGCACTACGAGTTGCTTCTTCTGTTGCGTAGTGAACTATGTGGGTGCGAACCCAGTAGTCAGAAAGTCAATGATGTCCTTATAGTAATCATTAGCAACATGTATAGCGAACAACTGCGCATCAAGCAGATTGTCTTCCAAATTCGTCGGTTCTTCTCCTGACTCAATCCTTGATAGATGATCAGGTCCCAAATTCAACCTTCCTGGATTAACCACAATTTCAAAGTCATACTCCTGAAATAGTAATAACCATCTGCATATGTGCCCCCTAACACTGGCTTATTGACTAGGTATTTCAAGGAAGAATGGTCAGTGAACATGGAGAAGTGCGCACCAAGCAAGTAGTGCCTGAATTTCTGCAGCACATATACCATTGTGAGTCCTTCTCTTTCAGTGGTGGTATAGTTCTTCTAAGAGGATGATAACTTTCTACTGGAAAAGGAAATGGGATGATCAATACCTCCCTCTCCTGGCTGAGCAAGAACAACACCTAATGTGATACACGAAGCATCAACATGGACATGAAATGGCTTCTCCCAGTCCAGAAAAACTAGGATCGGTACAGTGACCATCTTTTCTTTTAATGTGTCAAATCATTTCTCACAGTCCTCATTCCAAATGAACGGTACATATTTCTTCAGCAGCTTCTCCATGGCTGTGGTTATCTGCGCATACCCTTTTATAAATTTCCTGTAATATCCGGTATGTCCCAATGTGGTGTGCAGCTGCTTGACTGAATTTGGTGTAGGCAAGTTTACAATAACTGCGATCTTCGCAGGGTCAACCATCAAGCCCTGTTTGCACACAATGTGTCCCAACAAGATTCCATAAGGAACACAGAAAACACACTTCTTCAAGTTCAATGAAATTTGATGCTATCTGCACTTTTCCAGCATCATCCTGAGGTTCGCGGCATGTTTCTTCAATAAACCGAAAATGGTCCAATCATCAAAGTAAACCTCTAAAAACTTATGTATAAAATTCTTAAATGTTGCGACGACCACTCTAGAAAATATGGCGGGTGCATTCTTCAGACCAAAGGGAATCACTGTGTATTGGAACGACCCCCATTCTGTAACAAAAGTCATCTTTTACCTATCTGCGCAATCAATCCTAATCTGATGGTAACCAGAGAATCCATCAGTAAAAGAATAGGCCTCATTCCCTCCAACATTATCTAGCACTTCATCTGTAAAAGGTGTAGGAAATGGATCATGCATGGAAGAGTCATTCAGCTTTCTCAAATTTACACAAATCCTGATTTCACCCTTTGTCTTTTTATCTTGGATAACCATCGGGCTTATCCACTCGGATTCTTCAACTGGCCCAATGATCCCTGCATCGAGCATCTTATAGAGTTCTGCCTTAACTCGTTCTTTATAGTGTGGATTCAATCTATATGGTCTTTGCTTTACAGGCTTCGCGTCAAGCTTAAGAGGAATTTTCATCACTCCTAAGTCTCCCAGTATACCTTTCATCTCTGTGAATTTAGTCGGGAACAATTCGCGATACTCCTGCAGTATGCCCGCGACCTCCTCGACTGTGTCTTCATCCCAATAGTATCTGATAGCTGCGAACTTTGGCTCTTCACTGGTGCCAATGTTCACTTTTCTTGTCTTTACGGGTCCGCTCATATCTGGGATTTCTAGTGGAGGTCCTTCTACCTCGCGCGCGCCCTCTGATTCAGGTATCTTTATGTTTCGCGGGTCGTCCTCATCACTGTCTTCCTGAGCTGCAGATTCATCAGCGAGGTTATAACAATCAAGAGCATGCTCTAATTGCTCCTCCCATTATGGGTGTAGATGCACAGGGATGCTCTTTGCACCAAATAATTCTTCTAGGGTCATATTTCCATCAACGCAGTCTGGTCCGAATATTTTTTTCTGAAGAAGCTGCAATGCATCATTGATGCTCGGATGTTCATCTTCGAAACTGAAATCTGCCTGGAAGCTCACAGTCAAGGTAGACCAATATGTTGTGCCCCTGCACAGTTCCAGGTCTAGGTACCATTTATTTGGAATCGATTCTTCCAGCGTATGCACAAACAAACGCACCCATTCTATTTTTGGTCTTTCCACCCAAGCTTGTGATCAAGTTTCCACGTGATCCCTTGGATCTGTCTGTCCATTATATTTTTCAAAAGGCAATGTAACCTTCTCAACGAATCCGATTTTCATCTTAATTCTGCATTGATCCCATGTAGTCAATGTCTGTTTGTGTGCAGCCCACCATCTGGCAGGTGTCTCGCGCAATGCTACATCTAATGCTTGTAAGCGGTGTTCATCTATAATTGCTGCAGCATAATCTCTGATGAAAGAATAAACGTTAGATGAACCATCATATGTGGGGATTGGGATTACCTTCTTTCCAATCCAGCGTATCGACTTCGTGACCTGCGCGCATCTCCTTGCAGATACTTCATGCATGCGGCTTTGCCAATTCTCCAAACCTGCATCTGAGTTTGAAATGCAAGAGTTGTCGCATCTCCAGCTGAGTGTACCATCTGCAGTAGGGTTGATGTAATCTTCCTGGTTCGTGGTCAGTTTGTACAACTGGTCCAAATACTGAGCTTGGGATTCCTCTTGAATCGGCTCACTATATCTGTCTCTGTCCGCGAGGTCCAGTGGTGCAATTATGTTTTCCTTCAAAGATCATCTTCATGGTCTTCAGATTTATGATTGCGAGGTTATCAATAGCCCAGTCAATCCCCAATAATGCTGGGAAAGGATGACTATCGTCCACAATATCGATAACCTCGAAATCGACATGACTCTGTACTCCATCGATGTCAACAACCACACTCTCCAACTGTCCAAACGGTATGAATTTTTCCTGATTGGCCATTCTCAGCTGGATAGGTGACCATGATAGCTTTGGTCGCCCCATCTACTGCCATGTCTGCTTAGTCAAGACATTGACCTCTGATCCCAGGTCAAGAATGATTTCATCCATTTCGTAATCTCCTATCTGCGCATTGAGTCTCATTTCTCTACCTGTTCTCTTATGTTTCTTGATATGATGAACTACGCTATCAGTAGTGTTTTCTCCACTGCGTGGTTTGAACTGATCTATAACCTTCTGCAGTTCTGTTATAGCATCCGAGTTCTTTAACAATTTCATGTAGATTCTAAGGAACTGCACAACAGAGGTACATGTCTCTACTGCGGCGCTTGTGTTGTCATATGCAGCCGGTATGTCTTCCACATACGGCATTTGACTGCGCAGCGGGATCCTCGGCGACCTTGGTGCCGATTCTCTAAGGATATCTCGTGCTTCCGTAAATGCTCCTTTGTTCTTCACCAGGTCAAAGGCAAGTGTTTTCTCGGTATCTTTTCTTATCCATTGTGTCTCAAGGGGTGTTTGCTTAGTTCCAAAATCGCTAGAAGTCGAAGCTTCTGCTCCTCGATCGCGCCTTGTCGCAGCACCACTGCGCATTACTACATTGATGCTTGGATCTTCAGGTCTCCTCTCTGCTGCAATCCACTGAATGTTTGGAGTCGATGGGTCTATCCTTCTGCGTTTCTGCATCTCGACCTCTAGTATGGGGCAATCTTCAATAACATGCTCAAAATATTTACAGTAATTGCACGTAGTGCATGGGTTGGTACAATCCCTAGAAACATGACCTGGTTGGCCACAATTATAGCAAATTACCTGACCACGGCCTCCTCCTTGCACTGGGCCATTTCCTCTATCCACCACCACGGCCTCTATATCCCCCCTGGTCATACTGCGGATTCTCTTACTTTGGTTGGTTGTCTTCTTGGACGCAGTATATTCCAGCACCTCGCATCACTTCCATATCACGCTTTCTTTCATTCATTAGCTCATATGCACGACAGTTGGATTCATCATGTCCAACTGATTTATAGAAATTACAATACAAGCTCTTAGGTGTTTTTACATATTTCTGTATGACATAATAGTCTTTTGGTCGGTGTCCTCTGCTTCTGCATATTTCACACCATGGTGCCTGGTTCTGATTAATCGGGTTGGGTGCACCGTTGTTAAGATAGTCTTGAAATAAAGGGCAATGTTCTCTGGTGTGGCCTTCTCCCTTACAATTTGTACACCAGACGTCGTGACTTGATTCATATCTTTGTTCCTTTCCATTCTTCATGCTTTGCAGTTCTAGTGTCAACGTGGTCAACTGGTTCTGGATCTGTGACATCCCAGAACTAGTCTCGTCGATCAGCGAAGCCTCTAGCTTCATCGCGATCTCTAAGGCTTCTTCCTGCGATGCAACCTTCTGCTGCATCAATGGTTGTCTGATGTGGGGTAGCAGCGCAGCAATGAACCATTCTTTATGCTATTGCGGAGCTATCACAAATGTTACTTGGTCTAGGAGTGTTTTAAACTTTTGGTCAAATTCCCAGACCGTTTCATTAGGTTTATGCTTAATCTCTTTCAGCTTTGTGATACATTGGGATTTGGATTTTGGTTTCTTAAACTCTGCTACCATTGCAGCCTTTATTTCTGCTAAGGTTCTTGGTTGTGCATGAGAATATATCATAAGCCAATGAAGGGCTTTGTCTCTGAAAGTAGTGACGAGCTGTGCTCTCTTCACAGCATCATCCTGAATTTGCTTTACACTCCATACGGCTTCACATAGAAACCAATGCTGATCAGGGTCTTCCAGACCCGTTCCTTTGAATATCGGCAGTTTTATGTCGTTATCTGTCCTGGTGCTGTATTGGTGTTCTAATTCTGGGGTGGGTTCTGAGCGGAAAAAGTAAAGGGGGTATTCGGAATAATGCTAGGGATACCACTCTGTGGACTATTCAGAGACTGGGTGTTCTAGATTGGACTGTTCTAAGTCGTATTTACCTGCGCACCCGCGCCTGCGGTGCTTCCAGTATTAATATTCTGCGGGGTGGGCTGCGCGACGTTCGCAGCGGGTGGGTTCTGAGATAGGGGTGGCGCAGTATCTGCAACCGGTGGGTTCTGCGGTGTAATAGGATGGATGGTGGCTGATGATGGTGCGGTCTGATTATTAAGGTCACACGAGAGTTCTGTATTCACAAGAAGTCCAGGTCCTCCCAGATTCTTTTCTTTATTAAACTTATATCTCTTTCCACTTCTCAGGTTATGTGTCTCTTCGTCAAAATTACTATATATGATATTGACCATGACAGATGCAAAAATATTACTGCATTCTTAAAACACCTTTTTTAGCTAACTTACCTCTGAATCCTTCGAAAAAGTATGCTTCAACTTGACTGTAGGACTTCAGCGTGTCTACAGCAAATTCCATTACAAATCCTTCAAGTATGCTATCAACCCAGAAGTTGATTGCTCGCATTAGTGGGATATCTATTGCTTTGAGTTGTGTTGTGAGCTCTGGAGTCCACTCTGTAGGTACTCCTCCTTGAAAACAGGTTTTCTTTTCTGCGAGTTGTGAGATCCACTCGTGCAACTCGTTTCCAAACAAAGCCCAGAAAATCTCGTGAATCTCTCTCCACAAGTATCTGTTCAACCACTGTACGTCGGTGAGACGCGGATGTATGTTCTCTTTCTTTACAAAATCTCTTTCAATCTTGTCACACCAATCCCAGATCTCTTTCTTTTCAGGATGCCAATTGTCTGAACCCAACCGGAACTGGTATTCTTCTTCACACATTACTTTCCAACCACACTATTGCATCACTGGTCTTAGCCGAGCAACAGAACCATTTGTTGGTTGTAAATAACCTTCTGGAGGTTTTCAACATAGACCCAGGTACTTCACAGTTCAAGGAACCAACAAAACCCCTATTCATCGGCCCTTTCGGCAACAGACTGCACACATCCTGAGGTCTCACCCGAGGCAAAGCTGAGGGGGTGGTTGCGGAATCAAGTTTCCACAAATGGGTGATGCAGGGGGGGAAACATTGATGAGCAACGCAATACCTTTCGGACTGCTGCGGATAGACAACTGCGCGAAACCCCTATTCCGTGTCGGATACTTCGGCAAGCAGAGGTGCTTGCGCACTAGCGCCTCCAATGACTGCACGGTACGGGATACTTCTTGCGTCACAATAATAAGCTATTCATAGTGAATCTCAACGGTTCAGCGCGTCAGCTAGACCGCGCGTCTCTTCCAAGACGATTAATTCTAACCAATCCTACTTAGCATTCTTTATCCTTTCAACTCGTTCAAGTTCTTATCATTATGTTGCAAGTGATAGAATAAACATACATTACTGCACGCTCCAACGCTGCACTTAAATTCAATGTTCAACTATGTGACTAATTGGCAGGTTCATACATTCCCAGACTCGTAAGTGTTGAATACTTAACATTCCTCCATGCATGTATTACTTAACATATTATTCCCATTCTATGCGGTGAATACATATAAAAGCAATCACATAACAGAAAACTACAGTATTAAACATTCATACCAAGCAAATGAACAATCATAAGCACACAATAATCACATAACACAGAATTGAACATGGTTCACCCCCCGGTTGGAGGCTACGTCCACAAGAACGGTTGTTAATATTTCTCTTTATGGGAAGGGTACAACCGTTCTTAGTCTACGCACTCAGCTGCAGACTCTCTTCTCTCTCAAAATTAGGTCTCTGCACACTCAGCTGCAGAGCCTTTACAATAGCTTCACAACTCAAAAGATGCTATAATATTAAACAATAGCTAGCTCTACGAGAGATCTCTCTAACCCTTTCCCATACAATTTGCCCTTATTTATAGATCATGCCCAAGGGTTGTGTCTTTACAATCATTAGGCTGAAACCCTAAGGTTTCCAAAACTGGAATGGCTAACTGCAACCCTAGCTGTCGTCGTCGACAGCCTGCTTCACCTGCTCTAGCTGGGCCACTCATGGCTCACACGCTCATATGATAGTCACAGTCACCAAACGGTTGTAACTGCATCATGGCCTGTCCCTTTCCACTCCTTCGCCTGCCTGTCGCCATCGACGTCGTGGCCTAGCTTCTCAACTGCTTAATGCCACACATTCGAACGGGTCGCTTTCCTCTGCCTTCCACCTGTTCCTTACCCAAAATAGGTCATATCCTCATCTAACCTTTACCCATGTTATGAACCAAAAATAGGTCATGCGCTATGATGCGCATCGTCCTACTGCGCGACCTTGCCTTGGCCATTGTCATCGCACGACATGCGCAATTTCTCAAAACTGCCTGCAGCCTGTCGCCACGCGCAATGTGCACTTTTTAGTACTTGTGCAAAATATTCCAACTTGGGCCCCGCCCAACAAGAATTCTCTTTATTGAGAGTTTGGTGTGTAGCGTTTTTATTGGAGCAATGTGGATACTCACCGTTTGTTGCATCTGATATTTTTATAACAGGTATAAACTTTGTTTCTTTCCAAATGGACCTGACTGTCGCTATAGCCATTTAAATCTTTCTGGCCCACCTCCCCCTATAGAGGAAATTTATGAAAAGATTCAACAAATGAATCCTTCTGTGAATAGAACATCCTCAAATAGATTTTCCCAGCAAAGGCATCACACTCATAATAGAGAGGAAGAGCGGAAGCCATCTGTGACTGGTGTTTCTCAGAGACCACATGGCACTTCTTCTTTGGGGGAGGATTCTTCAAGTCAGCAGCAGCGACAGACACAACATCTTCCTCAAGAATATGCTAGCGATAACCAAGAGCAGTCGTTGTTGTAGAACCCTATTGGAAATGGATTGATAGGTCAGCCAAACAGAGTGTCTATTGCTTCACCTCTACCACCAGTCCATTCCAGGTTTGTTAAAAAGATTATTCTTTTGTTTGAGCTGTGTAATATCATGATTTGTGACCGTATATTCTTATCATATAATAAGCAATAAACTATTTTCTAAAACAAGTGACACATATGCCTTAATTCAATTACAAAGCTTGATAGTTCTTCTAATGCATTGATTGCAAACATGTATATCTAAGCATTAGGGTAATTGAAACTGATTCCATAAATTGGGAGTTCAGCAAAGATTCTTGGTCCCAAGCCTTTATATAGCTTTATGCTATAAACTTCCTATCTAAGTAGGACTTCTTCCTAGAAGTCCAACACTAGATTCTGAACACAACTCCTAAACCCATTGCCTATTAAATACCTCTAACATCATTCAGGAGGAAGTGACCTACCCTGTGGATCATCCTAAGCAAACTCCCTGCATATTCTGTATTTATTTTTCTCATAGATCAAATAGAATAGTTAATGACATAAATAGAAGTGTTATTCTGGTTCTTGTTCCTTTCCATGTTTCTTGTTCCTCGGAATTAAGCTTATTAAACACTACATATTAAATTGCAAGGTTTCTTGAATTTTAGTCATAAACTCGGGGATTCATTCATTCTATAATATCAGATAAAAATTAATAAAAGTCATGGAATGTTTGAAGAAATTGTCTATATCATATTAAATTTTGTCAAATGTTTAGAAACTCTTTAAATTAACCAAAGTTAAAGGGGTGAAGAAAAAGGAAACAAGTGTTTAAATGTAATACACAGAAGATTGATTTATCTCATGCTCCTACTAAGGATGAAAACATAAGCTCAATTCACAAAATCTAGGATGTTCAGCGGAGAACAAGGATTCCTCTAGACGATTGTGTGGGGTTCCCTCTTTCAACACCTTATTCAAATATATCCCACTTTCTATTGAAAGATGTTTTACCAAAGTTTGTCTTCTTTTGACATGGGGCATACTAATGGGAGTTGAATCTCTCATTCTTCAATGAATATTTTGCAGCTTGTTATCCCTCACATTGCATGGGTATGCACTAGAAAATTTTCTGGGCTATTTTGAGGACAGGGACAACAGTTCTGAACATAATTTAGGGACTGTCCCACCATATCAACAATAGCAAACAGTCAAAACCAGAAATTATGAGCATACCTATGGGTAGAAGCAACAAAGTCTGGATGTATTCTAAGCATTGCATGAAGTTCTTTTCCTGTAGCAGCAACCCTGAAGGATTTCTTGTTGTGGGTAAAAGAGGCCAGCAGCTGATGAATTGAGAATCGCTCCGCATTTTGAATCCTTTTGGCCTCCATGGCTAGTTTGAGGAAGTGACCGGCCTCTCCTATATGTTTGTCCACCATAAGTTTGGTAGACTATATTGTGTAAAATCATCAAAATTAGAGGTGGCATAATCCAGCCCTAGCTCAAAGCCTCCATAAGCAACATTAGGTGGGTTTTGAAGACTACTTTGACTAGCGTTCTAGGAACTATTTTGAGGTTAATTACCAACAGATGAAAACTATATCCCATTCTACCATCTTTTGGTCTTTTTCTTCCATACGTTTGGTAGACTGTTTTGTGTAAAATCATCAAAAGTAGAGGTGCCATACTCCAGCCCTAGCTCAGAGTCTCCATAAGCAACATTGGGTGGGTTTTGAAGACTCCTTTGACTATTCCAGGCACTATTTTGATGGTAATTACCAACATATGAAAAACTGTCTCCTGGTCTACCATATTTTGGTATGTTTTGATGCATTTATGACTATAGTAGAGGAGCACTTAGTTGCTATTATGGGCACACACCTATAGAAGGCATTGTGGTGAATGCATGGATGAGTTGCCTTGAAGATACATGGAAGCGCTTTCAAATTTAAATGTGACCCATGAATGTGTTAAGATGAAGATGTTCCAGGTGTCTCTTGATTTGATGAATATTGATGTAAGAAATTGGTATGATGGGCTTTCTAACAAAGGAATTTATTCACTTAAAGAATTTCTCAAGGCTTTCTATGAGAGATGGGATCCTAGTCTTGTGGAGGATCTTGTTGCCCATTTCCTTGAAGAAGACCATGTTGAAGCTCAAGTCTTCGGGGAAACCTTGAAGAGGTCCACGATAAAGCTAATGAGGTTGATTAAGAAGAAAATTTCCAGGAGGAATCCCTTGAAGGTTTCCAGCCACTTGAACATGTTGTTACTACAGATTTGGAGCAACATACATGGGTTTTTAGTGCAGATATGGAGCAGCTTATTTTTCCCTCTCTTAGGGTTGATTTGGGCCATCAATAGCATGATTTAATATTTATTTCATCAGTTCCCCCTAATCTTGTTCTTGACCCTTCGCAGCTTTCACCAGTTCAGGGCTCAGAGTTACAAGAATGACACAATCACCCTATTCGATGTCATGAGAAGATCCATAACGTGGTTGGCATCTAGTGTCTAAGGGTTCTGTGGATTATTAAAACATGCCACATTTGGAGGAACCTTGGCACATTCTTTGGGCCCACATACCAAATTGTGCCTTTGATTGGGTAGTGTTGTCTCTTTTTGGAGTTTTCTTGCTCATGTTGTTCAACGGTTTGGTGGTTCCCTTTGGTTGTTTGTTGCACACTTCAAGGGAGATATTTCCTAGTGTGGTCCACTATAATGACTTTCTGGACACATTTTGTTGTGCGCATCCTTTGGAGGGTTTGACCATCACTTGGTGGGAGTAAGCCCCTCATGAGGTGTCTTTTCCATCTCTTGGAAGAAGATTCAATGAAGCATAAATCCCTTTATTGAAGCTTGATATATACTGAAATTTTGACCATTACACCTTGGGTGGTACTTTGTAGCTAGCCAAAAATTCCTTAGTGGAGTTCATATATTTTGGTTGCCTCTCCTTTTATGAAATTTCATTTTTGTGTTTTTTAACATAGAATTGTTTTAATTGTAAAACTATCAAGCAAAGTTCCCATCATATCCTATTCTCCCTCTGTCTCTTATTTTTGTTTTTGTTAGTCCTTTCTTGGCATCTAGATCAACGTATCATGTCATTAGTTGTATATTGGAAAACGACTTCACGAGAGTTGGTTGACCAAATGTAAAGTTTTGTGTTGTGTTTGAAATATTATTTGTTTGTGTTGTTGATTCAACAAGGATTTGGTGCTCTGATTAGAATGGGTGTGAAATTTCTGTAGGAAAACATAACAGTCATGCTCACTAAAATGAGATAGCTTGCAGCTAATTTGTTTGTGCAACCTAGATTTAGAATGCAGTTAAATGGAGACCCTACGAATGCAGTCAGAAGCATGTTTTTGGTGATCAGTGTAGATAAAATAAGCTTCTTGATCTCAAATAGTCCGTAGATATACAAATATACTAATGCTTGTAGGATGTGTTTAGCAATAGAATTATTTTTTTCCCTTTAAGGCTGATATTTTTTATTTTCTCTGTTCTGTGTTTAGCAATAGAATTATTTTTTCCCTTTAAGGATGTGTTTAGCAATAGAATTCTTTTTTCAAAAGAAGATTATACATCCTATGAAAATTTACGAGATGAACAACTCTTACACTGATATTCTTCTTTTTGCGGCATACAAATGGCCAATGTGCAAGCACATCCTTGTGGCAGAGTCTAAGGATGCGTTTGATCAGAAGGCAATAATAAATATTGGGTTGATGTGCAACCTCAATGGTGAGACTATGATTCTCATGACATTGAATGGTATATGAGAGCCAAATTCTTAGACTATACAACAGAAAACCTGCTAATCTAGCCATTTCCCACTGATATGTACCTATGCAAACTTTCTATCTCAATATAAGCTTAAGGATCATAGAACTGTTAGAATCATTATATATCTTGTGAGATGTATATTCGCTCCTCCCGCACTTCAATGCTTCAGTTTTGGGGGTTGCTGTGAGAGGAGGAATGATAATGTATAGTGGAGAAGAGGATACCTATTGGTGGTGCAGAAAGATCATAGAAATTGACTTTCAATTTGGCTTGTACAAACATTGGAGCCATGGCAGGTCCACTCAACTGCAACACCCTGTCTGCTGCATCTTTCATGGTCGAAATAGTTTCGACGTTGAATGTAGTACATTCACGTGATAGGACTAGATATTTGTGGTTAATATTTAAAGGTGTAGCCTTCGCTTTTATATTATTAAAGTAAAAATCTATGTACGTGTCCCTACCTTCTAAGACGGGCTCCATGCCTTCCCACCTGCCCCGCAGGCATCTTTTCCCTCCTTGCCACGCAACCGACTCCCACCTATCTCCCACCGAATTCCCCACTCGACTTGCCCATCTCTCCTTCCACGCGGCACCATCTTCTCCCACTCGTTGTCGACGAGCCCCTCTCCCCGCCTTAGCCTGGCTGGAGTCCTTCACCTCACTGCTCCACCTCCCAATCTTCCCAATCTCCTTTCTCCCCGGAAGCCCACCGCCCAACTTCCCACAGGGAGCCCACGTGAACCTGGGCTGCATGCATGCCCTTCCTGCAAGGGCACCTCCTCTATCAAAAGGATGCTCAGCCTCTCGCGTGCAGGTCTCATTCCTTCCCTCGTGTTCAATTCTGCGGCTCATCCATGGCGGGTGATTCGAGTGGGTTTTAGCTAGATTGCAGGTATCCATGAATGGTGTTTTGAATGTCTTTTCATCGTTTGTTTTGATTTGGTTGTTGTTGCAGCGGAGGGTGGCTCGGCCGCAGTTCAAATGGGGATACCTTGGCATGGTATCGGCTTTCGACTTAAGGCTCCTGCGCTTTGTACTCAGGTAATTAAAATCCATTTCTATTTATATATATGTATGTACAATGTAAGATTTGTTATGTATGCGCAGGATGCTGTAAGGCTTGGCCTTCCTCCAGTCTCTCTTCAGAGCTACATGCGGCGTCGGGAGAGCTACTAGGAATGGGAACATCAACCGGGAAGGAACGTGTAGAGAACCCTATGGGTTTGCTGGCTCATGGACTTGTCGGTCGGCTTCCCATGGCCGCAGCCATGGCTGGGCCAAAATTTATGATGTAAAAGAAAAAAATATATATTAAAAAAAAATGATAATGTAATTAATTTTTATTATCCATTTCGATATGGTTCAATTTTTTTTTTAAATCATGTATGTATTATTTCAGTTGTCTCGACTGACTCCAAGCTGATTCCCATCGACCATTTCAGTTGTTCGAATCTGGTTCAATTCCCATTCAAACCAAAATTCCCACAGTCAAAATGGCACTGCTTCCAGGATTTCAGCGTGTGCAGGGAGGGACTTCGATCGGTATACTTCTATTGGCAAGGGGTTCATCGTGTGTTGTTGAATCAACACCTTTCGACAGGGGTTCGCACTGTCATCAACAAACACCAACAATCCCTTATTCACCGGCTCAGAAAGGAGTTACCCTTCCCAGCAACACCTGTGAAGCAGGTGAGGTCTCACCCGAGGCGGATAAGGGTGCTGTAGGAACCAAGTTTCCGCAGTGGCGAGGAGGATATGCTTTTACACATATAATTCACACTATCGCACAAACCAGAGATGATTAACTCTATGATCAACTTATTTATTTATCATTCGCATCAGAAGCAATTCGCAGATTTAACATAAACCATTCACATTAATAAATTCATCCTACTTAATCAAATCCACAACATCATAAACATAACATAATCATTCATCATAGCAAGAGACAGAAGATAGACATCACATCTTAACCAAACATCTCCATGCATTCATTAACCTCTGCGGAAAACCCGTCGCAGGAATAGTCAAAACATCATACTGCAGATACACAATACTCTGAAACAGAGCATAGCTAAAGCTATCTTAATCACTCTAATATAGTCTGCCCTTAGGCTTACAATTCACTTCTATTCGTATGCTTCTATTTCATTACATGGTCCACAGGACTGACTAAATTATTCTTGTGCTCCCTTGGACGTCGCGATTATTCCTTCTTCTGTGGGATTTGGCTTTCGCACCTGTCGACTTCCGCACTTCCTGCGGATCTATCTCGTGCCAACAGGCCCCCAACACAAACTTGTGGCTCTCCCTTAAGCCACCGCAACTGGGAACCTCTGGTTTGTCCTTAGCCATCGTTGTGTTGTTCCTCCAAAACTTTTCTTCTCGTCTAGAGATCGTTGTTGCATACTTCTCATCCCGATACGTTGATTCCCGGCTCATTTTCATGTATTTCTCGACCTCATCCTCTAGTCGCTTGGAACCTTGATCATCTACCTCTCGGGAAGCTACCGCCTTTCCTCATGTTCGTTTCCGACTGAGGAAAAGTTCATCCACATCACCAAGGTGGGAAATAGGCCGACTGCTCCGGCACATCAATTTCACACCCTGGGCTGCCTTCTACTAGGGCTGGGGAGCCTCCACTCCTAGCGTTCTGGTGGTCATCGGGACCACGAACCTTCACACTATCACCACACACCTAGACATCTTGGATGATACCTCAACTTTGTTTCTCCAGAGTCTCTGCGCTGCTTCCTTCTCTAGTTGTTCGTGGACGTTCATCGTTCTAGCTCTCAACGCACTTAGTGTGCTGCCGCGCGAAATGAAATGAATCATTTCCATAGCCTCCTTGGAACTCCTTACTCAACTAACTTCCTGATTGACCTGTAGCATGAAACTTCCTAAATTTTCTCTCCCTACTCGTTGATATTGTGTTGTTCTATCAGCCTTCACTGTTGGTATTTATACTTGCGCTTCATGTCTTCGGGGTCTGGTGCCGTCATCATTTGCACAGTCTTGGCCATACTCTTGCGATGAGATCATCATTTTCCTCCGTCGTCTTCTGGTGATCCTTATCCATGGTCGCATGCTCGGATGTGAGTCTCACGTGCGGAGTGTCATTTGGTTGAGTTGGATGTACCTTCACATGTAGCAGCAAAGCGCTATCTGACTGGTTGCACCCTTTGTCTCCTTTGTCCTCGTCAGAGCATGGCTGGCCGTCGTGTCTTCGCATTGTTCATTCAAGTCCTCCATCATCCTTTATTAGAACTGCGGTACTAGGTGGTGCCGTACTGTCGACACCGTATCGCAAGGTCTGGTATTCGCACTGAGTGATGTCGTTTGTGATCGCGAATTTCTTCTGATCGCATATCCATCCATCTCGAACTCATCCTCCGAGGTGTGAATGTCCTTCCTCTCGGAGGGTCTCGTCGGGAATAAGTCTTGAATTTGTGCAGCAAATTCGCCATCTCCGCGATGGTCATCTCATCCCAGTAGTCTCCAATGTTCGCAAAGTTTGGGTTTTCTTCCGACCCAAAGTTAACTCTTGTAATCTTCAATGGCTGGTGATATGTATCGGATGATAGTTCAGGTGCCTTCACTTTGTGACTGCCTTCGGACCCTGGCACATATGTGGCTCTTGGGTCGTTGTCATCATTCGGCTCTCTCGAGACGTTGTAGCAGTCCATCATCATTTCGGGTGTCATGGTCCATCGTAGTTCTGATGTCTGCATTGTCGGTTCTGCCTCACGAATCTTCTTCTTGATTGCCTGAAGTGAATTATGGATGAAGGAATTTTCATCTAAGAAGGAGAACGTTTGGCTGAAGCCAATTGTTAGTTTGTCCCAAGAAAGTGTACCGAGTCGCAGCTCCATTGCGACATACCAACTCCGCAGTACTTCATCCAATGTGTGCACAAAGGCATGCACCCACTCCTGCTCTGGTCGCACTGCCCATTGGTTCTAACAGGCCTTCACATGTTCGTTCGGGTTACCTATGATATCGTACTTCCGTCAATTCCATGCTATGGTGTCGCTGAAACGTACCTCTAAGAGGTGTCGGCATAGTGGCCAGTTTGATATATTTGACTTATGCGCTGCCTACCAGTGCGCAGGAGTAGCCTTCAAGGCTTCCTCCAAGGCCAAGAGTTTCTGCAATTCTGCTACCTTTTCTTCAAATCCAGTCAGGAAGGTGCTCAAATTTTGTAATCCTTCGTATGTTGGCATTGCGCACTCCTCCGTAGCCACCCAACGCACCAACTGTGTAATTCTTGCACATCTACAGAACGATACTTCATGAGGTCGGTTTTTCCAATTCTCCAATGCCTCATCTGAGTCTGAAGATGATAAACTAGAGCTGCGCCATCCTAAATCCCCTTCATCAGTTGGATTGATATAATCTTCAGAAATGTTATACAAGTTATCCCATCCTTCCGCATATTCATCTTTGGTGGGCTCCACGTATCGTTGTCCTTCCGCAGGATCCAAGGGCACAACAACCCTTATCTCTCAATCTTAAAATGACATGGTCCGCTTCTTGAAGTTAATAATCGACTGGTTTTCCAAGGCCCAGTCGATTCCCAATAGCATTGGATAAGGACATGTGTTATCTCCTATCTCAATGACATCGAAATCAGCGTATGTCTGAAGTCCTTCGATCTCGACAAGAAGTTGACACACTCGACCAAGAGGGGTGACTTTGCTCTGATTTTCCAATCGCAGCTACACTAGTGACCAAGTCATTTGTGGTTTTCCCATCGTATCCCATGTTTGTTTGGTCAAAATATTCACATCTGACCCCAAATCCAAAATGATGGAGTCGACATCGAACGCTCCAATTTGTGTTGACATTCGCATCTCTCTACCTGTCTTTCTTTTCTTATGTATGCGATTGACCCTGAGTTCTTGGCGTTCACTCTCCCGTCGATGTAGTAGGTTGGATAACTCCTCCAATGCCTCCTCATCCTTTGTTAATTCTAAGCAGCTCTCTAGGAAGGCTCTTAAGGTAGTGGCCTTTCTTCGCGACTTCGTCCGGTCGAATGTCGGTGGCATATCATAGATTTCTTCTTGAAGAGGTACATTCCTCATCTGTCGTAGCACCTCCTGTTGTGCTTTAGGAAAGTGTCCTTTTCTGCTCCTGCGTCAAACGTACAATGGGCTGTGGTTTGTCAACTCCCGTCACTGCTCCTCCTCACCTCACTATTCCTACTGTCGCAAAATTCCTCCTAACTTCTGCTGATATTTTTTGTACTGCCGATTGGTTCTGATTTTGATTCTGGTTTTGGTTCGACGGGGTTGGCAGGTTCTTTGTCTTCCATTTGGCGATGAGCTATGGGAAATCCTCCACAGCATGGTCTGCTCCACTGCAATACGTGCACTACAAGTCCTGATTTGGGAAATCCCTTGCGAAATGTCCACCAAAGCCTCTGTGTGGCGGCCCATACTACACCTGCTGGTACTATGGCTGCTGATACTGTTGATACTGCAGGGAACCATACTGCGGTTTCCAATGCTGGCCTTGATCGAACTACGTCGACTGCATAAATTATGGCTATGGCTGGACATACTGCGGTTGCTGCAGTCCCAGCTGTTGTTCTTCTCCCTTCACCAGATATGCATCCATGTTTCGTTCTTGCAATAGGTTGTGGGCCCTATAGTCCTTCTCATCGTGCCCCACTGATCGACAGAATTTACAATATAGACTTGTTGGTTTCGACACTATCTTCTGTAAGTATATGCATTCCTCCGGTTGATGTCCCTTGGTCTGGAAAATGGGACACCATGGTAGAACTTCCCAGCGGAGGGGGTTCGGCGCCCCCGAATTCAAATATTGCTGAAATGCTGAACAGTTATCCTTATGGTGGCCTTCCATCCTACATCTAGTGCACCATACATCTGCGCGGATGTCTTTCCCTTTCTTCAGGTCCTACAGTTGGAGCGTCAGTGTAGCCAACTGTGCTTGTATCTTATCCATTCCGGCTCCAGTTTCTCCAATCGGTGAATCCTCCATCTTCATCGCGATTTCTAACGCCTCAACGTAATCCGCAACCTTCTACTGCATCAATGGTCCTCGGATATGCGGTACCAGCCCGGCGATAAACCACTCCTTATGCTGCATGCTGTTTATTGGAAAAATTACTTTCTCTATCAGTGTCTTGTATCTCTAATCAAACTCCCATACTGGCTCATTTGGGTATTTCTTAATCTCCTTGAGCTTGGTAATATACTGCGCCTCTGATTTGGGTTTTCTAAATTCTTGAATCATTGTTGTTTTAATTTCTGCCAACGTTTTTCCTGGTGTTCCCGTCAGAACCTTTATAAACTTTATGAACCAGTCCAATGCACGGCCCCAAAATGTCGTCGCCAACTTTCCCTTTTTGATGTTCTCATCTTGGACCTGCTTCACAATCCACACTGCTTCGCATAAAAACCAAAACTACTCGAGATCGTCTGTCTCGTCTCCGAAAAAGCTCAGCATCTTCCTGTCGTCCGCCATTGCAGTGTTCCTACTATTGTTACTTACTGATGCGCTACATTTGCCACTGCACGTAGGGCAGCTCTGTGAACTATTTGTGGTTTTTCCTTTAAAGTGATGAGTGGTGTGCGAGGTCGAAGGTACGTGGTAACTTACGATCCGTCCTTCTTATGGGGTAGCCTGGTCACCGCCTTCCTCCTCGTAATAAGGGAGCTCTGTCTTTTATGGCCCTGTTTCGCAGTATTTCCTTCCGATCCTCTCAGGAGACTCTTCCTCAATCCTCCTCCTCTTTTCAAGACACCGGAATACCGTTCCGCTCCTCAAGGTGCCACAGTCTTCCTCAACTTCCCTTAAGAATTCGTCGTCGCTCATGTCCATCTACCCCACATCTTCTCTCGCGGATCCGTAATCACGCGATACCTACAACCCCTGCACACCGATCTGTCTACTCATCGGAGGTCATTTTTAACATGCCCTTTTCGCATGCCAGCATCTTAATCCACAGGTTTAGCGACAGGACGAACCTCCCCCTTGGTCCCCTGAAAAATCGTCTTTCTACGTCACTGTAAGAACTGTTGGCATCTACCACAAACTTAGTGATGTACCCTTCTAGGATACTATCGACCCAAAAATCAACAACCCTCAATACTGTATTGTTAACTTGCTTCAAATGTCGAATCAATTCTGGAGTCCACTGATCTGGTCCAATGTTCTGGTTGGTATGTCCTCTGAATGTCAACTGCGCAAGCCACTCTTGTAGTATCACTGGGAACTCGGCGAAGAATATCTCATGGATATCGGAGTAGATATGCTTCTGTAACCAACTTTCTACTGTCAGTACCGGGTTTTGCTTTTCTTCTTCTACGAATTCTTTTGCTTTCTGGTCGAACCACTCTTGGATCTTTGGCTTCGTTGGATGCCACAGCATATCCTCTTCCTTCTCCTCAAGGTCCCGGCAACGAAACCATTTGTTGACTCAACGCCTTTCGACAGGGGTTTGCACTGTCGTCAACAAACACCAACATTCCCTTATTCACTGGCCCGGAAAGGAGTTACCCTTCCCAACAACACCTGCGAAGTAGGTGAGGTCTCACCTGAGGCGGATAAGGGTGTTGCAGGAACCAAGTTTCCGCAGTGGAGAGGAGGATATGCTTTTACAAATATAATTCACACTATCGCACAAACCAGAGATGATTAACTCTATGATGAACTTATTTATTTATCATTCACATCAAAAGCAATTCGCAGATTTAACATAAACCATTCACATTAACAAATTCATCCTACTTAATCAAATCCACGGCATCATAAACATAAACATAACATAATCATTCATCATAGCAAGAGACAGAAGATAGACATCACATCATAACTGAACATCTCCATGCATTCATTAACCTCTGCAAAAAACCCGTCGCAGGAATAGTCAAAACATCTTACTACAGATAAACAGTACTCCGAAACAGAGCATAGCTAAAGCTATCTTAATCACTCTAATCTAGTCTGCCCTTAGGCTTACAATTCACTTCTATTTATATGCTTCTATTTCATTACAACATGGTCCACATGACCAACTAAACTATTCTTGCACTTCCTTGGACTTCGCGATTATTCCTTCTTCCGCGGGATTTGGCTTTCGCGCCCGTCGGCTTCCGCACTTCCTGCGGATCTATCCCGTGCCAACATGTGCCGTGAGGTCTTCGTGAGGTCTTCGCCCATAGAAAGAGCCCGAAGCTACAATA
This sequence comes from Larix kaempferi, assembly GCA_027924585.1. NCBI lineage: Eukaryota > Viridiplantae > Streptophyta > Pinopsida > Pinales > Pinaceae > Larix > Larix kaempferi. The sequence continues at coordinate 4,330,711 of BSBM01001041.1, read as the reverse complement.
AACAAATAACTTGAAATGTCAGAAGCCTCAGCCGCATTAAGGTTACAACCTTCAATGTATCTTGAGTTTGGAAACACTGTTTAAGCCAAATCCGTTGTATCCTGAGGATATAAATGTGTCCTCTGCAATGCTCCCATCGTCGTTGTCACAAACTTCGAGGAATTCACGTAATCGCTAGTGTTGTTGGAATTCTATCTCTATAGCAGATCGCTATCATCTTTGGCAAAAATGACTGAACAAACTGCCGACATTAGAGCATGGTTTACTGAAGATAGGATGTCGGTTCGAACCTTGAGATTCATTCTACTACAGTGCCTTGACACAGATTACTATCTAATCCATCATTTTTGTGCGGATCCATTCTCCGTCAACTGCAAAACCATCATTTCCGTGTGGTTTCTCCTCCGTCAATTGCAAACAGGTGGCAAAACAATGAAGAAGGTGAACACAATGATTGGGCAACCTCCACATGGCAGGAGGAATCTAGCCGACGTGGAGGTTATGCATCTCCATGATGAAACGCCTACGGCGTAATTATCTAACTATAGTTTTTTAAATATTGAAATCATACACTAAAAAAATTCTAATCATTACATATTATCTTTTTACACAAAATTAAACAACCCCTTCGACTTCAAATATTCCAAAGCATCATCGAAGATCTTGTCGATGCCAAATTTGAAGCAGAACCCGCTCTCCACCAATTTCTGAGAGGAAATGTTCACCTTTGTTTTATTTGGCACATCCTCAAACCTGGACATATACACACAAACATTCAATACTCAGATATACATACATATCGAGATATACATACATATCGAGACAATAGAATACTGAGATTGATACTTACTGGGTTGGGACATTGTACCGGGGATAGCGTTTTGACAAGTGGTGTGCCAGCTGTGAGACAGAGATGTTGATTGGGCTACAGATGTAGCGACCCTCTGCAGAGGGGTTTTCCATCAAGAAAATATGAGCATTGGTTACATCATCAACGTGAACCAACGAAATGGCACCTTAAGTGATCTGTACACCCTTTAAAGCTTCTATGCCTTCGTTCTTTCCGCTCAGGAGAGAAACGACAAACTCAACGTTGTACGGAACGTTCGGGGGTAATGGCAAATCCCATTACTAAACTACAACTTTATATTAAAAATAAATTATTTATATTATATTATAAATTATAATATAGCTTTGAAAACAAATTATTTAATATTAAATTTGTTAAACTACAACTTTATAGTAAATTATTAATTATTTTTATTAGAAATAAATTATTTAATACTAATTTCATTATAAACTTAATATAAATCATTATTATTATTCCCGCACTTGCGATTCTTGCATATTATTATATAACCGGTCGCTAGCATTCCACGTAAAAATGTTATATATACCATAATGCCATATACATCATCAAAATGTTATGATATCATATTTTATATAGTTTGCTATGATATTATATTTTTTATATTTTAAAATGTTATGGTGACAAATTTTATAAGTATTTTTATTTTTATTTTTTCACATAAATATTTTGTTATGATATTATATTTTATATATTTTCAAATGATAGGTCGATATGCTCTATACATTATATGAAAGCAATAGGATACTTTCACTGAATTAAACTTACAATCTTTGATCATACAACCCATTATAGGAAAATAGTAAATTTATTTCGTTGAAGAGAGGCTTTGTATACAGTTATCACCCCCATTTTATGGCTGTGCTTATGTAATGCCCGAGTTAATTTATCTTGGAAAAACCGTCTGTCAATTGAGAATTCAAATGGGGTAATTTTTATTGATAGATTTACTTTCCATATGTTCAAAACTATTCCACTAAATATACTTGTATTTCATTGAAGCATGGGAGGGGAAAACGAAAGGCACGATGAAAATTCGTTTGAGCATTGGAAGAGAATTCATGGCCGCAAGTAAAGAAGAACTCATGAGAGTAACATAAAACCTAATTACAGTACCGATATACTTAATTACATTACTTTTATAATTTTATGCACATATTACTCTGCCAAAACCAATACTGAAAGGGTGCTCTCTCATCTATGTAATTTAATTGAATAGATCATTAAAGTCTATAAGTTTTGATTAGATGCGGAATTTAATTAACAAAATAACATTTTGTTTGTCAGTATATTTTTAATGTTAAGAATTGTAATCTCACCGGTCCACTATCCGTTATTGGTGCATTAATTAGTTAAGTCATTAGTTAGTTGAGTATGACTAGGACACCTTGTTGTCCCATGGTATTCACTGGCCCATAGTATTAGCCAGTGGTTTTGGCTCTATGTAGTACTATATGAAGGCAATCTATATGCCCTTTGTGTTTCCGCTCTAGTTATGTGTCTTTCCAACTTTAACATGGTATCAGAGCTCACAGACTGATCCATAAAATATTATTTTTGGGGTAAGCCTCTTCAGAAGTTGGAGAGCACACACACACGACTAAAGTTGCAGTACGCGATGAAAAGAGAACCACTCGGGCCACAACATTTTTTTTATTTATTCTCCGCGCCGACGCACCCATCTGCAAAGACACTTGCGCCATGATCCAGCGTAGTCACACCCACAAAAATCTCACTGAAGAGACCTTGGCGCACTCTTGTTGAAGGAGAACTATGCCACCCTTTGTAACCGGCTCACCCTTTCTAAAGGAAAAGTGCGCCAGCCGACTCACCCTCTTTGAAGGAAAAATGCGCCAGCCGGCTCACCCTGTCTGAAGGAAAAGTGTGCCACCGGATCACCCTGCCAGAAGGAAAAATGCGCCACTGGATCACCATGGTAGAAGGAAAAGTGCTCCAGCGCCTTGAAACTTTAAGAAAAATTCTCCGGCGCACCCCGAAGTCGCACTGTTTTCACTGAAACGTTGCGCCACTCTGTTTAAAAGTTGTCATATGAAATGGAAAGTCCGAGCATTAAACAGATCCAGTTTTGAAGAAAAAGTATTGCTGACGTTGAGCCAAAAGATTGGACAACATTCCAACATTGATTGAAGAAGATCGAGTCTTGCAGAGATCAATCCAAGAACCTGTGTAGAAAAGGGCAAAGAAGATCTGAAGTCTGAAGGACCATTGATATTGAAGAAAACCAAGAAGATTGAATCTTGAAGATGGTGCTAGAAGAACTACCAGAAGAAATCGAAGAGGTAAGAACTCTGTTAACACCAGTAGGATTATGGCAAACATTTGAAGGAGAAAATTATGAACTATGGTCATTAAAAGTAAAAATTGTGTTAAGGTCACAAGATTTGCGGCATTTTATAGTTGAAGAGGATCCTAGTGATCTAGAAGAATTTGAGAATTTGACAGAGTATCAAAAAGAAAGAAGGCAAGTTGTCGACTTAAGTCTCATACAAAATAGCATAGATTATTCCATCTTTCATAACATTGCAGAAGTTTATACTCCAAAAGAAGCATGGGATATATTGAAAACTGAGTTTAGTGAAGAGGAAGCAGTTGTGGAAGAAGATGACTTTGCAAGCCAGGCAAAGCACCAAGAATCGCATAGTGATGTGGAAGACAACCAAGAAGACTGTGTTTATGATGCAGCCAATGATCAAGTAAGCTCAACAAAGCTTGTTGATCTAACTCTATTTGTTGATGACAGTGATAAAAAAACCTGTCAATGTAGAAGTCCCCACTGACGTGAGTGAGAGTTTCTCATAGAAAGAGACAATTGATAGCAGCATAGAAGTTGAACCAGCATACAATTCATCACAGAACCAGAAAACTAGAAGTTTGAGGGAGCTTTATGAGCATACTCCTATTATTGATGAGCATCTACAATATGCTTTGTTTCCCTGTCAGCCCACATTTTTTGAGAAAGAAGTAAAGGATGCGCAATGGATACAAGCTGCAACAATTAATGAGAATGATCCATTGAAACACTAAAAGAGGAAGATGAGGAAGATGAGGAACACGAAGAAGTGAAAGCTCTCCAAGAAGAGCTGAAAATCATTGAAAAAACAGAAGAGGAAGATGTGAATGCTCTCCAAGAAGAGTTGAAATATATTCATCTTTTTTCTGACAAAAATTTTGAGTGTGCAGGTAAAATGGACAGTAACATACAATATGTTGAAACAGAAGAAGAAGAAGAAGACTTGCACTATGTTCCAACACCAACGAAAAGCAATAAAACTATGTATTTTGCAGAAGCTTTAAACAAGACGTTGAAGAACACCTACTTAGCATCAAGTTCAAGAATGAAATCAACCAAAGCTACTATTTTCACCACATTATACAAAAACTAAACTAATATTTTCATCACCCAAAGTTTTTTTTTATTTGATGTTTTAAAATCTTTTTCCGAATCTAAATTTTGTTTAAATTTAATCTAAATGGAGAAGCTGTTGTAACTTATCTAGCAATTTTACAATTGGCTTGATTTTTTTTAATGTCTTCGGTATTATTCAATATATATGAATAATCCTATTTTTAGAACCATGTACAGAAGAATTAGGGCTATCCAATTTAAGAATGAACATTTATAAAGTTAATAAATTAGGACAATCCTATTTTATAAATTATATTTCTTGGTTAAAGAACATGTTGCAGCGTAAAATCAATGAAAAATTGCATTTAAGTTGTGAAATCTAAAGTCCTGGCCTCATTTTCATATTCATCATCACATGTTTTCTGAAAGTGAAAACAAATTTATTATTTGAACGATGTTAAAAAAAATTATTATTTTAAATTATAATTAAAATTTTTTACAAGAAACTTAAAAAAATAAAGATTTGATTTTATCCAAAAATTCAAAATCAATTTGATAATCAAATTGCTTTAACAATATTTTTTTATTAAATACATCCACATATCCTAAAAAAAAAAAAAAAAAATTTAAAAAAATAAATTATTTGAGAATGTGTGTTGTTTGTTACCACCCAGTTTGCATAGGGTGTTCACTAGACAAAAGGCTTCTTCCATCTAGGGACCTTCTAGTGCCCCATCCACATCAGGTAGTCAGGAAGGCTTCTTACCATTCGAGAGCAAGAGTAATCCGACAATGTATGTCTAAACAGTCAACCTTAGACAAAATCTTAAGTGACTTCCAACATTTTGGTTTGGAAGGAGTCATGAAGACGTCCGTAAAGCAAGCAGTCCCAGAATGAGGTGGACCATCTAGAAATTCACCGAGGAATGTATCACAGCAGAAGCAGAAAGACGGGAAGAAGGCCACTGAACAAGAAAAGCTGAAGGCCGTGAATATTTCGAAGCCATTTCCACCAGAACTGCCTCGCAACAGGTCGATCCTGCTTATTCCAGAGTACATCCCTCCAAGGAAACGAGATGCACCAAAGGTGCTTCTCATGAAGAATCGACCACAATACAAGATTCTGATGCCACCCATGTCAAGTCATGTGCAAATTAAGGAGAATTTGCTCAATAAAATTCCAGAGTGCAAATTCGCGGGCCATGACTCGATCCAAGAAGCAAAGTACCTGCAATTTCAACCATATCAGTACATGTGCAGGAATCTTGATGAAACCAACAAGCAGTCAACCATTCAAGCGCAAGAATGGATTGCATTGTTGCAACCATCAGGGTTGTTGAACCTGTTGCGCATCCCACACTTTGATAGGAGCCCATAGCTCACAGCGGTTGTGCGCACATTTCTTTCATGCACGACCAGGGATACTTGTGGTTAGACTGCAAGATATACATTAATATAGATCTCATCTACCAGATCACACACTTGAGCAAGAGAGGTGTTGATCCTGCAATTGAGTTCATAGGCAAGAACAAGGATAAAGAGATTTCTAAGAGGACAAAGAGAGAATTTGGTTTTCTCAAAGGAAACCGCGGATATACAACAGTCGGGATCAAGGATCAATCCACGCGGTTCACGGTCCAACTCCTTGCAGGAAAAATCCTAAGGAAATGCAGACCGAATGAGTTGTCGTTCGCGGCAATATCCTTAGCTGCAAAGGCCAAAGATGGACTTCAGTACAATTGGGTGAGCTATCTGCTAAACGAATTCCTAGATGACATTCGAGATACACAAGATAGTGGAAATTAGAACCACTACAGTTGGTTTCTAGTGTTGATCGCCTTCGTAGGATGGAAAGAGCCTAGCTATCAACTGGATGTCTCGATATTCATTGGAGATTGTCGAGGACTGAGGTTTGCGAACATGTGGGCAAACTTGAAACCGGACAGAAAGAGGATAAACAATATTCAATTGTTTACGTATTATGAGCAGTTATGCAAAGTCATTCAGAGGAATCCACGTATCACTAAAGAGGTAAAAACTCTCTATACTTGTAAGATGACTTCTAAATCTGGACTGCACTTCATCTACATTCAGCCGAGAGCATAGCTAAAGAATCGTCAATCGTTTGAAGGCCTATATCAGTTAGATGGACAAAAAATTGATCTGATCATAGAATATTGGCCGCCAGAGTGGAAGACCGATGCGCCAGCAACGTTGATCAATACATTAGAGGAAAGCGCAACTGAAAGCACGCAGAACCAGGACAATGAGACAACAAGCGCGCAAAATCCAGATCCGAATCAGGGAGAAGAACAGAAACAAGCTGTTGGTCTGCTAGCAAGCGAGAAAAGGAAGGAACCCGACACAACCGTGCCGGAAGGACTGCGAAGAAAGAAACAAAAAGAAAACAAAGCATTGCTCGATGCACAATTGCACGATGACAATTATGACTGCATCGTAGCCCAAGTGAATGAGCATATCGAAGAGACACTTGCATTGAAGGACAACAAGCAAGAAGTAGTCCAAGCAGGCATGATGGAGAGCATCGCAGCACTAAAGAGTCTAGTAGCAAGAGTTGAACAAGTCCAGCGAGACTTGATAAGAGAATCATATTCTGAGGATCGGACAGGCGAGTCAAGCCAAAGGAAAATAAAGGCGCCTTCCTTGATGATAAGATCTCGGCTAAGTCAGAATAGAGCCGATGAATGACATATTCCCGACCAACGAGCTTACTAAAGGTGCGAAGCATCTTGCACATCTGGATATTAACATTGGGATGATTCCCATCGAAGGGTTACATAATCTGCATTCAAGATTTCACCTCCTCGATGTATGGTACATAACATATCATCTCAATAAATTTATTAGCGGAACTTTCCATGGACATATGTACCAACTTTAATTCATAAAATTCCTTTGTTTTCTCATCATAAAACTACTTGGACAGATAATTCTTCCTAAAGTATTTCTTAAATTGTTTCCAATCAATTGTTTATCGCTGATGTATTTAACAGACTTTAAATCTTTCCACCATATGGTTGCTTTACCCATCAAATTGTAAAATGCCATCTTTGCTTTCAAATTACTAGGATAATTATACAGCTAGAAGTAGTTGTCCATGGCTAAAAACCATGTTTCGGCTTAATTTCACCATCAAACATAGGAGGTTTTATTTTTTTTAAATTCTCCTTGAATTTCCTTAGTCATTTTCAGCTTCCTGACACATGACATAATTTTATTCTTGACCTCACTTCAATCATCTGATTCACTTTCAGAAGTGTTTCCCATATATTCTTGTTCCTCGGATGAACTGGATACTGAATATTCTGGGGTATTTCCATCAATATTGTTGGAGGTATGTCCAAGTGGTGTATGGTTCCTCCTTTCAGACAAATCATGAGAAAAGACTGCATTCAGATGTTCTTGTTCCTCTTAGCGCATTCTTATTAGTTTCTCACTGTCTATTTTATAGCTTTGCAACTTTGCTTTTAAAATACTTATTGTTTCCAACATTTTTTAGTTTCGTTCATTTAATTCAATTTAGATGTCTTTCCCTATGCCTTCCTGGGTTTTCCCACCTTGTTGGTTCGTAGTTCCTTCCATAACTCGCTCTTTGGCAATCTATTACTCGATTGTTGATTTCTATCTTCTTGGTTTAGAACTTGCCATGTTCTTTACGATTCGGTTCTAGTCATCATTGTTTGCAGGGATATTGAATATAACTCGAGAATAATCGATCTATAGTCACCAAAATCATGTGGTAATTGCGGTTGAATTGGATTTGGTCGGGTCATTCTCTACCCACATCACCTATTACTACAACTTTGATGCAATCACTCTGTAGTAAACAATATTTATCAATTTTCCTCTAAATTTATGTTATTGTTGATGAGCCTATAGGTTCAAGTGTTGTAATCCAAGCTCTGATACCAATTATAAGGCCTTCAGATATCATTAAAAAAAAAACTTTTAATTATAACGTCATATGCAATTATTCGTTGTATGATTATACCAGCCTAGATCCAAATCCTAGGCTCTATCAAGCGTCGAGATTGTCCTGATAGCTTCACGCAGTGGATGCATGGAAAGGACCAGTCCATGGAACTATCTCCTTGATGCTCTTTTGATGCTTTAAGCTTTCTCTTTGCTACTTTCATTTTCAGTGTTCATTGTCCATTGTTAGTTTTTAGTTTAACCTTTGACTCTAGAAGTAGATACTGTCATTGATGACCTCAGACTGAGTCTTTAAATTTGAAGGTGTTTAACACTTCAAGTTTATATGACATGTCTATGATTTAGTTTTATGATTTTAATATTTTAAATTTTCATCTACTGATTATGTTTACAATTCAAATTTATGATGGAAGATGTGCATGTATTATAAATTTAGAATTAATCAATGTGAAATTCAAACACTCAAATGATAAATGATTCATGAATCAATAATGAATTGATAACCGTGTTTACTATGATGAATTTACTATTTGTTTTTAAGTTTTATAATGGAAATGGTGATGGGTTGAGGAAGATGCTCAACACACTTCCTGATAGATCTGCATATAATTTGATATGTAAACATATAAGACAAACCAGATATATGCGAGCAATAAATTCAAATACTTATCTTTTATTGTTTTTGTGGGTGGACTCCCACTACCTCCTTGTGGGAACCATGAGTGACCTATGTTTTTCATTTTCTTGCTGGAAGACAAATGCAATCAGGGTCTCCATATCATCTCCTCAACATGGGGAGCATTAGAATAAGAACTCTGAACGATCATCATTCCTTGACTTCTTGCGAGGAGAGTCTTCATCAACATCAGTGGTTGAGGCTTCATGCTTCCTTTTGTTTGAACTTCAACAATCACTAGCATAATGACCATATGTCTTGCACTTGAAGCATTGTATATGCAAGAGATCCTTCTTCTTCTTCTTCTGATCTGGAGAAGGACTTGATCTGCTCTCTTGGTTCTTATGATTGTGAAACTTTATTTCTTTTCCTCTACCTTTCTTGGCATGGGACACAAATGCTTGATTCTCCTCAAATTGAGTGCCATGAAGTTTCTGCCTTGCTGCAATCCTCGTCTCTTCCTAAGTGCAATTTGCCCATAATCTATCAAATTTGGGCAACTTGGTTCGTCCACTTATACTTTGGATAAATGATTCCCGAGAGGGTGGGAGACCATTTAAAGTGGTTATGACAAGCTCCTTATCATCAAGGGATTCTCCACTAGAACTTAGCTTGTCCCTTAGTTCTGAGATCCTCATGAAGTACTCGACGATTGATTCTGAGTTTGAAATCTTCAGATTTGATAGTCGATTCCTCAATGTGAGAGTAAAATTGATGCTACTGTGTTCAAACAACTTCTTTAGGGTTTTGAACATCATCCTAGTTGGTTCAAGTTTGATCTTTGGATTTTGTTTGGGGTCACATATTGAAGAAGGGATTCTACCGGGATTTTGCAAAGGAGCTTTTGCAAATTCTGCTAGGATTTTAGTTGGGCATGAGTTTCCACCAATCTCTCTTCTTGTTGCACTCCCACTTCTTGTTTCTCCAATTTGGCTTCCCCTCTTTCACCATTAGAAGAACTTCAAGATAGTTCATTTAGCCTCAGATTGGCCCCTGTCACAACTAATGGACATTCCCATGGCATTCTCAGTCAATAGCCAAATGCAGAGGATATCCCCACCACATTGTCGTGTCCTCAGTATGCAGGGGATGCATCCTCATGAACTCTAGCGATTTTGTAGAAAGCATATTAACTAATTGGGTGCACTCACCAAAGATCATATGGCTTTGCTAGATCGATTGTCCCTACTCTTCTTTTCCTTCTTGGATTCCAATGAAGGATTGAAGAGCTTTAGAAATTTCCGGGACGATAATTAGTGTCTTTAGTTGTATTTAGTGTCTTGGAGTTGTAGAGGTCCACATCTGAGACATATCTAAATTGTTGTGTTTTACTTATCCCATATTCACTTGTTTGTATACAATGAAGGTATCCAAGCCCCCAGGGTGCCTTGGGAGGCCAAACCTTCTCTCGGTTGTAAAATGCAGTCAGTCAAGTCTATGATCCAGTTATTTCTTCGGTTGGGTTTCTTAAGTTGGGAGCATATTTGAGACTCCTCAAGAATAATTCAAGTGAACTGATATATTAGCTTCATAAAATCCAAAGAGTAAGTTGAGAGCACAACCATCTAATTTTATGGATTTTCTATTTTAAAACTCATGAGTAGAACAACCACCACCTATGCTTGAACCTTTGAACTCATTTGGGAACATGCCTCCAATTGTGTTCTCTTTGAAACCCATCGGAGAGAGAATTAGCTAAAGGGTATGACAAGTGCACCGTCGTCAACGAGGGTCTGCAATAGAGGCACCCTTAGAATTCAATCGGATATCGTAGACCAGAATCACAATGAACATTTTCCACTTTTAAAGATTTGAGCAATATGACCTACTTTTCTTCAAATCCGACCTTAGACAATTTTTCACATGTGCAACATGCTCAACAAATCTTTCATCTGATAAGACTGTGTTCTCCTTCTCCTGTTGCGTGCATTATTCTGCCAACCACCAAGCATGCCATGTTTATTGTCTGATCACTAGTCCATGATACAACTCTATAGACTTGCCTAAGTATGGAAACATTGCTATCTTTGGCGCATTCATGTGTAATGTAACTTTTTCTGAAAAATGAGGCACACTAACTCAAAACTCCAATGTTCCAAACCAAATATTTAGAACACTAGCTCCATGGGCTCAATGCATCAGGTTGTGTCCTGACTCTGGAAGGCTTGGAGCACATTTGGACACTTTGGGAATGGGTACTAGCCTCTGTTATGCAGTATTTTGTAGGTTTATGTAGGTTTTTGTAGACCTCAAAGGGTTCAGGAATGATTTGGAAGGATTTGGAGGGAGTTTGGGGAAGTAGGAAAGCACAGAGTCACAATTTCCAAGCGGCTGAAAACACTACTTAGGAGACTTTATTTTATGTAAAACCACTTGGTATGGATTCTATAGAGTCTCAAGTTTTTCCATCATCTTTCAGAATGTTGTTTAGACCTTTGGAGAAGAAGATATGGCTGAAACAGTGGGAGCTAGTCAAAATTGAGTAATGAAAGAGCAAGGGTAGGGAAAATGACAAAGGAGGGGAAGTGTTAAGCAAGTGGGGATGAAGTTTTGCAGTACATACCTATAGGTGGTCTTAAAAAATGTGCATAGATGAAATGCACCACACTTTAACATGTATGGCCTTCAGGAATGAGTGGATTGCCTAGCACATTAACCATTGGCACATTCGAGAGTGCATCACTCATGGAGATGTTTCCCGGCAAGCTGAAAAACCAATCAATTGCCTCCAAGCTTTATGTGGAATCTTCGTTGTTACTTGGTAACCAATGGGGTGCCACTACCAATCAAGGAAATCATGGAAGTGGATTTGGGATCACAGAATGGAAAAATGGTGCAATTTGTAGACTCGGTAGAAAGCAAATTTACAACTCCTCCAAAACACAATATGGCCTTGACCAAATAATGAAAGGAATGGATGAATGGGAACATTAATATGTTAATTAACAGTAAGGCATAAGAAATTGAACATGGAAAGCACCGCAATAGTTAATTTGAGCTCAAGCATGTAATTACTCAGATTTGTGTAGTGAGACACATAGCAGATAGAAGCAAGAGACAATATGCATGGAACTAGATCTTTATTATTCTTCAGTGGTTAGAATGGACCATGTAAATCGGAATGGTTGTGCTAAGAGCATCAATGATAACAACAACATAGAGATTAGAGAGCAGAGAGAGAGAATATAGAACAATGGACCATGTATTTCTTCTGCTCAATGGAACCAAGCCTGACTGAAGCTCCACCAAACACCTACAACAAATATTAGGGAGTGCATGATTGTGTGTCCCTGAAGAGTAGGGAGGCACAGTGACACAATATCCAATAGAATATCACTATGAAGCTCTATGAAGAAGACTGGATATCTCCTTCCATAATGATACAGAAGGGCCACATCACCCAACTATTGATAAGGGGAGCATCACCCAAGTTTGGGAAGCTAGAAGCTTTCCTCACATAAACAATCAAATCCAAAAGCATGCCTTTTCCCTTCACCTTTCCCTCCTTTAATAAGCCAAAAATTGATTAGTTTCCCATACTAGAGAGTAATACCATAGGCCAATGAAAACCAATAGCAAAAATAGTTTGCACACTTAGTTAATACTAGTGGCAAATAACATGGGCATCCCAAAACCATCAACCATTTAGCAAGTGGTTTCCAACTTCCTTCCTTAATGCACTAGTCTCCTTGAGAAAATGTGAACATGGTTATTTCCCACTTAACTTGGCTCATAAATGTCCATAAGTGGTCTTAAGTGCTCCCCAACTCATTCCCTAGATTTAAGGAACCTCACCAAGTCAAAAGTGGAATTTATTTACTTTCTTATCCTTTCATAAGAATTAGGATCCAAGTTTGTCCACTTTTCTCCACCATCATTATTCCATCCTAACTAACTTCCTTATCCATTCCTTGAGCGCCCTTGACCCAATTTAATCATTAATTGCCCACTGCAAATATTCTCCAATTAATTCCCAAAATATTAATTTTTCTCCATAATTCGAATTTAGGATCCTTGTGGCCAATTTATCCATTAATAATTATTCTTGAGCCTTATGATAATTAATTCTTAGGCAAATTTTAAATTTAGCCACCAATTAATTATTTTAATTATTTTTTCCTAGCCAATTTTATCATGTGAACCTTAAGCAAAATTTGGGGATATGAGAGTCCTCCCCTCCTAAATTTGCTTGTCCTCAAGCGACCATAACAAAAATGAGGGAGTACCATCACATCACTAATGCCTCCAACCTTAGTGATGAACCAAGTCACCACTATGTGAAGCACACATGACTCCATAAGCTCCAACACATGGGAAATCACAAGTGAACATAGAAGTGCCCAAAAATGTATCTAAGAAATATCCCCAACTACACCTTGAGACATCCTCCCAAAGCATAGCTCCATCTACACCACCATCATACCATGCACTCAGTGTGAAACTAAGTACATATACTAGGATCCCAAATGATCCTCACGAATACAAGGAGTAGAAAAGATCCTCCTATGCAAAGTGGAAGGCTTGCATAAGGAGTCTCATGGCTGCTACAAAAACTTCCTGCGTGAAAATCATAATTCCTTCCAAATAATTGTTCCCCAAATAGGAAACTGAAACCAGTGCAACATAGATGAACTCATGAGAGAGAAGGTTGACTTAATCCATCAAGCCAACATGCCAACAACTACTCCAAATAGAATCAAAGTTAGGATCCTATTGCTTGTATTTCACTCCCATCAATGAGAATGACATCCAACAAAATCCATTAAGCAAAGGAATGCTTGGATCCCACTGCCTAGTGTGCATACTCCCAAACATCATCAAATCTATGTAGAGGCTAGCACCATGAAGGGTACTAGGAAGGATAGAAAGAACATCATGAAAAATTACTAGATTATGCAAACTGAATGGAAGTATGTCATCCTCCAAGCTAGGCCTAAACATAGAGAGACTATCCATCATGAAATATGCATCCTCGAGGTAGGGCCAAATCAAAAGGAGGCCATCCATCATGAAATACATCTCCAAAGGTTGAGGCCGAACCTCATCAAGTCTCTCCAAACTCATAGGAAGGTTCTTATGTGCCCAATGCACACAAGAATATAAAAAATGAAATCAATCAAGCTCAAGTGAACAAGGGTGAAAATCCCATGTCCAACCATAAGAAAGGTAGACATCATCCAACAAATAAGGATGCCCATGCTACTCACAGGGAAATGATACAACAAAGAAATCTCCAAGAATGCAAGCAGGAAATACAAACATGTGTCTCCTCATCCAACAAGGGAATGGAAGGACACTCCAATCAACTGATCCAAGTAGAAAGCAAAGTGCTTCCTCATGTGAACTCATCCAGTGGTTCAACTCTCTGCCACTGATCCAAGGGTGCAAACCTCCATCATATGATCCACTCAAGGAAAATAAGTATAAATCCAATGCACCTCTATGCATGGAGGCATCAAAGATAGGCATAGGATGCCTCAACTCCTGCTGGGAAGGGGATGGCGCAATCAAATCAACTAGATCAAATGTAGGATCCTCTTGCTCCTCCTCGGGCACCAACAAGAAGAAACCCTTCACCCAATGCTCACCCTCAAATGTGTAGGATGACGAAGGATCAACCAACTCTCTGCAATAAGTATCCACCAAAGATGTGGATTCATCAACTCCATCAAGGGCTGGTCCAACACTAAGGAGCTCTTCTGACTCTTCAATTGAGAGAGGACTCACTCCATGAGAGAGCTCAGTTTCATTTTGGCAAGTGACATGTGCTTGGGACTCATCATCTACACCCCAAAACTCCTCAAGCACATGCATGTCATCATGCACCTCATGAACCACCATCTCATGAGGTTCCTCCATAGAAATTTGAATGTCATCAACCAAAAGAGAATGGTTGACTGGAATGTAGGAGGGAATACACAATCTCTGCAACTCTTGGTGAAGTTGCTTTATTTGCTTCTAAGACTCTTCGAGGGCACTTTGAGTGCATCTAAAAGAATCTTGGGTGGCCATCAACTCATCCTTAAGCTTGTAGATCTCCTCTTCCTCCTTCAAGGAGGCTCCATACAACACCTCTACAAACTCAAACAAATCATCTCTATCAAAAAGCATTTGAAGAAAGTTGCTTTTGATGATGGCCAATGCTTTACGAGCCTTCTCCATGCCCTCAAGAGAAGTTTGATCTTCCAATGAAGCAACTCTCCAACAATGATGTGACGCAGAAGCATGTATGTCATGGAGAAGATGTAAGGCCTCTTTGATCTTCCTTTTGCTCACCCTGAATGGCCTTACAAGACAAGAAGGTTGGGAGTGAACCTCCTCCTCATCAAACAATGTATCAACCTCATGAAGCTCATGTGGTGATGGTGAGATTGATCCTAGGACCTCTTCTTCTATTGCAAGATCTTCATCTTCTTCAAGCACAGGGGAACTTGCGCTTGTAGTAGTCTCCTCAATAATAATATCTATGTCACCAACACAGAGGGATGGACATCCATTAGTAGATGTCTCCATGCAATCTTGGTACCCATCAGTAGGCACCACATAAACCCTTAGGCACCTATCAGTAGGAACCTCACCATGATACCCATTGGTGGGTATCTCATCACAACATCCATCAATAGATGCTCCTGCAAAGCTTGGGCACTCATCAATAAGTACCTCATCATGACACCCATTAGTAAGTGTCCGAGAAGTGCTTGAGCAATCATCAATAGTTGCTCCATGATCCAGATTCACAATACAAGTTGTTAGGACTGCCACGGTCAGTAGGTTGTTAAGGAGATGCATGATGTCAGAGGGTGCAGGATGTCAAAAAGCCAAGCAAAAAACGGTTTTTGACAATAAGAGAGTGGAGGCCAAAAACATAGGAAACCAGATTGATTTATATGTAAAACTATAACATAAAAATATGGATTTCATGTGGTTCAAATGCCAAAAACAGATTGATTACGTAATTCCCTGCAACAAGGCAGGGAATAATAAGGCCTGTAGACATGCATGGTGGTTAAGGATGGTTAACGATATGTCAAAAACCCTACAACTATATTAATTAGACCTTGCCCTCCACTTGCACCTAGATGGCTCGACCGGGGATGATTTTAAGAACCCCCCCTAAATTTATTTATATAAAAAATGGGCGAATCCCCATGAAACACGAGAAAGTGTGAAGGCTATTTTATCAATAATAAATATGTATATATAATTTTTTGGCGAATCTTTCATGGAATTATAAAATCTTATAAATTTTGGGCGAATCTTTCACAAAATTATAAAAACTTGTAAAAGTTTTGGCGAATTTTTGACGGGATTAGAAAATCTTGTGAAATCTTGGCGAATCTTACACTAAACTATAAAAAACTTGTAAAGTCCTAAAAAGTTGGTTGAAATTTGACTTAATAAAATTTCCTAGATGATTTTGTATTCAATTTAGATTTCCCATGTACTCTTGCATTAGGACACCTTGTAAACAAAATCCAAGCATTTTAGGTAGTCCCACTAATAGATCCCTTGTAATTGGTGCTTGGATGGCACACACCAAAATCATGGTTTATGCATATGCTACGACCTACAACTATGACAATATTCAACCCCAAGAGTAGGTTACAAGGAAGCATGTGCTCAAATTCACAAGTGGGACACCCTTTGAGACATGTGCTACTTTCAACCACTCATCACAATCTCCAAGATAACCTACCAACCCTGAATTTAACACCCTTTTTGAAACTATGCATCTAAGGTTAGGTATTCACAAATCCATGTGTCCCAAACACCCTAACCACTCCAAACACAAATCCCTAAGTATTTCACTTAGGTGGTGCTCTCTCCAAGTGTTAGGCGAGTAGATGGTTGCATAACCATTTATTTCAAGAACACTTCTCCAAGAAACAATCTGAGTAGGGCATCCCACGTGTGCCAAGATAATCTTCCTTCAAACAAACTCCATTTCCACCCCTGAGTATAACACCCTTCCTCAATCTATGCACCCAAGGTTATGAAGGTACAAATCCACATGTTCAAAGCACCCTAACCACTCCAAACAAAAATCGTTCAATATCGCACTTAGGTGGTGCTCTTTTTGAGTCCAAGTGTTAAGCAATTAGATGGTTACATAGCCATTTCCACAAAGTGCACCATAAATTTGGATATAACCATGTTGTGTTGATATCCTATCCATTCATCGTGTGTGTTTAACTGTGAGAAAACTCACCCAATAACAAGAAGGTTAGGCTTCCAAATACACATCATCCATGCAACAATGACTTCATTCATCAACATATAAGTTTATAGGTAAGATATCAAAACAAGGTTTATTGGATCAATCAAATAAGATACATGAAGGTTTTCCACCTTCAACAAATATATCCAAGCAACCCAACCAAATCTCAAATTTTCCCACTATTATATGAAGAAAAAGTAGCTTCTCGGCCAAAGGGATTTCTAAGCATGCACTCACTCAACCATTTTCATCCAAGCTTGTAGCTTACTCCATTACATGCCTAGTAAAAAAAGCAGTAAGTGAGAATTATAAATCCATTTGCATAACAATGATGTCAATGTCTTAGTCCCAAGCATTCCTTTGTACCGCAGCCAAACTAAATGTTTTACAGTATGTATATTGTTACCAGTTGTATGTGTATTCAAGCCCAGCATTTCCAATAGCTATTTGCTTCAGAATTCCCAGCTGTTAGGTTCATTAACTTTCGTTTTTTTCAGAAGCTTAGAGGACAAGTGAAGCATGGATATTTCGTTATAAAGTTCCTTCCTTGTTTCTCAGTTGTATGGTTAATGGGAGCAATTGTCAAGGCAAAATAAGGAAAAGGTGTTCTGTTTTGCCCTGAGCTCACATATGTAACCTCACATTCCATTATTAATATAAATTTTGGTGCTGTCAAAAAAATAATAGAAGAATTGCTACCATTTGAATTTCATCCTTAAGCTCTCTACTATGTGCTCAATTATCTCTGTAATGATGCCTTTGAACAAGATCCCAATATAATATACTCACACATTTCTAAGTTTTGACTTGTGCTGTAAATAAAGACCATTCATTGGTAGAAGAAATTAGAAGATTCTTGTGTCATTATTTTAACATGATTGCATACTAGTTCCATTTAAAAAAAACAATTGCAAGTTAAAGCATGCAAAAGTCATCAAATGCACATCAGGGAATACAAAATCGAATTACAAAACAAATAATTCACATATGAGAAAATATTGCACAAGAAGAGACTTCAGACCTGTTGTGACTGTACTGCATACTAGTTCCATTTAAAAAAAACAATTGCGAGTTAAAGCATGCAAAAGTCATCAAATGCACATCAGGGAATACAAAATCGAATTACAAAACAAATAATTCACATATGAGAAAATATTGCACAAGAAGAGACTTCAGACCTGTTGTGACTGTACAAAAACTGTAATATTAGATGTATAGCCGTTTCACCAGATAAAATCCCTTTAATCTTCACTAGTCTTTCTGCATAAATGGATTCTACTGCATCCAATTCATTATCAGCTCCACTGGGAACAGTGGCACCATCTGTCATTTGGACATCATCAGAGGTATCCATTGCAACAGGCGTTTGAGCTGCAGTGTTACCATTATTAGAAACATCACCCTGCACTCCTGAAGATTGTCCAGCATCTGCACTTCTGGTGCCTTGTTGCTTGGGCTCAGGAAGTTGATTTCTAACATTTATCAGGAAAGCTTGATCCTCATTTTCAAGATTATGCTCATAGAAACAGGGGATTCAAAAGGCAATTGAAATGATGGTTACCAGAATCAACCAAGAACGACAAACATTTTCTCAGTTATTGCAAACCCCCTCGAGATGAAGCTAATTCAATTCTTGAGGAGCAATTTTATGAACCATTTATTTTGTTAGTTTCTTGCATGAAATTTGGATAGAAAGACAATTGGTGTTAGTGTCTATGAGTATCCATCTTTCAAAAGAATGTCTACTGCGCAATGCATTTGAACTTGAATGCTCAAGTGCCATCATTTCAGTATACTTTACAAAACAAACTACTAGTGGTATGGCAAGCAAAGAAAGATGGGTTCCAGTTACTTGTTTCCTTACACCTCAAGCCAATGACACTTTCATCTTGGGAAGCTTCTTGCTTTCTAGGTATTACACTGACAACAAATGTTTAATTAGTTGTATGAGAAGTGGTTTACATGTTACAACAAAAATTCCTTCAAATAGTCACAAGGAAATCTCGCAAAAGTGTGAATAAAACATTTATTCCTAAGTACTAAGGACTGAGCAGTCGAAGTGTGGGACAATATTGCAAAGAAACAACTAAACAGAATGAATAGTGGAGCATAAAATCCTGCCAACTAATTTAAATTGAAAATCAGAAGAACAAAGGTATTTCAACTCCATTTATGCTTGGAACTCAGTACATGGGAAATTCTTGGTTATACAGACCAGCTAAGCAACAGACATAATGATTAAACAGTGCAAATTGTTTTTGTAGTTTTCTAATATCCTGGAATTTTCTACAGCCAGGACTGTTCAACAAACGATAGAAGTCTTTTATTTCTGACTTTAAATGCATGAACTGTTTTATTTTTCTTAGTAGAATAAAGTGTATCTATCAGAATTCAGATATTCCTGATAACATCTTAGATTTGACATTTCCCTCGAACAAATCTTGGATGAGAATGGTGTTAAAAACTGAACTATACTCAAGTCAAGTTCCTCAAACTCTTAACAAATACTCTGATCTTAGTTTTGTAAAGTCATGAAAAACACAGCATAACACATGCACACACTTTCATAGAACAGTAACCACTTGTTAAGAATATATTTGCAACGGAAAACTAACTCAAAATCAGCAGACTGTAAAACATATTTAACACAGATATTTTGGTCCAAAGACCCTGGAAAAACGCCCTAAGGGGAAAACCAGTCCAAGTGAGTAATTTCTTTTATTGAGCATAGGAGGAATTATACACAGGTACAGAAGCAGTACATATCAGCATTAAATTTACAGTAAACTCACAAGTACCTCAGTCCACCACCTCATAATCTGTCTTCCCACGACAATAAATTAATCCTAATCCTCGTCGCCGCTCTCATCGCTGAAGTACTTGGCCTTTTTCTCTGATCCCTCGCCCCGGCGGCCGCTCTTGCCAACATGATCACTAGCGGTGGTCCGTTCCTGCACTCCCCGGGGATCGACCACCGAAGCCCAATTATCATCCTCAAACTGGGGTTCTTCCACCTCCTCATCAGAATCCCTAAGACCATTCAAACCCTCGCCCCGGCCAAAACCCCCGCCCCCATTCCTCTGACCCTTTCGGCCTCTTTTGGGCACCGGTCTCTCCCTGGGACCGAGCTGATTCCTGTGGCACTCGTAGGATAGATGCCCGGGCTCCCCGCATTCGTAACAGCGGGTCTTGTCCTTATAAACCCTACGCCTGATGAACTCGGCGGCCCTGCCATTGTCCGTGGCAATGGAAACCTTGATCTTTCGTTTGTTGAGAATCTTGCCCTGCATTTCCCTGAGGGCCCTCTGGGCATCCTCCTGCGTGGTGAAGAGTACGAAGGCGACGCCCTTGCTCTGGCGGGAGCGGCGATCCTTCATGACGGTGACCTTTCCCACCTTGCCGAAGGTGCTGAAGATTGTGAATATGTCGCTGTTGGTCAGCGTGTAGTCCAGATTTCCAACATACAGGGTGGATTTCGAAGGAACCAGACCGCCGCTGCCTCGTTTCTGCGATTGGGATTGGTCTTCAGGAGGGTCTAGGGGGCGCCGATAATAGTACTGTGTGTCTTCCTCTTCATCGCTGCTGTTGTACGCCATTGTTATATGTTTGTAGGCTTTCCAGCGGAGACGTTCGCACCATGATAGATGGGGTGCGATTAAGGAAGGATCGCTTTGAGGTGGCAATGATAAGGGGTGGTCGTGTGTAAGTGACCGTGACCTACAGTCGGGCCATGGAAAAAATTTTGGGCGAAATTAGAAGGTTTGAAAATTTCCATGGGCGAATTTTTTATATAAAAGAGGTTTATTAGAGTTAATATTAATTAGCCTATTATTTATTTTTTTAAAAATATCCAAAACATGGTTCGCCCAACCTTATATAGTAGAAAAAATGATTTTAGCCCACCTGAATTTGTCTTGGAGCCTCCACTCGCCCCCGATTTCAAATAATGGCAGTTCTTGTAACACCATTTGCCCTTGGTTTCTTACAATGGAAGCTTCTATAGCTATTATTCGTCCTTTATTTGAAGTAATGACAATTTTGGAACCCCATTCGCCCCCAATTTCCTGCCATGGCGGCTTCTAAAGCTCTTGTTCATCCTTGATTTCAAGCAATGCCAGCTTTTGGAGCCCCATTTGCCCTCGATTTCCAAAAACGATGGTTTCCAAATCCTCATTTCGCATTCGATCGATGGTTTTTCTGTGCGGTTATTAAAGAACAAAGAGGATCTGGCAAACACATTGAATTTGAATAGCATTTCTACCTAATTCAAGATTGCTGCCACCACTAGGGCCCAGGGGCTACCAACAAATGAATCAGATAAGGGAAAGCTGAGTATCAGTTGCATAAACATATTGTTTCTCCTTGTAGTCATCAGGGCTGGAATTTGACGGGCAAAATGCCCGTCATGGGCCATTTTGCCCGTCAAATACGGCTTATATTTCATATTAACCGTCAGAAAAAACAAAGAAAACAACGAAACGTCTGTATTTAGTGTCGAAACCGTCAATTTTGACGGGTGGGATTTTTCCCAAATTCCTACACTGGTAGTCATTGTTACAAGTTAGTCTCTCCTTGATGCGGCTATGTTCAACAAATTTTATGCATCTGTTCATATACATGTATGTTTTATTGGCCGCTAAATATGTATGTATTAGAAAGCTTGTATCCTTCATACAATATTTAAGTGTTAAGGAGCCATGCTTTGGAGTTTAGAGATCGCATTTGGTATAAAACAATAACACTACATGCAATGTATCTCACAATTTTTTGTCTAGAATGGTGGATGTAATAGTAGATTTCCTCCTTGAATTGTGATATATGCATTGTATATTTGTGTGTTCAGCTTTAGCTTTTCAATTTGTTAGTTGCGTGAATTTATGTAATTGTATTCTAATAGATTCATGTATTCCATTACAAGATCAACAGTTTTATCTACCAATGACAACTATCGATTGTAAATATCCTTAAGAGTGGTTATCTTTGACATCATTGAAAATAATAAGTCACATTCAAATATCACATGCAACCTTGGATACAATGCAGCCAAGTAACTTGTGTAGATTTTTGTGCATAAATAGTTGGATGAATTACTTTTACCAAACCTTTTCGTGTCTCAAGATCTTCATGCAAATTGCAAAAGATAATTCCTTATCCCTCCTCTATCTATGTCAAATAAACAAATTATTTGTGAAGCAATACTGTGTATATTTCGGTAGAGTGTTATTGTAGTCTTTTGATCTGTGTATATTTCGGTAGATTGTCATTATAATTTTTTGATCTATGGATGTGTTCATTTCTATATGGCATGGAACATACCATAAAAAATTCTATCTTGGTGGCATTAGTCCAATTCTACTTGTTTTTCTCTCTTCATTTTATGTAAAGAATCAAACTGAAGGAACCAAAGGACAGAGAATTGACTTGGTGTAGATCTTCATCAAATTAATTTTCCTATCAATCTCTTCAAACCCACAAATAAAGTGGAGAACATCATTAAGTTAGCTTAAAATCAACGAGAATATGTAGTTGATAATTTTTAATGAAAAGAATTTATGAGTGAAGTGTTGACAAGTAGGATGAATAACAGTGGGGACAAAAATTTCCAAGTGAAAGGAATTCTAGTGTACCATTGTTCTTCTAGCAGCCCATGTTCTTTAAAATTTTATTTAAAAACAATGGCTTATTCTATTATATTTTCCTCTAATGTTTTCTCATTCAAAAGAAGGAAAGCATTGGTTATGTGTTCCTCTAAATAATTCCAAAGCATTAGTCATATGTTCCTCTAGAGACCCCAGAAGGATCAATCATCCGGAGTATATATGTTAGATTTTGATGGTGTTTCAAGGTGAAGGAAATGCAGGGAGTGTTTACAGATGCACAAAGAATTTTAAATCTTGGTTCCATGAGATCAAAGACTATAAAGGACATATCATACCAGATCGCCATTCATGAATGCACTTTTGACATTCATTTGATACATCTTTCAAACAAATTGTGTTGTAATGTAATGATGAACAAATATCACAATGTTTGTTGAAGGAGTGAATGCTTTCACACAATTATTTCTTCTTGTTGTACATATTCTTTGATTACATGCCTAAACTTATCCCCATTGAGGTGCCATTCAATTTTACTTAGTTTTATAAATCCACTTACAAAACTTGCCAACTGTTAAGTTTAAACCAAATAGACAAACAAGATCTCTGAAAGAAACACAATCACAAGATAGACACACAATATACCCTGGGAAACCCTCATGGGGTAGAAAACCCAGCAAAGCTTTCCTCAATAAGATGATCAACCAAAATACAAGATGTGCTCCTTCTCCTTGACTCCTTAGCAGATCTCCCAGACTAGTGCGCACTCTTCCACAAGTGAGTGAGTAATCTAATGAGGAGTTCACCTCCTCTATTTATACTTGACTCCCAACTGACTAAAAGACCTAATGGGGCCGACCTCACCTGGAGAAGTCTAATAACCCCTAAAATATAACTGCAGGGCCGACCCACACAAGGTGGGTCTAATAACCCTAGTTAATACAAACCCTTGGAGGAATAAACATCTCCAGATACATGATAGGGTTACCTCGGAGGAATGAAACATCTCCGGAATAATAAAGTACAAATATAATATTCTTTGAAGTTACAATATTCAACACTCCCCCTTAACGAGAAGGATATTATAACAACATCTGCAAGAGCAAGGAGTCATCATATATGATACATCTATAAATCATCGGAAGCTTTCTTCAATTCATCTTCATCAGTAACTCAACCAGTTACTGGAATATCAATGTCAACAGTGTCGATATCACTACGATCATCGGCATCGTCATCAGCATCGTCATCACACGATCATCAGCATCGTCATCATACGATCATCAGCATTGTCATCAGCATCGTCATCACACGATCATCAGCATCGTCATCATACGATCATCAGCATCGTCATCACACGATCATCAGCATCGTCATCATACGATCATCAGCATCGTCATCAGCATCATCATCAGCATCGTCATCACACGATCATCAGCATCGTCATCACACGATCATCAACATCGTCATCATACGATCATCAGCATCGTCATCAGCATCGTCATCACACGATCATCAGCATCGTCATCATACGATCATCAGCATCGTCATCACACGATCATCAGCATCGTCATCATACGATCATCAGCATCATCATCACACGATCATCAGCATCGTCATCACACGATCATCAGCATCGTCATCATACGATCATCAGCATCGTCATCAGCATCGTCATCACACGATCATCAGCATCGTCATCATACGATCATCAGCATCGTCATCAGCATCGTCATCACACGATCATCAGCATCGTCATCATACGATCATCAGCATCGTCATCAGCATCGTCATCACACGATCATCAGCATCGTCATCAGCATCATCATCATACGATCATATTCCTAGGATGATCAATCCTGCTCCTTTTAGGACATAGGTCCATGGATGATACAATCCAATCTTCAGTTCTCGGAGACTTCAGTCTACGGATCAATTCTGGGACCTCAGTCCGGGGACGATGCACTCCCCTACCTGTTCATTCAGGACTTCATTATCGGAGACCCAGTCTACGGTTCTATTCTGGGACCTCAGTCCGGGGACGATACAATCCCCTGCCTGTTCATTCAGGACTTCATTATCGGAGACCCAGTCTACGGTTCTATTCTGGGACCTTAGTCCGGGGATGATACAATCCCCTACCTGTTCATTCAGGACTTCATTATCGGAGACCCAGTCTACGGTTCTATTCTGGTACCTCAGTCCGGGGACGATACAATCCCCTGCCTGTTCATTCAGGACTTCATTATCGGAGACCCAGTCTACGGTTCTATTCTGGGACCTCAGTCCGGGGACGATACAATCCCCTGCCTGTTCATTCAGGACTTCATTATCGGAGACCCAGTCTACGGTTCTATTCTGGGACCTCAGTCCGGGGACGATACAATCGCCTGCCTGTTCATTCAGGACTTCATTATCGGAGACCCAGTCTACGGTTCTATTCTGGGACCTCAGTCCGGGGACGATACAATCCCCTGCCTGTTCATTCAGGACTTCATTATCGGAGACCCAGTCTACGGTTCTATTCTGGGACCTCAGTCCGGGGACGATACAATCCCCTGCCTGTTCATTCAGGACTTCATTATCGAAGACCTCACGTCTTCGGCTCTCTTTAGGACTGAAAGTCCAGGGATGATCCAATCCCCTCAACTGTCCACTAAGGACTTCATTCTCGAAGACCTCACATCTACGGCTCTCTTTAGGACTGAAAGTCCAGGGATGATCCAATCCCCTCAACTGTCCACTAAGGACTTCATTCTCGGAGACCTCACGTCTACGGCTCTCTTTAGTACTGAAAGTCCAGGGATGATCCAATCCCCTCAACTGTCCACTAAGGACTTCATTCTCGGAGACCTCACGTCTACGGCTCTCTTTAGGACTGAAAGTCCAGGGATGATCCAATCCCCTCAACTGTATTCTCATCAATACAAGTACAAGTATCCTCATCCATACAAGTACATTAATCAATACATGTATCATCATCTAGCATCAACAGCATGTATACATCATACATCGAAAGCATGTGTCAATCATCAAAAGCATGTACACATTCATCATCAAAAGCATGTATTCTCACTAATACATCTATCATCACAAGCATGTATACATCTGTTATCAAAAGCATGTATACATTCATCATCAAAAGCATGTATTCTCACTAATACATCTATCATCACAAGCATATCTGTTATCAAAAGCATGTATTCTCATTAATACATCTATCATCAAAAGCATGTATACGTCTAACATCAAAAGCATGTATTCTTACAAATACATCTATCATCACAGTCATGTATACATCTATCATCAAAAGTATGTTAACATCAAAAGCATGTATTCTTACTAATACATCTATCATCACAGTCATGTATACATCTATCATCAAAAGCATGTATTCTCACTAATACATCTATCATCACAGTCATGTATACATCTATCATCAAAAGCATGTATTCTCACTAATACATCTATCATCAAAAGCATGTATAAGTAAAACTAAATAGAATAAAGTAGTCCTAAATCTAACTATTTCTAAGTGACTAGGTGAAGTCTCATTATTGATGAGACTTGCTTGTCATCAGGAATCATGCTACTCCCCCTTTCTAGGAGAGTCCTTTCGAACTACACCAAGCTTGTCTCGAAAGTATTCAAATTTCACACGAGACAGTGGTTTGGTCAGGATATCAGCAATTTGATCTTCAGTGCTCACATACTCAAGCTTGATAGCTCCTTTCTGCACCATATCTCGAATATAGAAGTATCGGATCTCTATGTGTTTTGACTTATCATGGAACACAGGATTTTCTGTCATTTTGATGCAGCTTTGATTATCACACATAATCATAGTGGGATCCATTTCTAAGTCAAACACTCCAGATAACAGTTTCCGAAGCCATACTGCTTCACAGCTGGCAGAGCAAGCAGCTATGTATTCTGCCTCAGCAGAGCTGAGGGCCACACTAGATTGTTTCTTGCTGAACCAAGAGATTATGGCAGATCCAAGGCTATAACATCCACCTGAAGTACTTTTTCTATCTGAGACACTGCCTGCCCAATCAGAGTCTGAGTAACCATGCAACTTGAGTTCATGACTTCCATCATAGAGTAGACCAAAATCTAATGTACCTTTTAAGTACCTCATTACATGCTTTGCAGCTATTAGATGAACCTTTCTGGGTTCTACTAGATACTGACTTAGGGTATTTATAGCAAAGCATATATCTGGCCTAGTATTTGTTAAATACATTAGTGACCCAATGATCTGTCTATATAGAGTTAGGTCCACTAATTCTGATGAGCCATTAACCAAAATCTTCAAGTTGGAGTCCATGAGAGTGGCCATGGGTTTACACTCCAACATGTCAAATCTTTTCAGAATTTCTACAGTATACTTACCTTGATTTAGAAAGATTCCTCTTGGTTCTTGCCACACTTCTAAGCCTAAGAAGTAGTGCATTAATCCGAGATCTTTCATCTCGAATTCTGAAGAAAGCTTCTTCTTGCTTTCAATAATTTGTTTCTCATTTCCAGTTAGAAATAGATCATCTACATATAATAAAAGTATAACCGGTTCATCATCCATCACTTTGAGATAAAGGTTTGGGTCAGCTTTACTTTTGGTAAAGCCCATGCTAGTTAAGAAATTGTCAATCCTTCCATACCAAGCCCTGGGAGCTTGTTTCAACCCATATAATGCCTTTTTCAGTTTGCATACATGAGTCCTTCCGTCATTTACCTCAAACCCTTGTGGTTGCTCTATGTAAACTTCTTCTTCAATTACACCATTCAGAAAAGCTGTCTTAACATCCATTTGGTGTAATTTCCACTTCATCATGGATGCAAGAGCCATGATAGTTCTAATTGAAGTGTACCTAGCAACTGGTGCAAATGTTTCTTCATAGTCAATTCCCTCCTTCTGAGAGAAACCTCTGGCTACAAATCTTGCTTTGTATTTTTCAATACTTCCATCCGCAGCATGTTTTATTTTAAAGATCCATTTGGAAGAAACCACACTTTTATCTTTTGGTTTGGGAACTATATCCCAAACATCATTTTTCATTATTGACTGATATTCTTCAGTCATTGCTTCTACCCATTCTTTCTTTTGAGCTGCCTCTTCATAGCTAGTAGGTAGTTGATCCACAAGATCACACATCAGGGCCATATAGTTGGACACTAGCTTTGGTTTCTTCCTTTCTCTAGTGGAGCCTTCAGGAGCACCATATCTTTCTGCTCCTTGAATAATATCTCTAGCCCATGCTGGTCTTCTTTTCCTAGATAATTCTGCAACAGGAGGTTCTTGTGGTTCCAGCATGTCATGATCCTCTGGTATGTCCTCTTCAGGGATGTGAACAGTCTCTGAGATTCTGGGAGATGTATCTTCTTCATAAACTTCTTCAAGTTGACACTTTCTAGATTTCTTGAGAGCTGCTTCCTCATCGAAGGTTACATCTCTACTTATTTCTATATGATGGAAACCTGGTATGTAGATTCTGAAGGCTTTGGAAGTTTCACAATAACCAACAAACATTCCCTTCTTACCTGAGGGATCCAATTTGGATCTCTTTTCTTTTGGAATGTGGATGTACACAGGACACCCAAATATTTTGAGATGACTTACCTCGGGCTTCTTTCCTGTAAAGACTTCTTCTGGAGTTTTGAAGTCAAGAGCACTATGAGATAGTCTATTTTGTACATATACTGCTGTCTTGGCTGCTTCAGCCCATAGATACATGGGAAGGTCTTGATCATGTATCATAGTCTTTACAGCTTCCATGATGGTTCTATTTTTCCTCTCAGCTACCCCATTTTGTTGGGGATTGTAAGGAGTGGTTAGTTCCCTTTTGATTCCAGCTTCTTTACAGAAATCTTCAAATTCCTTTGAAGTATATTCTCCACCATTATCTGTTCTGAGAATCTTGATTTTCTTGTCTGAGAGGTTTTCTATTAGAGCCTTGAACTCTTTGAATTTTCCAAAGACTTCATTCTTACCCTTTAGGAAGTATATCCAAGTTTTTCTTGAATAGTCATCAATGAATGAGAGATAGTATTCAAACCCACTTAGAGATGTGGTAGGCATAGGTCCACATACATCTGAGTGTATTAGTTCTAGAGAACTCTTAGTCTTTGTTTCACTTTTCGGAAAGGGATTCTTGATATTCTTCCCTTTCTTACATCCTTTACATGAGCCATCATGATCAACCTTCAAGTCTGGCAAACCTATAACCATCTTACTCACATAAGGTAAAGCTTTATAGTTGATGTGAGCTAGTCTTCTATGCCATAGCTCACTGGGACTAGAAACTTCATGAGCAAGGGCAGATTCTGGATGACCCTTGAGTTTATAAAGTCCTCCTTCTTCTTCACCAATGACAATTGCATCTTTGATTGATTTTCCTTTGGTCCACATGAGTACTTGACCATCTATGAAGGCTACTCTAAAGCCTTTCTTGTCTAGTGCTGAGATAGAGAGTAGATTCTTCTTTAACCCTGGGACATATAATATTTCTTTCATCTTTAAAGGTGTTCCTGAATCAAGCTTGTAGCTTGCTTCACCAATTCCCTTGATGGGATATTGATAATCATCTCCTAGAGATACCTTCTGGGGTGAAGACTTCTCTTCAATCTTGGAGAGAGTTTCCTTATGACCTGTCATGTGCTTTGGAGCACCACTGTCAATGAGCCAAGTGCCTTCACCAGGAGACACAGATCCAGAGAGAGCAGAAAATAGTACATATTCTTCTGGTTCTTCTTTCTTTACTTTAGATCTTTTCTTTTGAGGCCTTTCCTCCACTTCTTCTTCTTCTTCTTCTTCTTCTTCTTCACTGTCATCTTCTGCCATATGAGCATGATGTCTTTTGTGAACAAACCTTTTCTTCTTCTTCTCTGGTAGGGTACAGTCTCTGGCATAGTGTCCTAGCTTGAGACAATTGAAGCATTGGACTGTGGAGATGTCTCCCCCTTTCCTTTTGAATCTATGAGAGGGTTGAGGCCTTTTGTGGTTTACTTTCTTGAAGTAGCCTCTCTTTCCTCTTTTGGTGTGGGTGGCCAAAGCTTGATCATCCTCTTTGAGAAGTGCTTCTCTGTTGGCAACCCTAGCCTCCTCTTGAACACAATCTTCCCATACTACATCAAACTTCATACTTTCTTTTCTGGCACACATAGTTTGAATGAATGACTCCCAAGGTCTAGTGAGACCATTTAGAGCTGTCATCACAAGTTCATCTTCATCAAGAGTATCACCAATGGCATCTAGTTGCTCTTTGATTAGAGAGACTCTTGAGAAGTAGTCTTGAATGGATTCTCCTTTGTGCATCTTGGTACTCTTCAATTGAGTCCTTAGATTCATCTTTCTGTTGATGTTCTTTCCTTCATACATTCTTCCTAGGGCATCATACATTTCCTTTGGAGTTTTCTTGGAAGAC
The DNA here is from genome assembly GCA_027924585.1 of Larix kaempferi. Taxonomy (NCBI): domain Eukaryota; kingdom Viridiplantae; phylum Streptophyta; class Pinopsida; order Pinales; family Pinaceae; genus Larix; species Larix kaempferi. Next base: position 4,300,607 of record BSBM01001041.1, on the reverse strand, counting down.
ACTTGGGGAATCAAGTGGTCTTTAATGGAATCAGCTATGATTCTCTTTGCCCTAATCAGATCCTTCCTGTGTTTTTCTTTGGCTTCATCTTCTTCTGGTTCTGCAACTTCCTCCTTGATATAATGAGCAAGATCATTCTCCTCAAGAATGAGACCAATTCTGTATTTCCATGCCCGAAAATTCTCTATGCCTTCTAGCTTGTCTTCAAGCTTAGTATTTGGAGCCATATTCTCTTAGGGGAGTCCAAGAGACAGAGTAGACTTACTTGGGAAGTTACTTTTCACTTTTTCGGAATCTGGAACAGAATTTTATCGCACTTTTGGTAGAATTAGGGTTTGACTTTCCCGAAGTTCTACCCAACCAAAAAATTCGATCTATAGCTCAAAAGAATGCTCTTGAGAAGGGCTATCCAGCCATGTAATCAGAATTCAAAAATTACAACTTTTTTCTGAAACCAAAAATTGACGTATCGCACTTTTGGTAGAATTAGGGTTTGGATTTCCCGAAGTTCTACCCAACCAAAAAGTTCGATCTATAGCTCAAAAGAAAGGTATTGAAGAGAGCTATCCAGCCATGCAACCAAAAATCAATAATACCAACTTTGGGCTGAAAACCCTAACTTCACCAAAGAGAGAGAAAGAGGTATTCTTACCTTGTGAAAGATGTCCTATTCAGTCTAGCTCTGATACCATGTTAAGTTTAAACCAAATAGACAAACAAGATCTCTGAAAGAAACAAAATCACAAGATAGACACACAATATACCCTGGGAAACCCTCATGGGGTAGAAAACCCAGCAAAGCTTTCCTCAATAAGATGATCAACCAAAATACAAGATGTGCTCCTTCTCCTTGACTCCTTAGCAGATCTCCCAGACTAGTGCGCACTCTTCCACAAGTGAGTGAGTAATCTAATGAGGAGTTCACCTCCTCTATTTATACTTGACTCCCAACTGACTAAAAGACCTAATGGGGCTGACCTCACCTGGAGAAGTCTAATAACCCCTAAAATATAACTGCAGGGCCGACCCACACAAGGTGGGTCTAATAACCCTAGTTAATACAAACCCTTGGAGGAATAAACATCTCCAGATACATGATAGGGTTACCTCGGAGGAATGAAACATCTCCGGAATAATAAAGTACAAATATAATATTCTTTGAAGTTACAATATTCAACACCAACCACCTACCTTATTAACCACCAAATGTCCACTGGATATCATCATTGAAGATGAGATGAGTTGTCCAATATTTTGCTAGCAACTCAAAAGCATTGTGATTAACAAAGTCTTCAAACTGGACAAGAACATTTTCTCCATGGTTTTGTTTGACCTCACACATGGATTCCTAAAGGAAGTCATGATATTCCCAGCCATTAGTGCACCTTTTTCGGAGATCATTGTTGTTGGCTCCAACATCAATTGTTATTAGAAGACACAATGAATGATGAAATCCACCAAGGGCAGTGTATAGAATCTATATCTAATCCAAATAGGTATTCCCATACTCTATCTCATTAGCATGTAGCTTAACATCTGTATTTTTCTATTAAAAAGAGTCCATTGGACATTGTAACTCAGTCTTTAGTATATAGTAGATTGGGGAAGTACATATGTTGATTTGATTAATGTGAAGATTATGTGCTCTTTTCCTGCCACCACATATTTGTGTGGTTGTTGCATGTAATACCTTTTCCTACCACCAAATTTCCATGGGGTTGTTTCATGTAATACCTCTTCCAGATCACCATTCATGAATGCACTTTTTACATTCATTTGATACACCTTTTAAACAAATTGAGTTGTAATGCAATGATTCACATAGTTATTTCTTCTTGCTATACATATCCTTTTGTTACATGCCTAAACTTATCCTCATTGAGGTGCCATTCACTTTTACTTAGTTTTGTAAATCCATCTAGCAAACTCACCACCCACCTTCCCTATTACCCACCAATTGTCCCCTGAATATCACCATTGAAGATGAGATGAGTTGTCTAATATTTTTCTAGCAACTCAAAAGCATTGTGATTAGAGAAACCTTCAAACTGGATAAGAACTTTTTATCCATAGTTTTATTTGATCCCACACATGAATTCATAAAGGAAGTCATATATTCTTGGCTAGTAGTGCACTTTTTTCATATATCTTTGTTGTTGGCTCCAACGTTAGTTATTATTAGGAAAAATGATGAAGGATCAAATCCACCAAGGGAAATGTATAGATCTAATTCCAAATAGCTATGCCCATACTCTATCTTATTAGCATGTAGGTTAATATCTATATTTTGTTGTTGAAAGGAGTCCATCGAAATTTGTAACTCAGTCTTTAGTACAAAGTAGATTGGGGCATAGCATAAAATTGTGCTAAAATATGTTTGTTGACATGTAATCTTTTCCAAGGGCATAAGGACATAAATGACTTTTCCTTGGAGATGAAACAATGCCATTATTTCCCTTAAATGTATGCTACCAAAAAATGTCACTAGAGATCATGTATAGAAATCCTTAGTATATGGACTGTATACAACTACCTCACACTTATCTTGAGACACAAAGAGAGTTTGTTCCTGTAATGGTTCTTGATATGATAATATTCTTCAGACAACAAAACAACAAAAGAGAATGTGAGACCTCCAAACACAACCTAGTTGAGCAGAGAAATCAATCTTGTCTGAATATATTTGGAATTGTAGTTGTACAGAGCTTTGTCAAGCTTGGTACTGATGAAGTCCTTGTGCAATATTGACTTAATATATCCATCCACATCTAGTGCAAGGGAAGCTAAGTGTTTCTTCCTAAATTCTTTAAAAATTGTGATCATGTGAACAACTACATGCATCCCTTCTCAATATTCACATAGAAATTCTCGATACTTTCATGTGTTAACTCATCCCTCTTCATTAAAACCCTCATAGGATTACTCATGAATTCCATGAATATTCAAAGGGAATAGCTGAAAAATATCATAGATCTAGTCCTCAAAACCCCTGGAAAGAACTTTACATGTTCATTTATGCTCATGCAATTGACAACTGGTATATATTATAGGATCTCAACTTGTCTGTGTTTTAATTTGTCCCTTGAAAACTACTAAATCAAAGACCAACATCAACTGTCAATCGGTGTAATCCTTGGCAGGTTAGAGGTGTGATGATTAAACATGGCTGCATTTTCTCCAGAAACAAACACAGGAATACCTGTGAAGTGATACACATAATCGGAACCAAGTCCAAACCTAATTTTCTTGACACTAATTTGCATTTGCATATTTCCAGAAAGTTTTGATAATTTTATTTTCTTTTAGATTTGTACAATTTAGAATGACACACTTGTTCTATTATTTTAGTAAAATAAAGGGCTAAATGAATACTACAATCCAAGACAACATCCAAATTCTTGAGTTCCAAGAATCTAGTCATCCATGATCCCTAGTTAAAAGTTGGAGAATTTCTTCCATCTAGAGCAGAATCCAAGCTCTGTAGTTTCAGTAACAACAATACTTTGGACTAACAAGATATTCAAGAAAATTACATACACCCCAAAAAAACAATTTCCAATAAAAATCTAGGGCTATTGATGACAAGAAAGTGACTTACAACCATTTAGTTTAACGTTTGAAGTAGAGGAATGGGTACCTAGTGAGAGATTTACCTCTATGATCTATCCATGTCTGAGTACCTATTGGCCAATAATTTAAAGTTGGTGCATGCCAATATGAGAACAGGTCATTTAAAGGAGGTACAATTGAACTTGCATATGAATCATTTGCGAGTGTAGCATCCCAAAGTCACAGACTTGTGCAATTTATATGATCTCGTTGACTAGAATTGGATGATTTCCCTATGAGTAGTTTGGACTTTGCATATAACTCTCCCTAAAATGAATATGCCAGTGACAAACCCAAATTCTAGAGTGACAAGGAAGATATGCATTCATTATGATTTCTATGTTTAATTCTAAAGTTTTATTTTTTTTGGTTGTGCTTTTTCATCTTTTGTCCAATCTTTGTGTTTGAAAATTTATCCAAGGTGAATTTGCACCTCTGTATCATCCTGCTGTTCTTGTGATTTGGATGGAGTGGCGTCCTTTAATTGATTCCACAATCAATTTGTGAGTCTGATGCAAATTATTTCTTGCTTGGTGCAACCAATTTAAATTTCAATCCCTTTCATGGCTGCCAGAGCTTCTGCCATATTATTTGATTGAATACCTATATTTCATGCAAATTTACACTTGATGGATTCTTTTGTGTCATAAATTACACCTCCAGATCATGAAAGGGTGGGACTCCTCTGTTCCAAACATTAATATACACTTGCCATGAAATGTAATTTAGGTACCCTCTAGATGTGCCAGGCCATCTCTTGCTAACTAGACAGGAACTGGATGGGCCCATCAGAGAGGACATCTACAGAATGTTGGACATGACCTCTGAAGAACTTGGGTTCAAAGATGTATTTTCTAAATTCCATCTAGATCACTTCTTGGAGTTGCAGGATGCAATCATCGTCTGCTTTCCATACACAGGTAGACACTGGTTGCACTCACTAAAGATACCTCTGGGACAGCTCTAGGTAGGCTCTCATAGAATCCGGAGACGGATCATCATATTCCTCAGCCATACATGATTTGCTAGATGTCCTACTTATAGGAACTGGATACAGATGGGCCTCAGTTTTAGGTGCCCCCTCTAATATGAGATTAAGGGCTGCTACCAGTGACTATAGGGACATGGAGAGCTCCCTCTCCACTTTCTTCTTGTACCACGATTAGAGATGCTTAGCCCTCTTAAGCAGTGAGATAATCAGCCATAGATCTCAATTCTTGCCCTCCTTGCCCTGCCATGTGACTACCATGAGGATTACTTCATACACTTATGTTGCTTTGTCAGATTGGGGCAACAAGAGACTGACAGATCTTTAAAGTATTTCAAGAATTCTGAGACCTCGGGTCTCCCCTCGACTCTTGCCTTTCCCACCCCTCAGATGGATGACTGATATCCTTGAGGTCTGTTTGGAGCCCATACATCATTATAGTGATAGATGGACCAGCTCTAGACAGATCCAAAGCAGGGCTTACCAATAGTTGAAAGCCAATTCCTCGCTTCCACTCTGAGATATCTGCTGAGTTATGCTTACCAATAGATGAAAGCCAATCCCTTTAAGGAGACGGGTACTTATATGAATGAGGGGGATTAATAATTGCCCATTATAGGATCTACCCATATTTTGATATAATTTCCAACAGCAGGAGACCAATGTGATTTCTACATGATCAGAGGGAGACTTCTAAAGATTGTTCTGTATCTGTGAACTGCTTTCAGGAGCCTGACATCTGATTATCTTATGCCTCTTGATTTTGGTTGAGTATTTCTTTTCTAATGTGTTCAGTCTTGACTCTTCCACTCTGCACCTTTCCCATTAATCAATTTCCATAAGTCACCAATTGCAATATCCGTTATTCCCATGGAAAATGCCATCAGGGAAACCTTCCAGGCACTTCCTTACATTCCGTGAATGGCGCCATGGGTACAGGTTGCCAGGGTATTCCTAACCTAGAGGGACTCTACTGGACTTGAACCCATGACCTCTCAGTTATCTGTGTCTTGAAATCGGTCAGTTTGAACGTAAGTTGCAGGAAACACATCTTTTGTCTATGTCCCAGTACCCAAAATGCCTGGAAATGTTGAAACAAGTATGAAATGCCTTAGAAACAGTGCTGGTTGTACTGTATGGTGTTTCCAACTCTGGAAATGTTGTACTGTATGGACGGTGGCATTACAAAGGCATTTCGGCCATTTCCAGTGATGTTTTGGGTGTTGTTTTTGAAGTTTCTGGGCCGACTGAAGTGGTCATGAGGGGTGTGGGACCAATAGAAAAATATTGCCTCATCCATGCCAATGAGCATTGAGGAGTTTGTCACCTTGGTAATAAAATGGTAAGTAAATGCTAACATTCTCCTTTATCTTACCTTTTCTATCTTGTTACTTAAAGTTTTGACATTACCATTAATTGTTTCAGGATGTTTGAGAGTGGTTCCAACCTCATTGGATTTCATATGGAGAAAGTGGAATTTCATATCTTGTTTAGAATTTGGCAGCTTGATAGTTTTCAGGATTTCAGGGTTGGAAGGAATGTAGTGTTTCCATTGAGCTCCATCACGTATGGGGGGGTATGAGTTTGGCATTAGTAAAGATGACTAAGCTATGGGTTTTTGCATTATGTAATCATCTATTAAAGTTAAGACATGTGTTTCCTTCAAAAATGTCATTTTCTAAGTCACCTGACATGGGGACACGGGACACGAAAATACGAGAGTCCGGCATGGACACGGTGACCCCCGGAATCAGGACACGTAGGATATGTTTTATATATATATTTTTATATACACGTAGGATATGTTTTATATACACATATATATATTTTTAGAAAATATATTAAAATTAAAAAATATAGACATATAGATCCAAAAATCTTTAGAACCTAGAACATTTACAAATATTCAATAGAAATTAGAATAAAAACACATTAATGATTAGTAGATTACACATTGTCATTCACAAATCACGATTCAGTGTTCACGAATCACAACACATTTCACATTTGTCATTCACAAATCACAATGAATTATGAGACACATAGATGCATGTCGGAACCATATTTCTCATTAAGTCATCAAAATCAAAATGTATACATATATGTCGGAATGCTACTGGGCACTGGAAAATGCCAAATAGACTAATAGTAAATACAAAAAGGGGTGGATCAAGATGGGAGAATCCCATATGTCAGTAGTCCTCCTCCATGCCTGAATCAACATACTCATCATTGCCATTACCCTGATCCTCATCCTCCTCATCCTCCTCCCCCTCCTCCTCCTCTCTGCCCATCTGACGATCTGCATCTGCTGTTGTGGAGGATGACCCCTCTATACGATCACTATCATCAAAAGTGATCGGCTCTAGCACTGGATCATGAAGATCCATGTTGGCTAATGCCAACTCAATACTACTGTCCAAACACATATCATCAGGAAAGACATCCCACATCTTTGTCTTTCCTTTCACCCACACCTCCCTCTTCCTGTAAATAAGACGAAGGTTGGAGTTCACATGCACCATCAACTCTGCCCTGGACTGCTCAAGCCTGCTCTTCTTCACACTGTACAAGTTCCCATATGTGCTCCAATTCCTCTCACAACAAGAGGATGATGTAACTTGAGAGATGACCCTGAAGGCTAACTTCTGTAGAATAGGGGATGTTGCCCCATGAGTTGCCCACCAAGCATAGGGTTTCTTACCCTCCCTATCTCTAAGCACATCATAGCCCTCCAAATCTCCTAGTGCTAGTGGAAAATCTACGAAGCCCTCCTCCGCCTCCTCAAGCATGTCTCTATCTTGAAATAGTCGTCTAAGTGCTATCTTCCTCCCATTTGCAATCTCTGCATCCATGTGAGGAGGGACTCTGTGTGAGGCCCCTGATCCACCAGTGAGCCACTCCTGAGTTTAAGGGTTCAAGGAGTGGGCCAAGCAATGCAAAGGTGTGCAATTCTTATCCCACCTGGAGATAAGAATATCCTGAATAATGGTCCATAAGTTCTCTGCAGATGTCCCATAATCGGGACACTCATTCTCCATGACAATGGACCTCATGGACTCAATCATGGAATCCCACCCCTCATAAACCTCTGCTAGGATGGGCTGGTCCGTGTCTGCAAACCGCAACAAAGAAATGATTGGCTCCATGATCTTAATGCTAAGATCTACCGTGTCCCTCCAACCATCATCTAACACCATGTCCTTCACCTTTTGTGAAGTAGCCTGATCCGTCTTTCTCCAAAAAGCCCAAAACTCTGAAATCACCATGGACCCAAGAGCGGTTTTGACCTCCCTCAACCTCTTGAGCATGATGAATGAGGAAGCACACCGAGTATCTGCAATCTTCAGCAATGAAAGCTGTGTGTATTGTTTGTAGATGGTGAGGGCATTTGTGTGGTTTTGTACAAAGTTACGGATATGGCGTGCATCCTCAATAAGGTTGCCAATCCATGCCACATCCGAAGCAATGGCTTTCAGTGCTAAATTCAAGGAATGGACAGTGCAAGGTGTCCAAAAAACCTGTAAGAGAAATAAAAGCATGTATCAATGACTCTACAACACTAACATTGCAATGACCAAATTCAAACAATGAGCAAATTAGAAATGAAAGGTGTCCAAAATGAACATACCTGTGGATATTTAGCTTCCACAATCATGCCGGCAGCCTTGCAAACAGGTGCATTGTCCGTGATTATTTGTACACACGAATCAACACCTACTTCTTCAATGGTTTTGATGAATAAATCACCCAAAAATTGTGCATCCTTGTATTTCCCAGGAGCATCCACCGCTTTCAAGAACAACGGTCCATTTTGGGAAGATACCATGAAATTGATGAGTGGATGGCGTGCGGGATCCGTCCATCCATCAGAACCAATACTCACACCGCATGAGGGCTATGTTGTTCTAATTGGCTCAAGGATTTTATCTACATCCTTCTTTGCTTTAACCAACAATGTGGTTCTAAGCTTCTCTGAACAAGGAGGCACATAACCACTTGGAGCTCGTTCCAAGATAGTTTGAACCGTCTCAAAATACAATGGTGACTGTGCAACATTGAATGAGATGAAGTTGAGGTAGAAGAAAAATGCAATGGTAAGGTCTACCTCTTCTCGCGCCTCTTGTTGGAAAATCCTATCCATTGGACCACCTGTAGATTGCCTCTTTCTTGTTTGATAAGTATCTCCACGCCCATGAATGCTAGGTGGAAATGGAGGCTTGGAGCTAGAGGACTTCCTAAAAAAGGGAAGAGGATCATCCTTTTTTTTTTTGCTTGCTGCTGCCACATTCCCTAAGCCAATATGATCCTCTTTTTCCATATCCTTCCTTTGTTTTAACACTCACCGCTTTGCATGAAGAAATCCCACAAGAAGGAAGGGCCAACAAATGGCCCTTAACACGAAAATATGTGCTCATGAACTCATGCTTGCAAAAATTGCATCTCCAAGACACATTGCCTCCCCCACCAAGCTTTGCCCCGGGCCCATGTTTCCTTGTCACGTACTTCCACAAAGGGTATTTTTTTTCTTGGGTTTGTTGTCTTGCTAAAACATGGTTAAATGGAGCCATAGAATGAGCTCCACTAGCAGTCGATGGAGCACTTGACGGAGGGGGAGAACCGCTTGTGCTTGGTGGAATAGGAGGGGAGGCCTAGATGGTGCATTTCTCCCTTTCCTTTGCCCCCTACCTCCTGCCCTAGCTGATTGAGACATTCATTTTCTTGTGTGATGGTTGAGCTTGCAATCCTCTCCACAAATCCACTGGAATGCACTTGGAATCACTTGGAAACAATGGATAGCCTTCAAATATCCTTCCCCTACACATACAACTCACTCCCAACCAATTGCTTCCTTGCAAATGACAAAAAGAAAGCCAAAAATTTGTTTTAAAGCAAACCCGGATGCCTTTTTCTGCGCTTTACGTGTCCTGTTTTCTGGGTTCTTGTCCGATCGTTAGGACACGCTCAAATTTTACGTCCGATTCGTTTTTGCATTGTGTCCCGAAAACGGATTCGACTGAAAGTCGAATCGAACACGAATTCAAATCGAATCGTGTCTGATTTGATCCCCACGGGACACGAGGGGCCTCCAGGACGAATCTGGTTTCTTAAGTCATTTTGTATCAATCTTATTTTCTTGCAAGATGATGTGTTATTTAAAAAAACAAAACTATATCTATATTTTTTGTATTTTTTATATATCGCCTTTCCCTTATGTACCCATTTGTGGGGGTCACGTTTCCAGAGGTCCCTGTTTTGGAAGCATGTAACACATTTCGTGCAATTTAGGTTCAAATTGGTTGAGCAAACCCACTAGGCTACCCATCTCAATATTTATTAAAAGGGGGATTTTAATTCCCAAACCTACCTGGGCCATAGGGAGTTTTACTTGCTCCCATGCTACCAAAGGAAATTTCTTTCTGCCATTTTGCTTTCCACCTTTCTAGATAGAATTTCTGAAAAACTTGCTCATTTCAATAGGGAAGCCACTGGAGCTTGTGAAGGAAGAAAACAAAAAAGGAGGAAGGGTTGATAGGCTAGTCTGAATCAAAATTTGTTTGGTCTGGGGCTTGATCTAGAGTGAAAATAGAAGGTAGAACGTTTAAGAGATTCTTAGAAGCTTTTTCATGTCTAAATTGATCCTGAAAATAAGAGATTTCCTATTATTTTAAATTTAGCTTGCCCCCTGATGCTTTCAGATATAGATCTAGAATCATGTAAAACTTCTTAGCTATAATGGTAGAAGACTCCACTAGGAGGGTAGGAGGGTATCATCTGCGAATTGAGACTGGGATTTTGACTTAGTTCCTTGAATGATTTTGAAAACATAGGAGAGTCCCTTTCCTTCATTAAATTTCAATAGCTCAGTGTAGTGACTCTGCTATTATAATATATACAAAAGGGGAGGGTGGACAACCTTTTGTATAGCCTTGAGAAGGCTTCAAAGAGGCTATCCAGGGGGAGGAACTGCAGGCTCTTATCCTATTTAAAAGCCTGTAATCAAGGCCATATTTTCATATTACTTTAAATAGAAGAGACTGATTTCTCTTATCAGAGGTGCTGCCAATTTCCAGTTTGATCACAGTGTTTGCTCTTTAGTTGCTTAGTGAACTGTTTCCTGGAATAGAATAATGTTTTTCACATACACCTGCCATAAATAAATAGCCCCCGTTTTTTCCAAGATCAACTTTTAGTTGAATTTATTTAACATTTGATGCTATAATCTTTGAGCAAATTTTGTGTGAAACATTACACTGGGAGATTGCATGGAATGTTGCAAAGGAGACTAGTTTAGTTTCCTTCAGAAAGAGGGCAAGAAAAGCAGAGTTAATTCCACCTCTCAATTTTGCTTTTCTTCTGTATTCTTCTACTATATTGACCGTGTCAACTTTTATCGTGTCCCAAAAGAGTGGTGATAGAACTTTGCCAAAAAGCCATTTGGCCTTTGTCTGGATGGAAGGAGAAAATATTCTTGACTTCCTCTTCTGTGACAGGTATGGACAGAAACTGATTATTCATTATTGCTTTCACTTAAACCTTTGGATTATTGGGGAGGAGCTTTTCTTGGTCATCATGTCTTGAGATTTGGGGCTCTATTAAGAACTCCTTAAAGAAGAGATGAGCTTGCTCCGAGATTTCTTGGAAATCAGATGAATATTTGCCATCTGGAACAAAAATTTCAACAATTCTGTTATGTGCCCTCTTCTGTTAGCCTTTTTGTGAAAAAATTAGTGTTACTGTCAGCTAATTTTAGCCAGAAACTTCTGGACTTTACTCTCTAGATTTCTTCTTCCTGTGCTAAAAGTTATGACTGTCCTTTTGTTCTTTGTCTAAGTTACTAGGATACGGATATAGATACGGATTCAGGTTTCTGGATGATATTGGTCAAATTTTGTTTATGCTTCTCTTTGCCAAGCACATTCTTTTGCGGATTACACTTAGCTGATTTATTTGAGCTTTCCACAATACATGTGTAAGGGTTGATGTGCTTCGACATGGCTTCCAGCCTTCCAGAAGTTCCAGGTACATGGCTTTTGTTCAAGCTTCATGAAGAGTTTGAATGCCAATTAGAGCAAGCTCCTTTTTGGGTGCAAGGTTCAAAGATTGTCATAACAGTTAACTATCTCTTCCTTTGATTAGTATATTGGTGACAAAGAGTTCTCTTTCTCCTTCTGAGCTCCTCTCTTGTTTACAATGAGCCCATAGCAGAATCATCTATTCTGTCAAGATTTAAAGCATATGTAATTCATTTAAAGCAGAAAATAGTTTTCCTTTCATTGATATTAATATTTTCTCAATATTGTATTAATTGGTGAGGGACACGTTGATATGTCTATTCATTTGTCCTTGAGAATAAGAATTATCATGTAATGTTCTCTTTAGTCTAAATTACTTAACTCATGCTTATGTTGTAAGATTCTCCTAGATTCTGTGGGTAATTATTATCAATGATGATGTTTTCTTCACTTGGATTCTCACTCCAAACAAGTGTTCCCTTAGTTAAACTAGTGGTTTAGTCAACCACTTCTTCTCCACCAAAGATGCATTAGGAAACTCCACTACTTACTCATGTATGGGCTTTGCTAATTTTTTTATCTAGATGCAATTGCCAATAATTATTTATCATGGCTTACTTTCTTATAATGTTAACACTTCACAATGTATTATTCTTTGATTTGTTCGAAGGAGTTTCTATTGACTTCATCAAGTGCTTGGGTTATTAGTTTGTTTAATTATCAATATATATTTATGCTTCTATCTTGAAGATGCTTTATGAGCTCTACTCCAATTAGTGTTAATTTCCTAACTATTCTTGAATATGATGGCCATCACTTTGCTATATGATCTTATAGCATTTGAAGATCAAATAATATGAGTTCTTTTGAAACAAGGTGTGGGGTTCACCATGATGCTTCAATACAATTTTATTGTCACTAGGTACTCTCAACTTGATGTACAAATCAAATTGTTTGGCATATTTTTACATTTTTTATCCAACTTTGTACTTCAAGAATCACATTTTAATCTCTAAATTTCTTTCACATGACATATGGAAAAATTGACACCTTGTTATCTACTGGCCCTCCTAGTGATTTACGATAGGAATTCAACCCTGTCATCATTGTAATTGTGTCAAACTACCCATCATAGTAGGGATACTCTATTCATTTTCAATTTGGAAAAAGTGATTCTTTGAAGTTATGTGTATTATGGTGTACAGTCTTAAGAGTAAACCTTGTAGTCATTGTGTTTATGTGAAACTATCCATGATAGTAGGGATACTCTAGCAATTTCAATTTGGCAGAAGTGATTCTGTATAGGCCTGTTTATTTAAGGTGTGTTTAAGGATATCCTTATATGCCTCAATGAATTTTTGAGTCTATTAGCATTGTAATATCTATTACATGATAGAATTTTGACCTTTATCTCTAAGTGAAAATGGTTGGGCACTATGGGGATGACCAATATCCATTGTTGGGTCAATGGATTTGAACACTATCAAAGTCAAGTCTTTTAACTACTTATCAACTTAATGAGTTGGGCCTTGAGATAATATCTATGTCATTGCCTTGAGATAAATGAATTCCATGCCAAATACAAAAAAAATTAATATTTACATTAAATGAATTAACTGCAGAGAGAAACTAATTTTTTTTGCTTTAAATGAATTCCATGCCAAATAAAATACAATTTTTGGCTTTAAATTAATTGCATGCAAATTATTGCAAAAAAAATACTATTTTCGGCTATAAATGAATTGCATGCAAAATATTATTGGGTTCGTTTTAAACCACTTTCAATTATCTCAACATATTTTTAAACAATGTGACAAACGACAGGCCAAAGCCAATCGAAGTTACGGGATAGCTCATCAAATGAACCCACTCCTACCCTGTACATCACACGTCAAAAATGATCACCAACATGTATATTTATAGACTTAACGATATACTTCTATACAACTTCCGTATAGAGGAATAATAACATCTCTATAGGAGTACAATATACATTTATGAAATACATTCCGAAGTTACATATACATCAACACTCCCTCTTAACTAGGAAGGTATTTCTCGACACGGGTCTTCTAGCACAAGTCTTCTTCTCTGGATCATCGTCACTGGATAATCGTCATCGTCACTGCTGCTGCTATCTCAATCAATCTCTGAAACTACTCATCATAGGAATTTCTATAGAGCCAGTCCTTTTTCATACTGGATGTAGGCCCACCACTTACAGGTCTTCATCATCACTGGCCATACTGTGGAATCCTCAGGACTTATTACGTGCGTCACAAAACCTCGAAAGAGCATCCCAGGATGTTACGGGTACACAACTCCGATCTATAGGATCTCCTAGGGCTCTATTACATGTGACCCCACCACAAAACCTCGAAAGAGAATCCCGGGATGTTACGGGTACACAACTCCAACCTGTAGGATCTCCCACGGCACAAATTACATGTGGTCACCACAAAACCTCGCAAGAGCATCCCAGGATGTTACGGGTACACAACTCCAACATGTAGGATCTCCCAGGGCACAAATTACATGTGGTCATGGAAAAACCTCGAAAGAGCATCCCAGGATGTTACGAGTACACAACTCCGACCTGAAGGATCTCCCAGGGCGCTATTATATGCCATAGGACAAAACCTCGAAAGAGCATCCCAGGATGTTACGGGTACACAACTCCAACCTGAAGGATCTCCCAGGGCGCTATTATATGTCCTCTCAGAGCAATGTCTCGAAAGAGCATCCCAGGCTGTTATGGGTACACAAATCTGACCTATAGGATCTCCCAGACATGCTATCTGCACAACCTGTTCCACGGCCACAGAGTATCATCCTGATACTCACCATACATCATCCTGATGTACACATGATCATCCTGATCATCATCACTGCATCGTCCTGATGCATGTCATCTGGAGCAACATCCTGAAGCTCGTCAACCATGATCATCTTGATCATACAATGCATCTACTTGATGCATACCAAGTATCTACCTGATACATATCATCATACATGATACACCTGATCATACAATGTATCCTCCTGATACATACATAGATACATGATCCACCTGATCACACAATGTATCTACCTGATACATATCAACATACATGATCTACCTGACCATACAAAGTATCCACCTGATACATATACAGATACATGGTCCAAGCATCCAACATGATGCATATACATATATAGAGAAGTAACTGGAGCATCGTCCTAATGCTCATCACCCATGATCCTCCTGATCATCATAGCATTGTCCTCTTCAGATCATCTCATCCTCCATGAAGCATAGCCCAGATGCAATCATCCAACACTTACACCACCAACATGGGAGAACACATCTACCACCATTCGGGGAAGGCTCCAGCCCTTACTTTTTCACCATGGGAGAACACATCTACCACCATGTGAAAAATGGATTCAGCCCTTACATCTACACCATGGGAGAACACATCTACCACCATGTGAGAATGGCTCAACAATTACATCACGACCATGGGAGAACACATCAACCATGTCAGAAACGCTCATGTGCATCTTCCAGACTCATCACTTCCCTTTGGAGGTAACCTCGATATGAAGTGCACCAAGCCTCTCTTTGAAGTACTCAAACTGCACTCTGACCAACGGCTTGGTCAATACATTTGCAACCTGCTCATCCGTCACAACATACTCTGCTTCGACTGTACTCAGTGCTACGTAGGACTGCTTCCTGCTAAACCAAGAGATCACACTTGATCCCATACTGAAGCAACACCCAGGAGTGCTCTTCATATCTGCAGCACTGCCTGCCCAATCTGAATCAACATAACCCTGCAGGTTAAACTTTTGATTCGCATCATACTTGAGTCCATAATCAACCGTACCCTTCAGGTACCTCAGAATATGCTTTACAAAAACCAGGGGAACACATTTGGGATCCGTCAGGAACAGGATCAATGTGTTCATCGCAAAGCAAATATATGGCCTTGTATTCGTCAAGTACATCAAGGACCCAATCATTTGACGATACACAGTGACATCAACCGGATCAGATGAATCATCACACAGAAGCTTCAGGTTCGATGCCATAGGTGTGGCCATGGCCTTGCAGTCCATCATCTTGAACCTCTTCAGGATCTCTACTGCATACTTCCCTTGTCCAAGAAAGATTCCATCTGCACTCTGCCACACCTCCATACCTAGAAAGTAGCGCATCATCCCCAAGTCCTTCATCTCGAACTTGGAAACAAGCTTCCGCTGCATGTCGGCAATCAATATCCTCTCTTGTAACAAACAGGTCATCCATAAACAAAAGTAGTATCATTGGATTGCCTTCCTCAACCTTGTAGTAAAGGTTGGAATCCGCTTTACTCTTGGTAAAGCCCAAACTGGATAGAAATCTGTCTATCCTACCATACCAAATTCTGCACGTATATGACTCCCTGTCATGTGTCTCAGAACCAAGTGGCTTCTCCACATACACTTCTTCTTCAACTACACCATTCAAGAAATCTGTCTTGAAATCCATCTGGTGTATCTTCCATTTCATCACTGCAGCCAAAGCAAGTATGGATCTAATGGAAGTGTATCTGGCTACAGGAGCAAAAGTCTCTATGCTACCACCTGCAGCATGCTTGATCTTGTAGATACTCTTGGAAGTCACTACAGACTCCCCTTCAGGTCTTGGGACTGCATCCCAAACATCTTCATGATCGACTGGTACTCCTCGATCATGGCATTCTTCCCAGATCTTGGGAACTTCAATATCTTCAATATTTTCAATAGATAACTTTGTTGCTGAACAAATGTTGTAGTCCTTCTTTTGTAGGTGATGATATACGATCTTTCCTACACAACAAGTTAAATTGCATGATTAGAAAACATCTCATAGTTTTCAGAACAAATTCTTACACATAAAGAAATATGTCATACAGTCATGCAATTATCTTAGCCAATGCTTCAATACAACATTTATCCATATCCCGTAACTTTCTAGATGCCTTCCAATCTCTACCAGAACATTGTTAAGAGTGTGCACAACTCCCAACATGTCAACAAAGAGGGTTCATTCTAGATAAGTAGCAATGGAATGTTGTACGGTGCCATAGGCCACTTACCCATGTATATTAGTAGTATATTGTTCATCAATGCAACTATTCTAATATGCATAATACACAACCTAATTCTAGGAACATGAGTATATACCTTATTGAACAGTATCATTTAAACAATAAAATATTCAAGGAATGATAATTCAAATACTTATCTTTGTTTTTTTGTTGGGTTGACTCCCTCTCAGTCTTTGCTTCTTTTCTGCAACTCCATTCTGATGTGAGAAGTGGTCAACTCCCTCTGAATATCTGCATCCTTGCAGAAACTACTGAAGTGCGCTCCTTCTTGATCTTTGCTTCCTTGCAGGAACAACTGGAGTGTGCTCCCTCTTGATCTTTTCTTCCTTGCAGGAACAACTAGAGTGTGCTCCCTCTTCATCTTTGCTTCCTTGCAGGAACAACTGGAGTGTGCTCCCTCTTGATCTTTGCTTCCTGGATTACCTATCCTTGAACTTATATCCATCCTTAATCACTATGCATGCTTATTAGTATCATCATTGTGTTATCCTCGAGGTCTCATACATAATCACACATTCATTAGTATAATCTTAATACATAATAATCTTAAACATGTATAGTCATGATCATTTCAAACACAGATAGTAAACATTAGTATTCAAGGTTTCAAGGAAGTCTTCTTTTACTCATGCATATTCTTATTTGATCATAGGACTCTTCTAGTTAGTTAAATCATCAATCAAGATAAGAGACATAATATGCATAAACCCTTGATTACTTACATTTCTAATTTTATGAATAAACATAACCAATCATACCAAGTATACTTATATAAGGGATCCTAACACAAGGCAGGATTCTAACTTGATATAGGAAAAACATACCTGGATTGGTATGTTAGCTAGTTATGTCTAACATACCCACATGATGTCTTCTTGTTCTCTTCAATGAATTGTGCTAGTAACCTGCATATCTCATAGGTTAACCATTATAGAACCAAGTTATACATACATCGCAAATAGATCTTCTAAGTGATTCATGACAATGGATGAATCTTTGCCCTCATGTCATCATGATCATATGTTCTTGAACTAGAACATGATTTGTCTTTCTTGGTGTACCTTTCATGTTAGCAGACAACATAAACCTCATACAACACCATAATGCATTAGTATAATCATAAGTGTCAACACCCTATTAAATGAATATCTTCTATCACGCATTCATAATTTTATTAAGGTGATACGACAAGTCTAAATTTAATCAAGATTGTACTAACCATAATAACATGAAGACAAACATACCATAAACTTAATCATGAACAAATATCGAAACATACCTGGATGATTCATACCTATCGAGATTGATTGTAATCTTCTTATGTAAGGCCTTAGCCTCATCTCCCTCTAAAACATGAACTTCTTAATTTATGCAGGTGAGCAACCCAATCCACTTGATTTGCAGGAATTGGATTTGGAGCTGGATTAAGGTTTGTCAGAGAAACCCTAAAAATTCAAAATTTGAATTTCAAACTTTCGAAAGGATAGAAATATGCACCTTGATGAGCTGATCAAGCTAGCATACTCATAATTTGAAAACTGCAAAGTTTCACCCCTCAAATTTTCCTTTGAAACTTCTGGATTCACTGGACATGACCTCGAACTAGGGTTTGATAAAGCCCACCCTTATTCCCAATCAAAAGGTTCGATCCAAAGCTCTAAGCTTCTATTTTTTTGAGGAGCTTCCAGCCGTGGTCACAGATTTCAAAAATTTCCATTTTTGCAGAAGCCCTAATTTTCCACTTTTCCGATCAAAGTCCCGAACTAGGGTCTGATCAAGCCTGACCTTCTGTCTAACCAAAAATTCTGATCTTGGTCTCTAAATTTCAATTTTGATGAGTATCATTCAGCCGTAGTCTCTTATTACAAAAATTCCAACTTTCTTCGAAACCAGAAATTCCGGAAGCCATGAATGAAGGTGCTAAAAAATAATTCTGTTTTGAAAGAAATATGTACTTGATTGTTTCTGGTGTAACTCCGAACTTTTCCATCCACAGGATCTGAAATTTTTTCCTGTGATAGCCCGACCTGTCATCTTTACAACCCCATAGTTCTGACCTTAAATGGATTCTCTGAGAGAGAGTTATGCCAAGTGTCGCAACGTGACCTGTTTATGGGATAAAACATGAGAGAGAACTTGTATGGCATGCCACGTGTCACTGGTTCCATTTCGGCCTCTAAAAATGTTACCTGAGAAAGTAAAGTCCATGCACTAGTTGTCACATTTTACGAAATTTCATTTGGAGCTTCCTAGCCCAAGTTATGACCTTTTTTCCAAGGTCATCTGTTTATGACTGAGATCTGGAAGAGGCAGAAACCCTATATTATACAGATCATAAATCAAAAAGTACAACGAATTAGAGGTTTTCCTTTGGACACAAGGTACATGGGGATCTTATCTTCGCCCTGTATGATTTTCAGACCCTGCAACCTTGCTGAAATTTATTTATAGCGAAAGTACTACGATGACTAGTTTTTGCTATATCAAGCCCTAGCTTCGCAATTGCAACAAGTGTCATACATGCCATACCATACCTTCTTTCAGGCTAGATCTGATACCATGTTAATTTTTTAGAATTTACGTCAATCTGATCTAGGATCTTAACTGAGAGAAAAACATGTACAACATATCTACAACATATCAATCATGGACACAATAATGCAAGCACACAAGAGACACAGAGTTTATTTGGGGAAAACCATAAAGGTGAAAAACCCCAATAACTTCCTTAGAGATAGATAGAGAAATGATACAACCCAAGCATAAGAGATAGACATCTCCTAAAAGGAGCTTCTCATCCTCCACAAGTGCGCCACTCTCCCGAGACTGTGAGAGAGAATAGAATAATAAAATAGAGTGCCTCCCGCACTCTATTTATACTTGAATTGACTTGCCTAATAACCTTTACTAGGTCGGCCTTAACTTAACCACATAACATAATGATGACTGGGCCGACACCCAATAGGGTGGTCTAATAACCCTTTGACCCACATGTCCGACCCCCAATAGGGTGGTTTAATAACCCTTCGACCCACATGACTTATACGGGGCTGACCCCAACAAGGTGGTATGATAACCCATCAAGTATAAGTTACGACACTTACAATATAAATGATGACACTTTCGTATAGAGGAATAATAAAATCTCTATAGCAATACAAACACTTCCGTATAGAGGAATAATACCATCTCTATAGGAGTACAATATACATATATGAAATACATTCCGAGGTTACATATACATCAACATTATATTCAATATCCCTGCAAACAATGATGACTAGAACCGAATCGTAAAGAACATGGTAATTTCTAAACCAAGACTATAGAAATCAACAACCGAGTAATAGATTGCCAAAGAGCAAGTTATGGAAGGAACTACGAACCAACAAGGTGGGAAAATCCAGGAAGGCATAGGGAAAGACATCTAAATTGAATTAAATGAACGAAACTAAAAAATGTTAGAAAGAATAAGTATTTTAAAAGCAAAGTTGCAAAGCTATAAAATAGACAGTGAGAAACTAATAAGAATGCGCTAAGAGGAACAAGAACATCTGAATGCAGTCCTTTTTCATGTTTTGTCTGAAATGAGGAACCATACACCACTTGGACATACCTCCAACAATATTGATGGAAAGACCCATAATATTCAGTATCCAGTTCATCCGAGGAACAATAATCTATGGGAAACACTTCTGAAAGTGAATCAGATGATTGAAATAAGGTTGAGAATAAAATTATGTCATGTGTCAAGAAGCTGAAAATGACAAAGGAAATTCAAGGAGAATTAAAAAAAATAAAACCTCCTATGTTTGATGGTGAAATTAAGCCGAAACATAGTTTTTAGCCATGGACAACTACTTCTAGCTGTATAATTATCCTAGTAATTTGAAAGCAAAGATGGCATTTTACAATCTGATGGGCAAAGCAACCATATGGTGGAAAGATTTAAAGTCTATTAAATACATCAGCGATAAATTGATTGGAAACAATTTAAGAAATCCTTTAGGAAGAATTATCTATCCAAGCAATTTTATGATGAGAAAACAAAGGAGTTTTATGAATTAAAGTTGGTACATATGTCCATGGAAAGTTTTGCTAATAAATTTATTGAGATGCTACATTATGTACCATACATCAAGGAGGTGAAATCCTGAATGCAAATGTAACCCTTCGATGGGAATCATCCCAACATTAATATCCAGATGTGTGAGCTGCTTCACACCTTTAGTAAGCTCGTCGATCATGAATATGACATTCATCGGCTCTATTCTGACTAGATGAGGTCTCATCGTCAAGGAAGGCGCCTTTCTTTTTCTTTGGCTTGACTCTCATGTCCGATCCTCAGAATATGATTCTCTTATCAAGTCTCGCTGGACTTGTTCAACTCTTGCTACAAGACTCTTTAGTTCTGTGATGCTCTCCATCATGCCTACTTGGACTACTTCTTGCTTGTTGTCCTTCAATTCAAGTGTCTCTTCGATATGCTCATTCAATCGGGCTACAAGGAAGCCATAATCGTCATCGTGCAACTGCTCATCGAGCAATGCTTTGTTTTCTTTTTGTTTCTTTCTTCGCGGTCCTTCCAACATGGTTGTGTCAGGTTGCTTCCTTTTCTCGCCTACTAGCAGACCAACAACTTGTTTCTGTTCTTCTCCCTGATTTGACTCTGGATTTTGCGCGCTTGTTGTCTCATTGTCCTGGTTCTTCGTGCTTTGAGTTGTGCTTTCCTCTGATGTGGTGATCAGTGTTGCTGGCGCATCGATCTTCCACTTCGGCGGCCAATATTCTATGATCAGATCAATTTTCTGTCCATCTAACTAATATAGGCCTTCAAACCATTGAGGATTCTTTAGCTGTGCTCTCGGCTGAATGTAGATGGAGTGCAGTCCAGATTCAAAAGTCATCTTACGAATATAGAGAGTTGTTACCTCTTTAGTGATACGCAGAATCCTCTAAATGATTTCGCATAACTGCTCATAATACGTAAACAACTGAATGTTGTTTATCCTCTTTCTGTCCAGTTTTGAGTTTTCCCACATGTTTGCAAACCTCACTCCTCGACAATCTCCAATGAATACAGAGACATCCTGTTGATAACTAGGCTCAATCCAGCCTACGAAGGCGATCAACACTAGAAACCAACTGTAGTGGAACTGATTTCCACTATCTTGTGAATCTCGAATGTCATCTAGGAATTCGTTTAGCAGATAGCTCGCCTAATTGTACCGAAGTCCATCTTTGGCCTTTGCATCTAAGGATATCGCAGCGAACGACACCTCATTCGGTCTGCATTTCCTTAGGATTTTTCCTGCAAGGAGTTGGACTGTGAACCACGTGGATTTATCCTTGATCCCGACTATTGTATATCCGTGGTTTCCTTTGAGAAAACCAAATTCTCTCTTCGTCCTCTTGGCAATCGCTTTATCCTTGTTCTTGCCTACGAACTCAACTGCAGGATCAACACCTCTCTTGCTCAAGTGCATGATCTGGTAGATGAGATCTATATTAATGTCTATATCTTGTAGTCGACCAGAAATATCCCTGGTGCGTGCATGAAAGAAATGTGCACACAACCGCTATGAGCTCTGGGCTCCTATGAAAGTGTGGGATGCGCTACAGGTTCAACAGACCTGATGGTTGCAACAATGAAATCCAGTCTTGCGCTTGAATGGTTGACTGCTTGTTGGTTTCATCAAGCTTCCTGCACATGTACTAATATGGTTGAAATTACAGGTACTTTGCTTCTTTGATCAAGTCATGGCCCGGGAATTTGCACTCTGGAATTTTAGCAAGCAAATTCTCCTTAATTCGCACATGACTTGACATGGGAGGCATTGGAATCTCGTATTGTGGTCGATTCTTCATGAGAAGCACCTTTGGCGCATCTCGTTTCCTTGGAGGGACGTACTTTGGAATAAGCAGGATCAGCCTGTTGCAAGGCGGTTCTGGTGGAAATGGATTCGAAATACTCATGGCCTTCAACTTTTCTTGTTCAGTGGCCTTCTGCCTGTCTTTTTGCTTCTGCTGTGATACATTCCTCGGTGAATTTCTAGATGGTCCACCTCGTTCTGGGACTGCTTGCTTTATGGGTGTCTTCATGACTCCTTCCAAACTAAAATGTCGGAAGTCTCTTAAGATTTTGTCTAAGGTTGACTATTCAGACATACACTGTCGGATTACTCTTGCTCTCGAAGGGTAAAAACTTGGAAATTACAGGCAGTAAAAATAAAAATTTGCAGTAAAACCTGTAATTATGCAGTCTTTACTATTTATAGGCGCAAGAACACTAAGGCATGCCCAAAATTGACTAAATTAGCATTAAATTCCATGTATGTTGGCCAAATCCTACTTATATCTAGGCTTGTTTCCTTCATTGAATGTGTATTCAATGGACGGATATGCCTTAAATGCAGAAACATCCGGTTCCCGAACGTATTGTATAACGACTACGTTCCGACCAAAAACGTTAATGATTAGTTTTCTTTTACTTCGCTAGCGATTAGGTGAATCACTAGGTTCGCTGCGCATTTCCTTTATTTCAACTTTAACTTCGCAACGCGATTCCCTTCTTTTACTTCACAACTCAGCTTGCTATGTGTGCTTCGCAGCACATCTTTCCCTTTGTGAAAACTTCGCATTTTACCAAAACTGTGTGCAAACTCTACCATTTATTTTTAATGTCCAATTTTAACTACACTTGACACTTAAAATTTTCTTGCGTTGCTTAACTGATACCTGGAAGAGTAGGGCCATCCCTGTAAGGCTTTAGTCTACTCCCATTAGCAATTCCTTTCAAATGTTCTCCAAGTAATGCGGCTAACTGAACTGTGCCACCATTACTGACATGCTTAACAATGTATGGTCCTAACCAATGCATTTTGAATTTTCAAGGAAATTTCATAAATTTTCTATCATAGAGGAAGACAAGGTCTCCTACCTGGAAGAATTTATTATTGATATGTCTATCATGCCATAACTTTTCTCTATCTTTTTGCACTTGTTGGTGAAAACCTGCAATAAAGCGATCTTCCTCTATTCCAACTAAGTGTAGTAATCTTTCATCCATTGTCTGATCATCAACCATATCTGTGAATGCTGCAATTCTCAAGCTTGGTACTATATATTGCATGGGCATGACAACTTCCTGTCCATATGTTAATCTGAAAGGCGTATGACCCGTCAACTTCTTACAAGTTGTTCTATGTGCCCATAATACTGCTGATATTCTAAGATACCAATCATCTCTGTTTGTGTTGCATACCTTTGTCAATGCGTTTTCCAATACTTTGTTAAAGGATTCTACAGTTCCATTAGCTTGTGGATGATATGGTGTGCTCTTTTGATGGTAGATATGAAATTCCTTTGTTAAGGTTGCAATAGTTCTATTCAGGAAATGGGTTCCTTGATCGCTCATTAGAATCTTTGGACATCCAAACCTTGTCAAGATATTCTCAAAAATGAACTGTGCGACGGTAACTGCGCTACAGCCCTTTACTAGTTTTTCCTCTTCCCTTCTCGTTAGATAATCTGTGGTGGTGATGATATAGTGTGACCTAGTGCGCTTTCCTAGTGGGTTAATAGGTCCCACGAAGTCAATAGGTCATTTATCGAAGGCTTGCAATGCCAATTGTGGCATCAATGGCATCTCATCTCTACGAGATTGCTTCCCTATTCTTTGGCATACATCGTACTTCCGACAATGTTCTTTTGAGTCTTTGTGTATCGTAGGCCACA
The DNA here is from genome assembly GCA_027924585.1 of Larix kaempferi. Classification (NCBI taxonomy): domain Eukaryota; kingdom Viridiplantae; phylum Streptophyta; class Pinopsida; order Pinales; family Pinaceae; genus Larix; species Larix kaempferi. Next base: position 4,276,140 of record BSBM01001041.1, on the reverse strand, counting down.
ATAGTTCTGATCTCAAAATTTTCTATGCAGTAGCTCTTCCTGCGCAGTGTCCTCCTAATACACTTGAATGTGCTTCGGCCAGTATAGTAGGCCTTTCATGTTCTAGCATTCATCTTCAAAATACTTCACATGGTCCTAATTTGTATAATTGTCCTGCAATTAGAGTAAAGTCAACTGCTCTTACCACTAATTGCTTCTTCTGCTGCGTAGTAAATTATGTAGTTGCTAATCCTGTAGTCAGGAATTCTATGATATCTTGGAATAGTCATCTGCGATATGGATAACAAACAACTGTGCATCTGGTAGATTATCCTCCAAATTAATGGGTTCTTCGCCTGACTCAATGTGTGAAAGATGGTTAGGTCCTGCGTTCAATATTCTTGGTTTCACAATGATTTCAAAATCATATTCCTGGAATAGTAACAACCATTGGCATATTCTTCCCCCTAACACTGGTTTATTGACCAAGTACTTCAAAGCTGAATGGTCAGTAAACATACAGAAATGTGAACCTAGCAGATAATGTCTAAACTTCTGCAATGTGTATACCATAGATAAGCCTTCCCTTTTTGTCATGGTATAATTCTTTTCTGTTGAAGATAGCTTTCTGCTTGAAAATACGATGGGGTGATTGATGCCTCCCTCACCTTGTTGAGCTAGTACAATGCCAAGTACTATAGATTAAGCATATACATGTACATGAAATGGTTTATTCCAATCAGGAAAGACTTGTATAGGCGCTGCAACCATTTTCTCTTTCAGTGTGTCCAATACTTTTTGATAATCTTCAGTACAACTGTACTTCGCTTCTTTCTTCAATAGTTTCTCCATAGGCGCAATGATCTACGTATATCCTTTGATGAATTTTCTGAAGTATACTGTGTGCCCCAATGCAGTGCGTAGCTGTTTAACTGAATTAGGCGCTGGGAGATTTACGATGATTTCTATATTCGTTGGATCAACCATCAATCCTTGATTACATAATATGTGTCCCAATAAAATACCATAAGGCACATAGAAGACGCATATCTTCAGGTTCAAGAAAATATGATACCGTCTACACTTTTCTAACATCATTCTTAAGTTCGCATGATGATTCTTCAAAAGGCCGAATATTGTCCAATCGTCAAAGTAAACTTCTAAGAATTTATGAATATAATCCTTAAATGCAGCTACAACAAATCTTGAAAAGATAGCAGGTGCGTTCTTCAATCCAAACAGCATAACGATGTACTGATATGATCCCCATTTAGTAGCAAATGTGGTCTTTTGTCTGTCTTCTGTAGCAACTATGATCTGATGATATCCATAAAATCCATGAGTGAAAGAGTGTGCCTCTTGTCCACCTACGTTATCTAACAATTCATCTGTGAATGGAGTAGGAAATGGGTCATGTAGAGATGCATCATTCAATTTCATGAGGTCCACACAAATTCTGATTTCACCTTTTGCTTTCTTGTCTTGAATTACCGTGGGACTTCTCCATTCCGATACTTCTACTGGTTCAATAATTCCTGCGTCAAGCATTTTATCAATTTCTGCCTTCACTCTTTCTTTATATTTGGGTTTCAATCTGTAGGTTCTTTGTTTAATAGGCTTCACATCAGGCTTGAGAAGTATTTTCACAACTCCCAAGTCACCTAAAATGCCTTTCATTTCAGAAAACTTGGTAGGACAAAAATCTTGATATTCGCGCAGTAGGTCTACAATCTGTTCTACTGTTTCTTCATCCGAGTAATCCCCAATAGAAGCAAATTTTGGTCCATTCCCAGTACCAATATTGATCTTTCTGGTCTTCAAAGGATTACTTAGGTCTGGAATTTCTAAATCAGGTTCTTCTACATCGTGTTTTCCTTCAGACTCAGGTATATTCACACCGCGAGGATCTTCGTCTAGCGCGAAGTTATAACATGCAAGGTTATGCTCCACCTGTATTTCCCAATCTAGTAGTTTATATATAGGCAACGAGACATAATTAATATCTTCTTTTTAATGATCTGTAAAGCCTCATTGACGCCCGAATAATCATCCTCAAAACTGAAAGTGGATTGAAAGTCATTTATCATTATGTGCCAATCTGTTGCGCCTCTGCGAACTTCTTCTTCTGTATACCAGTTCTTTGGTATTTGATCCAATGTGTGCACAAACAGATGAACCCATTCTGTCTTAGTTATTTGCATCCATGCTTTCAAGCAAAAGTCTATATGATATCTGGGATCAGTTTGTCCATTGTATTTTGCTTATACAATCTCAATTTGCTCCGCAAATCTAAGTTCCATCATGTGCTTACATTCTTCCCATGTGTTCAGGTTCTCTTTATGCACAACCTACCATCTAGCAGGTGTAGCTCGCAATGCTATATCCAAAGCTGCTAACTTATGTTCATCTGAAATTGATACTAGATATTCATGAAGAAATGCATGGATATTACCCAAACCATCATAAGTGGGATTTGGACTTACCTCTGTTCCAATCCAGCGTAGTGACTTTGTTATCTTTGCACATCGTCTTGCTGATACTTCATGCATTTGGCTTTGCCAGTTCTCCATTCCTGCATCTGATTCTAATATGCAAGAAGTGTCGCATCTCCAACTCAATGTTCCATCATTTGTAGGATTAGTGTAATCTGCTTGGTTCACTGTCATCTTGTAGATATTATCAATTTCTTGAGCTCTTCATTCTTCTTGGACTTGTTTAATATATATAGGTCCTTGTGAAGGATCCAAGGGTGCGATGAACCTTATATCCGGTCCTTCAAATATCATTTGTTTTTTCTTTAGATTGATAATTGCGAGGTTATCTATTTCCCAATTAATCCCCAATAATGCATGATAAGGATTGTTGTCATCTAAGATCTCAATAACGTCGAAGTCTACTTTACTTCGCACTTCATCAATGTCAACAAGAACACTTGATAATCTCCCAAAATGTAAAACCTTTTGCTGGTTAGATAATCTCAATTGTATAGGCGACCAAGATAACTTTGGCTTTCCCATTTGTTGTCAGGACATTCACCTCCGAGCCTAGCTCGAGAATGACCTGGTTCATTTCAAAATCTCTGATCTGCGCATTTAGCCTCATTTCTCTTCCTGTCCTTCTATGGTTCTTGATATGATGAACTAATATGTGTGCATCATTTACTTTAGTACACTGTTCGTAATGTCCCAATAGGTTCTGTAATTCTCCTAAGGCATTTCTATGCCTGATCATCTTTATGCAACTCTGTAGGAATTGCGTAATAGGACTTATCTGTTATGGCGAAGTTCGTGATCCATCATAAGAGGTCGACATGTCTAGTATCGGTGTCTGATCACTTCGCAATTGGGTCCTTGTGGTTGAAGGTTCCAAGTCCTGAAAGCCTTTTCTTGCTTCCATGAATACCGTTTTCTCCTGGTCAGGGTTAAATGCGAGCATTTTTCTAGTTTCTTTTCTTACCCAAGGCCCATCAGTAGGATTTGGTTTGTTTATATGATCTTCATAAGTCAAAGCTTCGTTTGTCCGGTCATTTCTTATCACGGCTCCACTTCGTGTCACAACATGGATACTGTGATCTTCGTTTCTTTTCTCAGCTGCGATCATCTGTATATTTTGGTTTTGTCCTTCTGGTCTCTTCTCTTGCATTTTGCCTTGCAAAATAGGACATGCTTCAATGACATGGTCGAATGAATTACAATACTTACAAGTAGTGCAAGGGTTCTGACAGTCTCTTGCTAAATGTCCATGTTGTGCACATTTATAACATACAACCTGACCTCTTCCTCTTCCTTGGCTAGTATTACGTCCTCTTCCTATGAATCCACCATGTCGTCTATATGTGCCTTGATCATACTGCGCACTTTCATTATTATTTTGTGTTTCTCCTTAGACTCTGTAGACATCATGTTTTCTATCTATCATGAGGTCATATGCTCTACAGTTGGTATCATCATGGCCAACTGATTTAAAAAATGTGTAGTACAGGTTCTTTGGTGTCTGTACATACTTCTGAAGTAGGTAACAGTCCTCTGGGCGATGTCCTCTACATCGAAAAATATCACACCATGGTCCTTGCTATTGATTCAATGGGTTTGGTGCTCCACTAGAAATGTAATCTTTGAATACATGACAATGTTCCTTGGAATGTCCTTCTCCTTTACATTTAGTGCACCAAACCTCTTCTCTTATCTCTTTTCATTTCTTCATATCTTGTAGTTGTAATGTCAATTTTGCTAGTTGTGTATGTATCTGTACCATTCCTGTGCTAGTTTCTCCTATGGGCGAAGCTTCTAACTTCATCACAATTTCTAATGCTTCTGTTTGTGATGCGACTTTCTGTTGCATCAGTGATAATTTTATGTGGAGCAACAACGCAACTATGAATCACTCTTGATGATGTCGTGGTGCTATTTCAAAGCTAACTTGATCTAACAATGCTTTGAATTTCTGATCAAACTCCCACATAGTCTCATTAGGTTTCTGTTTGATTTCTTTTAGCTCTGTAATGCACTAAGATTCTGACTTAGGTTTCTTAAATTCTCTAATCAACGCATTTTTGATATCCACTAGTGTCCTATTCTGTCCAACAGAATATTTCATGAACCATGTTAAAGCTCCGTCTCTGAATGTAGTAACTATCTGAGCTTGTTTTATAGCATCATCCCGTACTTGCTTAACGTTCCATACAACTTCACAGAGAAACCAATGTTGTTTTGGATCTTCTAGACTGGTTCCTTTAAAAATAGGTAACTTAATGTCGTCTGTCATTCTTCTTCTAGGAGGTGCAGTGTTATGAAACGATGAAGGTAGACCACTACTCGAATCATTCTAAGTTCTGCGAACTAGTAATATTTCTTTCCTCAAATATGGGTTTCTGCGGAGTAATAGGCTGATAGCTAATGCGTCTAGGTTCTGTTTCACTATCAGACTCAACCTGATATGAGTTTCTATCACTTCCTAACTCATTTTCTAGGAATGTGCGAGGTGCAGCTTCACGAGACCTCTTTCTAGTGCTAACTTTATATCTTTTTCCACTTCGCAAAATACCAATATCGGCGTCCATGTCACTATCTGTGTTATTGAACATTACAAACTCAAACCCTAGGAATTTGATTGCATTCGTAAGACTCATTTTTCAGCTAGTAGCATTTTAATGTATAAACTGAGGTTTTTCAGGTACTTACCTCTAAATCCTTGGAAGAAATATCCTTCTGCTGCACTGTAAGACTTCAACGTGTACACAACAAATTCTATAACATATCCTTCTAGTAAGCTATCCAACCAAAAGTCTACTACTTTGAAATGTGGTTGTCAATCCCCTTAAGCCTCTGAATCAACACTGGAGTCCAAACTGTAGGTTCTCCACCTTGAAAACAGATTTTGTGTTCTGCTATCCTTGATATCCACTCAAGTAACTCAGTAGCAAATGATGCGAGGAAAATTTGATGTAGGTCAGTAAATATATACCTTTGCAACCATTGTTCTGTGGTGAGATGCAGATGTCTGTTTTCTTTCTGTGCAAACTCAAGTTCTGTCTGGATTACCTAGTTTTGTATTTTTGTCTTCTCTGGATACCACATCAATCTTGCTTAACAAGTCTCAAGGCAACATGACCATTCACTGATTCACTTCTTCTTCACATCTACATAACACATTCACCAGTTCTAGTGCGACAACATAACCATTTGTTGGAGACTTTTATTCTTACGGCTGAATCGGGTTCGACGTAGTTACTTATTTGTAGACCCAACAAAATCCCCTTCACTGGCCCTTTCGACATCAACTTGCGAACATGATGAAGTCTCACACGAAGCGAAGATGGGTGATTATAGAATCAGGTTTCTGTAACCTCGTGATGCACGGTTATGTTATGCTAGCTTGCTATGCGTTCTGTACTCAACATATACTTAACAGATTATTACCAATATGTATCTGCGCACTTCGCAGTTACCAACAACCTACATAATTCGCTGAATCATTGCTACCTCTACTCTGATAATTACGCATTTTCCATACTTAACGCAACTTCACAATGTTCATACATGTTTGTTCCACTACTTAACATATCATTCTCACTCACATTCATCTGAAAATACATATATAAGCATCAACATACATGTGTGTTACTACAAAGTGATTGGGTCAAAGTTGTAGTAATAGGTGATGTGGGTGGAGAATGACCCGACCAAATCCAGTTCAACCGCAATTACCACATGATTTTTGTGACTATAGATCGATTATTCTTGAGTTATATTCAATATCCCTGCAAAAAATGATGACTAGAACCGAATAGTAAAGAACATGGCAAGTTCTAAACCAAGAAGACAGAAATCAACAACCGAGTAATAGATTGCCAAAGAGCGATTTATGGAAGGAACTACAAACCAACAAGGTGGGAAAAGCCAGGAAGGCATAGGGAAAGACATCTAAATTGAATTAAATGAATGAAACTAAAAAATGTTAGAAAGAATAAGTATTTTAAAAGCAAAGTTGCAAAGCTATAAAATAGACAATGAGAAACTAATAAGAATGCGCTAAGAGGAACAAGAACATCTGAATGCAGTCCTTTTTCATGATTTGTCTGAAAGGAGGAACCATACACCACTCGGACATACCTCCAACAATACTGATGGAAAGACCCCAGAATATTCAATATCCAGTTCATCCGAGGAACAAGAATCTATGGGAAACACTTCTGAAAGTGAATCAGATGATTGAAGTGAGGTCGAGAATAAAATTATGTCATGTGTCAGGAAGCTGAAAATGACTAAGGAAATTCAAGGAGAATTTAAAAAAAATAAAACCTCCTATGTTTGATGGTGAAATTAAGTCGAAACATGGTTTTTAGCCAGGGACAACTACTTCTACCTATATAATTATCCTAGTAATTTGAAAGCAAAGATGGCATTTTACAATTTGATGGGTAAAGCAACCATATGGTGGAAAGATTTAAAGTCTGTTAAATACATCAGCGATAAACAATTGATTGGAAACAATTTAAGAAATACTTTAGGAAGAAGTATCTATCCAAGCAGTTTTATGATGAGAAAACAAAGGAGTTTTATGAATTAAAGTTGGTACATATGTCCATGAAAAGTTTTGCTAATAAATTCATTGAGATGCTACGTTATGTGCCATACATCAAGGAGGTGAAATCCTGAATGCAAATTATGTAACCCTTCGATGGGAATCATCCCAACGTTAATATCCAGATGTGCGAGCTGCTTCGCACCTTTAGTAAGCTCATCGGTCGGGAATATGACATTCATCAGCTCTATTCTGACTAGCCGAGGTCTCATCGTCAAGGAAGGCGCCTTTCTTTTCCTTTGGCTTGACTTGCCTGTCTAATCCTCGGAATCTAATTCTCTTATCAAGTATCGCTAGACTTGTTCAACTCTTGCTACTAGACTCTTAAGTTCTATGATGCTCTCCATCATGCCTGCTTGGACTACTTCTTGCTTACTTTCGTTCAATGCAAGTGTCTCTTCGATATGCTCATTCACTGGGGTTATGATGCAGTCATAATCGTCATTGTGCAATTGCGCATCGAGTGATGCTTTGTTTCTTTCTTCGCGGTCCTTCTCGCACGGTTGTCTCAGGTTCCTTCCTTTTCTCGCTTGCCAGCAGACCGACATCTTGTTTCTGTTCTTCTCCCTGATCCAGCTCTGGATTTTGCGCGCCTGTTGTCTCATTGTCCTAGTTCTGCATGATTTCAGTTATGCTTTCCTCTGATGTGGTGATCAGCGTTGCTGGCACATCGGTCTTCCACCCTGGCGGCCAATATTCTATGATCAGATCAATTTTCTGTCCATCTAACTGATATAGGCCTTCAAACCATTGAGGATTCTTTAACTGTGCTCTTGGCTGAATGTAGATGAAGTGCAGTCCAGATTTAAAAGTCATCTTACGAATATAGAGAGTTGTTACCTCTTTAGTGATACACGGATTCCTCTGAATGACTTCTCATAATTGCTCATAATACGTAAACAAATGAATGTCATTTATCCTCTTTCTTTCCGGTTTCGAGTTTGCCCAGATGTTCGCAAACTTCGGTCCTCGACAATCTCCAATGAATACCGAGACATCCTATTGATAGCTAGGCTCTTTCCAGACAATGAAGGTGATCAACACTATAAACCAACTGTAGTGGAACTGATTTCCACTATCTTGTGTATCTCGAATGTCATCTAGGAATTTGTTTAGCAGATAGCTTGCCCAATTGTACTGAAGTCCATCTTTGGCCTTTGCAACTAAGGATATCGCAGCGAATGACACCTCATTTGGTTTGCATTTCCTTCGGATTTTTCATGCAAGGAGTTGGACTGTGAACTGTGTGGATTGATCCTTGATCCCGATTGTTGTATATCCGCGGTTTCCTTTGAGAAAACCAAATTCTCTCTTCGTCCTCTTGGCAATTTCTTTATCCTTGTTCTTGCCTACGAACTCAGCTGCAGGATCAACACCTCTCTTGCTCAAGTGCATTATCTGGTAGATGAGATCTATATTAATGTCTATCTTGCGGTCTAAACACAAATATCCCTAGTGCATGCATGAAAGAAATGTGCGCACAACCGCCGTGAGCTTTGGGATCCTATCAATGTGTGGGATGCGCAACAGGTTCACCAACCCTGATGGCTGCAACAATGCAATCCAGTCTTATGCTTGAATGGTTGATTGATTGTTGGTTTCATCAAGCTTCCTACACATGTACTGATATGGTTGAAATTGCAGGTGCTTTGCTTCTTGGATCAAGTCATGGCCCGCGAATTTGCACTCTAGAATTTTACCGTGCAAATTCTCCTTAATGCGCACATGACTTGACATGGGCAGCATCAGAATCTCGTATTGTGGTCGATTCTTCATGAGAAGCACCTCTGGCGCATCTCGTTTCCTTGGAGGGATGTACTCTAGAATAAGCAGGATCGGCCTGTTGCGAGGTAGTTTTGGTGGAAATGGCTTTGAAATATTCACAGCCTTAAGCTTTTCTTGTTCAGTGGCCTTTTTCCTGTCTTTCTGCTTCTACTGTGATACATTCCTCGGTGAATTTCTAGATGGTCCACCTTGTTCTGGGACTGCTTGCTTTACGGGCGTCTTCATGACTCCTTCCAAACCAAAATGTCGAAAGTCTCTTAAGATTTCATCTAAGTTTTTCTGTTCAGACATACACTGTCGGATTACTCTTGTTCTTGAGCGGTAAGAAGCCTTCCTAACTAACTGATGTGGATGGGGGACTAGAAGGTCCCTAGATGGAAGAAGCCTTTTGTGTAGTGAACACCCTATGCAAACTGGGTGGTAACAAACAACACACATTCAAGGAGGCAGCGGAAGAGGATATATACAAGCTCAAGGATGAGTTGATGGCCACCCAAGATTCTTTGAGATGCACTCAAAGTGGACTCGTAGAGTCTCATGAGCAAATAAAGCAGCTTTACCAAGAGTTGCAAAGATCACATATTCCCTCCTACATCCCAGTCAACCATTCTCTTTTGGCTGATGACATTCATATTTCTATGGAGGAACCTCATGAGATGGTGGTTCATGAGGTGCATGATGACATGCATGTGCTTGAGGAGTTTTTCGGTGCAGATGATGAGTCCCAAGCACATGTCACTTGCCAGAACGAAACTGAGCTCTCTCATGGAGTGAGTCCTCTCTCCATTGAAGAGTCATAAGAGCTCCTTATTGTTGGACCAGTCCTTGATGGAGTTGATGAATCCACATATTTAGTGGATACTTCTTGTAGAGAGTTGGTTGATCCTTCGTCATCCTACACATTTTTGGGTGAGCATTGGGTGAAGGGTTTCTTCTTGTTGGTACCCGAGGAAGAGCAAGAGGCTCCTACATTCAATCTAGTTGATTTGATTGAACCATCCCCTTCCCAGCAGGAGTTGAGGCATCCTATGCCTATCTTTGATGCCTCCATGTATAGAGGTGCATCGGATTTCTACTTATTTTCATTGAGTGGATCATATGATGGAGGTTTGCACCCTTGGATCATTGGCACAGAGTTGAACCACTAGATGAGTTCACATGAGGAAGCACTTTGCTTTCTACTCGAATAAGTTGATTGGAGTGTCCTTCCATTCCCTTGTTGGATGAGGAGACATAGGTGTGTATTTCCTGCTTGCATTCTTGGAGATTTCTTTGATGTATCATTTTCTTGTGAGCAGCATGGGCATCCTTATTTGTTGGATGATGCCTACCTTTCTTATGGTTGGACATGGGATTTTCACCCTTGTCACTTGAGCTTTATTGATTTCATTTTTTTTATTCTTGTGTGCATTGGGCACATAAGAACCTTCCTATGAGTTTGGAGAGACTTGATGAGGTTTGGCCTCACCCTTTGGAGATGTATTTCATAATGGATGGCCTCCTTTTGATTTGGCCCTACCTTGAGGATGCATATTTCATGATGGATAATCTCTCTATGTTTCAGCCTAGCTTTGAGGATGACATACTTCCATTTAGTTTGCATAATCTAGTCATTTTTCATGATGTTCTTGCTATCCTTCCTAGTACCCTTCATGGTGCTAGCCTCTACATAGATTTGATGATATTTGGGAGGATGCACACTAGGTAGTGGGATCCAGGCATTCCTTCGCTTGATGGATTTTGTTAGATGTCATTCTCATCGATGGGAGTGAAATACAAGCAATAGGATCCTAACATTGCTTGTATTTGGAGCAGTTGTTGGCATGTTGGCTTGATGGATTAAGTCAACCTTCTCTCTCATGAGTTCATCTATGTTGCATTTGGTTTCAGTTTCCTACTCGAGGAACAATTCTTTGGATGGAATTATGATTTTCACACAGGAATTTTTTCTAGCAGCCATGAGACTCCTTATGCAAGCCTTCCACTTTGCATAGGAGGATCTCTTCTACTCCTTGTATTCATGAGGATCATTTGGGATCCTGGTATATGTACTTAGTTTCACACTGAGTGCATGGTATGATGGTGGTGTAGATAGAGCTATGCTTTGGGAGGATGTCTCAAGATGTAGTTGGCGATGGGGGACTATAAGGTCCCTAGTAGGTCAAAAATAATAAAATGTAAAAAATAATATATATTATGATAATATCATTCCATTTGTACTAAATCATTTATTTTATATGTATTGTAAAATTAAACTATTTATAAAATAAACATAATTTATAATTCAATATTTACAAAAATCAATAACAAATTTAATTTTAAAAAATAAATAATATAAATATAAATACCAAGTCTAATTTCTACGTCAATTATTTAAATAATTTAAATAAATACTAAGTCTAATTTCTAAATCAATTATTTAAATAATATAAACATAAATACTAACTATAATTTCTACGTTATTTTTAATATATATATAAACATAAACTTTTAAAAATTACATAATTTATAATTCTTTAGTTACGAAAATTCAATACAAATAAAAAGATATAAATAATACAAATATATATACTAAATATATAATTTCTAGGTCAACGTTTACGAAAGACAAGAAACAAACAACAAACTAAACTAAAAATGCAAAATTAATGATAGAAATACAAGAAAAATCGCTGCAAAGTAGCTAGTCCCTGCTCCCAAAATAATGTTTATAATTTGTATAATTATTTACAAATTATAAGGGTTGTCGTGTTGTCATAGATTCTCATGCTCTGTGCATGGTTAGTCATCTGCTTTCTCTTTTCAAATTGAGTGCAAGGATGCGACAACACCAATCACAATATCAATCTCTTCTTCCTGGAGAGTTCATGGCTACCAAGCACCAAGTAAAGAATCTTCATTCACCTTATATATATATCTAAATAATAATAATAATATTCTTGCATTAATTACAGGTGCCTGCAAATTCCTGTTCATCTCTAAAGAAAGTTCTTTGCAGAGGGATTCGAATCCATACTTCGAAAGCTTTAATTCTTGTCCAGCAGAATCAACCTTCAAGCCCCATGCCAGTATTCTTCTTCTCCTTTTTATTTGCTTTCATCTATTCATCACCTGAGGGGAATTTTTTTTAATACAGTTTTGTTTATGTATATATATATATATATATATTTTGCAGACAATTGATCTGAGAGTAGGCATACACTGCGATAAGTGCAAGAAAGAGATCAAGAGAGCACTCAGAAGAGTGGAAGGTAGGGATTGATAGTACTTTCATGAATTTGATTAGATTTTATATGTTATTATTTGAATTTGAAGTAGTCTAAAAGTTCCATCCTGAAAATTTTGATTTCTTTTTGCCTGAGTTTGAAAAAATATAATAGAAATTTTGCTGACAATTGTCAAACTTTGAAATTTTGGGTGTCTTAGGGTTTTTCATGGCTTTGAATCGGTTTCTAACATCAAAATAGCCATTAAAACACAGTTAACTTGAAATTTTGCAAAATAAAAAATGCCCACATCCATCCTCTGCCAAATTATCGAATATTTGGTTTCATTTGGACTGTAGTTAATTGGTATATTTTTTATTTTGCAAAATAAAAAAACGCCCACATCCATCGTCTGCCAAATTATCCAATATTTGGTTTTATATAGACTGTAGTTAATTGATATATTGTGATTGAACTTTCTATTTTAATGTTTCATTCTTGATTGAATTTTCTATTTTAATGTTTCATTTTTTCAATGTAAAAATACAAAATAAAAAAAATTTACACCTTAAGAAATTTAACTTCTTCATCGTATCACTCACTAAATAAAAATTTTAAACCAAATACCCATTATCATTAATTTTTTTTATCATTTGAAAAAAGTTATAATCATTGATGTAGTTTTTAATTATGAGGGACAGGCATAGAGACTTACAAAATGGACATAGTCCAGCAGAAGATGACGATTACAAGGGACGTTACAGCGAAGAAGGAGGTGATCAAAACACTGGTGAAGTTGGGAAAACCTGCATGCAATTGGGATGAGTATCCAGCTACCAAGTAGTTATCTTATCCAAGCAAGCATATCCAACTTTACAATAGGAGAGTACTAATGAAAAATTATTCCAATTTTTGCAGAAATATGTCTACCAGATGGTTATTAAATTATAGAGAATTATAGTGAGGGATTGACTACCATAATCATTATTATTGAATATCAAAATCTTCATATCATGTTTTCCATACTTCTTCAGACTTTGTGACAAAACGTACCATAATGGATAACTATCTAGTCAACCTGTCTGTCATTGCCTTCCTAGAACTTTGCTTTCATCCAATTTATTTGTCAAACCTGAACTATAAATGTAATTGTGTGGATTCTGTAGCATTCGTTGTGATGCAATAAAAAAAAAAAAAAAAACTATAGTACTGGAGTTTTAATGGAGGATTCTTGAGGAGTTGTATAGGAATTACACCGCTGAAAATATTGTTCTCTATGACCCTGTGACAATCATAAAAAACTATTTTTATATGAAATTATCAAAGTTCTTTTGCCTCGTTGCCCCTATCTCTGTAGGAATGAATGTTGGTTGCATTCTCATCTGCCATTGCCAAACCCAAAAATACCAAATAAAGAGTCTTATTCTGTGTAATAGTTTGTGCATGTTAGTAAATGTTGACAGGTGCAGGCTCTATCTTTTAACGTTGACAGGTGTTGGCTCTATCATGAAAGGTTGACAGGTGCGTTGGTCGAAACTGGGGCCAACCCGTTTGCAGAGGATGGATTTAATGTCATGGGCGGCAGGCAACCTACGATATTCACCATAGAATGTGGCGTGGTGCATGTCACTTACACGTCCTCCACATCGCACATGGAAGACTGCAGGTAAAAGTTACAGTGAATTGAGGAAATTGAATTTCCCAAAACACATACTTAATTGATAGTAGTCGCCAGCGAGCCAAACTCGTCTTTGAAAAATAACATGGATGTCCATGGTGACGGCTCAAATTTATTATTCCAGTGAAGGAAAAATGTAGAGATACCGATGCATCCACAGTGTGTGTTGAGAGGAAGGGAAAGATTTGGACTACTGGAAGACCCGGGTGATGTTCATAAGCTGATCCACATGAGCATATAGTTCACTGTGAGCTGTGTGTAATTCATCAATTGTCTTTAGTGCGCAACTCTTGAAAGTGAGCAAATATTGAGACGGAGAGGGAGCAACATCACATTGGCTTCTAAACACCTCATTGGCTTTCTCCAGCTCTATAATTTTTTATCATTATCTCCAAGGTCTTCATCATTCGCACAATGTTGTCTCCTGAAGCCTGCATTCAGGAAACTCCAGCTAAGACAATTTCATAAGCTTGGGAAACGGTATCTTCAATAACAGGATAAATCAGTTGGCAAAAGGCTACCTAATCACCCTGATCAGACTTCACCTGACATACAAGGGGAAGCTCAGGCAGAGACCTCTGTATTTTTATTCAAAGGCATGGATGAAATGTATGGATAGCTTTTGTTCTTCGTTCTTACCTTTTTTTTCTTCAAATGATTAAGTTGGATGGATGTCTGTATGTGGAAGTAACGTGTAGAGGAAGTAATGTGTTTTCGTTTATATGGATGATGAGATTTTGACCTTTAGCAGGAAGCAGGACGCGGACGGTCGGAAAAGGATGAGCTGCAACGGCTGTCGAGTTCTGCGTAAAGGTTGCAGCCATACTTGCATTCTTCGGCCTTGTCTACAATGGATCGAATCCACAGAATCCCAGGGGCACGCCATTTGTCTCAAAGTTCTTTGGCCGTGCGGGTCTCATGGCGTTCATTAGCGCTGTGCCGGATCATCAGAGGCCTGGTATGTTCGAATTCGGCGAGCAGAGGGTTACATGTATACGGGCTAGATTGTTTCAATGGTAGTCGTCATCATTAAGGGTAATGAATTTTGTTAGCCGTTCGTTAGTAGGGAAGCGTAACTGTGCTGTTAGTTCGAGAAATGAAGAGCTTCCCATCGGACATTACAGGGAATGTATAACGAAATCCTTTGCAGGTGGAGTTGCTCAGGCCGCGTGTCAGGACAACTATTCAATAATGCCATCCAAGTTTCGCGTTAGTTACAACCATATCAATTTAGTTGGTGGTGGCCATGCCAGTATTTATCTTGAACTCGAGATTGGAGCCTTCCAGTTACAGTTTCAATCCGCCGAGGCATTGCAGTTAAGTTTTTTTTGTTTGACGTTTTTTAATTGTAATTGTTGATGTTTGACATATAAAATCGAGGTGTATATGCAGTTTGTAGGTGGTCTCTTCTCCTTTTCGTTGGTCTCTGCATCGCCGTTCCCTTGCCGGAGGAAGGATCTCCAAGACATCACCAGCCTCGCTAGTCGTCACATCCTCCGCCGTTCCAATTGTTGTTTTTTGTTTGACGTTTTTTTAATTGTAATTGTTGACGCTTGACATATAAAACCGAGGTGTATATGCAGTTTGCAGGCGGTCTCTTCTCTTTTTCGTTGGTCTCTGCATCACCGTTCCCTTTCCAGAGGAAGGATCCGCAAGACATCACCAGCCTCGCCAGTGCGTCACATCCTCCGCCATTCCAATTGTTGTTTTTTTTGTTTGACATTTTTTTAATTGTAATTGTTGACGCTTGACATATAAAATCGAGGTGTATATGCAGTTTACAGGCGGTCTCTTCTACTTTTCGTTGGTCTCTGCATCGCCATTCCCTTGCCAGATGAACGATCTGCAAGACATCACCAGCCTGGCCAGTGCATCACATCCTCCGCCATTCGTAAGGCAAGTATGGGCAACTGAGGAGTCTCACATGGACTCGTAAAGCATACTCTATACTCTTCAATATACGAAGCGTGCATATCATGTTTCTGTGCGATGATAAACTCCATTTGCCTTCTTGGAAAAAGGTTTGTACCAAAATTTTGAATATTTTTAGTAGAACCAAAAATTAAAAATTATAATTATTTCTAAGCTACTCGCATTGTATTATGAAAAACAAGTTATAAAGATAGAACAAGACCAGCCACTAAAAATTCTTAGTCCTGGGAGGGCACCTTAAGTTAATGGACGGAGGAATCCATGAGAATGAGCAGTGTGCAAACTACCAAGTGCGGGAAGCACGGTTACAGGAATAATATGTATGTGTATATATCTGACAAGTTCAAAGTTTAAAGCATAATCCGTGTTGTTGACAGGCTTACACTTAACATTGATTTCAAGGGCTTACAAGTTCAAAGTTTAAAGCATAATTCGTGTTGTTGATAAATGGGGTCTGGTGAATGGGTCCTGCAATAGCCGGTGAATGAGGAGCCAGAATATAATGTTCTCAGTGCTTGAGCGTGACTGGCCAAGCCTTGCAAGGTGCTGGCAAGGAGTTGGACACTGTGACACAACACTAATGGCGGTTTTCAAATCTTTCATATATCACATTAAATGTATACATGTATTAAACGAAGGGCTGTTGCCAAGTGCACGTGGCAAGTTTTTGGTTTTTTTTTTTCAGTTTTATTTATTTTATTATTTTTATAATTACATAATTATTTTGCACAGCAGGGCAAATTTGTCAAATCGGTGTGCTGCACCAATCAAAAAATAAATAATTTAATTTTGAAATTTCAAAAATTTATTTTTAAATTTTAGTAAATTGATTTTAATAATAAAAATTTGAAAAACTTTAATCAACATTGGGTTTAGAAAATTGAAACAATGACAGTCAACAAAATTGGACGACCAACCGATCGCTATAATTCCTGCGGAGCAGGGACTAATAAATAAGAATTAATATTTAATAAAATGGAGAGATAAAAATAGACACAAAAGTGAATATTTAATATTTAAGACTGACTACCATGATACCTTGAAAACTAAGCTTTCAAAGAGAGGAAAACCCTGTCCTCCTCCACCGCAGCCCCTCCCGTCAGCAATGTAAAAAAATATAAATTTAATGAAGTTTTACGGTGATGTTTGTATGGGAAAAATATAATTTAAATTTATATTTATATTTAAATTTATTTTTATATTTAAATATATACATTTATACATTTAAATTTATAATTAAATTTATATTTAGATTAAAATTAAAAATAGTGTAATATTTATATTTTAATCAAAATATATATTAATATTTACATATAAGTATATAAGTTCTTTACTATGTATAATAAGAAGTACATGTGGTATATTGGTAGGGTTGTTGGGATAATGGGCGTGAGGTCCAAGGTTCAATCCTCCTAGATCATCTACTTTTTTTTTTAAATATAGAATTTCGTAAATATATTGAATTTCATGTAAAGTTAGTTTTAGATTTGCATAGATTTCAGTGTATGGGGTCTTTTTATTGCATATTTTTCAGTGTAGATGTTATTCCGTGGACGCATTGATTTCAATGTATGGACGCATAGATTTCAGTGTATGGGGCTTTTTTATTGCATAATTTTCGGTGTAGCTGTTATACCATGGACGCATTGATTCCAGTGTAGATTTCCTGGATGCATAAATTTTGGTGTGGATTTCATCAATGCATAAATTTCAGTGTATATGTTAATATGTTTGAATTTTTTGATATAGAGTCTAAACTAGAAATGGAAGATCTGCATGCGGAAGATGCTATGAGACAAACTGCGAAAATCTTAAAATACAAAACGTCGAACGTCGTAAAACATATCAAGGAAGAAAATATTACGAAATGACAACAAAGGAACGAGAAGAAGACTTGAAACAAAAAGCAGAAGACCAAAAAGAATTTTGAAAAAGGAAGTTGGATGAAATGACATCAGAAGAAAGAGAAGAATGAAGAAAACGAAACACAGATCGAAAAAAAGAGTATCGAAAAAGAAAGTTAGACGAATTGATAGCAAAAGAACGAGAAGAACAAAGAAAACGAAATGTTGATCGACAAAGAGTGTATCGAGAGAGAAAGTTGAAGCAGTTGGAAGAACATATAAATCAATTTGCAGAACAACAAATAAATCAAAATGTACGAAATGACGACAGAAGAAGGAGAAGAACGAACAAAACAAAACACACATGAACAAAAAGAAAATCGAATTTTTTTTAGGCGAATTGACATCAGAGAACGAGAAGAACAAAGAAAATGAAACATTGATAAAAAAGGGCGTATCGAGAGAGAAAGTTGAAGCAATTGGAGACATGCCATATGCTTCAATGTAGATGTTATTCTGTGGACGTATTGATTTCAGTGTATGGACGCATAGATTTCAGTGTATGGGTTTTTTTTATTGCATAATTTTTGGTGTAGTTGTTATACCATGGATGCATTGATTTCAATGTAGATTTCTTGGATGCATAAATTTTGGTGTGTATTTCATCAATGCATAAATTTCAGTGTATATGTTAATGTTTGAATTTTTTTATATAGAGTCTAAACTAGAAATGGAAGATATGGATGCAGAAGATGGTATTGGACAAACTGGCGAAGAACAAAAAATACAGAACGTTGAACGTCGTAAAACATATCAATGAAGAAAATCTTACGAAATGACAACAAAAGAACGAGAAGAAGAATTGAAACGAAAAGAAGAAGAACAAAAAGAATTTCGAGAAAGGAAGTTGGATGAAATGACAATAGAAGAACGAGAAGAATGAAGAAAATGAAACGCAGATTGACAAAAAGAATATCAAAAAGGAAAGTTAGATGAATTGACAATAGAAGAATGAGAGGAACAAAGAAAACAAAACGTTGAAGTAGTTGGAAGAACAAAGAAATCAGTTTGCAGAACAACAAATAAATCAAAATGTACGAAATGACGGCAGAAGAAGGAGAAGAACGAACAAAACAAAACACAGATCAACAAAAAGAAAATTGAAAAAAGTTAGGCGAATTGACATCAAAAGAAGAGAAGAACAAAGAAAAAGAAACGTTGATCGACAAGGAGCGTATCTAGAGAGAATGTTGAAGCAATTTACTCAATCCTTAATACTTATTACTTACATTATGATAATCCTCGTAAATGTATCTGTGTTTTCAACTTAACCCGTTCCTTACAATGCTGGTCAAACTCCAGTTTTGTGTAACCGCCCACGACTGAAACTAGCCTAGATCCAAATCCTAGTATCTATCAATTGCCGAGAGGGATCAAATCTCCCAAGGTGAAAACCTCTTCTCAGGTATTGCACTCAAGGAGCTTTTCGAGGCCCACCTCGGGAGATTTGATCCCTCTTGGCTCTTGATATAGCTTAGGATTTGGATCTAGGCTGGTATAATCATACAACCAATAATTGCATATGACGTTATAATTAAAAGTTTTTTTTAATGATATTTGGAGGTGTTATAATTGGTATCAAAGCTTGGATTACAACACTTGAACCTACAGGCTCATCAACAATAACATAAATTTAGAGGAAAATTGATAAATATTGTTTACTACAGAGTGATTGCGTCAAAGTTGTAGTAATAGGTGATGTGGGTAGAGAATGACCCGACCAAATCCAGTTCAACCACAATTACCACATGATTTTGGTGACTATAGATCGATTATTCTCGAGTTATATTCAATATCCCTGCAAACAATGATGACTAGAACCGAATTGTAAAGAACATGGCAAGTTCTAAACCAAGAAGATAGAAATCAACAACCGAGTAATAAATTTCCAAAGAGCAAGTTATGGAAGGAACTACGAACCAACATGGTGGGAAAAACCAAGAAGGCATAGGGAAAGACATCTAAATTGAATTAAATGAACGAAACTGAAAAACTATTAGAAACAATATGTATTTTAAAACCAAAGTTGCAAATCTATAAAATAGACAGTGAGAAACTAATAAGAATGCGTTAAGAGGAACAAGAACATATGAAGGCAATCCTTTTTCATGATTTTTCTGAAAGGAGGAACCATACTCCACTTGATGATACCTCCAACAACACTGATGGAAAGACCCCATAATATTCAGTATCCAGTTCATCCGAGGAACAAGAATATATGGGAAACACTTCTGAAAGTGAATCAGATGATTGAAGTGAGGTCGAGAATAAAATTATGTCATGTGTCAGGAAGTTGAAAATGACTAACAAAATTCAAGGAGAATTTAAAAAAAATAAAACCTCCTATGTTTGATGGTGAAATTAAGTTGAAACATGGTTTTTAGCCATGGACAACTACTTCTAGCTGTATAATTATCCTAGTAATTTGAAAGCTAAGATGGAATTTTACAATTTGATGGGTAAAGCAACCATATGGTGGAAAGATTTAAAGTCTGTTAAATACATCAGCGATAAACAAGTGATTGGAAACAATTTAAGAAATACTTTAGGAAGAATTATCTGTCCAAGCAGTTTTATGATGAGAAAACAAAGGAGTTTTATGAATTAAAGTTGGTACATATATCCATGGAAAGTTTCACTAATAATTTTATTGAGATGCTACGTTATGTACCATACATCAAGGAGGTGAAATCCTGAATGAAGATTATGTAACCCTTCGATGGGAATCATCCCAACGTTAATATCCAGATGTGTGAGCTGCTTCGCACCTTTAGTAAGCTCGTCGGTCGGGAATATGACATTCATCGGCTCTATTCTGACTAGCCGAGGTCTCATCATCGAGGAAGGCGCCTTTGTTTTCCTTTGGCTTGACTCGCCTGTCCGATCCTCAGAATCTGAATCTCTTATCAAGTCTCACTAGACTTGTTCAACTCTTGCTACTAGACTCTTTATTTATGTGATTCTCTCCAGCATGCCTGCTTGAACTACTTCTTGCTTGCTGTCCTTCAATGCAAGTGTCTCTTCGATATGCTCATTCACTGGGGCTACAATGCAGTCATAATCGTCATCGTGAAACTGCGCATTGAGAGATGCTTTGTTTTCTTTTTGTTTCTTTCTTCGCAGTCCTTCCGACACAGTTTGTAGGGTTCCTTCCTTTTCTCGCCTGCTAGCAGACCAACAGCCTGTTTCTCTTCTTCTCCCTTATCCGGCTCTGGATTTTGCGCGCTTGTTGTCTCATTGTCCTGGTTCTGCGTGCTTTCAGTTGTACTTTCCTCTGATGTGGTGATCAACTTTGTTGGCGCATCGGTCTTCCACTCTAGCGGCCAATATTCTATGATTAGATCAATTTTTTGTCCATTAAACTGATATAGGACTTCAAACCATTGAGGATTCTTTAGCTGTGCTCTCGGCTTAATGTAGATGAAGTATAGTCCAGATTTAAAAGTCATATTAAGAATATAAAGAGTTGTTACCTCTTTAGTTATACGCGGATTCCTCTGAATGACTTTGAATAACTGCTCATAATACATTAACAACTGAATGTTGTTTATCCTCTTTATTTCCGGTTTCGAGTTTGCCCACATGTTCGCAAACCTCGGTCCTCGACAATATCCAATTAATACCGAGACATCCTGTTGACATCTAGGCTCTTTCAAGCCTATGAAGGCGATCAAAACTAGAAACCAACTGTAGTGGAATTGATTTCCACTATCTTGTGTATCTCGAATGTAATCTAGGAATTTGTTTAACAGATAGCTCGCCCAATTTTACTGAAGTCCATCTTTGGCCTTTGCACCTAAGGATATCGCAACGAACAACACCTCATTCGGTATGCATTTACTTAGTATTTTTCATGCAAGGAGTTGGACTATGAACCACGTGGATTGATCCTTGTTCCTGATTGTTGTATATCGGCAGTTTCCTTTGAGAAAACCAATTTCTCTCTTCATCCTCTTGGCAATCTCTTTATCCTTGTTCTTTCCTACGAACTCAACTACAGGATCAACACCTCTCTAGTTCAAGTGCGTGATCTGGTAGATGAGATCTATATTAATGTCTATCTTGCGGTCTAACCACAAATACCCCTGGTGCGTGCATGAAAGAAATGTGCGCACAACCGCCGTGAGCTATGGGCTCCTATCAAAGTGTGGGATGTGCAACAGGTTCAACAACCCTGATGGCTGCAACAATGCAATCCAATTTTGCGCTTGAATGTTTGACTACTTTTTGGTTTCATCAAGCTTCCTGCACATGTACTGATATGGTTGAAATTGCAGGTACGTTGCTTCTTGGATCAAGTCATGGTCGTCGAATTTGCACTCTGGAATTTTACCGAGCAAATTCTCCTTAATTTGCACATGACTTGACATGGGAGGCATTAGAATCTCATATTGTGGCCGATTCTTCATATGAAGCACCTCTAGCGCATCTCATTTCCTTGGAGGGATGTACTCTAGAATAAGCAGGATCGGCCTGTTGCGAGGCGGTTCTGGTGGAAATTGCTTTTAAATACTCACGGCCTTCAAATTTTCTTGTTCAATGGCCTTCTTCCTTTCTTTCTGCTTCTGCTGTGATATATTCTTCGGTGAATTTCTAGATGGCCCACCTCGTTCTGGGACTGCTTGCTTTACGGGAGTCTTCATGACTCCTTCCGAACCAAAATGTCGGAAGTCTCTTAAGATTTTATCTAAGGTTGATTGTTCAGACATACATTGTAGTATTTCTCTTGCTCTCGAATGGTAAGAAGCCTTCCTGACTAACTGATGTGGATGGGGGACTAGAATGTCCCTAGATGGAAGAAGCCTTTTGTCTAGTGAACACCCTATGTAAACTAGGTGGTAACAAACAACACACATTCAACAAAATCCAATCATCGACAATATTTAGGTTTCACTCTAATAATCACCAAAGAAGAAGCTGAGTCACATAGTTCGTGTTTGAGTTCAAGTTTAGCAACCATCTGATTTAGTTCAAATTTGAAATATTTTATGAGATTTGGATTATCGACATTAGATTGTATAATATATATATATATATAAACTTTAAAATGAAATATAAAGCAAAATAATAATAAATCAATATCAATCAATATATATGAGTAAATCACGATGCTATAGCACTAAGCCTAGGCCTCGGACTTTAGAGGTTATATGATATATTTGCGCCACTGTCCACACTACACATAACTTATAAATCGCCCAAGCCTTGGCCCTCGATCCTTAGTGCTTGATGAAAATGGGTTGTGGCATTACCTAGACCTTATTTTGGCAACCCAGCCCATGTAAACCCTAATTCTACAAGCCCAACGAAAACCCAATCTCATTAATGTCAAGGTTTTTGGTTGTAGTCCTCATACATGCCTCAAGTCTTTTAATTTTTCTTACAAAGATTCCTAAAATGTGGTTGCAGCCTTGTTTATTATAGAATCCCAAATTAAATGTTTTGCAGCTTGCAAAGGAAGCTGCCCCGTAACTTGAGATATTAATTTCTTATTTTTATCCATCAACTCCTTATTCTTATTTTCCAATTCTTTTCTTTCTTATTCTTTTTTTTCTGGTTTTCTTCCTCCAACTTCTTCTTTTCTTCTTTCAATTATTTGATTTCCATTTCTTTCAAACTTACTTGAGACATAGCTTGGATTAAATCCTCTGTATTTGCTTCTTTGTTTCTTTGGCCTGTTCCTTTCCTTTCTTGTACCACACTTGCTAATTTGATCTTCAAATCTTCAATTTGAGTCTTGTGAATCAACCCGTCCTTTTCCCATCTTACTTCTTTTTCTTCAAATTTAAGCAATTTCTCTTTATAATCATCTAACTCTTGTGATAGGGATTCTTTTTCTTGTTCTAAAACAATCAATTCAGATGCTTGAGTCAGTTGAGTTGTTGGAATTTTGAGCTTTTTCGTAAGCAACTGAATGGTACTTTCCTTCTCAATTAAGAGTTTCTTGCTTGCTTCTCCTTTATTTGGCTCATCATTAGTTTCCGCTAAATCAATTTGTAGTTTCTTAATCTGCTGCTGATGGGATTTATCCTCTGTCTTCTCCTACTTTAATTGGATTTCTAATCTGTTCAATGTATTTTGCAGCTTTGCAATTTTCAAAGTGGCTTTCATCATGTCTGTGTAAATGACTTCTCCATTTTTCCTATGCAAATGGATCTTGTCTAGGACTGGTATCTTCTTCAAATTGATCTTCATATCTAAAAATATTTCATTAAAAGATATGGCCAAATTCAAAGTGTTTTTTACAGGATCTCTAGCAATCATCAAAGTGAATTCCAAATCTACTACATTTCTGATTTTAGGAAACAATTTATTGCTTTTCTCCGATGTAGCATGTTTTTCTTGACTGTATTTAACGTAAAATTCAGCTCTAGATTGAAACTTGTCACTATCACTTGTAGCTTTCGCTTCATCAAATTTATAATCATACATCTGAACCTCTGGGCCTTGATATTTTTCTTTCTTTTTCCATTTTTTAGTGCCAAACATAATCAATTCATTTTGTGGATCTGATTTTAATTTCTTGCTTCATCCTTGTTCTTCCACCTCCATATCAGTAGTTTCAGGGAAACTCCTCTTCCTGGAAATTTCAATTTTACCCAGGGTAGGTATCAATTCAGCTAAAAAAAATTCTAGGGAAGATGGATTGGATTGTGAACACTCTGAGACTTCTGCATCATATTCATACTACAACGGATTAGCCCTCCCAGCTAACCCTTCAACTTATTGATGATCAAATGCCCTGCCTTTTTTTTGTTGCCTCCTCTAGGAAATGATATGAGGTGGGTCATAATTAATAGCAATGGCCTTCTTAAAGTTCATCATCTCCAATTTTTTTTCTATAAATGAAAGAGCATTTATGTTCTTAATGATGAAAGGGCCTATTTTTAGAGGAAATTTCATGTCTGAAGCCTTCTTGAATGCCAAAAAATGGTCAATTTCAACTATCAACTTTTGTCTGATGAATTCTAAGGAAAATACCCTCAATGTCAAGAAAGATGGTAAAACATATGGTTCCTTCAAAAAACCATAAAGCCTAATCACTGTGTTTTGTTTCAACAAAAACCAGTCACCAACCACTTTTTATGGACTCAACTGCATTAGGATTTTCATTTATGGTAATACTCTTTGCAAATTTTCTTCAAAAGTCACCCTATACACCTCTGATAATATGAGATTCATGAAGTTAAACATATTATTCTCTATTGTTATTGAAAAAAATTCCTATGGGATATGTAAGTTCTCTTCACTTGAAAATAAAAACATTTTCATCAAGTATGTCTGAAATCTAAAATGTTTGGTATCGTGGAAATTCACTAACTGAGAGTGAATACTCTCAGCTAAGAATTCATCAAATTTAAGGAAAGGAATTTGATATTACTCTTTCTTTGGCATACCGGAAATCAATCTAAAAAGTAAACTTAACTGAACTCCAGTGACCATTGAATCACTATCAAGCCCTAAAAACTGAGAAATTAAAGACAAGACTAGTTGTGAAATTTCATCGAAAAAAGTAATGTCTAGTGGGTAAGGGGTATTATCAATTGAAATGTCTAGTTTTCAAAAAATTGACAGGAAGGCTTGCTTGGTTTCGAGAGATGATTGTTTGTACTGGCTGACCAAGTTTAATTTGGCGAAATATTCTTGTTTATGAGAGAAAGACAAAGGTACTTATAAATATTACCTAACAGTCGATGAACTGACAGGGCAAGGGATTTTTGTTATGGATGAATTCATGACCACCTTTTCAATTTGGGAATAGTTCTCCGTGCACCAGGAAATAATATCTGGAAATACTAGGGTCTGTTCATGGAAAAATATATTAAATTGGATTTATGAACATTGTGTACATCTAAACTCTATTTCTGCAAACCTTCTAACTTGCTTTTAATCTCTGAAACTAGAACTTTAGTCATGACAGAGTTGTAAATATCACCATCCCTATCTTCCATGAATTCTTCCAATCTTACAAATTCAACATTTTGAGTCGCTATTTCACTGGAACCTTCCATTACATAGAACCTTCTAAACTGCTTGCACGAGTTTTAAAATACCTACCTGGCAACTGATGAGACGAAAGGTATACCCTATCGTCTTCTCGCTGCATGCACACGTCCCAATCACTTGATGTCCAAATGGAAAATGTCAACTCCTTCCACGTTCTTTCGGATTTTATACCCTCGAAGGTGGTTTCGCAACGTTGGGATGTGGTTTCCTATACCACCATCCCGGGTTGCGAAATGATGTGGTGTTGACGCGTGGTGGGTAGTATGGTATTTCGCAACCGCCAGGACCATCACTCCCACGTGCATGTTGGAAGCATGAAATGGATGAGAACCATTGATCTATCCATCTCTCGATCAACTGACAGTTGATGCTATTCCCCCTTTAATGGCGTTCCAATGGCTATTTCGGTGGTCTTTGCTTATGTTATGTCTCTCATTTATGTGTCTGGAGAAACTCTGCCTACAAAGTTGATATTTTTCCATGTCAATATGGACTGTTACTTCCTTTATGTGGTATCCCAAGTCGCTTCATTAACTCTTTAAGCTCCCTTTTAACTTGTCCATTGGTCATGTGAGACATTTTGTTCAGGACTGGGCGCTTTCTTCACAAAGCTTGGGTTATACCCAAACAAATTTATATTATCCATTTCTCATTCAAATTTGAAAAAATATTGTTCCAACACCACCAATGGGGCCATAAGTCAACCTAAGTTGAAAGGCCCCCTCTTACCCAATCCTACACCCCACTGGTCGAAGGTCGCTCAGCCTAAAGTGGGGGGCATCAACCAACAACGGTTAAAATCCCCAGTAATGACCAATACTCCCACCCAGAGGGTCACTCCACCATGTTCTATTTGCGTGCAACAAGGCCATGCGACCAACCTATGCCCCACTTTACTAGAGTTCTTAAATTTGCTCAATACCCCGGTTAGTATAACCCATGCTCGGACAACATTAGAAGGGGGCACATCGTCAATACCCACACCCAAGTCCAATTCATTACATACGAATCATGCATGTTTTATTTGTTCTTAGTTTGGGAATTACACACACCATTCTCCTGACCTCCCTCGATTTTGGGATGCTTTGGAAACCATTCACCTCACTCATCCATTGGATGATACCTCTCCCCCTTCATCACCAGAAGTGGTATCCATCAATATGGTTACCACTGTGGTCCCTATAAGAACCTCCCCTTGATGGGAAGACTCCATACCCGACCAACAATTACCTCTTAGTTTCCCACAAAGTCCTGTCATCATCCTCAACCACACTTACGCCACTCGCCCATGACCCTCTGTTGATGTATTTGTAACTTCAGAAGATATTCTTCTATGTATTACATTTGTACTTTATTGTATATCCAACAGAGATGTATTATTCCTCTGATTGGAAGTGTCATCATTTGTATTTGCAAGTGTCGCAAGTTACATTGTAAGTGTCGTCATTTGTATTGATGGGTTATTAGACCACCAGTGTGGGGTCGACCCTAGTTAGGTCATGTGGTTGGGTTATTAGGCTTCCTTAGGAAGTCGGCCCTGTTGGATTATTGGCAGGTCAAGTCAATGTATAAAGAGAGGGTGTGCCTCTCTCATTCTATTCATTCACTCACTTCTCAAGCTCGCATAGCTAAGAGGGAAAGTGGCGCACATGTGGAGGAGGAGGAGTATCTGCTAGAGACATCTCTTTGGGTTTGATCCTTGTGATCTTGTATTGGGGCTTATTCTATCTCTGAGGAAGTTGAGGGGTTTTTCACCTTCTTGGTTTTCCTGGAGGAAACTTTGTGTCTCTTGTGTGCTTGTGTTATTGTGTCTATGATTGATATGTTGTACGTGTTATTCTCTTAGTGATCCTGAATGATAATGGAATGAAATTATCGAAAAATTAACATGGTATCAGAGTTGACCTAAGAAGAAGACATTGTGCAGCTGCGGAAGCTAGGGATTCTTAATTTTTGGTTTCTCTAGACAGATCATCAAAGGAAGGAGGCTATATTGACTCTCCTAGCAAGGGCACATCTTTCTGTCGAGACAGAATTCAATTATGAGCATTTTCAGTTTTTGGCCCGTCACTGCTACGGGAAATTAGGGTTTTGGATAAAGTTGGAAATTTTGGAATCTGAGACCACAGCTGGAAGCTCCTCTGAAAAATCGAATTTTAGAGACTAGGATCGAACTTTTTGGTCGGGTGAAGCTCCGGAAAAATCAAACCCTAGTTCGGGGTCCTGTCTAGTGAATCCAAAAGTTTCAAAGGCAATTTTGAGGGGTCAAATTTTGCAGTTTTCAAATTTGGAGTATACCAGCTTGACCATCTTAGAAAAGCACATATTTCTATCCTGTCAGAAGTTTGAAATTCAAATTTTGAATTTTTAGGGTTTCTATGACAAACCCTAATCCAGCTCCAGATCTAGTTCTTAGAAAATCAAGTGGTAAGACCTAATAAATTTTCTATTTCCATTTGAAGTACTCTTTAAAATGTCTCACCACACCAAGCTTGAGGATAAGCTTGAAGGGGATGATAATTTCCAAGCCTAGAAGTATAGGATTGGGTTAATCCTAGAAGAGAATGAGTTGGACACTTACATAAGTGAAGAGGTTCCAGTCCTAGAGGGAGAAGAGGCTAAGTCCTTACACAAGAAGAACTTGGTCAAAGCTAAGAGAATCATTGCTGATTTTATTGATGATTTCTCTAGGAAGACTTGGTTTTTATTTCTTGAAGAAAAAAATGAAGTATTCAATAAATTCAAGGAATTCAAAACCTTGATAGAAAACCACACTGAAAATAATATCAAGACCTTTAGATCCGACAATGGTGGAGAATTCACTTCAGCAGACTTCAAGAAGCTATGCAGTGATTCAGGGATTAAGAGGGAGTTGACCACTCCTTACAATCCACATCAAAATGGAGTTGCAGAAAGGAAGCAAAGACTAAGAGGGAGTCCACCCAACAAACAAACAAAGATAAGTATTTGAATTGTCATTCTTGTATATTTGGTTGTTTAAATAATATTGTTCAATAATGTATATACTTATGTTCCTAGACTTAGGTTGTATATTATGCATATTAGAATAATTGCATTAATGAACAATATACTACTAATATGCATGTGATGGGTAAGTGGCCTATGGCACTGTACAACATTCCATTTCTACTTATATAGAATGAAACCTCTTTGTTGACATGTTGGGAGTAGTGCAAACTCTTAACATTGTTCTGGTAGAGATGGAAGGCATCTAGAAAGCTACCGTATGATTATGGGATATGGATGAATGTTGTATTGAAGCATTGGCTAAGATAATTGCATGACTGTATGACATATTTCTTTATTTGTAAGAATTTGTTCTGAAAACTATGAGATGTTCCTAATCATGCAATTTAACTTGTCTTGTAGGAAAGATCGTGTACAATCAACTACAAAAGAAGGGCTACAACATTTGTTCCAGCAAAAAAGTTATCTATTGAAGATATTGAAGAATCTGAAGTTCCCAAGATCAGGGATGCAGTAATGGAAGGATGCCATGGTCGAGGAGTAGCAGTCGATCATGAAGAATGATGTTTGGGATGTGGTCCCAAGACTAGAAGGGAAGTCTGTTGTGACTTCCAAGTGGATCTATAAGATCAAGCATGCTGCAGATGGTATCATAGAGAAATACAAGGAGAGGTTTGTAGCTCGTGGCTTCTCCCAGAAAGAGGGGATGGAGTATGAAGAGAATTTTTCTCCTGTAGCCAAATACACTTCCATCAGAACAGTACTTGCTCTGGCTGCAGTGATGAATTGGAAGATACACCAGATGGATGTCAAGACAACTTTCTTGAATGGTGTAGTCAAAGAGGAAGTGTATGTGGAGCAGTCACTCGGTTTTGAGACACATGACAGGGAGTCATATGTGTGCAGGTTGAAGAAAGCCTTGTATGGCTTGAAGCAAGCTCCTAGGACTTGGTATGGTAGGATAGACAACTTTCTATCTAGTTTGGGATTTACCAACAGTAAAGCGGATTCCAACCTTTACTACAAGGTTGAGGAAGGAAATCCAGTGATACTACTATTGTATGTGGATGACCTGTTTGTTACAAGTGAGGATAGGTTGATTGCCGACATGAAGAGGAAGCTTGCTATCGAGTTCGAGATGAAGGACTTGGGGATGATGCATTACTTTCTAGGCATGGAGGTGTGGCAGAGTGCAGATGGGATATTCCTTGGACAAGGGAAGTATGCAGTAGAGATCCTAAAGCGGTTCGGGATGATGGACAGCAAGGCCATGACCACACCTATGGAATCAAACCTGAAGCTTCTGTGTGATGCTTCATCTGAACGAGTTGATGTCACGGTGTATCATCAGATGATTGGGTCCTTGATGTACCTGACGAACACGAGACCAGATATTTGCTTTGCGGTGAACACATTGAGCCAGTTCTTAACAGATCCCAGAGGTGTTCACCTAGTGGTTGTAAAGCATATTCCGAGGTACCTGAAGGGTACAGTTGATTATGGGCTCAAGTATGATGCGAATCAAAAGTTTAACTTAGAGGGTTATGTTGATTCAAATTGGGCAGGCAGTGTTGCAGATAGGAAGAGCACTTCAAGGTGCTGCTTCAATATGGGATCAAGTGTGATCTCTTGGTTTAGCAGGAAGCAGTCCTGCGTAGCACTGAGTGCAGCCGAAGCAGAGTATGTCGTAGCTTGTTCAGCCAGTTGTGAGGCAGAATGGCATAGGAAGCTACTGTCTGAGTAATTTGATCTCCCGTTGGATGCTACCTGTATATTTTGTGACAACTAGAGTTGTGTAAAGTTATCTGAGAACCCAGTGTTCCATGATAGGTCGAAGCACATCGAGATCAAATATCACTATATCAGGGATATGGTGCAGAGAGGAGCAGTGAAGCTCCTGTATGTTGCGATGGATGAGCAGATTGCAGATTTGTTGACTAAACCATTAGCCAGAGTGAAGTTTGAGTACTGCAGAGAGAGGCTTGGTGTTCTTCAGATAGAATATACTTTGAGGAAGAAGTGATGGGACACATTTGCAAAATCCAATCCAAGCATGGTGATAGGAGGATCCTTCCCATGGCTGTGGATGTAAGCGCTCTGTGATGAGAATCAGGACAATGCTCCCATTACTGCTATGTATGATGATCAATATGATCATGTTTGATGATATGCATTAGGTGGATGCTTTGTATGATCAGTTTGATTATACGTTGATGATGAGTATCAGGACAATGCTCCAGATGATATGCATTAGGACGATGCTATCACGATGATCAGGATGATCATGCGGTGATGACATGCATCAAGAAGATGTAGTGACGATGATCATGTGATGATGTGCATCGGGACTATGTACTGTATGATGATGATCAGTATGATCATGAGTATCAGGTTGATACTCCGTTGTTGTGGACAGGTTGTGCAGATAAGCATATAATCTTGCCTTGGGAGATTTGCAGATACTCTTGTGAGGTTTTTCCTATGGCATGTAATAGTTCCCTAGGAGATCTGGAAAATTCTCTTTTGAGGTTTTTCTTTGGGAGGAAATATAATATTGCCCTACAAGATCTGATAGGTTGAGCAGTAAGCTCGTAATTAGTCTTCGGATGCTCTTTCGAGGTTTTGTCCTATGGCATATAATATTTCCCTGGGAGATCCGATAGGTTGAGCTGTGTGCTCGTAATCAGTCTTGAGATGCTCTTTCGAGGTTTTGCCATGACCACATGTAATATTTCCCTGGGAGATCCGATAGGTTGAGTTTTGTGCTCGTAATCAGTCTTGGGATGCTCTTTCGAGGTTTTGTGGTGGTCACATATAATATTTCCCTGGGAGATCCGATAGGTTGAGTAGTAATCTTATAATCAGTCCTGGGATGCTCTTTCGAGGTTTTGTGATGCACGTAATTAGTCTTGAGGATTCCACAGTATGGCCAGAGATGATGAAGACCTACAGGAGGCTAGGACTACATCCAACATGAAAAAGGGCTGGCTCTGTAGAACTTCCTATGATGAGAAGAATTATGAGATATCCCAGTGATCAAGATGTTGAGTACAGCAGCAGTGATGATGATGATGCTCCATGATCCAGTGATGATGATCCAGCTCCAGAATTGAAGACTTGCACCGATATGTATTGATGACTTGTGTTCAGAATACCTTCCTAGTTAATAGGCAATGTTGATGTATTTGTAACTTCGGAAGACATTCTTCTATGTATTACATTTGTACTTTATTGTATATCCAACAAAGATGTATTATTCCTCTGATTGGAAGTGTCGTCATTTGTATTTTCAAGTGTCACAAGTTACATTGTAAGTGTCATCATTTGTATTGATGGGTTATTAGACCACTAGTGTGGGGTCGGCCCTAGTTAGGTCATGTGGTTGGGTTATTAGGCTTCCTTAGGAAGTTGGCCCTGTTGGATTATTGGCAGGCCAAGTCAATGTATAAATAGAGGGTGTGCCTCTCTCATTCTATTCATTCAATCACTTCTCAAGCTCGCATAGCTAAGAGAGAAAGTGGCGCACATGTGGAGGAGGAGGAGTATCTGCTAGAGACATCTCTTTGGGTTTTTTCCTTGTGATCTTGTATTGGTGCTTATTCTATCTCTGAGGAAGTTGCGGGGTTTTTCACCTTCTTGGTTTTCCCCGATGAAACTCTGTGTCTCTTGTGTGCTTGTGTTATTGTGTCTATGATTGATATGTTGTACATGTTATTCTCTTAGTGATCCTGAATGATAATGGAATTAAATTATCGAAAAATTAATGCCCTCATGTAAGTTAACGTCTCATCATTCATTCCAATTCCCTCTAGTAGATGCATTTCGTACCCTACCGTAACCTAGAGCCGATTATTTGATAACCTTACCCCTTGTGGGAACACCCTCCACTAATACATTAGGACCAAATTCCGACTGTAGGGTTCCGATGGATGTCCGAAAATTCAAGAGAAAACATAAAAAAATGACCTCCTCGATATCGTCGGTATTGTGACAGCTTATCCTTAGTTGTCGGTGTTGTGACTGTGAATATCATACTGTCGCAATAGCGACGACATAAGAGTTTGTCATTTTTGCAACTTCATAACCTCTTCTGTCGCAATAGTGACGAACACAAAAGTAGTTGTTCACTTTCCAAACAGTTTTCCATAGTTTAAGGAAGCCAACATTGAATTTGTCAGCATTCTTCGAAATACCGATGGTTTAAAATTTATAAATACGCTTCCATTTATAGTGGTTTCTGTTAAATTTTGAGCATTAATTCACAATACTCTAGGATAATCACTGAGAGAATAACATATACAGTATATCATTGCATAACAATCACAATAAGCATGACAAGCATCACAAGAATCAAAAACATGAGAGACAAGAGACACAGAGTTTCCTTGGGGAAAACCTTAAGGTGAAAAACCCCACAACTTCCTCAGAGATAGAGAGAGCAATGGCTCAACCAAAATACACTTGAGATAGTCTCCTAGAAGTAGATGATCCTCCTCCTCACTAGTGCGCCACTTTCTGAGTGAGAGAGAGATGACTTTCTGAATGATCTAAATAGAGATCTCCTGATCTCTATTTATACTAACCTATTTTCCCAGTGACCTTATGGGGCCGACTTGTCTAACTAGGTACATCCACAATATAATATATATATTTCAGGGCCGACCCCACACATGGTGGTCTAATAACCCATCGGTAAGTACACACACTTGCGACAATTGTCAGTCCACATGACGACACTTCCTTATAGAGGAATAACACATCTCTAATAAGGGCACAATAAATATATATGAAATACATATATGAAATACATTTCGAAGTTACATATACATCAACACTCCCTCTTAACTAGGAAGGTATTTCTTGACACAGATCTGCTAGACAAGTCTTCTTCTTGGGATCATCGTCATCGATGCATCGTCATCATCATCGTCACTGCTGCTGCTATCTCAACCAATCTCTGACTCTACTTGTCATAGGAAGTTCTACAGAGCCAATCCTTTTTCATACTGGATGTAGGCCCACCACCTGCAGGTATTCATCATCACTGGCCATACTGTGGAAATCTCAGGACTTATTACGTGCGTCACAAAACCTTAAAAGAGTGTCTTGACTAGCAAGAACCCTAAAGAGCATCTGAGGCCTTTTTCATCCTGTCCAGATCTCCAGGACTTATTACATGTGACCCCACCACAAAACCTCGAAAGAGAATCCTAGGACTGATTACGAGCACAAGGCTCAACCTATCGGATCTCCCAGGGCACAAATTACATGTGGTCACCACAAAACCTCGAAAGAGCATCCCAAGATTGATTACGAGCACAAGGATCAACCTATCAGATCTCCTAGGGCACAAATTACATGTGGTCACCACAAAACCTCGAAAGAGCATCCCAGGACTGATTATGAGCACAAGGCTCAACCTATCGGATCTCCCAGGGCACAAATTACATGTGGTCATGGAAAAACCTCAAAAGAGCATCCCAGGACTGATTATGAGCACACGGCTCAACCTATCGGTTCTCCCAGGGCACAAATTACATGCCATAGGACAAAATCTTGAAAGAGCATTTGCCAGATATCCCAGGGCACAAATTACATGCCATAGGAAAAACCTCGAAAGACTATCTGCAGATATACCAGGGCACAAATTATATGTCCTCCCAAGCAAAACCTCGAAAGAGCATTTGCCAGATATCCCAGGGTACAAATTACATGCCATAGGAAAAACCTCGAAAGACTATTTGCAAATCAACCAGGGCACAAATTACATGCTTATCTGCACAACCTGTTCCACGGCCATAGAGTATCAACCTGATACTCACCATACATCATCTTGATGTACACATGATCATCCTGATCATCATCACTGCAACATCCTGCTGCATGTCGTCTGGAGCAACATCCTAAAGCTGGTCATCCATGATCATCCTGATCATACAATGCATCTACCTAATGCATACCAAGTATCTACCTGATACATATCATCATACATGATCCACCTAATCACACAGTGTATCCACCTGATACAAATATAAATACATGATACATATAAACATACATGATCTACCTGATCATACAATGTATCCACCTGATACATATACAGATACATGGTCCAAGCATCCAACATGATGCTTATACAAAATACATACACATGATCCAACCGATCATATTCAGCATCCAAGATGATGCGTACATACATATAAATGATCCAACTGATCATATCCAGCATCCAACATGATGCGTACATACATATACATATAAATGATCCAACTGATCATATCCAACATCCAACATGATGCATACGTACATATAAATGATCCAACTGATCATATCCAGCATCCAACATGATGCGTACATACATATACATATAAATGATCCAACTGATCATATCCAACATCCAACATGATGCATACATACATACATATAAAAATGATCCAACTGATCATACAAAGCAGAAACCAGAACATCATCCTGATGCTCATCATCCAGCGCTTACATCCACAGCCATGTGAAGGATCCTCCTTCCAACATGCTTGGAATGGCTTCAGCAAATGTGTCCATCACTTCTTCCCCGAAGTGTCATAAATCCGAAGAACACTGAGCCTCTCTCTGAAGTACTCGAACTTCACCCTGGCTAGTGGCTTCGTCAGCACATCTGCAATCTTCTCGTCCATTGCAACATACAGGAGCTTCACAGCTCCTCTCTACACCATATCCCTAATATAGTGATATTTGATCTCTATGTGTTTCAACTTGTCATGAAACACTGGGTTCTCGGACAGCTTCACAAACCTTTGGTTATCACAGAAGATACCAGTAGCATCCAACGGGAGATCAAATAATTCAGACAGTAGCTTCTGTAGCCATACTGCCTCACAACTAGCTAAATAGGCTACAACATACTCTGCCTCAACTGTACTCAGTGCTACACAGGACTACTTCTGGCTAAACCAAGAGATCACACCTGATCCCATACTGAAGCAGCACCCAAATGTGCTCTTCCTATCTGCAGCACTACCAGCCCAATCTGAATCAACATAACCCTGCAGGTTAAACTTTTGATTCGCCTCATACTTGAGCCCATAATACACTGTACCCTTTAGGTACCTCAGAACATGATTTACAGCAACCAGATGAACACTCCTCGGATCTGTCAGGAACTGACTCAAGGTGTTCACCACAAAGCAAATATCTGGTCTCATGTTCGTCAGGTACATCAAGGACCCAATCATCTGACGATACATAGAGACATCAACCGGTTCAGATGAAGCATCACATAGAAGCTTCATATTCGATGCCATAGGTGTGGCCATGGCCTTGCAATCCATCATCCCGAATCTCTTCAGGATATCTACTGTGTACTTCCCTTGACCAAGGAAGATCCCACCTCTACTCTGCCACACCTCCATACCTAGGAAATAATGCATCATTCCCAAATATTTCATATAGAACTCGGCAGCAAGCTTTCTCTTAGTATCTGCAATCAATCTGTCATCTCCTGTTATAAATAAGTCATCCACATACAGGAGTAGAATCATAGGATTCCCTTCCTCAACCTTGTAATAAAGGTTGGAATCCGCTTTACTCTTGGTAAAGCCCAAACTAGATAGGAAACTGACCATCCTACCATACCAAGTTCTGGGAGCTTGTTTCAAGCCACACAAGGCTTTCTTCAATCTACACACATATGACTTCCTGTCATGTATTTCGAAACCGAGTGGCTTCTCCACATATACTTCCTCTTCAACTACACCATTCAACAAGGCAGTCTTGACATCCATCTGGTGTATTTTCCATTTCATCACTGCAGCCAGGGCAAGTACTGTTCTGATGGAAGTATACCTGGCTACAGGTGAAAACGTTTCTTCATAATCTATTCCCTCTTTCTGAGAGAAGCCACGAGCTACGAATCTTGCTTTGTATTTCTCTACACTGCCATCTGCAGCATGCTTGATTTTGTAGATCCATTTGGAAGTCACAACAAACTTCTCTTTAGGTCTTGGTACAACATCCCAAACATCATTCTTCATTATTGATTGGTATTCCTCAACCATGGCATCCTTCCATTCTTTCTTTTCCGCTGCTTCTTCATAACTGGAAGTCTCTTTGTTCATAATGTCACAGAGTAAAGCAACATAGTTGGTATGTGATCTGGTTCTCTTCTTTGCTCTGTGTTCTTCTTCTGGAATGCCAAATCTTTCTGCATCTTGAATGAGCTCTCTAGCCCATGCAGGTTTCCTCTTGTGAGAGTTATCCTCACGGGGTGGATCTACACGTTCTTGTGGATCTTCAAACTCACGAACAACTTCTGGAACTGCTTCAGTCATGGTAGTGTCTTGAAATCTAGTTTCCTTAGGTTCTTCATAAACTTCGATAGGTGCCTTCCTTGATTTGATGAAGGCTGAGTTTTCATCAAATGTTACATCCCTGCTGACATCAATCTTCTTGAACCCTGGAAAGTATATTCTATAAGCCTTCGAGCTTTCACTGTAACCCACAAAGATACCCTTCTTCCCCGAAGGATCTAGTTTAGTCCTCTTTTCCTTTGGGACATGAGTGTATACTGGAAAACCAAATATTCTGAGATGGTTGACTTCAGGTTTATTACTAGAAAATACCTCTTCTGGTGTCTTGTTATCCAATATCTTGTGGGGTGTTCTGTTATGCACATATACAGTTGTTCTAGCTGCTTCTGCCCATAGATGCATAGGTAGATCCTGGTCATGCGACATTGCCCTTGCTGCTTCCATGATTGTTCTGTTCTTCCTTTCTGCAACTCCATTTTGTTGAGGATTATAAGGAGCAGTCAACTCCCTCTTAATCCCTGAATCACTAAAACGCTTCTTGAAGTCACCTGAGGTGAATTCTCCACCATTGTCGGATCTGAATGTTTTGATCTTCTTGTCAGTTTGATTCTCCATCAAGGTTTTGAATTCCTTGAATTTATCAAACACCTCATCTTTGCTCTTCAAGAAGTATACCCAAGTCTTCCTAGAGAAGTCATCAATAAATGAGACATAGTAAACATACCCACTCAGAGAATTGGATGACATAGAACCACATACATCTAAGTGGATGATTTCCAAGATGTATTTTGCCTTGCTTTCACTGCTTGGGAAAGCCTTCTTAATGTTCTTACCTTTTGCACATCCTTTGCAAACACCTTCATGTTTGGTCTTGATCTTAGGAAGACCCTCTACAGCTTTGCTTGCAATTGGAAGTTCCCTATAGTGCATATGAGCAAGTCTTCTATGCCAAAGTTCACTTGGCTCCATGGATTGATGTACCATGGCATGTTCAGGTTGGCCCTTCAATTTATACAAACCTCCCTCTTGCTCTCCAATCACTACTGCATCATCTATGTTCTTTCCCTTTGGCCACATTAGGACTCGGCCATCCACAAATGCAACCCTCATACCTTTTGCATCCAATGCAGAGATGGAGAGTAAGTTCTTCTTGAGCCCAGGTACATAAAGGACTTCTTTCATCTTCAAAGATTTTCCAGAATCTAGGTTGTAGGAGGCTTCACCACTTCCTTTGATTGGGTATTGATAATCATCCCCAAGTTTCACCTTATGGGGTGATTCATGTTCAGATAGATTCACAAAATATTCCTTAAACCCAGTCATGTGTTTGGAAGCCCCACTGTCAATCAACCAATCATTACAACCATGGGAGATAGTACCTATGAGAGCAGAAATTAGAACATACTCTTCTTCACTTGATGAGTCATCATCACTATCACTTTCTGCCCTAGCCTTCTTCTTTGGGGGTTCATCATCTTCGGAAGCATGAGCATGATATCTTATTTTGTTATTCTTCTTCTTCTTATTGAAGTTGTTGTCGTTGTCTTTCTTCTTCTTGGGACAATCTGAAGCAAAGTGTCCCTTCTCATTGCAATTGAAGCATCTGAGATCTTTCTTATCTTTATGATAATGGTGGTGTGAGAATCTTATGTTATGAGATGATTCCTTCTTGGACTTGCCTTTCCTGGCATGTGCTGTGAGAGCTTGATCTTCATTTCCCATCTTTTCTTCTCGGGCCACAAGCCTAGCTTCTTCTTGAGAGCATTCTTCCCGCAATCTGTTGAAGGAGATCAACTTCTTCCTTGCACAGATTCCTTGAATAAAGGAATCCCATGACCTGGGTAGGCCATTTAGAGTGGTCATCACCACTTCACCATTCTCCACCATTTCATCCATTGCTTCTAGTTGTTCCTTGATCTGGGAGACTCTTGAAAAATAAGATTGAATGGTTTCTCCATTATGAAATTTTACTCCTTTCAATTGGTTCCGCAGGGTCATCTTCCGATTTATGTTCTTCCCTTCAAATAGCTTGGTCAAAGAGTCAAACATCTCCTTGGGTGTCTTTAGATAAGACACATGGGGTATGAGATGGTCTTTGATAGAATCATCAATGATTCTCTTTGCCTTGACTAAGTTTTTCTTATGCAATACCTTAGCCTCTTCATCCTCTTGGATAGGGATGTCTTCTTTTACATATGAGTCCAACTCATTCTCTTCTAGGATTAACCCAATCCTATACTTCCAAGCTCAGAAGTTATCAGCTCCTTCAAGCTTATCCTCAAGCTTGGTGTGGTGAGACATCTTAAAGAGTACTTCAAATGGAAATAGAAAATATTTAGGTCTTACCACTTGAAATGCTGAAAACTGGATCTGGTCTCGGATTAGGGTTTGTCAGAAAAACCCTAAAAATTCAAAATGTGAATTTCAATTTTCTGAAAGGATAGAAAGATGCGCCTTGATGAGCTGATTAGCCTGGTGTATTAAGAATTTGAGATCAGCAAAGCTTTACCCTTCAGATTTTCCTTTTTGTCCTCCTGGGTTCATTGGGGAGAGCCCTGAATTAGGGTTTGAGTTTCCCGGAGATCTACCAAGCCAAAAATCTCGATCCAAAGCTCTAAACTTCAATGTTTGCAAGGAGCTTCCAGCTATGTCTTCAGATTTCAGAAATTCTTATTTTTGTGGAAACCCCAATTTTTAGGGCCAAATCTGAAAATGCTCAGAATTGAATTCTGATTGGACAGATATATTCTCCTTGATGAGTAGAGTCAATCTACTATACTGCTTTTCCAAAATCTATGGAGAGAAACCCAATAAACAAGAAAATCAAGTTTCTGTCACTGCAAAATGTCTTCTTCTCAGGTTAGCTTTGATACCATGTTAAATTTTGAGCATTAATTCACAATACTCTAGGATCTTCACTGAGAGAATAACATATACAGTATATCAATTCATAACAATCACAATAAGCATGACAAGCATCACAAGAATCAAAGCATGAGAGACAAGAGACACAGAGTTTCCGTGGGGAAAACCCTAAGGTGAAAAACCCCACAACTTCCTCAGAGATAGAGAGAGCAATGGCTCAACCAAAGTACAACCAAAATAAACTTGAGATAGTCTCCTAGAAGTAGATGATCCTCCTCCTCACTAGTGCGCCACTTTCTGAGTGAGAGAGAGATGACTTTCCGAATGATCCAAATAGAGATCTCCTGATCTCTATTTATACTAACTTGTTTTCCCAGTGACCTTATGGGGCCGATTTGTCTAGCTAGGTACATCCACAATATAATATATATATTTCAGGGCCGACCCCACACATGGAGGTCTAATAACCCATCGGTAAGTACACACACTCGCGACACTTGTCAATCCACATGACGACACTTCCTTATAGAGGAATAACACATCTCTAATAAGGGTACAATAAAT
This sequence comes from Larix kaempferi, assembly GCA_027924585.1. Classification (NCBI taxonomy): domain Eukaryota; kingdom Viridiplantae; phylum Streptophyta; class Pinopsida; order Pinales; family Pinaceae; genus Larix; species Larix kaempferi. Next base: position 4,235,843 of record BSBM01001041.1, on the reverse strand, counting down.
ATATATGAAAACATAGATGAAATACATTCCGAAGTTACATATACATCAACAATTTCGACAATATTTCTATCTGAAAGACGGTTCGAAAAGGATATAAGCTCTTACTGTCAAGCAAAAAGTGGATTTTTTTTTATAATCATCACTATACTTTTTGTGGGAAGAATGTCACAAAATATTAGAGGCAGGGAAAGACATGAAGAGGGTGAAAAAGGTGATGGTAGATGTTTTTTCCCTTGCAATAGTTTCTTTATGAGACGTCTCGTGAGAATTTTAATAACAACAACTAGAAAACATTGTAGGAAATATGGTCACATGGATGGGGGATTGAAGGAATATCGTCCCATGGTAATAGATATATATATATATTAATTATATTTCTTAATATTGATTGTATTTGTAATTTTTTTTATTGTTTTAGTATCTGTTATACATGCACTAATTTTGCAGGATTGCTTGTAATTATAAAGTTAGAGTTTCCCTCTAACTTTTTGCAAAATGCCCTAAGTAGTAGTAGAAATGATGTTGTACAAGTTGAGGAACATGAAGCGAATAATGAAGATCAAGTTAATGATCCCATGGAAGTAGATGACGACCATAACATAGTTGAAGATGACGGGACAAATCAAATGATCTAAGACTTGTTCAGTCAGCTAGATGAGGATAGGGATAATGATGGTATTTATGATGAACCTTTGATGGAAAATGCAAATAAACGGATTTATAAAGGGTCAAGAGAAAATATTCTCTCTACTACATTGCTTCTGATGAAGTTAAAGGTTATGAATCATTTTTCAAACACTTTAATGCCACATATCCTAAGGTATGTACTATGTTTCATCAGATATACATAAAGTTTGACCTTTTCACCTTTTTTTAACGTTAATTAATGTGTTAAATAAGAATGCAGTATTTGCGATTAATATTCTTTTCATTAACTAGTTAACTTTTATGATGTAGATTGTTAGGTGAATTTTTGTTACCATCGTCAATTATTTTACCTCGCACATATCAAGATTTACTTTTCATTATGAAATACATTGGAATGGAGTATCAAAGTATAGATGCATGTCCTAATGACCACATTATATATTATGGACAACATGCATCGAAAATTGAATGCCCAGAATGTCATATAGTATATATCGAACCGATAAGGTAACAAAAATGGTTCCTCAAAAGGTTCTTCGTCATATTCCCATAATTCCATGCTTGAAGCAATTGTTCAGGTGCAAAATCATAGCACAGTGTATGGATTACCATGCGCAGAATATAAGTGGATATGGTGTTCTTCGAATGCCTGCAAATGGATATGCATTTAGGGAAATTGAGGAAAATGGCCAGATTTTAAAGATGAACCTCGTAATATTAGGATTTCATTGGCAGTCGGCAGTGTTAATCCATTCAAAGAGCTTAGATCTATTTACTCCGTGTGGAATATTTTTTTTATTAACACTAAAATTCCTCCTTGGATGTCAATAAAGAGGGAAAACATAATGTTGACAATGATTGTTCCAGGTATTTGTCTATTTAATTTTTAGAATGTGACATTTTAATTTGTCTTGTTTTTTGCATACTATGGTTTATTTATTTATTTACTTATATATGCATATCATGGTAGTAATTATCTGTAATTTCAAACAATTAGGAAATTACCAAGTTAAATATATGAATGTATATATCGATCCTCTTATCGATGAGCTAATACAGTTATGGAATGGTATAACTATGTATGGCATCTGTAAAGCATTTGGGCAAAAGAGATTTCAATTCGGTGGAATGCTTGTATGGAAAATTCATGATGCCCCCAGACTAACACATATTTGTGGTATGCATTAATGTTTCCTTGCACTTTAATACTTCTTAATTATTTTGAAGATATCATGCATGTTTTTTTTAATAATCCATCGTATAATTGACATTAATCCATATGTTGCAGGTCTTCAAATAAAGGGTAAATTTGCATGTCCAATTTGTGGTCCTAAGATGAAGTATCGTTATTCAAAATATTTTGGAAAGATGATGTTTGATGAGTATAAGCACTTCATGTCGAAGTCCCATAGGTTTCGTACTATTGGAAAACATATTTTCAATGGGAAAGAAGAGACTGGATTAAAACCATGAAGAATGAGACCTTGTCTCTGGAGGTTGGAGTATAACAGAAATCGTCAAGGTATGAAATTTGTTTATGTATTGTATATGTAATATTGTTTTGATTTTGAAATTATATTTCAAGTATTAAATTTATTTTATTGTGTTTGATAATTATTGTTGTCATTTGTTTTATGCTTCATCAACGCCGTCGTCGTGAAGGTAGAAATAATGGGCTTCCACAAGGAATGAAATGTTATCCCACTCAATTCACGAGGTTTCCCTACTATGAGAAGCTAAAAATTGCTCATTTGTTTGATACGAAGCATATTGGGAAGAATGTGACAGAAACATTATGGTGAATCATAGATGGCAGGAGGGATAAAGAAAAAATTGTCAAAATTTGTACTGACATTGAGGAATCCAATCATGCAATGCGAACTGTGATTTGATCAAATAGAGATGGAGACGGAAACAACCTTCCATGGTTATTAACAGATCAACAAAGCAATGATGTAAAAGAGGTCATTCAAAGTATTAAATTTCCCACAGGTTTTTCTTCAAACATAAATAATATATTAACCAAGAAAGGTGAATTTGGTGGGGTTAAACCCCATGACTGGCATACATTCATTAAGGTAATAATTTTTTTATTCATATTTATATATTTGGCATATTTACCTTTTTGGATTTTATTTTTTAATTTTTGTCTATTTTGAAACAAATAGTGTTTCTCTTTTATTGTTACAGTATGTTCTACCTCTATCTCTCCTAGACTTGTTTGAAAACAATGTCAAACAAGTTATATATGATCTTGGAAAATACATGAGGTAAGTTATGGAGGTGACTAATTTACATGAATTTTTTTTCAATTTGTTCTTGTACTTAATGACATGTGTTTTACTTCTATTGTAATATATATTATGTTTTGTTGAAACATGTTTTTTTTTGCGTCATAATATGTAGATGGTTGTCATTGAAAGAAATCCATCAAGATGATATAAAGTATTGGAAGAGAGAAACCCCTCGGCTAATGTGTGAAATGAAAAAGTTTCTACCTCCAACATTTCTCAATGCACAAGAACACTACCTCATACACCTAGTTGAGGATATTGAAATGTGTGGACCTGTACACACAAGGCCAATGTGGATGGTGGAGAGGCACTTGAAATCATTTAAGGTTTTAGTTAGACATAGAGCATGTCCCGAGGGTTCTATGGTGAGGGGATATATGGTATATCAATCCATGGTGTATATTAGTCACTATATTCCTAAGTTAGCAGAGCGATCTATGCATGCAGTGGATTGTATTTGGGATGTGAACTCCGTCATAAAATTTGAAGGGGAGCACTTGTTGGGGAAAGGAATAATGACGAGACTGAGAGGTAATTAAATTGTGTATATTTATGATACATAAAACTTCTTTGTTTTTTTAATATATGTTCATACTCATTTAATATGTATTATTTGATAATTTATTAATATTTACCATGGTTATAAGTAATTTATAATATTGTTGATTTATTATTTTTTGAGTCAAGTCATCGATATTGGGAGGCACTACATTTATACATTGCAAAAAATCTCGATTGGATGAAGGTATGGATTGACAGATGTAAAGAATGTCATGGTGGTAGGTTATCATGGAAAAAATTGTCTGAATTGGTTAGAGAAGATGGTTGTCATGGAGATGTCGATGTTAAACAAATGGAAAAAGATTTAGCATATGGTATGAAAGATGGCAAGGCAAGAAAAATCACCCCTTTTATACAGTTATTTTATATTATATTGATGTGTCTGTAGGTGTGTTTTTTTCAGATACTTGCCAAGTTATATAAATGTGTTTATTAATTGTCAATCTGTTAGAACATTATTACACCTATGTACATTAATCATTTATCAAATGATGGTTAATTAGTACCAAACAGCTTAATAATTGCATCCCCAAGTTGGTTAGTGAGTAAATGGTCATTTAGCTTGAACCAGTTGGCAATGTGGACAAAACTGAGCATTGTGCCAAGTCAAACTAGCTGTTGGGTGCGCCCTCCCAGTCATTTATTTCTTCCCGCATGCCTAGGGTGCTCTTATCCCTTGTTTTGTGGGATTCTCTTTGACCAAGGACGCACGTGCTCAGAATCTGGACAAACTTGCCTCCTTTGCCCATTTTTACCCAATTCTAGCTGCCTAACCTCTAACCAACTAGATTCTCCACATGTGTGAGGTCACATGGGCCTATCTAGTCATTCCCAATGTTCACATAGCAGCTTCGAACCAGTTTGGGATATTTTGGTCAACCCAGGGGGGTTTGAGCTATTTCTAAGCTAGATCAGTGTGAACACTCCAGATGGATTTGAATTGTTCCAGATTTATATAAAAGGAGTTTCTTAACCTATTTTGAGGTTGGAATATTAATAATATTTATATTATTCACCCATTTCATGTGTTATTGTTCTTCATTTTACAGATTTATGCCTATTCTTGTAAATGTGTTGAAATATTTTCACTAGTGAGGAATCCATAATAGCTAGGTTCTGCTATGAATTAGATTTTACATGGTATCAGAGCTCTTGGAGATACCATTCGAACCAGCAAGACTGTTTTAGTGGCTTGCCAGAAGTAGTGGAGAAACCACAGAATTCCTGAGGCCATTGCATTGAGTCCATTGGAGAAATCTAGTGGCTCTTCTCAGGTGTGATGCTCTCCCGAATGCACCCACTATCAAATAGGGTTCGAATCTATTAGTGTAGATCCCGCTCGAGTGATTTGAGAGTTGTTTGCAAGTATTGAAGATCAACATTGTCAGCAAGTGCGTGAGCAGCAGAGAAGAATGGAGCCATCTCACCCAAATGTGCTTACTCCCTTCAACTATTTCGATTGGAAGGCATAAATGGTGAGTTTGCTGAGATCTAAGGGTCTCTACATAATTACGATGGGCACTGAGGTGGAGCCAAACTCAACTGTGGAGGAATCCAAGTTCTTTAACGGAATGGATGAGGCATTTGGCCTCCTTTGTCTCAGCATTTCAAGAGACCTCCTGTTTCATGTAGAAATTCTAGCTACTCCAAATGAAGTTTGGATCAAGATTGAGTACTTGTTTGGAAAGACTGATGAGATGAGAGGCCACCAACTTGAAAATGAGCTTGTTTCACTGAGCCCAGAGAATTTCGATTCCATCCAGGACTTCTTCACCAAGTTCAATAGCTTGGTCTTGCAGATTTGACAATGTGGCATAGAGAAGAAAGAAGAACAGTTGGTGTTGTCCATTCTCTCCAAACTAGGTTCTGAATACTCAGTTTTTGTGTATTCCTTCAATTCCACAAGGCTCACAGTTAGAGGTTGGAAGATGCCACCTTTGGCTGATTTCATGGAGATGCTAACTCAAGAGAAAGACAAGCTGGTTTTGATGGGCACCATCAAGCAAAAAGACCAAGTTCTTGCAGCTGGAGATTCGAAAAATGGAAGAGGCAAGCAAAAACCAAGGGGGACAAAACCTCAAGAGAAGAAGAAGAAGGATGAGAGGCCCAAATCCAATGATGGGGTTTCGAATCCTGCCAAGAACAAGGGAAAGAAGGCTGAAAAGACAAAATGCAGCTACTGTCAAAGAGGTTTTCACCCAGAGAGTTCATGCATGAAGAAAACCATAGACATGATGACCCATCTCCTACAGAAAAACAATATTCCTCTTCCTGAAAGTTCCAAGAAGAAGGAGAGCGTTTCTGAAGACAAGGAGAGCTACCATGCTTTGGTGGCTTGTACATCTCAGTCACCCTTGTTCATCATTGATTCAGGTGCCTCAAGGCACATGGCTTCTTCAAGAGATTCGTTCTCCAATCTTGTACCTTACAGTGGTCCCTCCATTCGCATGGGAGATGATTCAGAAATCCCTGCTCATGGCATTGGGAAAATCTCTATGGAGAATGGGTTATTCTCTAATGTACTGTATGTGCCAAATATTGCAGAAAACTTGCTCTCTGTATATCAAATGACACATACTGGAGCAAAAAAGAAAGTTGTCTTCACTCAGAATGATGTGGAGATATCAAAAATTTCCACCGAAAAAATTGTTGCAATGGGTGTTGTAGACCATGATATGAAGATGTACAAGTTCTCCCACTTTCTCGAGTTCTCTTCACCAAGTGCACTTCTGTCACATGGGAATGAGACCAGCAAGCTATGGCATCAGAGGTATGGTCACCTAAACTACAAATATCTTCAAGCTTTGAGCAAAGAAGAGATGGTAGAAGGGCTGCCAACAATCAATTTTTCCAATGGAACATGCAAGGGTTGCATGGTTGGGAAGCATCCTGAAAAGAAGTATGACAAAGGGAAGGAAAGGAGGGATGATCAACCACTTGGGATAGTGCATTATGATCTGATAGGTCCACTCCCCACTCCCTCCTATGGCTGCAGCAAATATGTGCTCACCTTCATTGATGACTACTCAAGGTACTGCTGGTTATTTTTCCTTAAGCAAAAATCTGAAATCTTTGAATGTTTCAAAATTTTCAAGAGTATGGTTGAGAAATTTAGTGGGAAGGCCATGAAGGTTTTGAGGATTTATAATGGCAAGGAGTATGTCAATAAGAATCTGCAGCAGCTCTGTCAAGAGCATGGCATTCAGATGCAACACTCAGTGCTCTACACACCACAACAAAATGGTGTTGCGGAGCACAAAAATAGAGCACTGAAAGAGATGGCAACTTGCATGATGCAAGCAAAGGATTTGTCCACTAAATTGTGGGATGAAGCTATGAATTGTGCTGCATATGTTCAGAACAGAGCACCACACAAAGCATTGCAAGGAATTACTCCATTTGAAGCATGGATGGGCCACAAACCCAATGTTTCACATTTCAGAATTTTTGGCTCAAGGGCTTGGGCCAGAATTCTACTGGAGAAGAGAAAGGCCTTGCCGCCCCAAAGAAAGGAGTCAATCATGGTTGGGTATGCAGAGGATTCCAAGGGGTATAATCTCTTTGATCCATCCACTCTCAAAACTTTCATCGAAAGAAGTGTCCAATTTGAAGAAGAAGAGTTTTTACAAGCTAGTGAACAAGGTGATGGGGAATGCACATATCCTCTTCTTGATGATGATGTAAGTAGTGGTTCTTCTTCTGATATTTCTGAAGATGATTTTGATATGGACTCTGATCATGTCCCTCCCTCAAGGCCCAAGTGGGCAGAGAAAACAATACAAGCTGCTGGAGAGCTTGTGGGTGATCTCTAAGATGCTAGGAAAACTAGATCTCAGTTTCACAATTCCTTTGCATGTGATAATTCTTATCTAAGTAATTCATGTTATTTAATGGTTAGATATGATCCAAAGTCATATTCAGAATCATCTACAGACCCAAGGTGGCAATCATCCATGCAAGAAGAAATGAACTCACTCCATGAGAACAAAACTTGGGATTTGGTCCCTCTTCCTCCCAAGAGGAAACTAGTGCAATGCAAATGGGTTTATAGAACCAAAGTTGAATCTGATGGCTCTGATCTGAAGTATAAGGCTAGGTTGGTGGCTAAGGGTTACTCTCAGGACCAAGGAGTGGACTATACAGAGACATTTGCACTGGTGGCAAAGATGGACTCCATAAGACCAGTTTTGGCCATTGGGGCTTCCAAGCGATGGGAGGTTCATCACATGGATGTAAAGAGTGCCTTTCTTCACGGGGTTCTGAATGAGGAGATATATATGCAGCAGCCTAAAGGTTTTATTTCTAGTCATACACTTGTTTGCAGGTTGAACAAGTCACTCTATGGGCTCAAGCAAGCTCCTAGAGAATGGTATGCAAAAATGGACAATTTTCTGCTATCCTTGGGGTTTGAGAGGTGCAAGTTTGATCCAAATGTGTATATGCAGTAGAATGGTGATCTGATATTGATCATAGTACTGTATGTAGATTAATTTTTGATAACAGGTAGCAGCACCAAAGAATTGGGCTCATTAAAAGCTTCATTACATAGTGCATTTGCAATGACCGACCTAGGCTTGTTGAGACAATTTCTAGGCTTAGAAATTGAGCAAACTATGAATGGAATTTCTGTCACTCAAGAAAGGTATGCTTCAGATTTGCTGCAGAAATTTAAGATGGCTGAATGTAAACCAACAAAGTTCCCATTCCTATCTGGAGTTAATCTAAATGAGTGGGGTTCTTCTCCACTAGTTGACAGCTCGTTGTATAGGCAGCTTGTTGGAAGCTTGCTATATCTTACTCATTCTAGACCAGATTTGTCATATGCTGTTGGGGCTGTTGCTAGGAACATGCAAGAACCTCACGAGGTTCATTGGAAGGCAGCCAAGAGGATCCTTCATTATGTTCAGGGTACTAAGCACTTTGGTATCCATTATGCTGCTGGTTCATCTCTTGAACTAGTAGGATTTACTGATTTTGATTGGGCTGGTGATTGCATTGATCGGAAATCAACTTCCGGTTATGTTTTTATGCTTGCACATGGACCTATTTGCTGGTCAAGCAAGAAACAACATATTATTTTCTTATCTTCAGCTTAGGCCGAGTACAGGGGAGCAGTAAATGCAACCACACAATATGTTTGGTTGCAAGGTATTCTTGTAGAATTCAGGATTGTTTTTGATTCACCCACTATTATTTAGTGTGATAATCAAAGTACAATAAAGATTTCTACTGATCCAGTTCAGAGGCAAAGGACCAAGCACATAGAGATACACATGCATTACATTCGGGGTTTGGTGCATGACCGGACCATATCATTGCAGTATTGCCCTTCAAGTGAGCAAACTGCTGATATTTTCACCAAGTGTTTTACCGAGAAGACCTTCACTTACCTCAGATATTTTCTTGGGGTGAGTGATGCATGGTGGTGATGGGTGTATTTTGATATATGCCACATGTCCATTTTAGAGGGGAGGTTTTATTTCCCATGTGGTTTTCCTCCTTACCTTGGTTACATGGACAAATAAATTTTTATGATGTAAAAGGTGACTTGAGCCTAGTTGCCAAGGCCTTATTTTTGATATTTCACTAAGTCTACCTTAAGGGGGGGTGTTAGAACATTATTACACCTATGTACATTAATCATTTATCAAATGATGGTTAATTAGTACCAAACAGCTTAATAATTGCATCCCCAAGTTGGTTAGTGAGTAAATGGTCATTTAGCTTGAACCAGTTGGCAATGTGGACAAAACTGAGCATTGTGCCAAGTCAAACTAGCTATTGGGTGCACCCTCCCAGTCATTTATTGCTTCCTGCATGCCTAGGGCGCTCTTATCCCTTGTTTTGTGGGATTCTCTTTGACCAAGGGCGCACATGCTCAGAATGTGGACAAACTTGCCTCCTTTTCCCATTTTTAGCCAATTCTAGCTGCCTAACCTCTAACCAAAGAGATTCTCCACATGTGTGAAGTCACATGGGCCTGTCCAGTCATTCCCAACGTTCACATAGAAGTTTCGAACCAGTTTGGGATGGTTTGGGATATTTTGGTCAAGCTAGGGGGGTTTGAGCTATTTCTAAGCTAGATCAGTGTGAACACTCCAGATGGATTCAAATTGTTCTAGATTTGTATAAAAGGAGTTTATTAACCTATTTTGAGGTTGGAATGTTAATAATATTTACATTATTCACCCATTTCATGTGTTATTGTTCTTCATTTTACAGATTTATGCCTATTCTTGTAAATGTGTTGCAATCTTTTCACTAGTGAGGAATCCATAGTAGCTAGGTTCTGCTGTGAATTAGATTTTACACAATCCATGTTTTACATGTCTCCCATATTGCAGTTGAAACACCATAAGGCTATGTCGTGCAATGGTCGTAAATTTTGTATCAAAAAGTTGGATGACACCAGGAAATTTTTTGATAGTGGGATAACTGCAGTATTCCAGATCACAAATGTTTCCTCTAGTAGAGACAAACATCCCTAAGAAACTGAAAATCAATACTATGGGTATTTGGATGATATAATTGAGTGTGACTTTAATTCCTTCAAATTATTTATGTTCGATGTCAATGGTGTAGATTACTACTTCATGGAGGTGATGAAGAGAGAATTGTTATTCAGCATGCGAACTGATTTTCGATGATTAAAACAACAATGTTTGAAAATAAAAATGATCACTACATTTTTCCAAGCCAGTGTGAACAAGTCTTTTACTCAAAGGTTCCAGGTAAGAGGGATTGTTCCTTTGTTGTTAGATATGATCCAAGAGGAATGGAAGTAAAGTACATTTGTAGAGGAAGAATATGATATTGAAGAAGATCAAGATGATGCAAATCATCTACAGCAAATTTGATGTGGTGATGGACGAAGAAGATGGAGAAGATGAACTAGGTGTAGGAGACGACGTAGTACTAGATCTTGATGATGATATCGTTGAATATATGCTTGAAACTAACAATGATTTTGATCATGATGATATCAAAAATATTTTGAACATTGTTTCTGAATCGGATGTTGTAGATACAAATGTCGAGTTGGATGGAGAAGAAGATACAAAATAAGAATGATATAGATATTGAGTTGGATGAGGTACGTATCTATATATGTTAATTTGTATGAATTATTCTCTTTAAATAATTTACATATGTGGGTTTATTACATTTTTATAAGTTTTATGCAATTTTTTATATCCTATGTTATATGTTATTTTTTTTGTAGTTTCTATGCCTGAATCTAAATAGTATGTTGATTTCAATTATTTTATATTTTGTATATCGGGTATTTGGGAATTGAGAGCGATGTGAGAGGGAGGGGAAAGGACATATTATATTCCAAC